>JAKSZU010000006.1:153082091-155482091 GCA_026018925.1 Tupaia tana
TGCACTATTAGTTTCATTTTTTGAAAATACTGGCCTAAATTAAAGTAAGGATATCCTTGGAGAGTTAACAGTCTGATATGTAATTAATACATTAAAGTGAATAAATCTATCAGACTTTCCCAATATAAAATTTAGCTAAAATTAAGTTTGGGAAGAAGGCAAGGAACTACATCCAGTATGGGGGCACTTGCTGGGAAAGAATGTACTGCTTTGGAGAATGTGCACAGAGGAAGCATAGTGGAGCTAAACACGTGCCAAGGAGTTGAGGGGGGCATAAAAAGAGTCAAAAACCTGGTGATGCATTTGGAATATTTCCCATTTTTTTCCTGTTAATTGTCTGAGATTCAGCAGCCAACTAGAAGACCTTGACTGTATATTAGCAGTTTTCAACTCTAAAAAGAACTGGCAGCTTAGATGACTATCATGATGAGGTAAAAACTTAAAAATAGTATGTGATTCTATTAATAGTAATCTTTAGACAGACATTTTATATTTTATAAATAAAAGTTTTAAGATACTAATATACTTTTCAGTAAAAATAAATCATTTCATAGTATATGTATAGCTTACAGGCCAACACTTATTCTTTTGTTAAAATTATTTATTTGATTATTATTTTTTTTAAGTTTGCTATAGGGCATGTGTGCTCACCGGAGAAAGGGCAAAAGCAAGTCACCAAGTCCAGGACTTGAACCACGGTCAGCTATGTGGGAGTCCAGCACCATAACCACCATGCCACCTGCTGGCCCCACCAACAGTTATTTTTTTTCTTCTCAACATACTGAATACATGAAAGTTTTCAGATATCCAAAACACAAGACTGATCTCATTTAAGACAGGGAATACTTTATTCAAAACCATCAGAGAAATGGACAGTTTGGGTCTGTAACAAAGCATTCATATTTTAAAGCATAGGCCAGTAATTGTACATAAGAGCATACACTGCTACATACAAATTAACTGATCAGACCACAACTTTTCAATATTTAAAACAGAATAAGTTTCCCTGTAAAAGCAGCACCTTTGTGACATTTTAACTTTAGTATTCCTCTCCTTCTTCCTCACC
The DNA here is from genome assembly GCA_026018925.1 of Tupaia tana. Lineage (NCBI taxonomy): Eukaryota > Metazoa > Chordata > Mammalia > Scandentia > Tupaiidae > Tupaia > Tupaia tana. The sequence continues at coordinate 153,083,158 of JAKSZU010000006.1, forward strand.
CTCTCCTTCAACAGAATCCACACCAACCTCCTCATAATCCTTCTCAAGGGCAGCCATGTCCTCTCGGGCCTCAGAAAACTCTCCTTCCTCCATCCCCTCACCCACGTACCAGTGAACAAAGGCACGCTTGGCATACATCAGGTCAAACTTGTGGTCCAGGCGAGCCCAGGCCTCAGCAATGGCTGTGGTGTTGCTCAGCATGCACACAGCACGCTGCACCTTGGCCAGGTCTCCCCCGGGCACCACAGTGGGAGGCTGGTAGTTAATGCCAACCTTGAAGCCAGTGGGGCACCAATCCACAAACTGGATGGTGCGCTTGGTCTTGATGGTGGCAATGGCAGCATTGACATCTTTGGGAACCACATCGCCACGGTACAACAGGCAACAAGCCATGTATTTACCATGGCGAGGGTCGCATTTCACCATCTGGTTGGCAGGCTCAAAGCAAGCATTGGTGATCTCTGCTACAGAAAGCTGTTCATGGTAGGCTTTCTCAGCAGAGATGACAGGGGCATATGTGGCCAGAGGGAAGTGGATACGGGGATAGGGCACCAGGTTGGTCTGGAATTCTGTCAGATCGACATTCAAGGCTCCATCAAATCTAAGGGAAGCAGTGATGGAAGACACAATCTGACCTATCAACCTATTCAGGTTAGTGTAGGTTGGGCGTTCAATGTCGAGGTTTCTACGACAGATGTCATAGATGGCCTCGTTGTCTACCATGAAGGCACAGTCAGAGTGCTCCAGGGTGGTGTGGGTGGTGAGGATGGAGTTGTAGGGCTCAACGACAGCCGTGGAGACCTGGGGGGCTGGGTAGATGGAGAACTCCAGCTTGGACTTCTTGCCATAATCCACTGAGAGCCGCTCCATCAGCAGGGAGGTGAAGCCAGAACCAGTTCCCCCACCAAAGCTGTGGAAAACCAAGAAGCCCTGCAGACCTGTGCACTGGTCAGCCTGTAGGGAAAGAAAATAGAGAAAAGATAAGTATTTGTCCTTGGTGATAAGTCATAGCAAATATATTTTCTTTTTTATAAATTGCTATATTTATACATTTAGCTCTTATTTTGACAAATTCTTTTTTAAATTTAATTTTATTTGCTATTTTTTAACTTGACCAGAGAGAGAGAGTATGAAAAAGCAGCTACCAGGTCCAGGACTTGAACTATGGTTGGCCATGTGCAAGTCTAGCACCTTAACCAGCATGCCACCTGCCCCAACAAATTCTTTTTAAAAAGTGTAGACCTTCTGAAATTACTCAGCATTTCTTAATTTTTAAAAGTCCTTATTAATATTTATAAAATGACACCAAATAGTTCATGTTTTAACTGAATTAAACAAACAAAATCCTAGGGCCTGGTGGCACATTGGTTAAAGAGGCTGGATCCCATATAACCACCTGTGTGGTTTGAGTCCAAGATCTGGTGGCTTGAAAAACAAGCAGGGTCCATAGTGTGTGCACACCCAAAATCCTGAAAGGAGAATGGAAGAGGGATTGTGGTGTGGCTGTCCACCCTAGGGGTGCTTTCTTATTTTCTCTCTCTCTGACAAGTGCACATGCCCTATAGGAAAAAAAAAAAAAAAAAGATAAACTCTTAAGGAATAAAATTAATCTTTTTATTAAATTTTAATTCTGTGTTCTTAAAAAAAAAGCATTGTTTTAAATATCCTTTTTTAGGTTCATTAATTTATTTAATTGTTGAGAATAAACATACCAGCTTGCGAATTCTGTCCAAGACGAGGTCGATGATCTCCTTGCCGATGGTGTAGTGCCCGCGGGCATAGTTATTGGCAGCATCTTCCTTGCCTGTGATGAGCTGCTCAGGGTGGAAGAGCTGGCGGTAGGTGCCAGTGCGAACTTCATCTGGGAAAGGAAGACAAAGCAGCCACTCATCACTAACAGCCTGTACAAGTCGGCTTAACCCTGGCTGTGAGTATGTGAGTGAGTGAGTGAGTGTGTGTCTGTGTGTGTGAGCAGTGGAGCCCCAGGTCAGACCTCCTGTCCCTGCATCCTGGATCTCACTTGGGTTACTGAGGTCAACTCACCGATGACTGTGGGTTCCAGGTCTACAAACACGGCCCTGGGCACATGCTTGCCGGCACCCGTCTCGCTGAAGAAGGTGTTGAAGGAGTCATCTCCTCCCCCAATGGTCTTGTCACTTGGCATCTGGCCATCGGGCTGGATGCCGTGTTCCAGGCAGTAGAGCTCCCAGCAGGCATTGCCGATCTGGACACCAGCCTGGCCGACGTGGATGGAGATGCACTCACGCTGTGGGAAGGTAAAGAGAGAATATTATAAAAATTAAGCTGTATTAGCATTTTGAATTTTCAGTAAATTTCTAAAAATTATTTCTATTAATATGCAGGTATTCTTCAAAATTATTTGAAATCAATATTCATAACATGATAGAAATTATTTAGGAAAAGCACCTGCTATAAATGCTGCAGATGGGTGTGGTCTGAATAATAATGTCACCTTGGCGCTGTTTAGCACATGGAGCAAGCCCATTGTTCCCACAGGCATTCTTGAATAGAAATTTTTTTATATTGAAAAAATACTCAAAGCACAGATTTTGTTAAATAAAGTAAATCCAATAATGAATTGTAGTTAACCTCACTGCTTCTTTCCTCATTTAAACAAAGAGGATGGTTTCTTCTAAATATGAGTTGGTATTTCAATATGGACATTGGTACTGCAGCTAAGGCTAGAAGCCACACCCTTTTGCAGTCTATCTGCAGAATCCATCAGTTCTTGGGGGTTACAAGCTGGACAAGGTCTGCCTCCTCCATTGCTGCATTGCTGTATTTGCTGTGCCTGGTGCTAGCCTGTGCTGTCTGCTACATTATTTAACAGAGAAAGCTCTATTTCCAGCAACTGCCTACATGATCTCATTGTGCTGTTTTGCCAGTTTTCCTTCTCTGACCCAGCCTGGGACCATGTGCCTGAACTGAAATGAATTAATGAAGATGCACTAGAACAAAAGATAGCTGGATACAGAGTACAATTCTTCTTTGTTTGCAGCTATTTGATTACTTTCTAAAAAGCGTTTTTTCAGAATCTCCACTGTAAAAGATTGAAAAATTATTAGTACATGGCTTTAAAATAACAGTTCCTACGTTAGAAACAAATAGATTAGAATTTACCAAACAATGTATAAAAAAGCCTCGTGAAAGAGTAATGAAATATTTAAAACAACAAAATAACATCTTCATTCTCTACCCACCACATATTATTCATACTCTTCGCATTCAAGAGAGATTTTCTTCTCTAAGATCTTTAGGGTGACAGCTTTCATTGTCTCTTCATTGTCTATTCACTGGCTTACCGTGGGGGGCGGGGAAGGGCGTTTCCCTGGGTCCAGACCATTAGGGTACCCCGGGGCTCACAAAGTGGACTTTCTCCCTCGCTGAACGTTTGGCCAAGACTCACGTGTGCACACACACAAACACAATCTAGTCTGTCAGGGCGGAACCTCCCGGATCAGACATTAAAGATCTTGTCAAGTAAATTATGATTTTGCACCACAAGAAAAAAAAATCATTTAATTTTTAACAGTGAATTAAAAACCTTTTGAAGCCTACAGTTCCACAGTAATGAAAGGCTTTTAAGTCCTCCTGACAGGAGGTTTAGTGAGGTCGTACGAACCCCGCCCAGTGGCTACAATGCCAGAGAAGAGAGAAACAAACAGCTCCTCCCCGCGCTGCCAAGACACAGGCTGCCAAGGGCTCTAGCAGAAACTGTTTTTCTCCGTTAATACATGAGTATCTTTCTAAAATGCCAGCGAGTCCGATGGGGATCTTTTTATATTAACCCAAGGCTCCGCTTTGTCCCTGTCCTCTCCACTTCCGCAATCCCCCCATCTACACACACCGCCCTCTAGTCCTGTTGGACGACTTCTATCCCTGCCTCTGGGGAAAGAAGCGAGAAAGGAAAGAGCCTCTCCTAGTCACACAAATACAGTGCGTACACACCGAGGACTAAGGCGACACCACCATCGCCTTTCCCAGTCCCAGATCATTACGACAGGCTGGCTGTCTGCGGCCCGGAAGGGCTCTCGGATAACACGAACTCATATTGCGCCGCCTTTGTTCTTCCCGATAGTTCTCCTGCGTCCTGGGCGCAGTTCTGGTTGGATTCCCGCACCCGCACTGCGGCGGCGGAGCTTACGGATTTTGGGCAGACAAAGCTAAACCTCACAAACAATGCAGAGGATCACTCTTACCCGAAACAAAAGAACTGGGAGGACTGACTCCACCCAATGGAAACAAAGAGTCAGAGAAAAAAAGATTCTTACCATGGTTGCTACTTCGCTGCTGCGGAGGAGATAGTGGAGACGGAGAGGAGAGGTTGTTGCTTCTTACAGCGCGACTCTTAGGCGGTCGATGTAAGAGAACCTGCGGCACATGGGCGGATGCGGCTCCCTATATACAACTCAGTCACCATGGGGATGGGCCGGGGCCTTTTCCAGTTGGTCCAGACCCTGCGATCTGCCCAGAGAAGCCACGGCAGGAGAGTGGTGATTGGTGCAAGCGACATGGGATGAGGTAATCTCTCCCCCACCCCCTTTTCCCTAGCATCCATAGACTGTTTGCATCCTTCAGACAAAGAGACCGTGCAAAAGCAGTCAGCCGAGCATCCATGATGGGGTGGGGTTGGGGAGGGGCGGAAAGGGAAGAAAGAGACTGGAGTTGGATAGTTCATATTGCTTAAACCTCAAACTGCAGTTGCAATCACCCTGTTAGGTTTTTCCCTACCCTTAGTCACAGAATTTGTGTTGAGATAAAATATGGAACATTACTCCTCTTAGAATACTAAACTCGATTACATTCAGTCAGGATTCAGCATGTCTAATTACTTTAAAAATAAAGTAGGAGAGAAGATGGGAGTGATACTCAAAATGGCTTGGGTAAATGTGACTTAAAATTCAAAAAGGGTTTAGTAATCGAGCCGTCAAAAATGATTTCTCAGTTTCAAATAATTTATTTTCGGACATTCTTTTGCATATATTACCCCCCAAGTAGTTCAAGATGGGAAAAAATAAAATCTTGCAAAATGGAAACACTAATCATACTAGATAAGGAAGCATACAAAGTAGTTCTAACAGCAATATTTAAGAGCTAATGAACATACAGTAATTAAATAGTTTACTTTAGATAGTCTTTTACCAGAAATTGGTGTAATACAATTTTGTATTGTCCTTAGAAATAAATAATCTTTCCTGATACAGAATTGGGGAAATACAAGGAGAAATCATTTATTGAGTTCTGCAGCTACTACTGCCTATGCATTCAGCTATATTTCTGCATTGTTCTCTTTTCTGGAAAGTAACAAGAAAAAGCAATAATAACCAAGACACCAAATTAAAAAAAAGAGGAGAGTTATATAGTGTAAAAGATAAGACTACTTTTTAATGTTGCCTCCATCAGAGAGAATTATGCAATATCAGTTCGGTAACTGCATTTAATTTTTATGTAGTTCTTCTGTGAATCCGGTAAATATCCTTCTCTAGGGTTGGGTTTCTAACTGTGGGAATTGTCGCCAGCCACACACCGTTGCTATTCAACTAGAGACTGTGGTGGTTGCTCAATTGCCTCTTGGGACAAAAAGGCTTTGCTTTTTCTACTAGAAAATGGATTGCGGTAACATTCTTCTGCGGTTCAGAAAGACTCCATTATCAACAAGGATGGACTATGCAGAGTAAGTCTCTGGACTGCATATCACTAGATGTTCTGATGAAATTTCGGATATAAAGAGGGTTTTTTGGCTGCCAAAGTTGAACATTTATATTTGGGCGGACAGTTTTGCTTTTGGTTTTCAGTGACAGCTTTTTAGGGTCTGCAGCACTATTTACACTGCTCTGCAGAGACCATTCATTCCCGCTGAGCTGGCAGGCAGAGCACAGTGTGGGAGGGAGAGACTTGAGGAGACATCTGTGGGGCTGTGGTGTGATAGTGGCAGTCATGGATTTTCCTAGGCTGCCATCCACAGCTCTGTTTCATTTGTTCAACTTTGCTGCAGTAATCTTCTCTAGAAAAAGATAAAGCCCAACACACAAATCATTTTATCTACTTGCATATTTCATGAAAAATAATCAGCAACATCATCCTGTCTCCATCCTTTTAGTGAAGAAAAATGTATTTCAGTAAACAAACAGGAGGATTAAAAATGACTTGAATAATCTTTCTGAGCCTAGAAGTAAATTTAGCAAAAATAAGAATTTAATGGCATAAGGGAGTATAAAGATTAAGCAGCTCATTCAAAATCCTTCTGTTACGATTTTTTAATAATGAAATAAATCAGACACTGCTAGACCACAGCACAGTGCACAAGTTTCCTTTTAGAACGAGAGACAGTCTTGATTTTTATTTTCTTTACAGTATAAAAAATTAAGAAACATGTTATTTCCCTAATAGTTTCAGTTCTGTATGCAGTTTACAGAAGATTAAATAAAAAAGAGAGGAGGGTTCATGCAATTGATTCTTTGTAATTCTAGCTCAGAGTCATTCTGTTCCTTATTTAAATGAGGCGTTTTTTCCGCCCCTCGGGCATAAGTAACAATAAGATCTAGATCAGAAATAGATATATGTGCACTGGTAATCTTAAATATGTGAGAGGTCAGGTGAAATAATCAATCTGAGGGCCAGCAGGTGGCATGGTGGTTACGGGTGCTGGACTCCCACATGGCCCACCATGGTTCGAGTCTCGGACATAGCGGCTTGCTTTCTCACTTTCTCTCCCCCTCTCTCTCTCTCTCTCTCTCTCTCTCTCTCTCACTCTGTCCCTCTCTGGTCAAATTTAAATAAATAGAAATAAATAAATAAATAAATAAATAAAGTTAAATAATTCTTAAAAAAAAAAGATCTGTTCTTTTTATTCTTTATTATCAAACTATGAAAAGAAAAAGTTAATTTTTTAGAATTATTTATTTAATTCAATTTTTAAAAATTATCATTATTTTTTAATTTGACCAGAGAGAGAGAGGGAAAGGGAGAAAGCAAACTGCTAGGTCCAGGACTCGAACCACAGTTGGCCCTGTGGGAATCCAGCGCCCCTTACAATCATGCCACTTGCCGGCCTCATGTTAATATATTTTTTAGTTTTTGCTATAGGGCACATGCACTTCCCAGAGAGAGACACACGAGAAAGAGGGAAAATGAGAAATCATCCCCCAGAGGGGAATGGCCACACAGCAAACAATCTCTTCTCTTTTATTCTCCTCTTGAGATTTTGGGAATGCATGCACATGAGCCTTGTAAGTTGCCAAGTCTGGGCTTGAACTGTACACTCAGCCATACCAGATTCATCCACTTTATCCATCACACCACCTAGCTGGTCTGAAAAATATGTATTTTTACTATTAATAGTTTGCTTTTTATTTTTTTCCCAATTAAAAAAATTACATCAATATCTTTTTTCTTTTTTAAAAAATTATTTTAACTTTATTTATCCATTTATTTATTTTTGACTTAACCAGAAGGAGACAGAATGGGGGGAGGGAGTGAGAAAGCAAACCACCAGGTTCAGGACTCGAATCACAGTTGGTTATGTGGGAGTCCAGGGCCTTTAAGCATCATGCCACCTGCTGGCCCTCAACATCTTTGTGTAAGTGTTCTGCTAATGGATTCCTTCTTGCACATTAAGATTAGAATAAAACATTTTTCTTTCATAATACTTGTAGAATCTAATTTACTTGCTTGTGTACACCTTTTCTCCATTAAAATATGAGTACTACTTCCTGTCAAAGTGCCTAGCATATAGTAGACATTATATACATGCTTGTTGAATTAAATGAATATCTCTCTGTGCATGTTTTTGTCAACTATTATTATGGTCAGTGATTTAAATATATTTAATAAAGTATTTTACTATTTATAGTCAACAAGCTTTTACTGAGTGTCTATAGCAAGCCCTGGACCATTCTAGGTAGTTGGGAATTCAGAGGTGGTAACATGATCTCTTTTCTCTAGAATCTTTCAGTCTAACTTAAGACTTAAGACATGTATAGTTTCTTTTTTAATGCTGGCAGGCATTTGTAAGAGGGAGAAAGAAAGAGAGCGAGCGAGCACGCATTCAAGCATCCCTAGTGCAGTTTGGTCTTGCAACAATCCCTTCTTCTCTAATTTTCCATTCCATTGGATTCTGGACATGCAGATGCCCAGCATGTTTTTCAAGCCACAAGGGCTAGGATTCAAGCTCTGGTCAGCCATGTGGCTTCCTCTGTGCAGTGCATAACCACTGCACTATGGGGTCAGGCCAGCATGTGGATTTGTACAAATTTGAGAATTGCACATGTTTATGTATGAATGGAAAGGGACTTGAACACATTGCATGACCCCATGTATCATAATGAATGTAGGGAACATTAGACAGACTAACACTTTTTTTCCTACTACTTTACCTTCTTTTCATCCCTAAGTCCATTGCAGTCTGGACTGTGCTCTTACCAGACCTTGAAACCAAAGTCTCTTTATGTTTTTGATAAATCCAATGGACACATTTTAGTTCTTGCTGACCTGTGCTAGGCTTTGTCACAGTTGACTATTACCTCTTTCTTTATACAGTTTCTTCCTTTGGCTTCAAAATCTATTTTTTCTGTCCCCCCCCCCCCCCCCCGCAACATTTTTGTTTCTGGTCAGTTTTTCCTCTTCCTTTCCCTAATCTTTAAATGTTGGAGTTTCTCAAGGTTCAGTTTTGGACTTTTTCTCATTTTATTCTAGGCAAGCTTATCCATTTTTAGTATATGGTAAGGGCGTTTACTCCCAGGACTTCAAATCCTTTCTATAATATGTGCTGATGTCTTCTGGGTTTTTTTTTTTAGGCTTTTGTCTTAGGGTGCATGCATTCACCAAGAGAGACAGAGACAGTGAGAAGGAAAGTGAGAAATCACCCCCAGTGGGGATGGCCATGCCACAATCCCACCTCTGTTCTCCTGGGATTTTGGGCATGCATGCACATGCGCCCTATGTGACCGTCAAGCTACCAGGTCTAGGACTCAAACCACAGCTGGCCGTGTGAGAGTACACCTTAACTACCACGCTACCTTCTGGCCCCTCCCTGTCCTTTTTTGACCATCATAGAATTAGCCTAGTCCTGTTAAATATACCTTCTAAATATTTCCCAATTTTTTGTCTTTTCTCCTCACCTCTATTTTAGTATAAATGCCTCTGGCTCTGGTACATTTTCTCTTGCATGGACATTCTTCATGTGTACTTTTTCTACATTCACTTCTACCCCCTATTCAATTCAGTTTCCAAATAACAGCCATATGATTTTAGTAAAATACATATCACAGGGCCAGCCCTACTATTCATTGGTTGGGTGCTGCACAGAGGCTGGGTCCCACATAGCCAGCCCTGACCCCTGTATAGCTTTAAAAACATGCAGGATTTGTGTGTGTGCCCAGAACTCTGACAGGATAAACTGGAGAAAAAATGACTGTGGTTTGACTAGGCCCTGTTAGGGTCCTTTCCTTTCCTTTCCTTTCCTTTCCTTTCCTTTCCTTTCCTTTCCTTTCCTTTCCTTTCCTTTCCTTTCCTTTCCTTTCTTTCCTCCTCTCCTCTCCTCTCCTCTCCTCCCCTCCCCTCCCCCTCCCCTCCCCTCTCCTTTCCTTTCCTTTCCTTGAAAGTTTATTTATTTAATTTATTTATTTTAATTTGACCAGAGAGGGACAGAGTGAGAGAGAAAGACAGAGAGAGAGGGAAAGTGTAAAAACAAGTCACCAGGTCTGAGACTCACCACAGTCGTCCATGTGGGAGTCCAGTGTCCTTACCCACCACACTACATGCTGACCCTGTAAGGATGCTTTCTAAATAGAATTTTAAAAAATTAATGTTACTGACCTTTCTGGTAGCATAGTGGTTAAGGTGACTGGATCCCACATGGCTGACTGTGTGGTTCAAGTCCTGGACCCAATGGCTTGAAAAATATACCAGGTATATGTACCTGCATGCCCAAAATCCTCAGAGGAGAATGGAGGAGAAGGGGATTGTGGCATGGCCATTCTTCCTGGGGGTGTGTTTTCTCATTTTCACTCTCTCTGTTGCTCCCTCACAAGTGCACACACTCTATAACAGATTTAAAAAAAATCATGTTATAGGTCATGTCACATAATACACATCATTTTACCCTACTGTTTAAAGCAGACCAATGGTTGACTGTTAGTTTTTTGTTTTTTGGTTATTTTTGGTAGAGGTTTTTGCCTTAAGGTGCATGCATTCACCAGAGAGAGAGACAGAGACAGAGACAGTGAGAGGGAACATGAGAAATCACCCCCCAGGGGGGGATGGACACACCACAATCCTTTCTCCTCCCAGGATCTTGGGCACGCACTCACACGTACCCAGCACAAATTTCAAGCTTCTGGGTCTGGGACTCGACCTGTTGATGGCCATGTGGGAGTCCAATGATGTAACCACTACACCATCTGCTGGTCTCGACTGTTAGTTTTTTTTTTAGAGATTTTTCTATAGGGCATGTGTGCTCACCAGAGAAACAAAGAGAAACAGAGAGACAGAAAGCGAGAAATCATCCTTCATGGGGGTGGCCACACTGCAATCCCTTCTCCTTCATTCTTCTCTCGGGTTTTTGGGCACCCATGCACACGTGCTCGGAGTGTTTCAAGCCTCCGGGTCCAGGACTCGAACCATGATTGGCCATGTGGGAGTCCAACAACATAACCATTATGCCATCTGTTGGTCCCTGTTAGGTTTTTTTTTTAAAAAAAATTTATTTTATTTTATCACTTCTTTTTTGTTTGTTTGTTTTAAGTTTGCTATAGGGCACATGTACTTATGGGGGGGGGGGGGATGAGGGAAAAAAGCCACTAAGTCTGGGACTCAAACTCCAGTCAGCCATGTGGAAGTCCAACGCCTTAATCACCATGTCTCCTGTTGGCCCCAGTTGACTGTTCTAAGATGAAGTTCACAAGTCTTTCTTATGGCTGGTTCAATTCCATAAAAGAAGTAAATCTTATATTTAATATTATTATTATTATTAAAAAACTATTTAATTTTATTTATTTATTTTATTATTATTATTCAATTTGCTATAGGGATGTGCACTCACCAGAGAGAGAGGGAGAGAGAAAGTGAGAAAGCAAGCCACCAGGTTTGGGACTTGAACTGCAGTCGATCATGTGAGAGTCCAGTGCATCAATCATCACACCACCGGCTCGCCCCACTTACTATTTTTAATATTCCAAAGGGTGCATGCTCTCACCAGAGAAAGGCAGATAGAGAGGAAGAAGGAAAAATACACCCCAATCGGAGTGTGGTAGCATCAAATCCCTTCTCTTCCATCTCTCCATCCTATCAGGATTGGAGGCATACACACACACATGTGCTCAGCATGTTTCCCAAGCCACCAGGCCAGGTCAGCCTTGTGGGATCTGCCTTCCCCAACACCACAGGCCTGATCTGGAAATCCTATACTTAGAAATCTGAGAAGAGGGGCCAGCAGTTAGTGTAATGGCTATGTCGCTGGACTCCCATGTAGCGGACCACGGTTCGAGTCCTGGACCTGGTGTCTTAAATTCACGCCGGGCACGTGTACATGTGTGCCCAAGATCCTGGGAGGAGAATGGAGGAGAAGGGATTGCAGTGTGGCCATCCCCCTTGGGGGGTGATTTCTCGCTTTCTGTCTCTCTGTCTCTCTGTCTCTGTCTTTCTGGTGAGTGCACGCACCCTATAGCAAAAAAAAAAAAAAAAAAAAAAAAAAAAAAACCTCTCCAAAAAAAAAAAAAAAGAAATCTGAGAAAACACATTGATTTAAAATTATATTAAAGTTCAGATAACTTTCTGAGATTTGATTTTTTAAAAGAATTATTTAACTTTTTCCATTTATTTCAGTTTGTCCAGAGAGGGACAGAGAGAGAGAGAGAGAGAGAGAGAAGGTGAGAAAGCAAGCCGCCAGGTCCAGGACCTGAACTGCAGTCAGCCATGTGGGAGTCTAGTGCCCTTAACCACCACACCACCTGCCAGCCCCTGAGATTTTATTTTGATAGGGAAAATGGAGACAAAGCATTTTAAAAGCTGATGTTAACTTTTTTATGATGTAAATTTATTTTATGCATTTGTATTTATGCAACTTTTATAATAAAAATTAATAATATAAAGCCATAAATTTATAATAATACTTCCATACTTCCACAAAGCAAAAAATGTCCATTAAAAAACAGAACACCTGGGGCCAGCTGGTGGCCTAGTGGTTGAGGCAGCTGGATCCCACATGGGTCAACCATGCAGTTCAAGTCCTGGGCTCACTGGCTTGAGAAACGTGCTGGGTGCATGCACATGTGTGCCCAGAATCACCAAAGAAAGGAGAAACATGGGGGAGAAAGAATTGAAGTGTGACCATGCCCCATGGGGGGGTGCTTTCTCATTATTTCTCTCTCTCTAGAAAGAATATGTGCTCTCTAGGAAAATTTATATATATATAAATTATATGTGTGTATGTGTGTGTGTGGGAGAGAGAGAGAGAGAGAGAGAGAGAGAGAGAGAGAGAGAGAGAGAGAATTAAAAAAAGAAAAGGGGCCAGCAGGTGACATGGCAGTTAAGGCACTGGACTCCCACATGGCCAACAATGATTTGAGCCAGGCCTGGCAGTTTGCTTTTTCACTTTCTGTCTCTTTCTCTCTCAGGTGAATTTAAAAAATAATAATAAATAAAATTTTAAAAAGAGGAACCAGTAGTTAGCATAATGGCTATGTTGCTGAACTCCCATGTAGCCGACTGCAATTCGAGCCCCGGAACTGGTGGCTTAAACTCATGCCGCTTGTGTGTGCGTGCGTGCCCAAGATCCCGAAAGGAGAATGGAGGAGAAGGGATTGTGATGTGGCCATCCCCCCTGGTGGGTGATTTCTCGCTTTCTACCTCTCTATCTCTCTCTGTCTTTCTGGCTAGCACATGCGCCCTATAGCTAAAACCGCTCCAAAAAGAAAAAGAATTAAAGAAGAAAATTATACTGTTTATTCTTTTATGCTTCAAAAGTTTTAAATAAATTTTTTAAAGAATTATTTATTTGGGACCAGCAGTTAGCGTAATGGCTATGTTGCTGGACTCCCATGTAGTCGACCGTGGTTTGCGTCCCGGACCCGGTGGCTTAAAACTCACGCTGGGCACGTGTGCGTGTGTGCCCAAGATCCTGAGAGGAGAACGGAGGAGAAGGGATTGCGGCATGGCCATCCCCCTGGGGGGTGATTTCTCGCTTTCTGTCTCTGTGTCTCTCTCTGTCTGTCTGGTGAGCACACGCACCCTATAGCAAAAACCTCTCCAAAAAAGAGAATTATTTATTTTATTTGTTATTATTATTTTTAATTTGACCAGAGAGAGAAAGAGAAGAAAAGTGAGAAAGCAAACCACCAGGTCCGGCACTCGAACCATGGTTGGCCATGTGGGAGTCCAACACCTTAACCACTGTGCCACCTGCCAGCCCTTTTAAATAATTTTTTTTTCCTTTGGAGAGTTTTTTGCTATAGGGTGTGTGCACTTGCCAGAAAGACAGAGAGAGAGAAACAGAAAGCAAGAAATCACCCCCCCAGGGGGATGACCATGCCACAATCCCTTCTCCTCCATTCTCTTCTCAGGATCTTGGGCATGCACACACATGCTTTTTGCGTGAATTTAAGCCACCAAGTCTGGGACTCAAGCTGCGGTCGACTACATGGGAGTCCAGTGACATAGCCATTACGCCAACTGCTGGTCCCCCTTTAAATAAATTTTAAAAAGACATAAAAGGAGGAGGTTGTAGATCCTGAAGACAAATTTTACCTACTTCACAATGTGTTTTTCACTACTTTGAATAGTGTTATAGAAATTCAAAGGAAGAATGTGCTGGCTCCATAGCCTGTGGTTAAGGCAGCCACATCCCACATGGCTGACCATGTGGTTTGGGTCATGGACCAGTAGCTTCAGAAACACTCCAAGTGCATGAACACGCATGCCCAAATTCCCAAAAGGAGGTAGAAATGGAGAAGAAAAGATTGCAGTGTAACTATGGCCCATTGGGGGTGTCCTCTCAGTTTCTCTCTCATCTCTCTTGGGTGAGAACACATGCTCTCTGACAAATTAAAAATAACATAAAAATAAAAAACAGAAAATGGGGCAGCAGGTGTACATTAAGGCATTTGATTCCACATGGCTAGCTTCACAGTTTGACTCCCAAACCTGGCAGCTTGAGAATCAAGCCAGTTGTGTCCTCATGTGTGTCCAAAATATCTTGAAAGGAGAGTGGAGAAGAAGAGATTATAGCATGGCCATTCTCTCTCTCTGGTGAGTGCATGTGCCCTACAGCAAACACACACAAACACACACACACACACACACACACACACACACAAAACAAACAAACAAAAAAAAAAACAGGGGCCAGCAGGTAGCGTGGTGGTTAAGGGCACTAAACTCCCACATGGCTGACCGGAACCTGGCAGCTTACTTTCTTGCTTTCTCTCTCTCTCTCTGTTTCTTTCCCCCACTTTCTCTCTCTGCCTCTCACTCTCTTACTCTGTCCCTCTCTGGTCAAATTAAAATAAATAAAGTTAAATAAAATAATTCTTTTTTTAAAAAAAGGGAAAAATAACAAAATAGAAAATGTTTCCTGATCCAGAGGGGTTCAAGGCACAGGATGGAAATTTATTACAATACAATGCTGTGACACAAAGGTCAGTGCAGGGGCTGCTGAACACAGAAATGAAGGCAGCTGTCCAGTTCCCAAGGTGCAAGTCAGTTTACAGTGCCAACGGTATTCCACTGCAGGGTCCACTGTCACTTTGCCCACTGCTTCTGTGTCTGTCCCTGTTACACGGCCTTCTTTGTGCGTGTTTGAATGTAAATAGATAAATTTAAGCAAGTGAATTTCCCTTAAATTCTTTTAACAAAACACACCTCAAACTCTAGATTTAAACAAAGGAATGGAGCCAGCAGGTGGTGTGGTGGTTAAGGCGCTGAACACTCCCACACGGCTGACCACAGCTCGAGTCCCAGATCTGGCGGCTTGCTTTCTCACTTTCCCTCTCTCTCTCTCTCTCTGATCAAATTAAAATGAATGAATAAAATAGGGACCAGCAGGTGGCGTGGTGGTTAAGGCGCTGGACACTCCCACATGGCTGACCAGGGTTCAAGTCCTGAATCTGGTGGCTTGCTTTCTCACTTCCTCTCTCTCTCACTCTCACCCTCTGTCTCTCTCTGGTCAAACTAAAAAATAAATGAATGAATGAATAAAATAAAATAATTATTTAAAATAATGAATGAATAAAATAAATAATTAAAAGAAAACAAAGGAATGGATATAATTATGCTGATATACTGAATTTACATTTAGGTTCATTTTATGTTTCAGAACCAATCAATATACTCAGTGAATCAGCTCTTGCTGTGGGTGACCTTTAAAGACTATCTTCTGAATTCATGTTGGCCAAATTCCAACACTAACAATTTAGGTAAGACTGTGATTCCACATCTAGACTTCAGGATTGTATGTAAAGCTTAATTTTTTTCTCCGTCTTTAGTTAACACAATGCAATATTGCCTAGTAATAGTCTTTTTTTTTTTTTTTTTTCTCCGTAACTATGATACAATTATCTGTGGTCATTCCGATAACTGAGTTTCGTCTATTTCGGGAAGGATTTTCACATGGATAGCAGAGATACATGTTAATGATAAATACCTGTACTCTGTAATATTAAAAATGTTTCTCTGGCATTGGAATACAATGCTCTGTAGCATTCACCAATAGTCATTTACCAAACCACTGTTTGTAACAAAATATTTATGTTCTGCGATACACATTTCGATTTGTAATTTTGTCCTGATACATTGGGCTGGTAGTTTATTCAAGCCTACTAATGAAATCTGACATTTGAAAAAAGGGGACAAACTTGAAGAGGTGCAAAGACATCGCTAGAAAAGAAGAAAGAGAAGAAACCTGAGAAGACAGTAGATAATCTCAGCTTCCATGAAACACAATTTATAATTTGCTTGCATTTCATTGACCCAAATTACTCACACTCACAAGAATGCACATTGAGTCACCTCTGTCCAGCCTCCTTCCTTCCTTAAAGCAGATGGAAATTAGGTGGCAAACTGGGAAGGTTGCCATGGTGCACAGACTACAGGGATTTAATAGTAATCAAAGAAGCTTCAGAGTCCCCTCCCCCAACTGTCCAAATGTCGGTTTCTCACTTTTCCTTATCTTAATTAATTCCATGTTGTAGGTAAACCAGGGTGCGATTGATTTACTAGTGAACAACAACAAAAATTTAATGCCTCCGAACATGTTTATAGATGCATTAATCTTGTTAGACATGAAACACCAAGGAATTGCAATTGATCCATCTTTATGTGCAGTTACACAAAAATGTCAGCATTCACTTTTCAGATATCTTGTACAGCACACTTTCATCACTGAGACTTATATTTTTTACTGGCTTTATCCCCCTAAATGAGCTATAGACATCCCAAATTCAATATATCCAAATAGAATTTGTGTTTGCTCGTTTTTTAATTACCAGAGAATTTATGCACTCACCACAGAGAGAAAGGGAGAGGGAGAAAGTGTCCCCCAATGGGGTATGATCTACTGCAATCCTTCTTCCTCCAGTTCTCCGTTGAGATTTTAGACATGCATGCGCACACCCTTGGCATGTTTTTCAAGCTGCCAGATCTTGGGTGCAAACTATAGTTGGCCATGTGATATACTTTTCCTAAGGTAGTACTTAATCCTCTGCACAGAACCAGAACTTTTTTGAGGGTGGGTGGGGGAGGGGGAGATAGTCATTATTTTTCTCCATTCCTCTCTTAAGTATTTTATATCCTCAGTTACTGTATATTCTCACTATCAGTTCATTGTCACCGTCTTTCTGTTCTACCAAGTAAAATTAAAATAATAGTAACCTCATATAAAACTATATTCCAGCCACTATTCTGAGTACTTTCTTTTGAGTACATTAGTTCATTTCAGTTAATCCCAACCAGTCACTAAGTTCTGTCAGTTATATTTTTAAATAGACTTAATAAAATTTTGCAGAACAAACGATTAGTCTTCTAAAACTTACCAATTTTGTTAGCCAAAAGGCCTAATTCAAGGGAGAATGTGGCAGAATATTTAGGACTTGGTCTTTGAAGCTCCCTCTTTAAGTGTTACCAAAATAGGAGACATTCTCCCTGTAACATGTTGGAATGATCCAACATGGCAGTATTTCCTAAATGTGCTGAAGCCATTGGGGTGATAGTTAAGGAATATAGATTTAGGGGCCAGCGCATGGTTTGGTGGTAAAGGCAACTGGATCCCATGGGTCCCAACTTGACTCTACAGTTTGAATCCTGGATCCAGTGGCTTGAAAACCATGCTGGTGCGTTTGTGTGCATGCCCAAAATCTCAAATGGAGGGAGAAATGGCAGAGAAGGGATTGTAGTGTGACCACATTTATGGGGAGGTGCTTTCTCTCCTTCCCTCTCTCTCTCTGTCTCTCTTTGGAGAGTGCACATGCCCTCTGGCATGTTAACAAAAAAGAAGAAAGGTAGATTTCCAGTTCCTCAATTAGAATCTGACTTAATAGGTCTAATTAAGTAAACAATATTATTTTAGAATTAATATTTATACTTTTGGAACTAAACAACTTTAATGTTTGTTGTGGTTCAGTTATTTCAAAATTGAATAATCTCTGGATAATTGAGAATTATTCTTTTTATGGTTCTAACTCTAAAAGACATAACTCCCAATGAAAAGATTTATATTCTGCTTAAAAGGACATTTAAAGAAACATTTTAGATTTGAAAATTGATTATGCATGCACAGAAGAGAAGGAGTTAGAAAAGGCTGCATTTATGAAGGAGAGGCATTGTATGTCCCCACTTAATATATACCGAGTGTCTGCACTCTAAATATATATATATACACACACACACACACACACACATATATATATATATATATATATATATATATATATATATATATATATTTGAAACCATACTGCTTCTGTTGTTAGAGTTATAAAATTATACAAAATTATAAGACATATTTTGAACATTATCTTTAAAATCCAGTATTTTGAAATTTTGAAAGTTGTCTGTAAACTGTCAAGAATTATGGAGTATGAGCTAAAAATTTTTTGCTATGTAACGTAAATGTTTGTGGAAAAATGTAAAAATAAATAAATGAAAGAAAAAAAAGGCTGCATTTAAAAAATTCTGATCAGTGTAAAAGATCACTTAGGAGACAATTCTCCATTCCTCTTAGACTTAAACATTGATTATGCATGTGTAGAAGATAAAGGGTTAGAAAAGAATATCTTTTTCCCTCTTCATCTATTTATATGAACAGCAATCTGTCATTTTAGTGAACAGATAAGAGATGTAGAGGTTTATTCAAAATAGCAGAGCCTTGAAATAAGTCTCCTTGATAGTAAGATTGTCTCTGGATTTAGTATATTTTAATAAATAAGCCCACTATTAGTCTTTTTAAAAATGATTTCAGTATTTTTAGATATATAAGAGTGATTTTCACTCTCCCTCCTCACTCCCATGTTACTAAGCAACATGTCCTATGGTTGCTAGGAGACAGACTAGCAAGGTTGGGGTACTTTAGATTTCTGTTATCACCTTGCATATCACATGATTATACCCTAGAGAGTTTTACAGCCCTAGAGAAAGGAGGAAAAAGTTAATAGCATGTAGAAAGGCTAGAAAGAGGGACAAGGGTTAGGGAATTAAGGAAAAGAATAAGGAAAATAGCAAGGTATTTGAGAAGTGTGTGAGCTTGGCAAGGAAAGGCTATTATGCAATTTCTTTGAATGACTCATGGAAAAAATCTTAAATTGCCAGTGCTGTATTTCATATTGTCTATGCTTCTACCTTTTATAAAAACAAATTAGAGAATAAACTTGGAACAGAAAATCTTTCAGATAGTATTCCTGAATATTTTTAGAAGGGTGGAAATCAGTTGTAACTATTACAGTTAGAAATAATGTAAACAGGGACCAGCAGTTAGCATAATGGCTATGTCGCTGGACTCCCACGTAGTCGACCGCGGTTCGAGTCCCGGACCCGGCGGCTTAAACTCACGCCGGGCGCGTGTGCGTGCGTGCCCAAGATCCTGAGAGGAGAATGAAGGAGAAGGGATTGCGGCGTGGCCATCCCCCCTGGGGGGTGATTTCCTGCTTTCTATCTCTCTGTCTCTCTCTGTCTGTCTGGCGAGCGCACGCGCCCTATAGCAAAAACCTCTCCAAAAAAAGAAAAAAAAAAAAAGAAATAATGTAAACAAATTACTCATTATTTAAAATTCTCAAGTCAGATATGCAAAACCATTTCTTTCCATTTCTCCCCCCCAAAAAAGTTAAAAAATGACAGTACTGAGATGGTAGAATATAACTGTTCTTGGACAAATTTAGAACCAAGATGGTCAAGCAGGCTCCTGGGTATGTATTTCTGTACAAAATTTTAAAAATCTAATGCAAAGGGGACGAAGAAGAAAGCATTGTGTTCAACCTGGAGGACTCTGATGTATCTGAAATAAGAAACCCGGCTCCGGCTCTGTGTTACACTGTGTGCCTGTGAAAAGCTGAGTCTTTGTGTCCATGTGTCTCCTTGGTATTTACTGTTGCTAGCAACCAGGAAGCATGCTAGCTATTGTCGCGAGGTCCTCCATGCCTCGTTTGCCTAAAATCTTAGTCAATGCCAGAAATAGCAGAGATAAAAATCATTGCAAAAATCCAGCCCTGATCATCCTCAATGGCTTTACAACAGTCTATCTTGTATTTAGTCAAAATTATTGTAAAATGGAAGCTTCAGACATAATACATCGTCAGCTTCTTCATGAATACCAGTTCTCTCATGCAGAGCACTAACAGGACTTTAGGAATGGTTTAATTACAATAAGATTTATATTCTCATGTCACCAGCTAAAACTAAATACATAATGAAGAGTCTGAGATGAGGAACAAGCTAAGGACGATTTCATCAGATCTAGGTGACTTTCAGTTCTCAGGCAGAATGGCCCTATCAACATTTGCTGATGGCTTGAGATCACTTTGGTGTTCACATAAGCTATGGTATAAGCGAAAGCACCATTTCCAAATAGTCGCCCAGAAGATTCTGATTAAAGATGCGTGTCAGCGTTATCCTTGAAATGACTGATATCATCTCAAAATTCAACATCTTCACTTTGAAATTGCATCTCATGAATCATTACAACCCACCCAAGCCACTTATGTTAGGCACCTAGACTCCAAAAGAGGGTCTGAAAAGTTATTGTTGTCATGATTATTATGAACACTTAGTTAAAGCTCAAACAAATAAATAAATAATGAAGGCTAAGTACTTTATTATCTAATTTATTCCTCAAAATAATTCTAGGGGACCCAGCAGTTAGCATAATGGCTATGTCGTTGGACTCCCTTGTAGTCGACCACGGTTCAAGTCTCAGACCCGGTGGCTTAAACTCACGCCAGGCATATATGCGTGTGTGCCCAAGATCCTGAGAGGAGAATGGAGGAGAAGGGATTGCGGCAAGGCCATCCCCCCTGGGGGGTGATTTCTCGCTTTCTGTCTCTGTCTCTCTCTCTTCCTGGCGAGCACACAAGTCCTATAGCAAAAACCTCTCCAAGAAAAAAAAATTCTGGGAAGTTGGTACAATTAAAATCACTATTTTCCTCAGTTAAGGAAACTGAGGTTCAGAGAAGTTAAATAAAATGCTGAAGGCCTCTCAGAACTAAATGTCAAAATAAAAATTTAGATCAGAGTCTCACTGGCTTTAGCATTTGACTCTCAACCATTATTCTATATATTTTGTTTAGTAGACTGTGCTTTCTATATGGAAATAAGTTGTGTAGTACAGTATTGTGTCAAGGTAAAGCGCACAGGTTCTGGGTCCCTCTGTCCCTTTATAGGATGGTTGAGACTCAGAATATCTGCTTACTGTGGTGTTGACCTTGCCACAAGAGCCCTACAAGGACAATGCTCCAGAACCCAGCACTCCCCATTCTTAGATTTCTCCAAATCTAGGTTATTCAATCTGGAGTAACACCCTGGAGGGTCTTTAGATAGATGGACTTTAGATAGACTGGGTCTGCAACCCAAGTCTAGTCAGCCTGATAGTTCTTCTTCAATATGAGGCAGCTATGTTGCTGGACTTTCATATAGAGTCAACTGCGGTTCGAGTCCCGGACCCATCGGCTTAAACTCACCAGGCGTGTGTGCATGCGTGCCCAAGATCCCAAGAGGAGAATGGAGGAGAAGGGATTGCAGCGTGGCCATCCCCTCTGGGGAGTGATTTCTTGCTTTCTGTCTCTCTCTGTCTTTCTGGTGAGCTCACGTGCCCTATAGCGAAAACCTCTCCAAAAAAGATTTTGTTTGTTATTATTTTGACCAGAGAGAGAGAGAGAGAGAGAGAGAGAGAGGGAAAGTGAGAAAATAAGTCACCAGGTCTGAGATTTGAACCACAGTTGGCCATATAGGAGTCCAGCTCCTTAACCACCGTACTACACACTGGTCTCTATAAAAGAATGTTTTTAGAGAGAGAGTCTGGAGGATGGAGGACTACATTATGGAGCATTTTACATTATCCAAAGCTTGGTTCGGTGCTTGGAGCCATATTGTCTTGCTATCTTAATTTCAGAATAAAATCTTTGGCAGAAGATAAGTAAAATAAAATCTTTGCTTTCTCTTTGCAGAACAAAAAAAATTAATTGATTTGTGTTTTCAGAGCAGAGAAACATTATGTAATTTTTATATGTATGTATTTGTATTTGTATATGTGTATATATATATATATATATTTTTTTTTTTTTTTTTTGGAGAGGTTTTCGCTATAGGGTGCGTGCGCTTGCCAGACAGACAGAGAGAGACATAGAGACAGAAAGCGAGAAATCACCCCCCAGAGGGGATGGTCACACCGCAATCCCTTCTCCTCCATTCTCCTCGCCGGATCTTGGGCACGCACGCACACGCGCCCGGCGTGAATTTTAAGCCACCGGGTCTGGGATGCAAACCGCAGTCGACTACGTGGGAGTCCAGCGACATAGCCATTATGCTAACTACTGGTTCCCTTTCCATTGAAACTTTTACATCTATCTTTAGGACTGATCCGCTCTCCATGGCCTTGGCACTCCATGCATACAGACTGAATTTGCTGCACCATTCCAGGTCCTATCCGATGAATTCTTATTTGCATTCCAGTACCTTGGCAATTGGGACAGCACTCTACTGCTCCTTTCTTACCACCTCAGCCTTCACATTTGTCACAAATCACATTCTTTTGCAGGGCCAGTTTTCTTGTTGCACCATTATATAAATCTTCTAAGGTTGCCAACAGCTGATGTACAACATTTTAACCTCTTCTTTCTCTCTGCATCCTTCCTCCTCCTCCAAAAAAACATATCAAAGATGTCCATTGAGGAGCCAAAACCACCACCTGCTCCACCCTCTTTAATTGCCTGCTCTCCTCCTTTGTCATATAATTCCCTTTTCTTCTCATTAGAGAGAACTTCATAAGCTTGAGAAATCTGTTTAAACTTCTCGCCTTCATTTGGATTCTTATCAGGGTGGTACTTCAAGGCCAGTTTCCTGTAAGCCTTCTTCAGTTCTTCCTGGGTAGCATTGGGTTTGACCCCCAGAACATTATAGTAAGTCATTTCTTTCACCATTTTCTACAGCTGGTGAGCAGGCTAAGGCCGACGTGGGGGAGCGGGAAGGTGTGCGTAGCTGTGCACAGCTGGGGCAGCCGCTGTTCCTCAGCTTCTCACTGAGTGTTCTGGAAAGTTCCCCCAAAAATTATTTTAAAAGATGCAAAAGGTGGTGGAAATCTGCTGGTGGCAGTGAAAATGGAAAGGAAACTTCCAATGAGAGATTTTGGATGTTTTTGAAGGTAGATTTTCCGGATTTGGGAACATCAGGACATGAGCATCTACTGTCTCTTCCCAGATGCTACACTTAGTGGTGTCCTAAGTGCCCAGATTGGGGGTATGAAGATTTGGGTTATGAAGTTGTAAGGCATTAACCAGAAGCACTGGCCCCTTGAATTTCCATGCTAGCAGTGCCAAGGTTACATGTTCTAAAGCTAAATTGCTAAATCCAAATGGGTGATACTAGAAGGGAAGACAAGATGTGAATCAAGAAAGTTGGAGACCCAGGAGAACTCCTGTCTGCCCAAGTTCTAATCGTATAAGAAAGCAGTAGAAAAGTGAATCTTCAGGAATTCCTTAAACCAAAAATGTATGCACATGATTCCTGACTCTGGGCCTGGGTGTTCCCTGAGAGTTTAAGTGAAAGATAAATAAAGATGGGGGAATGAACCTGTGCTAGTCACGATTATGGACTTAAGGATGAATCAGATATGACTTCACTCCTTTAGAGCTCAAAATGCAGTGTTAAATCACATGAAGGAGCATCATTGAGGAAAAGATTTTACTTTCCCACTATCACACATAACTAATAATAATCATATTTATATAGTCTTATAATTTGATCTTAGATATATTTAACTTTAGGTTTTATTCTCTTTCTACTATTTTAAAGGTATTTATGAACAATAAACTATAATCACTAAATGAAACCTATCTGATAACGTTTTCTACATGGGGGACCAGCAGGTGGTGTGCTGGTTTAGGGTGCTGGAGTCCCACATGGTTGACCACGGTTCAATTCCCAGACCTGGTGGCTTGCTTTCTCACTTTCCCTCTCTCTTTCGCTCTGATCCTCTCTGTCAAATTAAAATAAATAAATAATTAAAAACAAACAAACAAAACAAAAACTAAAACAAAAAACTCACTCAGGGCACATGTGCATGTGTGCCCAAAATCCCAAGAGGAGAACGGAAGAGAAGGGATTGTGGCTTGGCCATCCCCTGGGGAGTGATTTCTTGCTTTCTATCTCTCTGTCTCTCTCAGTCTCTCCGGTGAGCACACACACCCTATGGTAAAAATCTCTCTTAAAAAAAGTTTTCACATGGAAGATATGTCAGGAGAAGAACAGAGATGCAAGAAGATTCTGTGATTAAAAACAATTATCTGGGGCTGGCCTTATAGAATAGTGGTTAAAAAAGTCTGATCCCACATGGCCAACTGATGTTCAAATCCTAGCCCTGGTGGGGTCAGCACATGGCATAGTAGTTAGGTCACTGGATTCGCACATGGCCAACCACAGTTTGAGTCCCAGAGCTGATGGCTTCAAAATCACACCAGACACATGTGCATGTGTGCCCAAGGTCCCAGGAGGAGAATGGAGAAGGGATTGTGGTGTGGTCATCCCCTCTAGGGGATGATTTCTCACTTTTCCTCTCACTGTCTCTGTCTCTCTCTGTGGCAAGTGCATACACTCTAAGGCAAAAAACCTCTCTCAAAAAAAAAAAAAAAAGAAAAAGAAAAAGAAAAAAGAAAAAGAAAGAAAGAATCCTAGCCCCTTGGCAGCTTGAAATACATGCTGGGTGCATGTGTGCCCTAAATCCTAACAGGATGATGAAATGGAGAATAAAGGATTGTGATGTGACCACACCCCACCGGGGGATGTTTTCTCCCTCTCTCTTTCTGGTGAACACATGCACCATCTGGCAATTAAAAAAAAGTCTGAAGTTAAGTATGCTGTGGGGCATACTTATAGTCCCAGCTACTGAGGAGGCTGAAACAGGAAGATCACAAGTTTAAGGACAGTTTGGAAATCACAGGGGGAAAAAACACAAAAACATGCACAAATGTCTGTTACCACTTCACACCCACCAGAATGGCTGTAATAAAACACAGATAATAATATACATTGCTGAGAAACTGGAACCCTCATGCATTGCTGTTGTGAATGTGAAATGGCACAGCCACTTTGGAAAACGATTTGGTAGTTTCTCAAAATGTTAAACACAGAGTTACCATATGATCCAGAAATTCTACTCCTCAATATATACCCAAAAAGGAAAGAAAACGTAACAGCACAAAAGCTTGTACACAAATGTTCATAGCAACATTATTTATTTATTTATTTATTTGGAGAGGTTTTTGCTACAGGGCACGTGCACTTGCCAGAAAGACAGAGACAGAGAGATAGAAAGTGAGAAATCATCCCCAGGGGGGATGACCACGCCACAATCCCTTCTCCTCCATTCTCCTCTCGGGATCTTGGGCATGCACACATACGCGCCCGGCTTGAATTTAAACCACTGGGTCCGGGACTCGAATCACGGTCGGCTACATGGGAGTCCAGCGACATAGCCATTACGCTAACTACTGGTCCACATAGCAGCATTATTCACAATAGCCAAAAAGTAGAAAGTCAAATATTCATCAATTGATAAATAAATAAATAATGTATAGTCTTACAGTGGAATATTATTTGGCAAAAGAAAGGGAGTACTGGAATCAACAGTTAGCATAATGACTGTGTTGCTGGACTGCCATGTAGTCAACTGCGGTTCGAGTCCTGGACCCAGTGGCTTAAACTCACGCCGGGCGCGTGTGCATGCGTGCCCAAGATCCCGAGAGGAGAAGGGATTGCGGCGTGGCCATCCCTCCTGGGGGGGTGATTTCTCACTTTCTGTCTCTCTGGCGAGTGCATGAGCCCTATAGGAAAAACCTCTTCCAAAAATAAAAAAAAAAAAAGGGAGTACTGATACATGCTATAACATAAATGAACATTGAAAACATTATGTTAAATGAGATAAGCAAGACACAAAAGTATATATATTGTTGATCCCATTTATATAAACATATCTGGAGGGCCAGCCAGTGACATGGCAGTTAAGGCAGCTGGATCCCACATGGCCACAGTGTGGTTCAAGTCCCAGACCCAGCAGTTTGAAAGATATGCCAGGGATGTGTGTGTGCATACCCAGAACCCCGAAAGGAGAATGGAGGAGGGAATTGTGGCATGGCCATCCCCCCCAAAGGGTGCTTTCTCACTTTCCCTCTGTCTCTGTCTCTCTCTAGCAAGTGCATGCACCCTGTAGCAAACTAAAATAATGATAATGATGATGATGATGGTGATGGAAAAAAGAGTCAGATAAATAATTGTTGCAGAGTTTTGAAAATTAGTGACTCTGAATGATAGGTAGAGATTGGGTCTGGCAGGTGGGATGGTGGTTAAGGGCACTGGACTCCCACATGGCCAACCATGGTTCGAGTCCTGGAACTGGTGGCTTGCTTTCTCACTTTCTCTCTCTCACTCTGTCTCTCTCTGGTGAAAATTAAATAAATAAAGTTAAGTAAAATAATTTTTAAAAAAGGAAAATTAGTGACTCTGGATGATAGATAAATAGGAATTAGATATATTGTTCTCTTTACTTTTGAATATGTTTGAAAATATTCATAAGATTTTTTGAAAAGCAAGTTGTAGAAGACATATAACATTATTCTTATGAGTCCAAAGTCAGCATCATAGACACTGGGATGCATGGCTGAGATCTCCCTTTTCTGAGCAACTTGCTCCAACCCTTGAAGTGCGCTTGGCAGATGCATCCTGCTGTCAGCCTTTTCAGAGGCTGGCTACCTCAGCTGCTGGGAGCTGCCTCAGCCAAGGTCATACCTCTTCCTGAGGGGGCCAAGTTCAATCACTGATCAATGTGGCAGTATAAAGGCCTGTCCATCTCAGCCCACCTCGGCATGACTTTGAAGGGCCATTGTTACTCCAGAGCCCCAGTTGGGCTTGGCTTTCCCTCTCTCTAACCCTCCTTCCTTTCCTGCCCTTCCTCAAATACTGATCCCAAGGACAAACCTTAATAAACATCATGCATGCTATGCTCCATCTCGGAGCCTGCTTTCCTGAGAACCCAGTTTGAAACAACGTAATTGTGTCCCCCAACCCCCAAATTCCTGTGTCAAAGTCCTAGCTCTCTACTTAGAATGTGACCTTAGCTGGAGATAGATTCTTTCCAGAAGTAATCAAGTTGAAACAAGGTAATTAAGATGGGCTCTAATCTAGGGCTGGCAGGTCGTGTGGTGGTTAAAGGTGCTAGATTTCCAGATGACCAACCATGGTTCAAGTCCCAAACCTAGTGGCTTGCTTTTTCATTTCTCTGGTCAAATTTAAATAAATAAATGAATAAATAAAATTAAATAATAATTATTTAAAAAACAACAACAATAAAAATCTCCTTAAAATAAAAACAAAACAGATGGGCCCGAATCCAGTATGATTGGTGTTCTTCCAAAAAGGGAAAAGTTGGGGGCCAGCAAGTGGCATGGCACTAAATTTCCACACGGACAACCATGGTTTGAATCCTAGACCAGGCAACTTAAAGATCATGTTGGGCACATGTGCACATGTGTTCAGAATCCCTAGAAGAAAATAGAGGAGAAGGGATTGCAGTGTGGCCATCCCCACAAGGGATGATTTCTCACTTTCTCTCTCCCACTCTGGTAAGCACACAAGCCCTATGGCAAAAACCTAAAAAAAAAAAAAAAAAAGGGGGTGGGTGGGTGGGAGGAAATTGGACAGGTACAGACCTACATAGAAGGAAGATGATATAGACAAAGGGAGAAAATGGTTATCTACAAGCCAGGGACGGGCCTGAAACAGATCCTTTCCTCATAGCCCTCAGAAGGAACCATTCTACCAACACCTTGATTTCAGACTTCTAGCCCCACAACTAGGAGGCAATGCGTTTCTGTTATTTAAGGCCCCCAGTTTGTAGCACTTCGTTATGGCAACCTAACAAGCTAATACAGACACTTTCATCCAATGGTACATACTTACATAGCAAAATCATTAAGAAAAGCAAGAGAGGGGTCAGCAGGTGGCATGGAGGTTAAGGTGCTGGACTCCCACATGGCTGAACGTCTGACCATGTGGGATTGTGGTTTGAGTCCCAGACCTGGCAGCTTGCTTTTTCACTTTCTCTCTCTCTCTCTCTCTGGAGAGCACACATGACAAATAGCAAATAAAAGTAATAAATAAAATTAAATAAATAATTCTTAAAAAAGAAAAGTAAGAGAATAATTGAATGCATTCTTCTGTGAGGGAGTCAGGAGAGGCCATAAAGGAGGAATGACAGCAAGCTCCATCAGCTTATGATATTCTTGAGATGGTGTCAGGTTCATGGATATTGGTTTTATAGTTATGCTTTACATTTTTTTATTACTTACACTCTTACATTTATGTAAAATATTTCCTAATAAAAAATGTAAAACACTTGTCTGAATTGTTGGGTACATGTGTACAGTTCTCTTGCACAATTTGTAGAGTTTGGCATTATGGGGGAGGGTATGGACAAATACAGGACTCTATCCTTTTTTTTTTTTTTTTTCAGATTTTTTTTTTTTTTTTTTGCCTTAGGGTAAGTGCTTTCATTGGAGAGACAGAGAGAAAGTGAGAAATCACCCTCCAAGGGAATGGCCATGCCACAATCCCTTCTCCTCTATTCTTGCTTTGGAGTTTTGGGTGCACACGCACATGTGCCTGGTGTGTTTATCAAGCCACTGGTTCTGGGACTCAAATCATGCAGTTGGCCATGTGGGATCCAGTGCATTAACCACCACACCGTTCATTGCCCTGGAATCTATTTCTTTACGTGAACCAAAGTTCATGTAGGAGACATTCTTTGGTAATAGTCACTTCTGGTCCTTCTTGGCCTCTTTCAGAGCCAGCAGAATGTGAGAGGAAAAAAAAATCCCTACTTCAGTTTTTAATGCCTCAGGAAGCACATTGCTCATATGAACTCAACGATGAATCAGCCAAAATGACTAATTGGTGTGGTTTTGAGAATAGATTCAGCACATTTCTTTAATTCCAACCTTGACTGCAGTAGAATATAATGTGCTTGACCTCATTCTATAGCTTGCTGGAAAATAGGATTAATGTTTACCTTGCACAGTAATGTGAGGCCTGACGTTCCAGAGGAGGTTTTGAAGAAAGGTGTTTCAGAAATCCAACCTGTTTGGACTGCAACTGAGGTTAACTATTTTCTTGTTTGACTAAACAGGACCTCTATTTTCCTCTTCCTGTAGTGCCGGCCTGGTGCCTGGCACTCTCCCCGAGGCCAGCAGTCCTGGCCCTCTCAACCTGAGACAGTCATTAGAGTTCCTGAAGCCATAGCCAGGCGGGTCACTCACTGCCCCTGCCCCTTGTACACTGTGGCTCCAGTGGAAGGTTCACCTTTCCTGCCGGTCAGAAAATGAGCCTCCCTTTTTCAACTAACACTTTGTATACACGAGAGGGTTACTTAGGGCTGGGCAGCTTCAAAAAGGCAATTAGCATAAAGTGGGAAAGCAGTCCCGTGTCAGAACCTGGCAACTAGACTAACTCACATTACACATCCAAATGTTGGGAGTAGGAACAATGAAAAGGAACAATTGCTCAGTGGGCATTTGAAGACTCTCCCTACAGCAGTGATCGTGCCTCTCTTTTTAACACAAGGTGAAGGACACAGTGGAAGTGCTTTGCAGAAAGCAGGTGGGATGGAGGAGATTTATTTATGACTTACTGGAAGCACAAAGAGGAGCTTTTATTGTTGAATGCTAGGCTGGGAGGATGCCAGCAGACACATCCCAGAGGAGCTGTGCTGCCAAGCACTGACACACAAAGAGAGCTGACCTAGTCTTTTTTATGCTGACTACTTGCTCAGAAATTATATCAGAGGACCGCATTGAAAGACCAGCCTGATTTAGAACAATTAGGGAGGCTTTAGAGCAATCCTAAGGAACCAGTTGATGGGAAATAGAGAAGCAGTATATTCATCAGCTTTGGGTGGAACTACTGTTCAGTTTGTGTGGGGAAACTGCCTCGAGACAGCTCCACATGGCCAGACATTCAGTATCCTCGTCCTCCCACTCCTTTGAAACTTCACATTTAAATTTGAACTTGCAGCCACTGCCTCCCAGACACCTCCAGGGGGGAAAAACGTAAGGAGCATATCATTGTAATCAATATATTTAGGCTTGGGAATAGTTTTGAAAGCCTGAACTGAAAATTAAAAGGAGAGAGGGTGAGGGTATACATGTTGGGAGGAAGAGGACCACGGCAGAGAGGAAGATTTTTGAGGGAAATACTGCGTTGTCAGGAAAGTCATGATGTGTTTTTCCATGCAAAAATGCATCATAACTTTCCCAGTGGCCCAGGAGTAATGTAAAACCCAGAGTAATTGGGGTCAGCAGGTGGCATAGTGGTGAAAGTGCTGGACTCCCACATGGTCAAATTGGTTCGAGTCCTGGACCTGACAGCTTGCTTTCTCACTTTATCTCTCTCTCTCTCTCTCTCTCTCTCTCTCTCTCTCTCTCTCTGGTTGAGTGTGCCTGTAATAATAATGAATAAAATAAAATAAATAACTTAAAGGGAGGAACAGAGTAATGTATAGATTTTGTTAGGCTCAGAAGAATAAACAGTGCTGTAAAGAGTCCTAAAGATGATTTTCCTGTCCCTCATTGGACATTTTGCTGATGAAGAATCTTAGATCAGAAAAGTGGAGTGACCTGTCTGAAGAGGCAGAGCTAGGAGGTCGCAGAACCAGGCGGGAGACTGGGTATGCACCCTCTTCTCATGACACCCTGGCCTCCCAGCACATCAGATCCCAGCTCGCCCAGTGTCTATGGCCCATCAACTATCACCTTAAGAGGTTTTGGACACAGGAAGCCATAGGCAGGTGGGGATGTGTTTGGCACAGTTGCCTTCTAGCTTCTGTGTCTTGTATCTTCACATCCTAGAATAATAAATCAGCTGTTTTTCAACCAGCTCTTATTTTTTATTTCTCATTTGGAAAAATATAATATTTAAATGTAATGGAAGATAAATAATCCCATAAAGTTTATTTATTTTATTTTTATATATATATTTTTTATTATCATCATATTCTTCTTTATATTACATTGAATTACATATAACTTTACAGTGTATTACATTGCTTTTTCAAAAGGGAATGCCATGCATGTCAGTCAGTACAGAGACATTAATCTCCCCACTTTAACATTCAGTATCTTTTCTATGTTTTCCCCAATCATTATTATTTTTATTCTAATTATTTATTAAAACAGTCAATTGCTATTTCTCATTTTGCTTGTACAAATACTTTGCCTATCATGAAATACTTCTCAGACAAATCCAGTTGAGAATACTATACATGTCAACATCAACAGTTAATAAGCCATATCTGTTTCTCACTAATGTCCTGCCTATCTATTGTTCACTTGTTATCTTTCTCTATTCTCTTCTCTTCACTTCCCCCATTCCACACTGTCCTATTCTCGTTAAGTACCTTCACTGCTTTTATGTCCTCCAATTTTTTGCTCTCTATTATAGAGTGCTGATAGTCGGTATATATTGAGTGGATACATACAATATCTTTCTTTCATAGCCTGGCTTACTTCACTCAGCAATATATCCTCCGTATCTGACCACTTTCTATCAAATTCCAGGGTCTTGTTATTTTTTATGGCTGAGTAGTATTCCATAGAGTATATATACCACACTTTTCCAATCCATTCATCAGTTTGTGGACATCTAGGTTGGTTCCATGTCTTGGCAATTGTGAATAATGCTGCAATAAACATTGATGTGCAAGCACTTTTCTGACTGAGCGTTCTCCTGTCTTTTGGGTAAATACCCAGAAGTGGGATTGTTGGATCAAATGGTAGTTCTATTTGTAGATCTTTGAGGAACCTCCATATTGTTCTCCACAGTGGTTGAACTAGTTTACATTCCCACCAACAGTGTAGGAGGGTTCCCTTTTCACCACATCCCCGCCAACACTTATCACTTTTTATATTCTTCATCTTTGCCATTCTGACAGGGGTTAGGTGGTATCTCATTGTGGTTTTTATCTGCATCTCCCTTATGATGAGGGATGTTGAGCATTTTCTCATATGCTTTTTGGCTGTTCGTATGTCTTCCTTAGAGAGACTTTTGTTCAGCTCATTTTCCCATCTTTTAATTGGGTTCATCATTTTTTTTCGCATAAGGCACTTGAGTTCCCTATGTATTCTGGTTATCAGTCCCTTGTCTGAGGCATATTTAACAAAAATATTTTCCCATTCTGAGGGTTGTCGGTTCACACTTGTTACTGTGTCCTTTGCTGTGCAGAAACTTCTTAGTCTAATATAGTCCCACTTGTCTATTTTAGGGATTATTGCCTGTGCTTTGGGAGTCTTATTTAAGAAGTCTTTGCCTACTCCAATGTCCCCCAGAGTTTCCCCAGCATTTTCCACCAGTAGTTTTATTGTTTGAGGTCTTAGGTTCAGATCTTTGATCCATTTTGAGTTGACTGTTGTTAATGGTGAAAGATGGGGGTTCAGTTTCATCTTTCTGCAGGTGGATACCCAGTTTTTCCAGCACCAATTACTAAAGATGTTTTCCTTTTCCCAATGGATTGACTGATATCCTTTGTCAAAGATCAGTTGGCCATAAAGTTTATTTTGAACACAGTTCTATGATATCTTATGATGGTATGGATCACACATCCTACAGCCATCTTTATATGCCAGCGGCTGCAGTCTCCTGTTCCTCCTCACAGCAGTCATTTGTCTTCTCCATAGTAACCTGAGTACCAAGCATTTTACCAGGACGAGGCAGTTCAGGGACTATGTAGGATGCAAAGCTTTTGGCCCTTCCAGATAAGCTGCTTGATGCCATTAGTTTGTAGAATACTGGAGGAAGGGGCATGCTTGGTAACTGCTGTAATATAAAATATAATGATAGTGTGTGTCTAGAGCTCAGCCTTCACTCTCTAATTACCTTCTCCTCACATTTATTATTCTCTTGCACTCTACTAGACATACTGTCGCCTCAATTACTAACAGGCAAGTACAGTAATTTGTGGGGTTTTTTTTTTTTTTTTTTTTGAGGTACATTTATGCACAAACAGAAAGCTCCACAATCGGAGATTCTTTCCTGTGGATTCATAGCAGATTACTGGTACTTAGCTCCTGGAATACCCTGGGCATCTCAGTTCTGTTTTGGTGATCTTCATTCCTAATCATCTTATGAAGTTGGAGAGATAATCCTCTTGATTTCTCATTTGGGCTCCAGCACTCAGGGGAGGCCATGGGGGCCATGGTGAGATGCTCCTCAAATTTAAAAAGTAAAGCTGTCCTGGGACCAGCAGATGGCTTAATGGTTACGTTACTGGATTCCCACAGTCTACTGCAGTTTGAGTCCTGGACCTGGCAGCTTAAAACTCACCCCGGACATGTGTGCATGTGTGCCCAAAATCCCAAGAGGAGAATGGAGGAGGAGGGATTGTGACATGGTCATCTCCCTGGGGACGGGTGATTGCTTGCTTTCTGTCTCTCTAGTATGGATCACACATCCCACAGCCATCTAGAGAACATCAGCCATCTAGATGGTACCAGCAGTGAGCACACATGCTTTATAACAAAAACCTCTCTCTAAAATAAAAAAGGAAGTAAAATTGTCCTAGTAAAGTTTTCCTAGTAAGGTTGTCCTAATTTTATCTGTACAAATATAACCATTTTGCTACAACCCAATAGTTGTGCATTCTCTTAGTCATCTAGAAGAGATTTATAGATCAGCAGGTGACATGGAGTTTAAGGCAACTGGAATCACATGGCCAATTAGGCAATTCGAGTCCTGGACCCAGTGGCTTGAAAAAAAAAAACACACCAGGCATATGTGCATGTGTGCTCAAAAATCTCAAGAGAACAATGGAGGAGAAGGGATTGCAGTGTGACCATACCCTCCAAAGGGTGATTTCTCACTTTACCCCTCTCTCTGTTTCTCTGTTTCTCTCTGGCGAGCACATGTGTCCTATAACAAACTGAAAAAAAATTTTTTTTATATTAAAGAGATCTAGATGCCACCTGGTTAATAATTAAAATTTAATTCTTAGGCATCTATTCAGTGTCCAAAGGCATTCTAAATAAAGTGAACCATAATAATACTATCTAATGTTTAGTAAGTTCTTAAAGCATGCCAGGCATCTGTGAGTACTTTACATGAGTTGCCTCATTTAGTCCTATAGTCAGTCTTATGAGATTGTTACTTTTATCATCTCCATTTTGAATATAAGGATCTAAGGCATAGAATGGTTACACCATTTGCCCAGTGCTGCATAGCTATAATAGCAAGTAGGAGAAGCAGGATTTGAGCGTAGTCTGATTCTAGAATTTATGATACAAGAGAAGTATAAATTATGTCTCCTACCCTCAATAAATGTACCATCTAGTTGGGAAAAACATTATTAACATACATCAAAACAACAGTAAAATGAGCACATGTAATTAGGTGTTCAGGCAGATGCTATCAACTATGAGTTTAGTTCAGAGGGCATGAGGATGCATGAACCAGGCAGGCAGAATCTCACGGAAAAATAACCTTGCAGTGAGCTTTGAATGGTCCCTGAGATGTGCATAGGGAAAGGACTGCCACAGCTAAGAGGGTGGCAAGAGTGCTGAAGCAGGAGTGAGTAAGACTTTGTTTTAGAGGATAATGTAGTCAGCCTGACCACAACTGGGTGAAGCTGATGGCAAGCGCTGGACTGAGCTACAAAGGCCTTTAAAGCAGAGTTTAGGCTTGGCTCACTAGCATGGAGAGAGTCATTAAAGGCCCTGGATCAATAAAAGCAATATTATAAATGGGATGTTTAAGGAAGACGTGTTTGGCAGGATATAGAGAATTAACTTACTTAAATTGTAGATGACAGACCAACCGGTGGCATGGTGGTTAAGGTGGCTGGATCCCACATGGCTGGCCTTGCGGTTCAAGTCTCAGGCCTGATGCCTTGAAAATTACTGTAGGCATGTACATACCCAAAATTCTGAGAGGAGAATGGAGGAGAAGAGATTACTATGACCATCCTCTCGGGGGGTGATTTCTCACTTTGCCGCTCTCTCTCCCTCTGGTAAGATGACATAAAACTTGGAAAAATGTGAAATTATTCTAAATTATTATTGATTCTTATTCTCAAATTCACTGATCTTCATGACTTTTTTAATGCCATAGCACATATTCTTATGCATAAGATAGAGAGATAGGAAACAGCCCCCAACAGGACCTGGCCATGCCACAATCCTTTTTTCCTACAATTCTGCATCCCATTATGGTCTTGGACACACATGTGCCCACCCAGTGTGTTACTGCTACTACGGTTTGTGATTTTGTAAAATGTACTTATTTTACATTAGTAAGTTCTGCCTATTCTATAACCTTAATATTTTTCAAATGTGCCCATTCCTCTAAAAGTCCCTTGTCATTACTTCAGCCACCATCCCAAAGATGAAAAATGTCGATGAAGTCATTCTAGAAAAAATGACATTTTTTGCTGACTATATCTTTAAACTATTTAATTTTATTTATTATTAATATTTTTATTTGCTCTAGGGCACATGTGCTCACCAGAGAGAGAAAGAGAGGGAGAGAGAAAGTGAGAATGCAAGCCACTGGGTCTGAGATTCAAACTGTAGTTGGCCATGTGGGAATCCAGCTTCTTAACCACCATGCCACCTGCTGGTCCCCAGGAGTGCTGAATATTTAGTAAGTTAGCAAGATATGAAAATAAGAGGAGTGGGATTAGAAGGGTGAATCTCATCCTTTAATGCACAACAGAATCACCTGTGAATCTTTCTGAAACATGTTCAACCCTGGATCCCCACTCAAGTGATATTTTAAGAACTAAAGTGAGTTTGTTGCATCCCAAAGGTTAGGAGTGCAGAGCTTAAATATTTTTTAGGTTTCTTTCTAGATCTGACATCCTGTGAGGGAAATTTATTTACCAGTACGTCTTGTCTTAGAACTACACCCGTGGATGCTGGCCCAGTCCCTTTGCCTGTGGTCAGTAGTCACATCCAATGGGAGGGTTTCAGGAAAGTGTTTTGGGGGCAGCAATTGACAATGGCAATGGCCCTGGGCGTGACTTGAACTTGCTGTGAATCAGTAATAACTAAGAACAAGTTTGCCTTCCTTAATGCTTTCCACTGTACAGAGAACAAAAATAACTGAAAATAAGAAATGAGCTATATGAGCAAGTAGCGTATATACCGTATTGCTAAGCCCTGAAAGCTGTGAGTGTGTGTGTGAGGAGAGAGGGAGAGAATACTTGACATTTTTTAGCCTACTTCCCCACAGCTGGCCAAATTCCTAACTCGTGAGACTGCTTGGACAGAGGCAGTTGAGTTTTATATAACAGTAAGGCTTACAGTGAAAGTGCTGAACAAGATGGGAAGATATAGAACACCCTTTAGGAGAGTCTTGAGTGCCCTATATTCTGTTTACATGGACGAGGCAGACATTTTGATCCTTCCCCTTGAGTACCAACAATCCTTTGTTCCTACTCCTTTTCTGTTTGTTCTCTGGGGCCCATACTGGGACCTTTTTTATCTCTCGTTAGCTGCCAAACCCCTTTTTTAAAAATGGAGTTGGAGGCGGATTTCAAGTGCAGCCTCCACTTAAGAGAAAGCTTCCACTAAAAATAGAGAAAGAAACCCACATGTGCAGATGAATTAACACCCACTGTTACCAAATATACAATGTTCAAATTAACAGCGAAGACTACTTCTTTTAGTCGCAAAATTAATCATTATATGTTTTTGTGGCCATATTGTTCACTTTGTCAAGGCTTTTCACTAACTCCTTTAAACTAGATGTAAATTAATTTTATCTATAAACCATGAACTTCTTGAGTTTATCTAATGATCTTCACGTCCTATATCCCACCATCCCATTCCTTTCCCTACATAGTTCTCTGTCCCTGAACATATTGTATTTAGTTGATTTGAATGTAACATCTTTTCACATTTTAACATTTCTGAAATCAAGCAGCCTCTTATAACCATTGGTGTCTGAAATTCAGTGAAATATGGTGTTCTAAGTGAAAAATTTATCTCCCATCAGTTACTGAATGATGTTCTTCCAATGCATTGGCTCCAATTCATAATTCTTGTAAGAAGTCTTGCTTTGGGCCAGCTAGGTGGCATGATGGCTAAGGTAGCTAGACACCACATGGTTTCCATGTTTCGAGTCCTGGACCCTGTGGTTTGAAAAATGTGCTGGGCATGTGTGCATGACTGCCTAAAATCCCAAAGGAGAATGGAAGAGAGGGATTGTAGTGTGGCCATCTCCCCTGCGGGGTGCTTTCTCACTTTCACTTTCTCTCTCTCTCCAACAAGTACACATAGCCTATACCTAATTAAAAAACAAACAAGGCTGCTTGAACCAGATTCCTGGCTTCTTGCTTTCTTTCTCCAGCAGCATGAGCTTTACCACCCGCTCCACCACCTTCTCCACCTTCTCTACCAGTCCCTGAGCTCGGTCCAGGCTCCC
Source organism: Tupaia tana (assembly GCA_026018925.1). Taxonomy (NCBI): domain Eukaryota; kingdom Metazoa; phylum Chordata; class Mammalia; order Scandentia; family Tupaiidae; genus Tupaia; species Tupaia tana. The sequence goes on from JAKSZU010000006.1 coordinate 153,120,328, forward strand.
AGCCACCGGGTCCGGCCAGCCAGTAGCACCACCAGCGTCTATGCAGGCGCCGGTGGCTCAGGCTCCCGGATCTCGGTTTCCTGCACCAGCACGGTACGGGGAGGCTGGGGGGTCGGGGGCCTGGTGTGGGGATGACTGGGGGGCTGGAGGGAATGGGGAGCATCCAGGGCGAGAAGGAGACCATGCAAGACCTGAACGACCACCTGGCCTCCTACCTGGACAGAGTAAGGAACCTGGAAACAGATAACCGGAGGCTGGAGAGCAAAATTCGGGAACACTTAGAGAAAATGGGGTCCCAGGTCAGAGACTGGGAGCATTACCTCAAGACCATCGAGGAGCTGAGAGCACACATCTTTGCAAACTCTGTGGACAATGCCTGGATCGTTCTGCAGATAGACAATGCCTGTATTGCTGCTGATGACTTTAGAGTCAAGTATGAGACAGAGCTGGCCATGCGTCAGTCTGTGGAGAGCAACATCCACCTACTCCACATGGTCATTGATGACACCAATGTCACTCGGCTGCAGCTAAAGACAGAGATCGAGGCTTTCAAGGAGGAGCTGCTCTTCATGAAGAACCATGAGGAGGAAGTCAATGGCCTACAAGCCCAGATTGCCAGTGGATGCTCCCAAATCTCAAGACCTCAGCAAGATCATGGCAGGCATTTGGGCCCAATATGACAAGCTGGCTCAGAAGAACCGAGAGGAGCTGGACAAATACTGGTCCCAGCAGGTGAGCAAAGAAAGGAATGTAGGAGGGAGGCAGGCAGGGAAGAGGGACCTGATGGACCATATCCACTCTGCAGATTGAGGAGAGCACCACAGTGGTCACCACACAGTCCGCCGAGGTCGGAGCTGCAGAATCGACACTCACGGAGCTGAGACGCAAGGCCCAGTCCTTGGAGATGGACCTGGACTCCATGAGAAATCTGGAGGCCAGCTTGGAGAACAGCCTGAGGGAGGTGGAGGCCTGCTACGCCATGCAGATAGAGCAGCTCAGTGGGGTCCTGCTGCACCTGGAGTCAGAGCTGGCACAGACCCGGGCAGAGGGGCAGCGCCAGGCCCAGGAGTACGAGGCCCTGCTGAACATCAAGGTCAAGCTGGAGGCTGAGATTGCCACCTACCGTCGCCTGCTGGAAGACGGCGAGGACTTCAGTCTCAGTGATGCCCTGGACAGCACCAACTCCATGCAGACCATCCCAAAGACCACCACCCACAGGATGGTGGACAGCAAGGTGGTGTCTGAGACCAATGATACTAAGGTTTTGAGGCATTGAGACAGTAGAAACAGGGTATCCTTGGAAAGTAATAGGCCAATAAAAAATGCAGAGGTTATTACATGTTAAAAATAAATAAATAAATAAAAGGGACCAGCAAATGGCATAATGGTTATGTTGCTGTACTCCCATGTAGTCGACTATAGTTCAAGTCCTGGACCCAGTGGCTTAGAACTCACGCCAGGGGGCTGGCAGGTGGCGTGGTGGTTCAAGGCGCTGGATTCCCACATGGCTGGCCGTGGTTAGAGTCCCAGATCTGGCAGCTTGCTTTCTCACTCTCTCTCTCTCTCACTCTGTCCCGCTCTGGTCAAATTGAAATAAATGAATGAATAAATAAATAAAGTTAAATAAAATAATTCTTAAAAAAAAAAAAAAAAAAAAAAAACTCACGTCGGGAGTGTGTGTGTGTGTGCTCAAAATTCCAAGAGGAGACTGGAGGAGAAGGGATTGCAGCTAGAAGGGATTGTAGCACGGCCATCCCCTCTGAGAGGTGATCTCTTGCTTTCTGTCTCTCTCTCTCTCTGTCTCTCTGGCAAGCAGGCATGCCCTGTAGCAAAAATCTCTCTCTCTAAAAAACAAAAACAAACAAATGAAAGCGAAGTCTTGCCTTGTTTTTGTGACACCATTTAATATTAATACAACCCCAATATTTCTAACACTGTTGATACATGCAGACTCAGGAAGTGGCATGTACATCTACTTTAAATTTTCATTTCACTTGTTTATTTCAGTTGCCATAGGGCACATGCACTCACCAGAGAGAGGAAGGGAAAGGGAGAAGATTCTCACAAACAGGACATGGTCATGCCACAATCCCGCTCCCTTTCTTCATCCCAGGATTCTAACTGAAGTTGGTCATAAGGAATCTGGCTCCCTTAACCATTAGGCTGTGGTGATAACCTCTACTTTAACATTTTAATAATTAATAGGGAACCAGCAGTAGCGTAATGGCTATGTCGCTGGACTCCCACGTAGTCGACTGCGGTTCGCGTCTCGGACCCGGTGGCTTACAACTCATGTGCGTGCGTGCCCAAGATCCCGAGAGGAGAATGGAGAAGGGATTGCGGCGTGACCATCCCCCCTGGGGGGTGATTTCTCGCTTTCTGTCTCTATGTCTCTCTCTGTCTGTCTGGCGAGCGCACGCGCCCTATAGCAAAAAACCTCTCTCATTAATATACCATCATTTAAGTATACTGTAATTTTATTAGTCAATCTGTATCGATATTATAAATAGGTACTTTGTATACTTATCTAGTTATTTCCTGAGGATACACTTCTTTCCTTTTTTTTTTGGTAATTTTTTTTGTTTAATTTGCCAGAGCACACATGTGCTTGCTGGAAAGAGACAGAGAGAGAGAAAGTGAGAAAGCACCCCCCCCCCCACACACACACACACAGGGAGGAATTTACATACAAGGCCCAGATTTAAACCATTGTCAGCATATGGGAATTGCCTCCCCTAACCAAGAAGGCTTTGGGGCCGGTCTTTAACCTTTGATTTTTTTGAGAGGTTTTTGCTATAGGGCACATGCACTCACCAGAAAGACAGAGAGAGATAGAGAAACAGAAAGTGAGAGATCACACCTCAGGGGGGATGGCCACGCTGCAATCCTTTCTCCTCCGTTCTCCTCTCGGGATCTTGGGCATGCACACACATGTGCCCAGCATGAGTTTAAGCACCAGGTCTGGGACTTGAACCATGGTCGACTACATAGGAGTCCAGCGACATAGCCATTACGCCAACTGCTGGTCCCCCTGGGGCCGATCCTTAACCATTTTTAAATGTGCAGTTCGGTGGTATTAAGTATGTCCATGTTGTTGTGGAACCATCATCACCACCCATCTCTGGAAGGATGGTCCTTTTTTTTTGGAGAGGTTTCTACTATAGGGCGCTTGCGCTCGCCAGAAAGACAGAGACAGAGACAGAAAGCAAGAAATCACCCCCTAGGGAGGATGGCCACGCCGCAATTCTTTCTCCTCCATTCTCCTCTCAGGATCTGCCCCATCAGTTTAAGGGGTCCAGGATTCGAACTGCGTTCTACTACATTAGAGTCCAGCAACATAGCCATCACGCTAACTGCTGGTCCCAGGATGGTCCAAGACTATAAATACATATCACTTGCTCTACAGAAATAAATAATTGCTGTTTCTTTTTTTCTTTCTTTCTTTTTTCTTTTTTTGGAGAGGTTTTTGCTATAGGGCATGCGCTCGCCAGAAAGACAGAAAGAGACAGAAGAAAGTGAGAAATCACCCCCCGGGGGAATGGCCACACCGCCCCTTCTCCTCCATTCTCCTCTCGGGATCTTGGGCACGCACGCGCACGCGCCCTGCGTGAGTTTAAGCTGCCAGGTCCTGTACTCAAACCGCGGTCGGCTACATGGGAGTCCAACGACATAGTCATTACGCTAACTGCTGGTCCCAGTAATTGCTGTTTCTTACAACTCACTGTTTTTCTATTAAAAACACATTTACTGAATAGTCTTGTGTTGAACAATGAACTAGGTACACATAAATATTACATCAGTTAAGATGACTTTGTTGCAAATAACTGACATTGGTTTTCTTTCCATGCATGGCTGGATTCAGGAGCTCTGTTTCTATTACCAAGATTCTGTTTCTCTCCATCTTTCTCTTGGCTATGTCTTGGCTTCCTTTTCAAATGAGATTATTCCTTGTGATATCAAAATGGCTGCAGCAGCCCTGTATCCTATTAACTCCATGTCCAGCAGAGAGACAGAGAGAGACCCTATTTCAGTAATTCTAGACAAAGTCCTGAGATGTACTCTGACTGGAAAGGCTTAGAGCTCATGCTTATCCTGAACCAATTAGTGAAGCCACAGAAATGGGATACACTGACTGATTTAGATCCATTTTGCCCTCCTCCAGGAGGGCCAGGAGTGGAAAGAGCCATACCTAGATCACAAAGACCAATGGCAGAAAATTGCCTAAAAAAATCAGATCTACCATTAGAAATACAGGAAGACAAACCATGTCCACTGCAGTTCAGTAGGAGTGAGAATGTTATGTAAAAAATTAAAGGACCAGGGGGACCAGCAGTTAGCGTAATGGCTATGTTGCTGGACTCCCATGTAGTCGACCGCGGTTCGCATCCCGGACCCAGTGGCTTAAAACTCACTCCAGGCGCGTGTGCGTGAGTGCCCAAGATCCCAAGAGGAGAATAGAGGAGAAGGGATTGTGGCGTGACCATCCCCCTGGGGGGTGATTTCTCGCTTTCTGTCTCTGTCTCTCTCTGTTTGTCTGGAGAGCTCACGCGCCCTATAGCAAAAACCTCTCAAAAAAAAAAAAAAAAAAAAAAAAAAAAATTAAAGGACCAGGTAGTGGGGCAGTGGTAATGTAACTGGACTAACATGGGAAAGGTCCTGGGTTTGCATCCTGGGACTTCCCTAAGCACGAGTGCAGGCTCATGTGCCTGTGATCTGGTCAACGAGACTGGATGTGGATTGAGGTGTCAAGACTGTTAGGAAGGCCTGAAGGGATTGCAACATGGTCATCCTCCCTGGATGACCGCTTGCTCTCTTTCTCTGAGAGTGCATGTGCCCTATAACAATTTTTTAAAAAGAATTATTGGGACCAGCAGATGGCATAATGGCTATGTCACTGGACTCCCATGTAGTTGACCGTGGTTTGAGTCCCAGACTCGGCTTAAATTCACTCCAGGCGCATGTGCGTACGTGCCCAAGATCCCGAGAGGAGAATGGAAGAGAAGGGATTGCAGCGTGGCCAACCCCCTGGGGGGGGGGGTGTGATTTCTCACTTTCTGTCTCTCTGTCTCTCTCTTTCTGGCGAGCACACATGCCCTATAGTGAAATATATATATATATTATATATATATATATATATATAAATTTCATTTTAGTCACCATTATTATTATTGTTATTGTTAATTTGACCAGAGAAAGACAGAGAAAGAGAGAGAGAAAGTGAGAAAGCAAGTTGCCAGGACTGGAACTGAACCGTGATTGGCATCCAGCACTTTAATTACCACGTCACTTGCCGGCCCTCCATATACTGTATTATTACATTACCACAATAGGATTACTACACCTAGCACAGTTAACCATAAAAATCTTTAATATCATCTAATATTGTTGTCTCCCAGATTTTTCCTTTACAGGTGGTCTGTTTGAATCACCACCCATGAAAGGTCCATACATTACATGTAGTTGTATGTCTCTGCATGTAATTAAAGTCTCCTAGAAACTAAAACAGTCTCCTCCCTTCTTTTCTTCTCAATGACTTGTTGAAGAGACTAGGTCAACTGTCTTATCTCTCCTAAGTCTTTGCAGTGGTCTAAAGTCTTTTTACCTTGAGTCTTGCTCCTTCCCACTGATCTTTCTAAGCATCTTCTGCATCAAGGTGACAGCCATCTTTCTAAAATGCAGTTAGAATCATGTTACTTCAGACTTCTTCCTCTTTTATATAATGTTTTCATTGATCTCCACCAAAATTTCCAGTCTCATCTTTATTTTCTTATTCCATGTGAGCTAAAAACTCCCCCCCCCCCCCAAACACCATGCTCACTTTCTTATCTAGTAAATAGATGTACCATGTACTAGCATCTCTCTCCCTCTGGAAAATAACCTTTATTTCCCACAGCTCAGCTCAAGTATCACCTCCCTTATGACATTTTTCTGAGTCCTTGAATCTCTGCCAAGAGAAATTGACCATTTCTTCCTTTTAGCATGGCTCCGTACATACGTGTTCCTGCCGATGTATTCCACTGCACATAAGTGTTTACCCTGCCGACTCCTGAGGCTCCTTAGGGCCAGATTCTACTCTTTGTAGTAGTCTTATCAGCTTGCAGGGGCTTAACAGATAATGGACTTTCATGAATGTGAAATGCGAATGTTTGTGAGTAGGTGAATGAAAGGTAAATGAGTGCTCTGAGTTTACATTACAGCCCAGTAAACACTAGAGCTGTTCCAAGAAGAACTTTCTAACCGTCACTTCTACTTACAACTCTCAAGCCCATGGCACGGCCAGAGCTAGGCCAGGGATAGGGGACTCCTATTTGGGAGCAGACCCCCACCTCCGGCCTGTTGAGTTGTATCCTATGCCCTATGTAAGTCATGTGGTACTTGGCAACTCGGGCTGTTACAAGACCAGCCGGTTCTCAGGGAAGGGATGCATTTCTGAAAATATAAGCTTTGGAGAAATACTTCCTTGGAGAAGGAAAGTTGCTCTCCTGGCCAATATGGTTTATTATTAAGCATAGGATAAACTGGGAAGAAGCAGATCAGTGACAAAGCTGATTAGCCGGCTGTTGTTCACTGCCAGTTGTTTAAAGTCTGTTAACTAATTTCATGACACTGCATATCACCTCCCTCTTTTTGGTCTGTTTTATAACCTTTTAAACAAAGATATTAGACTAGATGATCTCTAGGATCATTTCTAGTTCTATCATTTTGTAATTTAATGCTTACATAATATCAGTATAACATGTTTGATATGCAAAGGTTCAAGAATTGTTGATGACATTTTACAGATATGGAAACTGAGGGCATTGTGGCAAGGGATTTGATTTAGACACATGGAATCCTTTTCAAGCTGTATCTCATTAAGCAATCAATATTTTCTGGCTCCCCAGAGAAACTGCAGTATCTTTCCCTTTTGAAAAGCTGGGATCTGTTTCTCTTTCCAGGCCTGCAGAAAAAAATGAAAAAAAAAAAAAAAAGAGTCAGAGAATTATTATGACAAATATTAGAGCACCATTTACCTCACTCTCTGCAGCCTACCTAGTCTTTGCATCTCACAATGTAGAAAGTAAGAAAACTCGGTGGCTTGAAGATTGCCAGAGGGCATGTAAGAACGGCTGGAGAACAGGCTAGAAGCTGCGGAGGATGTGTCTCAGTGATCTGCAGACTAGAATGGGGGTGGGGTGGGCCCTGATCCCAAGGGCATAATGACAAGGTCAGCCTCGTCTCTTCTCTCTGTTCTTGGCAACAGCCAGTCTAGCTAGAAAGAGCAATCTGTCAAATCTAATTAGAGTAGAAGAAAGTGAACAATGGGTGCCCAGCTCTAAAATGACAGCCCAGTTGAATGGGGTGGAGGAGCACGGGAGGGATGTGTGCTTTGTGTGGTTGGACCTGGTTCCTTCAAATGGATCCTTTCTGAACTCAACCCGCGAAACATCTCTAACTGGATTCTTATTTACTTTACCAGAACACCTCAGGTCCCTGCGCTTTTTAACACATGCACATCCAGCAAAAGCAGAGGAGAACCTGGCTCTCTCTCAAAGGTGAGACCGTAATCAAAAATAGTTACATCATGCATGGCTTGGACATGGTTACTGTGTGCATGCAACTGATATTGATGAATATTAGTTCATGTATTTTTTTGTGTATAATTATATTGGTGGCATTAGAGTTTCTCATTATTTTTCCAATCCCTTTAATTATAAGACTTATAATTGGATTCTTGAAATTTCAGAATAGTCTAAAATTTTATTAGGACCACAAATAAACACAATTTTTAAATGCAAAAAAAATTTTTAGTTATATTTTTGGCTTATACTTCCAATAGCCTCCCTGATTTGGAAATTTTAATTCTCGCATCAAAAGATTTCACATGGGAACAGATATATTTTTAAAATAAAATCAAATAAGTATATTCCTTAAAATAAATTTATGAATATGGGTTATTGAAGCTGAAAAACCATACATCTGCATAATCTAAAGTCTTGAATAACAGCAGCCCATCATCAGATATTACAAAGGGTAATAGTTTATGGAAAATGCATGTTATGAAAAAACTATGCACAGATTTCAAAAATGTCCTGCACCAAAATAAACTCATGCTTTAATTCTATTTTCTGTGACATTTTTGAAGTTCCCTCATGTACTGAAGATTAATGATTTATTAGTTTATCAGTGTGGGACATTCAGATGTCTTAGAGGTGTAAAAGAACAATAATTCTGTAAAATGGGAAGAGAGTCAGCACTAATACAGTTTGTAATTTACAAGTCTCAGTTGCAGGGTTAGGTGTTGTTTTCATTGGTTATCTCATTTACTCCTCACAGCTCCCTGTAAAATGTTTTACTGTTCTCTTCACTCTGCAGATAAGGAAACTAAGGCCCTGAGATTAGCCCATGCTTACAGAGAAATGCAGTTAGGCCATGAACCCAGGTCATACAGTTCCAAAGCTTGTGAACTTCTCAGGACTGTATTTCCAGTAGAGATAAGAGACATTCAATTTTAAAAAACATTGAATTCATAATAATAATGTCAACATGGGGACTTCTCTTCCAGTCTCTTGGTCTTTTGTGGGCATGAATTAAACAGCAAGTTTTAGCTTGGTGCTTTGGTATATCTTCCTTTTTTATTTTTATTTTTTTAGAACTATTTTATTCAACTTTATTTATTTATTTTTATTTTTATTTGACCAGAGAGGGACAGAGTGAGAGAGAGAGAGGGAAAGTGAGAAAGCAAGCTGCCAAGCCTGGGACTTGAACCATGTCGACCACGTGGGAGTCCAGTACCCTTAACCACCATGCCACCTGCCAGCCCGGTATACCTTCTTTATGGCATGTTGCTAGCTCTTATTTTCTGACAGCATCATTTGTTTCTTTTCCTTCTTCCTGTTCTTTTCTTCTTTTACATACACATTATATAAATAAATTATGCTTAAAAAAAAAAACAGAGTCCACTAATACTATCCTTCTTCCCCCAAACTCAGTCTTTTCCCCAGGGAAACCACTCTTACCAGTTGGAGTTATGACCAACTGTTTCTATCTGTGTTTGCACAGATGTGGGTGTGGATGTATCTATTGTTTTGTGTGACTTTTTAAAACACAATGGTACCATAACTGTACTTTTTGTTCTCAATTTGCTTTAAAAAAAAGTTTTGCATGGAGATGTTTTCATGGCAGTGTGTTGAAATCTAATTCATTCTTTTAACCGTTACATAGCATACCATACATGCTGTTTCCTCTCTACCTTGCCTGTGCTTTTAAAATGGTTTAATGACACAGCAAGTCAATATTTAACCATATTTGTATTTATGGGGCAGGTAGAGACAAGTACACGCTTTACCGCTGACTGGAGAGTGTTGCCAACAACATATCAGAACAGAAGGAAGTAGGAAGTGCCCACGGCAGTCCTGTGAGCCAAATGAGAGGCCTAGGGCAGGCCCGAGTCATCAGTAGCTGTGCTACCTCCCTGCTCCTGAATACGTTAGCATTTACTTCTTATTGCACTCCCTGTCCTCTAAACAGTTATTTCTTTAATGCACATAAGGGATAATATAACAGTAGCAGACTTCACAGGGTGCTGTGAGGATTATGTGAGATAATGCACAGGAAGGAACGTTAAAACTCGGCATATTGAGATACTATGTTATGAACTGTGTTGTGCTTTCTCCTCTTTCCCTCCCACTTCAGATACTGTTTTTTTTTTTTTTTTTTTTTTTGGAGAGATTTTTTGCTACAGGGCGCGTGCGCTCTCCAGACAGACAGAGAGAGACATAGAGACAGAAAGTGAGAAATCACCCCCCAGGGGGGATGGTCACGCCGCAATCCCTTCTCCTCCGTTCTCCTCTTGGGATCCTGGGCACGCACGCACACACGCCCGGCGTGAGTTTTAAGCCACCGGGTCTGGGATGCGAACCGCGGTCGACTACGTGGGAGTCCAGCGACATAGCCATTACACTAACTGCTGGTTCCCCTTCAGATACTGTTTTGTGGGGCTTGGAGAAAGGTACTTACTTAAATGGAGTTATGCTTCTCATTATCAGATATTCTGTTAATGAGGATTGTTCCTAAAGGCACTGGAGACTGGTAACCGGATTCAAGTCCTGATGTAGCTATTTATTAATTCTGTGACTTGTGTCATGTTTTGTCATGCGTAAAGTAGGAGTGGTCTTATAGTACTGCTTAGCCTGTTGGGGGTGGTGAAGTTTAAATACGATAATGTGTGTCAAGTACTCAGTACAGTTTTTGTTATATAGGAAGGTCAGCTGCTTTGATCACTCACAGAAGTGGCAACATCCCCAGTTCTGTTTTCTTTCAATTAAATATCACTATTCAGTCCCCAGAAGTGAGGATAAAGACAGGCCTAATCTCGGAATTAGAGCACAGTTATTTGTTATTGCTTTTTTTTCTTTTATTTAAAGCAAATATTTCCTAAGTGGTACTACATGCATGATACCCTGCTGGGACTTGTAAACTATAAAGGAAGTATAGGGCCAGCCCTGTAGCCTAGTGGTTAATGGAGCCAGATCCTATATGACTGACTGTAATTTATCCCAGCCTTGTTGGCTTGAAATATATGCTGTGTACATGATTTTGGGCATGAATGCCCAAAATCCGAAAAGGAGGAGAAGGGATTGTGGTGTGACCACACCCCATTAGGGGGTACACTCCCTTTTTTTCTGTCTCACCATGTCTCTGGCAAGTGCATGTGCCCTCTAGCAATTACGAAAAAAAAAAAAAAAAGAAAAACAGAAGTAGAAGAAGAAAAAAGGAAGTGTAGGGACACCAGCAAATGGCATAATGATTTCATCACTGAACTCCCACATGGCTGACTGCGGTTTGAATCCCGGAACCCAGAGGCTTGAAACCCATGTCGAGTGCATGTGCATGCATGCCCCAAAACCCGGGAGGGGAATGGAGGAGAAAAGATTGGGGCATGACCATCCTTCCTAAGGGGTGATTTCTCACTTTCTGTCTCTCTGTCTCTCCAGCGAGCACATGCATCCTGTCCTGTAGCAAAAATCTCTCTCTCAAAAAAAAAAAAGGAAGTATAAAACATGGCCGTAGTCTTCAAAATGCCTACAATTTTAAAACAGAAGTTCTTTAATCTGCAAAATAACACTGACAGAACTTTGAATCTGTCAGATGAAAGGCTTTCTGTTATTCTCTGGGTAACTGATAATAACATAAACACAGAGTAGTGTTATGAATATACTGGGTTGTCGGAAAAGTCATGACAAATTTTTTTTTCCTATGCAAAAATGTATCAAAATTTTATGTTAATTACAAAGATATAATCTGGGGACCAGCAGTTGGCGTAATGGCTTTGTCGCTGGACTCCCATGTAGTCAACCGCAGTTCGAGTCCCAGACCCGGTGGCTTAAACTCACACCAGGCGCGTGTGCGTGCGTGCCCAAGATCCCGAGAGGAGAGCAGAGGAGAAGGGATTGCGCATGGCCATCCCCCCGGGGGGTGATTTCTCGCTTTCTCTCTCTCTGTCTCTCTCCTTCTGGTGAGCACACGCGCCCTATAGCAAAACCTCTCCAAAACAAACAAACAAAAAACCAAAGATATAATTTGTAATTAAAACCTGTTTATTCTGTATCTGTCTTCAAAATAATTTTAGAAATTTGCCTATAGAACTGGAGCCATTAGATCATCTCTCCCTTAAATGCCAGTGAGAGGCTGGTTTCCTGGCTGGGAGTTGCTCTCACTTCCTCTTTTAAAAAAAAAATATTTTATTTCATTTTATTGTCATTATTTTTTATTTATTTATTTTATTTTTTTGAAGTTGATGAGAGGAGACAGTGAGAGAGAAGGAAAGCGAGAAAGCAAGCTGCCAGGTCCAGGACACTAACCGTGGTCAGCCATGTGGGAGTCCAGACGCCTTAACCACCACACCACCTGCCGACCCTGCTCTCGCTTCCTCTTGACAAAGCTGGAACAAATGAGGCCCAAAGTTGCGGAGAGGCCCTGCGCCCCATACACCTAGGACTCGCTTTCATAGATATATGCAGATCTTCTGTTGTTCTGGACACAATATGAACAGATATTAACAGGCAAATGAAATCCAAAAAAGAGTAGGAACTGTCTTAAAGAACCCAAGCATGGGATCAGCATATTGCCCAGTGGTTATGTCACTGGACTCCCATGTAGTTGACAGTTCAGGTCTTAGACCCAGGGCCTTAAAACTCACACCAGGTATGTGTGCGTGCATGCCCAAAGTCCCGAGAGAATAGAGGAGAAAGAATTGTAGTGTGGCCATCCCCCCTGGGGGGTAATTTCTCGCTTTCTGTCTCTCTGTCTCTCTGGTGAGCACACATGCCCTATCACAAAAATCACGCTAAAAAAATTAAAAGAACCCGAGCATACTGTGTGAAGACTCAAACTACCTTATTTTTTTTAAGGTAAATATCCAGTAAATGAACTGTTAGTGTTCCTAAAATGTCCGCCTAGTCCCTCTCAGCCCAGTAAGCTTTCTCTGACCGATAGGACCCATCTGAGGTTTGTATGTGAGCCCATTCTGGTCTGCCCAAACTGAAATTCCAACTGGACATCAAAGGCCACTTCAGCTGTCATGCACAGAAACCACATGTGGCTTTTGGTTTAAGACTGGGTCCAGGCAGCAGATGCGCTGAGTGCTCAGGAAATGGCATGCCTATTTCTGATACAGGAACCAAGCCCCCTTTGTCTTAATTCCACACTTAAATCGGTGGTAGACCATACTGAATTTTTTTTTCTTTTTCCTTTTCTCTTAAAGGAAAAAGAAAATTAAATTCCTTAGGAATTATTAAATAATTCTTATAAGAAAAAATTTCAATTATAATATAGAAGGGAGAGATTTCTCAGAGAGCCGCTTTTTATGTTTTTAACTATTAATGGGATTTCTTAGCAAAGAAATTAGCTCATTAAATCCTACTTCTATGGAAAAGAGATTCTTAAGTGTAAGGTTTATGACATGTAATTATTAGGTTAAATATTATTCAAAACACTGTCTCCACCATTTCTTTCTGAAGGTGATCTTTTTATTTTGGTAAAGAGAAGCACATTTCTGAAATTTTTGTCTGGAAACCCAGAGTAAAAACTTACAGCATGTTAGAATTCTAAAAATAGTTTGACCCTGCATTTCAGAGTTCAAGGCTCAAAATATGCTGTCCAAATTATTACTGGCAATTCATTTATTCTGCCCCCCTGAAAGAGGTGAAAGCAGCTGGTGTATGCGGCTTGAGAGAGAGCCCATTTTTCAAGAACAAAGAGAGAGCGGGCACCCCTCCCCCGTTAGAGAAACTGCTTTCCTTTGTCTGAGCCTCCTCCCCTTGGGGACTGCGGCAGGGGAGGCTGGGGCTGTGTCCCTGCGATTACTGAGTAACAACTTGGTTCTGCTGTGCAGGCACTGGGAGATGTGCAGCACAGTATTTAATGTTATCAGCTCCTCCTTCATACATCCCTCCCTGAAGGATACTTTTTAAAATACAATAACATTGAGGGAAACAGTAACATTGAGGGAAACAGTCCCTCCTCCCCTCTTTCTCTGAAGATAAACAAATGTCAGGTATCTTCCTCCATCGGTGCTGATTCAGAAGTTACTATATATCCACTGCTCTTTTTTTGTTCTCCAAACACTGAGCTCTCTGCTCACCTGGTTGGATCCAGATTGTGAGGGCTACTGCCCAAGTGGTCACTTACTGGACTTGGGGGCCCAAGTCTTCTGTTCTAGTCGAGTATCTAATTACAATGTTTCTAGTGCTACTGAACAAAAGAGAGAGCTGTGTTTTGTACACCTACAACCGTGCCCTGATGGGGGATGAAAACCTTTATGTCAGACAATAGGGACCGACTTCGAGACCAAATGGAATCTTCCTATGGGTCTTTACTCCCTTACTTGAAGAAAAATAAGAGATGTACAACTCCAAAATCTAAAAGATGATTACTTTGGGCCAGTCCCTTAGCCTCGTGGTTAAGGAAAGCTGGATCCCATGTGGCCAGCAGTGGTTTGAATCTTGGCCCTGGCCACTTGAAACACAGACCAGGCATGTATGCCTATGTGCCCCAAATCCTGACAGGATTGCAAAATGGAGAACGGATTTCGGCATGACCATGTCCCACTAGGGGGTGGTTTCTCCCTCTGTCTCTCTCACTCTGTGTCTCTCTCTGGCAGGCACACAGAAGACTTAAAATAAAATTAAAATAGTACTGGGCTGTGGTGTGGTGAAGACAGCTAGATCGTACATGGCTATTGGCATGGTTTGAGTGCTGGGCCCAGTGGCTTGAGAAACACACTGGGTACTTGTGTGTGCCCAAAATCCCCAAAGGGATTGCAGCATGTCCACCTCCCCCCATGCTTTCTCACTTCCTCCACCCGCTGTCTCGCTGGTGAGTGCACGCTATAGCAAAAGTAAGTAAGTAAATAAATAAATAAGACAATCTACTAAGGGGCCAAAGGGCTATTAGCAAATCTTTGGAACAACGTGAATGGCAGGGCTCTGCAGGAGAAAGCATCTGCACATGGACAGGGCACCTACGGAGATGGAAGCCGCACTCTGACATCATCTTGCAGCTTACACTTCCCGGCACTCAGGCCGGCTCCGAGCAGGAGCAACCTTCATCTTCTCTCTGTGGGCTCCAGCCATAGGGGGAGAAAGGTGGTACCACCGTTCTCTCCCAGTGGATGACGCCGACGTGTTCTAGGCAGATGATTGCAGAGACTCCTGTCAAATGAGTGAAGAGGAAAAGGAAGTGGGGAGAGGAGGAGGGACTCTAGGAAGGGCACTGCAACAATCCTGGAATGAAAATGAGGGGCCACGGTCAGAAATGATAAGCATATCCACCTTGAAACTTGCCCCCTGTCTGTGTTTACCATTTTGCTTTTGCTAACCCCTTTTACAATTGTATTTTGTAAATCCCATTTAAGCGAGAGAATAAGTGAAAGTAGGCTCCATTTGGCTTTATTTTCATTCTCTTTTAGGATTACCTTAAATAATGAGACCCTAAAATTCAAATCCACCCGTTTTAGTGTCAGGAAATTTTTTTTTTTTTTAAAGCCCTTTGAAACACCGCCTAGCGCCTAGCAAAGCCATACCAGGCCTCTAAGTTTCACTTCTTGACAGAAAGGCGGCTCGGGTTGTGTCATAATCTTCAGTTTCGTTGGTTAAGGGGAATAATGTGCAGCACTCTGAGCGCCAGAACCATTAGAGGTGGGGTGCGCCGCCTACGATCTCCCTGGACTGCACCGCGGGCTGGCCAGCTCCGAGCTCTTTGTCCCTTTCCACCAGCAGGCGGCGCTGTCTTACGGGCGCCACGGCCACCGCCCCACGCGCCACAAAGGCCATTTCCGCCATAGCCTCCGGAGCCTGGTTGGCGCCACGCCTTGCTGGTCCTTTAGGGTCTTTTTTTACCCAGAGCTGCCTAATAACATTTCTGAGTCACTGTGCGCTGTGCCAATAAATGCTATTTGAAAGCTGCCTTTTGGGTATGTTGAAAGAGTGGAAACCCTAAAAACAACATATATTTGAGATTGCGTAATCAGTGATTTTTTAAAACATCCCCAATGCAGTTCAACTTGTTCTAGAAAAAAGGGCCTGTAAAATAACAAAGAAGGCAATATATACCGAAAATTAGAATGCTTTTTAAAATTGCACTTCCTGTTTATTCCAGACTCTTCTACGGGCGAAGAGAATGGCGGCCTGCGAAAATTCAGCTGCGGCGCCATCTGCTGGGCGTGCTGCGAAGCTGCAAGGCCCTGCTGGGCTTGTAGTTGAAGGTCCCACTTTTTGCCCTGGAAAAGATCTAGCACCAAGGTAGTGTTCACATGCAATCTACTTATCTAAAAAGCAACTAAACTGACCCCCTAAAGAAAATGGTCTCAGGCCAGTCCAGTAGCCTAGTGGTTAAAGGAGCCAGAACCCATACTGTCACTGTTGTTCAAATCTCCGCGAGCGTCTGTGTGCATGTGGAAAATCCAGACTGGATGCAGAAATGAAGGGGAACGGATTGCATCGAGGCCATGTCCCATTGGGAGTGCTTTCTTGGCCATCCTTATCTCTCTCTGTCTCTGGCAAGCCCATGTACCCTCTAGCAATTAAAAAAAGAAAGTATCTCAGTGTTGAGGAGCTCTTGGGCCTAAAAGAACCGGCATTTTTTATATTAATGGTCTCAAGAAAACCTGGTGCTGCAGGACATTGGGAGGCATACCTCGTTCCATTGTTCCTACCCATCTCTCAGACACAGCAGAGAACTAAAACTGTTTCTCATCACTGCATGCAGAGGAGTGTCAGGGACAGAAGTCACAGTTGCTTCTTCTCCTGAATAGAACTGATTTTGCTTTAATGGAAAGAATTTCAAAGGTGGGGGGGGGTGACAAAACTCATCTGTGAGTAGGAAGGTGTTAAAATGTGGCTTTGGCTGTGGTTTGATATAAGATCAAAGCTACGATTTTCAAACTCTTAAGTCAGTTCTGATTCACTTGAAGATTTTTCTACTTGGGAGACATTAGGCCCTTTTGGCGCAAAGGTTTAAACCCATTTGCAAACACATTTATATACACGCTTTAACATAAACCTGCATTCGCCATGGTTGCTAACTTCGTTAAAGCTCATAATCAGGAAGTGCTTGGAGAACTAGCAGAAAGCAGAACTTTAGAGCAGATCACAGTTGGCCCCAACCATCTGGAAAAACATGTATCACTGATAGGAAGCATTTGAAATGGAGTTAGACTATCACACAGTTCCAACTGTTCAGAGCTTGATAACTGGGTTTTGTATTCTAGGACGAATTTGTAATGGTTTTCTTGAAAGAGATGAAGTAGCTTTATCAATGGTAAAGCTCTATGATTTCGTAGTTCTTGGTGTTCATGTCATATTACTTCCATATAAATATAGTCAGGATTTTTTTTTAAAGAATAATTTATTTTTTCTTTAAGAGAGATTTTCGCTATAGGGCATGTGGGCTCATCTGAGAGACAGAGAGACAGAAAGTGAGAAATCATCCCCCAGGGAGGATGGCCACACCACAGTCCCTTCTCTTTCATTCTTCTTTCAGGATTTTGGGCACACACACACACACACACACACACACACACCTGGTGTGCGTTTTTTTTGTTTGTTTGCTTGTTTTTGAAAAAATGAGATTTTGCTATAGGGCATGTGTGCTCACCAGAGAGACAGAGAGAGACAGAAAGCAAGAAATCACCCCCGAGGAGGGGTGGCCACACTGCAATCCCGTCTCCATTCTCCTTTAGGGATTTTGGAAACACACGCACATGCATTTGGTGTGACTTTTAAACTGCTAGGTCCGGGAATCAAACTGCTGCCAACTGCATGGGAGTCCAGTGACATAACTGTTACACCATCCACTGGTCCCCTGGCGTAAGTTTTATTATTTATTTATTTATTTATTTTTGGAGAGGTTTTTGCTATAGGGCACGTGTGCTTGACAGAGACAGACAGAGAGACAGAAAGCAAGAATTCACCCCCCCCCCCAGGGGGGATGGCCATGCTACAATCCCTTCTCCTCCACTCTCTTCTAGGGATCTTGGGCACGCACGCACACACGCCCGGCATGAGTTTAAACTGCTGGGTCCGGGACTTGAACTGCGGTCGACTACATGGGAGTCCAGCGATGTAGCCATTATGCCATCTGCTTGTCCCCAGCCCTGGCATAAGTTTTAAACCACAGGTCCAGGATCCAAACTGCAGTCCACTACATGGGAGTCCAGCAATGTAACCATTATGCCATCTACTGGTCCCTTATTTAATTTTATTTATTATTATTATTAATAATTTTTTAGAGAGATTATTTGCTATAGGGTGCATGTGCTTGCTGGAAAGACAGAGACCAAGAAATAGAAAGTGAGAAATTACCCTTGGGGGGACACCCATACCCCAATCCCTTCTCCATTCTCTTGGGATGTTGGGTACACACACATGTGCCTGGCATGAATTTTTAAGTTGCTGAGTTTGGGACTTGAACCATGGTCGACTACGTAGGAGTCCAGTGACATAACCATTGGCCATCCACTGGTCTCTTATTTATTTCATTTTATTTGTTATTATTATGTTCTTTTTAATTTGACCAGAGAGAGACAGGAGACAGAGGGAAAGTGAGAAGCAAGCTGCCAAGTCTGGGATTGAACCACAATTGGCCATGTGGGAGTTCAGTACTTTAGCCATCATGCCACTTGCTAGTCCTTAGTCACTGTTTTATAAGGACATCATTTGGTAGCTCAATAAGTAAGCCCTCATGGATGAGACCTGCCTGATTCTTCCACTGTAGTGATCATAGAGAAAATGTTTACCCTCTGTGTGGGTGCTTGAATAAAATAGTCAGGTAACTAAGAGAATAGGATGAGAAGTTAAAAATCCACTGTAGCAATGGATTGTATCAGAGAACTAGAAGACTGCTGATATCTTCTATTTTAAATAAACATAAAACCATTGAGTACTTGGGGCCAGCGGGTGATACATTGGTTGGGGCACTTGACTCCCACATGGCCAGCCATAGTTCAAGTCCTGGACCTGGCAGCTTGCTTTCTTGCTTTCCTTCTCTCTCTCTCTCTTTCTCTGTCTCTGCCTCTCTGGTGAGTGCATATGCTCTATGGGAAATTTAAAAAAATAAATAAATAAATTCTCTTTAGAAAAAGTTATTGAGCACTAAATTGTGACCAGTATAGGAAATACATACTGGCTGATGCCATATCTGTCGTATCTTACTTCTGTCTTTTTTTTAATTGCCACACAAGAGTATGTGCTCACCAGAAACAGAAAGAGAGGGAGGGAGAAGAAGAAAGCACCCCTTATGGGGCATGCTCAAATTGCATTACCATCTCCTCCATCCTTGTCAGGATTTTGGGCACACCAGAATTTTTTTAAGGCACCAGAGCTAGGTCTTGAACCACATGGTCAGCCATGTGGGATCTGGTTCCTTTAATCACTAGGATACAGAGCTGCCTTCTTTCTTTTCTTTTCTTTCCTTTTTTTTTTTTTTTTTTTTACATACTATTGGGTTATCTAAAAAGTTATAACACATTTTTGCATAGAAAAACAGAAAAATACATCATGACTTTCCTGACAGCCCCGTTTTTGGGGTTTTTTTTTAGGTTTCTAGTATGAAGGAAAGAATAGATTTAAGTGTTTTCTGTTTGTTGTTTCAGGCTCTTAGATTTTTTTTTTTTTTTTTTTGTCAAGGGAGGGCAGCCTGTAGCATGGTAGTGAAGATGCTGGGTTCCAACATGGCCAATCACAGTTTGAGTCCTGGACCCAGCAGCTTGAACATCATAACAAATAAATAGACAAATAAATGTTTAAAAAAGAAATTGTCTGTCCAGCAGGTGGCACGGTAGTTAAGGTGCTGGACTCCCACATGGCTGACCATGGATTGAGTCCTAGACTGGTGGCTTGTTTTCTTAGTTTCTTTCTGTCTCTTTCTCTGTCTGCCTCTCTCTGGTGAATGCATATGCACTATAGCAAAACAGAATGATGATAAAAATAATAATAAACAAAATTAATTTAAAAATTCATTTTATATTAAGAAAACTGGTATTAAAAAAAATAAATATGGGGTCAGCAGGTGGCGTAGTGGTTACAGCACTGGACTCCCACATGGCCAACCATGGTTCAAGTCCTGGACCTGGTGACTTGCTTTTCCCTCTCTCTCTGGCAAGTGTGCATGCCTTGTGGAAATTTAAAAAAATAAATAAATAAATAAAAATTAAATTAAATTAAAATTAAAAAATTATTTCTTTTTAAGAGGTTTTTGCCTTAGGGCACATGCACTTGCCAGAGAGAGAGAGACAGAGACAATGAGAAGAAAAGTGAGAAATCCTCCTCTCCAGGGAGGATGACCATGCTGCATTCCCTTCTCCTCCCATGGTTCTGGGCACACATACACATGTGCCAGGCATGAGTTTGAAGCCACTAGGTCCGGGACTCAAACCACAGACAGCCATGTCTGGGAGTCCAGTGACGTAACCACTATAACATCTGGTCCCAAATAAATAATTCTTAAGAAAAAAAAAAAAAAGAAAGCAAGGAAAAAAAAAAAAAAAAAAACAGAGAGATCAATGCTGAGTGGGCCAGCCTTGGCCTGGTGGTTAAGGCAACTGGATCTCTCATGGCTGACCACACAATTCAAAGGAGCCAGTGATGAGAAACACATCAGGCACGTGT
Source organism: Tupaia tana (assembly GCA_026018925.1). Lineage (NCBI taxonomy): Eukaryota > Metazoa > Chordata > Mammalia > Scandentia > Tupaiidae > Tupaia > Tupaia tana. Next base: position 153,140,475 of record JAKSZU010000006.1, read on the forward strand.
GTGCATACCCAAAATCCCAAAAGGAGGGAGAAACGGGGGAGAAGGCATTATGGCACGGCCATGCCCCACAGGGGCTTTCTCTTCTCCCTCTCTCTGTCCCTGAGGAGCACACATGCCCTCTGGCAAATTAGGGGGGGAGGGGGGAAGTATGAATAAAAATTAGCAAAATTAAAAAAAAAAAAAATGGGGCCAACAGATAGCATGGTGGTTAAAGGCGCTGGACTCCCATGTAGCAGACCATGGTTTGGGTCCCAGACCTGGCAGCTTGCTTTCTCACTTTCTCTCTCTCTCTCTCTCTCTCTCTCTCTCTCTCTCTCTCTGTATCTCTCTGATCAAATTTTTAAAAAATAAATGAATAAAGTTGAATAATTTCTTTTTAATTAGCACTGAGCGTTGGCATTGAATAGAGAATTAACATCTGGTGAAGGGGCGTTCAGGGCCTCTGGCTCAGGACAGTGCCAGAACAGAAGCAGTAGTGGGAGCCAGACACCTTGAGCCCGCAGTCCTTTCCCCTGTGTGGTGCAAGGCAGCCCCTTGTAAAGGAACTCGCCTCCTCTGTGGGTCTCTGTATCTCATTACTTTGTACTTACGGGGTGCCTCCGCCCTCAGAACAGGGCTACATACACAAAGTACCTGTCGTTCTCCTCACAGATGTCCCAAGAGCATTCACTGAGCACTATTTCTGGTGAACTCTATATAAAAAGACTACCCATTCCCTCACCAATTGAGGTCAGATCCAAATATTTATGTTTGGCAAAAAATAAGGGAAAAGTTTTTTAGAGATGACCTTTAGCTTGTTCTATAATTGGGCTTTTGAGAAGATGTGGCCATTCTCTGAAAAAAGTAAAGCAGGTTGAGTTTGGTAGATGTTTGTATCTGGACGCTAGAGTTAAGTAAGTGTGTCCCTCATGGTTAGAATCCTGACTCCACTGCAGAATTGCCCTAACAATGTCATTTGAACTCATTTTTGTTCTCTTGGCAAAGATCAGTCCTCTTCTCTCTTTGCAAAATGTCAGGCTCATCAGAAGGTCTTGGCTTTCAGATCACTTCTTTTTTTTTTTTTTTTCTTTTCTTTTTGAAGAATTATTTATTTAATTTTATTTCTTCATTCATTTATTTTAATTTGACCAAAGACACACATACACACACATACAAAGAAAGTAAGCCACTAGGTCTGGGACTCAAACCATGGTTGTCCGTGTGAGAGTGTCCGGAGCCTCAACCACCAGCTACCTGCTGGCCCCATCTGACTACTTCTGAGAAGACCTCTTTGACCTCCCCAGGTGCATGAAAGGTGCCCGCAGCACCTTGTGGTTCTACATGATATCTCTTAGAATACCATGTCATCCCTGCTCACTTCTCTGTCTCCATACAAGACTCTCATACTCTATGAAAATACACATCCCCTGTGCCCAACGAGTACAAGACCAGGCAGATGTTAGGTAGGATTGCAACACACTGAGATGGATGGAAGAGTATATCCAGCGGCAGAACTGCCACAGGCATATACAAACTATAGACCTGGAAGAGCACCACGGAGCGGGAGTGGTTTGGCTGAAGCCTGGGAGGACTGACCAGACAGAGGATGGTAAAGAGTCCGAGGTGTTTATGGTGTCATGGGTGTTAATGTAAGGCAGTGGTCATCAGAACTTGAAATAGTTGCAAACAATGAAAATTCTGGTATAGCATGTACTCAGTAAGTGCTTTATGTATATTTTAATCAAAAGCTTAGGGAACCAGCAGTTAGCGTAATGGCTATGTCGCTGGACTCCCATGTAGTCGACCGCGGTTCACATCCCGGACCCGGTGGCTTAAAACTCAAGCCGGGCGCGTGTGTGTGTGTGCCCAAAATTCCGAGAGGAGAATGGAGGAGAAGGGATTGTGGCGTGACCATCCCCCCGGGGGGTGATTTCTCGCTTTCTGTCTCTTTGTCTCTCTCTGTCTGTCTGGCAAGGGCACGCGCCCTATAGCGAAAACCTCTCCAAAAAAAAAAAAAAAAGCTTAGACCTACAGATCTAGTTCATTCCAATTGTAGAAAATATAACTTCACTGGAAAAACTAACCCCCATAGCCAAACCATTTGATCAAATAGACTTATTTCCTATCTGTCTCTTTTGGAGGGGAGAAAGCACTCCTCAGTGGGGCATGGTCACATCTCAGTCCTCCATTTCTCATCCTGTTGGGATTTGGGGCATGTATACACATGTACCCGGTGTGAATTTCAAGGAGCTGAGGCCAGGATTTGAACCACAGTGTCAGCCATGTGAGATCTGGCTCCCTTAACCACCAGGCCACAGGCCAGCCCTCTGTCCACCTTAGTCCATTGTGCATTGTGTTGCTATATCAGAATATCTGAAACTGGGTAATTTATAAAGAAAAGACATTTATTTGACTCAATACTGGTGGCTGGAAAGTCCAAGAGCATGGGGCCACCATCTGACACAACCTGGCAGAGAAAAACAAGAGCACATAAAAAAAGAGAGACCTGCATGCAACCAACTTGCTTTTATTTATCTATCTATTTATTTTAGAGGTTTTTTTGTTTGTTTGTTTGTTTGTTTTGCCTTTGAGTGTGTATGCTTGCCAGAGAGAAACAGACACAAGAGAGAGAAAGTGAGAAATCACCTCCCAGGGAGGGTTGCCACGCCATAATCCCTTCTCCTCCATTTTCCTTCCAGGATCTTGGGCATGCACGCACACGTGTCCAGCGTGAGTTTCAAGCCACCAGGTCCGGAACTTGAACAGCAGTCGGCCATGTGGGAGTTTAATGATGCAGCTGCTGTGCCATCTGCTGGTCTCACTAACTTGCTTTTATACTTATCCCATTCCTGTAAGAGTGAGAGGCAGCATTAATATATTCTTTTTTTTTTTTTTTGGAGAGATTTTCGCTATAGGGCGTGTGCACTCGCCAGCCAGACAGAGAGAGACAGAGAGATAGAAAGCGAGAAATCACCCCCCGGGGGGATGGTCACACCGCAATCCCTTCTCCTCCATTCTCCTCTCGGGATCCTGGGCACGCACGCACACGCGCCCGGCGTGAGTTTTAAGCCACCGGGTCCGGGACGCGAACCGCGGTCGACTACGTGGGAGTCCAGCGACATAGCCATTACGCTAACTGCTGGTTCCCAACATTAATATATTCTTGAGGGTGGTGACTCCATGATCCAAAGCTGCCTACTAGGCCCCACTTTTTTTTTTAGTTTGCTGTAGGGTGCATGTGTTTGCCAGAGGAGAAAGAGAGAGAGAGACAGAGGGAGAGAGAGAGAGAGAGAGAGAGAGAGAGAGAGAGAGAGAGAGAGAGAAAATCACCCCCTAGGAGGACTGGCCACACTGCAATTCTTTCTCCTCTATTCTCCTCTGGGATTTTGGGCACATGCACACACATACCTGGTGAGTATTTTTCAAGCCTGACACTCTGACACTCTAACTGCACAGCCAGCCATGTGAGACCTAACCACCTGGTTATGATTTCTTGCTTTCTGTCTCTCCAGCAAGCCACATGCCCTATAGCAAAAGTTTCTTTAAAAAAAATTTAAAAAGAGGGACCAGCAGTTGGCATAGTGGCTGTGTGGCTGGACTCCCATGTGGCTGACTGTGATTTGAGTCCCGGACCCGGTGGCTTGGGCTCACGTCGGGTGCGTATGTGTGCGTGCCCAGGATCCCAAGAGGAGAAGGGAGGAGAAGGGATTGCGGTGTGGCCATCTCCCCTGGGGGGTGATTTCTCTCTTTCTGTCTCTCTGTCTCTGTCTTTTTGGCAAGCGCACACCCCCTATAGCAGAAACCTCTCTAAAAAAAAAAAAATTTAAAGAGAGAGATTTTCGCTATAGAGTCATTGTACTCGCCAGAGACAGAGAAAGAGACACAGAAAGAGAAAATAAGAAACCACTCCCAGAGGGGATGGACACGCTGCAATTCCTTCTTCTCCATTCTCCTCTTAGGATTTGGGACATGTGCACACACATGCCCAGAATTAGTTTCAAGCCACTGGGTCTGAGACTTGAACTGTGGTTGGCCATGTGGGAGTTCAGCACCTTAACCACTACACCACCTGCTGGCCCCTCTACTGCATTATTTTGTAAGTGTATTGTTTTAGAAGATATGTTGGATGTTGTTTTTCATTCAAAGGAATCTTGAATTAGAACTCTTACTTCTTTCGGTAGAAAACCTTTTGATATAAATAAATAAGATCACATTAAGTGATGTTTTTGTTCTATGTTCAAAACAAATTTACTCTCAAAAAACAAAACAAAACAAACAAAACAAAACAGGGAACCAGCAGTTAGCGTAATGGCTATGTCGCTGGACTCCCACGTAGTCAACCGTGGTTCGCGTCCTGGACCCGGTGGCTTAAAACTCATGCCAGGCGCGTGTGCGTGCGTGCCCAAGATCCCGAGAGCAGAATGGAGGAGAAGGGATTGCGGCGTGACCATCCCCCCTGGGGGGTGATTTCTCGCTTTCTGTCTCTATGTCTCTCTCTGTCTGTCTGGTGAGGGCATGCGCCCTATAGCGAAAAAAACCTCTCCAAAAAAAAAAAAAAAAATTTAAGTTTTTTCTGGGGTCATCAGGTAGTGTGATGGTTGAAGGCACTGGATTCCCACATGGCTGACCACGGTTTGAATCCTGGATCTGGCAGCTTGCTTTTTCACTTTCCTTCTCTGTCTCTCTCTCTGGTCTGTCAAATTAAAAAAATAATAATAATAAATGGAATTAAAGAAATAAATAATTCTTTTAAAATAATTTTTTTTCCTGATTTATCCCATTTCAAAGCAAAATAAAAAAGGAAATATTGCCTGGGGGGTGATTTCTCGCTTTCTGTCTCTCTGTCTCTGTCTGTCTGGCGAGTGCACGCACCCTATAGCAAAAAAAAAAAAAAAAAAAACTCTCCAAAAAAAAAAAAAAGGAAATATTACACATGCTTGTGTATACATAGAATTTTGTTTTAGAATTTTGCCATGGGGTATATGTGCTTCCCAGAGAGAGACAGAGACAGAGAGAGGGAAAGTGAGAAATCACCTCCCAGGAGGCATGGCCACACTACAGTCCCTTCTCCTCCAGTCTCCTCTTGGGATTTTGGGTACGCATGCACATGCACCTGGTGTGATTTTCAGGCCACCAGGTCTGGACTCAAACTGCAGTCAGTCATGTAGGAATCCAGAGGCTTAACCACTGTGCCATCTGCTGGCCTTCTATTTCTATTTTTATGTTATCCTCTTAAACTTTCTGTTTTGTTTGATGTTTATACTTTATATAAAATAGAAGTATACGAGGCCAGCAGGTGGAGTGGTGGTTAAGGCACTGTATTCCTACTTGGCCGACCACAGTTCAAGTCCCGGACCTCACGGCTTACTTTCTCACTTTCCTTCTCTCTCTGTCTCTCTTTGGTCAAATTAAACTCCATAAATTAATTAAATAAATAATTACATTAAAAGACAAAAGTATAATAGCATATAAACAACTTAAAAATAAGTTATATATATATATATATATATATATATATATATATATATATATGCATGTGTGTGTACATATATAAGATGGTGGATGTGCAAACATTAATATACTCCATAAGCTTACAGAGTCCAAGGCTGGGAAGCACTCACTTTTAGGGACAGTGGAGAGTCATTGCAAGTTTCTGAGTAAGAGAAGGAAAAGGACATAATTACTGACACGGTAGTCAGGAACAGGCATCAGACAGGACACCTGCCCTCCTTCCGAGAGCTGGCTCCCTGACAGGTGGAAAACCAGTCACAATGATGTGCTGACTCGTGCATGACTGCAGGGTGGAGAATGCGGGAGACATTTAAGAGAGTACAAAAAGGGCAATTGATTTTCTAAATCACGCATTACTTGGAGAGAGAACTGAATGTTCAGCAAGGCCCCAAATACGGCCCTAAATGGCCTTACCACATTATTTTTATTTCAAATTCCACACATTCTGTTTGGCCATCTTTTTTCCTCGCTGTCTTTAACCACCCAATTTATGTTTAGTTTTTAATTTGGGGAACTGTGTCTTTCCATTTTTAGAAGAAATAATCTAAAAATGTGAAGTTAGTGATTAAGAAGGTTTACATTTATAATACAATCCTGGTTTTTCAGAAGATAATCTACATCATAATGGTTTAAATGTCCAGGGAAAAAGGAAGCTGGGGTGAGTAATTTGAGTAGCTTCCCTATTTTTAGAAATTCTATTATGACCAAAATTTCCCAGAGAGAGGGATTTTAAAAAGTTCCCAAAGAACATCATAATGAAGCATAATAGTACCTTGCAGTTGTGGAGGGCAGATCCAGTCTCAGTGTGTGTAAGGGGATAGAAGGCGGGCCCAGGCCTCCTGACAAATACTGTGTTGGGAAAGAAACCCAAAGCATCCACACAGACGCCTCCTCAGATCCCACCTTCCTTACAATAGCGCTGTACGTTATCACGTTAGCATATTACGTTAGCTGCTTGACACAAGAAAAAGCCAGGACTTAGAGATTAGTGTACTCCCCAAGTGCAATTTCTCAGTGACAGAGCTGGAATTCAACCCAGGTCTGCCTTACTCAGAGCCTGCATCAGTGCCTGGGAGGTAACTGATCATTTCAGATAAGAGTTTCAGTAGGGGGTAGAAGGCACAAGACAAATCACAGGGACTTATTCACTTACTCTTCAAATATTTGTTGAGGAAGGTGGAATTTCTAGCCGTGGCAGAGTAAAGAGGTGGCAAATCACCTCCCTGAAAGAGAGAGCACAAAGTTGGGAGAAAATGGACAGGAACAACCATTTCCAGCATTATGGAAATTAATCAAAGACCTATAATCCAGGACATGTTTAGGCTCTAATAACTGCTGGACTTCGGTGGTAACTGTGGGAATCGGTGGCATCCTTACCTGAGGATGCTCCCCTTCCAAGTCCTCCTCCCATCTCATCAGCTGGAGATTTTGCCAGGGTGGAGATGCTGTGAAGACAAATTTTGCAGCCACAAGGAGAGCTCACTTGACTTGGAGCAGGAAGGGCAGGTGATTCTAGTGACCTGAGGTTACGGTTGTGCTTTGGGCAAGCAAGCATAGTCCTGGCTAAGGTTGTACACATTTAAAGGAGAACAGGTGTTTCCTGCACAGAGATGAGAAAAGATCCAACTAAAAGTGAAAATCTCAGACAGAATTTAAAATGACCTGAACTGGGCCAGCAGGTCATGTGGAGGTTAAAGCACTGAATCCTAGAGCCGGCAGGTGGCTTGGGGGTTGAGATGCTGGATTCTCATGTGGTCAACTGCAGTTAGAGTGTTAGAGTTCCAGACCTGGCGTCCAAGAGGAGAGTGATTGTGGCATGGCCATCCCCCTCCCCCCCGGGGGGAGGGCAGCGATCTCTCACTGTCTCTCTTCCTCTCTGTATCTCTCTGGCAAGCACATGTGCCCTGTAGCAAAACTAAATAATAATAATAACGAATAGAACAACTAGACAGAAAATCAGCAAGGATATAACACTTAAATACTTACCAGTCTACTTGACCTAATTTATATATATATATGTGTGTATATATACACACACATATATATATAAAATATAATATGTGTGTGTGTGTGTATATATATATGCACATATACACACACACTTCAATGAATGACTACATAATCCATTCTTTTTTTTTTTAAATATTTACTTACTTTTTAATTTTATTTATTATCATTATTCTTCAGTTTTGTCCAGAGAGAGAGAGACAGACAGAGAGAAAGAGAGAGTGAGAAAGCAAGCCTCCAGGTCCAGGACTTGAACCCTGGTTGGGCATGTGGGAGTCCAGCGCCTTAGCCACCATGCCACCTGCTGACCCCCTACATAATCCATTCTTTACAAGTACATGTGTAACATTCTCCAGGATAGACTGTATGTTAAGACATAAAATGGGGGGTGGCCAGCAGTTGGCGTAATGGCTATGTCGCTGGTCTCCCATGTAGTCAACCACAGTTTGAGTCCCAGACCCGGTGGCTTAAACTCACGCCAGGCACATGTGCGTGTGTGCCCAAGATCCTAAGAGGAGAATGGAGGAGAAGGGATTGCAGCATGGCCATCCCCCCTGGGGGGTGATTTCTTGCTTTCTGTCTCTCTTTCTCTCTCTGGCAAGCGCACATGCCCTATAGCAAAAATCTCTCAAAAGAAAAAAAAAAGATATAAAATGGGGTCAACAGTGGTGTAGTGGTTAAGGCACTGGACTCCCTCATAGTTGACCATGGTTCAAGTCCCAGATCCAGCAGCTTGAAACTCAGGCTAGGCATGTGTGCTTATGTGCCCAAAATCCTGAGAGGAAAACGGAGGAGAAGGGATTGCAGCCTGGCCATCCCCTAGGGTGGTTTCTCACTTTGTCTCTATCTCTGTGTCTCTAGTGAGTACACATACCCTATAGCAAAAATCTCTCTTTAAAAAAAAAGAAAGAAACAACGAAAAGACAAAAGAAATGTTCAATAATAAATTTAAAAGAGGGGCCAGCAGGTAGCATGGTGGTTGAGGGTGCTGAACTCCCACGTGGCCAACTGCGGTTTGAGTCCTGGACCTGCCTGGTGGCTTGCTTTCTCACTTTCTCTCTCTCTCTCTCTCTTTCCTCTCTCTCTCATTATGTCCCTCTCTGGTCAAAATGAAAATAAATACATAAAGTTAAATAAAATAATTATTTAAAAAAATAAATTTAAAAGAATTGAAAACAACAAACATTCTCTGACCACATTGACTGAAGTTAGAACTAAACAATAGAAAGGAGTCTGGGAAATTCCCATGTATTTGGAAATTAAACAGACTTCTAAAGAATCCTTGGATCAAAGAAAATGTCACTGGGAAATTTCAAAATATTTTGAACTGAATGAAAATGAAAACATGAAAGATCAAAATTTGTAGGGTGCAGCTAGAAATGCAGAGAGAGAAACACATCAGAAAAGTTGAAAGATTCAAATCAATAACTTAAGCTTCTACTTTAAGAAATTAAAAAATAAGGGGCCAGCCCCATATCATGGGAGCTGTATTCCACATGGCCAACAGAGGTTTGAATCCCAGCTCTGCGGCTTGAAAAACAATCTTGGTTTGTGTTATTACTGAAAATCCAGAAAGGATGGAGGAATGGAGGGTAATGGATTGTGGTGTGAACATATCCCACTGAGGGGTGCATTTTCCTCTCTCTTTCTCTGCGTCTCTCTAGTAAGAGCACCCACCTTTTGGTGCTTTTTTAAAAAGTTGTTTATTGTTGGGACCAGCAGTTAGCGTAATGGCTATGTCACTGGACTCCCACGTAGTCGACCGTGGTTCACGTCCTGGACCCGGTGGCTTAAAACTCACGCCAGGCACGTGTGCGTGCGTGCCTAAGATCCCGAGAGGAGAATGGAAGAGAAGGGATTGCGGCGTGGTCATCCCCTCCGCGGGGGGTGGGGGGGTGGGGGGGTGGTGTTTCTCGCTTTCTATCTCTCTGTCTCTCTCTCTCTCTCTCTGTCTGGCGAGCGCACGTGCCCTATAGCAAAAACCTCTAAAAAAATTGTTTATTGTTATGCCTCTTTTATTTTTTAAAAAAGGAAAGAAAGAAAGAAAGAAAGAAAGAAAGAAAGAAAGAAAGAAAGAAAGAAAGAAAGAAAGAAAGAGGGAGGGAGGGAGGGAGGGAGGGAGGGAGGGAGGGGAGGGAGGGGAGGGGAGGGGAGGGGAGGGGAGGGGAGGGGAGGGGAGGGGAGGGGAGGGAGGGAGGGAGGGGAGGGGAGGGGAGGGGAGGGGGAGGGGAGGGAGGGGAGGGGAGGGGAGGGAGGGAGAAGAAAATTAAAAATAGGCCCAGCTGCAGTGGTGCAAGTTGGTAAGGGCAACAGCACATGAGTCTGGGGACTCTAGTGAGGCCCGGGTGTGGCTCTGAGACCTGCCTGGACAGGCTGGACATGGTGGCCTGCACCTGTTGTCCTGGCCGACTGAGAGGCCGGGGTGGAGAATTGTGACATGGCAAGTCCCTGTAAAAAAAATAATAAAAGCCCCTCTCTCTTATTAAAATAAATTACAGGGCCAGGCAGTGGCATGGTAGTGAAGGTGGCTGGATCCCACATAGCCAACCGCAGGGTTTAAGTATCAGAGCCTGCGGCTTGAAAAACATGTAAGGGCACATGTACATGTGTGCCCACAACCCTGAAAGAGAAGGGAGGAAAAGGGATTGCGGTGTGACTATTCCTCATGCAGGGGAGGGCTTTTTCACTTTCCTCTCTCTCTCTCTCCCTCTTCAGTAAGTGCAAGTGCCCTCTGGCAAATTAAAAAAAACAAAAAAATAAAAAGAGGAGGCACAAACTACCAATATCTGGAATGAAAGAGGAGAAACCAATATCCATCCTACAAAAATAAAAGTAGTTATAAGGATTTTAACAACTTTATACCAATACATTAGACCATTTAAATGAAATGGACCAATCCCTATAAAGACACAAATTGCCAATACCAACTTAAGAAGAACAGAAAATCCTGGAACCAGCAGTTAGTGTAATGGCTATGTCGCTGGACTCCCACGTAGTCGACCTGCGGTTCGAGTCCCGGACCCGGTGGCTTAAAAGTCACGCCGGGCGCGTGTGCGTGCATGCCCAAGATCCCGAGAGGAGAATGGAGGAGAAGGGATTGTGGCCATCCCCCCTGGGGGGTGATTTCTCGCTTTTTGTCTCTCTGTCTCTCTCTGTCTTCTGGCAAGCGCACGCGCCCTATAGCGAAAATCTCTCCAAAAAAAAAAAAAAAAAAAAAAAAAAAAGAATAGAAAATCCGAATATAGCTATATCAAGTAAGAAAAATAAATTAGCAATAAAAAAAAAATCTTGCCAGAAGGAAGAGATCAGTTCCAAATAGCGTCACTAGAAAATTTTATTAACTATTTGAAGAAGCAAAATATCAATACTCAACAAATTATTTCAGAAAAGAAAGGAGGAGAGAACACTTCTCACTTCGTTCTGTAAGATTAGTATTACTGTGATTCCAAAGTCAATGCCCACTACCAGAAGAGAAAATGACAGGGGCCAGCAGATGGCATAGCGGTTAGTCATTGGACTCCCCCACATGGCCAACCGCAGTTCAAGTCCTGGCCCCAGTGGCTTGAAAATCATGCTGGGCACCTGTACATTATGGAATGGAAAAGAAGGAATTGCGGCGTGGCCATCCCCCTCGGAGGGTGATTTCTCACTTTCTCTCTCACTGTCTCTCTCTCTGGCAAGTGCATGCACCCTAAGGCAAAAATCTCTTAAAAACAAAGGGGGGGGGGAATTACAGGGAATATTGATGCAGGGACCAGCAGGTGGCATGGTGGTTAAAGCACTGGACAGTCCCACATGGCCGACCATGGTTCAAGTCCCAGACCTGGTAGCTTGCTTTCTCACTTTCCCTCTCTCTCTGTGTCTCTCTCTGATCAAATTGAAAAATAAATAAGTGGATAAATAAATAAACATTTAAAAAATATTGATGTAGGGCCAGCAGATGGCATGGTGGTTAAGGCACTGGACTCCCATGTAGTCAACAGTGGTTCAAGTCCCGGATCCAGAGGCTTGAAACTCAGGCCAAGCATGTGTATACGAATGCCCAAAATCCCAAGAAAAGAATGGAAGAAAAGGGCTTGTGGCATGGCCATTCCCTGTGGGGTGATTTTTTATTTTATTTTATTATTATTTTATACATTAAGTCACTATACATCATTTAGCTTGCAAAGAGAATTTATCCAACATGACATACACCTCGGACCATTCAAGTTGGGAATACTATACATGTTATCATCAACAAGTAATAAACTATTACCATGTCCCACAAATGCCTTGCCTCTCTATTTTCCCCCCTAATTTCCTTCCCTATACTCTTCCCCTCTCCCACCCTCCTTCCACACTGTCTCCAGTGTCCATAACTATTTTCTTTCTTTTTTTTTTTTTTTTTTTTTTTTTTTAAGAATTATTTTATTTAGGGGCCAGCAGATGATATGGTGGTTAAGGTGCTAGATTCCCACATGGGTGACTATGGTTCAAGTCCCAGACCTGATGGTTTGCTTTCTCACTTCCCCTCTCTCTTTCTCTTACTCTGTCCAGTCTCTGTTAAAATTTAAATAAATAAATGAATAAATTTAAATAAAATAATTCTTTCAAAAATAATTATTTTATTTAATTCCATTTATTATATATATTTACTTGAACAGAGAGTGACAGAAAGAGAGAGAAAAAGAGAAGGAAGGTGAGAAAGCAAGTTACCAGGCCCAGGACTTGAACTGCGATTGGCCATGTGGGAGTCCAGCACCCTTAACCACCTCACCACCTACCAGCCCCATCCATAACTATTTTCAATGCTTTTATGTCCTCCAGTCTTTCAGTCTCTACCATAGAGAGCGGAGAGTTGGTATATATTAAGTAGAGACATACAATATCTTTCTTTCATAGCATGGCTTGCTTCATTCAGCAATAAAGTTTCCATATTCAACCACTTTCTAGCAAATGCCAGGGTTTGAGTATATGTGCCACACTTTTTTCAATCCATTCATCTGTTCATGGACATTTGGGTTGGTTCCATGTCTTAGCAATCGTGAATAATGCAGCAATAAATATTGATGGGCAAGTGCTTTTCCAACTGAGCGTTCTCCTGTCCTTTGGGCAGATATATACCCAGGAGTGGAATTGCTGGATCATATGGTAGTTCTATTTGTAGGTCTTTGAGGAACCTCCATATTGTTTCGCACAGTGGCTGGGCCAATTTCCATTCCCACCAACAGTGTAGGAGAGGTCCCCTTTCACTACAACCCTGCCAACACTTACATTTTTTGTATTTTTAATCTTTGCCATTCTGACTAGGGTTAGGTGGTTTCTCATCATGGTTTTAATCTACATCTCCCTTATGATGAGGGATGATGAGCATTTCTTCATATGTTTTTTGGCTGTTAATATGTCTTTCTTAGAGAGTTTTTCATTCAGCTCATTTTCCCATCTTTTAATTAGGTTAATTTTTTTTTCAGGTAAGCTGCTTGAGTTCTCTGTGTATTGTGGTTATCAGTCCCTTAGCTGAGGCAGTTTACAAAAATATCTCCCATTCCACGGATTGTCGTTTCACACTAATTACTGTGTTCTTAGCTGTGCAGAAACTTCTCAATCTGATGTAATCCCACTTGTCTATTTTGGGAATTATTGTCTGTTCTTTGGGGGTCTTATTTAAGAAATCTTTACCTACCCCAATGTCTCCCAGAGTTTCCCCAGTGTTTTCCACTGGTAGTTTTATAGTTTGAAGTCTTAGGTGTAGATCTTTCATCCATTTTGAGTTGATTTTTGTTCCAGGGGGTGATTTCTTGCTTTCTCTCTGTGTCTGTCTGGCAAGTGCATGCACCCTATAGCAAAAATCTCTCAGGACCAGCAGATGGCGTAATGGCTATGTCACTGGACTCCCATGCAGTCCATCTCGGTTTGAGTACTGGATGTGGTGGCTTAAACTTATGCCAGGCGCATGTGCATGCATGCCCAAGATCCCGAGAGGAGAATGGACGTGAAGGGATTGCGGTGTGGCCACCCCCCCCCACCCCGGGAGATGATTTCTCGCTTATTGTCTCTCTGTCCTCTCTGTCTCTCTGTCTTTCTGGCAAGTGTATGCACCCTATAGCAAAAACCTCTCCAAAAGAAAAAAAAACAAAAAACAAAAAAAACTCTCTCTAAAAAAAAATGGATATTCAGGGACCAGCAGATGGTGTAGTGGTTACATCACTAGACTTGTAGCTGACCACAGTTTGAGTCCCAGACCTAGCAGCTTAAAATTCACACAAGGCATGTGTGCATGTGTGCCCAAAATCCTGAGAGGAGAATGGAGGAAAAGGGATTGCAGCGTGGACTTTCCCCCCTGGGGAGTGATTTCTTGCTTTCTGTCTCTGTCTCTCTGGTGAGTGCATGCATCCTATAGCAAAAATCTCTCCAAACAAGCAAATAAGAAAAGAATATTGATGCCAAAATCCTCCAAAAATACTAGCAAACCGAATCCTGCAACCTATAAAAAGGGTTCTATACTGTTTCTTGGCCTTTCTGGCTAAGATCGAAAGTAGTAAAAGACACGACACACAAGGAGTAAGTGGGATTGACCTCTGTAGCCATCCTGCAGGACACCACTGCACGAGCTTGGTGTCTGCAAAGGCGGAGCCTTGGGGAGAACCCGGACCCAGAAGGACTTGGTTTCGGATGACTGACTCACTGAGAGGTGTTGGAGACAGGAGCAGCGTCCTGCCTTGAGGTTCAGATCTTGTCTAGGTTGCAAGTTAGCGAGTGCTCACCGGCTGCTGAGTGCTGGAGCCAGGAGCACTGACGGTCTGCCAGGTTTTGGAACCCGAGTGCTGGAGTAGAGTGAGAGCTGGCAGTGGCTACAGCTCAGCCCAGGAGAAGGCTGTGTCCGCAGAGGATGGTGAAGTCCCAATAATGAGTGACTGCCGTTGATTTGGATTCTGAAAATGTAAATGGCTTCAGCTTTGTTACAAAAACATGCTGGTCTTATTTATCTCAAGAATGCACAGATAGGTTAATATCATAAAATCAATTTATTTATTTATTTTTAAATAATTATTTTATTTAACTTTATTTAATTATTTTTAATTTGAACAGAGAAGGACAGAGCAAGAGAGAGAGAGGGGAAAGTGAGAAAACAAGCTGCCAGCTCTGGGACTCAAACTGCAGTTGTCCATTTGGAATCCAGCATTCTTAATCACCACACCACCTGCTGGCCCTGAAAATCAATTAATTTAATACCTTACATTTATACAGTAAAGTTCAATACCCACATGGTCTTTTCAACAGATGCAGAAAAAGCGTTTGACAAAATCCAATCCATTCATGATAAAAATAAATAAATAAAAATACTAGGAATAAAATGGAACTTCCTCAACCAAATAAAGGGCATCTAAGAAAAACCCATAGCTAACATCCTGTGTCCATCAACTGTCAAGTGGATAAACAAAATATGCTACATTAATAAAATGGAGTACTGGACCAGCAGTTGGCAGAATGACTATGTCGTTGGACTCCCATGTAGTCGACAACAGTTCAAGTCCTGGACCCGGTGGCTTAAACTAAAACCAGGCACATGTGCATGCGTGCCAAAGATCCCGAGAGGAGAATGGAAGAGAAGGGATTGCAGTGTGGCCATCCCTCCTGGGAGGTGATTTCTCGCTTTCTGTCTCTCTCTCTCTTTCTGTCTTTCTGGCGAGCGCACGTGCCCTGTAGCAAAAACCTCTCTTAAAAAAAAATAAAATGGGGACCAGCAGTTAGCATAATGGCTATGTCGCTGGACTCCCACGTAGTCAACTGCGGTTCGCGGCCCGGACCCAGTGGCTTAAACTCACGCCGGGCGCGTGT
Source organism: Tupaia tana (assembly GCA_026018925.1). Taxonomy (NCBI): domain Eukaryota; kingdom Metazoa; phylum Chordata; class Mammalia; order Scandentia; family Tupaiidae; genus Tupaia; species Tupaia tana. The sequence goes on from JAKSZU010000006.1 coordinate 153,155,790, forward strand.
GCGTGTGCGTGCGTGCCCAAGATCCCTAGAGGAGAATGGAGGAGAAGGGATTGTGGTGTAGCCATCCCCCTGGGGGGGTGATTTCTCTCTTTCTATCTCTCTGTCTCTCTCTGTCTGTCTGGCGAGCGCACGCGCCCTATAGCAAAAACCTCTCAAAAATAAAATAAAATAAAATAAAATGGAGTATTATTCAGCAATAAGAAGAAATGAAAAACTGTAAGTTGCTACACTATGGATCAACCTCAAGAAAATTATGTTAGGAACCAGCAGATGATGTAATGGTTACGCTGCTGGCCTCCCACATAGTTGACTGTGGTTCAAGTCCCAGACCTGACAGCTTAAACTCATGCTGGACTTATGCATGTGCATGCCCAAAATCTCGAGAGAATAGAGAAGGGATTGCAGCATGGTCATTCCCCCTGGGGGGTTGATTTCGTGCTTTCTGTCTCTCTGGTGAGAGCACACACCCTTTAGCAAAAAGTCTCTTAAAAAAAAAAAAAATTATGCCATGTGGAAAAAAATAACCCAGATGAGGGACCAGCAGTTAGCGTAATGGCTATGTCTCTGGACTCCCATGTAGTTGACCGCGGTTTGCATCCTGGACCCAGTGGCTTAAAACTCACGCCGGACACGTGTGCATGCATGCCCAAGATCCCAAGAGGAGAATGTAGGAGAAGGGATTGCTGTGTGGCCATCCCCCTGGGGTGTGATTTCTCACTTTCTCTCTGTCTCTGTCTGGCGAGCGCACGTGCCCTACAGTAAAAAACTCTCAAAAAAAAACCAACCAAACAAACAAAAAACCCAGATGCACAAAGCTGCATGTTATAAGATTTTATTATATGAAACGTTCATAAAAGGAAAAGCAGATCAGAGGCCGCCTATGGCAGAATGGGCTTGACTGGGCTGTTTGCCCACAGTGGGCCGGTAGTTGATGGAGCTGATGGCAGCCATCTTGGAAACAAACTACCACAGATGGGAGACCCTTGGAAGGTTTTAAGCAGAGAAGTGATACAATCTGACTTTTTAACAGGAACATTCTGACTGCTGTACTAGGAGTAGGTGGTGGGTATACAGGAGGAGTAGAAGCAGCAGGGATGGTGGCACTGGTCCATAATGGTTACAGTGGAGGTAGCAAAAAGCAGTCATACTGTTGATACATTTTAAAGGTAGAACCAGGAGGATTTGCTTATAGGTTGACAGGAATGTGATAGAAAAACAAGTCAACAACGGTTCTAGGGTTTTGAATCCAGTATGCCAGAAAGATGATATTGTCAATTTTTTTTTCTTGGAGAGGTTATTGCTATAGGGCGCGTGCGCTCGTCAGACAGAGAGAGATAGAGAGACAGAAAGTGAGAAATTACCACCCCACCCTACCCCGGGGGGAATGGTCACGCTGCAATCCCTTCTCCTCCATTCTCCTCTTGGGATCTTGGGCACACATGCACACGTGCCCGGTGTGAGTTTTAAGTCACCGGGTCCAGGATGCGAACTGCGGTCACCTACATGGGAGTCCAGTGACATAGCCATTACGCTAACTGCTGGTTTCCTCAATTTTTTTTTTTTTTTTTAGAATTACTTATTTAGGAGCCAGCAGGTGACATGGTGGCTAAGGGTGCTGGACTCCCATGTGGCTGACCGTGGTTTGAGTTCCAGACCTGGCAGCTTGCTTTCTCACTTTCCTTGTCTCTCTCTCGCTTTGTCCCTCTCTAGTCAAATTAAAATAAATAAATAAAGTTAAATAAAAATTTTTAAAAAAAAATAATTACTTATTAAATTTTATTTATTATTATTATTTAATTTGTTATATGCATATGTGCTCACCAGAGAGAGAGGGAAAGTGAGAAAGCAAGCTTTCAGGTCTGGGATACAGATGGTGGTCACCATGTGGGAGTCCAATGCCTTAACTACCACGCCACCTGCTGGCCCTTGGAATTGTCATTTTAAAAAGTTTCCTTTTTTTGTATTAAAAAAAGAAAAGCTTCTATTGGGACAAAAAGTCAATTTATTTTATTTCTTAGTCATGGTATCATTGTAGGGAAGAAAACAAGGGAGCAGTGGGAATCAAATACATCTGGGGGGGGGGGAGGGCTCAGATTTCCAGAATCCCTTGTCCCTCCCCACTGTGTGCCCTTGGGAGTGGCTGGAGGAGTGAGAGGGAAGAGGCGGGCATGATCCATAAAGCTAAGCGCAGACAAAGGCACTGGTGGGTTCTATCCTGTGCCGTGGGAGGTGCGGCATGGTCAGACCCCAGGTAAAGCCTGGGGCTTCTTGGCATTCAGGCCTGGCCTCTAATCCTTTCCCTTCCCTTTCTTGGCTTTGGCCTTGGCTTTGGTCTTGGGGGCGCAGGGTTTTGTCACACAGATGGTCTCCTGGCACTGGGCATTGTGCCGCGCCTTCTTCAGGGTGCCTTGGCGGGCTTTGGTGCCTGTGCCCCCAGCACACGCCCCCAGCTATGGAACTTGTACGTACTTGCCGTCAGCTCCGAACTCCTTCCAGTTGCAGGGCACTCTGAGGATGCGCTGGGTCTCGGTCCCGCAGGTGCCCTCACAGAGGCCCATGCTGCACTCCTTCCTGCTGGGGGTGCAGGGCCCCCAGGTCCACTCCGCACTCGCTCCCCGGGGCCCCCTTCTTCACCTTTTCTTTCTTTTTAGCCACTGCAGAGGTAAGCGCCAGCAGGGCGAGGAGGGCGCAGAGGAAGCCCCTTGCTGCATCTTGCCCGCTGCCCGCGCAGCTTCGCTCCCTCCCATGCTGGGCCCCTAAAAGTTTCTCATTTCATGAAATAGAGGAAGGAAGGCAACCTCAGCAGAATCGCATACTATAATCCTCCTTCCACCCACCCCACCCTTCTCAGCCAGCCAAGATCCCTAGCACGGGCCTGTGTGCCTATCATGCATAGGTCCACGCTGAAACCAAAGCAAAGCTCGATATTCCACTATCACAGAGCTGTGCCCGACCAGTGCACCACCAGGGCTGGACCAGATAGAGTTGTCATTTAACTGAGATGGGGAAAGGGAGGAGCATGTTTGGGCAAGAAGCTTAGAAGCTTAAGTTAGTGAGCCCATTAGATATGCAAGTAGAAAATTCCATAGGCAGTTAGAAATCTGGGTCTGGAATCCTGGAAGTCATTCTAAGGTGGAGATAGAAATCAATGTACAGAAAACACATAAAGCAAGAGGCTGGGTGAAATCAGCAAAGGCATGGGTATAGATGGGGGCGGGAAGAGACCTCATTGGGCCCTTAACGTTGAGAGTTTGGTGGACTGGGGAGAAGACAGTGGAGGCTGAGGGAGCAATCCAGAAGGAAACCAGTGCAGTCCTGGGAGACCAGTAATGAAAGTGCATCAAGGGAAGTCTCCCAGGGATGGATGGTGTTAAGTCATGCTGACGGGTCGAATAAGGGAAGGCCCACTCGGCAGTGCAGCAGTGATGCACTGCACCGAGCTCTGCTGGGCCCGTGTGTAGGAGCGTGGGTTGTGTTCCTGTCAGCCTGGTCACTTTGGTCAACCTGTATATGCTGGGCACTAGTACCCATGACGCTGGCTGGCCGGGAAGTCTGCATGAGAGCCTCCTGAGGGTTGCCCCTCTCTCATCCACTCTCTTAAATAAACTTAAAAAAAAATAAATAAATAAAAAGATGGAGAAGTGACCTGCACAGCTCACGAGGAGCCAGATCCTACATGGATCCCACAATTCAAACCCTTCGCCTCGTTAGCCTGGAACATGCTGGGCACACTCGTGAGTGTCCAGAATCCCAGCAGGCTGGAGGACTGGAGGAAGGGGATCACAGCGTGACCTGGTCTGCGGAGGGTGCTCATCTCGCTTTCTCCATCTTGTGCACACGCACACAATTTTTCATAAACTTAAAGGGGGGGGGGAGGCAGCAGGTGATGTAGTGGTTACAGCACTGGATTCCCACATGGCCAACCATGGTTCGAGTTCTGGACCTGGCAGCTTGAAACACACTGGGTGTGCGCCCAAAATCCCAAGAGGAGAATGGAAAAGAAGGGATTGCGGTGTGGCCATTCCTCCTGGAGGGAGTGATTTCTCACATTTCCTCTCACTGTCTCTCTATCTCTTTCCTTCTTGGTGAGTGCACACACCCTATAGCAAAAACCTTAAAAAAAAAAGGAAAAGAAAAGAAAGAAAACAGGAAAAAGAATAGTGAGGGTTAAAGGTTGATTCCAAGGGTTTAGGGAGTGGGGGTGACAAACTAGAGGCAGTGATTGTAGGTAACACTTTCCAGGGGTTTTGCTGTGAAAGGTAAGGAGAGAAACGGGATAGTAGCCATAGGCCATAGTAAAACTAAGAGGCTGTTGTATTTTAGAGTTGTTTCTTTATGCCAAAGGAAAACAGTAAAAAAGAGGGGAAAGTTGCTAATCAGGAGACAGAAAAGAAAATCACCAAAAATGGATGGGATTTAATACACAAGTGGAAAGGTTGGCCTTAAATAAGGGCATGTGCAGTTCTTCTTTAGTAGCTGGGCAGCTATTTATAGAGTGTATGACTATAGTCACAGATAGATTGTTTTTTTAAAGGATATTGAATCGAACAGATAAGTTTATTCATTTATTTATTTTTAAAGAATTATTTTATTTAACTTTTTTATCTATTTGCTTATTTATTTATTTTTAAAATTTGATCAGGGAGAGAGAGAGGGAAAGTGAGAAAGCAAGCTGCCAGGTCTGGGACTCAAACCACAGTCAGCCATGTGGGAGTCCAACACCCCAACCACCACACCAGCTGTGGGCACTTTTTTTTTTTTTTTTGCATTCCCAGAGGGTGCATAAGCTTTCCAGAGAGAAAAAGAGGGAGAAAGCATCCCACTAAGGGATGTGATCATGCTACAGTCCCTTCTTTTTCTCCATCCTGTCAGGATTTGGGGCATGCACTCGCATCCAGCATGTTTTTGAAACTGCAAGGCCTGGGATTCAAACTCCATTTGGTTATGTGGGATTCAGTTCCCTTAACCACTAGGCAGGCTGTGGAGGCGGCCCTGGACATTCTCTCCTGATTGCTTTTATTTTCTTGGTGAAAAGTCATAAACTGAGTGCGAAGTGGGAGAAAGTTTTGTGGAGGTGGATGGTAGTGAAGAGGACATTAAAGAAAGACGTTCAGGAGAATGGGAAATAAAGAGTTTAAGAGAAATACAATATGATTGTATTTCATATTGTGAAATATGAGGCCCACTGGAGGTTCTAGTCATGAATTTTAAATGGATCTGTCAGCACACCACAGCCATGCCTGCGGGCGTGGGGTAGACAGGGTTAGATTTAATGAGGTTTGAGGTTTTCCTGAGTGAACACGACCAAGAAAATGGAGCAAGGGAGTTGCAGCTGTGAGCAAGAGCGTAATGACAGTGGACCATTGGAGACAGGAAGAAGGGGACAGAGGAGAGGAGAGGGTGGCAGAGTCGATGGCTTGTAGCCCCGGCTAGTTGGAGGGGTGGTTGCAGGGATTTGTTTTCTAGAGCTGGAGAAGTGGTAGGCGATGGTTGGGGGGGGGGGGGGGGGGGGGGGGGGTGCTTACATGGAAGTCACAAAGTGGGAAGGGAGTAAGGGGAGAACGTTAATTACAGTGAAGAAGTGAATGGGAGGGTGGGAAAAGCCACAAGTATGAATAAAAGGGAGAGAGGAGCGTAAGTAATGCACACTGGTAGACACTAGAGTCATTTCATTCCAACTGGTGTAAACAGAGTCAAGAAAAGCGGTTAATTTGTGAGGCAGGATCCCAGAGGCTGTGAGCATGAATAAAAAGTAGGACACAGGTGGATGGGATTAGTATTAATAGATTAGGGGCACTAAGGAGAAAAGGGGGAGAGAGAAAGGCAGGAGTAGGAGACAGGCGTTTTGTGGAGGGGAGCGTCACAACTGGGAAACCCCTCATCTTAGCTAACTCAGCGATGAGGGCTGTGCTAGGGACGCACAGGTAGGGCGAGGCGAGGCCTGGGAGCAGCTGTTAGCCAGGGTGATAGATAGGCTAAAGCATCACACAGGGCGTGGAGTGGAGAATGGGAGAAGTTAGGGCCAGCGGGTGGTGTGGCAGTTAAGGCTCTGAATCCCACATGGCCAACGGCTCGGTTCGAGTCTCAGATCTGGCAGCTTGAAAATCACGTTGCGTGTGTGTAAGTGTGTGCCTAAATTCCTGAGAGGAGAGGGGAGGAGAAGGGACTGTGATGTGGCCATTCCTCCCTGGGGATGATTTCTCACTCTCCGATCCTGTCTCTCTCTGGTAAGCGCATGCATCCTATTGCAAAACCCAAGGAAAGAATTGTGAGGAAGGCAAGAAGGTACTTGAACAGCCTGCACTGCATCTCTGTAAATAGGAAAAGCACAGTGGACTACTTATGTGGGTTCGTTTATATAATTTGCATAGATTACAAGATTGAGCACATAGACGTTTTACTAGAGTTTTCCATAATGATCACTATAACAATCATGCCTTTAACTTTATCTTAAGCTTCAGATCCCCATACTAGACTTCTGTGTATTTTCTGAAGGTTTCAAAACTCTCCTGGAGGACCAAAAGCAATCTCACTTCAGGTTCACATCAAAAAGTAAACAGATGTCAACCTCTGTTGGTTTAGATTGTAATTTTGTCTTCCAAAGTCTCATATTTTGAAATTTGGTCTTGGTGGGCAGGAATTAGATATCCCCTAGAAACTCATGTGTGAGCACCCGATAGTATCGATTATATTCTAAAGGCACTAAGTGAAAACTTAATTCCTTCATGGGGTCCCCATGTGAGGCCTTTGGATGTGACGCGCAGGTGAGAGGGTGAGGAGGAGTAAGAACAGAACAGAGAGAAAGCCGCATGGACACGAAGCATGCTTGGCCTTCCTCTGAGTTCTGCCTTCTGCCCCTGGTGATGCCTTTGGACTCTGCAGCCACCAGAATTGAGAGTTATTAAACTTCTACTTCTGTGTAATTCACCTAGCCTCAGCTATTTCCGTTAATGCAAAAATAGACTAAGACAACCCCTCTCCTTAGATATTTCCTAACATGATTGCCAGTCCAGGCTCCTAAGGTAGAAAATGTCAAACCTGGGGACCAGCAGTTGACGTAATGGCTATGTCGCTGGACTCCCACGTAGTCGACCCTGGTTCGAGTCCTGGACCCTGTGGCTTAAACTCAGGCTGGGCAAGTGTGCATGCGTGCCCAAGATCCTGAGAGGAGAAGGGATTGCGGCATGGCTGTCCCCTCTGGGGGGGTGATTTCTCGCTTTCTGTCTCTCTCTGTCTTTCTGGAGAGCGCACGCACCCTATAGCAAAGACTTCTCAAAAAAAAAAAAAAAAAAAAGAAAGAAAGAAAATGTCAACCCTTTTCATGCCTCTCACTGCCCTTATCTAATTAGGCACCAATTTCTACCAGTTTCTTTTCTTTCTTTTTTTTTAAGATTTATTTTATTTTATTCATTTATCTTATTTTTACCAGAGAGAGATGGGGAACAGAGGAGTGAAAAAGCAAGCCACCAGGTCTGGGACTCGAACCATGGTTGACCATGTGGGAATGTCTAGCGCCTCAATCCCCACACCACCTGCTGGCCCCAATTCCTACCAGTTTTACTCTGAATATTTTCCACAATTTGTCCTTCCTATTAGGATTGCCCATTAACTGTCCAAAATCTTAGAAGTTTTCATATTCCAAATTGGGGCTTGGAAGTGAGGCAGACTGGTCGTGTTCCAACCCCAAGCCAAGAGACTAAAGGAAAACTGTTCCTCTGCTCACGACTGTTCTGACACAAATGCACGGGGAGCGTTTCCCCCACACCAACCACATCTCTTCTCTGTGAATGCTATCTATGAGTCCTATAATTTAATCCGGTTCTGACACTACCCGGAGTTAGCAGACCACACAGGCGAAGGCTCAGTCATGCAAGACTGACAGTAACGGGCACTGGGCACCATATTACCCATGCTTCTGTCTGACTTGGCTACAAATCAGCCGCCTCCTCGGGTTCAATAATCTGTCATAATGGTTCACAGAACTCAGAAAAACAGTTTACATTTACTGGTTTATTATAAAGGATTCAAATGAATAGCTAAAGAAGAGATACATACAAACTCTTAGAGTCATTTTAAAAAAATATTTATTTAATTCCATTTGTTATTATTACTTTTATTTTAATTTGACTGGAGAGACAGAAAGAAAGAGAGAAAGGGAAAGTGAGAAATCAAGCTGCCCGGTCTGGGACTCAAACCTGCAGTCGGCCATGTGGGAATCAGCACTTTTAACCACCACACCACCTGCCAGCTCCCATTTTTTTTTTTAAAAAGGTTTTTGCCATAGTGCACATCCACTTGCTGGAGAGATGCAGAATCAGAAACAGTGAGACATTCCCCTTCCAGGGGGGGAATGGCCGTGCCACAACCCCTTCTCCTCCATCCCCCTGGGATTTTTGGGCATATGCACACACACACGCCCATGATTTTCTTTTCTTTTTCTGAGAGGTTTTTGCTGTAGGGCATGGAGACAGAAAGCAAGAAATCACCCCCCCGGGGGGATGGCCATGCCGCAACCCCTTCTCCATTCTCCTCTCAGGATCTTGGGCACGCACGCACACGCATCCCGTGTGAGTTTAAACCACCGGGTCTGGGACTCAAACCAGTCGACGGTATGGAAGTCCAGTGACATAGCCATTATGCCAACTGCTGGTCCCCACGCCCGTGATTTTCAAGCCACCAGGTCTGGGACTTGAACTGGCCATGTGGGAGTCTAGTACCTTAACCACCATGCCACTTGTGGGCCCCAAGTCATTCTTTTTCTTTTCTTTTCCTTTTTTTTCTAAAGCAGGGATTATGATCCTCCTGCCTCACCCTCCCAGTTAGAGCTGCAGGTGCATATTACCACGCCTGGCTTTTTTTAGACGGGATGTCGCCCAGGCCAACCCCGAGCTTGGTGTCCTCCTGCCTCAGCCTCCCCAGGTCACTAAGATTATAGCAACGAACCACTGCACCAGGCTCTAGGTTGGATTAGGAATGGGACCCAGGCCTCCCAGCCTGCAGAGTACAACTTAGAATCATGAGCCACCATGGTGGGGCCATCTTGGAGTTTTTCTGTTTGTTGTTTTTAAAGTCTATTTTTTTTTTTTTTTTTTTTTTTTTCATGAGAGAAAGAGGAAAACAAGCACCCTCAACAGAGTACCCAGTCAGCCAAGGTCATGGGCACACCATGCCCCACCATGTACAGGTCAACCAGGGAATCAAACCTGGGATCTTCCAGTATTGCTTGAGGGTACATTATTGCTGTGCCACTGAGTAGCCTTATAAGCACGGAAGCCAGAACAACTTTTTTTTTTTTTTTTTTTTTTGCTATCAGACTTGTGATCTTGTCAGAAAAAGACAAAGACAGAGAACGTGAGAAGACACCCCCTGGTGCACAGCACAGTCCCTTCTCCATTCTCCTCTTGGGATTTTGGCCATGCATGCAAATGCATGACATGATCATGATTTTCAAGTTTCTCGGTCTAGGATTTGAACTACACAGTCAACCATGTGGAATCCAGTACCTTAACCTCCACATAAGTGTTTTCTTTTTCTTTTCTTTTCTTTTCTTTTTTTTTTTTTTTTTTTTTTTTTTTTTGCCATGGGGTGCATGCACTCGCCAGAGAGAGACAGACAGACAGTGAGAGGGAAAGTGAGAGTCGTCTCCCCCCCCCCCCAGAGGAATGGCCATGCTGCAGTCTCTTCTCCATTCTCCTTCTGAGATCTTGAGTATGCACACACACGCACCTGGCATGAATTTCAAGCCACCAGGTCTGGGACTCAAACGGCGGTCAACCATGTGGGAGTCTAGCGATGTAACCACTACACCATCTGCTAGCCCCTAAAATTTACTTTATTAATAATAGTATGTATTTGTGCAAGAGTGAGCGAGCAAGTGAGAGAGAGAGAGCACACAAGAGACAGGCCCCTTGACAAGATCTTGTCACGCCATGCTTCTCTTCCCGCAGCCCTCCAGTTCCTCAGGAGTCAGGATCCTGGTCACACGTGTACATGCCTGGCATGTTTCAGCTGGGAATCTTAACCTGCAGTTAGCTATGTGGCTTCTAGCTCTGTTCAGTATACTACTGACTGTGCCATGAGGCTGGGTCTTGTTTAACAAAAATCTTAATTGGCTTGTTGGGGCTGGCAGGTGTTGTGGTGGTTAAGGGCGCTGGACTCCCACATGGTCAGCCGTGGTTTGAGTCTCAGTCCCGGTGGCTTGCTTTCTCACTTTCCTTCTCTCTCTCTCACTCTCTCGCTCTTTAGCTCTGTCCCTCTCTGGTCCAAATTAAAATAAATAAACAAATAGTTAAATAAAATAATTATTTTAAAAAAATCTTAATCAGCTTTTTCGTTCTAGAATTAGACAACACGTCATTGCACAAAATAGAGTAAGTGTCCCAATGAGATAAGCAGAAGAGGTGGGTTTTATAGACAGAGAAGAGGTTAAGAAAGCAGAAAAAAGAAGGAAATCTGATTGGTCACTTCAAAATTATTGTCCTTGTAAAGCTGGGACAGGGAGACCAACAATAGAAAAATATTTGATTGGTTAACCTCAGACTACCTAAGGATACTTCTTTTGTGTAAGATTAAACAGAAGAGGGACCAGCAGGTGGCGTGGTGGTTAAGGCACTGGACACTCCCACATGGTCGAACATGGTTCGAGTCCCGGACCTGGTGGCTTTCTTTCTTTTTTTTTTTTTGGAGAGGTTTTTGCTATAGGGTGCGTGCGCTCACCAGACAGACAGAGAGAGACAGAGAGATAGAAAGCGAGAAATCACCCCCCAGAGGGGATGGCCACGCCACAATCCCTTCTCCTCCATTCTCCTCTCGGGATCCTGGGCACGCACGCACACGCGCCCGGTGTGAGTTTAAGCCACTGGGTCCGGGACTCAAACCGTGGTCGACTACGTGGGAGTCCAGCGACATCGCCATTACACCAACTGCTGGCCCCTGGTGGCTTGCTTTCTGACTTTCCCTCCGTCTCTTTCTATCTGTGTCTCTCTCTGGTCAAATTAAAATGAATGAATGAGTAAATAAAATTAAATAAATAATTCTAAAAAACAAAAGATTAAACAGAAGGAACTTCCTTATGTTGATGGGTCTGTTTGGGATATTTGGCTGTTAGCTCTCATTCCCCTGGTTTCTCTAAAGATTAGACAAACAACTTAGTTTTCAGTTTGGTTAACTTGGAACGTTAGTATGAGCTTAACCCGAAACAACGGCTCTTATAATTTTTATTTTTTAAAATAATGATAAGTTTCATTCAGTTTATTGTGCTGTAGTTGGAATCTAGATTTCCTGAGTCCCAATCCAGTGACCCAGACTGTTTTAGAGTAAACACTACTCTCACACTGCATGCAGTTGAGAAAACTAAACCAAAATACAAACGTGAGTCTACTTAATCCCACTAGAAGCCAGAGTTCCCATTCCTCAGTAGTTACAATGGCCCTGAGAGTTTATACTCTTATCACTGAAGAGTCGATAAGGTCCTTACTTCAATATTTTGTTATTCTTTTTTTTTGGAGAGGTTTTTGCTATACGGTGTGTGCACTCGCCAGAAAGACAGAGACAGACAGAGACAGAAAGTGAGAAATCACCCCCACCCCGGGGTGATGGCCATGCCGCAATCCTTTCTCCGTTCTCGTCTCAGGATCTTGGGCGTGCACGCACACACACCCAGCGTGAGTTTAAGCCACTGGTTCCGGGACTTGAACTGTGGTCGACTACATGGGAGTCCAGCGACACAGCCATTTTGCTAACTGCTGGTCCCCATTCATTTATTTATTTATTTGACCAGAGAGGGACAGAGTGTGTGTGTGTGTGTGTGCCGGGGGTGGAGTAGGGAGTTAGAAAGCAAGCTGCCAGGTCCAGGACTTGAACCATGGTCAGCTATGTGGGAGTCCAGCGCCCTTAACCACCATATCACCCATGGCCCCCAGTATTTTGTTATTATAATCTTTTTTTTTTTTTTGAGAGGTTTTTCGCTATAGGGCGCGTGCGCTCACCAGACAGACAGAGACAGAGAGACAGAAAGCGAGAAATCACCCCCCAGGGGGGATGGCCACGCCGCAATCCCTTCTCCTCCATTCTCCTCTCGGGATCTTGGGCACGCACGCACACGCGCCCGGCATGAGTTTTAAGCCACCGGGTCCGGGACGCGAACCACGGTTGACTACGTGGGAGTCCAGTGCCATTACGCTAACTGCTGGTCCCCTTTCCCTTTGTATTTTATCCTGTCTTTTCCCTGACAGCTGGATTTTGTCTTCTTAACCTTCCATAACAAAGTGCTTGGGGCTAGGCCACAGGGCCTCACCCAGAGCCATGAAACCCTCAGGGCAACTGAACAAACCAGCATCAAAGAAGCGGGTTTCCTAGCTTGTCAGGTGGTCTGTATTCCAAGTTAATTTTATTTTCTTCTGAAATAACTTTGTTTTACTATCAGTCACTTCAGGCAGAGTAAAGAGAAAGAGCAGCCTGGATTTAACATTTGTTTCTTTGTTTTGAATACAAAGAATTCCTTCCCCCCCTTTTTGTTCCCAGTGTGTGAGCTGGACTTCTTCCCTTGGGTTCCCTACATAAACCGAACTACAAGAGAACAGGAAAGCAGGCTGATTTGTTTCCACATCGCCTATTTACAAGAGCACTGGGGGACCACAATTTACCAAAACAAGGGACTCTGCAGTTTTAAATGAGGAAATCTTGATCTATCAGAAACATGCCAAGACCTTTCATTGTTCCTAAATGCCTTACATTTCTGATTTCATTGGAACAAAATATGCAGCAGGGTACGGAAAAAAGAACATGGACTAGAGGTTCAAAATAGCAAAGTGCTATCGAAATAGGGGCTTGTGTGCCCAGACCTCAGGGGCTAGTGCTCTGAACCAGCACACCCCCTGCTCTCCTGCCTGAGAGGTCTGGGCCATTCCAGACCTGGATGATTAGGGAAACAAATGTGGAATGAAAAGTTGTAGATGAACAAGCTGTTCTCTATTAGTGTATTTGGAGAGAAGACAGGGATCAGAAATGAGGACCTTAAAGCTATCCTTACAGCTCAACAGCAGGGGGACCAGGAGTTAGCGTAATGGCTATGTCACTGGACTCCCATGTAGTTGACCGTGGTTCGAGTCCTGGACCTGGTGGTTTAAACTCACGCCGTGCGCGTGTCTGTGTGTGCCCAAGATCAGGAGAGGAGAGTAGAGGAGAAGGGATTGCGGTATGGCCAAGTGCACACACCTTATAGCAAAACCTCTCAAAAAAAAAAAGCTCACCAGCAGGTAGTGTTGGACTCCCATATGGCTGACCACAGTTCTGGACCTTGCTTCTTCTTTTTTATTTTGGAGAGGTTTTTGCTATAGAGCGCATGTGCTCGCCAGCCAGACAGACAGAGACAGAGAGATAGAAAGCGAGAAATCACCCCCCAGGGGGGATGGCCTCACTGCAATCCCTTCTCCTCCATTCTCCTCTCGGGATCTTGGGCACGCACACACACGCGCCCGGTGTGAGTCTCAAGCCACCGGGTCCGGGACGCAAACCGTGGTCGACTACGTGGGAGTCCAGCGACATAGCCATTACGCTAACTGCTGGTCCCGGACCTTGCTTCTTTACTTTCCCTTTCTCTCTCTGGTGAGTGCAAGTGCTCTACAGCAAAAATAAATAAATAAATAAATAAAAATAAATAAATAAAAATTTAAAAAATAATTGAAAAAGTAGTTAATAAAATTAATCTTAGTTTAAATAATTAATTATTATTAATTTTTTGTAGAGGTTTTTGCCTTGGGGTGTATATGCTCACCGAAAAAAGAGAGAGAAAGTAAGAGGGAAAGTGATAAATCATCCTCCCCGGGCTGTGGGAGGGGGATGGCCATGCTGTAATCCCTTCTCCTCCATTCTTCTTCCAGGATTTTGGACACACATACACACGCACTGGGCATGAGTTTCAAGCCATGGATCCTGAGACTTGAATCATGGTTGTCAATGTGGGAGTCTAGCCACATAACCACTATGCCATCTGCTGACCCCTATTATTACTACTTTTTAATTTGACCAGAGACAGAGAGAGAGAAGGAAAGGAGAAAGCAAGCCACCAGGTCTGGGACTTGAACCGTAGTGAGCCATGTGAGAATCCAGTGCCTTAACTGCCACACCACCTGCCAGCCTGAATAAATAATTCTTTTTTTCTTTTTTTTTCTTTTTAGAGAATTTTGCTATAGGGCGCGTGCGCTCGCCAGACAGACAGAAACAGACAGAGAGACAGAAAGCGAGAAATCACCCCCCAGAGGGGATGGTCACGCTGCAATCCCTTCTCCTCCATTCTCCTCTCGGGATCTTGGGCACGCACGCACACGCGCCCGGCGTGAGTTTTAAGCCACCGGGTCCGGGACGCGAACCACGGTCGACTACATGGGAGTCCAGCGACATAGCCATTACGCTAACTGCTGGTTCCCCTGAATAAATAATCCTTAAAACAAACAAACTGCCCTTCTAAGGAAAGAGGTGGGGAGTCTAGAGAGGGCATGGGCCAGAGTGTGACCTGAGACTTAACCCCAAAAGCCTCAATTTTCTCTTCTGTACAAAGGAGGTAACAAGAGTTTCTACTTCTGTACAAAGGAGGTTGCATGGGTTTCTTTTTTTTTCTTTTTTGAAAGATTTTTGCTATAGGGCGTATGCGCTTACCAGAGATACAGAAAGCAGAGAGAAATCACGCCCTGAGGGGGTGGCCATGCTGCAATCCCTTCTCCTCCATTCTCCCCTAGGGATTTTGGGCATGGGCACACACACACACACACACAAACACACGCCAAGCATGAATTTTAAGCCACCAGGTCCAGGACTCAAACTCTGGTGAACTAGGTAGGAGTCCAACAACGTAACCATTACGCCATCTGTTGGTCCCAGTAACATGAGTTTCTATGTGAAGAATAAAATGAAAGCATGTAAACTCCCAACCAGAGATGAATATCCAGCATGGATTACTGGTACTACTGGTGGAGGTGCTGGGATGGGGGTGCTGTTGATAAATGGGCTGGCAGCGAATCAGGAACCAATTGATTGGGATTGAGAGCTGGGAGGTAACCCTTCCACAGCCCTAGAAAGCCCAATCAGGAGGAGCCAGGCTGGGTTTTGGGTTTCAGGTTTTAGTTGGCTTCGAGGAAAAGATTCACCTTGAAGCCAGGAAATAAACCAAACTCTAAAACAAAGACCTTCTTCTGCAAAGACCAGAACTAAGAGGAGTGGCCTGACCTGGGCCGGATTGCAAGTTTCTTTTTTTTTTTAATTATTTACTTTATTTTGTTTATTCATTCATTTTATTTTTTTAGTTTGACCAGAGAAAGAGACAGAGGGTGAGAATGAGAGAGAGAGGAAGTGAGAAAGCAAGCCACCAGATTCAGGACTTGAACCCTGGTTGGCCATGTGGGAGTGTCCAGCGCCTTAACCACCACGCCACCTGCTGGTCCCGCAAGTTTCTTTTTTTTCTTTCTTTTTTTTTGGAGAGGTTTTTGCTATATGGCACATGCGCTTGCCAGGACAGAGAGAGACAGAGAGGCAGAAAGCCAGAAATCACCCCCCAGGGGGATGGCCACACCGCAATCCCTTCTCCTCCATTCTCCTCTCAGGGTCTTGGGCACGCACGCACATGTGCCTGGCATGAGTTTAAGCCACCTGGTCCGGGTCTTGAACGCGGTCGCTACACGGGAGTCCAGCGACATAGCCATTACGTCAACTGCTGGCCCCAAGGGTTGCAGATTTCAAGCTATCAACAAGATGTCCTGCTGGCTTCTAAAATTCCTGAAATCTAGCAACTGACTCTAGCTGGCTCCAGCACACCAGTGAGTAGGGGGACTTGTACCAAAGAATTAACTGGAGTTCAGATTATGGAGACACCCACAGACTGGACATGTGGGAAAACGGGCACTGGAAGAGGCTGAATGCTTTCAGTCTAATTAAACTGAGTAACCACCCAAGGAGACTCTTCACCTCTACATTTCCTGTGTAATTTTATTTTTTTAGTTTTTTGTCACAGGGCACAGCCACTCACCAGAGAAAGAGAGAAGTGAGAAATCATACTCCCCCCCCCCCCCCCGCCCCCGAGAAGGGATGGCTACTCTGCAGTCCCTTCTCCACTCTCTTCTTTGGATTTTGGGCATACATGCTCATGTGCCTGGAGTGATTTTTAAGCTGCCGGTTCCAGGACTCAAACCACAGTTGGTCATGTGGGAATCCAATGCCTTAACCACCACGCCTCCTGCTGGCCCTACTACCTGTATAATTTATGCACTGATAATTCCCTTGTATTGAGATTCTATTGTTCTAAGTATGTAGGAAAAAAAAACCCAAATATTTAGTTCACTTGAAAATGCTGGCATTGTGTCCTGAGAGAAGAAATACTGAGAAAAGTGAGAGGGGAAAGATTATCCTGAGATTAACTAGAGATTATCCTGAGACTCAGGATACCTAAGAAAATCCCCGACTGTCTCAGCTAGTGGCCAATTTTATAGTCGCAAGGGAAGAAAACCATCAGGGGCATTCTATTTTGGGCTACCTCAGTGCTTTTTAGGCACATGAATAAGTAAAATTATTAAATAAACATTGCTATAAATAGAAAAGATTTTCAAACTCCAGGTTATGGTCCACTTACTAGAAGAATAATGTAGATAATTGAAGAATGTGAGTTCCTTTTAAATTTTTTGCAAGACGATTTTACCTGTGTCTCCTAAAGGGGAGGTGGCAGGGGTGTGTGTGGGAGGGCAGAGAGTCGAGGGAGTGGTCATTAATCACAGTAAAGATTAGGAAGAGCCTGAGTAGGAAAGCTTGGCTGGAGTGACAGTGGGATCCAGGGCAGATCCAACCTCCTCAGTTGCTGCAGTTAGTCACTGTGAGGAAGCGGATCCAAAGCATTGTATTTTTAGGGAATATAAAGCAGGTCAGAACAAGCCGAATGGCACCTCAGTGGAGGAAAAATCTGAAGTTTCTGAGATGAAAGCCAATATCGTATGGTAACCTCCCAGAGTGAGGCTAACATTTCCTACACAATGTCCTCATGAAACAGGGAAGTGGTCCAGAACACCGCTCAGACCAGGCAGAAAGAGAACTTTGAAAGAATTTATGAGAAAGTTTGTGAAATAAAAGAACAGTAAATGGGGCCGGCAGGTGGCATGGTGGTTAAGGGTTCATCTTTTTTTTTTTGAGAGGTTTTTTGCTATAGGGCGTATGCGCTCGCCAGACAGACAGAGAGAGACATAGAGACAGAAAGCGAGAAATCACCCCCCAGGAGGGATGGTCACGCCGCAATCCTTTCTCTTCCATTCTCCTCTCGGGATCTTGGGCACGCACGCACACGCGCCCAGCGTGAGTTGTAAGCCACCGGGTCCGAGACGCGAACCGCGGTCGACTACGTGGGAGTCCAGCGACATAGCCATTACGCTAACTGCTGGTTCCCGGGTGTTCATCTCTTAAGAGATTACCACAGTCAGCATCATCTAAGGATGTCTTTTTGCTTCTACCTGCTTCTGCCTGTGCCCTCCTACAATCTATTCTTAATATATCGACCAAAGGGATCTTTTAAAAAGTTAGAAGGTGGGGCCAGCAGGTGGCGTGGTGGTTAAGGTGCTGGATTCCCACATAGGTGACCACGGTTCGAGTCTCGGACCTAATGGCTTGCTTTCTCACTTTCTTTCTCTCTCTCTACCCCCCTCTCTGGTCAAATAGAAATGAAGAAATAAGGGGCCGGCAGATGGTGTGGTGGTTAAAGGTGCTGGATTCCCACATGGCCGACTACGGTTCGAGTCCTGAACCTGGTGGCTTGCTTGCTCTCTCTCTCTCTCTCTCTTGCTGGTCAAATTGAAATTAAAAAATGGATAAAGTTAAATAAAATAATTCTTTTAAAAAAAGAAATGAAGAAATAAATAAAAGGTAAATTAAAAATTTAAAAAGTTAGAAGGTAGTGTCCCTTCTCTTTCCGACCCCTACATTGGTCTATAGAAGCTACAGTGGTTTACAAGGAGCTACAAGACCCAGCTCCACCTTCATCTTAATCTCATCTCACAGGAACACCAAAGGCTCACTCTTGCCCAAGGGCATTTGCTCCAGCTGCAGGCTGTTCTGAGACTTTCTTTTTTTTAAAGAGAGATATTTGCGTAGGGCGTGTGCTCATCAGAGAGACAGAAAGCAAAAAAAAAAACCCCAGAAGGGACACCCGGCTGCAATTCCTGCCCAACTGCAACCCCTACTCCATTCTCCTCTTGGGACTTTGAGCACACACACACACACACTCTTCTGGGTTAACCTCTCCCAACCTTCGAGTCTTTGTTCAACTCTCACTTATCAAAGCTGGGGAAAAAAAATACATTTTTTTTTTAAAATTGTTATCCATCATGCCACCTGCCAGTCCCTCAAAAAAATTTTTTTTGAGAGATTTTTGCTTTAGGGCACATGCGCTCGCCAGAGAGACACAGCAAGACAGGAAAGGAGAAGTTATCCCCTGGGGGAATAGCCACACCACAATCCTTTCTCCTCCATTCACCTCTCGGGATTTGGGGCATGCACACGCATGCGCCTGGCATGAGTTTGAGGGGGTCAGGGACTCGAACCAAGGTTGACTACATGGGAGTCCACCAGCGCAAATGTTACACCATCTGCTGGTTCCTACAAATAAAAATTGTAAAAAGAAAAACAACTAAGGAAAAAAACTGGAGGCCAGCCCTACATAGCACAGTGGTTAAACTCTGTGCTACATCACATGGTCTGCTTGAAGCTGAGTCCCACCCAGCCTTGGTCACATGCCCCCTGGCAATAAAAACAAGTTAAAGTTAGGGGTTAGCCAGGTGGCAGAGTGGTTGAGGTGGCTGGATCCCACATGGCTGATTATCTGATTTGAGTCCCGGACCCAGAGGCTTGAAAAACCACCTGGAAACATGTGCGTGCATGCCCAAAATCCCAAGGAGAAAGCGGGGAGTAGGGATTGCAGCATGGCCATCCCCCTTGAGGGATGATTTCTCATTTTTCCTCTGTTGTCGAGTGAGTGCACTTGTCCTACAGTTAAAAAAATAAGTTAAAGCTAACCCTGACCACCTTGTTGTAGTACAACCTTAATCCCTGCCCCCCCAACGTGCACAAAACACCCAACCTTCTCGTGCCATTTTGCTCTATATGGGGGGAGGAGTGTCTTCCAAAGGTTCATGGAAAGTGAATGTTATGGAAAAACTGCATGAATTTTTGTGCCAAAATACACACTTTAATTCCATTTTCCCATGAAATTTTTGAAGTCTCTTTGGATAGCCCTCTCACTTTCTAACAAATTATCAATATATAATTTACTTGTTGTCTTCCCATCCCTCTAGATTTTGCTCATATATCCCCCTTCCAGCACCTAAAGACTGCACTAAATATGTTTATGGAATGAATAAAAAAGTTGAAAAACTGTATTAAGACTAAGTTACGTCACATCAGACTATGACACTACTGATCCCAATTTCAGAACACCCTGCCACACCTGAATAGGTGCTGAGTAAGCGTTCGGTGATGCCTGAAGGAACCGTGTACTGCAGTGTAACTGGAAAAGGCCTCTCCACTAGTCTCGGCGCCCTTTGTGTGCCGTCGGAGTGTGTCTTCAGTTCTGCACCTGACTGAAGTCCATCTGTGCTCTCATTTTGCCTTTCATGCTTCGGGAAAAGCCCTGTACCATCTATTCTGTAGAGCAACTCTGTTCTCTCAGGATTTCTATAAGCTCTATCTTCAGAGATAGGAATTTAACAGTTAATATAACAAGTTTGGGACCAGCAGATGGCATTAATGGTTGCATTGCTCGACTCTCACGTAGTTGACTCTGGTTTGAGTCCCAGACCCGGTGGCTTAAAACTCACACCCGGCCATGTGTTTATGCATGCCCAAGATTCCGGGAGGAGAAGAGAAGGGATTGTGGCCTGGCCATCTCCCCTGGGGAGTGATTTCTCCCTTTGTCTCTCTGTCTCTGTCTCTCTGGTGAGCGCACAAATCCTATAGCAAAACTTTCTCTCGGGAACCAGCAGTTAGCGTAATGGCTATGTCACTGGACTCCCACAAAGTCGACCACGGTTCGCGTCCCGGACCCGGTGGCTTAAAACTCACGCCGGGCGCGTGTGCGTGCGTGTCCAAGATCCCGAGAGGAGAAAGGAGGAGAAGGGATTGCGGCGTGATCATCCCCCCTGGGAGGGTGATTTCTCGCTTTCTGTCTCTATGTCTCTGTTTGGTGAGCGCACGTGCCCTATAGTGAAAAAAAATTTTTTTCTCTCTCTAAAAAAAAAAAAAAGATGAGATTAAGTTGCAGGAGGAAACAAATACAGGGTGCTGTTGAGAAGTAAACCTTTGCAGGGATAGTCAGAGTGGGGTATTTATAGTGTGAGGCAGTACAAGGTGGTGTTGAAGGGTGGAGAGCTGGGTTCCACACGCTGGTCTCTCCCACTGCATGACCTTCAACAAGCTCAATTCCTGAGCCCTGGTTTCCTCATGTCTGCAGTGGGAGATAATAACCCACAGGGTTTGTTTATGGATGAACTGTGATAACGCAGTGTGAAAAATCAATACAGGGAACCAGCAGTTAGCGTCATGGCTATGTCACTGGACTCCCACGTAGTCGACTGCGGTTAGCCGGGCGCGTGTGCGTGCGTGCCCAAGAGGAGAATGGAGGAGAGGGGACTGCAGCATGACCATCCCTCCTGGGGGGTGATTTCTCGCTTTCTGTCTCTATGTCTCTCTCTGTCTGTCTGGCGAGCGCACGCGCCCTATAGCGAAAACCTCTCAAAAAAAAAAAAAAAAGAAAAGAAAAAGCTATTGTTATACTAAAAAATAATTGAAAAATGCTTTTGTACCTACTGGAAGAAGATTTTTAGAAATCAAAAGGTTCATTCAAAGAGGAGGTAGGAAAATGAATAAAGAAAAAGCAATAGAAAGAGTAAGGATGAGGGTACAGGACGTTTACTAAGACCTAGCATGGGGAGCAAGGTCTCTCGGGCACCCCTGGCCGCGAGGGGAGCGAGCGCCCGCGGGCCCAGCCGGCGTGGGCGGCGGCGCCCGGACTCTGCGCTGCGGAACCCGCCTCCCCGAGGCGGGCGGGGGCGCATCCCGGGCCACACAGACCCAGCCTTGTAGGGCGCTGTGCGCTGGTGACTGGTTGGGAGGCCCCAGGGAGCGGAAGGGCCTCCCTCCCAGGGCGCGGCCCCTTTACCTGGCGCTTTCCCCCGCTCCGGCCGAGGCCTACTGGGACGCCTCGCCCTCCTCCCCTCCCAGTCGCGGTCCCCCAACCCCTTCCCCCCGAGCCCGGCCCCTCCTCCGGCCTGGGGATGGCTCCGCCCCTTCCTACTTCCGAAAAGTTTGGTTTGAACTTTCGAACCCACCAATCAGCGCCGCGCGCCCCTCCCCTCTCCGCGCGCCGGGTGCGGCCGGGCGTCTGGCCTCGGTCCGCGGGGCCCGGAGGCGGGACCTCGGCACCGGGGCAGGCTCCAGGGCCCGCCCTCCCGACACGTGGCCAGGGGAGGGGTATATAGGGCTCCTCCAGGCCGTCCGGCTTTCACTACTTCTCCCCTGGACTCCTTGGTAGTCTGTTCGTGGGAGAACCTCGTCGCTCCCTCGCTTCCCTCTCTCTCCCTTTTCGGTGTCGCGGAGCCCTACAAGTCCCATCATGGTGAGTGGGGGGTCCTCGGGCGGTGGGGTGGGGGAGAGTGCACGTCCGAATGGGCGTCGGGGCCGGCTGCACGTGGAGCCGCGCCCGGACGGCTCCCGACCGCTCCCGGCGCCCGCGGACAAGCTGGCTTCTTGGTGGCCCGGCTCAGAAAGCCGAGTTCCCGGGGAGACAGCGCTTCGAACTCGAAGACGCGGCTCGGGCATCGCCCTCGGTGGAAATGGAAGCCCACTTGCTGCTAGTAGAGCATCTCCCCAGGGCCCTTCGCCGCCCTTGGAAGGTCAGAGCGCCTTCCCATTGGCTCTCAAGGACTTACACTAAAAATACCCCTCCCCATTCCTCAAGTGACCTCCCATTCCCACTGCCTAGGACGCTGGGCCGGGAGGACCTGGCGCGCTCCCGCATGGACGGGGCAAACGCTTCCTGGCGCCCGCGCTCCAGCGCCCTCTGACTCGCTGCTGAGTCACCTGTGGCCGGGCCCTGGGGAGAGCTTCTAGTTGCACCAATCCACCTGACGGGTGTAGGCGGACTCCTCATTTGAAGGGAATAATTAACTGTCATGTCGTCTATCCCTGTACTTTTAGGGTTAATTTAGTGGGGCGTTTATAGCTGAAGCTTTCTTAAACCAGGTTTTAAAAACAAGTCCATAAAAGGATGTTTTCTTATAAAGCCACAAAGTAAATCAGCACTGACAATGTATTCTTAGTTCAGTGTTCAGGAAACGTGAAATGATACACAACTTAAGTATTTTCTTTGTAGCTTGCACAGGTATTGGAAACAACTGTCTTAGGGAACATCTCTGAAGGGCTATCTAAAAGTAGCCATGTTCTTAAACAAGTATTTGTGTAGCTAATGTTCCAAAATAGTATCTTTTTTTTTTTTTTTAAGAAAAAGGAGTACAGTGAGTAGTTGAGATTAAGACTACCACAGTTATCAGAAATATGTCTGACTCTAATGCTTGTATGAGTGCTTTTCACCAAGTAAGAGCAAAACAATACTAGGAAAAAAATATGTGCTTCAGAGAGTAGTGGAACTTTCCATCCTTTTTAGATAAATACTGGTTACATTAACTATTTTTTCTTTTTTATTCGTTTTAAGGTTCTCCTAATAGGGCATGTTCTCTCTGAGAGAGGGAAAGTGAGAATTGCCCCTCCCCTCATGGGGGGTGACCACTCCACGATCCCTTCTCTATTCTTCTGGGATTTGGGGCATGCACGCACACACCCGTCGGATATGCTTTTTTAAGCCACCGGGTCCGGGACTTGAACCAGGGTTGGCCAAGTGGGTGTCCAGCTTCTTAACCACTATGCCACCTGCTAGCCCACATGACTGTTTTTCATCCAATTAACCCCAGACTAGGTGACTGACTCACCTGTGTCTCACTTCCTCTCCCAAGTAGCCCAGGGAGAGTGAAGGGCAAGCAGTAGCCACTGACTTTGCCTACCGAGCTTTAAGGAAGCCATTTAGGTTGGTGAGCAATGGATGAAAGAAAAATTGGGGTCTCAAAGGTTTCAGTAGAAGAAGCACCTTGTGAGAACAAGTGGGTCTTCTCAGATACTTACTTCTTTGGGCCTGGGGGCGATCATGTGCAGATAGTCTGGTTCTCTCCAGCTTTGGGGGGCTGTGGAATTTCCAAAGTCCAGGTAAAGGTAAACATGCAGTGGAACAGAGTCAAGGCTCATTAGAACAAACAACCTTCTCCCACAGCCCTGGAGCTGGGCGAGTAGACACAAGATAGACTGAGTTTGCTGATGTGGTCAGGAGGCCTCAATTGTTTTATGAGGATGATAGGTGGGAAGGAGGTGATCATAAGTCAAAGGTTATGAGTAACTGGGGGTTTTATTATTTCAGGTTATGAAACTAGGCCCTTTGAGACCTTAGCTGGTGTTGAATTTTAACTATGCAAGTTTCTTATTAGCAGGTTTGAAAAACTTGGAAACACTACTATTCAGAGAAAGTGTAATGGAAGGTTTTTTGTTTTTCTGTGTCAATATTTTCAAAGTCTGGCCGTCTCCAAAGTAGTTAATCTGACTTATGATTAAATACGTAGAACACCCTGTTTCCTAAGTAGGCCCGTATAAATTCTGTATTTGTTGCCTTTGTTTCTTTTTCTTTCTCTCTTTTTTTTTTTTTTTTTTAACTAAGAAAGAATGTGTTTGGTAGCTTCTAAACGAACCATGTTCAACAAGTAAAGGAAAACAGCCCCCCGCTGTTAAATTCTTGAAACCATAGGCTCCTTTTCTCTGCAGTGCCAGGGATCTGTATGTCTCACTAGGAAACAGCTCAGCCTTGGCAAAACTTCAGCTTTATTGGTGTTCCTCCTTCCCCCTCCAAGATGTGTTGCTGGCTGAAGGAAAAACGTTCCTCCCAAAGATTGTTTTTCTGTGGCTTTAAAAAGCTGCCTTTGACCACAGTTTTTAAAATACAACTAACTGCTGCTTATCTAGCATTTTCTCCGTGAGTCAGATGGCTGTAGTTTGCTGGTTTAAGCTGGTTTTAGAGGGGAAAGGGAAAAGCTCTTGTCTTTTAAAGAATAGGATTAAAGAGGGACCAGCAGTAGCTCCATAGTTACACAATCAGAATGAATCAGAGCTGGAAGGGGGAATTTGCATTAGTTTAAGGAATGTTTCCCAGCAGCCAGGGGAAATGTGTCATTGTAGAGCAGCATGTCATTCTAAAACGTAGAAACTCATCCTGGAACATTTTACTGGCTATAAGGCAAGAGTGTGGCCTTGCCTAGTGATTCAATGGCATGTCTTTGGTGTTCCAAAGCATTTTCCCTGAATTAGGTCTCTAAAGATATTTGCTTATGGAATAGGCAAAGAGTGGCCTTCAGAAAAGTGGTTATCCACCAGGAAGTTTAGTCATTAGGTGTGAATCATTCCCGAGCGAGCGTCCTATCTGATCTGTCACATTCTGACATT
Source organism: Tupaia tana (assembly GCA_026018925.1). Lineage (NCBI taxonomy): Eukaryota > Metazoa > Chordata > Mammalia > Scandentia > Tupaiidae > Tupaia > Tupaia tana. Next base: position 153,180,348 of record JAKSZU010000006.1, read on the forward strand.
TTCCTTTCTTCCTCCCACAGCGTGAGTGCATCTCCATCCACGTCGGCCAGGCTGGTGTCCAGATCGGCAACGCCTGCTGGGAGCTCTACTGCCTGGAACACGGCATCCAGCCCGATGGCCAGATGCCAAGTGACAAGACCATTGGGGGAGGAGATGACTCCTTCAACACCTTCTTCAGTGAGACGGGTGCCGGCAAGCATGTGCCCAGGGCCGTGTTTGTAGACCTGGAACCCACAGTCATAGGTGAGTTGACCTCAGTAACCTAAGTGAGATCCAGGGTGCTGGGACAGGAGGTCTGACCTGGGACTCCACTGCTCACACACACACACACACACACACACTCACTCACATACTCACAGCCAGGGTTAAGCCGACTTGTACAGGCTGTTAGTGATGAGTGGCTGCTTTGTCTTCCTTTCCCAGATGAAGTTCGCACTGGCACCTACCGCCAGCTCTTCCACCCTGAGCAGCTCATCACAGGCAAGGAAGATGCTGCCAATAACTATGCCCGCGGGCACTACACCATCGGCAAGGAGATCATCGACCTCGTCTTGGACAGAATTCGCAAGCTGGTAAGCAGCTCTGTTTAAAGTGGGATGAGAGTTTTCTCTCACAGTTTTAAGAGAGGTCAAATGATTAGAATCTACCTTTCCAAGTAAAATAAGATTTCGACCGCTCACTGAATTAACTAGACTACTAAATCAGATGGTCTGGCTTGTAAGACGACAGGGCAGAGGTAAGTACTATTGCCTGTTTCTGTGTTTTTACAAAGCAGGTTGGGGCAATTGTGCTCATTCAGTGAGAGCAGTTTATGTGGGTCAAGGTGAGAACCAGGGAGACCTAACCATGTTACTGCCATTAGAGACCATTATGTTTCCTGGCTTCTTGCTGTGACCCCTCCCCCCCCAGGTCATTTTAGCTACAGTGTGTACATGGCTGACTCCTACATATAACTTAATTAAGCTCATTAAAAAACAAAACAAAACAAAAAAAACTGGGCTGGTGCTTGATGTTAGTACAGAAAGTTAAGAGCATCGGAGCTGCTGAAACACCGACTAGAAAGAGCCAGTGCTGGAAGTTTCTAACAGAGCCGAAGCATACAGGCAGGGGAGCTTCCTTACGACAGAAGCAAGTACACACTGTTGAAGTTTTGAAGATTTTGAGACAGAACCCCTTTTCTACTAAAATTTGAGCACTGTGGACTGGCCCTGAGGTGGAAAGCTCTTAGGCAACTTTGTTCATGTAGGTAAAGTTGATTGATGTACTATTTGGACCATTTTAATTAAGAGCCCGGCAACCAGATGACTGCTCTTTGGGCATGTGGGCAGCCTGTAAGTAATTAACCAAAACTCAAGCGTGAAGGCCGAGGTAGAGCAGCTTCTCTGGGAAATCACATCACACCAAGCCTGGCCACAACTGGTCTGTTCTAAAAAGAATGGCCTTGCATCATTCGTGGCTGGTGCATTTCTCAGATGTTTATCGTAGTCTTCCCAGCAAAATTGGGTTAATGGTTCCTATACTTGCAAATTAAGCTTGAGTTGCAAGATCTGACTTGGAAATCAGGGCCTGCCCTTAGGAACAAATAAACCTAGTAAACTCCATTTAGAGTTCTGGAGAGAAGTCCTACTGCTGAAGCCGTTGCATTTGTCCTTGGTGTTACTACTGTGTCCACTGAGGCTTAATAGGTGAGCGGGCTAGGCTGGGCTCTGCTCCCTACATCAGTCACAGGTAGTTTTACTCACAGTGTGGGCCCACAGGAGAAGCGAAATGAAGGCTCAGTAGAAAATGTCTACAACTCTCCGTACCTTTGAGAAGTGGGGTTTGTCAGTAGAGCACTTTGTTTGAAAAGTCATTCATTCTTTCACTGAGCACAATTTGCTAGCCAGAAGAGCCTGTGGAAGTGGTAGAAAGCCCCAGTGATCTGAGGTCTCATGGAATTGTGATGTACGTCACCTTACCCAGAGTGAAGAAGCTTCTAGATAGCCAGTGTCATGTACTGAGTACTTTGAGTGCCAAGGACTCGTTAATTCCCAACCACCTGAGGTAGATTACTACTCTCATTTAATGAGAGAATGAGTTGGTCATAGTCACACGGAGAACTGGTAGAGCCGGATCCAGACCCAGCCTGATTCTAGCACCTGGCCACTGGGACTTGGCAACCGCTGTAGTATTCCTATTCAGAAAGCAGCTGCCACCTCTCTGTGAGATGTCTGTTGTGCCAGGCTGGTGGTCCCTGGTAGCACTCCAGTGATAAGTTGCCCTTGTTCTGCAGCCACAGTGAGGGCATCAGAATCTGCCCTCTCAGTACCTAAAACTGGAGTCCAGTAAATTGGTAATTCTAGACCTTGTGACCCTTCTGGCTGAGGAAATGAAAATAGTTTTGTGGTTTTTAAGTTTTTGCCATAGGGTGTGAGTGTGTACCAAAGAGAGTGATGGGGAAAGTGAGAAGTGTCACCCCTTCACTCCTCCCCTGCAGCGGGAATGGCCAGAGCATAATCCCTTCTCCTGGGATTTTTGGGCATGCACATATGTGCCCGGCATGATTTATAAGCTGCCAGGTCCAAGACTCGAACCATGGTCAGCCAGGTGGGAATCTGGTGCCTTAACCACTACACAACTTGCAGAAATGAAATGAAAATAGTTCATTTTTAAATGGATGTTTTAGCAGATTTTCCTCCCCAGAGTTAATATTTGGAAAGTTTTCTCTTGATGGCTTTCTTAGCAAGAAGAGTTTTAGTATCTGACTTGATTAATATGCTCATATGCTCATGGGTTCATAGAAGTCCATTGCCGTATTCGCCAGATGTCTCTCAATACTGAAATGAAAACTCTTCTTTTGCAGGCTGACCAGTGCACAGGTCTGCAGGGCTTCTTGGTTTTCCACAGCTTTGGTGGGGGAACTGGTTCTGGCTTCACCTCCCTGCTGATGGAGCGGCTCTCAGTGGATTATGGCAAGAAGTCCAAGCTGGAGTTCTCCATCTACCCAGCCCCCCAGGTCTCCACGGCTGTCGTTGAGCCCTACAACTCCATCCTCACCACCCACACCACCCTGGAGCACTCTGACTGTGCCTTCATGGTAGACAACGAGGCCATCTATGACATCTGTCGTAGAAACCTCGACATTGAACGCCCAACCTACACTAACCTCAACCGCCTTATTAGCCAGATTGTGTCCTCCATCACGGCTTCCCTCAGATTTGATGGAGCCCTGAATGTCGATCTGACAGAATTCCAGACCAACCTGGTGCCCTATCCCCGCATCCACTTCCCTCTGGCCACATATGCCCCTGTCATCTCTGCTGAGAAAGCCTACCATGAACAGCTTACTGTAGCAGAGATCACCAATGCTTGCTTTGAGCCTGCCAACCAGATGGTGAAATGCGACCCTCGCCATGGTAAATACATGGCTTGTTGCCTGTTGTACCGTGGCGATGTGGTTCCCAAAGATGTCAATGCTGCCATTGCCACCATCAAGACCAAGCGCACCATCCAGTTTGTGGATTGGTGCCCCACTGGCTTCAAGGTTGGCATTAACTACCAGCCTCCCACTGTGGTGCCCGGGGGAGACCTAGCCAAGGTGCAGCGTGCTGTGTGCATGCTGAGCAACACCACAGCTGTAGCTGAGGCCTGGGCTCGCCTGGACCACAAGTTTGACCTGATGTATGCCAAGCGTGCCTTTGTTCACTGGTACGTGGGTGAGGGGATGGAGGAAGGAGAGTTTTCTGAGGCCCGAGAGGACATGGCTGCCCTTGAGAAGGATTATGAGGAGGTTGGAGCAGATAGTGCTGAGGGGGAGGATGAAGGTGAAGAGTATTGACCTGTCAGTGCAGTTTACACTCCAGCGTCTTGGGACTGTCTTGTTTCTGTTCTGTGAAACTGTCTGTTGTGGTCCTAAACTGTCAATAAAAGTGATGTTTCAATTTTAAACGTCAGGCTGGCTTTGTATCACATAAATACCTTACCCTCTTTAGACCAGTTGGGTGTACCAGGCTGATGGATGGGCCACCTGGTCATAATCTGGTCAACATTTCATGCGTGCTGTGCCATGGATGCTGGTAGCTGGCTGGTTTCATTTAGGCCCTCATTGAGTGGTGAGAGAATTTCGTAGGTGAGGTAGCAGGGCTTGGAGTCAGGCCAGAAATATGGATGTGAATCACCTATAGCTTTCTAATTCTGTAGGTCTGAGATGTGAGGCTCTTGATCTGAGACAACATGTACAGTAACAACAGAGTTAGGTAACTTAGTAAATGCTGTAGCCAAAGTTCAAGTCCCAGACATTGCCAGAAGTATTGTATTTAATAATCCATTAAAGTCACCTGGAAAGGCTTGGAATCGTGCCAGTTAATTCTATGCATAGCCAAAACCTCTAACAAGATTGCACTAAAGGACTTATGCTTAGAGAAAGCAGAGCTAGGTGGGACACATGGAGTCACAGGATGTTAGGATACTGGACATGACTATGTCATGGAGCATGTTTGAAGTGGGAGAATAAGGAAAATTAAAGAGTAGGAAGTTTTGGAGTGGGGAGTTCCCTAGTTTGGACCCTCTTCTAAGCTCTTGCTGTGTTCTTGGGGCAGGAGGCAGCTGGGAAGGGTGAAGGTGTGGATACGGCGGATAGCTAGAGAGCTTGGCTGTTGCCACAGGGGTATTGGTAATGTGGGCTGTGAGGCTGGAGAAGCAATGGGGAAGGACAGTGACTGAAAGCTAGGCCTCAGGGCCGGCAGGTGGCATGGTGGTTGGGGGGTGCTGGAGTCCCACATGGCTGACCTCAGTTCAAGTCCTGGGGCTGGTGGCTTGCTTCTCACTTTCCCTCCCTCTCTGTCCCTTTCTGGTCAAAATAAATCAAGTTAAACTTAAAAAAAAAAAAAAGCTAGGCCTCGTGTTTCGGTGTTGAGTGTTCCCCGGAGTGGGAATGCCTAACAAGTGACTGGAGATGGGGACTGGAGGCACTGCTGCCGTTCTGTTCCCCTCGGCTCCTGTGACTTATTCCGCAGTGCAGAAAGCACTACCTGTGTGATCACGTGAGCTACCAGGGGCCTTGTGACTTATTCCAGTGGTATCTAGTTACCACCTCACACTGCTGTTTTGTTTTTTTTTTTTTTTAACTCATTGTTCACTTTGAGCCCCTCACCCTCTTTATTACTCTTTTAAGGTGTTTTTGTTTTGTTTTTTAAGGTTTTGGCCATAGGGCCCGTGTACTCACTGGAGAGAGACAAAGTGAGAAATCACCCCTCCCAGGAGGGATAGCCATACAGTCCATTTTCCTGAGAGTTAGGGCACTCACACATGTGCGTGTTCAGCATGATTTCCGAGCCCCAACAGGTCCAGGATTCGAACTGTGATCCACTATGTGGGAGTCCAACACTTTAACCACCATGCCACCTGCTGGCCCCTCTTTTTCTCGTCCTCTTCCATGAGCTAGAGACAGAAACGGCACTCCCAAGGGTCTTGACATTGTGGTCTAGCTCCAGCCAGCTCTGGACCAGGAGCACGCACATGCCCGGACTTTTCAGAGAGGTCTTCAAATGCGAACCTAGAATCTTGCCAGGTCGGGCATCCTTCCAGAGCTGTGCCTTTCCCACGGCACTGCCAACTGTGGTGCAAGTTGTATCTGCGAGCACTACATGTTGTTTTGTTTTGTTTTTTGGAGAGGTTTTTGCTATAGGGCGCGTGCACTTGCCAGACAGACAGAGAGAGACAGAGAGATAGAAAGCGAGAAATCACCCCCCAGGGGGGATGGCCACGCCGCAATCCCTTCTCCTCCATTCTCCTCTCGGGATCTTGGGCACGCACGCACACGCGCCCGGCGTGAGTTTAAGCCACCGGGTCCGGGACTCGAACCGCGGTCGACTACGTGGGAGTCCAGCGACATAGCCATTACGCTAACTGCCGGTCCCAAGCACTACATGTTTTTGCAGCTTGAGATGTGTCAGTTGTGCTCAGTGTGGTCTTACATGCTAAGAGAGCAACCACGGTTTTATGCCTTCCAGGGCAAGGCAAGACCTGGCCTAGCCCCATAAAATTGCTATTGCTGGGGACCAGCGTGTGGTGTGGTTAAGGGGCTGGACACTCTCACATGGCCGACCATGGTTTGAGTCCCAGACCTGGTGACTTGCTTTCTTGCTTTCCTTCTCTCTGTGTGTCTTTCTCTCTGGTCAAATTAAAAATAAATTAATGAATAAATAAAATTAAATATATATATACATATATATATTTAATCTTTTTTTAAAATTGCTATTGCTGGGACCAGCAGTAATGGCGTAATGGTTATGTCGCTGGACTCCCATGTAGTCAACTGTGGTTCAAGTCCCGGACCCAATGGCTTGAATTCACACCAGGTGCGTGTGCGCGCATACCCAAAATCCTGAGAGGAGAAGGGATTGAGGTGCGGCCATCCCCCCAGGGGGGGATTTCTCACTTTCTGTCTCTGTCTCTGTCTTTCTGGCGAGCATATGTGCCCTGTAGCAAAAACCTCTCCCCCCTCCAAAAAAAAAAATTAAATAATTACTATTGCTGCTTATCAGATGGGCCAGGTTCTTTCTATAGCTTACAGGAGTAGGAGGAGGGATAGGAAGGGAGGCCTGGGATAAAATGAACTTGGAGAGGCTGTCAGCCACCAGAGGGCCTCTCAGAGACCTTCCCTCCCAGGAGATCCGATGGCCACTGTGCAGGCACTGGAGGAAGCCGAGCACCCACAGATGAGAGGGGGCAGATGAATCACCCAGCTTCAGCCGACTGAGGCACCCACGGTACCTGGGAGGTCTGGTCTCTGAGCCAGCATTTCCCAAGCAGGGTCCCCTAACAATAGGACTCAGGGGTACTCACATATGATCCCTCAGCCTTCAGGAGGGCCAGGTGGAACCCGGAGCCCTGAACCCCGCAGGCCAGTCACCCTGGTCAGAAGTCCCCTCCAACGACCTCAGTAAGACTTACAGGCAGATTATTTTCTACAAGATATAAGAGATGGGAAGACTAAGCAGCAGGAAAACATTCCAGTCGAATAGAGCCTGGGGAGCAGGAAGAGCAAAATGCCAGTGGCTGAGAAGGGATCTGTCCTTGAAATGGTGACTCCCCCACCTGTGCTGCCAGCAGAGTGCATAGAAGTTAGCCTGCAGCAAGGACAGATATACCCCAAGGTCTAGGTCACTGCTTTGCGGCTGACAACCATCTGAGCTGCTCTTGAGCACAAATGGAAAATCTGGACTCAGAACTGCGGCCGATGCTGAGGCTTGAGCGGCTGAGGCTTGATGGGGATAAATGGACACAGTCATGACCTTGGCTGTGGCCCCAGACCCTGACCGACTGGATAGAGAACATAGACTGCCCTCACCTGACCTGTCCAGAGGAGCCATGTGGCTCCTGGGCATCTTTGAGCTGGGACGAGGAAGAAGAAAGTGGCTTCCACGGTCTGAGGGCCTGCGTGTCTGTCTACCTGTCCCAGCTGTCTAGGACACAGCTAGCAAGTTCCTCCACTCTGGCAGGAATCTGCCAGGCCAGAGGACAGCCAGGTGGGTTAGAAAATGACGTATCTTGAGACCAGCAGTTGGCGTAATGGCTATGTCTCTGGACTCCCACGTAGTCGACCGCGGTTCCAGTCCCACACCTGGTGGCTTAAACTCACGCCGGGCGCGTGTGCGTGCGTGCCCAAGATCCCGAGAGGAGAATGGAGGAGAAGGGATTGTGGCGTGGGTGATTTCTCACTTTCTATCTCTCTGTCTCTGTCTTTCTGGCAAGCACACGCGCCCTATAGCAAAAACCTCTCAAAAAAAAAAAAAAAAAAGGGAAGAAAATTACAAATCCGTGTGCCAGCCCATGGCCTGACAGTGAAAGGGCTGGACCCCACATGTCTGACTGTGTGATTAAGTCATGGCCCCCACAGCTTGCAAAACACACTGGGCGTGTGTGCCTGAAATCCCGCAGGTGGGAGAGTTGGAGAAAGGATCGTGGCATGACCATCCCCCATGAGGATGCTTTTTTACTTTCCTTCTCCTTCTCTGTCTCTCTCTGGCGAGTGTACCCATCTTCTGACAAAAATTAAAAAGAAAAAAAATGACAAATCCTTGAGGCTGGCAGGTGGTGTGGTGATTAAAGGTGCTAGACTCCCACATGGCCAAGCACGGTTCAAGTCCTGGACCTGGTGACTTTCTCATTCCCACCCACTCTAATCAAACTGGAAAACAATAATAATAAAGTTAAATAAAAGAATTATTTTTATAATTATTTTGTTTTAACTTTATTTATTATTATTACTATTATTTGCCAGGTTAGTCAGAGAGAAAGAGGGGAAGTGAGAAAGCAAGCCACCAGGTCTGGGACTCGAACCGTGGTTGGCCATGTAGGAATCCAGCGTCCTTAACCACCATGCCACCTGCCGGCCCCGAATAAAATAATTGTTTAAAAAGAAAAACAAATTCATGGCTGTGCCCAGAGCACAGTGGTTAAGCACTGTGCATTTGGGGCTGGATCCTACCTGGGCAACTGCAGTCTGAATCCTGGCCCCAGAGGCTTGAAAATCCTGATGGGAGGGAGAAGTGGAGGAAAGGGATTGTGGCTGACCATGCCTCAGAGGAAGGTGCTTTCTCTTTCTCTATTTTGCCCTTTGGTGATAGAAAGAAAGAGGAAGGGAGGGAGGGAGAGAGAGAGGAAGGGAAGAAGGAGAGAGGGGGAAGGAAAGGAGAAAATGACAAATCCAGATTGGAGGCCTCCGAGGGCAGCGGGCTGAGCTGTGAGTGGGGACAGGGGCCTGTCAGGGTAGAGGAAAGGGCATTCGCAGCCTTGGGGTCCCACAGCCCTCACAATGCCCCGCGAGGTGACGTAACTACTCGAGATTCTAGTCCATGGCTGCAGAACTACTGCAGGAACTGAAGCCTGACCTGACCTCAAAGCCCGAGCTCACTCCATTCTGCCATGCCACCTTCGAGCAGTGCCAGGGGACATTGATGCCATACCTGGCAGCTTCTCTAGTCCGGGGGGAGAGGGGCCACGCCCAGGCCATGCTGGGCATGAGGCCCACAGAGCCCAGCCCTTGTCTGGAGCACCAGGTGGCACCACAGCCACAGAAAAGAGACCTTATGCCCTTGGTTGTCAGAAAAACATCCCAGGAGCCCATTCCTGGGCCCAGGTGGCAGAGTGCCCATCCAGAGTGGCAAAGCCAGCTGGTCCCCACCATCCAGGCTATGGCTTCCTTGGCCAGAGGGCATCGCTGTCCAGGCCTCCCTCTGAGCTCAGCAGATCAAGTCTCAGAATGGGGAGATGTGGCATCCCTGCAGGACAGCTGCTGCCACCCGCCTGGACTCCTGCTGACGAGACACCAGCCGACGCGCGGGCAGGACCGCGCACACCCGGAGCGGCACTCCGAAGCACTGGGGCCGGGGTGGTCAGAGCCTGTCAGCCAAGGCCACAGGGCGACGCTGGCAGAGATGACCCGGGCAGATGGCTGGAAGGAAAGTGGACCTTTGTGGGGCGGGAATTGGCCTTCGGTCCTGTGGAGATGGTCCCCTTTGCTGACACCTCTAGCCTGTCACTGTCGCATTCATTCTAGGTGTCCTGAGTTTGCCAGCCTCAGCAGGTTGTTTCTGTCTCAAATGCTCCCTCTTGAGTCTGCAGCAGGAGAGAAATACCCAGAAGAGATGCACCTTACAGAACCACAGACTGTCTACTTTAGTTGTACAGGAAATCTTTTTCTTTTTTTTTTTTAGGTTTTTGCCATAGGACATGTACGCTCACCAGAGAGAGACAGAGGGAAAGTGAGAAATCACCCCCAGGGGGATGGCCATGACACAATTCTTTCTTCTCAGGATTTGGGGTACATGTGCACATACACCCTGTGTGTGTTTCAGGCTGCTGAGTCCGGGACTCAAACCATGGAGTTGGCCATGTGGAATCCAGTGCCTTAACCTCCATGCCACCTTCTGACTAGAAAATCCTTTAAAAAAAAATTGGGGGGACAAGCAGATGACATACTGGTTACATTGCTGGACTCCCATGTGGCCGTCTGCAGTTCGAGTCCCAGACCCAGAGGCTTCAAACTCACACCTGATGCACGTGCATGCATACCTAAAATCCCAAGGAGAAAAAAAAATCCCAAGGGGAGAATGGGGGAGAAGAGATTGTGGTGTGGCCATCCCTGCTAGAGGGTGATTTCTCACTTTCTGTCTGCCTGTCTCTCTCCAGTGAGTGCGTGCACCCTATGACAAAAATCTCTTAAAAAAATTATTTATTCAGTTTGCTATAGGACAGACATGCTCACCAGGGAAAGAGAGAGTGAGAAAGCAAGCTGCTTGGTCCGGGACTCAAGTCACAGTTGGTCATGTGGGAGTCCAGTGTTTCAGCTGCCACACCACCTGCTGGTCACTCCCCAAAATCCTTTGAACCACTGGTCTCTCAAACAGACTTTTTTCTGTCTCTCTCTCTTTTTTAAGAATTATTTTATTTAACATTTATTTATTTATTTATTTATTTATTTTAATTTGACCAGAGAGGGACAGAGTGAGAGAGAGAGGGAAAGAGACAGAGAGAAAGTGAGAAAGCAATCGCCAGGTCTGGAATTCGAACCGCTATCAGCCATGTGGGAGTCCAGCACTCTTAACCACCACGCCACCCACTGGTCCCCTCTGTCTCTCTTTTCAAAACAAGGACAGAGGAGCCAGCAGATGGCGTGGTGGTTAAGGTGCTGGACACTCCCACATGGCTGACCACAGTTCAAATCCCAGACCTAGTGGCTTGCTGTCTCACTTTCCCTTTCTTTCTTTCTGTGTCTCTCGCTGGTCAAATTAAAATAAGTGAGTGAATAAATAAAAATTAAATAAATAATTTTGAGGAAAAAATGAGGACAGAATGTAAAGTTTTCTAATTACATAAAAGTTTTTCTACATTCAAATCCATTTAGTTCATGGAGTGGGGGGGTGGGTATAAATTCAGTCTCACTACTGTCACTCCACACTCTATTGTTCTTAGCAAATCTCTCTCTCTCTTTTTTTCCTTGTTTTTTAGAGGTTTTTGCCTTAGGGTGCATTTGCTTATGGGGAGAGAGAGAGAGACTGTGAAATGGAAAATGAGAAATCACCACACCCCACCACACCCCACACCCCCCATGGGGCCACACTGCCCCCCACTGCTCTTCCATTCTCCTCTGGGGGTCTTGGGCTTGCAAGCACACTCGCCTGGCAGTGACTTTGAAGCCACTGGGTCTGGGACCCGACCCGCAGTCAGCCATGTGGGTGTCCAGCGACTCCATCTACACCATCTGCTGGTCCCAGCAAATATCTCACTTGGTTCACAGGACATGTCTAGCCCAAGTAAGCTAATACTGAAATGCCCTCGGCAAAGTTAATCCAATTATACTATTAGAGCAAGCTTCCCAGTCTTGAAGTTTTACTCATTCATTATTTTTGGAGTATCTCTTCAGTGCAAGCCACTGGCTGGTCACTACAGTGCTTAGATTTGGCTACTCCGTCCCCCTCCGATTGTAGAGACAGACTACACACAGACACACAGACACACACACACACACACACGCGCGCGTGCGCGCACGCGCGACCCTAATTTGAGGCAGTATGCACCGCGAGTCACAGAAGAGGCTGTTGTGTGGCAGCCGCTGTTGCCTGTCTACTCCCGCTCCTGGGGCTGCCCGCTGGCACAACCCAGAAGTCCAGGCTTTGGGCACCTTGTGCTCCTCGCTCTCCACCACCAGGTGGATCTTGGTCTCGGCTCCTTGAGGTAATTCTCGTCTCTTGCCAGGGATTGGCTAAGGAGCCAGCCTGTGATGCAATTCTGGAAATGAGAGGTGAGGTCATGTCTGCTGGTGGGGGCTGGGCAGGTCTTCTTGGCTCATTTCCCAGCTCGTAAGAAGGAACACAGGGAAAGGGTTTCCTCTCGCGGCCTTCGGACTTGACTGTACCAGGGCCTGATGCTCGCACACGGTGCTGGAAGTTGTGCGGCCGTCTTGTGACCACAAGGGGACGGACATAAGGTCGAGCACTAAGACCCAAGCATGGCACAGCGAAAAGATGAAAAGAACCTGGGTCTTTGATAGGGTGCTGAGCCCCTCAATTAGCCAGCCCTGAAACTGCCCTGCCTCTGCATTTTTTGGTATGTGAGATTACGAATTTCGTTTATGGCTTTTTGAATTGGGTCTTCTATTGATTCCTGTCCGAAACATTGTAACAAAGAAACCTTATGTAACAGTTCATGAAAATTTTTTTGACTTTAAAAAAAAAAATTGCCAGAGGGTATGTGTACTTGCCAGAGACACAGAGAAACAGGGAGAGGGAGAGGAAGAAGCAGGGTCAGCCAGGTGGTGTGGGGGACAGGTGGCCGGATCCTGCTAATGGATGGAAGAGTATTGAGCTGCGCTGTGATGTCCTTGGTTCTTTGGGTCCAGATCACTAAAATTAGAGATCTGTTCCTAGGCGCAAAATGAAACTGCAACCATGAATGAAGTAGGTAGAAAAAAAAAAAGATTTAATGGAAAGAAAAGAAAGAAAGTACATCCAAAACGGTTGTTGAGCGGGCAGATTGCCAGGTGGCAACCGCGCTTGATACTGGTTAATTGTTACTTTTATTACTAGAGGTGATGAATATTCATTAGTGGGCGGCCCCTTACGCTGCCTATGTCCTTCCTTTAAATTTGAATCCACACGTTTTCTCCTGCACCTGCGCACCTTCCTCACAGGTAAAGTGAGGAATTTGATCACCTAATTGCGTACGCACAGTGCGAGTCAGGTTGCCCCAATTAGATTGCCCAATTAGTCTATTGCCTTAATGACCAAAATGCTTGCTTGGGTCCTTTTGATAAAAGAAAAATCTACGAATTATCCCTGTACGCTTCCCTCAAGCCTTAAGGAAGGAATATGGTGAATTGCCTCACCCTCCTGGCACCCGGGGCTAGGTGAGCCTTTCGCTTTTCTCTTAGGACTGCCCGCTCATGGCTAACTAACTGCCTACCACAGATCCCACATGCTAAATGCACGCTTTGAAGCCCAGACCCAGTGGCTTGGAAATCCTGTGTGGTGTGTGCATATGTGCCCAAATTCTGAGAGAGGAATGGAGAAGAAGGAATTGCAGCATGGTCATCCCCTGGGGGATGCCTTTTCTTCACTTCCCCCTCCTCTCTGGCAAGCACACATACCCTACAGCTTTAAAAAAAAAAAGGAGAAAGTGTCCCCAGTGGGGTGTGGTCTGACACACACACTGTATTTTCCAGGCTGCCAGGGCCAGGATTTGAACCACTCAGCGGTCATGTGGGATCTGGCTCCCTTAATCCCTAAGCCGAAGATTGACCCATTCATGGAAAATTTTAGTGAAATAATAATAAAACTATTAAGGCCCTTTTTATATCATACCTTTTCCATTACAAACATTGCTTTGGGTAAGTAGATTTCATTCCCCCCTTTCTTTCCTCATTGTAAAAACATATGTATGTATGTATGTATGTATGTATTGAGAGAGACAGTCCTCCGACAGGTCTCGCCACGCTGTGATCAGCCCCAGTGCCCCAGCAGTCAGGATCGTGGGCATGCCCAGGCACTTTAGGTTGAGGAGGAATTGAACCCATGTAGCTTCAACCATGGCTCAGCAGTGCCCTCTCTCCTAAACCACCGTGGGGCCACATTTTTATTTTTAAAGAATTATTTTATGAAACTTTATTTTAATTTGACCAGAGAGGGATAGAGTGAGAAAGAGAGAGGGAAAGTGAGAAAGCAAGCCGCCAGGTCCGGGCCTCAAACCACAGTCAGCCACACGGGAGTCCAACGCCTCAAGCACCATGCCACCTGCTGGCTCCCCACTTTATTTTTTTTGGTCTTTTTCCGTCTGCAATTCCTGGCCAACCAAACAGATTTGCTTCCTCCTTCCGGTCTTCCCAGGAGTCTTGGCCAAACTCAAATCCTAAATGGAAAGGAGAGGCCCAGCCCTGGCGGGACAGGCGGTAGCATGCTGGGGAGCAGTGTGGGAGGCCACGGGCCAGCCTGAAGCATGCTGGGAGAGACGCCCCAGAGCCCAGGGTCCCGGCTAGCTAGGGCCTGGGGTGAGGCGATTGGGGCACGGTGAGTTCCCATTGGGAGTGCCAGTCTACATGTCTTTCCTGAAATAAATATAATGATTTTTTAAAAATCGATTGATCAGAGGAACACAGAATATCTGCAAGCTCAAGAAATGTGCCACCTCTTCCCTGTCGCATGCAGCTGTTGGGCCTGCAGTGTGACCGCGCGGGTATAGAGGACCCTGCTCTGAAGCAGGTCCTTCCAGAAAGACTATTAGAATAAGCCTGGTCCCAGGGCAGTCCCAAATCTTGCAGAGCCTCTGAGATTGTTTCAAACCAAGGGTCTTAGAACTGCCCTTGTAAATAGGGCGGGGGCAGGGTGACTTTGGGGACAAGAACCAGATCCCAGGCCAGACTGAAAACTCCAGGTACGAACAGAGGTCACTCAACTGGTTGTTCCCTCGTGAAGGGGGCCCTGGGCTGCTGAGAGGACAAAGACCGAGCCTTCTTTTCTGGGACATTTGATTTCATCTGCTCTTCCTACCTTCTCACCTCTACCCCACCTTCATTTCCTTGTCCTCCCTTCTCCCCTCTTCCTCTCCCAAATCATCCCTCCCTTTTCTCGTCTTTATCTTTTCCATCACCTCCATCCCTGCCAGCCAGGTGCTCTGCTGGCAGTGCATACAGAAAATTTACCAAGAGGGGCCAGCAGATGGCACAGTGGTTACGTCACTGGACTCCATATGGTTCAAGTCCTGGACCCGGTGACCTGAAACACGCTGAGTGCATGTGGGTGGGTGCTCAATACTCCAGGAGGAGAACGGAGAAGGGATGCAAGGCGGCCATTTCCCCTGGGGGGAAAGTTCTCGCTTTCCCTTTCACTATCTCAATCTCTTTCTCTCTATCCAATGAACCTCTGGGGAAAAAAAAAAAAGAAAATTCCCTTAGAGGGCTACCCCTACGGCTTAGGCACTGTGTGTTCGGAGCGGAATCCTATATAGCCAACCACGATTCGAACCTGGACCTGGCAGCTTGAAAAACATGCTGGGCACGTGTGCGTGCATGCCCCAAAGCCCGGAGAGCTAGGGAAATGGAGGGAAAGGACTGCAGTATGGCCGTGCCCCACGGAGAGGGCTTTCTTTCCTTTTCTCTCTCTCTGGCAAGAGTGCACCCCCTGAGACAGAAAAAGAAAAAGAAAATTCACCTAGAGGGTGAGAAAATATTCTCACACACACTAACAATGCTCGAATGGGAGATCTGTGGTTCTCGGCAGCTCAGGCCCAGCCCCTGCTCAGGTGAGCGCCTGAGTGGCCTGCAGGCGGAGGGAAGACAGGGCATGTGTAGGCCTTCGCACCCTTTGACTCTGTCTGTTCAGCTGTCACCTTGCCTGTCCCTGCAGGAGGTAGGATGAGACAGAAGGCAGAGTGTCGCAAATGCAAAGAGCCACTGATGAGTGGCCTGGTGGGCACAAGCCCCTGTCCTGTCTCATCTCAGGCCTATTCATGGGCATGAGCCCTGCCTGGGGAGGGAGGAGGTGACCAGGAGCAGGTGTTCTCTCTCTCTGTTTAAAAGAATTATTTATTTAATTTCATTTGTTGTTGTTATTATTATTTAAATTTGACCAGAGAAAGACAGAAAGGGAAGCAGAGAAAGCAAGCCGCCAGGTCTGGGACTCAAACCACCGTCAGCCGTCTGGGAATCCAGCACCTTTAGCCACTATAGCACCTGTCAGAAGTCTCTTTACAGTCACAGAACTGCAGGTACTGCTCCCATCTCTGCGTCATCATTAGGAAATACGGGGCTGGGGTGGAGGGTGCCTAGTTAGTCCTGAGTTGCCCACCCATTCTCACGTTCTGAAGTTCCAGGCCAAGGAGCTCACAGAGGCGTGTGGAGGAAGGGAGGGAGTGGGCATGCTTTTCAAGCTGCTGGGTCTGGGACTGGAACCGGGCAGTGCAGTGGCCATGTGGGATCCAGCGCCTTACCTCCGCAGCACCTGCGGGTCCTGGGCTCTGCTTCCTAACAGCTGTGGTGATTCTGAAATGAGCCCTTGGGAAGGCTTACTCAGCCCTCTGCCTCAGTGTGCCTGGCTCTGTTCTCCCCGCTCTGGGCCGAGGACTGACGGGCAGTGAAGTCAGGCAGGTAGACAGAGATGTGCTTCCACGGTGCTGAGGGTGGGACTGGAGACTTCGTAAGAAGCAGAGGACACTGGGTGGGGGTGGGGGGTCTGGGGAGATGCGGACATACTCTGCCCTCCTGCCCCGGCTTTTGGTTTCTGGGAGGACAGAGGAGGCTCCTAAAGCCCAGGAGAACAATAAAATCAGGACTCCAGGCTCCTAATACAGGGATGCTCTGACTCTGCTTTATACTTCCTTGGCAAGTTTCCTCATCTGTAAAGAGAAGTTCCCCCTACCCCCAATCCCAACGTTCCAGAAACCGGTTTCAAAATCAACAAGCATAGCAGCATTTAGACGGCAGACATGTCCTTCTGGCTTCTGACCAGAAGGTGGCAGCAATACATCTCTTTATTTTAGGAACCAACGACCTTTTTCAGGTGTCTCACGTTTAGAGGACCTGGGTCGGTCCCACGGACAAAGATGAGTGAAACCAGATCTTTGACTTTAAGGCCCTATTATCGGGAAGCTGGCAGTTAGTATGGTGGTTTAAGACACTGGACTCTCACATGGCTGACCCAGGTTCAAGTCAAGTCCTGAACCTGGTGACTTGCTTTCTCACTTTCCCTCTCTCTCTGTTTCTCTCTGATCAAAACTAGAAAATAATAATAAATAGTTGATTTAAAAATTCTTTTTTTTTTTGGGAACCAGCATTTAGCGTAATGGCTATGTCGCTGGACTCCCACGTGGTCGACCGCGGTTCGCGTCTCGGACCCGGTGGCTTACAACTCACGCCGGGCACGTGTGCATGCGTGCCCAAGATCCCGAGAGGAGAATGGAGGAGAAGGGATTGCGGCGTGACCATCCCCCCTGGGGGGTGATTTCTCGCTTTCTGTCTCTATGTCTCTCTCTGTCTGTCTGGCGAGCGCACGCGCCCTATAGCGAAAAATCTCTCCAAAAAAAAAAAAAAAAAAAATTCTTTTTTTTTTTTTTGAGAAGTTTTTGCTATAGGGCGTGTGCGCTTGCCAGAAAGACAGAGAGAGACAGAGAGAAAGAAATCAAGAAATCACAACCCCCCCGCCCCGCCCGGGAGGGATGGCCACGCTGCAATCCCTTCTCCTCCATTCTCCTCTCCGGATCTTGGGCACGCACGCACATGCACCAGGCGTGAGTTTAAGCCACTGGGTCCAGGACTCGAACTGCAGTCGACTACATGGGAGTTCAGTGACATAGCCATTATGCTAACTGCTGGTCCCTAAAAAAAATCCTTACAAAAAAAAAAAAATGACCCTATTGTTGGACCAGCCCGTGCGGCTGTGGTTAGGGTGGCTACATCCACATGGCCAACTGTGTGGTGTGATTTCGGGAAGAGAGGACTCAGACATATAAAGGGATCGTTCATCTAACAGACGGGTGACCTTGGACAAGCTGCTTAACTTCTTCGTGCCTCAGCTCCTTCTCCTGTAAGTGGGAATAGTAACAGTGCCCGTGCTGTAGGGTCACTGTGAGGATCAGACGTGATAAAGTGGGAATGAGTCTCGCCGTGCTGGGTGCATGGAGGTGCTACCATTACTGTACACCGCGGTGAGAACTGACGGCAGGGAACAAGTGCCCAGGGTGCTCCCTGAGTCCGCGCGGTGGCCCTCCGAAACGGAGATACCGGGGAAAGGACTCCAGCCTGGTGAAGACCCTCTGTCGGTGGGACACTGCAGCCAGAAGCAGAAGGGAGAGCCCACCTTGGCATGTGGGGAGAACCCCTTCTGCTGAGGTTCCCCTTGGATCCGGCAGGCCCAGAGCGCAGGGCACCAGCAGGGCCACCCAGGGCCTGACCGACCAGGTCACGTCCCCCCAGAGACAGGCCGTCGTTAGCGCACAGTGCGACCTCAGACAAGCAGCTCTGTCCCTCTGAGTCTCAGGCCTGGTTTTTGTGATAGGAAAGGGGAACTCGGAGACCATCTGTGCTGAGGGCTGCATCTGCGACCTGGAGGGCACCTGTAAAGTCGGCCGGTTCAGGGGCAGCCGGGGCTGGGCGGTGGGGACTTAAAGAGAAGCAGCTGGGAGGACACCGGGCTTTCCCCAGGAGGGGGTGGAGGTCTGAGCCAGTCCTAGACCTCCAGCGCCAAGGAGACCCTGCCGCCATGTAGCTACAAGACACTGCTCCTCGGGACCAGCAGTTGGCAGGATGGCTATGTCGCTGGGCTCCCACGTAGTCGACCGCAGTTTGAGTCCCAGACCTGGTGGCTTAAACTCATGCCAGGCACGTGTGCGTGCGTGCCCAAGATCCCGAGAGGAGAATGGAGGAGAAGGGACTGCGGCGTGGCCATCCCCCCTGGGGGGTGATTTCTCGCTTTGTCTCTTTGTCTCTCCCTGTTTTTCTGGTGAGCACAAGTGCCCTATAGCAAAAAAAAAAAAAAAAAAAAAGTCACTGCTCCTCTGTTCTCATGGGAGGGGATGAAGCAACCAGCACGTTGAGCACCCACTGTGAGCCTCAGGACATGCTAGGACGGTGTCATTAATTTACAGATGAAAAAATTGAAGCTCAGAGAGGGCAAAGGAACTTACCCAGCTCACACAGCCAGGCGCGCCCAGCCCTGTGGGCCTGATCTGTTCTCCCAGTACCGTCCCTCTGTTCCACCATACCCTCAGCTGCGCACTCCCCGAGGAACACCCTGGGAAGCGTATCATCCATAAATACCCCAGTTCCCACGTCACACATCCATGGATGCGCTCTCTGAAACAACGCCCCACCCTCTCGAAGGGCTCCTTCACCCCTCTGCACTGTGACTGCTCTTTGGACTTGCCTGGGAGTCCAGCTATGGACCTCCGCACTCTCTTGATCCCCCACCTCAGGGGCGTACGCACCTCTCTTAACCCAGCTTGGAGACCATGGCCTGTCATTTGGTAGCACATTCTTGCTGGTAACCTGAACTTTGGTGCTCACCTTCCTTGCAAACCCCTGAATGCATCCAGCTGTTTCTCTCCAAGCCTTCACTGGAGCAGCCAAGGCAGGCAGGAGAAGTAAGAACCGCACGGGGTAATACCGAACGGCGCACTGTGTCAATTACCGAAGGCTGCGCGCAGCGTAACTCGTTCCAGCCTCTCACCAGGACTAGCTAGCTGCTGTTAACATCATCGCCATTGCCGAATAAGGAAAATGGGTAAACAGAAGCTAAGTTACTCGTGAAAACACAAAGCACACAGCTAGTGAAGATGAGCGGCCATAACTGAACCCAAGCAGAGTGTCCAGAATCTATGCACTAGGGAAGGAGGGGCCACCTCTCCACCCATTGGCCAGGGAGTCGCTGGCTCCTACCTGGGGAAGCACGGCTCTCAGCCACGAGGGGACCATCCAGGAGAAGCCCAGATGCTCCTGCACTGGAGGGTGACAGTACCACTTGGGAGATTCGCTGTATGATAATAAAACCAGCTTGCACTCTCAGCCCTCACAATGTGTATCCCAAACATCTTATTATCATGTATGTATTCATTTAACCCTCCTGACAACACTGAGGGGGAAGCCACAACGATCCCATTTTCCTAAGGGACACAGCAATGTGCCTAACTTCAGACGATGGAGAGTGGAAGGGCTGGAAGGGGAGCGACGCAACTGGATGCCAGAGCCCCATCTCCTGCTCTTAAATGACTCTTCCTACCTTTTTTCTGGCTCCTGAATCTCCCAGACCTGAATCCTTCTGAGTAAGCGAAGGCATCTTCTCTGTCTGGTGCCCCCCCCCCCCCCCCCCCCCCGGCTCTGTACTCTTCAGCTCCCAAAGCCCTGCTCCTGAAGCTCTTGGGACCCTCTCCTCTGAGCATCTGGGCAGTGGGTTGAGGCTTACACAAGGGAGGACATGGGAACTCCATCTGGAGTGCCCCAGCCCCAGCCCCAGCCCCAGCCCCAGCCCCAGCCCTGGGCCCAACTGCCTCTACTTTCACGGCCCAGGCCAGGCCCTCTGGTGTCCTGGTGGTTAGGCGGCTGGATCATCACACGTGAACCAACCGCACAGCCTGAGTCCTGGACTTGGTGGCTTGAAAACATGCCAGCGCATGTGCGTGCATGCCCAAAATCCTGACGAGAGAAGCGGAGACGGGATCGTGGCAGGACTGTGCCCCATAGAAGGTGCTTGCTCACTTCCCTCTCCCTCTCTCCGCAAGCACACACCCTCTGTGTGTGCTTTAAATGTTTTTAAAGGCCCAGGTCTATCACTGCAGGCACCTTCCTATGCAGACAGGGTCCGAGCTGGTCCTCTGGGCAGCAATGGCCCCACTTTGCTTCTGGAGGGTGGGCAAGGTTTCGGGTGGCTGGGGCTCAGAACCCGGGCTGTGGCGGAAAGCAGTAAGGCTTTCCCAGCCCCCTCCTCACACCTGCCAAGCCCACCACCCCAGCCCAGATGGGACCCTCACCTCTCCCCATTCCCAGGAGTTAGGTGGGGACAGGCCCTGGGTTATTCATTCTGTCCCCTCTCGCCCATCCTCCTTTTTCCCATTCCCCTGGCAACCAAACCAGACCCATCAAGGAGAAGGACCTGGCAGCTGTGCAGGGAGACTAATGGCCCGGAAGGAAGGAGGGGCCTGGAGAGAAGGCGGTAAGGATGTGAGTAGTGGAGGAGGCAGCGGGCAGGAGTTGGCCCTGGCCCATCTCAGAGGACGCACAAAGGGGGGAGGGGTTCCTCTGCCCTGCAATCCCAAGGAGCCGGCCAGCCAGGGAGCCGCCCTTCTCATCCAGCCAAAGATCCAGCCTGGAACCCCTAACCTGCTCCCCGAGATGCCCAGCTCTTGTCCTCAGGGCCAATCAGAGGCAGACTTGTCCCTGCTGGAGAGCCCTGGAGTTCCCCGCAAGCAGCAGCCCTGTGGCTCCTGGGAAACCCTGCAGGCCTCAGCACCAGCTCCTGCAGACCATCCAAGCTGCTCTGTCCACTCCTGGACGGCCGGGGCCTGCGTTCTGGAAGCTACTTGACATGCAAAGGCCAGATGTCAGCCTTCCCACTAGCTCTGGGGGGCACGGGGAGTGGTGGGGTGTGTGTGGGGGGGTGTGCGTGCGTGGGTAATATGTGTGCACATAGGTGTTGGGGGCTACGCTATGCATTGTTGGTGTGCACAGGCGAGTGGATCTGTTTGGGGGGACTTCTCTGCTCTCAGAGGGGGAGGATGGCATCTTCTCTTCCCCTACCCTTCCCCATCTAGCCCCACCCAGTCTTGGGTACCTGCAGCTCCTCAGTACTGGAAACCGGTTCCCGCCAGCCTGTCCATCGCTCAGCCTTGGCAGCCGCTGCCTGGCCACAGCCCCCTCCCCTTCCTACTTCAGGAAAGCCGGGTTCCTGTAAGCCCCGTGACTGCGCAGCACTTGTGGGGGTGATGGGTGGGAGAATCCAGTAAGGCGGACAGGCCCTCTCGGCTGAGCTGAGCCTCTGGTGCAGCACAGACCCTCCCAGGTGGGGTCTAGAGATGGGCCCAGCCACCCTCGGGCCCCTGATGACGGACCCTGGGGCCTGGGCAGGTCAGGTTTGGGGGCTGCCTCTTTAAGGCTGAAGTACCAGCAGGCAACCTCCGCTGGCTGGGCCAAGTGTCCAAGGGAGGGGGAGGGGAGCTGGTCAGTCCATTAGCGGCAGCGCTGGCGCCAGGCGCCAGCCCTCCACAGGGCCCTGGGGATTAGGGGGCGATCAGCCCTTCCCCAGTCCCCTCTGCCTCTGCCCTCCTGCCTGCCCCTGCCCCATTTCTCTCTGGATGTGGTGCAGGACGGGGTCGCTGATGGCAGGTGCAGGTAGAGCAGGGCTTTCAGTGAAGGCCCAAATTCCGGGCCCAAGCCAGGCCAAGTCTCACCTCCGCCTGGCCCCCTTTCTACTCATGTCCCCAAGCCCGTCCTTAACTTCAGGTCCTTCTATCCCCAGATTTTACCTGCTCTCTCAGGGACACTAGCCCAAGTCAGTCTCTCCCACCCCAGGCTCCAGCTTTGGCTGCCTGCTGGAAGGCACTACCCCCACCTCGGCCTGCCAGTGGCCGCCATCCCTGCTTCCTTCTCCGCCAGCAACAGGGGGAATCAAGAAGGCAGGACGCCAGCCACCCGGGCAGGCAGGGTGCGGCGCTCCTGCTGTTGCGCAGGGGTGGGGCATCCCCCTCCCCACACAGCCCAGCTCCAGCCGGCGGTCAGGCCAGTGGGAGGAGCTGCCCGGGCCCCCCCTGAGACCGCAGGGCTATAAAGCCGCGCAGCGGTCTGCGGCTCGTCCCAGCCCCCGGCCCAGCTCCTGCAAGTGACTGCCCATCCGCGGCTGCCATGAGCCACCACTCGTCGGGCCTCCGGGCCGGCGTCAGCTCCACCTCATACCGCCGCACCTTCGGGCCACCGCCTTCACTGTCCCCCGGGGCCTTCTCCTACGCCTCCAGCTCCCGCTTCTCCAGCAGCCGGCTGCTGGGCTCGGCGTCCCCGAGCTCCTCGGTGCGCCTGGGCAGTTTCCGTGGCCCTCGGGCGGGCGCGGGCGCCCTCCTGCGCCTGCCCTCGGAGCGCCTCGACTTCTCCATGGCCGAGGCCCTCAACCAGGAGTTTCTGGCCACGCGCAGCAACGAGAAGCAGGAGCTGCAGGAGCTCAACGACCGCTTTGCCAACTTCATTGAGAAGGTGCGCTTCCTGGAGCAGCAGAACGCGGCCCTGCGCGGGGAGCTGAGCCAGGCCCGGGGCCAGGAGCCGGCGCGCGCCGACCAGCTGTGCCAGCAGGAGCTGCGCGAGCTGCGGCGGGAGCTGGAGCTGCTGGGCCGCGAGCGCGACCGGGTGCAGGTGGAGCGCGACGGGCTGGCGGAGGACCTGGCGGCGCTCAAGCAGAGGTCAGGGTGCAGGGCTGGGCTGGGCAGCGGCCGTCCTGGCGGCTATTCATTTCTCCCTTCCCCTCCCCACCAGCAGCCCAAGGGCGTGGCTCCCTGGCTAACTCCGTGTGTGCAGGCGGCATCCTCGCCCGCCGCCCGCCGGCTCCAAGCCCGTCGGTCTAACACTTTGCTCTGAGTGTCTGGGGAGGTGGGGGAGGGGACACCTAGGCCCCTCCTGTGTGTTAGGGGACCCCTTCTCGGCTCCCAGCTCCGCAGACAACACGGGCCATCCGTCGGCCAGCCTGAAGCCCTCCTCCTGGAGTCCTGGGCAGCTGCCGCCTCTAACCCGAGTCCTGAAGGGCGCGGTCTGGTGTGGAGCTGGTGGTGACCCCGCGGCCCCACTCGGCCTATTCTCCCTGCAGGTTGGAAGAGGAGACGCGCAAGCGCGAGGACGCGGAGCACAACCTCGTGCTCTTCCGCAAGGTGAGTCGCCGCCCGTCGAGTTCCGCCTCTTCGCCCTACCAGAGGTATCCAGGGTGGCGTCGCTGGGCGCAAGGAGGCAGCCAGGCGCCTCCCGAGGCAGAAGGGAAGTCCTGGCCCGCCTTCGCGCCCTTTCTTGACCTCCCATTACCTTTTCTTGACCTACCCCGACTGCCACCCCAAAGGATGTGGACGACGCCACTTTGTCCCGCCTGGAACTAGAGCGCAAGATTGAGTCCCTGATGGATGAGATTGAATTCCTCAAGAAGCTGCACGAGGAGGTGGGTGGGCCTAGATGTCTGCGTGGGGGCCTTTTAGAGTTTGGGGGCGGCCTGCTGGAGCTGCAGAGACGAAGTTCTGAGGAGGCTGGCGGCTGGGGAGAAGTGACAGTCGCTGGGAAGACACGGCCCCTCCACCCCCTCTACAGGTGGTTAGACTCCCACCCCTGCGCCACCTGGTGGCGGGCAGCGGAACTGGACCCTAGTAACCTGGCACGTGGCTTGTCGCCCGCTGGGCCCCGGGGTCGCAAAGTCCTGTGCGCGCTGCACTCTCTGGCGCCCCCTTCTGTTCATCCAAGGGTTTCTTCTTCTCTTTTCTGTGCGCTCCCTGCGCCGCCCGGGGGACTGCGCCGTCGGTTTCTCTGCCCGCCCTGGGCCTAGGAGCTGCGAGACCTGCAGGTGAGCGTGGAGAGCCAGCAGGTACAGCAAGTGGAAGTGGAGGCGACGGTGAAGCCTGAGCTGACCGCAGCGCTGAGGGACATTCGCGCGCAGTACGAGAGCATCGCAGCGAAGAACCTGCAGGAGGCAGAGGAGTGGTATAAGTCCAAGGTCCGAGTCCGGGAGGGCCCGGGAGTGGAGAGGGCTCGGGACCCGGGGACGAAGGTAACCTCGTGCGTCCCAGCCCGTCCCATCCCGGGTTACCCCCCAAATTGGCAGTACGCAGACCTGTCCGACGCCGCCAACCGGAACCACGAGGCCCTGCGCCAGGCCAAGCAGGAGATGAACGAGTCCCGTCGCCAGATCCAGAGTCTGACATGCGAGGTGGACGGGCTGCGCGGCACCGTGAGTACCGAGCGGCGCGCCTGGGCCCGGGAGCGGACGACGCGGGCTCCTGCTGACCCCTCAATCGCGCTCCTCTGCCTCGCACCCCCAGAACGAGGCGCTGCTCAGACAGCTGCGGGAGCTGGAGGAGCAGTTCGCCCTGGAGGCGGGCGGCTACCAGGCGGGCGCCGCGCGGCTGGAGGAGGAGCTGAGGCAGCTGAAGGAGGAGATGGCGCGGCACCTGCGCGAGTACCAGGAGCTCCTCAACGTCAAGATGGCCCTGGACATCGAGATCGCCACCTACCGGAAGCTGCTGGAGGGCGAGGAGAGCCGGTGAGGGGCGGGCCGCGGGGCTGGGCCAGGAAGGGTAGCGACTGGGAGTGGAGGGAAGGGGACGGGCCTGGGCCCCGAGCTGACCACGTGCTGCGCCCTCAGGATCTCCGTGCCGGTCCATTCGTTTGCCTCCTTAAGTTTAAGGACGACTGGTGAGTCCTCCGCGTGTGGCTTCTCCCCTGGTCCACTGCCGCCCTGATTGGAATCTTGGGAGGGCTTCCCTGGGGCGGCGTCGGTTCTCTCCAAGGACCCTACTGAGTTCTGGCCTGCACCCATCCCTCCTCCGCAGCCCCCTCCGCAGCCCTCAGGGTGGGAGTGGGAGTGTAAAAAGAGAGAAGTGCCAGTCCCTCCCCTCCCACCCCTCATCCTGCCTCTCCAGTGCCTGAGGTGGAGCCCCCCCAGGACAGCCACAGCCGCAAGATGGTGCTGATCAAGACCATTGAGACCCGGGACGGGGAGGTGAGAGGTCCTGATCCCAGGACCCCATCGTTTCCTATTACTTCTGAGCCCCAGCTGGCCACAGCTGATCGGGCATTGTGGGTGGGTCATTCTTGGAGGAGAGACTTTTGGGTAAACTGGGGCCTCAGCTAGTTACACCAGGGAGCGGGCCGTGATCCACAGGAGCTGGAAGTGGGGTGCCGAATGGCCGGTGTGCTCCTTTGCCTTCCCCCCAGCAGGTGGTGACGGAGTCCCAGAAGGAGCAGCACAGCGAACTGGACAAGGCTTCCACTCACAGCTACTGACCTCGGTGGTCGGAGCTTCCTCACTCTGCTCTCAGCTACTCTAAGCCCAGTCCTGGCCCAGTCCCGGGTTAGTCTCTGCTCCCCCTGCATGTGTCTGGGAGGTGGCACCGTCACCCCTTCCCTGACCCTGGCCACGCACTGTGTAGCCCCTGTAGCCGCGCCCGTCCTGCCACACAGATGTGACCTGTATACTGTCTCTTCGTGTCTTGGTAAGAGGCTGATGACCCCCAGGATAAGATTACTATTGCCATGATCCTGGGGTAGGCCAGAGTCTGAGTGTCACTTTCGAGTCAAATAAAGTGCCGTCAAGATAAGCCTCTCGGTGCGTGCGTGCGTGTGTGTGTGTGTGTGTGTAAGGGCGCCGGAGGAGAGGCGCCCAGGGCTGGAGCCTCAGCCGTGCTTTCCCTCGGTCTGCAGTCACTCCCCACGCCCATTCTCTGGGCCTCTATGACGCCCTGTCACCGTTCTGGCATTTCTCCTACTTTGTTGGCTCCTTCTCAGCTTCTGTTCCCACCGGTGGCCCTGCGTGTCCACCTGCCTGCCGGGTGTCCCTTAGGCCTCTCAAATCAACATGTCCCCAATGGCTCCTCCCTCCTCTTTCCATCTGCAGTCGTGTTCTTCCTTCTGGACTCTCCAACCCAGAAGGACCTGTAGGACCCCCATTGCCTAAATTAGAATCCACCTCATTCTGCACAGCTTTTCTTCACCTACTCTCGGATTCAGCGAAGTCTACTTCTTCATTCTTCCGCCCCACTCCCTCTGGTCCAGCCACCACCATCCCTTGCCTGGGTTACATGATCTACATCAGCAATGGTTTCCTTCCCCTGGCATTGCCCTGTTGCCCACCTATGCCTGTTCAATACACTTGGGCAGCAAATTGGATCCTGCTACCACCACCCCTCCCCTTGTATGAAAGTCTTTACTTAATGGGCTGGATGGTGGCGCGACAATAGAACACAATGCTCTGCAAGACTGCCCCGCCTGAGAAGGCTCCAGGGTCATGTCTGGAGACCTCCCTGAGTGCTCCAGACTGTGCGCACCATGATCCAGAGTTGGCTAGGGCTGGGGTGGATTGTGGCGTCAGACCCTGTTGGGAGTGCTGCCTCTCTCTTTCTCTCA
Source organism: Tupaia tana (assembly GCA_026018925.1). Taxonomy (NCBI): domain Eukaryota; kingdom Metazoa; phylum Chordata; class Mammalia; order Scandentia; family Tupaiidae; genus Tupaia; species Tupaia tana. Next base: position 153,206,947 of record JAKSZU010000006.1, read on the forward strand.
TTCATGAAATAAATAAGTAAACTTAAAAATAAATACTTTTGGGACCAGCAGGTGGCATGCTGGCTAAGGTGCTGGACACTCCCACATGGTTGACCATGGTTCAAGTCCTGGACCTGGTAGCTTGCTTTCTCATTCTCCCTCTCTCTCTCTCTCTCTCTCTCTCTCTCTGTGTGTGTGTCTCTCTCTGGTCAAATTAAAAAAATAAATGAGTGAATAAATAAAATTAAATAAGTATGTTTAAAATAAATAAAGACTTTCCTTTAGGCTGTTAAGCTGTCATTGAGGTAGTGTCATTGCTGTGTCCACTCCTGGACCAATAAGGTTTGCCAGGGGAAAGGTATCTGTTGGCTTAGGCTGGCCACCTGGTGTGGAATGGATGCTGGGAATCAACCACTGTGTCCACCGCGGACGTTCCTCAAGCTTCTCACCACCATCGCCCCCCACACGGGGACTCACACTTCGTGCCCCTTGCTTCCCTTTTCATTCAGCGGTGCGTGCTACCTCAGAGAGGAAATATTTTGTCTGCAGAGAGGTAGAAAAGCCTTGGCATTTCAAATGTTTAGTGTTTTGTGTATTTATATCTTCCGTGAGTGAGAGAACTTGGGATGAGGTGGGCTGGGATAGGTCAGGGAAGGGGTGGTAGAGAGGGGCTGATTACAGTACGAGAATGCAGCTCGATGGGAGGCCTAGGGTCTGGTCTGCAGCACAGTGGGAGAGTGGTGATAGTTAACCATAACTTCTTGTGTATTTCGCAATAGCTAAAGGTGGGGAAGACCCCATAGTGCAGTGGTTGAGCGCGCATTAGGTGCTGGATCCTAATTTGAATGACCACAGTGCAAATCCAGGCCCAGCACTTGAGAAACAAGCTGGGTGCGTGTGCATGTATGCTCAGAATCCTCATAGGGTGGAAAAGTGGAGGAAAAGGGATTGCAACATGGTTATGCCCCACTGGGGGGCACTTTCTTATTTATTTAATTCTATTTGTTTATTTATTTTAATTTGACCAGAGAGAAATGCAGAAAGAGAGAGAGAGTGGGAAACAGAAAGCAAGCCACCAGGTTCGGGACTCAAACCGTGGTCGGCCATGTGGAAGTGCCCAGTGCCTTAACCACCATGCCACCTGCTGGTCCCCCAACCTTTCTTTTAGATTTTTTCCATAGAGTACATGTACTCTCTGAAGAGAGATGGAAGTGAGAAATCACCCCCTAGGCAGGATGGCCACACAGCAATCCCTTGTCCTCCATTCTCCTCTCAGGATTTTGGGCACACGTGCCTGGCACATGAGCTTCTAGGTGTGGGACTTGAACCATACAATTGGCCGAATCCAGCTGTCTTAACCACCATACTACTGGCTGGCCCTAAAAATTTTTTCAAAGACCAAAATTGAACATGTTCAAATGTTGGAGAGTGCTAAAAAGAATCGAATTGTCGTGGCGAGCCCAGCCATTAATTAATATGATATAACCCTCAAGTTTGACGGTGATGAGAAAGTTTGAGGAAAACTCAACATTCAATTCTGATCAAGGTGATCTGATGTTAACCTCAAGAAGACAGGGCTGGGATTTGGTTGTAATTAAGAAAGCTTATACGTATTGATTTTATTGTACGACACTTGTTGGGAGAAGGTTAACCAAAGAGAGCATTTTCGCGGCATCTATAAAAAGATGGTCACATCGGTCAGTGGCATGGTGGATAAAACCACTAGATCCCACTGCCCAGTTCGAGTCCAGGACCCAGCCCTGTATGAAAAAAAACAAAACAAAACAAAACAAAAATCCACAGGGAATGTGTGTGTATGCCCAAAATTCTGAGAGGACAATGGAAGAGTAGGGATGCCACCATCCTGCCTAGGGGATGATTCTCACTTTCCCTCTCCATTTCTCTCTCTCTGTCTCTCTCTGGCAAGTGCACGTGCCCTGTAGCAATTAAAAAAAAAAAAAAAAAAAAGGTGTAGGGTTGGCCAGTGGTGCAGCAGTAACACAATGATCTGCAAGACTGACCCACAGGGAAGGTTCCTGGAGACCTCCCTAGACATGCCAGGTGCGGTGGCTCAGGGCTGGCTGTAACTGGGGACAGGTCGCCACGGAAGATCCTGTTGGGAGTCCTGTCTCTCCACTCAAGGAAGAAAGATGCAAATGGACTTTGAGGGAAAAAAAGAAAGAAAGAAAAAGAGAGAATCAGTAAGGAAGTGACTACATTTATTTGGTATTGTTTCTGGAGAGAACTGGGCTAAGGTGGACACACCTGTCCGGGGCCCCCAGGAGGTGCCTACTGCCATGTCACATCAGGGGCCACCCGCAGTTCAGTTACCCGGGCCGCCGAGGACAAAGAGCAGCCACACCTCTCAGGAAGGGAGAGTTCACTGTGAGGTTACATATGGAAGTGGGGAGGGCAGGAACTGCCGTTGTCTGGTGTGGGGATGCAGCTGGTTCACGGGAACCCAGGAACAGCCATGCAACCAGCCTCACAGCGGGCCTCACAGAGCCTGCAAGATGACCAGAAGTCCCCTCAGCAGCAGGAGCACAGAGGCCCAGGGTGTTACCGTTTCTCTTGCTCCTGTCACAGTGAGAAATGGCCTCACCGGCGATTGCATCCTCGTGGTTTCCTCTTACAGCTTCGGTTGTCCTTGGCTCCTATGTCTCCCATGGCTCCCGTAGTTCCCAGCGCCTGGCTGCAACTGTGAACTGACTTCAGGGGCTTTCTTCAATTCTGCCATCACGTCCTACTGCAGGTGACACCCACGCTGCATCCTCCTCTTGACCCCCTCCCTAAGATGTAGCAGCATGCTGAGCTCTGGAGGCCGGTCGGTGGCTCCAGCTCCCTGGGCACTTTGGTTTCCACCAGTTGAGTTAAGAAAGGTTGTTGAACAAATAACGAATCGTTGCACTTATCCCCGAGTCTGTTTTTGACACTTGTATATACGCCTACAGTTCAAGTAAACACTTCTTAAACTGGGGTAAGTGTGGGAAAAGTATAATGTTTTTGGCCAGGTAGGCATAGTAGTTAAGCATTTGACTCTTGGATCTCCTACTGACTGGAGGCTTGAGTTTGTGAAAGGTATTCAACTTCTCTTCTTTGCCTCCATTTTCTAGTCTGTAAAATGGAGATGATAGTAGCTACTTCAAAGTATTGCTGGGAAGATGAAATGAGCCGACACGTGCAGAGCTGGGTGGCCCTAGCTGTCCTGTGGGCAGGAGACGTGATTCAAAACATGCCACCTTGGGACCCGCAGATAGAATAATGGTTGTGTCACTGGACTCCCATGTAGTTGACTGTGGCTCAAGTCCTAGACTCAGTGGCTTAAACTCATGCTGGGCATGTGTGCGTGTGTGCCCAAGATCCTGAGAGGAGAATGGAGGAAAAGGGATTGAAGTGTGGCCATATGGCAAGCGAGCACACGTGCCCTACAGGAAAAATCTCTCTTTAAAATAAATAGATAAATAACTCATGCCAGGTGTGTGTGTATGCATGCCCCAAATCCCCAGAGGAGAATGGAGAAGGGATTGTGGCATGGCCATCCCCCAGAGGAGGTGATTTCTCACTTTCTGTCTCTCTGTCTCTCTGGTGAGCACACGTGCCCTATAACAAAACTCTCTCTAAAATAAACGTGCCGCCTAGACTGCTGCCCTCAGCAGGGTAGCAGGGGGTTGGCCATTAGTCCTAAACCAAGAGCGGCAGATCTAGTTCTTCCAGAGTGTAGACAGCAAAGATGTTTTTCTGTTTTAAGGAGACAGCTTGAGCAAGCACTGCAACCTTCTGGGTACTATGTATGTTAATTTCTTACTCCCACCGTAACACATTATATACTAGGAAGTCAGTGCTTGAAACAAGTTATGCTACAGTTCCAAGGTCAGAAGCCATTCTAGGGGCACACCTGTATTCCTGCCCAAGGCTCCAGAGGAACCTTTTCCAGGTTTCTCGCCTTTTTTCAACTTTTTTTAAAAAAGGGAGATTTTATTATTCTAATCAGGACAGGGAGTGAGTTCTGACAGTGGCGAAGAGGCTCTCTTTGCCAGCAATGAGTGGGTTCTGCAGGACCACGGTGACCGAGCCCCCACGCGGAAACGTCTTGGAGAGGCAGCGGTCCTTGTTCACAGGCTTGGACTTCTTGCCCTTGCCACTCCTGGGGCCTCGGTCCACATCTCCTTCCCGATCTCCAGCACCACGTTGCAGTGGCTGTCGAAGGCCTTCCCACGGCCCAGAAGTTTCTTGTCGCTGCAGTTGAGTACTTGGTGGTGTTCTTGTCTGACTGCATGAGCACAGAGCGTGGACCTGTGTTAAATTCCTCATCCTCCCGTTTCTGCAGCTCCTCTGGGGTCATCTTACTCTAGGGCTTGTTGAGGAGGTTCATGGTGGGGACCGCACTCTCAAGTCACTCCCGTCTCCTCTGCATTGCTTCAGCTTCTGAGGAGAGCAAGAGAGAGGCCTTAAAGAATTTTTTTTTAATTTTATTTATTATTATTATTTTTTAATTTGACCAGAGAGAGAGAGAGAAAGTGAGAAAGTAAGCTGCTAGGTCCAGGACTTGAACCGCAGTCAGCCATGTGGGAGTCCAACACCTTAACTACCATGCCACTTGCCAGTCCCTTAATTTTCAACTTCTGAAAAATGCCTGGGGCCCAGATAGCGGTGCAGTAGTAACCCATGTGGACCACATGGGAAGGTACCAGTTCTCATCCCAGGATCTCCCTGGGCAAGTCAGACATGTACGCACGTGCACATGACCATAACCCTGGCCAGCTGAGACTGGGCGTAGACTGTGGTGTGAGGATCTTGTTGGGGCTTTTCACCTCTCTCTCTGTCTCTTTCCCTCATGAAAAGAATGAAATAATTTTTAAAAATAAAATAAAATAAGGGTCAGCAGGTGGCATGATGGTTGGGGGCGTTGAACTCCCACATGGCCGACCATGGTTCAGGTCCCGGACCTGGCAGCTTGCTTTCTCACTTTCCTTCTCTCTCTCTCTCTTTCACTCTGTCCCTTCCTGGTCAAATTAAAACAAACAAATAAATAAAGTTAAATAAAATAATTTTTAAAAAATAAAAAAAAGACTATCCACATCTCTTAGCATATAGTCCTCTTCCACATTCAAAGCAGTAACCGCATCAGTCCACCCTCTACCTCAGGTACCTTGTCCTCCTGGACTCTCACCCTCCTGCTTCTCTCTTATAAGGATCCTTGCTTCTACTTTGGCACACCCAGATAATCCAGGACAATCTCTCCATCTCAGAGTCCTTGACCCCATCACCAAAATCCCTTTTGCCACATAAGGAAGCATATTCGCAGGTTGTGGGGATTAGGACATGCATGTCTTTTAGGGACGGCGTCATTCTACCTGCCGGAGACTGAGCTCTGGCCTCCAGAGATATGTCTCTTCCTCACGTACAAGATACACTCATCACATTTCATGGTCCCCAAAAGTCTCAAAACATTACAGCATCAGTTCACATTCTCAGCCTCATCAAGATCTGCTCAAAAGTCCAAAATCTCATTATGTCAATATCTGCAGATAGCTGATTCTGTAGAAAATTTCCCTCCATCTGTGGAATCAGAAAACAAGTTATCTGTTCCTTTTTTTTTTTTTTTTTTTTTTTTGGAGAGGTTTTCACTATAGGGCGCATGCGCTCGCCAGACAGACAGAGAGAGACAGAGAGACAGAAAGTGAGAAATCACCCCCCAGGGGAATGGCCATGCCACAATCCCTTCTTCTTCATTCTCCTCTCGGGATCTTGGGCATGCACGCACGCGTGCCCGGCGTGAGTTTTAAGCCACCTGGTCCGGGACGCGAACCGCAGTCGACTACGTGGGAGTCCAGAGACATAGCCATTACGCTAACTGCTGGTTCCCAAGTTATCTAATCCTAAAGTATAAAGTGAGACAGGCAGGGAATAATACCTACAGACTCTTCATTCAAAATGAGAGAAAAGGAGGGGCCAGCAGGTGGCGTGGCAGTTAAGAACCACTGAACTTCCACATGGCTGATCTTGATTCACGTCCCAGACCTGGGGGCTTACTTTCTCACTTTCCCTCTCTCTCTCACCCTGTCCCTCTCTGTTCAAATTTTAATTAATTAATTAATTAATTAAGTTAAATAAAATCGGGACCAGCAGGTGGCATGTTGGCTAAGGCGCTGTACACTCCCACATGGCCAACCACAGTTCGAGTCCCAGACCTGATGGCTTGCTTTCTCACTTTCCCTCTCTCTCTCTCTGTGCCTCTCTCTGGTCAAATTAAAATAAATGAATGAATAAATAAAATTTAAATTTGAAATTCTTTTTTTTTTTTTTTTTTTTTTTTTGAGAGGTTTTTCGCTATAGGGCGCATGCGCTCGCCAGACAGACAGAGAGAGACATAGAGACAGAAAGCGAGAAATCACCCCCCAGGGGGGATGGTCACGCCGCAATCCCTTCTCCTCCATTCTCCTCTTGGGATCTTGGGCACGCATGCACACGCGCCCGGCGTGAGTTGTAAGCCACCGGGTCCGAGACGCGAACCGCGGTCGACTACGTGGGAGTCCAGCGACATAGCCATTACGCTAACTGCTGGTTCCCATAAATTTGAAATTCTTTTAAAATTTTATTTATTTATTTTAAGTAAGAGAGAGTGGAAAAGTGAGAAAGAAGCCGCCAGGTCCAGGATTCGAACCATGGCCGACCATGTGGGAGCCCAGTGCCTTTAACAGCCATGCCACCTGCTGACCCCTAAAATAAAATAATTCTTAAAAAAAAAAAAAAGAAAAGAAAAGAAAAGAAAAAAGGAGTGATTGGTCTAAAGCAGTTTCAAAACCCAAGAAAGCATTAGGCTTCGAGACCTGGAAATAATCCCTGTGGTTCCAGACTCCCCCTCCTGGCCATGGCCAATCTCCCTTTTCCGCATGTTTTCATCAGTTTGTTTCCTAGCTGTAGAATTTGAGAGGTCTTACAAGTTTTGTTCCTTTTGCCCTCTCTCTGTCCTTATATAGTAAGCTCTTGTTGGCCACGCTCTCTCCACTGTATTTTTTTTTTCTTGAGAGGTTTTTGCTATAGGGCACATGTGCTCGCCAGAAAGACAGAGAGACAGAGAGACAGAAAGCAGGAAATCACCCTCCAGGGGGGATGGCCACGCTGCAATCCCTTCTCCTCCATTCTCCTCTTGGGATCTTGGGCACGCATGCACACACGCCCGGCATGAGTTTTAAGCCAACGGGTCCGGGACGCGAACCACGGTCGACTACATGGGAGTCCAGTGACATAGCCATTACACCAACTGCTGGTCCCTCTCTACTGTATTTTATAACATCAGACATTGTTGCTAATATCTATCTGCAAATTTGTTTTCATTAATCAACATCCCTCCAGGCCTCACCCCCTATCCTTCCGAGCATCCAGTACTCATTCTGCATCTCTCTACCTCCATGAGGTCATTTTTCCAGTTTCCATATATGAGGGAGAACATGTATTTCTCTTCCGTACCTGACTCACTTCACTTAACATAATGTCCTCCAGTCTCACTCATCAACTTCAAATAACTGGATTTTATCTTTTTTAATGACTGCATAGTACTCGTGTGTGTGTGCATGTGTGCGCTACACATTCTTTATCCATTCATCTGTTTTCTTTTTAAAAAATAATTATATTATTTAACTTTATTCATTTATTTTAATTTGACCAGAGAGGGACAGAGAGAGAGAAAAAAGAGGGAAAGGGAGAAACCAAGCCACCAGGTCCAGGACTCGAACTGCAGTCAGCTATGTGGGAGTCCAGTGCCTTTAACCACCATGCCAACTGTTTTCTTAATTGCCAGAGGGTATGTGTGTTTGCAAGAGAGAGAGAAAGAGAGAGCGGTACACATGCCTGGCGTGTTTCTCAAGCTTCTAGGTTCAGGACTTGAACATCCATGTGGGATCCAGCCATCTTAAACGCCATGCCCCTGCCTGGTCCATGACATGTTCTTATACATAGAAAACCCTAATGACTCCACCAAAAAAACTGTTCGAACCAATAAGTAAACTCAGAGAAGTTGCAGAATACCAAGTTGGTATACAGAAATTAGTAGTGTTTCCATACATTAAAAATGACCTATCTGAAAAAGAAATAAAGATAATAATATCATTTACAATAGCAGCATACCGTGAAATTCTTATTTCTCTTTGTCCAGAGTAGAACCCTCGCTGTTCTTAAAGATTTCCGCTCTTTGGTCTCAGCCACAGAAGCGAGAGGACAAGGGAACATCATCGCCTGGGAAGCTTTGCAATAAGGCGTACACGTTGTGCCGCTGCTGTGGTTCTAAGGCCTCCTGCCTTCAGAGGTTGACCTGTGGCAAATGTGGCTTCCCTGCCAAGCGCAAAAATGTGACTGGGGTGCCAAGGCTAAAAGACGAAATACCACTGGGACTGATCTAGCCACGCACCAAAAAATCGTACGCTGCAGATTCAGGCATGGATCCTGGGAAGGAACAACACCCAAACCCAAGAGGGCAGCCGTTGCAGCATCCAGTTCATCTTCAGAATTTCAACAATTAATCAGGCAATAAATGTTCCGGTTAAAAAAAAAAAAAAAAAGGGACCAGTAGTTGGCACAATGGCTATATCGCTGGACTCCCATGTGGTTGACCGCGGTTCATGTCCCGGACCCGGTGGCTTAAACTCACACCGGGCACGTGTGCGTGTGTGCCCAAGATCCTGAGAGGAGAATGGAGGAGAAGGGATTGCGGCGTGACCATCTCCCCCAGGAAGGTGATTTCTCACTTTCTGTCTCTCTGTTTCTCTGTCTTTCTGGCGAGCTCACGTGCCCTATAGCAAAAACCTCTCCAAAAAAAAAAAAAAAAAAAAAAAAGAGGAAAATTATAATACTTCTTCCTGGTACCTCAAATGAGAAAGCAAAAGTTGCAATTGGTTGTCATCACTGTCAGCCATTTTTACCTTGTACAAGGGGAGGAGGTGCCGGACAGGCCTCTCATGCCTGGAAGCTCCCTGAGTACACCAGACACATGTGTGCCCATGATCTGCAGCAGCCAAAGCTGGGAGTGGACTGAGGCATCATGGACTTGCTGGGGTTGCTGTCTGTCTCTATGACTAGCTCATAAAAGAAGAAAATCAAGGGGCCAGCAGGTGGCATGATGCTTAAGGAACTGGACTTCCACATGGCCATTTGTGGTTTGCGTCCCAGACCTGGTGGCTTGCTTTCTCCCTTTCCCTTTCTCTCTCTCTCTCTCTCTGTCTCTCTCTGGTCAAATTAAAAAATAACAACAAATAAAATGAAATAAACAACTCTTTAAAAAGAAGGAAAGAAACTGGGGCTGGCAGGTGGCGTGGTGGTTAAGGGCACTGGATTTCCACATGGCTGACAGCAGTTTGAATCCCAGACCTGGTGGCTTACTTTCTCACTTTCCCTTTCTCTCTCTCTCTCTCTGGTCAAATTAAATAATAATAATAATAACAAGTGGGATTAAATAAATATTTTTTAAAAGAAGAAGAAGGAAAGAAATCAGTAGGGGCCAGCAGGTGACATGGTGGTTAAGGTGCTGGACTCCCACATGGTCGACCATGTGGCTTCTCAAGTCTCAGGCCTTGTAGCTTGAGAATCATGCTGGGCTTGTGTGTTTGTGCATGCTTAAGATCCCAAGAGGAGGCCTGCCCCCGCGTGCCGTGGCCATGGTCCTGTCCCCGCGTGCCGTGGCCGGGGTCTGCCCCACGTGCCTTGGCCGGGGTCTGCCCCGCGTGCCGTGGCCGGGGTCTGCCCCACGTGCCTTGGCCGGCGTCTGCCCCGTGTGCCGTGGCCGGGGCCTGCCCCGTGTGCCGTGGCCGGGGCTCTGCTCCGCGTGCCGTGGCTGGGGCTCTGACCCCGCGTGCCTTGGCCGGGGTCTGTCCCGCGTGCCGTGGCCGGGGTCTGCCCCGCGTGCCGTGGCCGGGGCCCTGCCCCGCGTGCCGTGGCCGGGGTCTGCCCCACGTGCCTTGGCCGGGGTCTGCCCCGTGTGCCGTGGCCGGGGCTCTGCTCCGCATGCCCTATCCGGAGGTCCGGCCCGACCGGGGCTCTGCCCCGCGTGCCGTGGCCGGGCTCTGCCCCGCGTGCCCAGGCCGGGGTCTGTCCCGCGTGCCGTGGCCGGGGCTCTGACCCCGCGTGCCGTGGCCGGGGTCTGCCCCCGCGTGCCTTGGCCGGGGTCTGCCCCGCGTGCCGTGGCCGGGGTCTGCCCCGCGTGCCGTGGCCGGGGTTCTGCCCCGCGTGCCGTGGCCGGGACTCTGCCCCGCGTGCCGTGGCCGGGGCCCTGTCCCGCGTGCCGTGGCCGGGGTCTGCACCCGTGTGCCGTGGCCGTGGTCCTGTCCCCGCGTGCTGTGGCCGGGGTCTGCCCCGTGTGCCGTGGCCGGGGTCTGCCCCCTCGTGCTGTGGCCGGGTTCTGCCCCGCGTGCCGTGGCCGGGGCCTGCCCCCGCGTGCCGTGGCCGTGGTCCTGTCCCCGCGTGCCATGGCCGGGGTCTGCCCCCGTGTGCCGTGGCCGGGGTCTGCGCCCGTGTGCCGTGGCCGTGGTCCTGTCCCCGCGTGCCGTGGCCAGGGTCTGCCCCGTGTGCCGTGGCCGGGGTCTGCCCCCTCGTGCCGTGGCCGGGTTCTGCCCCGCGTGCCGTGGCCGGGGCCTGCCCCTGCGTGCCGTGGCCATGGTCCTGTCCCCGCGTGCCGTGGCCGGGGTCTGCCCCCGCGTGCCGTGGCCGGGTTCTGCCCCCCGCGTGCCGTGGCCGCGGTCTGCCCCCCGCGTGCCGTGGCCGGGGTCTGCCCCGCGTGCCGTGGCCGGGGTCTGCCCCCGCGTGCCGTGGCCGGGGCTCTGCCCCCGCGTGCCGTGGCCGGGGCTCTGCCCCGCATGCCGTGGCCTGGCTCTGCCCCGCGTGCCGTGGCCAGGGCTCTGCCCCGCGTGCCGTGGCCGGGGTCTGCCCCGCGTGCCGTGGCCGGGGCTCTGCCCCCGCGGGCCGTGGCTGGGATCTGCCCTGCGTGCCGCAACCACTGATGGCCGTCTCTGCTTTCCTGAGCCGCGTTCCTGAAACTGTGTTCCATGGAGATTCACCTACATTTGCGGGGCTGCACGAGACCCACCCTTGGTTCAGCCCTGAGTGCAGTCTACGTTTCCTATTGTTGGGAACTTTATGATCTGATAATTGGAAAAAAAAAATCATGTTTATCATAAAAAATAATTAGAATAATAATAATAATGATTGGGGGAAACATAGGAAAGATATTGAATGTTGAAGCGGGGAGATTAATGTCTCTGTACTGACTGACATGCATGGCATTCCCTTTTGAAAACGCAATGTAATACACTGTAAAGTTATATGTAATTCAATGTAATAAAAAAATAGATAAAAAAAAAAAAATCCCAAGAGGAGAATGGAGGAGAAGAGATTATGGTGTGGCCATCCCCTCTGGGGGGTGACTTCTCATTTTCCTTCTCACTGTATCTCTCTGCCTCTCTCCAGCAAGCACACAAGCACTATGGCAAAAACCTAAATAATAATAATAATAATAAATTCAGAGCCCAATCCTCCAAGCAGGCAGCAGGTAGTGGCAGGGAGTGCCCTGGGTGTGGAGGTGGCAGGTTGTCCTTCCTTGTCCTCAGGCCTAGATGTCCACCACCTGAGGGCTGCCTACTACCGTGTGCTGGCAGAGCAGAGCTCATGCTGGCTGGGAGGCTGAGGCTGCTGTCCAGACACCTGGCAGGTCTCAGAACCGTTTTCTTCCTGGGCTCCACTTCTGAAATGGGGTTGGTGTGGGCCAGCCTCGCCGACACAGCTGACTAGCAGAAAACCCGAGCACGGCCCCGTCCACTGCTCTGATGGCCATAGGGTTTATTTGGTTAAGATATTCACTTGTAATTATTCCAAAGAATTGGAGTCTATGTGTTATTAATTTGGGGGGGGGGGCGACAAAAAGAGCCTCTCAGCTCTCTCGCATTTGGAGATACAACCCAAAACTGAGAACGAAAGCAAACAAGGAAGAGAGTTCTTGAGGCCCCCCCCCCCCCAGCAATCTAGATGGGGACAAACCACTGAGGCAGTTTATCACTGAACTGCTGATAAGGCAAAGCTTGCTGGCTGACAAGCTTTGAACCTAACAGTTCAACAGAAAAGCAAAGCAAACTTTTTTTTATTTTAGTTTCTTTTTTTTTTTCTTTCTTTTTTTTTTTTTTTTTTTTTTTTGCCATAGGGCACATGTGCACATCAGAGTGAGACAGAGAAACAGAGAAAAGGGAAAGAAAGAAATTGCCCCCTCCGGAGGGGGGGGGGGTTGGCCACACCACAATCCCTTTTCCTCCAATCTCCTGGGATTTAGAGCATGCACGCACATGCACATGATGTTGGTTTTTTTTTTTTTAATATTTTATTTTATTTATTTATGTTATCTATTTATTCTAATTTGACCAGAGAGGGACAGAGTGTGTGTAGGGGGGCAGTGAGAGAGCCATCAGGTCTGGGACTTGAACCGCAGTCAGCCACGTGGGAGTCTAGCACCCTTAACTGCCACTCTGCCTGCTGGCCCCAACACAGGATGTGTTTTGTTGTTATTTTTTCATGATGTGTTTTTCAAGTCACTGAGTCCTGGACTCGAACTGTGCATCCAGCCATGTGGGATCCATTCACCTTAACCAAAATGCCACGGGCTGACCCACGGTACCTCTTTAACTAAGTAATCAAAGTAACAGGACAAGTGGCTAGCAAGTGGCATGGTGGTTAAGGCACACAATCTCACATGGCAGAATGCACAGTTCAAGTCCTGGACCTGATGGCTTGAAAAGCACACCAGGCATGTATGCATGCGTACCAGAATCCTGAGAGGAGAATGGCAGAGAAGGAATTGCGATGTGGCTATCCCACCTGGGGGGTGCTTTCTCACTTCTCTCTCTCAGTCTCTGGTGAGCACATACACCCTACAGCAAAAAAAGAAAGAAAGAAAAAAACAAAAACAAAAAACACAGGACAAATGGAACCAGTCCTCTGATAGAATGCAGTGGGAAGAAAATCGCACTTTTGTGAAAGTCCTGCTGAAGACTGTACCTGGGTCTAATCAGACAAATCTAAACGGAGGGGCATTATGCAAAATAACTGGCCTGTCATCCTCACAATGAGAAAGTCAGGAAAGTAAAAAATGAGGACTTGCTGCAGACTGAAGCAGACTAAAGGGACATGAGAAAGAAACGCGAACGTGATTCTGGACCAGATCCTTGGGCTCGCGGGGACCTCACTGGGACATGACTGGGAAATGGAGAGTTGAAAGGAGTCTGAGGCCTAGATGACAGGAATGTGTCTATGTCCTGACTGTTACATCGTAGCTGTGTAAGAGATTGCCCCTATTTGCAGGAAATACTAAAGTACTTGGGAAAGAGAAGACAATACATTCTCAATTTACTCTCAAATGATTGAGAAAAATTGTCCTGTGCATTCATACGAATTTTCTGTAAGTTTGAGATGGTTTCACAAAAATAGGGGAGAAAAAAAAGACCAGGGTAGAAGGGGTGGGGTGGAGGTACTTTTTGAAGAAATTTCAGATGTTTTTTTCACAAGTCAGGGTTGCCCCTGGCACTGCTGTTGTTAATATTGGAAATGCTGTATGATGCTGGAAAAAAAGAACTAAATCAAACAAAACATGAATAACAAAAATCCAACAAGGTGTGAAGATTGAAAGGGAATATACGAAACTGGTTTTGTTTGCAGAAGACATAATTATCTCTATAGAAAACCCAACAGAATCAATAGGCAAACTAGGGAAACCGAGAAAAGAGTTCGTTAAGGTTGCTGGGTAAAAAAATCAATTATTTTCCTCTACAAACAACAAAAAAAAAATGCAGTATTTGCAACGTTTAAAGTGGCCATAGAGGTTGGTCAACGGTACAGAGTTACAGTTAGAGAGCAGAAAAATCCTCTGGTGTTCTATTGCTCAGTAAGGTGACCACACGTGGGTAACACGATGTACTCCAGAAGAAATGATGACTGTTTGAGGTCACGGACATGCTGATTGCCCTGAAGTGATCATTCTACACATACACATGCATGGGAACATCACATTATACCCCATAAATATGTGCAATTGTTATTTATCAATGTATTATTTATTTTAAAATTTGCCAGAAGGCATGTGTGCTCTCCAGAGAGAGATAGAGGGAAAGAAAGTGAGAAAGCACCCTCCTCCATCGGGGGTGGTCATGCTGCAATCCCTTCTCCTCCACTTCTCCTTCTGTCTGGATTTTGGCCATGCATGCACAAGTGCTCTTCATTTTTCTCAAGCCACCTGGTTTGAGACTCAAACCATGCAGACCCCAGAGGATTATTTCTCGCTTCTGTCTCTCTGTCTCTTTCTCTCTTTGGTGAGTGCACAGGCTCTAGAGCAAAAATCTTTATCTAAAAAAAAAAAAAAGATTTGGGGAACATGGACTCAGCTGCTGGATCTAGGACTCAAACCCATAGTCAGCCCATGTGGGATCCAGTCACCTCAACCACCATGCCACTGGCTGGCCCAGCTTTTTCCCTTTTAAAGAGGAAATTCAGCAGGGTCAGTAGGTGGCATGGTGGTTAAGGTGACCAGATCCCACATGGCTGACTGACTATGGTTCAGACCTAGTGGCTTGAAAATCATGCTGGGCACTCAGGTATGCCCAAAATCCCAGGAGGAGAGTGGAGGTGAAGGGATTATGGCATGGCTATTCTTTCCCTTTCACTATGTTTCATAGAGCACACACACTCTATGGCAAAAACCTTAAAAAAAAAAAAAGTCAAATATTACTTGTCCTTGGAAGTCTTCTCTGCCTCTCTAAGCATTCATTCAATTCTTTATTCATCCATCCAATGACACATGCAACAAAAACTGAGCACTTTTATAAGAATACAAGACATTAAAAATATAATGGCTGGGACCAGCAGATTGTATAATGGTTACATGGCTGGACTCTCACATAGTCAAGTGTGAATTCGAGCCCCAGACCCAGCAGTTTAAAATGCATGCCCAAAATCCTGAGAGGAGAATGGAGGAGGAGGGATTTCATCATGTCCATTGCCCCTGGGGGGGTGATTTCTTGCTTTCTGTCTGTTTCTCCAGTGAGTGCACACACCCTATAGAAAAAAAAATCTTAAAAAAAAAAAAAAAATATATATATATATATATATATGTGTGTGTGTGTGTGTGTGTGTGTGTGTGTGTGTGTGTATGATGGTGGCCCAGCTACAGTTGCTCAGGTGGTTAGGACATTGATCTGCAGTGCTTGAGCCACATGGAAGGGCAGGGTTCGGATCCCAGGTTGACCTGAAACACAACAGATAGAAATGTTCACTGGTCATCCTGGCTAACTAGGCCAGGAAGTGGGTGGGGATACAGTGAGATGAGACTCTGAAATGGGTACCTGTGTCTCCCTTATGAAATAAATAAAATTGTATGAGGATAGAGAGCCAAAAATAGAGGCTCACCATCAGGCTCTTGGAGGTCTATCAGGAGAGACTGAGTTTAATAAATATATTATGTTCACATTGATGAATATATAATTCTCAACTGAGATAACATGCTCTGAGGAAACAAACACCACTCTCTGAGAGAACATAACCAACTATTCTTTTCTGGATTGGAGTGGGCTGTGGGTCTTCAAGTGGTTCAAGGAAGGCCTCCCTGGGGAAGTATAATGGATATCAATTTGGAGGCAGAAATAGACAAAATGAAAGCAAAAAAGGCATTCTAGACTGGGCACTAGGGGGATCAGGATAATTTGAAAGAGGCAAGGGACTTGAAAGGTAGAAACCAAGAGGAAGAGTTGGACAAGATGGAGGTTTAAGTGGACAGCAGAGGTCAAGGCGCAGAGGTCATGGCCAGATTTGCATTTTGGAAAGATTACTCTAGCTGCTATAGAGGATGAATAATGTGGAGAGAAAGAAAATGGGAGATAGAACACTTAAAAGACTTTTGCCAGCCTCTAGTTGAGATTAGGATAGATTATGGTGGTGGTAATAAAGATGAAGAACATAGATGAATTCTAAAGACATTTATTTATTTGAATTGCTTATTTAATTTTATTATTATTATTTTCCAATTTGCTATATAGGGCATGCACGCTCAACAGAGAGACAGAGAGAGAGAGAGGGAAAGTGAGAAAGCAAGTCCCCAGGTCTGACACTAACACGGTTGGCCATGTGGGAGTCCTGCACCCCAACCGCCACACCCCTGCCGGCCTCTCTAGAGACATTTAAAAGATAAAATTAGAGTGAACAAGAATATGGAAGAGAGGGAGGAGTTAGGAATAACTTCCTGGCTCCTGCTTTTACAACTGGGACCGCCTTGGGCAGGGGGTTATCTTGGCCCCGGTAAACTCCATTTCCGTTCTCTAGTAGGGATCACCCCTTCCATTCTAAGCAGAACATCCTAGGATCTCGCAGCCTCACCCCATCCTGCCAGTGACCAGCAGCAGAGCCCCCTGGTCAATCCTTCAGGACTGCCTAAGGCCACTTGAAGGTGGGGAACTCCCCCATCTGTGTTGTGTGAGTTTCAAAGACGAGTCTCGATATGGAGAGCACACCTTATGGAGTTGTGTGACTCCAGTGAGCAAACGATCGTTTTTCTTTTTGATCTTGTTAGGCTCGAACGCAGTTCGATTTCCTCCCACCCTCTCCGCCCGTTTGGAGCCAGTTCCTCGTCTCTGTAAGTGTCGGCCATGGCATCCCCAAAGCGTGGCGCGGCACTACGGCCAGAGACGGGTCAGGGACTCCGGCACTTTCCGACACCATTACCGCACTCAGGAGGATCTGCCTTTCCACAATGCAGCGGCCCCTGCTCGCCCAGGCCCCGCCCTTGCCAGGCCCAAGACCTCGCGAGACGACGACAGCGCCCGTTGTGGGCCAGACCCGAAGTGCCACGCCTTCCCGGGCCTGAGAACCGCCTCCTCCTTCCTCCCACTCCGCCTGCCGCTGCGCTCCGCTCTCGGATTGGCTTGCCGGACTGGGTCCATTTTTTTTTCCCTGCCAAGAAGCGGCTCCACAACTAATCCTTCTTTTGTCCCGCCTCCGGAGCCTGTAGATTGGACGACCGAGTCCAATTGATTGACGCCTTCGCGGGACCATGGACGAGCCAATCAGGAGCTTGGCGTATTTTACAAACTGGGGAAGTAGCTGCAAGCCGGAGCCGAGAGTGTTAGGGAAAAGGCGAAGAAAGTGGGGGCGACCCTGAGAGGTTCCGAGGAAGGTGCGGCACAGAGGTTTTAGAGGGGGTGAGGTCTTCGAGGTCTCATCGGGACGAGAGCAGTTCGGATGTCTGAAGGTGGCACCCAGAAAAGCGGCCTTGCAGTCGCCTGGGCTTCTGGGCGCATGGTTTTGGGTGGAGGGGGGAAAGTATCAGGGAGGTCAGGACCAGTGCCTGGAGATCTCTCTGACAACTCATCTCCGATCCTGCCTGCCTTCTCCGTCTCAGTTTTAGCAGTCATGACAACTCTCCAAGCCAGGAAGAACACCCCTCTCCGGGGTGTATCTCCCACCCCTAGCAAGATTCCAGTAAGGTCTCAGAGACGTCAGCCTTTCCCCACCGTCAAATCGTGCGCCCCGGACCAGGAGAATCAAGATCCAAGGGTAAGCGGGGCCTGGTGGGTGGAGACAGTAGTTAGAGGAGGTGGCACACACCTGCAAATGCATCCCAATGCTGAACCGCAGCTTTTTGCCCTCTCTCCTCCCAGATATTGGTGCAGAAGCCACCGCCCAGTATTCAACATCCCCTCGTTGATTCAGCAGGCCCCAGGCCTAAAACCACATGCCAGACGGAAAAATCCCAAAGATCTGTGGGGGTAACTCAGCTCCGGAACCCCTTGGAGGAGCTCAGGCCCAGCCCTGGGAAACAAAATGTGGGATCTGGGCCCACTCCCCAGACAGGTATCTGTTGGAGGGCTGGGAACACAACCTCCCTGTCTGAGTGGAGGAGTAGGAAGGACACAGTGGAGTTTGGGGGCTTTCCACTCCCCCCAGTTGCCTATTTACTATAAGAACCCTGGGCTCTGTTCCTGGAAAACTCTTCCCTCTTAGACATCTTCTCCTCCTTTCAGAAAGTGTCATCTGTTCTGAAGCTTTTTCCAGCCCCCTCAGTCACAATCAGCTGGTCTGTGCTCTCCTAATTCTGTGCAGTACTTCTTTTATAACACTTCCATACTTTGACTTGGGTCTGTTACCTCTCTAGGGTTTGTTGATGGCTTCTTGAGGGTAGGGACTTTGTCTTATTCATCCTTGAATTCCAGTGCTTAGGAGAGTGTCTCCCATTGGGACCACCAGATGGCGTAATGGTTATGTTGCTGGACCTCCATGTAGTCAACCACTGTTGAGTCCTGGACCAGACCAGGTGGGACCAGCAGGTGGCATGGTGGTTAAGGTGCTGGACACTCCCACATGACTTACCATGATTCAAGTCTCAGACCTGGTGGCTTGCTTTCTCACTTTCCCTCTTTCTCTCTCTGTGTCTCTCTGGTCAAACTAAAAATAAATGAATGAATGAATAAAATTAAATGATTAAAAAATAAAAACAAAAACAAACAAACAAACAAAAAACCTCATGCCAGGTACATGTGCATGCATGCCCAAAATCCTGAGAGGAAAATAGAGGAGAGGGGATTGCCGTGTGGCCATCTCCTCTGGGGGATGATTTCTCACTTTCTGTCTCTGTCTCTCTGGCAAGTGCACATACCCTATAGAAAAAAATTTATTTCTAAGAAAAAGTGTGTTGGGGACCATCAGTAGTATGGTGGTTAGGGCGCTGGACACTCATACATGGCCATCCACAGTTTGAGTCCCAGACCTGGTGGGTTGTTTTCTCACTTTCCCTGTCTCTCTCTCTGGTCAAATTGGAAAAAAAAAAAAAAAAAAAAAAAAAGAATAAATTAAATAAAAAACTAATTCTTTTTTAAAAAAGTGTGTCTTACATCAAATTCTATGAGCATCGGGTGAGTTGAGTTCAACTGAATATCCCCTTGCTCACCTTGCCCCACAAGGGGACTATGCTTGGGCCTGGCTCCTAGTTTCCCCTTTCTGTTCCATCTCACCTTTCCTTCTCTTCCCTTGCAGAGGCTCCAGGAGCCATAGAGTTTGTGGCTGACCCTGCAGCCTTGGCCACCATCCTGTCAGGTGAGGGGGTGAAGGGCTGGCCACTGGGGCGCCCACCCAGCCTGGCTCAGAGAGTACTGATTCGAGGGAGCCAGGGAGGCACCATCCAGAGGGGCCAGGTAATGAGAGGCTGTGAGGAGATGGGGCTGGGCTGGGCTGAGCAGGCAACCTCAAACCTGTGCTCGTGGCCTCTCTTGGGGTCCAGAGTGCTCGGGCCTCTGCATATTTGGCCCCTAGGACTCCCATCCACCGGCTGGATCCTGCCAGGGCTTCCTGCTTCTCAAGGCTGGAGGGACCAGGACCTCGAGGTCAGACTTTGTGTCCCCAGAGGCTAGAGGCTCTGGTGAGTGCTTCTGGGTATTCCTTCTAGGGACAAAGCTGGGCCCTGGGAGAGAAGGTCCATCATGATGAGCCAGGGGTTCTTTGGGGGAGATGGGTTGATGATGAGGCCTGAAAGTTTGGGGCCACTGATAACTCTGCTTTCATCTCTTATTCTTATGGGTCAGATTCCACCATCAGGCTCTTCTTTTCACCGCTCCACTCGTCCCAGGTTCCAGGAGCTAAGAAGAGAGGCGGGTGGCAGCAGCCGGTAAGGAGGAGAGGGTAGGGGAGAGAGGGCACTTGAAAAGAAGGAACCAGTGTCATTCACAGGTCCCACAGAGCTGGGGCTTCCATAGCCTTAGGGCTCCCCACCATCCCAGATCGGGAAGGAGAAAACCCAAGATTGCCCATACTGTGCTTTTAGAATAGCGTTCAAGCCTTCAGAGCCAGGCCTTGGTGTTCAGCAGTCTCCTCTGGCTGTAGAAGACAGGGACAGAAATGTGAGGTTCTATCTCTTGCTCAGTGGCTAGAGCACAGACTGTGGCAGTAAATACGACTGGGTGGGCTTCGTTTTACTTTTTAGGGGTTTTTGCTATAGGGCCCATGTGCTTGCCAGAGAGACAGAGACAGAAAGTGAGAAATCACCCACCCCCCCGGGTGGGTGGCCATGGTGTAGTCCCTTCTCCATTCTTCTCTTGGGATTTTGGGCGTGCACAGATGCACCTGCCTGGTGTGAGTTTCAAGCCACCAGGTCTGGGACTCAAACTGAGGTTGTCCACTTGGGAATCTAGTGCCTTAACCACTGTGCCACCTGTTGGCCCCTTATTTTTTGTTGTTGTTGTTGTTGGTTTGCTATAGGGCACATACATTAACCGGGGACAGAGAGAGAAAGAGAGAGGGAAAGTGAGAATTCCTCCCCCTGGGCAGAGTTGGCCACCTCACAATCCCTTCTTCATTTTCCTCTTGGGATTTTGGGCATGCACACATGAATCTGGTGTGTTTTTCAAGCTACCAAGTTCAGGACTTGGAACCATACAGTCAGCCACATGGGACTCAACTGTCTTAACCACTGCACTGCCTGCTAGCCCCAAGATTAGGGTTTAATTTCTTTCTTTCTTTTTTTTTTTTTTTTTTTTTGGAGAGGTTTTTTTTGCTATAGGGCGCGTGCGCTCGCCAGACAGACAGAGAGACATAGAGATAGAAAGCAAGAAATCACCCCCCAGGGGGGATGGTCATGCCGCAATCCCTTCTCCTCCATTCTCCTCTCGGGATCTTGGGCACGCACGCACACGCGCCCAGTGTGAGTTTTAAGCCACTGGGTCCAGGACGCGAACTGCGGTCGACTACGTAGGAGTCCAGCGACATAGCCATTACGCTAACTGCTGGTTCCCTCTTTCTTTTTTTTTTTTTTTTTTTTTTGAGAGATTTTTGCTATAGGGCGCGTGCGCTCGCCAGACAGAGAGAGACATAGAGACAGAAAGCGAGAAATCACCCCCCAGGGGGGATGGTCACGTCGCAATCCCTTCTCCTCCATTCTCCTCTCGGGATCTTGGGCACGCACGCACACGCGCCCGGCGTGAGTTGTAAGCCACTGGGTCCGAGACGCGAACCGCGGTCGACTACGTGGGAGTCCAGCGACATAGCCATTATGCTAACTGCTGGTTCCCCCCTCTTTCTTTTTTTTTAGAGGTTTTTTCTATAGGGCACATGTGCTAGCCAGAGAGACAGAGACAGAGAGAAAGAGAGAAATCTCCCCCCAGAGGGATGACCACGCCGCAATCCCTTCTCCTCCATTCTCTCGGGATCTTGGGCACATACACACATGCGCCCGGTGTGAGTTTAGGTCACTGGGTCGGGACTCAAACCACGGTCAGCTACATGGGAGTCCAATGACATAGCCATTACACTAACTGCTGGTTTAATTTCTGACTTCTGCTGTCACTAATTGCATTAACTTGCCTTAACCTCTATGAGATTTGATTACTTTATCTGTCAAATGAGGATGATGTTTATACCTCATTAGATATTGTGATGACAATGAAACGATTTTGTAAAGCATGTAGCATGTGCCCAGCTCATACTTGGTACTCAGTGACTGCTAGCTGCTGTCTTTATTGTCATCAGGACTTCAGTGAGCCAGGCCTCCGGATTGTTCCTGGAGACCCCAGTCCAGCCTGGTGAGTGTGTCTGGCTATGAGGACCCAACAGGGGCAGGTGGGCTGCAGCAGGAAATGAGACAGGAGGAAGTTTGGAGGTGGAGGCTGGGGACATAGGGAGGTGGGGAGGCTGGACTGGAATGAGCAGGAGATGAAGAGACCTTCTGGATAGGCCAGAAATTGGCCCAGCTGCACTTGTGTTGAAGGAGATGGTCTCTATTTCTGCCCTTCCCTGTCACTGCCTGCCAGACTTACCTTCTACTCACTGTTCTAGCCCTAGTCCCTGGGAGCCTTCACCACCCCCCTGCCCACTCGGGGTGTCCAGATTAGTCAGTGTTTACTGAGATAGTGCTGGGCCCTGAGAGGGTGCTGAATGTATGCCTGCCCCTAATGGTGCAGGGGGGAGGGGGCTGTAAACTGTCTTCAGACCTTCCAGGCCCTTGCTAGACTTTGGTGGGCATTCTAGTTCTTGCCTCCTCCTAGCTTCCTCTCTGCCCGAAGGAGAACATGAGGTTGTCACTCATTCAGATGAAGGAAGAAGGGCCCTCCTTGGTCTGGCCCAGCGAGTTCCACTGAGAGAAACCCGAGAGATGACACGCACCAGGGTGAGATGGGACCTTCTTGGGTGGGGGGTACAGAAGATGCTTGGAGGAATTCCACAGCAGCAGCCAGCACTGAGGATTGTGGGTAAAGTCAGGCAGTCCTGGCCCTCAGGATATTGCTAAGTCTGGGTTTGCCCCAGGTGAAACCAAACCCTCTCCAGAGTGGCACTGACCTCTTTACCAAGTGGCCTGGGTGAGAAGTCATGGACTGGTATATGTTTGTGTCAGTGTTGAGGGTGAGACAGATCTGACACTTGTCAGCCAAAAGTATTCATCCCACAAATAATTACTGACCAGCTACTCAGTGCCCAGCACTGTTTTAGATGGTGTGATGGTTAAGTTGCTGGACTCCCACGTGAGCGACCATAGTTGGAGCCCTGGGCCTGGCAGCTTGCTTTCTCACTTCTCTCTCTCGTCAGTGCACGTGCCCTATAGCAAATTTTACAAAATAATATTAATAGGTGTAGCAGATGGCATAGCAGTTTCATCGCTGGACTCCCACATGGCTGTCCCAGACCTGGTGGCTTCAAAATCACTCCAGGCATGTGTGCGTGCGCGTGGCCAACCCTAGGAGGAGAATGGAAGAAAAGAGACTGTGGCCTAGCCATCCTCCATAGGGGGTGATTTCTCACTTTCCCTCTCACTGTCACTGTCTCTCTCTCTCTGGTGAGCGCACATGCCCTATAGCAAAAATCTCTCAAGGAACAAGAATAAATAAAATAAATAATTCTTTTTAAAAATAATAATAAGATACTGAAGGGGAATTGGGGAGTTTGGTATTACAGTTCCCAATAGGTTGGTCAGGAGACTGTCATTGAGTTGATGTTTAAGTGAAGGCTAGGAATTGAGGGAGTGAGCCTTACAGATATCTAGGGAAAGAACGTGCCAGGCCAGGAGAAGTGCCAGGTACAAAGGCCCCGTAGAAGAAATATGACTGGCATGTTTGAGGATCAGCATAAAGGAGAAGCCAGCGGGACTGAAGCAGGGTGAGGAGGGCAGTAGGAGACGAGGTTACAGCGATGGCAGGGTCAGACTGAGGGAGGGCTTGCAAGCCCCTGTACGTCCTTGGCTTTTATGTGAAATGAGTGGAAAGTGGTGGGAAGAGGGGATGAACAAGGAAGTGACATGATTTGATGTTGGTCTTGTTGTTTTTGAGAGATTTTTGCTATAGGGTGCATGCACTCACTGGAGAGACAGAGAGAGAGAGAGAGAAAGAAAGCAAGAAATCACCCCCCAACCCCGGGGGAATGGCTATGCCACAATCCCTTCTCCTCCATTCTCTTCTCAGGATTTTGGACACACACACACACACACACACACACACACGCACCCAGCGTGAGTCTTCAGTTGCCAGATCTGGGACTTGAACTGCAGTTGACCGTGTGGAAATCTAGCTGCCTTAACCACCATGCCACCTGCAGGCCCCTTGGTTTTGGTCTTTAAATAATCACACCAACTGCTGTAGTGAGAACGAGACATAGGAAGGCAAGGCAGGGAGGGACCACTCTTCCCACCTTTCTCCTCCCCACAGGACAGCCGTGACTCCCACCTGATGCCCTCCCCCGCCTCTGTGGCCCAGCCCGTGCCTGGTTGTGTGGTGCCATCTTCCGTCACCCATCCATCACCCTTCGGACGGGCTCAGCGTGTGCCCTCCCCTGGCCTCCAGCCCCTGGTTTGTATCAGGAACTCTGGGGGCTGGGCAAGGCCAGAACTGTCTAGCTGGAGACCCAGCTAGCTCTAGTCTTTGTCCCCGCTCAGCTATGCACATCTCTCTCCAGAACTCATATTCTGTGCTGCGACGTCTCGCCAATCGAACCAAAACCCAGTTCACACCCATCCGGTCGGCCCCAAGAGTTCAGCAGGTAGGAGAGGCAGGGGAGGTAACCGGTCTAGGCCAAGGCTGGGAGAGGAAGGAGATGGATGGGAACAGGGAGATAGGGTCCCACCTGTGGGTGCTCGGCCTTGCTGATTGCTCACTTCTGTCCCAGGCCCGATGGTTGAGTGGCCTCTCTCCTCAGTCCTGCCCTGAAGAGCCTGCCCTGCCTTGGGTAAGTATCAGAAGCCCTCCTAGGTGACAGCCCGTGTTCTGTCCTGTTGGCTTGGTGGCCTAGCAGTTGGAGGCAGATGTGCCCTCTGGGAAAGCTACCTAACTCTCCGGCTCTCCCAGCTTCTCTACCCTCCTAATGTCTGCTCCCTCCCTCAGGAGGGCGGGACTCAGACCTCTCTTTTCCCTGGCCCAAGCTAGCTCCTCACATGCCCCCTTTCCTCCCGCAGGAGCAGATTGCTGTACGCTTGTTTGACCAGGAGGGTTGTAGAAGGTTGCAGGAGGGGCCTGGGAAGCCACCTGTGGCAAGTGCTTCTGGACCCCACCCCAGCAGGGCACCCAACTTCCAGGATCTGAAGATACAGGTGGGGCTATGGGCAACAGCTTTGATGCCTGCTGGTCGGTGACAGCGCTGGGGCAAGGGGGACAGGGCAGTGTGGGTAGAATACCTGAGCCCACACCTTGCTATGGCACTGGGGTGTTCTCTCCTCCACAGCGCATCAGTATCCTGCAGCAGCTGTTGCGACAGGAGGTGGAGGGGCTGGCAGGGGGCAAGTGCACCCCCCATGATGGAGGCCCTTCCCTGGATATGGCTGAACTTCGGCCCCTGCTGACTGACATTTCTCAAGCTCTGAGTGCCCCAGAGCAGCATCCTGGCACGTCCCCCCTTCCTGGACTGTCACAGCACCCCGGGCTACCACAACCCTGCCTTCCCACGAAGTGTGGGGAACCACAGCCCTGCCCTCCAGTGGAGCTGGGACCCCCAGAGGCCTGTTGGAGGGGTGAGCCTGAGACACCAGAGCCTTCCCCACAGGAAGAGCCTGTCGGGCCAGAGCTCTGCCCCCCAGCAGAGCCTGGACCCCTTGAGGCCAGCCCCCAGAAGCAAGCTGGACCCCCAGAACCCAGCCCCAGGGTGGAGCTAGGGGCATCAGAAACCTGCTCTCTGGAAGCTGGAAGTCCAGAGTCCAGCCCACGGCCCTGCTGCAGTCAGGGGGCACCGACAACCTCCAGCATGATGGTCTCTTCCCAGCACCCACCCTCTACCAGCCCCGCTCTCTGTTCCCTGCAGTCTGTGAGGTCCCTGACAGGACAGGCAGGTAAGGAGTTGGTTGGGAAGGGAGGTGACTTAAGGAGGTCCCCATCTCTTACTGAGAGCTGGGCCCTGCCCTGCCCTGCCCCAGCCATCTGTGCTGTCTCCTCTGCCTTCCATCCTACCCCAGCCTGGCTCTTCCTCTGGACAAAAGGAGGAGTCATGCTTCTCATTGGCTTGGGTCTTGGTGGAAAAAAGCCATACACATGGGAGTAGAGGACTCCAGAGCTCCCTCTGAATGCTCTGTGGCCCTTGGCCCTTAGGCCCTAGCAGTCTGGCCCCTCGAACCCTGGCCCTGAGGCAGCGCCTCAAAGCATGTCTGACAGCCATCCACTGCTTCCATGAGGCCCGTCTGGATGACGAGTGTGCCTTCTACACCAGCCGAGCCCCTGCCTCCGGCCCCCGCAGGGTCTGTACCAACCCTGTGGCCACGTTACTGGAATGGCAGGATGCCCTGGTGAGCCCGTGATCCACAGCCGGGCTGTGTCGGCACAGCAAGCTGTGGGAAGTGGGGTTTGAGGGCTGGGGGCTAGCCTGGGCTCCTTAACAGAGGTCAGTGGGAACAGTTCAAGGCTGTGACTAGTTCTTCTCTCTCCAGGGTTTTATTCCAGTTGGTTCTGCTGCCCCTCAGGACTCTCCAGACTGAGGCACCTGCCTCCCCCTGCTGCCTGCTCCATCCTTTTCTTTTAGCCCTTATTTATTGTTGGCCTGCCCCATGGGGCCGAGGCCTATACTCTGTTGTCCTTTAATAAAGTTTCTGGTGTCCCAATGTCCTGCTAATGAGCTCTACATGTCCAAATAGGCCAGCCACTGCCTTTGCTCTCAGTTGCCCACACGATGGCAGTGTCCTCCAGTGCAGAGGCCAGCCCAGGGCTCTCCAGATCTCAGCTCCTCTGCTCCCTCCTGGAGAAGCCCTCTGGAGAGGAGGAAGTCCTCCCACTCCTGTCAGCCCACCCCTGGGCAATCTCTGTGAATGTGGTGGGAGGCAGTAATGGGGCCTGCTCCTGAGATCAGTCCCACTTCCAGGAGCCATCGACTACGCCATCCCTTACAGCGCCTCCTCCAGAACTCTCCCTGCACTGGGCAAAAGAGCAGAAGCACCACACCCAGACCCTGGGAGTCTTCCCTTGAGGTCTCCCTCCCCCTGCATGTCAGGCCCCAAAGTGCTCCTGATGCAGGCACCTTCCCATAGCGGAATGGAAGCCCAGGGCTGCCCCCTTCCTCTTCTCCTTCAGAGGCAGGACTTCCTAGAGATTAACCTTTGCCTCTGGCAGATAGGCAGGCAAGATAGGGGTCCTTTAGGAGCAGAGGAAAGGGGAAGCCACTTTCTCCTGATTCAGTGCACTGAGTTAAGTAGCCACACACACTCCCCCAACCTCACTTTATTGGAAGAGGCAACAGCAGCTGTAGCCCCAGGGCCTAGCCAGGATAGGGGTGGGATGGGGACTGTACAGAAATGAGTTTTAGGTGCCAGGAAAGAATTCACTGGTTCTTCCAGTTCACAGGAAGGCTACCAAGGCTGGAGCCAGTAGCCTGAAGATGGGGATGCGGGGAGATGGGGATGGAAGAGAAAGCAGCCATTGAGGACCAGGGCCTAGCTGGTCCCAACAGTCTCCTCTTCCCTAGACGGGCTCCTTCTGTTTCTGTTCTTTCCCTACAAAACTGCTTTCCACTTTCTGGGCCCCTGAGCCTTGCTAATGAAACTGCTCCCCAGCTCCAGACAAAAGAGAGGGCCACAACCTCGGTCCCACTTCCAGTCCCCGCTTTTACAGGTGCTCTAAGCCACCCTCCTGCTCCTCTAGCCTGGCCTCTGCTCCCCAGCCTTCTGAACCCTTGATCACCCAGAGTCAGCCCATTTAGGCCGCTCAAGGGCCTAAATTTAAGCCGCAGCTTCCCCCCATCCCCTCCCCCGCGCTGTGCTCTCAAAGGATGGGGTGGGGCCGGCAGGAGGTGGATGAGGACCTGAGCCTAGGGGAGGGCAGGGGCGCGGGAATGGGGCCCAACTCAGTCCGGGTAGATGATGAAGCCGGAGAAGGTGCTGTACTTGTTAGTGTTGCCGCCGTGCACTTTCCCGCCATCCAGTTTGATAAAGACCTCGTCGCCCACGTCCAGGTGCAGAATGACGCTATTGCTGGCATAGTCGTAGTTCTGGTCTGCGTCCTGAGCAATGGCGCTGGCCCGGACCTAGCGAGACCGAAGAGGAAAACAACCCACTCACGCCCTGTGCAGAGCTGTGGGGACAGGAGTCAGGGGGAGTTGGTGCAGCTGGGCTGCAAAGGAGCGGGAGCCCCGAGGGCAGCAGGTTCCAGGGACCAGGGAGGACAAGGCTCTACCATTTACTGGCTGTGTGATTGGGGCAAATCGAGCTACAAAGTGTGTGTGGGCGGGAGGGGATAAAAGAGCCTCCCTCATAAGATGATTAGGATTGTTACTACAGGTGAAGTACGTTCAGAACAGTAGTTTGCATAAAAAACAAACAAACAAACAAACAAAAAAACCTGTAGAGAGTTTGCTATTATTCTCATTTAAAAAATAAAATTATTCTGAATGATCATTTATAACATTTCATACCCGCTCGGGCCTCCTGTTAGTCCTGAACTTGTGATCGCTTTCCCAGGCGATGGGCATAGGCGTGTCTGTGCCACAGGGTAGGGACTATGGGAAGGTGCACTGTCGTGCTCTCCCTCTGGGGCGCCCATTTCCTAAGGAGTGCCTGCTGGCATCCCGACATGGGGGTCGCCTTCCACTGAAACAGGGACCTTCCGCTTTCCTTCTGGCCTCCTGGCGGTTGCCTGGGCCACCAGCCCCCTCCTCAGCCCCCCTTTCCAAGTCCCACAGGGGCTGGTTATTAACTCATTAATTATTCATCATTATTCTAATCACTATTTACCGTCCCCAGGGCCGCAGCGCCCGCACCGCAGAATACAGAGTGGGAGCTGCGCAGCCCCGCCCCCTCGGAAACCCACACTCTCTAAACACACATTTGCCCCCTCTGGTTCCTCCCAGGAGCCCCACACAGACCAAGCACACCACTCCGGTGCCACATGCTGAAAGACACACTATCTCACACCTTCAAACTCTGAATCCACAGACACCTCTTGTACACACCAGCCACATTCCCACACACACACCCACTGTCTCACCCCCACACAGGCACACATGCACTCTCACTCCCTTTCTCCTGGTTCCTGGCGCTGTCCTACTGAGAGGAGACCCCTAAAGCACGCCTGAGAGCTGGAGGGTGTTGCTGGAGTAGCAGGGCCCAGGGCTCCCACAGAGGCCCGAGGAGCAGGCCTGATACCTCAGAGTCAGCACCACCCATCATGCATTGCCATTGCGTTCAGAGGGCACCGCTGAGCCCTGACCTCCCATGTGGTCTGCACCGCCTAGGCACCTCCCCACAGCCCCACCCCTTCAGCCTCTCCTTTACACTTTGCTTCTCAGTTCTCCAAGTCCTTGGGTCCATTCCCCCAAACCAAGGCAGCAGTGGCTCTGACTCTGGCTCTGTCCATGTAACTTGCAGGCTGAGGTTGCTAAAGAGGATGTGGAACCTGGGGGTGGGGGTGGGGCAGGCCACTGTCCAAGGCTCCCATTCTACCCACTCCTTGCCTCCTTCCCCCTCCAGATCCCTTTCTTCCAACCACCTGGCTGGTCCCAGAGCCACCAGGGCGTTTGCCATCTCTTGCCTGAGGACAGTAGTAGCTGAGGGCAAGACCCTTCCAGGCCTGGCCCCAGGCTTTGGGATGAGCAATAGAATAACTATCTTGCAAGCGAGCAAGTGAGTATTTTCTTTCTAGTCACCTTTCTTCTGAAAAATCCAAGCCGAATGCCCACACACAGGAGCTGCTGCTGCCGACTGCCTACTGTCTAAGACATGGATTCCATCCTAATTTAAAAAAGCCAAACTTGGGTAGTTCACTGGGCATCCAAAGGCCACCAGGACTGCCTCAGGGAACAGAGGGTAGCCCCGGACAGAATGCCAAAGGAAGCTAAGTGGCTGTGCAAGACACTAAAGACGTTTGGTGCGGCTGAGAATAGTTGAGTGTGAGCTTGCAGCCGCAGACTTGTTACACGTTGAGTTCTGAGTTCTACTTCTAACACCATCCTGTCTCCATGAGCCTTGGGCAGGTGGCTTCCTTTCTCGGACCCGCGACTCCTCTTTGGCTAATGAAACGATTTATAAGCTCTTGGAAACCTGGTGTTCCTGTTTTAGTGATGCTGCTTGGGGGAAGGATCTTGGGTTGTGGGATGAGTGCGTGGAGGTTCAGAAAACTACCTGTGGAATCTAGGACCAGGAGGGGGGAAGCATCTCACCTGCCCGTTCTTCATCAGGTCGGCCCACATGCTGGTGCCATCGCCTCCGCGCATGAGCACATGGTAAGCGAAGAAGTAGACACCGGGCATCGGGCAGGTGAACTTGCCGCTGGCTGCCTCATAAGCGTTGCCCACGTTGGTCACCACGTCGTCGAAGCGCAGCACCTCATAACCCTCATGAGGCCGCCGCAGGCCCGCGTAGAAGGCTATACGAGGCACGTAGCCGGCAGGCGGCGCCACTCCTCCGGGGCCCGGGCCAGGAGGGCCTGGGGGACCTGGCCTGCCAGGCTCTCCCGGGGGCCCTCTGGGGCCCGGTGGTCCCGGGGGCCCCCGCAGGCCTGCTTTCCCACGCCGGCCCACCTCTCCCTTGGGTCCTGGCGGGAAGGGGGGTACGGAAGCAGGCGCGCCGTCGGGACCTGGGCCACGGGGTCCGTGCGGGTCGCACACCATGCGGCACCGACCCAGCATCTCATAGTGCGCCGGGCCGCGGGAGCTGTGCACCAGCAGCGGGATGGCCACCAGCAGCAGTAGCACCATGGCCACCCCGACGGCCGCGCCAGCCACCCGCTTGCGGCGACTCAGCCGCGACGCGGCCAGGGCCAGCAAATCTTCCTCACTTTTGGGCGCAATGGCGGCGGAGCCTGGGACTCTCCGCGGACCCAGGAGGCAGTGGCTGGGCTGGGGCCTGAGTCCGGATCTCCCCGACGGCTGCACCCAGCCTCGCCCCGCCCCAACGCCCGTGGGCTCCCGCTGCCGCGGCGCCTTTCCCCGCACTGTGGGTCAAGGCGAGGATTCCCCCGTGGTTTGGGCCAAGGGCAGCTCCCGACGGTTCAGAGCCGGCGGCTCTCTATTACCCTCCTGTTCAGTCCTAACGGTCCCGGGCGCCTGAGATCCGCGGCTTCTCGGACCGCTGGTTTCTTACAGACCTAGGATGCCTGCTCTCCAGACTGCCGCTTTCTCACCGATGGTGTGCCTGGGCTCTAGGCTACCCAGACGGATCGCTCCCTGCTGGAGCAGAGATGACTCCCCGCTCTCAGGACGTCCCGGGCTCTGAGCTGCGGGCGGCGCCCACTGGACACGACCTCCTTGCAGGGTTTGCGTCCCGGCTCTTGGCAAGCACTGGTCCGCCTTCTACCCCAGCCGCGGCCCCAGCTCCTGCTAGAGCCCTGGCCCTGGTCTCTCTCCTGCGAGCGCTCTCAGTCTCTGCGTCCCTAACCTTCCTCCCCTCCCTCTCCGGGCGGCAGTGCGGGTGGTGTGAGTCGCTGCGCGGCTGGAGTCTCTATAAGCGGCCGGAGGCGGAGCGACCCCTGGCGTCCAGAGCGGAAAGAGCGGGGGCGGGGCAGGCAGTGGCCCCCGCCCGCATCCCCCAGGCCTCCAGGTACCTTCCCGACTCTGAGCGGGTTCTGCAGGGATTCGCGGTCGGTCCCCACGTATCCTTACTTTCACCTTCTACCCGGAGTTTGTCATTCTAAGAGCCCAGAGGAAGCCAGAAACAGCGATGGGATAGACAGTCCAGATTACAAACAGACAGAGGTAGAGTCCTGAGCTAAAAAGATGGGAGTGGGTCGGGGTGGGGGAGTACCTTAAAAACAAAAAGCAAAACAAGAGGGCGAGAGAGGGGGAGAAATTCTTCCCCTCCCCCTCACCCCTCTGTACCTATGACTTAATACCGTATGATAAAGGGTTACCGGGATACTTGAACTGGAAAAGGCAAATAAATCTTAAATCACCCACACTCCTGACCCCTAGTGCTGGGGGTGCAGAGTAGCTGAGGAGGAATTGGGGAGAGGAGAGAGAGAGAACAGACCAGCCTGGGGGAGTGAGCATGGAACCGACAGGAAAGCAGAGAAGAAGCGACAGAGAAATCAAAGAGACAGAAAGCCAGATAGAGACCCAGAGACAGAGACAAAGCTTCAAAAAGAGACTAACTGACAGCCCCAGTGGGGAGAGGAAGAGACAGAGACGGAGAGGGAGAGACGGGAGCTGAGACAGGTTGACAGATCGAGAGAGAAATGTAAATGGCGCGCTGCAGAGAGACACCCAGGTCCGTGTTTGGACTCCAATGTGACATATCAACTGTGGGGAAGACGCGGGGGCGGGGCTGCTCTGCAAGCAGAGTGGAAGGCTCTGGGCCTGTGCATTGTGACAGTCCGCTCAAAAGGGTGCAGGTGGCCGTGAGATCCTGGCCTTGTGTGTCCTGGGTGAGTGGGATCATGGATTGTCTGTTGTCTGTGTATGTAAGGGCTGTCTGAAGGGAGGTGTTTTTATTTGTCTTCCTCAGTCCTGAAATTTGAGACCCACAAATGCCATTTCTCGCACCTCAGGACTGAAGAGTAGGGAGTCTTCTGGGGGAAGAGTCAGAAGACAGCACCAGTCCCACTCGGCCTGCCCAGCGCAGCATAGCCCCACCCCTGCCCTCGTCCCAGACTTGTCCAGCCTTGGGAGTCTGCGCCTTTCTGCTTCCTCAAGGGTGACTAGGTGGAACCCAGAGAACTTGAGCCCACATTCTGGGTGTTTGTGTTTGTGGGGGAGGGTAAATTTGGTCATGCACATGAATGTAGCTAAAATACAGATAACCTCGGCATCCTCCTGTAAGAGGTGACTGTGTCTGCCTTTTAGGGTGACCAAGAGGGAACACAGGTTTTGATAGATCAGTTTCCAGAGAAAGAGCAATTACCTCATCCTTCCCCAGGGCCTGGACCCTTTGGGGAAGACGTGTTGCTCACGGGGACCCTCAAGTTAGAGGTTAGAAGGGGCTCTAGGATTGGCGCAAGTGGGGGTGATTGGAGATCCTGGAGCTGGACAGCTCCAAAGGCCTCTTAGAGACTAAGGTAAGCTCAGAGTAGGGTTTGGGAGTACGTTGTGTAAAATGGAGGGCCCAGGGCACACCAGCACATGATTATTGGGTGGAGGATGGTTTCCTCATCTCCTGTTTTCTGTATTCCCCCCCCCCCACACACACACACACTCACTTTATAATGATGCCGAGAGAAGGGGTTGCTGAGGCTGGGCCTGTGTCAGGGTTGGGGGAGGCCTATCGTGCCTGAAAGGATTGGGAGAGAGAGAATTGGCAGTCAGTGGGGGAGGGGCCTCCTCCTCCAACCATAAATACAAATTTTATTCAAGGTCTTTGTCGCCATTTGTCTTCCTCGGGGGGGCTGAGGGCCGCGTCAGCCCCGTGCATGTCTAATTCCAGATCTGCTCCCCCAGGCTGGATGATGGATGGATCAGAGAGGAGAGAGCAGGCCTGGGCTCATACCAGCCTCCCTGCACGATCCTCAGGACCCCAGGTCCTGCCACCCCTCTGCCTCCTCCTTCCCCCTTCCCTTCTTCTGCTTACCAGAGGCCCTCCTGGGCCAGCCCCACTCCCCATCCCACTCATCCTACTCACCTCACCGAGGCCCCCTGTTAAGCCCCTCACCTCAGCCCCTTTCAGTCCCAGTCCTCTTCTCTCTAGAGCTTCCCCTCTCCTCCCGTCCCCAGCCCAGGCTGTGAGCTGTGGTGGCCAGCAGGGCTGCAGGCAGCAGCGGGTGTGTGTGGTGGGGGGAGCAGGCTGGGCTCACAGGGAGCTGAGGGGCCAGCTCCATGAATTTATTCATGTTCTGTTGCTCTTTCCCCACACTCTGGAATGAAGCTGCCAGCTCACCAGGTCCTTATTGCTTCCCCTGCAGCTGTCACATTCGGCCAGAGGAGGGACTTGGGCAGGGCCAAGGCCAGCCTGTGCTCTTGGGGCCAGAAGCCAAATGTCTTGTCTCAAGAGGAAATGCTGGGGTCCAGGCTGGGGTCTAGGACAATTCACCCAGAGCTCCCCCAGCAGCAAAACTGGGAGGGCCCAAGGAAGCGTGGGTGGGAATGGGAAGCAGACAGATGTGTGTGATGCAGGACAAAGAAGGGGAAGTGCAGGTGCTGGCAGGGTGTGTGTATGTGTGTGTGTGGGGGGGGGGGGAGGAAATCTCCTAGGTCCTTCCATTTAAAAAATACAGCCCTGTCTGAATCCTGCATTTACTTCTACCTTTGACTATGTACCAAACTTGACCCTGATCCTAAATTATACACTTGACTCCCTCCAGTCCTACAATGTACCTTAACTCTACAACCTGACCCTAAATGGAACTCATCCCCACCTGTCCTGGAACCCAGGGGTCTCCCCAGAATGTCCCCCAGGGCTTCAACCAGGTGTGTATCAGAGTTCGGAGGACCAGGCTTTTGATTAGCATGCGATTAGCATATGATTTGCATGGGATATGTGCCTTCTACTCTGCAGAAGTTTTCATGTTAAAATTTTATGAAGTCTAGTGGAAAGGTCCTGGCTTCTTGAAAGTTCTCTCTTTTTGTTCCTTCTTTGACACTTCTTGTCACTGACCCAGATCCCCTCAAGGGAAGAAAGGGAGTGATGAGGTGAGCAATAGAGGGCCCACGGGAAGGCAGACTCTGGCAGTGTTCTGCATCCCTCGCTTGCACAGCCTCAGTTTCCTCACCTGTAAGAGGAGAGGAACCTGGCTGCTGATGTCCCATGTTCCATCACGATGTAAGGAAGCACTTTTTTTCTTACGTTCTCCTCCCCTTCGGGGCCAGTCATGGTGTGATTCTTCCCCAGCCCTCCCACGCTCTGACTTTCAGCTCCCACATCAAAAACCACACGGGGGGCAGTGGATGGTGTTGCATCGCTGAACTCCTACATGGCCGACCAGTTTGAGTCCCGGTGTCATGCACAGGCACGCACTCAGGAGGAGAACAGAGAAGGAACTGTGGTGTGGCCATGGGGGGGAGGTTAATTTTTCATTTTCTGTTTCTCTGTCTCTCTCTGTCTCTCCAGTGAGTACATGCACCCTATAGCAAAAATCTCTCAAAAAACAAAAACACAGAGCTGGAAGCAGCCTGGATTGCCTGGTGCCAGACTCCTGGTAAGAAGAGAAAGGGACTTTGCTCACCTCAGAAGACAGGGGAAAGCATGGAAAGGGAAATAACACTGAGTGGTTATTGTATTATAGGGCTTTGTTTATTTTTTTAAGGTTTTTGCCATAGATAGGGTATGTGAGTTCCCTAGGGAGAAAGACTGAGAGAGACAATGAGAGGGAAAGTGAGCAATCATAGGGAGGGGAGGTGGGGGGCTGAGGTGCGTGTAGCCACAACACTCAATTCTCCTCCTAGGATACCGGTGACCACATGATTTCAAACTACCGGGTCCAGGACTCGAACTGCGATCAGTTATGTGGGAATCCAATGCTTTAACCGCTATGCCACCTGCTAGCCCCTGTATTTTAGGGGTATTAACAAGTAAGTTCTCATTATATCCTTAGAGCACCTCTGAATATGAGTATTTTGTCTCCATTGTAGAGATGAGGAAACTGAGGCCCAAGAAAGGGAAATGGCTTGTCTAGTCACCCTATAAGGAGCAGTCTCAGAACTGGTCATGATCTCCTGGCTTCCTTTCTGGGCCATGGAGAAGAAGCACATGGCCCCTGTCAGTGCAAGAGTGAGAGAAAGAGGACAGGTCTGACCAGTGAGATCTGAGATTCAAAGGGGCTTCAGGGGAGCCCTATGTGTGGGAGGCCAACAGGGTGGGGCCTGGGCTCAGTGTATCCCCCAACTCACACTCCAGTAGTTAAACCTTACACCGAAAAAGTGCTCAACTGTTGGCAAGTGAGCTGCCAAAGTTAGCTGTGGAGAACTGCCCTAGGGGCCACCGGGCTGGATCCCACATTGGAGTCTCAGACCCTGGAGGCTTGGAAGATACGCCAGGAAGGTGTGTGGCCCAAAATCCAGAAAGGAGAATGGAGGAGAGAGGATTTCAGTGGGCCATGGGGGGAGGGGCTGCTTTCTGGCTTCCCTAGGTCTCATTCTCACTCTGCTGAGTGGTACCCAAACTGCTCCGTTGGAAAAGGAGAGGCAGAGAAAAGGGAGGCAAAGGAAAAGGAAGCCAGCTCCTTTGCTTAAGGTACAAAAGGAAGGGCTGAAGTGAGTTCTCTTCCTCCAGTGGCGAGCCGGGAAACAGTCCGGAGTGGGGTGGGGGGGCAAAACCTGAGCCCACTTCGCCTACTTGAGATTACTGACGAGTCTTGGCCATGGGCACGAGGGGCCACACCTACGGCTCTTGTCATTGGGTTCCAAGGGTCGCACCAGGGCGGCAGGGCTGAGGACTGGCTGCAGAGTCACGACGCAGCGGGTAGAGATTGCTTCTGAGGTGCCGGTTAGGTCAGCCCTAGACCCTCCTCCCCCTGCCAGGTGCAGCTCCCAGCCCTCCCCTCCTCTAGTTCCTTTTGCGCAAAACCTGCGCCTTCAGTGCTCGCCTGCTCCAGTCTCTAGTTAATGAAATGTGGCAATTGGATGAACAGACAGCTGTCAGACCCCTCATTTCTCCACCGGGATATTGGCACCCGCGCTGGGAAACCGCCAGGTGACAGGAGGAAGTGGGGTGCATGGAGCCGAGAGAGGGCGTGGACTGGCAACAGCACGGTGCCCAGAGGTAGCGCCAAGCTCAAAATCTGGAGGTCTAGGCTAAGTGAGGTAGGCCCTAGGATGCTCTTTGTTCTGCCTGGGGCCCCTAGCTCTTTCCTCTTCTCCGACGAGCAGGAGATTTGAACCCCACTCCCCTGTCGACCCAGGATTTTGGGTCCCGCATCCCAGGGCAGGCCAGGCTTCAAAGTGCACGGTGCGCAGCGCCTCGAAGCCGGCGGCCGCGGCCTGGAGCTTCCTCTCGTCTCCTTCCATCCCTTCTCTCTTGCTCCCCCTCCCGCCTGCACTCCCTCCCCGGCGGCCGCGGCCTTTATTAGGGATTCCGCGGCTGTCGGTCCCGCCATCCATCCTGTCCGCCGGCAATTAGGCGGCCAGACAAAGAGCAGCTTCGGATGGATGAGGGTCCCGGCGGATCGGAAATGTGAAGGGTCAGCGCTGCCGCCCGCGGCGCACCC
The DNA here is from genome assembly GCA_026018925.1 of Tupaia tana. NCBI lineage: Eukaryota > Metazoa > Chordata > Mammalia > Scandentia > Tupaiidae > Tupaia > Tupaia tana. Next base: position 153,243,447 of record JAKSZU010000006.1, read on the forward strand.
CGCTCCCCCTTCCGCATAATCACCGGCCGCCAGTCACTCAACCGGCCGCCGGGGGAGCTCCGGGCCCGGGCCGGGAGAGGGCGGGGCTGGGACTGCAGCCTAGGCGCCCAGGGCCGGGCGAGGGCGGACCTGCAGCAGGGGCGCCTCCTGCGGGAGAGCGGAAGACTGCGACCCCAGGTTTCTGGAGGAGCGAGAAGAAGGAATTAGGACCCTGGGTGTTGTCTGAAGGAGGATGGAGGGCTGGTTGTCTTTGGCTTTCGGGGTGGAAGTCGGAGTGGGTAGCAAGACTCTAGGTGCAGGAGGAAGGAGCACTGTGGCCCAAGGCGCCCCCTGCTGGGACACTGGGGGACGAAGTCTTAGGGTCTCTGGTTCGTGTAAGTGAAACTGCGCCCAGGGCGACCCGTCTTAGGGAAACTTCAGGTCTCTAGCCTGCTGCGCCTCCTGTGGGGATAGAATGACACCGAGCTTCTATTCCTCGGTCTCTTAAGTGAAATCCAATCCATTTACATCAAATCAAGAAAAGCTCCGAGTCCGGGCGAACCCGATTGGAGCCGAGAGGAAGTTCAAGGAGTCCGGGTTTTACTGCGGATTCTTTGGCTCTAGCTCCCAGCTGACAAATCAACATCTCAATCTGACAATTAGTGGTCGAGGTGCGGGGAGAGGGACTCTAGCCGCCCGGGCCGCTTAGCCCTCCCGGCAGGAGGCAGAGAGGTGGGCGGTGCTGGCAGTGATGAACGACTCCGGGGGGGGTCTGGGGCCCGGAGCGCGCATTCATTATTCGACTGACAGGCGGGCGGCGGGCCGCGAGGGCTGCGAGTGGACGTGCTGGGGAAACAGGCCAGTGGCAGGAGGGGGAGTAAGGGAGGCGGCTAACAGTCCCACCGCTCGGTCAGCTTCGGGTCCTTCTCTTCGACCCTGGTACTTGACTTCCTTGAGCTCAGTCTCCCAGTTGCTGGAGCCGGCCCTGCCTGCAGAAATTTGGAAAGCAGAGGCCGGCCATAGACGCTCTCCTTGCCTTATGCGATTTAAGGTCTGAGATGTCAAGAAAGGATGTACCTAGATAGGCCTTAGGACCTGGCGCTTCAGACTGACCTCGGAGGAATTGTGCGTGATTGTGCACTCAGAGACGGTGTGTGTGACAGGGATTGATGAGTGTGGGTCGTGCGTGGGGATCAGTGTCTACGTGTGTCAGTGCCAGGGATGTGCTGGCCTGTTGTCAGTGGAGGTGTGAGCTTCTGGAGTCTGAGAAGGAGCCACCACCCCTCCCTGAATCTCCCATCCCCTCTCCCTCCACCCCCACCCCCCTCTTGCTGTCAGCTCAGTCTCCAGTTCTGGAGGAAGTGGCAGTGCATTGGTGACAGCCGAGGTGTGCTGCTGGGGTGGGGGGCTGATAGACGTTAACTGTGAGAGTGCTGGTCAGAACAACCACTCCCTTCTATCACCTCCACCATAAACATCATCCCTTCCCCAAGCATCTTGAGAGAAGCAGATGTTTTTCCAAGTCTGGAGACCTGGTTGCTGAGTCCCGGGGCAGGAGCAATGAGTCCTCTGTAGTCCACACCGAACCCATACACAGTCTCCAAGATAAGATGAGATCTCCAATCCATCTGGCCTTCTCAGGCTGCTGGTGGTCAGAGAGGAGGAAGTGAGTGTTGAGCAGACACCTGAGTGACACTCAGGAAGCGAAGGGGGAGTCCCTCAGAGGTCTAGGAGACTTCACCTCTTTCAGGCTGGGACCATAACTTTCTGGAACTCAGGTCCAGTGAGTTGCCAGCTGACACCTTCAGAAGACAGGCTAATTATACTCTACTTCTCACATGTAACTCTTTCTTCACTTGGCTTCGTCTCTACTCTCCTCCCCATTCTCTCTCTCTCTTTCAATATTTAATTCCACTTGTTATTATTTTTCAATTTGACCAGACAGAGACAGGGAGAGAGAGAAAGGGAAAGCAAGCCACCAAATCCAGGACTCCAACAGGGGCTCCATCCGCCCACCCAGTGGAATCAAGCGCCCTTCACTACCACACCGGCGGCCAGCTCCTCCTCTCCACTCTCTCCAACACACCAAGAAGTTGAGCCTGGGCTCCTCCTCAGTCCTGAGTCACCTGGGTCTGCAGAGCAGAGAGCTGGGGTGACTGTGGGTCTCTGGCCTTTGTTTTGCTCAGGGAGTCTTCAGGGACTTTCCAGCTGCCTTGCTCTTCCTCAGGGCTAGGGCGTCTCTTGGAACCTGCGTGTGCCCTCACTTTTCTTGGGGTCGGCAGGTTTCTACATCTAGGGCTCCCTCTCAGATTTGTACCCTGCATTTTGTTGGGGTCTCTCTTTGGTTCCTGGGAAGGGTGTTCTCAGTTCTTCTGAGAATAGCCCAGCATAGCACGGAGGCCTATGGGGCTGGGGGCAAGGGGATCAGGGCTTCCTTGCTGCCAACTCCCAGAGGCCATTTCAAACCCAAGGATGGTCACGCAGTGTCAAGGCCGGGGCACGACCCGGTCTCTTCTTATTCCGGGCACAGGCGCCTGGTCGATGCCCCGCTGTCCGCCCCCCCCCCCCCTTCCAAATCGCCCTCCTCCTGGCCCCCACCTCCTCCACCCGCCTGGAAAAGGCAAATTTGACATTTTTAAATCCCGAGCCTTAGAGGGATCGATGCGGCCCGGGGGCCCCGCCCGGGGTCGATATTCCTGATTGGGAAGCGGCCGCTCGGCGGAGCCCGCGTGTAAATCACCCCGGCTGGGGGAGGGGCGCGGCCCAGGCGCGCGGGGCCAGGCTGGGTCCGAGCCCGGCGGGACCCGAGGGCTACGGAAGGAGCCCCGCAGGCCTTAGAGAATCCGAGAGAAGCCCGCCCGCGGCCTCCCCCTCCCCACCCCAGCCCTGCCAACTCCCCCGGCCGGCTCCCGTCTCGCTTCAGCGGCCGCCACCCTCCGCTGCCCCTGGAGCCGCCGGGGAGGCCGGTGTCAGAGCCAGCCATGCGGCGGCTCCTCTCCGGCCGCTCCCGTGGGGCCCGGGCTTCGGCGGCGGCTGTCACAGAGCCGACAGGCCCGGCCGGCTGGGAAGGGGCGGGCGGCGGGGGAGAGGCGGCGGGTGGCGCGGGCGGGGAGCGGGGCAGGCTGGCGCGGCCGCCCTGGCGCTCAGGGGCGCGCAACAGATGTTTGCGGAACCAGGCGGCCAGTGGCCGGGGCCCGCGGCGCGGGCGGGGTGGGAGCCCGGCAGGCCGCGGCGAGCGGGCACTCCAGGGCACTCTGCGGGCGGCTGGCGAGGGTCGGCCGCCCCGCTGCCCGCGGGCAGAGGCGGGCGCTAACCCCGGGAGCTCAGGGCGGCCCCGCCTGCGCCGCCTCACTCTAGCCTTCAATCCTGGCGGCGCTCTGGTGGGGACACCGAGGTAGCCAGGCTGAGCAGGGCCGGGGAGGCTAAAGGTTAAAAGCGGGGTCAGCGACGAGGTGGGGTGGCGAAGGGAGCTGCCGCCTGCGTGTCGGGACTCATCCCCGGACCGCGGGTCCGCCCGCGGTGAAATGCATGCCCCGCAGCTCAGACCCTCCACCCCCGCCTCGGCTCGTAGATCCCCACCTCCCACCGCGCGCCGGTTTATAGAACAACAATTTGGGGAAAACAATCCGGGCCGAGTGACGGCCCCGTAATTGTGACAAAGTGAGTGCGGGCGGCCGGAGCGCGCCGGGGCGGGAGCGCGGCGGGGCGAGGCGGCGGCAGGGGCGCTTCCCGCCCGCCCTGCCGCCCCCTCGTTCTCATTCCGGTCACCTCCCATCCCTCTCCTTGACTCTTCTCCAATTCCTCTCCTCCCAGCGCTCGCGCTCCCCGCCGCTCGTTCCTGCATCGCTCTTCCCTTTCCGCTCCGTAACGGCTCTCCGGCCCCCACCCACCCGCCGCCCCTCCCGGAGCGTCTCTCCCTCGCTCACTTCTCCCTCTCCGCCCTCCACTCGTTTCTCCATCTTTTCCTGGCGCGTGCATTGCCCTTGGGCCCTTGGGTCTCCCGGCACAATCCGCATCATTTCCTTGCTTCCTGAGATCGAGCCCTGAGTCCCCTTCCTTACCCCCACGCTGCAGAGGGTAGGGGGCAGCGCAGCCAGTGTGCGCGGCCGCCCAGCCGCCCCGGGGGCTGCCCCTTCCCTCCTCCCTGCGCCACCACCGCCCCACCTGCTCCAGGCGCGGGCGCTAGTTTGTTTGTCCAGGGCCCGCCGCCGCCGCCTGGCCTGTTTGCCGAGCTTAGCGCGCCGCAGCGCCCGCCCGGCCCAATTAAGTCTCATTCATTATTCAGCGCCCCGTCCGCCCCCGCCCCCAGCCCGCGGCGACCGTGTAGCTTTGGGCCCCTTCCAGTCAGGGCCCCTCACTGCGCCCTCAGGGTCCATCCTGGGAGCAGGGCCGAGGAGGCCGGGCGTTCGGAGCGAACGGAAGCACTGTGCCTACTGAGGGAGGCGACACCTGTGAAGGCCGCCTGAAGTCAAGACTAGATGTCGGATCTCAGCTCCTCCCTTACAGAGGAGAAAATTGAGGCCCCAGAAGCGGCGTGACTTGGCCAAGGTCACGGAGCAGAACCCACGATTGGAGGCCGGGACCATGAGACGAAGCATCTTGCATCCCAGCTCCATCCCGTGCAGAGGCGGGGAGACGAGGATCTCTCTCTCCCGGGAGGCCTGGGCTGCGCCTCGCTTTTTCGGGGGGGAGCATTTCACCCTTTTTTGCTCTTGTTTCTCCCTCTAGCCCTTAGCCGGCGGGGCAGAGCAATTTTGGGGTTCCCACTGCATTTGGAGACCCCTCACGTCTCAGGCTCAAGTCTAGATCCCGAGCCCCCTAACTGGAAGGCCTGGCGGCGGGGCAGTGAGGCAACCTTGGAGAGGGTCCCCCTCTGCAACCTGCCCACGTGTGTCTCCGCCTTAGTGGAATTCGAAATGGAATCACCCCAAGGCAAGGCTCGAAGGGCGACGGAGTGTGCTGAGAGGAGCGTGCAGTCGGAAGTGAGGAGTCACCTTTCCATTTCTAGGGGTGAGAAGGGCAGTTAACCTATGTTTGAGTTTTTGGAAGCCTCTTTTTTAGCACTACCGGTGGGACTGCCTCTTTGCTTCTGCCAGCAGCCCCTGGGTAGGGACCGCCCTGGTCCTCGCGTCCCGCATCTAACAAGGTGAGTCTGGGGACCCGCCCTTCCGTGAGCGGCAGCGCCACCTGGCGGCCGCGGAGGCTCGGCCCGGGGTGGGGCGCTGCGCCGGCCGCGGTGAGGCTAGCTGCGCCGGGAAAGCCATCCCCGGAGCGTACCTGCGAGAGCTGTCGGGAGGAGTCTGGGGCGGGAAGGTGGCCCCCGGGCTGGGGTGGGATGGGGTGGGGCCGGGCAGGCCTTTGGGGAGGGGCCTGGCCCCGGCGGCCTGACTTCCGTGACACGGCCGACTCAGAAAGACAAAGTCCATTTGGATAGAAGTGGGAGCAGAGTGAGAGGGGCCATTTTGTGGCCAGAGGAAACGACTGGTCTGGGAGCCGGGGTGCGCAGGTACGGCCGCTCCACCCGGGACTCTGGGTACTGGCTGGTGGCCGTGAGGCCCGCTCCACCTGGAGGGGAGAACTGGCAGGCAGCCTCCACACTTGGTTTGCTAGTCCGAGAATTCGTCCAGCCGTTTTGGAGAGACTTTCCGACCCTGCCTCGGAAGGAGTGGCTGCGTTGGTGGAGTGGTAAAGTCTAGGTCAAAGTGTAGTTTTCCAAAATGTCTATGTGGAGGGAATTCGGGACCCCTTACAAGTTTGACTCGAGGGAAATTTCCATGGCCTGGAGAACTGGGAAGGCTGGGGCGCCTACAATCTGGCCAGGGCCTAGAAGATGGCGCAACGTTGAAGGACAACACTGAGGCCCACCCCCTTGGCAAGGACCTTCCTGAGTGTGCCAGACAGCTTGTGTCCTTGCCCCAGACCGGCAGAAGCTGGGGGATGGATTGCAGCCTGAAGATCGTGACAGGTGTTGTCTCTCCCGCACGGGGAGTAGATAAACTTTAGGAAGAAAAAACCCCAACCTGAAAAACCCCGGCCAGGTTTCTGAGAGCAGGCATAGCCGGAGCTAGGTGGGAGGTAAGCAGGGGCTTTCAAAATCTGTACCAGTTTGGAAAGGCTCCAGTTCCTTCACACTCCCCCAGCCCTCTGGGAGTCGTTCCAGGTCAGTGGTCTGAGGGAAGGGCTGACATTTAAGCTTTTCTGCTTTTCTCTGTGTACTGAGTCCTCAGCTCTTTGATTGAGATGACTTAAAACATTCTTCTTTCCTAAATTTGGAGTCTCTATGGTTGTAAAGAACAGGACAGAGGGGCTGGACTGAGGGGACCAGCAGTACCATGAAGCTGGCCCACATGGAAGGTTCCAGGTTCTAGACTGGAGACCTCTAGGGATATGCTGGCTGAGGCTGAGGGTGGGGCATAGCGTCAGGACCCTATTGGGGGTACTGTCTATCTGCTTCTGTGTTGCTCATGGAAGACGTAAATAAAGTAGAACGTGAGAGAGAGGACCAGCTGGTGGTAGGATAGTTGGGGTGGCCGGATCCCAACCGACTGTGCAGCTCAAGACTCAGACTCAGCAGCCTGGGGATCATGTGAGCCATGTGTGCATGTGTGCCCAGGATCCCAAGGGGAGAATGGGTGAGAAGGGATTGTGGTGAGGTCATCACCTTGGGAGACAACTTCTCTCCTTCTCTCTCTCTCTCTCTTTCTCTCCAAAGAGCACACATGACCTGTGGCAAAAACTGAGAGAGAGCAATAACAGAGTGGAGGTGCTAGAACAAAGGAATGGGATAACTAGCATTTCAGGGCTCATTTCAGGCATATCTAGGCTTGAGTTCTTTGGAAAGAGGCATTACTGTAATGGGGTCTGAATTTGGTCTTATGACTGCTTTTTTCTATCCCTTAGGGTCTAAGGATAACTCTGGGGCCAGATGACCATGACTGTCACAGAGGACCCTGAGATTTCTGTACTCTGAGCAATGTCAGATGCCACCGAACTTGTCTGAGACCCTTACCCTAGAGGATGGCCAAGGGGCTCCTGGTGACCTACGCCCTCTGGGCTGTTGGGGGCCCTGCTGGGCTCCACCACCTGTACCTGGGAAGGGACAGCCACGCCTTGCTCTGGATGCTTACCCTGGGGGGTGGTGGGCTGGGCTGGCTCTGGGAGTTCTGGAAGCTTCCAAGCTTTGTAGCTCAGGCCAACAGAGCCCAGGGGCAGAGGCAAAGTCCAGGAGGGGGAACACCTCCTCTGAGCCCCGTGCGCTTTGCTGCCCAGATGATAGTGGGCATCTATTTTGGCCTCGTTGCTCTGATTAGCCTTTCCTCCATGGCCAGCTTCTACCTTGTGGGCCTCCCCCTGGCAGTTGGCTTAGGGGTCCTGCTGGTGGCTGCTGTGGGCAATCAGACCTCAGACTTTAAGAACACTTTAGGGGCAGCGTTTCTCACTTCCCCTATGTTCTATGGCCGCCCCATAGCCATCCTGCCCATCAGCTTGGCTGCCAGCATCACAGCCCAGAAGCACCGCCGCTACAAAGCTTCAGTGGAGGCCGAGACCCTCAGCGTGAGGCTCTACCGGCTCGGCTTGGCTTACTTGGCTTTCACCGGCCCGCTGGCGTACTGCGTCCTCTGCAATACAGCCGCCACCCTCAGCTATGTGGCAGAAACCCTTGGCTCTGTCTTGAGTTGGTTCAGCTTCTTCCCCCTCCTTGGCCGGCTCATGGAAACTGCCCTCCTTCTGCCTTACCGGATCTGGAGGCTCCTGGTGGGGGATCCCGGCTTCAGCAGCAGCTTCTTCCAGGAGTGGGAGAAGCTCTATGAGTTTGTTCACAGTTTTCAGGATGAGAAGCGTCAGCTGGCTTACCAGGTAAGACTTTCTTCCCTCATTCCTGTCTGGGCTGGCTCTGGGAGCAGGCTAAGCCTTGTTGGCGCTAGTGCACCCACTCCCATGGAAGGCCTGATCTCATGACTGGCCTTTGTGGGCTTCCGAGTCCAGTGAGTGAAGGTTACAGAGGCTCTACCTTATGAGTGGGGAAAATGTACATGTATATTCTTTACTTTTTATTGAGGTATAACATATATACAGTGCACTCATTTCATATACACAGCACTGAGATTAACATATGGGGTATTTCTAGCATTCAGAAGGCTCTTTCGTGCCTCTCCCCAGTTTATATTCCCGTCCTCAGAGATACCCTCTACACTGCCTGCCATAGGTTAGTTTTGCCTGTTGTTGAACTTCAAATAAATGGAATCACCCAGTATGTACTCTTCTGTACCTGGCATTTTTCATTCAATATTATGTTTCTGAAATTTATTCATACTGTTGCATGCAAATAGAAATTGTTTTTGTTGCTGTGTAGTATCCCATGGATACTACTGCAGTAGTATCCCAGGATTATACTGCAGTGTTTTTTTTTTAAGAATTATTTTATTTAACTTTATTTATTTATTTATTTATTTATTTATTTTAATTTGACCAGAGAGGGACAGAGCGTGAGAGAGAGAGAGAAGGAAAGTGAGAAAGCAAGCTGCCAGGTTCAGGATTTGAGCCATGGTCAGCCATGTGGGAGTCCAGCACCCTCAACCACCACGCCGCCTGCTGGTCCCCCACAGTGTGTGTATATATATATAATATATATGTAAATATATATGTAAATATATATATATATATTTATATATATATATTTTTATAAATATATATATATATATATTTTTTTTTTTAGAGGTTTTTGCTATAGGGTATGTGCACTTGCTAGAAAAACAGAGAGAGACAGAAAGCGAGAAATCACCCCCCAGGGGAGATGGCCATGCTGCAATCCCTTCTCCTCCATTCTCTTCTTGGGATCTTGGGCACGTGCACACACACTCCCAGCATCAGTTTAAGCCATCAGGTCCAGGACTCAAACTGCGGTTGACTACATGGGAGTCCAGCGACATAGCCATTACGCTAACTGCTTGTCCCTTTTTTAAAAAGTTTTTGTTAAGAATTATTTTCTTTTTTTTCTTTTTTTTTTTTTTTTTGAGAGGTTTTTCGCTATAGGGCGCGTGCGTTCGCCAGACAGACAGAGAGGGACAGAGAGACAGAAAGCGAGAAATCACCCCCCAGGGGGGATGGTCACGCCGCGATCCCTTCTCCTCCATTCTCCTCCCGGGATCTTGGGCACACACGCACACGCGCCCGGCGTGAGATTTAAGCCACCGGGTCCGGGACGCGAACCGCGGTCGACTACGTGGGAGTCCAGCGACATAGCCATTACGCTAACTGCTTGTCCCTTTTTTAAAAAGTTTTTGTTAAGAATTATTTTCATTTATTTACTTATTTATTTATTTTAATTTGCCCAGAGAGGGACAGAGAGAGCGAGAGAAAAATGAGAGAAAGTGAGAAAGCAAGCGGCCAGGTCTGGAACTTGAAATGCTGTCAGCCAGGTGGGAGTCTAGCACCCTTAACCACCATGTCACTTGCTGGCCCCCATGACGTATTTATCTACTTTATTGTGAAGGTACTTTTGGGTTGTTTCCAGTTGGGGCTATTATGAATAAAGCTTCATCAACATTCTTGCGCATCTCTCTCTCTCTCTCTTTTTTTTTAAGAGATATATTTACTACAGTGCTTTTGCACTCACTAGAGAGACAGAGAGACAGAAAGTGAGCAACTGTCCCCAGGGAGGATGGCCATGCTGTCCCTTCTTCTCCATTCTCCTCTTGGGATTTTGGGCATGCATGCACATGTGCCCAGTGTGTTTTAAGCCACCAGGTTGGGGACTCGAACCATGGTCGAATCTGCTGGAGTCCAGCAAAGTAACCATTATGCCATCTGCTGGTCCCACACATGTCTTTGTTGGACAAATACATACTTCTTCTTTTTTTTTTTTGAGAGGTTTTTGCTATAGGGCGTGTGTGCTCACCAGAAAGACAACAGACAGAGAGACAGAAAGCGAGAAATCACCCCCCAGGGGAGATAGTCACGCCACAATCCCTTCTCCTCCATTCTCCCTCAGGATCTTGGGCACGCACGCACACGCGCCCAGCATGAGTTTAAGCCACCGGGTCCAGGACTCGAACCGCGGTCAACTACGTGGGAGTCCAGCGACATAGCCATTACGCTAACTGCTGGTCCCTTCTTTTTTTTTTTTTTTTAAAGAATGATTTATTTTATTTTATTTTATTTTTGTTATTGTTCTTCAGTTTGACCAGGGAGAGACAGAAAGAGAGAGAGAGAGAGAGAGAGAGAGAGAGAGAAAGCTGCCAGGTCTGGGATTCAGACCACAGGCAGCCATGTGGGAGTTCAGTGCCTTAACCACCACACCACCTGCCAGCCCCACTATATACTTCTTTCCCTCGTACATTAATGTGTGATGGAGGAAGATTATTTAGGTTTTTTTTTTTTTTAATGTGTAAAGTGCTGCATTAGGAGATAGAAGAAAAAATATGAAGGTCCTATACTTCACAAGCTGTCTTGTGACAGAAGTTTGAATTATTCTGTAGCTTAAAAGGGGGTAAGACTGAGGTTAGATTTCAAAGATGTGAAGTTCCAGGTTGGAAAATGGGCAGTTGTGATTAAAGGCAAATCTTGGCTCTTCCCGTGAGATCCAGAGCTTGTCAATGTTTCAAAAGGCTGGAATTGTAATGAGAGGCTCTGGGCCTTTCTATGCCCAAATGTGGGGTCATTGGAAAAGTCATGATGTGTTTTTTTTGTGTGTTTCTTTGCAAAAATGAATTTTCTGATGACCCAATAAAAGCCAATTCTGGAGATACCACTGCCTGATTTATTGAAGGAGGAGGGGAGGCCCAGGTGCCCTGACAACTTGGGAGATTCTAATTTGTCAGCTTCTGTTTCCTTAAGGTTTTGGGCCTCTCAGAGGGGGCCACAAATGAAGAAATACATCAGAGTTACCGGGAGCTAGTGAAGGTCTGGCATCCTGACCACAACAGGCACCAGAAGGAGGAAGCACAGAGGCACTTCCTGGAGATCCAGGCTGCGTATGAAGTCCTCAGTCAGCCTCGAAAGCCCAGGGGATCCTGGAGGTGAGAAGACGCTTTCACCCGAGGGCAGACTCTCCCACCATAGTTGGGCAGCATGGCCCAAGTCTAGCTTTTCTCACGTGGAATATCCCACCAACGTTAATCTGTGTGAAGTGGCAATGAGAAGGCCTTACAGAAGTGAGAAAGATCATGGTAGAAGAATGTGTTTATGTTCTGGATTTCTCAGTTCTTAGCTATTATTTCTTGACTGTTTTCCCTTAAAACGAGAGCGTGAAAGGCGCTATATGAAATCAATAAAATACATCACCTTTCCACATCCCTCGTACATTAATGTGTGATGGAGGAAGATTATTTAGTTTTTTTTTTTTTTTTAATGTGTAAAGTGCTGCGTTAGGAGATAGAAGAAAAAATATGAAGGTCCTATACTTCACAAGCTGTCTTGTGACAGAGAAGTTTGAATTATTCTGTAGCTTAAAAGGGGATAAGACTGAGGTTAGATTTCAAAATATTTCATAAAGTATTCTAGTTCCATTTTTGGGAGAACTTTCTAGCAGCTGCATTTTTCTCAAGAAGGAATAAACTGCTGTGGGTTATCCCATTACATTTTTTTTTGGAGAGGTTTTTGCTATAGGACGCGTGCGCTCACCAGAAAGAGAGAAAGACAGAGAGACAGAAAGTGAGAAATCACTCCCCAGGGGAGATGGCCATGCCACAATCCCTTTTCCTCTATTCTTTTCTCAGGATCTTGGGTACGCCCACACACATGCCCGGTGTGAGTTTAAGCCACCGGATCCAGGACTCGAACCACAGTCGACTACGTGGGAGTTCAGCGACATAGCCATTATGCCATCTGCTAGTCCCTACAGCTTCCTTTATATGGAGGGGTATTGTGGAAAGCCCTAAACTGTACATAGTTGCATGCATAACAATTGAAGAATGATAAAGAAAATATGGTATACATGCCACCATGAAATACTACTCAACTATGAAAGTATGATATCTGTTATTTGAAGCAAATGGTGGCTGGATCCCACATGGCGAGCAATGTGGTTCTAGTCCTGGACCCAGCTTGAGAAGCATGCCAGGTCATGTATGTGTGTGCCCAGAGTCCCAAGAGGAGAATGAGGAGAAGGGACTGTGGTATGGCCATCCCTTACTTTTCTCTTTCTCTCTTTGGTGAGCACACATACCTTATAGCAAAAATTACCTTCAAAAATGTATTGGAGTATTGGAGGACAGACAGGAAGACATTGTTTTATGGGGACTCCTGGAAAGATTCATGATTTTATACCTTGTGTGTCCTTATGGGGACTTAGGGAAACCCTAGCACCTTGAGTATCTAATTCTAGCTGATTAGACAGGTGTGGAAGAAAGAACCTGGCATGTCTCAGTTTGCAGTGGAAGACTGAAGACTCAGAACATGATGCTAAACTGTTGTACTATTGGGGCCAGCAGGTGGTGTGGTGGTTAAGGTGTTGGACTCACACATGGCCAACCGTGGTTCAAGTACTGGACCTGGCAGCTTGCTTTCTCATTTTCCCTCTCTCTCTCTCTCTGTCTCTCTCTGGTCAACTTAAAAAATAATAATGACAAATAAAATTGAATAAATAAATAACTTTTATAAAAGAATAATTTTATCTAACTTCATTTGTTTGTCTGTTTATTTATTTATTTTTTATTTTAATTTGACCATATATAGAGAGAGGGAAAGTGAGAAAGCAAGCTGTAGGTCTGGGACTCAAACTGGGGTCGGCCATGTGGGAGTCCAGTGCCCTTAACTACCATGCCACTTTCTGGCCCCAAATAAATAATTCTTTAAAAAAATTATGCGCTTTTACTGCACCTTTCTTGCACTTTGTTGTGTGTATGCATCCTTCACAATATTTTTTCTTTTTTTGTAGCAGTTAACTCTGAATAATTATACACACACACACTTTTTTTTTCTTTTTTCTCCCTTTTTTTAGTTTGCTATAGAGTATGTCTACTCACTGGAGAAAGGCAGAAAAAGAGAAAGAGAGCAAGAAAGTGATAAAGCAACCCCAAGAGAGGATGATCATGCCATAATCCCTTCTTCTACCCTGTTCTGTTGGGATCCTGGGCATGCACGCACGACATGGGCCCAAGTGTCTCTTTCTAGCCACCAGGTCTGAGACTCAAACCACCTTACCCTCCACACATCTGCTTGCCCCTACGTACATACATCTTTTTTTTTTTTTTTTTAGAGAGAGAGATTTTTGCTATTAGGTGCGTTTGCTCACCAGAGAGACAGAGAGAGACAGAGTGACAGAAATCATGAAATCACCCACGGCAGGAGGATGGCCACACCACAATCCCTTCTTCTCCATTCTCTTCTAGGGATTTCAGGCACACACACACAGACACCCAATGTGAAATTTTTTTTTTGAGAGTTTTTTTTTGGCTATAGGGTGCGTGCACTTGCCAGAAAGACAGAGAGAGATAGAGTGACAGAAAGCTAGAAATCACCCCCCAGATGAGATGGCCATGCCGCAATCCCTTCCCCTCCATTATCCTCTTGGGATGATGGGCACGCACACACATGTGCCTGGCATGAGTTTAAGCCGCCGCGTCTGGGACTGAAACTATGATCAACTACATGGGAGTCCAGTGACATAGCTATTACGCTAATTGCTGGTTCCCCCAATGTCAGGTTTAAACTGCTGGGTCTGAGATTTGAACCATGGTCAACTACATGGGAGTCCAGTGACGTAATTATTATACCATCTACTGGTCCCAATACACTATTTTTTTTTTTTTTAAGAGAGGTTTTTGCTATAGGGCGCATGCGTTTGCCAGACAGACAGAGAGAGACAGAGAGACAGAAAGCAAGAAATCACCCCCCAGGGGGGATGGCCACACCGCAATCCCTTCTCCTCTCAAGATCTTGGGCACGCACGCGCACGCGCCTGGCGTGAGTTTAAGCCACTGGGTCCAGGACTCGAACCGCAGTCATCTACATGGGAGTCCAGCGACATAGCTATTACACTAACTGCTGGTCCCCCAATACACTTTTTTTTTAAAGGGAGATTTTTTCTATAGGGCACGTGCGCTCACCAAAGAGACAGAGACAGAAAACAAGAAATCACCCCCTGAAGGGATGACAATGCTGCAATCCCTTCTCCTCCATTCTTCTCTTGGGATTTTGGGCATGCATGCCAATGCCTAGTGTGTTTTAAGCTGCTAGGTCTGGGACTTGAACCATGGTTGACTACATGGGTGTCCACTGACATAACCATTATGCCATCTGCCGGTCCCACCAATACACTTTTTCTTTTTTAAAGAATTATTTTATTGAACTTTATTTACTTACTCATTTATTTTATTTTTTAATTTGACCAGAGAGGGTCAGAGTGAAGGAGAGATGGAGGGGGAAAGTAAGAAAGCAAGCCACCAGGTCTGAGACTTGAACCACGGTCGGCCATGTGGGAGTCCAATGCCCTTAACCACCATGTCACCTGCTGCTTCCCCCCAAAAAAACCCACTTTTTAAAAGTAGAATCATGTTGGCTAGTATTCACTTCAGATTTTAAATAGGCAGAGGCTGGTCCTGTGTCCTGGCAGTTAAGGGAATTAAGGGAAGTTGGATCCTACATGGATAACTGCAGTTTGAATCCGTCTGGTGGTTTGAAAACTACACTGCGCATGTGTGCATGAGTACCCCCAAATCTTTTTTTTTTCTTTTTTTTTTTTTGCTATAGGGCATGTGCGCTCGCCAGACAGACAGAGAGAGACAGAGAGACAGAAAGCGAGAAATCACCCCCCAGGGGGGATGGTCACGCCACAATCCCTTCTCCTCCATTCTCCTCTCGGGATCTTGGGCACGTACGCACATGCGCCTGGCATGAGTTTTAAGCCACCGGGTCCAGGATGCGAACCATGGTCGACTATGTGGGAGTCCAGCGACATAGCCATTACGGTAACTGCTGGTCCCAATGCCCCCAAATCTTGACAAGATGGAGAAATGGAGGAGAAGGGATTGCAGCATGACCACACCCCACTGGGGGTGTTTTCTTCCTGTCTCTCTCTCTGTCACTGTCATATGCCCTCTGGCAATTTAAAAAAAAAAAAAGGAAGATCTGGTTATTTGAGCAGAATGAAACTTACAGTTGTTCTCTCTTTGCATTCATATATAAAATGACTCTTAGGCTTAGCCTTTGTGGCACAGCCGGTAGCATACCAGACTGCAGAGCTGGAACTATGCTGAAAGAGGTTGGAGTCTCCAGCCTGCTCAGTCTGAAAACATGCAGTGCGTGGTGCGCCCAGGATCCTGGTAGACTGGAGGGTAGACGGAGGGGATCCTGTATCCCCAGGCCCTGCAGAGAGTACTCATCTCTCGTGCTCTCTCTCTCTCAGTTTCTCTCTCAAGAGCTCTGTCTTGACTAAAATAAATTTTTTTAGCTCAAGATGATGAGCAAGAAATAGTATCTAATTAATTTGCATTTTCCTGACTCTTAGTGAAGTTTGGAGTCTTTTAAAATATTTATTGGTCATTTGCATTTCGTCTTCAGTGAACTGCTTAATTATATTCTCTACCTTTTTTAAAAAATTGCATTCCTATTTGTTTCTGTCATATATATTTTGTTGGTATCCTTGATTGTTGGAAAGCTTAACTCTTTGTGTTGCAGATATTTTCCCCTAGTCTACGATTGGTCTTTTGTCCTTGCACATGGGTTTTAGAGTCAAAGGGTTAACATTACAAGTTGAATCTGGTTCCATGATGTTCTTATGGGTGATCTTGGATTTCTGTAGCCTCTTAGAGCCTTAGTTTCCTCTACAATTGAGATAATAGTATGTCATTTTTTAAAAAGGTCTTTGCCATAGGGTGTATGTGCTCGCTGACAAAGAAAATGAGGAATCATCCGCTAGGATGGATGACCACACTGTAATCCCTTGTCCTCCATTATCCTTCTGGGATTTTGAGATGTATGCACATACACCCAGCGTGAGTCTTAAGCCGCCGGATTCACGACTCCAACCACGATCAGTCATATGGGAGTCCAGTGCCTTAACCACTGTACCACTTGCTGGATCCAGTATCTACCTTAAAAAAAATTGCCAGAGGTCCAGCAGGTGGCATGATGGTTAAGGGTGCTGGACTCCCACATGGCCGACTGTAGTTTGAGTCCTGGACCTGGGCTTGATTTCTCACTTTTCCTCTCTTTCTTTCTCTCTCTCTCTCTCTTACTCTATCCCTTTCTAGTCAAATTAAAATAAATAAATAAATAAAGTTAAATAAATAATTCTTAAAAATAAAAGGCAAGAAAGAAAATTTGCCAGCAAGAATGTGTGCACACGTGAGTGGTGGGGGGAGGGAGTAAAAAAGAACCTCCAGGGGCCAGCAGATGGCATAGAAGTTATGTCGCTGGACTCCCATGTGGCTAACCACAGAGTCTTGGGCCTGGTAGTTTGAAACTCACACTGGGTGTGTGTGCATGCATGCCCAAAATCCCAAGAGAATGGAGGAGAAGGGATTTTGGAGTTAGCTATTCTCCCTGGGGGGTGATTTCTCACTTTCTCTCTCTCTCTGTCTCTCCTGTGAGTGCACACGCCCTATAGCAAAAATCTCCAAGAAGAAAAGAAAAGAAAAAGCACCTCCAATGGGGCATGCTCATACCCACAGTCTGCTCTACTCCATTTCTCCCTCCTCTTGCTTCAGGATTTTGGGTGCGTGCTCACACAAACCTGTGTGTTTCTCAAGCTGCTAGGTTGGGTACTCCAATCACAAATTAGGCTAGGTGGGATCCAACAACCTTAACTAATAGGCCATGGACTGGCCCAATAGCATCTGCTTTTAAGCAGTTGTGGGGTGGGCCCCTTGACCTAGAAGTTAAAAGAGGTGGATCCCACATGGCTAACTGCATGGTTTGAATATTGGCCCCTGTAGCTTGAAAACCATGCTTGGTACAAGTGCATGCTCCAAATCTGAACAGAATGGAGAAATGGAGGAGAAGGGATTGTGACCAGACCACGCTCCATTGGGGGGTGCTTTCTCCTTCTCTGGCTAGTACATGTACCTTCTGGCAATAAATAAAGGGTTGCTGTGATTAAAAAAGATAGCATAGGGGCTGGCAGGTGGCATGGTGGTTAAGGCTGCTGGACTCCTACATGGCCAACCATGGTAGTCTTGGTTGACTATGTGGGAGTCCAGTGACGTAACCATAATGCCATCTGCTGGTCGCATTTTTCTTTTTAAAAATTTTACTAGGAGAGCACATGTATGTGCCAGAGAGTGAGGGAAAGTGAGAAATCACTCCTAAGAGGGTCGGTCACACCACAGTCTGTTCTCCATCTCCTGTTGGGATTTTGAGCAGGAACACACAAGCACCTGGCATGTTTTTTAAACTGTTGAGCCTGGGATTTGAACCGCACAATTGGCCATGTGGGATCCAGCTGCCTTAGCCACAAGACCATGGACTGGTCCAAGAATTTGGCCATTCCAGGGACCAGCAGTTAGCGTAATGGCTATGTCGCTGGACTTCCACGTAGTCGACCACGGTTTGACCCGGACCCGGTGGCTTAAAACTCACGCCGGGCGGGACCAGCAGTTAGCGTAATGTCTATGTTGCTGGACTCCCACGTAGTCGACCGCGGTTCGAGTCCTGGACCCGGTGGCTTAAACTCATGCCGGGCGTCAAAAAAAAAAATGTAAAAAAATAAAAAAGAATTTGGCCATTCTTAGGCTGTAGTTTGTTTGTTGTTAATTTGCTATAAATGCCTTTGCCGGAGAGAAATAGAGAGAGAGAGAGAGAGAGAGAGAGAGAGAGAGAGAAAGAGAGAGAAGGAAAGTGAGAAAGCATCCTCTAGGGGGTGTCTCTGTTCCTTCTCCTCCATCCTCTTGGGATTTTGGGCGTGCAAAAACACACACATGCTCTGCCTAGGATGACGGAGACTCCAGAAGTCAGGGGATACCCTTCCTAGTTGAAACGAACCTTCCAGGATGAACAGAGAGTTCTGCAAGAATATACTGGTGAAAAGGTCACCAGAGAGAATCTCCAGGTGAAAGGAGTCACCTTACATCTCCTCCCCATGAAATTCATCCTACCCTTGAAGTTCTCTCACTTTGAGGTCTTTTGCTATCACAACTGGCCTAAAAGATCTCTGTCTCATTTTAAAACTACATCCTATGGGCCAGCAGGTGACATGGTGGTTAAGGCACAGGACTCCCGCATGGCCAACGCAGTTCGAGTCCTGACCTGCAGTTTGATTTCACACTTTCTCTCTCTGCCCCTCTCTTTCTCTCATCTCTGTCTGGTGAGTGCATGTGCCCTGTACTAAATTAAAATAATAATAATAATAACAATTAATAAAATTACATAATTAAAAAAAACTTCAATTGTTTAAAAAAACTACAGCCTAAGGGGCCAGACAAGAGGTGTGGTAGTTAAGGCAGCTGGATCCCATGTAGCCAACAACTGAGTTCTAATCCTGCTGGGTGGGGCCAACAGGTAGTGTGGTGTTTGAAGCACTGGACACGTCCACATGGCTGACCACAGTTCAAGTCCTGGACCTGGTGACTTGCTTTCTTACTTTCCTTCTCTGTCTCTGTGTCTCTCTCTAGTCAAATCAAAATAAAATGAATAAATAAATAAAATTAAATGAATAATTCTTTTTAAAAAATTTTTAAAAAGACATGCTGGGCACATGTGCATGTGTGTTGTGAAATGTTATAGCATCGATGGTGTATTGCCCAAATGGTCTATCTGCTCTTATTGGTTACATTTGTGTGGGGATTGGTGTTAAGTTTTCTATAGGAGAGAATTTGTGGCTATGGGCTAAGGAACTAGACAAGAAGTAAAACAGAGGTTGAAGAATATTTACCTTCTAATGGAAAGCCTGTTAGATTAAATCACGCTTGGATTTCTTCTTGCCCTGGCCTGTGAACAGATACTGAAATTTAGTCCTTTATTGGAACTAGGTTATCCATCTGCCATGAGGGAGTCTACTCCTGCACACAGTAGCACATGGTGTAGTCCAGTCAGTTCTTGAAAGGAAGTAGCATTGGGACCAGCAGTTGGTGTAATGGCTATGTCGCTGGACTCCTATGTAGTCGACCACAGTTTGAATCCCAGACCCGGTGGCTTAAACTCACACCAGGCATGTGTGCACGTGTGCCCAAGATTCCGAGAGGAGAATGGAGGAGAAGGGATTGCAGTGTGGCCATCCCCCCGGGGGGTGATTTCTCGCTTTCTGTCTCTCTGTCTCTCTCTGGCGAGCATACGCACCCTATAGCAAAAACCTCTCCAAAAAAAAAAAAAAAAAAAAAAGGAAGTAGCATAAAATCATATGAAATTAAATCTTTGAGTAGGGAGTTCTGCTTTACCACCAAACCTGTGACAGTACAATCCCTGATAAAAATTTGTGGGGATGTTTTTCCCAAAGAATCTGACATAATGATGATTTGCTGGTGATTTGCTTTCTCACTTTCCCTCTCTCTCTTTCTATGTCTCTCTCTCTCTCTCTGACCAAATTAAAATAAGTGAATGACTAAATAAAATTAAATAAAATAATTCTTAAAAAAAGAAAGTAGAAAGTCAGCAAAAATAATTTGGGGTCAGCAGATGGTGTGGAGTTAAGGCAGCTGAATTCCACATGGCTGACTATGTGATTCTAATCCCAGGCCCAGATGCACACACTGGCGCATGTGCGTAGTGAAATCAAAGAGGAGAATGGAGGAGAAGAGACTGCAGCGTGGCCATTTCCCCTGGGAGGAAATTTCTCACTCTCCCCCTTTTGGCATTGCATGCACCCTGTAGGAAAAAAAATAAAAGTAAAAACAAGCTAATGCATGATATTAACAAGCAAATTTTTCTTACTCTGTACCTTAGTTGATATAATGGAATCCAATGGTTTTATATTCTCTCATAAATCAAAAATTCGTAAGTCTTTAAAAAGAAGAGAATGGGGACCAGCAGTTAGCGTAATGGCTATGTTGCTGGACTCCCACGTAGTCGACCGCGGTTCGAGTCCCGGACCAGGCGGCTTAAACTCACGCCGGGCGCGTGTGCGTGCGTGCCCAAGATCCCGAGAGGAGAATGGAGGAGAAGGGATTGCGGCGTGGCCATCCCCCCTGGGGGGTGATTTCCTGCTTTCTATCTCTCTGTCTCTCTCTGTCTGTCTGGCGAGCGCACGCGCCCTATAGCAAAAACCTCTCCAAAAAAAAGAAAAAAAAAAAAAAAGAAGAGAATGAAGAAGACTTCTTGCTTAAGCATCCATACAGTGTAGGATCTTGGGAATAGCTTGTCTCAGAGATGACCATTTCAGCTTTTTTTTTAACAAAAAGAATTATTTTATGTAACTTTATTTATTTATTTATTTTAATGTGACCAAAGAGGGACAGTGGGAGAGAGAGACAGAGGGAAAGTGAGAAAGCAAGCCACCAGGTCCTGGACTCAAACTGTAGTCAACCACGTGGGAGTCCAGTGCCCTTAACCACCATGCCATCTGCAGGACCTCCCCCCTCTTTTTAAAGAATTATTTTATTTAACTTTATTTATTTATTTTAATTCCATTTTGGGTTTTGCTGTAATTAGATATCTCCTACTTGTTCCACTTTTTGGACATCCACAACTGTTAATTCTTTAATGGACTAAAAATTGCTTCCCAGTAATTTCTGTTTTTTTAAAGAGATTTTTGCTGGGGGACCAGCAGTTAGTGTAATGGCTATGTCGCTGAATTCCCATGTAGTTGACCACGGTTCAAATCCTGGACTTGGTGGCTTAAACTCATGCTGGGCACATGTGCATGTGTGCCCAAGATCTTGAGAGGAGAATGGAGGAGAAGGGATTGCGGCGTGGTCATCCCCCTGGGGGTAATTTCTCGCTTTCTGTCTCTCTGTCTCTCTGGCAAGCACACGTGCCCTGTAGTAAACCCCCCCCCCCCCCAAAAAAAAAAGAGAGAAATTTTTGCTGTAGGGCACATGTGCTCACTGGAAAGAGAAAGTAGAAAGTGAGAATTCTCCTCTGGAGGAGACGGCCATACCACAATCCCTTCTCCCATTCTCCTCTTGGGATTTTGGGCACGCACACACATGTGCCCGGCGCAAGTTTTAATTTCTTATTTACTTGCCATTTCTAGAAAACAAAACAAAAACCTTTCCTTGTCCCAGCCTCAGTGGTGCACAGGTAGCACTACTGCTTTGGAGGATGGAAGCAACATAGAAGTCCTGGGTTCAGTTCCTGGGCCAACCTGAACACACATGGCACAACTGTGCGTGCCTGCAATCCTAGTTAATTGGGAACCTGGGGCAGAAGGATGTCAATACAGTGAGACCCCACCTCTCTCTCTCTTTTCCTCTCTCCACTCTTCTAAAGAAAAAACAATACAACAAAAATCCTTTCTTGGATCTGCTCCATTGTGTAGCTTTTTTTTTTTTAAAAGAATTATTTTATTTTAACTTTATTATTATTATCATTATTATTTTCCAGTTTGATCAGAGAGAGACAGAGAGAGAGAGAGAGAGAGAGAGAGGTAGTGAGAAAGTAAGCCACCAGGTCCAAGACTTGAACCGTGGTCGGCCACGTGGGAGTCCAGTGCCTTTAACCACCATGCCACTTGCCGGCCCCCATTGTGTAGCTTTAATGTACTGCTCAAGAGAAGCTGGATCCCACATGGTGAACAGTTTAAATCCCCAGTTCTGCCCACCAGAAATACACCAGGCATACGTGCAAGTGCCCAAGATCCACTGAACTGAAGGAATGGAGGAAGGAAGGGGTTCACTGCATGACCAGACCCTGTGGAGGGTCATCTCTTTCTTTCTCTCTCATGTTGCATGCACACACTCTTATAATAAGAGAGAAAAAAAAAATCTCTTTTAGGATGAGAAACTACCCTTCATCTCATATCCCTCGAGACCTTCCCCTTTCCACATGAAACACCATCAGGTTTAAGGAGGCAGTGTAGTTTGCTAAACTGAGGAGGGACGAAGAGGTAGGGAGAAGAGTTTCTACTGCCTCTTGCATTGACCAGTTGGTGACTTTATATGGGTCACTCACCACCCAGAGTCTGTTCCTTTCTTATAATTTGAGGGAGTTAGGCTTAGATGATCTTTAAGATTGCTTTCAACACTGGCTTCTGTGGTTCGGAACTTCTCGTTTTAAGCTGATGCTGTGAAATGGCTTGATTTGTCATCTCCTGTCTGCCCCCTTGTGGACATTGTTTTGGGACAAACATAAAATACTTAGTTTTTTAGGTATAATTCACATACCACACAAAGAAAATTATAATGACCACTCTGCTCCCCCAAATTCACCTATATCCCACAGTTTGTTTCTGATTATTCATGTTCTCTTCTAGTCTTTACCCATAAATCTACATCTTTGTACATGGTTGAATCATATCAAGGATACAATTTTGTATTTTTTTCTTCCTCATTGATAACGGTAACATCTTTATAATAACACGTGAAAATGCTCATGATTTGGGCCAGTAGGTGGTGCAGAGGTTAAGGTGCTGGATCCCACATCTCTGACTTTGTGGTTCGCGTCCTGGACCCAGTGGCATGAAAATCACACCAGGTGTATGTACATGCACATTCAAAATCCCGAGAGGAGACTGGAGGTGAAGGGATTGCATGTGACAATCCCCCCTTGGGGATGTTACTATAAAGTCATTATATGTTTTTAGATATAATTCACATACCACAAAATTTACCCTTTTAATGTATTCAATTTAGTGGTTTTTAGTATATTCACAAGGTTGTACAATTATTACAACTAATTCCAGAATATTTTCCCCAACCCAAAAAGAAACCTCATACCTATGAGCAGTCACATGTCTACTTCCTCCTTTTCCAAGCCCCTGGCAACCACTACTCTACTTCCTGTGTCTATAGATTTGCCTACCCTGCACATTTTATGTAAATGGACTCATACGCTACGTTGCCCTTTGTGCTCGTCTGACTTTCATCTGACATGACATTTTCAAGGTTCATCCTGTGTAGCTTGCGTTGTCATTATATTTATTTTAAAAAATAACGTATGACCATATATATTTAAGAATTATTTGTTTTATTATTATTGTTTTAAAAATTTGCTACAGGGCACATACACTCACCAAAGAGAGAAAGAAAAAAAGTGAGAAAGCAAGCCGCCATATCTGGTACTAAAACCATGGTCAACTGTGTGGGAATCCAGCACCTTAACTATCATGCCACCCACTGGCCCCTGTATTATATTTTTATTTATTTTTTTATTTTAAAAATTTGCTATAGGGCATGTGTACTCACCAGAGACAGGTAGAGAGAGAGATGGAAAGTGAGAAATTACAGCTTGGGGGGATGGCCATGCCACAATCCCTTCTTCTCTATTCTCTCAGGATTTTGGCCATACATGCACATGGGCCCAGCGTGTTTTTCAAGCTGCTGGGTCTGGGACTTGAACAATGCAGTTGGCCATGTGGGATTCAGCTACCTTAATTACCTTGCCACTGGCTGGCCCTACATTATTGTATTTTAATGCTATATAATATTTCACTTTTGAAATATGTTTACTTTATATATGTATGTGTATATATATAAAGTAAACGTATTTCAAAATATATATAATTCATATATATGTTATATATGTGTGTGTATATATATATATATATATATATATATATAATAAACAATGCTGCATTGGTAGCTTTATGTCTCTAATTCATCCATTCTCTTGAATTATTTCCTTAGAATAAATTCCCATGGGTGGGATTACTGGGTCAAAGGGTATGAACGTTTTTATAGCTCTTGTCAATATTGCTCTTAAATTGTGGTGTCCAGAACTAAAGGCAATTCTCAGATGTGTTGAGACAGAGCGAGGTACTGTGGGGCTATTAAGTTCTCAAGGTCTGGACAATATATCATCCTTTAAATCAAGTAGCCTAAGCATTTATTAGCTTTTTTAGTTGCTATGTAAGTGTGACTCGTTGAGCGTACGGACAACTGGAGCCCTTAGATCTTTTCTAGGCACTGTGCCCCAAAGCTGTGTTTGCATCTGTCCTAGGACCAGGAGGAGGCTTTTGAGGAATCTCTGACTTGAATTTAGTTTGTCTTAGTTTTCTTTTTTTCTGTAACAACGGGGCCCCAACTACATAGCTTGCAGGAAGTATTTGTTTATTGTAGTCTTAGCTAAGAACTGCAGATGGCGCTATAAGGCTGTCACAAGGGTAAAGTAGGTTCCCTTCTGCCTCCTTTAAAAAAATTTTTTTTTTAAATGAATCTGGTAGTGACAGCTTTTTAGTGGGTTCATTACCCGAGTTCAGTCCTTCGCTTTTGATGAGAAGGACAGAGCAACTGTAAAGTTGTTTTTAGTGTGTTACTGAAGGCAAGCTGCAACTGAAGCATGTTTTCCCATTGTTACTTGCTCTTCTAGGGGAATCTGGGGCAGTGTATTTCGTGTGAGAGCTTCGCTTGAACACACATCTCATACCATTGCTTTGGCTTTTGCTGTTCACACCCAAGAAGCTGATTTCTACTTTGTTTTATTTTGCCTGCTCTCTCTTAGTCATCATAAGGGATTAAAACTTGTTCAACCAGCTGTTGTGTTTATTTGTTTTGAGTTTTGTTTTGTTTTTGCTAAGGTGAGTTTTGAACTATGAAAGCAGAAATTTTATGTAGGGTTCCAGCTGAATGACATTTCATTTCAATATTTTCTTTCTCTCTCTCTCTCTTTTTTTTTTTTTCAAATTCCCCCAAAAGGGGAATTTTATTGATTACTTTATTCCTTCACAAAAAGACCAACTGTAATCAAATGAGATGAACTTTCACCTAAGATTTTGTTGTCTTCATAAAAGAAAAGATGAGGCTTAGAACTGGATCACTTGACCCTTTCTCTTCTTATCTCCTCCCAGTTCAAAATGCTTACATCTCTTAATAGCCAGCATTCTCTTAGATCTGCAGTTGGGCTCACCACATTCAAGCCTCAGCACAATCTTCTTTGTAGTTTTTGCCTTTTTCCGGAAAATAGTCTTAGTCTGTCCACCATAGCCACTCTGCTTCCTGTCGTAACGCCGTTTTCCCTGAGCGTACGGAGAATCCTTGCCCTTTTTGTACTGTGTCACTTTATGAGGTTGGTGCTGCCACACTTCTTACAGAAGGTCCGGCCGGTTTTAGGGACGTTCACCATGCTTGTGGGCCTGCTTTCTGCACAGAAAGAGAGAGGCAGGCCAGAACCGCCAATATCTTCTTTTTTTTCTTCCCTATTCTCTTCTTTCTCCTCTCATCCACACCTCCCCAAGGCCATCTGTTTATTTGTAAATTATTGTAACTAAGCAAAGACTTTGGACTTTCTGGGTTTAAAACTCATTAACAGGTTTCAGCAGAGTAAAGCAGCGCCCTGTATGGGAAATTTGAAAGGGAATCATTTTAACTCATCCTGTGCGAAACCTCAGTTCCGTTTCTGGGCTGAGAAAAGTGGGGAGTATCTGCTGAGCAGTCACTGAGTTTGCATGCGAGCCTAGTTTTGCAAGTACCACCTACAAGGGCATTTTCACAATAGATCAGGCACCTTTCAGGGGGACCATTGCCAGGAAGTAATGGGAAAGGGTCTGGGGAAGTATAAATGTCAGCTGTTTCCCAGTCGTGGATCTAAGGGGCAGTTTCCCCCCGCTCCTCCTTTTACACTTGTACCCACCAGTTTGGACTTGACTTCTGACTTCTGCTTTTTTTCTTCCTTTCCTTCCTAGGGTCCACAGCAGAGAGCATAAATTTATTGCTTTTCTGTATAATTTGGGTTGCCAAGAAAGTAACTGATCAATCCAGTCAAGTGGTGTCAGATTCCTTAAAATTCAGTGAATGCGAGTTCATTGTCTCTTAGTAGTTAACTTTTTAAAAAATTTTATTTATTTATTTAACTCCATTTGTTATTATTATGTTTTTTAATTTGACCCAACAGAGACAGAGAGAGAGAGAGACAAGGAAAGTGAGAAAGCAAGCCAACAGGTCCGGGACTCAAACCGTGGTCAGCCATGTGGGAATCCAGCGCCTTTAACCACCACGCCACCTGCCAGTCCCAGTAGTTAACTTTCCTTGCACAGCTAAGAGGATGGATCATTCCAGACCCATTTCTGAAACTAGTGAATTATATTGTGCTGTCCAGAACTAAAGGCAATTCTCAGATGTGTTGAGGCAGAAGGAAGAAGGTTACTTCCAACTCTTTTTCCTCCCTCAGTGTATTTCTTGTTTTTTTTTTTTTAGTGTGTTTCTTGTTTTGATTCTTCTGCTGTTGCTAAGGTCACTCTTCTTTTCTGTAATATTTTTCCCTCTCTGTTAGTCCAAATCTTGACATTTCTTTTACGACCCAGCTTAAGGTTTATCCCTGAATGATGCCTTCCCTGATTAATTCCACCTCCAGTATTTTTCCCCCTTGAATTCGTTCACTGTTGTTGTCCAGTTTGTACTTTTCTATGAAGCATTTTCTTTTTCTTTCTTAGGTTTTTGTCACAGGGTGCATGAACTTGCTGGAGAGAGACAGAGAGAGGGAGAGTAAGAAATCACCCTCCGGGGGGATGGTCATGTCACAGTTCTTTTTCCTCTGTTCTCTTCCAGGGATTTTGGCAAACGTGCACGCATGCCCAGTGTGATTTTTAAGCCATTGGGTCTGGAACTTGAACCATGGTCACCAATGTGGGAATCTAGCACCTCAACCACCACACCACCTGCTGGAACTGAAGCATTTTCTTACAGGTCACCATGTAATTGCTCTCAGGTGGTGTGGTGGTTAAGGGCGTTGGCCTCCCACATGGCCAACCACGGTTCGAGTCCTGGACGTGGTGGTTTGCTTTCTCACTTTTTCTCTCTCTCTCACGCTGTCCCTCTCTGGTCAAATGTAAAAATAAATAAATAAATAAGTAGTTAAATAAAAATAATTCTAAAAAAAATTACTCTCTATTTATTGTTTGCAACTCTTTTCTGATTAATGATACCAAAACTCCCTTAGGGCAGGGACCGTGTCTTCTCCCAGTGCAGAGGGAAAGTGAAAAATTGCCCCCATGGGGATGGCTATGCCACAGTTCCTTCTCCTCCATTCTCTCGGGATTTTGGGCATGCATGCACACCTGCCTGGTGTGTTTTTCAAGCCACTGGGTCAGGAACTTAAACTGCACAGTTGGCCGTGTGGGATCCAGCTTAACCTGGGCTTAGCCACCATACTACCAGCTGGCCCTTAGTTATGTGTTTTACCCATAGGAACATATTTACTAAAGACTGAGCTCAAGGTTCTTTTTTAAATATTTTATTTATTGAATTAGATTACTAGTATTTATTTATTTATTTTTGAGAGGCTTTTACTACAGGGCACATGCGCTCACCAGAAAGACAGAGAGAGACAGAGAGACAGAAAGAGAAAAATCACAACCCAGGGAGTATGATCACGCTGCAATCCCTTCTCCTCCATTCTCCTCTCGGGATCTTGGGCATGCATGCACACACACCTGGTGTGAGTTTAAGCCACCGGGTCTGGAACTTGAACTGTGGCCAACTACATGGGAGTCCAGTGACATAGCCATTATGCCAACTGCTGGTCCCCTGATCTGAAGTTTTTAAAAAAGTTTATTTACTTATTTCTTTAATGAGTGAGCAAGAGAGCGAGCGAGAGAGAATATCCCTGACAGGGTCCTGGCATTGTGACCCACCCCCAGCCTTTAGCCAGCCCTGGCATGAGCAAGCATGTGCTTGGTACACTCAGGGAGGTCGCTGAACTGGAACCGGCAACTTCCTATGTTACTTAGCACTGTATCACTATCTGGCCCCTACAATTCAAGTTTTTTATTGAAAAAATTTTTGCATTGTTTATTTAATTTTATTTATTATTATTATCTTTTAATTTGCTATAGGGCACATGCACTCATGAGAGATTGAGGAAGCAAGCCGCTACGTCCAGGACTAAAACCACAGCTGGCTATGTGGGAGTCCTGCATCTTAACCATCATACCACCTGCTCTGGTTCTTGAAATTTTCTCTTTATTCATGATAGAGCATACATGCAAGCATGTGAGACTGAGAAAGAGAGGAGAGAGAGAGGAGAGCCCTTTACAGGGCCTGGTCCTTCTGTGATCCTTACTCTAGTCCTTCAGCCTGTCAGATCTTGGGTACTCATGCACGTGCTACCCAGTGTATTTTAGGCAATCTGGGCTGGGGATTAGAACTGGGGTCACCATGTAGGACCCAGCTTGTCTATTTTTTTTTTCTTTTTTTGGAGAGGTTTTTGCTATAGGGTGCATGTGCTTGCCAGAGAGACAGAAAGTGAGAAATCACCCCCTGGGGGGATGGCCATGCTGCAATCCCTTCTCCTCTAGGTCCAGGACTCGAACTGTATGTGGGGATTCCAGCGCCACAATCCCTTCTCCTCCATTCTCCTCTTGGGATCTTGGGCATGCATGCACATGTGCCCGGTGTGAGTTTAAGCTACAGGGTGTGGGGCTCGAACCATGGTCGACTACATGGGAGTCCAGCGACATAGCCATTACACTAATTGCTGGTCCCACCAGCTTGTCTTGAGCAGTGTATTACCACCGGCCATGGAGCCAGCCCATTGAATTCAAGTATTTATTTATTTATTTCCATTGGTTATTTTATTTATTTATTTATTTATTTTATTTTATTTTATTTTTTTGGAGAGGCTTTTGCTATAGGGCGCGTGCACTCACCAGACAGACAGAGAGAGACATAGAGACAGAAAGCGAGAAATCACTCCCCAGGGGGGATGGTCACGCTGCAATCCCTTCTCCTCCATTCTCCTCTCGGGATCTTGGGCACGCACGCACACGCGCCTGGCGTGAGTTTTAAGCCACCGGGTCCGGGACGCGAACCACGGTCGACTACGTGGGAGTCCAGAGACATAGCCATTAGGCTAACTGCTGGTTCCCTATTTTATTTTATTTTTAATGTCTTTTTTTAAGTAATTATTTAATTTATTATTTTATTTAACTTTACTTATTTATTTTTTTGTTACATAAATTAACCCATTTATTGTAGGCTAGTGATATTCCAAATTTCTGTGGAGCTTCTACTGGTCTTTCAATTCCTTCAGTTTTCTGATGGCAGACTTCACTGTGACAGCCAAAGTCGTGGTGTAGGTCCAGTCACCACCAGCTACCATTTTCATGCAGGAGCCACTGTGCCAGATCCCCACAGCCCGTCTCTTCGTCTTGGCTTTGCCACAGAAAGAGCAAGTGTCCTTGGGGTGCTGGCTGATTTCAATTTTCTTCACCATTTTCCAGAGGGAGGCACCATAGCAGGTCTTGTATTTACCGATGATGCCAACCTTCTTGGTGCGTTTAGCCATACCGCCACCAACTAGGTCCGAGCCCAGAGAACTTTATTTATTTTAATTTGACCAGAGAGGGACAGAGTATGTGAGAGAGAGAGAGAGGGAAAGTGAGAAAGCAAGCCACAAGGTCTGGGACTTAAACCGCAGTTGGCCATGTGGGAGTCCAGCAGCCTTATCCACCACACCTCCTACTGGCCCCTATTATTATTATTATTTATTTTTTCTTTTTTTGGAGAGGTTTTTGCTATAGGGCACATGTGCTCACCAGGAAGACAGAGAGAGAAGAGAGACAGAAAGCAAGAAATCACCCCCCCAGGGGGGATGGCCACGCTGCAATCCCTTCTCCTCCAGGTCCAGGACTTGAACTGTATGCGGGAATTCCAGCGCCTTAACCACCATGCCACTTGCTGACCCTCCATTTGTTATTATTATTATTATTTTTAATTTGACTGGGCAGAGACAGAGAAAGAGAAAAGGAAAGCGAGAAAACAAGCCACCAGGTCTGGGACTCAAACTGCAGTTGGCCATGTGGGAATCCAGCTCCTTTAACCACACCACCTGCTGTCCCCTCAAATTCAGGTTCTTAACAAATCCAAATCCACAAGCAACTCTCACTAAACTGAATGTTCCAGGTTCTGACATTGCCAGTCATTTTGTAATGTAGCACTTTGACCTTTGAGTTTTTTTTTAAATTACTTTATTTAACTTTATTTATTTATTTT
Source organism: Tupaia tana (assembly GCA_026018925.1). Taxonomy (NCBI): domain Eukaryota; kingdom Metazoa; phylum Chordata; class Mammalia; order Scandentia; family Tupaiidae; genus Tupaia; species Tupaia tana. The sequence continues at coordinate 153,273,383 of JAKSZU010000006.1, forward strand.
TAATTTGACCAGAGAGGGACAGAGTGAGAGAGAGAAAGTGAGAAAGCAAGCCACCAGGTCTGGGACTCAAACCGTGGTCAGCCATGTGGGAGTCCAGCGCCCTTAACTACCATGCCACCTGCCGGCCTTGACCTTTGAGGGCTTAAGGCTTTTTCTAGCTTTAAACATTTGATACAAATGAAAATTTGGATATGTTAGCCACGTTTTTGGAACACAGTTTTGTTATCCGCAAAATGGGAAATGCTGACCTACTTGAGCCTCTTTCTTCTTCTTCTTTCTTTTTTTTTTTTTTTTTTTTGAAGTATTTTATTTACATTTATTTAATTTGACTAGAGAGGGATAGAGTGAAACAGAGAGAGAGAGAGTGAGAAAGCAAACCACCAGGTCCATGACTTGCACTGTGGTCCGCCTTGTGGGAGTTCAGTACCCTTAACCACCATGCCACCTGCTGGTCCCTCAAACCTTTTTAATAGCTTATAGATTAGATATTCAAAGAAATTTTGATCCTGCAAAAAATCTCTTGAGGGGGAAAGTTTCCTTAGGGAAAGCTGCATGTTACATAGACTGTTCCCTTCAATATGAACAAAACATTTAATTACCATATTAAATGCTCTGAGAAGTAAAGAAACCAGTTTAACTTGATTTTAAGCAGTATTTTCCAAACTTATTTGGATGTGGAATAATTTTTTCAGATAACATCTGCCTAGTATCCCAGAAAACTTATTTTCTGAGAAACACAGTTTGGACTGTCAACATGAATATTTTTAGGTATTAGGGGTGGTATAGGCAAGAGGAAAGTACAACTCATGAAATGTTCTAGGCTGGTTTTTGTGCTGGCTGTGGTCTGTAGCTTTGGACAATGCAGAAAACCTGTTTTTTAAAAAAAAGATTTTGATTTTTTCTTTGTTCTTGGCAGAGTGTGTGCATGTGTGTGTGTGAGAGAGAGAGAGAGAAGAGATAAATGCCCGCCACAGGGTTTGGTCACACGGTGATCCCCCACCTCCAGTCCCATAGCCCATCAGATCTTGCGCACTCATGCACCATGCCCGGCGTGTTTCAGGCAGACCAGGCTGGAGTTATAACTGTGGTCACATGCGGGATCTGGCTTCTCTTGAGCAGTGCACTGCCACAGAAGCCTCCCCCTCCCCCAAGAAAAAATATGAATAAACAAAACCCAACTCTCCCTTAATTGCAGTCATTATCAGTCTCTTAGATAATGAGTTAAATTTGTATGCCTTTCAGACTCTAGTTTCACTTTAGGCCCTTTTCCTTCCCTATAAAAGCATGGAATCTGGTAATCAATCACTTCACATACTAAATATCTACTCAAACAACTAGAGAAATTCTGATCTCATGAATTTATTTGAAAACATGTCAAATTAGGTCAGGTTAATAATACCTGCAGCCTATATCTGTCCAAGTGAAGATTATGTCATGATTTTCTCTCTCTCCTTTTTATTTATTTATTGAGAGATTTTTGCTATAGGATGCATGTACTCAGCAGAGAGACAAAGACAGAAAGTGAGAAATCCCCCCGACGGGAGATGACCATGCTGTACCTCCCTCCCGCATTCTCCTCTTGGGATCTTGGGCATGCACGCACATGCGCCTGGTGTGAATTTCAAGCCATCAGGTCTGGGACTCAAACCACAGTCGACCATGAGAGAATCCAGTGCCTTATCCACTATGCTTCCTGCTGGCCCCATATTATTTTTTTTAAATGAATGAATTTTTTTAGGTTTTTCCATAGGGCACATGAGACAGAGAGTGACAGAGAAAGGGAGAGTGAGAAATCACACCCCTGGGGGGATGCCCACCTGCAATTCATTCTCTCTTGGGATTTTTTTTTTTTTTTAAGAGAGGTTTTTCCTATAGGGCATGTATGCTCACCAGAAAGACAGAGACAGACAGAGACAGAAAGCGAGAAATCACCCCCCAGGGGGGATGGCCATACCGCAATCCCTTCTCCTCCATTCTCCTCTTGAATCTTGGGCATGCACGCACAAGTGTCCAGCGTGAGTTTAAGCTGCCTGGTCTGGGACTCGAACCATGGTCGACTGCGTGGGAGTCCAGCATCGTAAACATTATGCCATCTGCTGGTCCCTCCTCTCGGGATTTTGAGCACGCATGTACCCATGCCCAGTGTCAATTTCAAGCTGCTGGGTTGAGGGCTTGAATTATGAACTACGGTTGGCCATGCTGTTAACCACCAAGGTCAGTATGTCAACCATCACACCACCTGCTAGACCTTCCGTTTTACTTTTTTTTTTTTAAGAATTATTTTATTTAACTTTATTCATTTTTAATTTGACCAGACAGGGAGAGAGAGAGAAAGTGAGAAAGCAAGCTGCCAGGTCTGGGACTCAAACCACAGTTGGCCATGTGAGAGCCCAGCATCCTTAACCACCACACCACGGCTGGGCCCTCCTCTTTACTTTTTAATTGCAAGAGGACAGATTTTCTCACCAGAAAGAGAGCGTGAGAGAGGGAAAGCACTCCCTGATGGGGTGTGGTTACACAGCAATCCTTCCTCTCTTTCCATCCCCTTGGTCACACATGCACACAGGCCCTGTATGTTTTTCAAGCCTCTGGGGCCAGAATTTTAACTTTGGTTGACCATATGGGACCTGGCTCCCTTAATCACTAGGCAATGGGGTTGGTCCCAATAATTTCTCTTTAGTTCTAGTTTGGGTATTTGGTTTTTAGGCAGCCTGGGATAAATTAATTCCCTAAGGGCTGAACTTAGACATACGGATGTTTTTTAAAAATATCTTTTTTCATTTTCTTTTTCAGTTTATTTCTTCTATGAGAAATAGAGAGACAAAGAGAGAGAAGAAAGAAATAGGCACCTCCAACAGGGTCCTCATACCCTGATCCACTCTCACTCTGGTCAGCCGGAATTATGGCCCATGTACCTGCTGTGTCAGGGAGAACTCCAGGTGAGAACCTGGGACTTTCCTATGTGGGTTCAGCACCAAGGAGTATTACATTACCACTGCACTGCCAAGGAAAGCCCTCTTTTTCTTTTAAAATCCTTGGGGCTGGCAGGCAGCATGGTGGTTAAGGTGCTGAACTTCCACCTTGACTCCCTCCTGGACCTGGTAGCCCGCTCTCTCACTTTTCTTTTATCTCTCTCTGGTTAAACAAACAAAAAAAACAAAACAAAACAAAACAAAACAAAATTAAATAATTAAAAAAACACAAAAAACCCTTAAGTTGGAGGCTGACAGATGGCATGATGGTTAAGGGCACTGGACTACCACATGGCTGACTGTGGTTCTCGTCCCGGACCTGAAGTCTTGCTTTCTCACTTTCCTTCTCTCTCTTTTGCCCTGTCCCTTTCTGGTCAAATTAAAAATACATAGAGTTTGGGGGACCAGCAGTTAGCGTAATGGCTATGTCACTGGACTCCCACGTAGTCGACCGCGGTTCGAGTCCTGGACCCGGTGGCTTAAAACTCACGCCGGGCACGTGTGCGTGCGTGCCCAAGATCCCGAGAGGAGAATGAAGGAGAAGGGATTGCGGCGTGGCCATCCCCCCTGGGGGGTGATTTCTCGCTTTCTGTCTCTCTGTCTCTGTCTGTCTGGCGAGCGCACACGCCCTATAGCAAAAACCTTTTCAAAAAAAAAAAAAAAAAAGAAAAATACATAGAGTTTGGGACCAGCAGTTAGCGTAATGGCTATGTCGCTGAATTCCCATGTAGCTGACCGCGGTTTGAGTACTGGACCTGGTGGCTTAAACTCACGCTAGGCACGTGTGCATGCGTGCCCAAGATTCCGAGGAGACTGGAGGAGAAGGGATTGCGACATGGCCATCCCCTCTGGGGATTGATTTCTTGTTTTCTATTTTTCTGTCTCTCTCTTTCTGGTAAGCACACACGCCCTGTAGCAAAAACCTTTCATAAAAAAAACAAAAACAAAACCAAAACAACAACAACAAAAAACATAGAGTTAAATAAAATAATTCTTAAAAACAATCTTAAAAAAGTCCTTGACAGCAACTCTAATCCTTTATTATTATTATTATTATTATTATTATTATTACTTTTGGAGAGATTTTTGTTACAGGGTACATGCGCTTGCCGGAGATAGAAGTGAGAAATCACCTCCGGGGGGGATAGCCATGTTGCAATCCCTTCCTCTCCATTCTACTCCCAGAACTTGGGGCACGAATCCACATGTGCTCAGTGTTTCAAGCCATGGAGTCCTGGACTTGAATGGTGGTTGACCATGTGGCAGTCCAGCACCTGAACCACTACGCCTTCACCACTACGTCACCTGCTGACCCCATTATTATTATTACATTTGACAAAGGGCATGTGCACTCACCAGAGAGACAGAGAGAGAGAGAGAAAGCCACCAGGTCTGGTACTCAAACTATGGTCAGCCATGTGGGAATCCAGTACCTTCACCACCACGCCACCTGCTGGCCCTGCCCTAATCATTTCAATGATTTGGTTGTTTTTGTGCTTTCTTCATTATAGGTCACACATATTATGTAATAGCTGCATTTATTATAGCATTTCTTTTCCTCCAATATAATTTATAGATGGACTTTGAACAACTTGCAATCATTTCAAAGCAGGCAATGATTACTTTATTGTGAAGTATAACATACACAATAGAAAATGTGTATGTAGGGACTGATAGGTGGTGTGGTGGTTAAGGTGCTGGACTTCCACATGGCCGACCATGGTTCGAGTCCTGCCTCTGGCAGCTTGCTTTCTCACGTTCCCTTTCTTCTCTCCTTGTATCTCTCTAGTCAAATTTAAAAATAACAATAACAAATAAAATTAAATTATTAAAAAAGAAAAGTTATATGTAAGTATATAAAGAGCAATGATAAAATTAATATTTGTAACTTAGTTCAAAACATTATTTTTGAAACATTTATTCAATGTTCTTTCACGAGTGCCGCATGGAGAGAGGGCAGAGGGGGAGTTGCATCTAGGGTGTGTCTTTGCTGGAGACAGAGATAGAGAGGGTGAGAGGGGGGAAAGTGAGAAAGCAGCCCTTAGGGGGGAAGGTCCTGCCACTATCCCTTCTCCTCCATTTCCCTTTTGAAATTTTTGGGTACATAGTACAGGCGCCTGGTGTGTTTTTCAAGCCAGTTGTGCCACATGCAAACTGGGACTCTAGCCCGGCAGGAGGCCATATGGGATCTAGCCGCCTCAACCAAAGGGCCACCTGACTGGCCCCCTCTCTTTTCTTTGAGCATGCTCTCCACATATAAAGTCTCTTTCATTAGGGAGAGGTATCAAGTCTTCCCCAACAGACTATAAAGTTTTCAAAAACGAGAACTATTTTCCTTCCAAAGAATCTGTACTGATTCTACTGCAGCGACAGGCCCTATAAGTGAAACCATTTCCTGAGTGACTTTTGGTGGATGAAATCAGTCATCATGAAATGGGATCCAACACTCAGGTCCCAATTTTACTATGAAGTTTCCTATTAACCAGGGGCATATCATCTTGTTCCTAGTCTGCATGGGAGGAAGGAGGAAGGGAACTGGAAGAATCAGTCACGTTTCTTTTTGTTCCTACACTACTTCTTCTTCAGCAGTTATCATGTTATTATAGTTAATTATTTAATAGCGTTTATCCTTCTTTACAACTGAATACTCTCCTTGGGGGTAATGATCTTATTCTTTCTGTAAGTGACCCAATGCCTAGAACAGTACCTATCATTCCTTATCGGGTACTTAGGTCAATTTAGTGAACGCACACCTGTGGCGCCGAGTTTCTACAACTCTCCAGCTAGGTGCGTCTTCAGAGCCTTTTTGATTGGCCTCAGAAGTTAAGAAGATGGGGACAGATTTTGATGAATCTTTTCAATGCTGATGATCTAAGTCCCAGGCTCAAGCCCCTCCTAATAGACCCCTGACCAGACGACGGTGAGGTGGATGCCCCACACAGGCAGGATGCAGGTTCGAAAGATGCACAAACGCTAGAGGTGGTTCTGGTGGCTGGGGGAGGCTGGGAGTCTGGCTACCAAGACAGGCACATTTAACAGAAAAGTTCGACGGGTGGCGGGACTGACCACAGCTGCAAGGAGGAATGTAGACAGCTGAGCAGGCCAGAAATGCGATTTGCATATTGACTTGAACAGTGTATCCGGCCAGCATCGCCGGGGCAGAGAACCCCCAGTTCACCCCAGATTACCCTGGGCCAGACCGAGGCTGCGCATCCTCCCCCCAAACCCCTGGATCCCCGCCGGCCTTCATGGTCTCCCAGAAGCCTGAGCGGCCACGTTGTGGGAAGATCCGCGTTTCCCTCAGCCAGTGGCTCCGAAACGATCTTTCTGAGCAAAACTTGGGTCCAGAAGGCGAGGAAGGGTAAAGTGGTGCGGGAGGAGTCGCAAGAGACGCTGTGAAGGGCGGCTTGAGAGACGGCGATCCGGCTGGGACGTAGAGCCAAAAGCCGCGCGTGGCTCCTCTCCGGCCGCCCGCCTTCGGCCACCTCCGGGGTAGTTTCGGCTCTTTCCGTCAGTTGCAGCTCGGGCCCACCGCCCGCTTTTCCCTGCATGGGCCGTTCCGCACGCGGACGCCAGCTCGCGTCCCGCCCGTTTCCCCTTCCATCTAGTTTGTCCTGACACCCACGTCCAGTCCCTTCCCTTCCTCGGTCATCCCCAACCTCCGGCGACCCCCGAGCTCCTGAGACTCAGGCGCGCGAGCGGGCAGGCGGTGCGAGGCACGAGGCACCGGGGACGGGGACGAGCGAAAACTCGACGGTCGCAGCCCGCCCCCGGCCGGGCGCCTCTACTCGGAGGCCGCTCGCGCACCCGTTGGCTGCAACGGCCTCGAGCGCGACGCGGCGCGAGCACGCGCCCTGCGCGCTGGCTGGCTGGCGCGCACGCGCCCGAGAGGGCTCCGGGGCGGGGCGAGCCGCTCGAGCGCCGGCGAGGGTCGGTGCGGATCGGCTGGCACTCCGGCCCCCAGCCGCGGCTGCGACTCCCTGCCCGCCGCCGGGCCAGCAGGGGAGCGGGAAGGCGGCGGTGGGGGCGGGGCGCGTCCGGCTCCGGGAGAGCTGGGGGAGGAGCGGGACGACGACGGCGGCGGCTCTCGAGGAGGAGGAGAAGGAGGCGGAGGATCTCCTTTCCTCTTCTCAGACCCTGGAGCGTCCGGGACGCAGAGCCCGGAACTGAGGAGACCGGCGACTGCGGAGCCCGGGCTAGGTGAGGCTGGGGGTGCGGGCTGGAGGGCTCGGCGTGAGCTGAGGGGGCGCAGAGGTGCGGGGAGCCGGCTGGAGGGAAGGGAAGGGGGAGGGGGCCGCTGTTCGGAGATTGGGGTGCGGAAAGGAGGGGGTCGCGAGCCTTTTGGGACCTGGAGTGCCCGGAGGGTGGAAGGTTGCTGGGGTCACTGGGGCGGGCCGAGGCTCACGGGTCCGAGTCGGGAGTTTCCAGAGGGATAGGCCAGGGAAACAATGGAGTGAGGGGGACTCTGCTGTGAGCGTGTGTGGGGTATTGGATTTTAAGAAACAACGAGCGAGATCGAGAAGAAAGAGAATGGATCATTTGGGAAAAGAAGTACCGAGGATTGGGAATGCGATGGGGATGGGTAAGGTCATCTTGTGTGGGCGTCCGAGGTCCTTCTTTAGGATTTGGGGGCAATAATGGAATACGGGATATAGGGACAGTCTTGGAATTGAGGGGGAAACGGAATGGAAAATAAAGCAAAAAGAGGGAGAAAAATACAGTGAGTGTGTTTGGGGCTGGAATTAAAGCAGAAAGGTAGATCCAGTTAGAGTATAGGGTAGGGGGACTAGGGGGATAGCTTTCTCCTGATTTTCCAAGAGGATTGGCTTCTTTTAGAAAGTGGGTCTTTCTCAGGTGTGTCCCTCCACTAAGTACAAGCTACTCTTAGTAATTTGGTTATCATTTAGAGCCTATTTGATAAAGCATGCCTGTTTTATTTCTCCTCTGTTCATGAGGTTACTGTAGGTAATTTACCTGTAGTTCATGAAGCAGGAGAAGACAGATCACCAAAAATACCTTGCTTGGAGTTAGATCTGTGATGATGCAGAGATCAGGGTGTTTGGGGTGAGCCAAGAGCTTGCTTGTTTGTTTTTATTTGGACCAAATAGTGATGGTTAGCCTTGATAAAGTCTGTATGTTATCTGAATTTAGAATTGTAAGTTCTCACTGAGAAATATTCATGCAGTATCTGCTACTAGTTTTATACTCGTAGGAGAGAGTTGGGGGTCTGCCTCAAGAAATTGTTTATTGATGCTGACTTCAAATGGTCAAACTGTCTGATACCTTCCAGTTTGAATTAAGTCATTTAAGAATATTGTGGGAAAGTATTTCTGGGGCTATGATCTTTTCATTTCCTTAATACTTGAATTTCTAGACCAAATTTGGACTGGTACTAGGTAGAAGGTGACTAATTTTGAAGTTGTAGTCACCGTATGTGTTTGTAAATAGTTCATGGTAAGCTTTTTATATGCTGGACGTTAAATTTTGCTGACTCACCTAAGATTTCTGGACATTTATTAGTTTCTATTTCCTAGCTAGGTCTTGGATGGTAGCCTTGGCTACTCTTTAAAGGTCCCAAAATAATAATCTTAAATTGTCGCTTTTCTTACACATTAAAAAAAACAAAACTAGGAGTGTAATAATGTCCTCTTTAGTAACAAGGTGGCTTTTTATTGACCTCTCAGTAAGTTAGGCAAGGTACTAAGATTTTTTTCTCATGCATTGTTTCACATAATTTAATTCTCACAATTTGTTCCTCTTTCATAAATTAAGAGGTTAAAAATAATTTCCTAAAGTCATAGAGCTAGTAACAAAGCTGAATTCAGACTCAGCTGTTGGATGACTTTACGTCTTCGCTGCCCGGGCCTTCTTTCTGCTGCACTCTCATCTTGGTTGTGAATTAGTTGAAACTTGGATCTGATAGGGTAACGGTGATTTAGATGATGATTGGCTTAGTGGGCTACATCTGTGGGGTTGTATGGGCGGTTTATTGCTCCTGTGATTTAACAAAGCTTCTAGGGTCTGATAGTAGGGCTAAAAAACCTCTCTCCAAGGGTTTGTTCTGTGAGTACACTTAATTTTCTGTTTAGTCTAGTGTCCCGCTGAAGTACTGTGCGTACGTGGCACTCCTCCTTGTAGAAGTCAAGACAGCCAGTTGTGGAGCCAGAACCAATTAGCTCTGGAAAACAATTGAAAACTGCTCAGGGCTCAAGTGCCCTCCAAGCACCTGTTGAGCCCTCAGTTGGTACTAGCATTACCTCTAAATATAGACAGGATCCTCTTAGAAACCGGGAGTGAAGCAGCTAGAACCGAGAGAAACAGCTGGGGCCTGCGGGAGGAGCCGGAGGTTACTGGCCAAACATCAGCACAGCCCTGGAGGCTGGTCAGGCTACAGATACTACTGAACCGCAGGAGGGGAGGCAGGGGAGGCGATGGGAGGCAATTCTCGATTTGTGTGAGCAAGTATGCATTCCCAGCACTGAACCCAGAGTTCTTTATATTACTTTATAAGATAGCCCTAAGTATTATCTCCATTCTTCAGATGAGGCTCAGAAGGGCTAAGTAACTTGCACAGTCACTAATAATGGCTGTGAAAGAAGTTCAAATATACGGTTTTTTAAATTGCTGCTTGCACTTTCCTACTTAGGGTCATCATATTTTTTTTTTTTTTTTTTTTGAGAGTTTTTTTTCGCTATAGGGCGCGTGCGCTCGCCAGACAGACAGAGACATAGAGACAGAAAGCGAGAAATCACCCCCCAGGGGGGATGGCCACGCCGCAATCCCTTCTCCTCCATTCTCCTCTTGGGATCTTGGGCACGCATGCACACGCGCCCGGCGTGAGTTTTAAGCCACCGGGTCCAGGACGTGAACCGCGGTCGACTACGTGGGAGTCCAGCGACATAGCCATTACACTAACTGCTGGTTCCCCTTAGGGTCATCATATTAAAGCTGGGAACTAAAAGTCACTCTTTCAGTTCTACTTTTTTCTCTGTAAGAAGTATCAATAAAACTGTAATTTCAGTCTTGCTGCTTTTATTGGTAACTGGAATGAAAACTTGTATTTTTGACGTATTTGTTAGGCGAGTCCATTCATTAGATTGCAAAGGACTTGAAGAATATAGTTCAGCTTCCTCAGTTGCTTAGTGTGTATCTGCAGCATCGTAAAAACGGCAAGTCCATCCCTTCTAGTCTGGCTTGGCTTTCTAGGTAAGTCATCCAGGTTCCGGAGAATATCAGTGAAGAATGCCTGTTACATACTCTTAGCACTTTTCTTTTTTTCTTTTTTTTTTTGGAGAGGTTTTTGCTATAGGGCGCGTGCGCTTGCCAGACAGGCAGAGAGAGACAGAGAGCTAGAAAGCGAGAAATCACCCCCCAGGGGGGATGGCCATGCCACAATCCCTTCTCCATTCTCCTCTCGGGATCTTGGGCACGCACGCACACGCGCCCGTTGTGAGTTTAAGCCACCGGGTCCGGGACGCGAACTTTGGTTGACTACGTGGGAGTCCAGCGACATAGCCATTACACTAACTGCTGGTCCCAGCACTTTTCTTTAAAAAAAAAAAAAAAAAAAAAAAAATCCACTGAAAAAAGTTATTTCGTTCATGAGCAAGAGTGACAGCACCCTAGTGGGGTCTTTTTTTTATTATTATTTTTTAATTTGCCAGGGTGTGTGTGTGCTTGCCAGACAGAGAAAACAAGTGAGAAAGCACCCCTTTTGTGGGGAAGTTAGGCTGCAGTTCTTTCTCCTCCTTTCCTTCCTCCTTTCAGGATTTTGGACGCACATTTGCATATGTGTGGTTTTTTTTTCAAGCAGACAGATCTGGACTCAGCTGCACTAGTTGACCATATGGGATGTACGATCCAGCCGCCTTAACCACCATGCCACTTGCTGGGCCCCAACAGGGTCTTGACATTGCCATTCATCCCCAGCCAGCCCTGGATCATGGGCAAGCATGTGCTCTCCTACCCAGGGAGGTCGCTGAACTTGAACAGGGACCCTTCCTAAGTGGGATTGCCTAAGTGGTGCATTTTGCTAGTGTGCCATTGTCTGGCCCCTCTTACCACTTTTCTTTTTCTTTCTTTCTTTTTTTTTTTTTTTTTGGAGAGGTTTTTGTTATAAGGCACGTGCATGTGCCATAAAGACAAAGAGAGACAGAAAGCAAGAAATCACCCCCCGGGGGATGGCCACGCTGCAATCCCTTCTCCTCCATTCTCCTCTCGGGATCTTGGGCATGCACACACATGAGCCCGGCGTGAGTTTTTTTTTTTTTTTTTTTTGGAGAGGTTTTTCGCTATAGGGCGTGTGCGCTCGCCAGACAGACAGAGAGAGACATAGAGACAGAAAGCGAGAAATCACCCCCCAGGGGGGATGGTCACGCCGCAATCCCTTCTCCTCCACTCTCCTCTCGGGATCTTGGGCACGCACGCACACGCGCCCGGCGTGAGTTGTAAGCCACCGGGTCCGAGACGCGAACCGCGGTCGACTACGTGGGAGTCCAGCGACATAGCCATTACGCGGCGTGAGTTTAAGCCACCAGGTCCGGGATGTGAACCGCGGTCAACTACATGGGAGTCCAGCGACATAGTTATTATGCTAACTGCTGGTCCCCCATCACTTTTCTTTTTAAAAGTATTTTTCTTTTTTTTTCTTTTTTTTTTTTTAAGAACTATTTATTGGGGTTGGCAGGTGGCATGGTGGTTAGGAGTGCTGGACTCCCACTTGGCCAACTATGGTTCAAGTCCTGGACCTGGAAGCTTGCTTTCTCTCTCTGTCCCTCTTTGGTCAAATTAAAAAATAAAAATAAAAAAATAATAAATAAAAATAAGGAAAATAATTTTTTAAAAAGAATTTAAAAACATTTAAAATTTTATTTATTTATTTATTTATTTATTTATTTATTTTAATTTGACCAGAGAAGGATAGAATGAGAGAGAGAGAGAGGGGAAGGGAGAAAGCAAGCTGCCAGGTTCGGGACTTGAACCACTGTCGGCATGTGGGAGCCCAGCGCCCTTAACCACCATGCCACCTGCCAGCCTCACCACTTTTCTGATATATTTTTGCCACAAAAATATGGCCATCATTTCTATTTGGTTACTTTTTTTCTTAGGTTTTGCCATAGATCGTGTGTGCTTGCAGGAGAGGGAAAGTGAGAAATACACATTGATTTTTTTTTTTTTTTGTCATTTTAACCATTTGTAAGTGTACAGATCAATGACATTAATTACATTCACATTGCTGTGCGACCATCACACCATCCATATCTGAGAATTCTTTTTTGTCTTCCTAAATAGAAACTCTGTACTTAAACTCTGGTTTCTCATTCTTTTCTCTCTGCCCAGCCTCTGGCAACCACTGGTTTACTTTCTGCTTCTGTGAATTTGACTAGTTTAGGCATTTTATATAAGTGAAATCACACATTATTTGTTCTTTTTTTTAAAGGAGAGTTATTTTTATTTAACTTATTTATTTATTTTAATTTGACCAGAGAGGAAAAGAGAGATAAAAAGTGAGAAAGCAAGCTGCCAGGTCCAGGACTCAAACTGCAATCGAGCCACCACGCCACCTGCTGATCTCATACATTATTTGTTCTTTACAGCTCAGCTGTTATGGCATAGTGGTGACACTAGACCTTGTAGTGCTGTCACGTTTGACAACTGTGATTTGGATTCCATGTGGGCCTAAAAAACACCTGGGGACGTGTACCTAGTTGCCTAGGATCCTGAGGAATTGGAGGGCTGGGGAAAGCAGATTCTAGTGTGATGAGACCCTGTCACGGGCACTTTCTCTTTCTATCTCTATCTCTCTCCCTTTCTCTCTTGGGTACACGCATGCGTTTTTGTTTTTAATTTTAGGTTTTTGCCATAGTGTACGTATATTTGCCAGACCAGAGAGAAACAGGGACAGTGAGAGGGAAAGTGAGAGATCACCCCACAGGGGTTGACTATGCCCTAATCACTTTTCCTCCCTTCTGGCATTTTAGGCATGCATGCATATTTGCCTCATGTGATATTCATGCCACCAGGTTCGAGACTCGAACCACAGTCAGCCATGTGGGAATCCAATGCCTTAACCTCTATGTCACCTGGCTGGCCCCCTGCATGTACTTTCTATCTTAAAGAAAAAGAGAAAAAAAAAAATGTTCATTTGTGTCTGGTTTATTTAACTTTTTGTAATGCCTTCATCATTCTTTCCCACTGTAGCATGTGTCACAATTTTATTCCTTTTTAAGATTGAATAATGTTCCATTGTGTGTGTGTGTGTGTATATATATACACATACACCATTTTGTTCATTCATTCTCAGTGGACTTTTTAGTTTTTGTGAATAGTGCTGCTGTGAACATGAGTGTGTAAGTATTGGTTTGAGTCCCTGCTTTCAGTTCTTTTGGGTATACACCTGGAAGTATAATTACTGGATCATATGATCATTGTCTTTTATTTTATATATATATGTACACACACACATATATATATTTATTTTAGTTTGCAGTGGGATGTGTGGACTCACACTTGCTGGTGAGAGACAGAGACAGAGGGGGAGAGAGAGAGAGAGAAAGAAAGCATCCCCCGGGGAAATCACCATGCCCCAGTTCTTTTGTCTCTATTCTCTTCTTGTTCTTGGGACTTTGGGCATGCATGCACATGGGCCTGGAATTGAAATCATGCCTCCAGATCTGGCACTTGTCCTGTGTAGTTGGCCATGTGGGATCCAGCCACTATAACCTCTATGTCAGCTGCTGGCCCTTTAAAATTATTATTTATTTTTAAAGTTTTTGCTACAGTATGTGTGTGCTCACCAGAGAGAAACAGAGAGGGAACTGAGAAATCAACCCCCAGGGGGGATGGCCATGCCATACTCCTCTTTCTTCTATTCTCTGGGGATCTTGGGCATGCACACACATGCTCCTGGTGTGTTTTCAAGCTGCCAGGTCTGGGACTTAAACCGTGCATTTGGACAAGTGGGATCCAGCTGCCTTAACTACCATGCCACCTGGCTGGCCCCCTTTTTTTTAAATTGCTGGAGAGTGTGTGCTTACCAGAGAGAGAGAGAGAGAGAGAGAGAGAGAGAAAGAGAGAGAGAGAAGAGGGAAGCATCGCCCCATGAGGTGTGGTCAGTCCACAATCCTTTTTTTTTTTTTTTTTTTTTGAGAGAGATTTTCGCTATAGGGTGCATGCGCTCGCCAGACAGACAGAGAGAGACATTAGAGACAGAAAGCGAGAAATCACCCCCCAGGGGGGATGGTCACGCCGCAATCCCTTCTCCTCCGTTCTCGTCTCGGGATCTTGGGCACGCACGCACACGCGCCCGGCGTGAGTTTTAAGCCACCGGGTCCGGGACGCGAGCCACCGGGTCCGGGACGCGAACCACGGTCGACTACGTGGGAGTCCAGTGACATAGCCATTACGCTAACTGCTGGTTCCCAGTCCACAATCCTTTCTCTTCCATTTCTCCATTCTTTTGGAACTTTGGGCATGCACATACACACTCCTGGCTCATTTTTTTCAAACCGTTGGGACAGGGATTCAAACTGCACTTGGCCATGTGGGATCTGGCTCCCTTAACCACTAGACTGTGGGGCTGGCTCTGAATCATATTGATGATTCTGTGTATAATATTGTTTTAAAGTATATTTATTATATTTTAAGAGTTTTTTTTTTCTCTATAGGGCATATGTGCTTGCTGCTGGAGCGGCAGAGAGACAGAAAGCAAGATATCACCCCCCAGGGGGGAAATCACCTCCACGCCGTAATTCCTTCTCTTCCAGTCTTCTCTCGGGATTTTGGGCATGCATGCACATGTACCTGTGAGTTTCAAGCCTAGGGGTCCAGGACTTGCACTATGGTTGGCCATTTGGGAGTCCAGCAATATAACCATTACGCCATCTGTTGGTCTCAAGTTTCTTTTATTCATGAGAGAGAGTGTGTGCACATGAAAGAGAGAGAAGAAAGAGGGGAGTGAGTGACACCCTAGACATGATCTCTTTAGGCCAAAGAGCCCCTTCCCTCAGCCCTCCAGCTCGTCAGGATCTTTTTTCTTTTTTAAAAAAGAACTATTTATTTAATTCTATTTGTTATTGTTCTTTTTAATTTGAGCAGAGAGAGAGAGAGAGAGAAAGGGAAAATAAGAGAGCAAGCTGCTAGTTCTGGGGGTTGAACTGCAACCCCACGTGGGAGTCCAGTGCCTTAACCACCATGTCACCTGCCAGCCCCAAGATCTTTTTTTTTAAGAGATTTTTTGCTATAGGGCACGTGGGCTCACTGGAGAGACAGAGAGAGAGAGACAGAAAGTGAGAAATCACTGCCTGAGGGGATGGCTATGCTGCAGTCCCTCCTCCTCCATTCTCCTCTTGGGATTTTGGGCACACACACCTACGTGCCTGGCAAGAGTTTCAAGCTGCTGGGTCTAGGACTTGAACCATGGTCAACCACGTGGGACTGCAGCACTTTACCAGTACACCACCTGCTGGCCCCTCATCAGAATCTTTGAGCTTGCGTGCACTTGGTGTATTTTAAGGTCAGCTCACCATCCAAACCAGCAGTTGGCCATATGGCTCCTGGCACTCTTGGCACTGCCTGTGCCATCAAGGCGGTGAATGTTTCAATTTTGAGGAAACTTGGTTCCTTTAGATGGTGGTTTTATTATGTGTTCACCTGAAGGTAGCTCTTGGCCTTCTGTATGAGGAATGGTGCTTTCTCTACTGACTTTCCCTATGTTGTTAGCAGGTCACTTGTAATGGAAATGATTCAGTAGGAAATGATTTACCTAGTTTTCATGTATTCAGCGTGGAAGGATCTATTTGTTACATACTGATCTTCGCAGTCACTCCTGCAAGTGTGGATGATCTTAAGAATATTTCGTCTCAGGACGAACAGTTGGCGTAATGGCTATGTTGCTGGACTCCATGTAGTTGATCATGGTTCGAGTCCTGGACCCAGTGGCTTAAACTCAGGCCAGACGTGTGTGCGTGCGTGTGCGTGCGTGCCCAAGACCTTGAGAGGAGAATGGAGGAGAAGGGATTGCAACGTGGCCATCCCCCCTCAGGGATGATTTCTTTTTTTTTTTTTTTTTGAGGAGGTTTTTGCTATAGGGCGCGTGCACTTGCCAGACAGGCAGAGAGAGACAGAGAGATAGAAAGCGAGAAATCACCCCCCATCTTGGGCACGCACACACACGCGCCCGGCGTGAGTTTAAGCCA
This sequence comes from Tupaia tana, assembly GCA_026018925.1. Taxonomy (NCBI): domain Eukaryota; kingdom Metazoa; phylum Chordata; class Mammalia; order Scandentia; family Tupaiidae; genus Tupaia; species Tupaia tana. The sequence continues at coordinate 153,289,551 of JAKSZU010000006.1, forward strand.
CCGGGTCCGGGACTCGAACAACGGTCGACTACGTGGGAATCCAGTGACATAGCCATTACGCTAACTGCTGGTACCCAGGGGTGATTTCTTGCTGTCTCTTTGTCTCTCTCTCTCTCTCTTTCTTTCTTTTTTAATTTAATTTAATTTAATTTATTCATTCATTTTTTTTAACTTGACGAGAGAGAGAGCGAGAGCGAGAGCGCGCGCAACTGAGAAAGCAAGCCACCAGGTCCGGGACTCGAACTGTAGCCAGCCATATGGGAGTGTCCAGTGCCTTAATTACCACACCACCCGCTGGTTCCCCTCTGTCTTTCTGGCGAGTGCACACACCCTATAGCAAAAACCTCTCCAAAAAAAAAAAAAAAAAGAATATTTCATCTGTATCTGTTCTTCATTCATTGAAAAATGTTTGAGTACCTTCTATATGCTTTAAGTATTTTTAGCAGGTAGCAAGATTGCATGGACAGAGAGCAGGAAGTAAAATTAGTTGAAGTCCATTTGTTTGACTCCATTTTCTCTCCCTTCATGTCTGAGTTGGCATATACTACCAAATGTAATAGGTTGAAATCGCTACAGTGTATTGTCCCTTAGGATGGGTCTACCTTTTCTTTTTTCAGGGAGAGATTTTGCTCTAGGGTGTATGCTCTTGACAGAGAGACAGAAGGTGAGAAGTCCCCTGCCCCGCCCCGGGGATGGTTGCATTGCAATCCATTCTCCTCTTGGGATTTTGGGCATTCACGCAGACATACCAGGCATGAGTTTCACGTGGAAGTCTAGTGATGTAACCATTACGTCATCTGCTGGTCCCTCTACCTTCCCATTTTATTTTTTCTAAATGTCACATGAAGATTGATTTCGCTTCATGAGATTATTGGGCTCCAAAGTGACTTGAGACTCATGCTGTTTTCTGGGAGCCTTATAGAAAACTTAGTGAGCCCTCACTCACCTTGGATGTGTTCTGTTTGAAACCCAGGCCAACTGGCAGTTAGTTGAATTGGTCCTGAAATATTTTTAAAGATTAGAGGTTTGTAAATACTTTATATGGAGATTGCTGAATATTAAGTATTGGCCAGAGGCACCAGCATTTACTCTCCATGTTCACAGCCATCTTGGCAGCCTATGGGAGTGGGTTCCTGAAAGGTACGTCATTTTCCACACATTCTGCGGTAGCCCGAGGCCCTGAAAATATTTTGCAGGGTCTGAGGATGCAGCATTAGCTTAAAGGCACCTTGTGCAGCCTTTGTCTTGTGACTAATTTGTGGTTATGCAAAAGTTGCTTAGAGGTTTTTGGGACTCTCTGGGGGCTACATAGGGATTCTTGCTGATCCAAACCCTAAATAATCTTGGATTACCTAAGAAGGAGTTATTAACATTACTTAGCAAGCAGGTTGAAATGATTACTAGTTGTGTGTGTGTTTGTGTGTCTGTTCTTTAGAAGTGGCTAAAGGTTGTTGGGACTCAGGAGAAGGAGGTTTGTGAAGAGGCTGTCATATGACTGTGAATGAGTCAGGATAGGTAAGTGAATGTGCCTTTTGTACTTAAATGCTGCCAACGATATTACTTATTGTCCTGACTAGGATTGAAAAGGCCAATTTGTAAAACCTGCAATCATTACCATCTTCAGTGACTTGCTGTTATTTTAAAGCTACCTCAGGGGTAGAATAGCATTTTTCCTTAAATTATCCACTTGGTCCCTGATTATAGCATGTCAATGTGGTTAGCCCACTGCTGGCTTTTCCTGGCCTACTCTTTTTTTTTTTTTTTTTGGAGAGGTTTTTGCTATAGGGCCCGTGCGCTCGCCAGACAGACAGAGACAGACAGAGAGACAGAAAGCGAGAAATCACCCCCCAGGGGGATGGCCACGCCTCAATCCCTTCTCCTCCATTCTCCTCCCGGGATCTTGGGCACGCACGCACACGCGCCCGGCATGAGTTTAAGCCGCCGGGTCCAGGACTCGAGCCGTGGTCGACTACGTGGGAATCCAGCGACATAGCCATTATGCTAACTGCTGGTCCCCCTGGCCTACTCTTAACTTTGATTCAAAGTATGCATTGGTGTGTGGCAGAAGTGACTCTTTCCCTTACCTTTTCAGGTTTTCCTTTTACATCTTTGTAGTGAATTTCCTTTATAGCCTACCCGCATATCCTGCATAGTCCTCTGTACAAGGATCTCATGGTAAGAGGCTCCATCACACTTGATGGAAACAGTGACATCTCTGTAACTAATGTGGAATGACAGGTAGCTGAAGTATTGTAGCTGAATGGTAGGTGGTACAGAGCCAGCACAAGACCAAGTTAGCCATTTAGTTTAGAGCCAAACCCAATTTTTTTTTATTACAATTCAGTACACATTGGGTTTCCTCTTTTTTAATTTTTAATTTTATATTTTTTTATTTTGCCAGACAGTGTGTGCACTTACCAGAGACAGGCAGAGAAAAGGTGTGTGTGGGAGACACTCACTCTCAACCAGTGGGATGGAGTTGCTGCTGCAGTTTCTTCTGTTCCTTCATCTTGGGATTTGAGGCATGCATGCACACACCCCGGGGATTTTTTTTTCCCTTCTTTTTAAAAAAGAATTATTTTGGGGACCAGTAGTTAGTGTAATGGCTGTGTCACTGGACTCTCATGTAGTCGACTGCGGTTCAAGTCCCAGACCTGGTGGCTTAAACTCACTCCGGGCGTGTGTGCACCCAAGATCCTGAGAGGTGAATGGAGGAGAAGGGATTGCAGCATGGCCATCCCCCCTGGGAGGTGATTTTTCACTTTCTGTCTCTCTTTCTGGCGAGTGCACGTGCCCTATAGCAAAAAAACAAAACAAAACAAAAAACAACCTCTCCAAAAAAAGAATTATTTTTATTTAACTTTATTATTATTATTATTATTATTATTATTATTTAATTTGACCAGAGAAAGAGAGAGTGAGAAAGCAAGCTGCCCTATTTTTTTTTTTAAGAGAGATTTTTGCTATAGGACATATGTGCTCTCCAGAGAGTCAAAAACAGAAAGTGAGAAATCACTCCCTAGGGGGATGGTCATGCCCCAGTACCTTCTCTGCCATTCTTCTCTTGGGATCTTGGACATGCACGCACATGTACCCAGTGTGAGTTTTAAGTTACCAGGTCTGGGATTTGAACCGCGGTCAACTATGTGAGAGTCCAGCGACGTTACCATTATGCCATCTGCTGATCCCTATTGTTATTATTTTTTAATTTGCTATAGGACACATGTGCTCACCAGAGAGAGACAGGAAGAGAGAGAGAGAAAGAGAAAAGGAAAGTGAGAAAGCAAGTTGCCAGGTCCAGAGCTCTGTGATTGGCCAAGTGGGAGTCCAGTGCCTTAACCACCATGCCACCTGCTGGTTCCCCATGTAGGAATTTTCAAAGTTTATATTTGATATTTGTCATTAGCTAGCCTTTAATGTTAAAATGATCCTATATGTTAGACTACAGTATATTATCATATCTGTACTTTGAGAGTACAGGAAACAATGAATAACAGTGATTACTAAATGTGTGTTTGGTCATATAGCCTGATGAGGTAGAAAAAGCCCCTGCAAGGAGAGATCTTTGGTACCTTTATCCTGATTACTGCTACCTGCAATCTTAACATTTCAGTAATATTAAGTAGAATTATATTCAGTTTTTACATGATTACATTTTAGGCAGTAAAGCTGAGAATACACAATCCTTTCATACTCCATTGGCTAATCATGTCTACTCTAAAACAACCCCAATTATTTGATTAACTTTGGCAGCTGAGGTTTTTGATGGATCTACTAAATGATGTTAATTATGATCAGGCCAATATTGATAGTATAGTTACAATATTTCCAATATTTTTCTTTTAATTTTGTGAAATAAGAAAGCTGTATTACTTGTTAGATAAGAGCACAAGCCATTGGGTTCACAAATCTGGCTTTGAATCTCTTCTATCTACATATTCTCTCAACTTGATCAAGTCATTTGATTTTTCTGGGTCTGTTTCTGTATCTGTAAAAATAGATGTAGTAGTAATCCCTACTACAGAGCCATTGTAACTGTTGGATTTTTTTTTTTTTTTTTTTTTGAGAGGTTTTTGCTATAGGGCGCGTGCGCTCACCAGACAAAGAGAGACAGAGAGACAGAAAGTGAGAAGTCACCCCCCAGGGGGGATGGCCACGCTGCAGTCCCTTCTCCTCCATTCTCCTCTCAGGATCTTGGGCACACATGCACACGCACCCGGCGTGAGTTTTAAGCCACTGGGTCCGGGACACGAACCACGGTCTACTACTTGGGAGTCCAGTGACATAGCCATTACGCTAACTGCTGGTCCCCAATTTTTATTTTTTAAGAGTGATTTTTGCTAAAGGGTGTGTGCACTCACTGGAGAGACAGACAGAAAGTGAGAAGTCACCCCCCAGGGGGATGGCCATGCAGCAGTCCCTTCTCCTCCATTCTCTAGGGATTTTGAGCATGCATGCATATGTGCCCAATAGGAGTTTTAAGCCACTGAATTCAGGACTTGAACTGCAGTTGACTATGTAATCATTACACCATCTGCTGGTCCCAATTTTTTTTTTTAAATTTTGCCAGAGGGTGTGTGAGTTCGCTGGTGCGAGATAAGAGAGAGCAAGAGAAAGTTAGAAATCACTTCCCCATGGGGAAAGGTCATGTCACAATCCCTTCTCTTCCATTTCTCTTTCCTTTTAGGATTTTGGACATGGACACGCATGTGTCCGGCATGTTTCTCAAGCCACAGGTCCAGGACTCAAGCAATGTAGTCAACCATGTGAGGTCCAGCCACCTTAACCACCAAGCCATGGGTTGACCCCACACAGTAATTTTTTATTTAACTTTTTGAGAAACTGTTCCTGTTTTTCACAGGGGCTTCACTATTTTCTATTCCCATCAAGAATGTGTTAAGATTCTGATTTCTCTCTATCCTTCTCAACACAACCTATCTCAGTAGGTGTGAAGCAGTACCTAGTGGTTTTTATTTGCATTTCCCTAGTGGTATTGAGCATCTTTTCATGTGCTTATTGGCCATTTGCATATCTTCTTTGGAGAAATGTCAGTTTAAATCCTTTGCTCATTTTTTTTTATTTTTAAAAAAGAGTTATTATTTTAATTTATTATTATTATTACTATTAATTTGACCAGGAAGAGAAAAAGAGAGAGAAAATGAGAAAGCAAACTGTCAGGTCTTGGATTTGAACTGCAGTTGGCTATGCGGGAGTTCAGCACCTTAACCACCACACCACCTGCCAGTCCCCTGTCCATTTTTATTTATTTATTTATTTATTAAAAATTATTTTAACTTTTTATTTTTTATTTATTTATTTTCTAATTTTCCAGTTTGACCAGAGAGACATAGAGACAGAGAGAGAGAAAGTGAGAAAGGAAGCCACCAGATCTGGGACTTGAACCATGGTTGGCCATGTGGGAATCCAGCACCTTTAACTATGACACCACCTGCCAGCCCCCCTGCCCATTTTTAAATTAGATTGTCTTTTTGTCAAGTTATAACTGTTGAATTTTTAATTGCCAGAGTGTGTGTGTGTGTGTGTGTGTGAGAGAGAGAGAGAGAGAGAGAAAGCATCCCTTGATGGAGCATGGTCACTTTGCACTCCTTTTTCTTCTAGTTCTTCCTTTTGTCAGGATTTGGGGCATACATGCACAGGTGCCTGGCCTATTTTGCAAGACAGGGGGCTGGACTTGAACAATGGTTGGCCACGTAGGATGTGGCTCCCTATGATGGGTTTAACTGTTGTGTGATAGGGCTGGCCCGTTATTGAATTTTAATGGCTATAAAATGGCTCAATGAATTCATTAAATATTAGCTAATAACAGTTGTTTTTTTGCTGCATGTGGCCCAAATTGGATGGAAACTGCTTGGCTTTTCCAAATAGCAGTGGAGTAACAATACAACTTTTATTTGTTGTCAATAAAGGTTGATTCTGTTGGTGTTAATACTTTGCTGTTTATTCATTTAAATTTGTTATAGGACATGTGTGCTTGCAAGAGAGAGAGAGAGAAGGAAAGAAAAAGCAAGCAAGCAAGCATGTCCCCAGGGGGATGGCCATACTATAGTCTCCCCTTCTCCTGGGGTTTTGGTCACACATGTACATACACCCAGTGTGATTTTCAAGCTGCTGCGTCTGGAAATCTTACTGCAGTCTGCCATGTGGGAATCTAGCACCATGCCACCTGCTGGCTCGGCTTCATTCATTTATTTTTAAAAATTTGACCAGAGAGACACACAGAGGGAAAGTGAGAAAGCAAGCCACCAGGTCTAGGATCTAACTGTGGTCAGCCATGTAGGAGTGTCCATGATCCCGTTTCCTGCAGCCCTCCACCTCAGAATCTAGGCATAAGTGCCCCCAGTGTTTTTTCAGATCGACTCAGGATCTGATGATCCTGTAGTCAGTCAGCTGTCTTCTAGCACTGCAGTTTGGTACTTTACTGCCTATGCCAGTGAAGCTGGACTGATACCCTGTTTTTAATTGATGCTCCCAAATCAAGAAATTAAAAACATATATACAGGGGGGCTAGCAGGTGGCGTGAAGGTGGCTGAACTCCCACCTGGTTGACTGTGGTTTGAGTCCCAGACCTGGCAGCTTGCTTTCTCACTTTCCTTCTCTCTCTGGTCAAATTAAAATAAATAAAGTAAAATAATGGCAATGAATAAAATTAAATAAAACATAATTTTTAACCCCCCCCCAAAAAAAGAACCCCTAAAAACATACATCCATAGGTTTATGTTTATCTTTACTTTTGGCAGAAATCAGTATGTATCAATGTTTAATTCATTCCTGAGAACTATAAAGCAGTAGTACCATCTAGTTATAGCTGAAATTTAGATCATGTTTCTTCATTCTACCTTGTTATAAGACATTTGCTGTAAATGCCACAATCAGAATTTTTAAAAAACTGGGTCAGGGAAGCCTACTCTTTATATTTAATAATATGCAGTTGATATATTACCATTTTTGAATGCTTATTGCAGCTTGACTCTATGGGCTGGTCAGAAGAACAAGAGAGATGAGAAGAGATCAAAGTAATTATTAATTTAGCGTTTTACCCTCTAGTCAGGATTTTACCATTTGGAACTGGTGAATATATTCTGCCAGGTTTATAGTTAGACATGCTCATTTCGTTATGTCATAATTTGGAGTAGGACAAGACTTGAAGCATAATGTGCAGAAAGCCATATGTAAGTCTAAATTTGGTTATTTTCTTGGAACAAGCAATGGGAAGTATACATATTTAGGAAGTGGTGATTTTTTCAAATCTGTCCTGATGGCTCTCTCTCCCTCAAGGCCTCAGCTTTATCCTGAACTTTCTGGTCTTTACTGATGCCCCGGTGCTTTTACCTATCCTGTTGGATTTTTGGGCATGCACGCACACCTGCCCAATGTGCTTTTGAATCTGCTTGCGGCCGGGACTCAAACCTTGTGGTACATGGCTGACCTTGTGAGATCCTAACACTTTAACCACTAGGTTATGGCACTGGCCCTCCGTGAACTTTTTGAAGACTCCTTATACATAGGCATTTCTGACAGTGCTTCAGTCAAATTTTATATGCTTCTCATTGAACATGTGTGTTTTTCTTGGTTGCTAGACGTGAATTGCTGGGTGAAAATTATACTTTTCTAAAAAATTTGGTGAATAAATGCCGCCAAGTTCCTTTCTAAAAATTATTTTGATGGGATCAGCAGATAGTATAATGGTTGTGTCGTTGGACTCCCATCTGGCCAACCGTGGTTCGAGTCTCAGACCTTGTGGCTTAGAATTCATGCTGGGCTCATGTGGGCATGTGCCCAAAATCACCCCTGGGGGGTGATTTCTCACTTTCTGTCTCTCTGACTCTCTGTCTCTGGTGAGTGTGGATGCGCTATATCAAAAATCTCTCTCTAAAAAGTAATTATTTTGGGGCATGGTGGTTAAGGGTGCTGGACACTCACATGACCGACCATGGTTTGAGTCCCGGACTTGGCAGCTTGCTTTCTCACTTTCTCTCTCTTTCTCACTCTGTCTTTCTCTGGCCAAATTAAAAATAAGTTATGGACCAGCAGTCGGTGTAATGACTGTCACTGGACTTCCATGTAGTCAACCACAGTTTGAGTACTGGACCCGGTGGCTTAAACTCATGCCGGGCATGAATGTGTGTGTGCCCAAGATCTCAAGAGGAGAATGGAGGAGAAGGGACTGCAGCATGACTACCCCCTCTTGGGGGTGATATTTCTTGCTTTCTGTCTCTCTGTCTCTCTCTGTCTTTCTGGTCAGCATACACGCCCTGTAGAAAAAAACCTCTCCAAAAAAAAAAAAGTAAAGTTAACTAAAATAATTTAAAAAATTTATTTTGAGAGACCAGTAGGTGGTATAGTGGTTAAGGCACTGGACTTCCATGTGGTTTGAAACTAACCCTGGGTACATGTGTGTGCATGCCCAAAATTCTGAGAGTAGAGTAGAGTAGAAGAGATTGTGGTTGTGGCCATTCCCTGCCAGGGATGATTTATTGCTTTCTGTTCCTGTCTCTCTCTCTCTCCCTGGTAGGCTCACACACCTTATGGCAAACGTCTCTCAAAAAAATTATTTTGAAGTAATTTTATCGCTGTATCTGTCTATTTGCCAAAAGGCCTGTGTGCTTCCCAGAGAGAAAGAGAAAAGCACCCCTAACTGTGGCATGGTTATGCCACAATTCTTTTCCTTTGATTTCTCCATCTTGTCAGCATTCTAAGCATGAATTCAGCTGTGCCCAGTGTGCCTTTCAAGCTGCTGGGACTAGGAATCAGACTGTTGCTGGCCACGTTCCCTACACTAAGGCCCGATGTCTGTGTTACAAGGCTGGCCCTGAAGTAACTTCTGATTTATAGTAAACAGAGTACAGAGAGCTTCTGTATACCCTTCCCCTAGCTTCTCATAATGTTAACGTCTTTCATTATCATAGTGCTTTTATCCAAACTAAGAAATTAATCCTGGTCCAGTGCTATTCAGTTACACACTTTATTTGGATGTCTTCAGTTTTTCCACTAATGTCCTAGAGTTCTGTATCCAAACCGGGATTGCACCTTACATTTAGGCATCATGCATCTTCAGTCTCCTCCAATCTGTGACATTCTTTGTCTTTTATTATTTTTTTCCCCTCTACCTAGCCACTTAAAAAAAAATTATCAGGGGACTAGCAGTTGGCGTAATGGCTATGTTCCTGGACTCCCATGTAGTTGATCATGGTTTGAGTCTTGGATCTGGTGGCTTAAACTCACAACAGGCACATGTGTGTGCGTGCCCAGATCCCAAGAGGAGAGTGGAGGAGAAGGGATTGCGGCATGGCCATGCCTCCTGGGGGTGATTTCTTGCTTTCTCTCTCTTTGATGAGCACATGCGCCATATAGCAAAAATATCTTAAAATTATTTAACTTATTATTACTATAGTTATTATTATTTTGAAATATTTATCTACTTATTTGTTGTGATTTTCAAGCCACCAGGGCCTGGACTTGAACTGCATTCAACCATAAGGGAATCCAGTACCTTAACCACCATGCCACCTGCTGGCTCCTAATTTATTATTACTTTTTTGTAAGGTATGTGCACTCACCAGAGAAAAACAGAGAAAGGGGGAAAGTTAGAAAGCAAGCCACCAGGTTCGGGACTTGAACTGCAGTTGGCCATGTGGGACTCCAGCACCTTAACCACCATGCCACCTTCTAACTCCAGCCTCTCTTTTTCTTTCTTTCTTTCTTTCTTTTTTTTTTTTTTAAAGTTTATGTATTTATTTCCTCCATGAACGTGAGTTACATACACATACACAGACGTGCGCGCACATGCGCGCGCGCACACACACACACACACACACACACAGACAGCACCCCCAACAGGGTCTTGAAACCATGGTCCACTCCTAGCTTCATCCAGCTCTGGATCATGGGCATGCACAGTCCAGCCCTCCCATAAGGATCTGCCTTGCAGAGCACTGTGTTTTACTGTTCTGCTATTGTTTGACCCCTAGACACAAGTGGCGTGGTAGTTATGGTGCTGGATCTCACATGGTGATTTTGTGTTTCTTATCTTTGACCCAGTGGCTTGAAAAACACACCTGGTACATGTGCATGCCCAGAAATCCTGAGAGGAGAATGGAGAAGTGATTGTGGTATGTCCCTCTCCCCTGGGAGGTGATTTCTCACTTTCCCTTTCTCTGGCAAGCCCATGGGCCCTATATCAAAAATCTGAAAAGCAAGCAAGCAAGCAAGCAAGCAAAAAAAAACTCCTACCAATATACACTCTTACCAGTAGATAATTTGTATACTTAATAACATTGGCTACTATCTGATGAATTAAAACACTTTTATTTTCCCTGATTAGTAAGGTCGAGTGTGGGGCCAGCCAGGTGGCATGGTGGTTAAGGTGGCTGGATCCCACATGGCTGACTGCAACGTGAGTCCCTTACCTGGCAACTTGAAAAATACGCCAGGCATGTGTGCCCAGAGTCCGAGAGGAGAGTGGAGGAGAAGGGATTGTGTCAGGGTCATTCCCCCTGTGTGGGGGGTGCTTTCTCTATCTCTCTTGCCCCCTCTGGGTCTCTTTTTGGTGTATACAGTTTTTTACTTTTTGGTGTATACAGTTTTTTACATCCTAGATACAAATCCTCCGTTACACATACTTCTCCTTTTAGGCAGAAAATGTTTTTCTTCTCTTTCCCATACGATCCTTACCCCATGGGCCAACAGATTGATGTTTTCCTTCTAGAATTTTTTCCATGTAGGTGTAGAAACGTGTATGTCTTTGTGCATACTTGTAAACAGTGTATATATGTATAAAAGCATGTAGTACATAAGTATGTTTTTTTTTTTTTTGGAGAGGTTTTTTTGCTGTAGGGCGCGTGCACTCGCCAGACAGAGAGAGACATAGAGACAGAAAGCGAGAAATCACCCCCCAAGGGGATGGTCACGCTGCAATCCCTTCTCCTCCATTCTCCTCTCGGGATCTTGGGCACGCACGCACACGTGCCTGGCGTGAGTTTTAAGCCACCGGGTCCGGGACGCGAACCGCGGTCGACTACGTGGGAGTCCAGCGACATAGCCATTATGCTAACTGCTGGTTCCCCGTAAGTATGCTTTTTGATAAAAATGTGTTTATACAGTGTTAACTTTGTAACTGTTGTAATTTTCCTTTTATCAGTTAACAAATCATAGAATCCTAATGTGTTGTATGTTTCAGTCTAGATTTTAAGCTTCCTCGTAGAGACCATGCCTCTTCCCACCCTGAATCCATTCTTTTTCTGTGGAAATGGCACCACCATTTATGTTTTTCCTCATGCCAGAATTCTTTATTCATTTATTTAACAAAGCTTTGTTGAGTACCCACAATGTGCCAGGTACACAGGAGAGAACTAAGCATGAAAATTCCTGCCCAAGTGTAGTTTATATATTCTAATGGGACAAGGCAGATACTAACTGAAGGAGTGAAATCTATTTCAGCTGGTAATCACTAGTATCGTCAAAACAAACAGACCAAAACCAGGAGAGGGGGACTGTGTGACCAAGTAACTGTGTTAACTGTGTGTGCGTGTGTGTGTGTGTGTGTGTGTGTGTGAGAGAGAGAGAGAGAGAGAGAGAGAGAGAGAGAGAAAAGAGAGAGAGTAGAGGGAGACAGTGAAATATGCAGATGTGCTAAGGGAAGGCCATGCTGGGAAAGTAGTATTAGAGTACGGACCTGAAAGTCATCTTTGATTCCTATTGATTTCATCTTCAAAATAGATCTCAACCCACCCAGTAAGTAGGTAGGTTGCTTCAGTATAGGGAGTTTGTTTTAATATGCTCAGGAAGTTGGGAAGCAGAACGCTCTGCTGCGAGTGAGGTGGGGAGGCAGTGAGGTTTGTGGAGAGAGGAGGTGTGGAATGTTGATAAGGAGAGCTGGAGATGGCTGCAGCGGGAAGTATTGTATGAGTGCCCGTATTGTATGAGTGCCCGTGGCATTAGTAAGGGCCCCCTGAGGCCTGTGGACATGAATGTAAAGAGATGCGTTAGTATGTTTTTTTTTCCTCCAGCCACATTCATCTGCAGGGGTGTGTGTTTGGAGTGGATTTAGTCACAAGGGGTTTTGCCAAGGTACTAGAACAATACAGGAGAAGGGCGAGGGATTCGAGGGGGTATACAGGGCATGGTGATAGTACGCTGCAGAATTTGGACAGGGTAAGGAGGGCAGGGAGGGCATGAAGTGGCAAAGAGATGGCAAAAACTGGGAGCATCAATGGTCGAAGGCCCTGGTGGGAGCAAGAGCTGTTGAGGTTTGGGTACGGTGAGGGACTGCAGTGGGATCCAGTTGAGATTGGAGAGGTATGGTCATGGGCTGAGTGGGTGAAGGACATGATCATTGGAGGAGAGACATTTAAAGAACTGAGGCAGGAATTCAGAGAGGTAGGATGTTAGAAAGCTCACCTATGAAATCACTGAGACTTATGGCCAGTAATGGAGTTTTCATAGGAGATTCAAAGCAGGGACTTCTTTTTAAAGAGAAGGATGAGGGAGGTTGATTTGGAAGCATCCCTGAGGAACAAAGAGGACATGTGCCCACAGGCCCAGCAGTATGAGGGGTGTGGGAAAGAGAACTTTAAGGCTGGGAGGGGAATATGGCCTCAGAGGAGAACCTGGTTTCAAATGGCACAAGACGTTGAAGGGAAGGTTGAAAGAAGATCTTGAAAGTGTAGGGTACAGTGGAAGGGTTTCAGCATTGGGAAGAAGTGAGTGACACATAGAGTTGGGGAGTGTAGGCCTGTGTTGGGAGATGAGATGAGAGTCTGGACTCCTTTTTTGATGAACAGCATAAACCGACAGGCCTGGCAGAGAGCTTGTAGTTAGTGGAGGTAAGGGTGTGAGAGCAAGGAGGGAGGGCTGCACCTTCTTACTCCAAGTACCTGGACTCTTTAAAAAATATCAGTTCATTGGTACCAGCAGATGGTGTAATGGTTGCATCATGGGACTCCCACACAGTCAACCACAGTCTAGTTCCTGACCCAGAGTCTTAAAACTCAATGCTGGACATATGTGCATGCCCAAGATCCCGAGAGGAAAATGGAGAAGGGATTACGGTATAGCCATCCTCTGGGGAGGTGATTTCTTGCTTTCTGTCTCTCTGTTTCACTGTCAAGTGCATATAGCTATATATATATATATATATATATATATACATATATACATATATATATATATATATATATACACACGTACATACACACACACACACACATACAGAAATCTATCCATGATAACAAGGGGTATCTTTTTTCAGCTGTAAGATACTCTTTTTTGACAAATCCTATGGGTTCTCTTTTGATGACCACACATTAATGATTTTTGCTTTAAGTTTTACTGTGTCTGATATTAATAATAGTTCATGCATAAAATTAATAATGGACCAGTCTCATAGTGCAGTGGTTAAGCCCGTTACAGAGGGGGCTGACCACAGTTTGAATCTTGGCCATGGCTGCTTGAAGAACATGCCAGGTATGTCTGTCTGTGTACGTGCCACCACAGCTGTTGGGGTGGGCATGACCTCTGACCTGGGCCTCTCAGGAGTCTTTGGTCTGCTGGGGAACAGCGTCCAGAGCACACTGCTACAGCTGGCCACCATGGTTCTTACTTGCTTTCTATTGTGTGCGTGTATACATACATACACACATACATACACACACATATACACACATATATATGTGTATATATATAAATTCTTTTCCTGTAATAACTGTTAAGTTGAACATTTTCTTTCTTTTTAGCAAGTTAACTGTTAAGTTTTTACCATGCATGCTTAGTGAAGTTCAAGATTAATATATTTGCCTTCCTGAGCAAAAATCTTAGAATGCTTTAAGTCATCTTACCATTTTTCTTTTTTTTTTTTTCTTTTTTTTTGAGAGACTTTTACTATAAGGTATGTGTGCTTGCCAGACAGAGACTGAGAGACAGAAAGCAAGAAATCACCCCTCAGGAGGGATGGTCATGCTGTAGTCCCTTATCTTGGGATCTTGGGCACACATGCACACACTCCAGGCATGAGTTTTAAGCTTCCTGGTCTGGGACTCAAACCATAGTCGACTGTGGGAGTCCAACAATGTAACCACTATGCCATCTGCTGGTTCCATAAATCATCTTTTTTCTCTCTACTCCAGTCTGTTTTTCTTGTTTAGTGTTTTAGTTCCACCTTAAATCTTGCTTCCTGTGAAATATTTTAAATGCACAGATAAAAATAGAGAATAATATAGAAACATCTGTGTACTCACCACAGTGCTTTGTCTCAACTTTATTATGCCAGTTTGCTTCATATCTTTTTTAATTGACTTTTTTGTTGTGGAAAATTTCAACATTCCACATAAATAGAAAGAATAATGTAATGAATTCCCACATATCCCAGCCTAGCTTCAGCAGTTACCAACATTTTTTGCATTCTTAGTTTAATCTCTCTTTCCCATTTCATTCCCTAGTTTTGTTTAGTTATTTCTCTCTCTCTCTCTCTCTCTTTTATTATTTAAACTTTGTTCATTTATTTATTTAGTTAATTTGACCAGAGAGGGACAGAGTGGGGGGCGGGGAGTGAGAGCAAGCCATCAGGTCTGGGACTTGAACCGTGGTTGGCCATGTGGGAGTACAGCACCTTTAACCATCACGCCATCTGCCAGCCCATATGGTTATTTCTCAGTGAAAAAGAAAGAAAGGAAGAGAGACAGAGGTAGGTTTCTTTTTTTTTTTTTTTTTTTTTAAGAATTATTTTATTTAATCTTATTCCTTGTCATTATTTTATTTTTACTTTTTTTTTTTTTTTTGAAATTGACCAGAGAGAGGCAGAGAGAGAGGGAAAGTAAGAAAGCGAACTGCCAGGTCCAGGTCTTGAACTGCAATCAGCTATGTGGGAGTCCCTCCGCCTCAACCATCATACCACCTGCCAGCCCCAGTAGGTATTTCTTTGACAGGGTCTCTTTGTGTAGTGATCTCCCTGCCCCAGCCTCCCAATTAAATAGGATTACAGGTGTATGTAGCTGTGCCTAGCATGTTTGGGTTGGCCCAAGAACTGAACCTGGGCTGCAATGTGACTGCCAGCCTCCAAAGTGATGGTACTGTCTATGTGCTGCCATTGCTGGACTTAAGTCCTCCCAAGTTTTCATCACTGGGTTTGGGCATTGTCCATATGACCCATCCTTTTCTGGAAATTCTCCATCAGCCTTTCATCATATGGGTTTTTTTTTGTTGTTGTTCTTTTATATAGTGTACATTTTATTAGTTTGTACTAATACATTCTCATATTACAAAAGCAATTTAGCAGAAGAATCTTCCTGTTGATATTTGAATCATCTGAATAACACAAACAGAACTATACATTTTAAAAAAATTCTCATGAGGGTAACAAAACAAAACAAAAAGACAAGTTAAACAACAAAAAAATTTTCTGTTCTTACAGGTGGACATTGAAGTGGACCTAATTTGGTTTTCTTTTTAAAAGGCTTCAAAGACAAAAGGCAGCTTAAACCTAATTAAAATGAATAAAAAATTTGTTCACTAAACTACTGATCTCCACTCCATTTTATGTTTTCTGTTGTTTTGATGCAGGTTCTTTCGTGGCTGTTTCTTCTCTTGCTGTTTTTTTTTTTTTTTTTTTTTTTTTTTTACTGGTCGAGTTGATGGTTCATATTCATCAAAGTCATCATCACTATTGAATTTGGTTTTCTTGCCCTGAAACTGTACTTTTGCTTTAGCAGATGCAGGCTGAGCAGCTTTATTTCCTTTTCCTTTAAATTTGCGACCTTTTGACTTCCATTTGTTTAGGGATTCTTGCTGATCTTCTATGATTTTTTTCAATGCTGCTTTTTCTACGTCTCCTAGTACTTCCCAAGTGACTGCTTTGTTCCTTAATTGTAAGTTACCATTATTTGCATCTTTGGCTTTTTCTAGGGTTTTCTTGGCTTTTTCTTTAAACAGAATTATGCCCTCTTTTGCTCCTCAGATAAAATCTATCCATTTTATTTCACCATGATTTGAGAAAAGGATGTGCAAATCTTCTCTACAGGTCTGATCATCTAAGTCACCCGAAAACTTCAGCAAGCATCCAATCTTTTCTTCTAGAGATTTCATTGTAGCATCTCCTGCTAACTTCTGTTTTTCTTCTTGCTCTCCTGAAAGCCGGGAGCGGTGGCGGTGGCGTGTGGTGGTGGTGGTGGTGGTGAGGTGGCGGTGGCGGTGGCGGTGGCGGTGGTGGTGGTGGCGCGAGCCTGTAGTCCCAGCTACTCGGGAGGCTGAGGCAGGAGGATCGCGAGTTCGCGGCCGGCATGGGGCACGTGAGGGATATAGCGAGGCCCTGTCTGAAAGAGCCTGGCGTGGTGGCGCGCGCCTGTTGTCCCAGGGACTCTGAAGGCTGAGGTGGGAGGATCGCGACATAGTGAGACCCTGTCCTGAAAGTCGTGCGCGTTGGCGTTGGGTGGTGTTGGTGGTGGCGTTGTTACTCGGTGTTTGCGAGTTCGTGGCCAGCGTGGGGCATGTGGGGAATATAGCGAGGCCCTGTCTGAAAGTGCCGGGTATGGTGGTGTGTTGTCCCAGCGATTCGGGAGGCTGAGGTAGGAGGATCGTGACATAGTGTGACCCTGTTGTTTAGCTCTTAATTTTGCTTCTACTTTATGCTGTCTTCTTTCTGCATTTTTTTTTTGCAAAGTAATCTTCCTTGAAAAGTATTAATATCTCTGTGCCTTTGTACTTCTGACCAGGGGTCTCTACAAACTTCTTTGCAGATGCAATGTTTTCAAACACAGCAAATATTGATCCCTTAAATGCTTTCTGCAATGTTCTTCTCATCCGAATATTTAGTATTTCACCTTTACCTTCTAACCATTCCTTTATATCATCAAGGGTTGCATCAGTTGGGAAGCCTTTAATATAAACAGATCTGTTTTTAACATCATTTTTATACTCATCAGTCACTTCAGGGAGGGGTTTGCTTGGAGACCTCCTGATTTTAGTTTTATCTTCACTGATTTCCATGAGTTCTGCCTTGGATTTGCTCAACGCTTCCACTATTACATTAAAGTCTGTCGTTAGACAGTTTAACCTGTTGAAATTTTATCATTATCTCCAAAGGTACCCAGACTTCATCCAGTTTTATCTGTTCCTTTAAAAACTTGTCTCGCGGCAAATTGAAGTCTCCAAAATAATACTCAATCTGATGACAGATTTTGGCCTCCAGAGCAGCCATTTTTTCATTATCACCATTTTCAGCCATTGTGGCTATCTTTAGGGCCAGGTCCTGCAGAGGCGTCCCACAGGCTCACTAACAGCCACAGCAACGTCTCCACTTCCCAGTGACACCCGCTGGCCTAGCGCGCTCAAAGAAGATGGCCATCATATGGTTTTAGCAGCTATTGGTGACCATTGCTTGGATTCATTAGGACTCATTACAAAGTAGAAATTCTCTAATTTCATTATTCTTCTGTATTTATTACCTGGAATTCTCCTATTAAAAATATTTTTTTCTGGACCAGCAGAGGGTGTAATGGTTATGTTGCTGAACTTGCATGTAGTTGACCACAGTTCAAGTCCTGGATTTGGCAGCTTAAACTCACACTGGACCGTGTGTATGCCCAAGATCCCAGAAGGAGAGTGGAGGAGAAGGGGTTGTGGTATGGCCATCCCCCCGGAGGTGATTTCTCGCTTTTTGTCTCTGTCTCTCCGAGTGCACATGCCCTGTAGCAAAAATCTCTCTTGAAAAAAAAAAAAAGATTTTTTTTTCCTGGGCTAGCCCCTTATCATCATGATTAAAAGCAACTGGATCCCACATGGCTTGCTGTGATTTGAATCCGAGCCCTGGTGGCTTGATAAAGATGCTAGTTGTGTGTATGCTGCTCAGAATCCCAACATCATGAAGAAATGGAGAAGGGATTGTGGCATGACCATGTCCCATTGAGAGGTGCTTTGTTTTTTTTTTTTTTTTTTTTTTGCTATAGGGGGTGTGTGCACTCGTTGGGCACGCACGCACACACACCAGGCGTAAGTTTTAAGCTGCCGGGTCCGGGATTCGAACCACAGTCGACTACATGGGAGTCCAGTGACATAGCCATTATGCTAACTGCTGGTCTTATTTTTCTAAGAGAGATTTTTGTTGTAGGGCATGTGTGGTCACCAGAGAGACAGAGAGACATAAAGCAAGGTGCTTTCTCTTTCTGTCACTCTGGCAATAAAAAAAAGAAAAAGACTTTTTCCTTCATTAACTGTCTGATTACTTCTTTTTAAAATTTTTTAAATAAATTAATTAATTTTTATCTTGCGCAAATTCACCATGCTATTTAATGTATAATTTGCATTTTATTTTTTTCCCAGAGGACAGTTCTTCAGTCCTTAAAGACTCAGCTCCTTACATGGGCTTTGGTGCAGGGCAAGGAGCAGCACTCGTAGGTCTAAATTGGTGTGGGGATGTTAGGTCCTTCCGAGCCTCACGAGATCGGTTCCTGACTACCTTGCTATGAATTGTGCAACCCACACAGTAATGTAGCTTCACATACAGCTTGGGGAACACGTAGGCATTGAAGACACTTGCTTCAGAGATTTCCCTGGTGGCTGTGGCCTCTACTATATTTTGGATGACAACCTTCTTTTTTTTTTTTGAGAGTTTTTTTTTTTTTTTTTGCTATAGGGCGTATGCGTTTGCCAGAAAGACAGAGATAGAAAGACAGAAAGCGAGAAATCACCCCCCTCGCCCCCAGGGGGGATGCCGCAGTCCCTTCTCCTCCATTCTCCTCTCAGGATCTTGGGCACGCACGCACAGGTGCCTGGCATGAGTTTAAGCCACTGGGTCCGGGACTCGAACCTCAGTCGACCACATGGGAGTCCAGTGACATAGCCATTACACTAACTGCTGGTCCTGGTCCCAGTCTTTTTAATTTCTTTTTTTGAATAATTTTATTTAACTTAATTTATTTTAATTTGACCAGAGAGGGACAGAGCAAGAGAGCAAGGGAAAGTGAGAAAGCATGTTGCCAGGTTTGGGACTCAAGCCATGGTTGGGCATATGAGAATCCAGTGCCTTTAGCCACCACGCCACCTGCTGGTCTCCAGCCAGTCTTTTTAATTTTTAAAGTTTTAGCTATTCTAATAGGTGTATGGTGGTAACTCATGGTTTTAATTTATATTTCTTTAATGACTAAGGAGGTTGAGCAATTTTCATATGCTTATCATTTGCCCATTTAACAAATTGGATTGTTTGCTTATTATTAAAGTTTTCAGAGTTCTTTATAAATTCTGTGTATAAGTCCATCATCAGATATATGATTTAGCAGAATTTTCTCTCAATCTGAGGTTTGTCTTTTAATAACTTTCTTTGAAAGTGCCTTTGGTCCCTTATCTAAGAAATCCTTGCTCAACTCAAGGTCACAAGGTTTTACTTCTTTTTTTTTTTTTTTTTTTGAGAGGTTTTTGCTATAAGTTGCATGTACTCGCCAGACAGAGAGACAGAAAGCCAGACATCACCCCCCAGGGGAACAGCCACACCACAATCCCTTCTCCTCCATTCTCCTCTCAGGATCTTGGGCGCGCACGCACATGCGCCTGGCGTGAGTTTAAGCTATTGGGTCCAGGACTTGAACTGTGGTTGACTACGTGGGAGTCCAGCAACATAGCCATTATGCCAATTGCTGGTCCCGAGCACGAAGTTTTTCACCTCCAATTTCTTCTAGAATACTTGGAGTTTTTGGTTTTCTTTTTCTTTTTGAAGTTTCTTTCCCTACTCCTTCCCTTTTTAAAAGTTTATTTCTATCTTCCATGAGAGAGAGTGAGAGCAAGTGAGCTAGAGGCAGACGTATAGGAACCCCAATACGATCTTTTTCATGCTGTGATCCACCCCCAGTCTCAGCTAGCCAGAGTCCTAGGCAGTCACCTGCTCAGGAGGTACACAGAAACAGACCTTTTCCATCTATTCCAGTTGTGTCACCACTGCATCAACTTCTGACCCTTTAGATTTTATATTTAGATCTCTGATCTGTTTTGAGTTAATCTTTTTTTTTTTTTTTTTTTTTTTTTTTTTTAAGAGAGAATTTTGCTATAGGGCATGTGTGCTCGCCAGAGAAACACAGATAGAAAGTGAGAAATCACCCCGTGAGGGAATGGCCAGACCACAGTCCCTTCTCCTCCATTCTCCTCGGGATTTTGGGCATGTATGCACATGTATCTGGTGTGAATTTCAAGCCTCTGAGTCTGAGACTCAAATCGTGGTTAGCCATATGGGAGTCCAGTAACCATTACACTGTCTGCTGGTCCCTTGAGTTAATCTTTTTAAAAACTGTTTGCTACAGGGTGTGTGTGCTCATCCTGAGTTAATTACTTAAAAAATTAATTTTATTCATGATAGCATGTGTGTGCATGAGAGTGTGTGAGAGAGAGGGAGCAGTCTTGTTGCACGGTGGCTCCTCTGGGTGTTAGGTGTGCATGCATGCTTGGAGTCTGTTTTTAGGTTGACCTGGGGAAACGAACCTGCGGTTGGCCATGTGGCTTCCATAATTACAGTTCAGTTTGCTACAAACTGTGCCATCAGGCTGGGCCTAAATATTGCATCTAATACTAAAATACGGATTTTTTTCTTTTTCTTTTTTTTTTTTTTTGCAAATGGCTATCCAGTTGTTCAGTGCCATTTGTTGAAAGATTGAATTGGCTTTTATCTTTGTCAAAAGTCAATTATCTCTGTATGTGCAGGTCTATTTCTGGATTCTCCAGTATGTTCTTTTGGTTATTTGCCAGTACCACACTATATCTTTGTAAGTACATCTTGAATTCAGGTAGTGTTAGCCCTCCAGCATTTTTTTTTTCAGAGCTTTGGCTATTCTGGGAATTTTGAATTTTCATATGGATTTTTGAGCAAGTTGGTTGGGTTCTACAAAACAGCCTGCTAGGATTTTCATTTAGATTGCATTACATCTATTAAATTAGTTTGGGGGAGAATTGACATTCTAACAATATTGAGTCTTCCAACCCATGAAAAGATATTATTCTTCTTTTTTTTTTTTGGAGAGGTTTTTTTGCTATAGGGCGCGTGCGCTCGCCAGACAGACAGAGACATAGAGACAGAAAGCGAGAAATCACCCCCCAGGGGGGATGGTCACGCTGCAATCCCTTCTCCTCCATTCTCCTCTCGGGATCTTGGGCACGCACGCACACGCGCCCAGCGTGAGTTGTAAGCCACCGGGTCCAAGACGCGAACCGCGGTCGACTACGTGGGAGTCCAGCGACATAGCCATTACGCTAACTGCTGGTTCCCAAGATATTATTCTTTATTTACTTAGGTTTCTATAATCTCCATAATGCTTTATAGTTTTCAGTGTACAGATTTTTATATCTTTTTTAAAACAAGAGTTATTTCTTTAATTTTATTTATTATTATTTTAAAATTTGACCAGAGAGAGACAGAAAGAGGGGGAGTGAGAAATCACCTGCAGGGGTATGGCCATGTCATAATCCCTTCTTATCCATTCTCCCCTTGAGACTGGCCACTCATGCACATGTGCTTAGTATGATTTTTTTTTTTTTTTTTTGGAGGTTTTTGCTATAGGATGCATGAGTTTGCCAGAAAGACAGAGAGAGACAGAGTCAGAAAACGAGAAATCACCCCCCAGGGGTGATGGCCACGCCACAATCCCTTCTCCTCCATTCTCCTCTCGGGATCTTGGGCACACACGCACATGTGCCTGGCGTGAGTTTAAGCCACTGGGTCTGGGACTCAAACTGTGCTCAGCTACATAGGAGTCCAGCCACATAGCCATTATGCCAACTGCTTGTCCCTTAGCATGATTTTCAAGCTACAGGGTCTGGGACTGGAACCACGTAGTTAACCATGAGGAATCCAGCTGCCTTACATTCCATGACATCTGCTGGCTCAATTTTACTTCTTTTTAATCTGAATGCCTTTAATTTCTTTTTTTTGCCTGATGGCACTAGCTGACACCTCTAATATGTTGTAGAGAAGCAGTGAAAGTGGATCTCATTGTATTACTGATATTAGGAAGACTCTACTTTTTAAAAAATGTCTTTCAGATTGTTATATTATTTTTTTTGTGTTAAGTACCCTTAGCACGAGAGCTTCCTCTTAAACAAATCTTTAAGTATACAATACTTTTTGTTCTAAATTCTATTCTTTTTTTCTTCCATGAAAGAGACAGAGAAAGATAAGATACAGAGAGAGGCTGAGAGAGGGGCACTTCCAATGGAATCTTCATGCCATGGTTCACCCTCGGTCTCAGCCAGCCAAGATCATGGACATGCTCATGCATGCAGTGTGCTCAGGTAGTTACTGGGATATGCACCTAGGACTTGTCTCATGTGGGTTTAGTTGTATTACCACTGCACCACCACCTGGCTCCTCAATACAGTCCGTTTTTTTTTTTTTTTTTTTTTTTAAGAATTATTATTTTTATTTATTTATTTTTCACATGAGTTTTGCCAGAGAAAGAGAGGAAAAGAGAGAGAGAGAGAGAGAGAGAGAGAGAGCGAAAGCAAGCCACCGGGTCTGGGGCTTGAACCATGGTTGGCCATGTTGATATTCCAGCGCCTTAACCACCACGCCACCTGGTGGCCCCTCAGTACAGTCTTATAAACTATAGGGACAAAACTGTACAGTAAGTCTTCAGAATTTAATCATTTGTATAACTGAAACTTCATGCCTGTTGAATAGCAACTTCCTGTTTTCCCCATCACTAGTTACTTGTAACCACCATTCTACTTTCTACTTCTGTGTTTTGATGATGTAATATACCTTATACAAGTAATATAAATTATTTGTCCTTCTGGGACTGACTTCTTTCACTTAGTGTAATGTTTTCAAGGTTCATTAATGTCATATATGGCAGGACTTCCTTTTTTTTTTTTTTGGAGAGGTTTTTGCTATAGGGAGTGTGTGCTCACCAGACAGACAGAGAGAGAGACAGAGAGACAGAAAGCGAGAAATCACCCCCCAGGTGGGATGGCCACGCCGCAATCCCTTCTCCATTCTCCTCTCGGGATCTTGGGCACACACACATATGCGCCCGGCGTGAGTTTTAAGCCTCCAGGTCCGGGATGCGAACCACGGTTGACTACGTGGGAGTCCAGCAACATAGCCATTACGCTAACTGCTGGTCCCAGGACTTCCTTTTTGAAGGCTGAATGATATTCCACATTTTCTTTATCCCTTCACCTGTTGATGGACATTCAGATTGTTTTCACACCTTGACTATTGTGACTAATGCTACAATGAACATGGGAATGAAAATACTTGTTCAAGATCCTGATTTCGGGAACCAGCAGTTAGCATAATGGCTATGTTGCTGGACTCCCACGTAGTCGACTGCGGTTCGCGTCCCGGACCCGGTGGCTTAAAACTCAACGCCGGGCGCATATGCGTGCGTGCCCAAGATCCCGAGAGGAGAATGGAGGAGAAGGGATTGCGGCGTGACCATCCCCCCTGGGGGGTGATTTCTCACTTTCTGTCTCTATGTCTCTCTCTGTCTGGCGAGTGCACGCGCCCTATAGCGAAAACCTCTCAAAAAAAAAAAAAAAAGATCCTGATTTCACTCTTCGGGATAAATACCTAGAAGTGAGATTACTAGGTCATATCATATTTCCATTAATTTTTTTTTTTTTCTTGGAGAGTGCTCTTCAGAGAGAGAGAGAGAGAAAGTGAGAAAAGCACCTTCATGGAGAATGATCGTGCCATAGTTTTTTCCTCTGTTTCTCCCTCCTTTTGGGATTTTGGGCATGCATGCACATGTGCTCAGAATTTTTTTTTTTTAAGAAAAAAAAAATTTTATTTAGGGCGTGGTGGCACCTGCCCTATGGCAAGAATTATTTAACTTTATTAATTATTATTATTTTCCAGTTTGATCAGACAGTAAGAGTGAGAGGGGGAAAGTGAGAAAGTAAGCCACCAGGTCCAGGACTTGAATCACCGTTGGTTATGTGGGAGTACAGCACCTTTAATTACTATGCCACCTCCTGGCCCCACCCAGAGTGTTTTTCTATCTGCTGCATCTGAGACTCGAACTGTGCAGTTGGTCATGTGGGATTCAGCAGCCTCAACCACCACACCACTGGCTGGTCCTATATTTCCATTTTTAGTTCTTTGAGAAACCTCTATGCGGCTTTGCTAGTTGTGCCATTTTACATACTCACCAGTCGTGAATTAGGGTTTCAGTATCTCTACGTTGCTTCATCAGCTGATTTCCTTGTGGAAGCTGTGGTTCTCTTGTGTGTTTACTGTTTTCTTTTTCTTTTTCTTTTTTTTTTTTTTTTTTTGGAGAGGTCTATAGCTGAGACAGACAGAGAGAGACAGAGAGATAGAAAGCAGGAAATCACCCCCCAGGGGGGATGGCCACGCCGCAATCCCTTCTCCTCCATTCTCCTCTCGGGATCCTGGGCACGCACGCACACGTGCCCGGCGTGAGTTTAAGCTCCGGGACGCGAACCGCGGTTACGTGGGAGTCCAGTGACATAGCCATTACGCTAACTGCTTCCCAAATTATTTAATTTTATGTATTTATTATTATTATCTTTTTTTTTTTTTTTCTTTTCTTTTTTTTTGGAGAGGTTTTCGCTATAGGGCGCGTGCGCTCGCCAGACAGACAGAGAGAGACAGAGAGACAGAAAGCAGGAAATCACCCCCCCAGGGGGGATGGCCACGCCGCAATCCCTTCTCCTCCATTCTCCTCTCGGGATCTTGGGCACGCACGCACACGTGCCCGGCGTGAGTTTAAGCCACCGGGTCTGGGACTCGAACCGCGGTCGACTACGTGGGAGTCCAGCGACATAGCCATTACGCTAACTGCTGGTCCCTTCTTTTTCTTTTTTTGAGAGGTTTTTGTTACAGGGTGTGTGCGTTCACCAGAAAGACAGAGAGAGACAGAGAGACAGAAAGTGAGAAATCACTCCCCAGGGGAGATGGCCACAATCTCTTCTCCTCCTTTCGCCTCTCAGGATCTTAGGCACGCTGCATGTGCCCGGTGTGAGTTTAAGCCACCGAGTCCAGGACTCGAACTGCGGCCGACTACATGGGAATCCAGTGACATAGCCATTATGCCAACTGCTGATCCCTGTTTACTGTTTTCTTTAAGCCCTAAACTTAAATCTTGTATACTTTCTCCTTTGCTTTCGCTGTGGACCTATTTTGTTCTTTAGTTCTGAATCTTACTAATTTTTTTTCCCTAGAGGGTGTGTGCACTCACCAGAGTCTTGTCTTCTAGTTCTCTTTCCCATTAGGGTTTGGGCATGCACACATATGCACCTAGTGTGTTCTTCAAGCTGCCAGGGCTATGATTCGAACCATACGGTTGCTACTTAACCACTAAACCATGGAGCTGCTCCATTTTTTTTTTCCCCTTAATTTTTAAAAAATTTCCTTAGAGTTGGCCCTGCAGTGAGTGGGAGCACAAGGGATTAAGAAAATGCTTGCTATTCTTCTTGTCTGGAATGTTCTCGAGCATCACCACATCTTTCCTTATCATCATGTGTGCATTCTAGTTATCATTTAGTGAGAGAAGCCTTTCCCAACTTTCAGTTTATCTCAGGTTTCCCTGTCACTGTGTATCTCATAATATCATGGCATTTAGCAGAGTTGATCACTAGAACGTAAACCATCTGAGGGTACAGACCTTGTCTCGTTCATCATCAGATCATCAGTGCATTTCCATTGTTGAGTACTTGTACTAGTAGATACTGAAAAGAATTTGTTGAGTGGATACATATGAACAGTTTCCTTCATTAGACTGTGTGGAATAAAAGGATAGGGCATTTCTGTGTTGCTCACTATAGCGTGGAACATTGCTGTTTTGTTCAGCAGTGCTTACTACAGAATCTGGCTTATTGTAGTGCTCAATAAATATTTGATGGCTGCCTGCCTGACTGAGTGAATGAGATAAGTAGTGTTATTTTTAAAGAATTATTTTCTTTAACTTTTATTTATTTATTTTAATTTGACCTGAGAGGGCCAGAGTGAGAGAGAGACACAGAGAGAGAGAGAGAGAAAGCGAGAAAGGAAGTTGCCAAGTCTGGGACTTGAATCACCACGCCACCTGCCAGCACTGAGATAAGTAGTTTTAAATGAGCCAATGTATGAAGAATTTAAAGAAAAAGGCTTATTTTTTAAAAGAATTATTTATGTAATTTGTTTATTTATTTATTTTAATTTGGCCACAGTGAGGCAGAGAGAGAGAAAATGAGAAAGCAAGCCACCAGGTCTAGGACTTGAATCTTGGTCGACCATGTGGGCGTGTCTAGTCCCTTAACCACCGTGCCACCTGCTGGTCTCCTGAAAAACCTTCTTTCATGGGGACCAGCAGTTTGCGTAATGGCTATGTCGCTGGACTCCCACGTAGTCGACCGCGGTTCGAGTCCCGGACCCGGCGGCTTAAACTCACGCCGGGCGCGTGTGCGTGCGTGCCCAAGATCCTGAGAGGAGAATGGAGGAGAAGGGATTGCGGCGTGGCCATCCCCCCTGGGGGGTGATTTCCTGCTTTCTATCTCTCTGTCTCTCTCTGTCTGTCTGGCGAGCGCACGCGCCCTATAGCAAAAACCTCTCCAAAAAAAAAGAAAAAAAAAAAGAAAAAAAAAAAAACCCTTCTTTCATGAGCAAGAGAGAGGGACAGAGAGAGAGGAAGAGAGATAGCACACTCAACAGGATCTCAGTGATGTTCAGTGATGTCTTTGGATGTGAACTTGGAACCTTGCCATGTGGGTCTGCCCTGCAGAGTGTTACATTACCACTGTGCCACTGTTTGGTCCCTAGTTCATAAAGAATTTTATTTTCAGTGCTAAAAAGCTTGAACTTTAGATGGGAGTTTTAGGCAGGAGAATGACACGAACAGGTCTATAGTCACTGTAAAGGATCCCTTCGGCTGTTATATGGAGACCGGTTGGAACATTGTAGCTATTGCTGTAATCTAAGGAAGAGATGAAATTCTGATAAGCAGCAATGAGTCAAACAAACAAAAAACCAAACAGCAAAAAATTGTTTTGCTCTTACTTTACAGCACAGATCACTTTTGTGATCCCAAAATGTGTTGGTCTTTTTTCTCACTGGCAGGCAAGCAAGCAATTCTGCCACAGACACCAGCTAGGCTGCCTCAAATCTAATGCAGTTCTGATGTGTTCCACCTGGAGATAGTATCGCACCCCACAGATTGAGGCCTCAGTCCCCAAGACTGCCCCCACTTCAGACAATATTTGCAAGTCCACGCCTCTAGAACTACTAACCAATAGGCTACAAGTTGGAGTTCCCTCCGGGTTCGATTAATTTGTTAGAGTGGCTCACAGAATTCAGGGAGGTGTGTATGCTTACCAATTTATTATGAAGATTACAATGAAGGACTAATATCAAGGATTGCATAGGGGAAGGCATGGGGGAAGGGTGGTGCCCTTCAGGAACCACTAAGTCGGTCAGCTCCTGGGAAACTTTGAACCCTGTCCTTTTGGGGCTTTCTGGAGACTCCACTGTATAGACATGAAATTCTCATAGACAGGGTGGGAAAATCCAGCAAGGCCTGACCATTCTTGTTCTTGGCCTCCTGTTGTAGTATTTCTTCTTCTTGGGTATGGGGAAAGATCCCTAAAATGAGGGCCTTCAATTCCTTTTTATTTTTAGGTTATTTCTTTTGTAAGGAGGGTGTGTGGAGAGGGAAAAGGATAAAGACAAGCACTCTCAAGAGGGTCCCACATTTGGGGTCTTTCCCCCAGCTGTCTCAAACTTCCAGGATCATTGCATGCTCATGTGTGCACTGCATGTGTATAGGCCTGTCAGGAAGTATTAGGTAGTCAGGGAAGTCATGACGTATTTTTCTGTTTTTCTATACAAAAATGTGACATGACTTTCCCGATGACCCAATAAATCCTGACCTTCCCCATGGCCTCCAACATTGTAGAGCATTGTGCTACTGCTGCAGCACTGTGGCTGGGCTGGGGCTTAATTTCTTTATGACCAGTTCTGTGTCCTGTCTTTAGAAACCAAGGACAAAAGGACAAATGGTTACGAGCCCAGAACTGTGGGCAATAGCCAAAGTGTGTTTGTATCATATCATGCATAGTTGGAATAGAGAAGTTTGAAGAGCATCTAGAAATAGGTTAGTCAGGATTGCATGAAGATGGGAGAAGAAGGGGAAAAAATCTTGACTCACTTGCTGGGTTTCTTGTTTGGGAAACTGAATAGTATCACCCACCTAGAGCAGGTGCTGTAAGAAGGGCAGGTTTGGGGATGGGTGGATTTAATTGGGTTATGTTAATTTTTTGTGCATGGGAAATCTGCATAATTTTATTGATTGGTGGTAGATTATGGATATTCTTTTGTTTCTTCACATGTACTTAATCCTTTATGTAAATACAAAAATACCTATCCTGCAGGATATTCGATTGGAGATCTGCAGTAGGTCATACAGAGCTAAGTGGTAAAGGTCTGTTTCTGTATCTTTTCTACAGTTTCAGTGAAAACACCTTGACAGTTTTGACTTTTCCAATCTTAGGCTGTTTTAGTATGCTTTGTCACCAGTCTTTGAAAAGCTGTCCTAGATTTTTCTTCTTTTTGTTTTTGTCCTTCCTCTTTATTTTGCCTTTGATAGACTCAAGGGCTTCAACCTTCTGACACTGCATTTTCCCCCTATCCACATGTTTTTGTCTCTTTTTTTTCTGATTTTTTTACTCAAAGATCACTTAATTCTTTTCTTTAGACTTGAGGTTTCTTTTCTTTCTCCTTTTTTTTTTTAAATCAAAGTTATATATGTTTGTAGAATCAAATAGTTTTGTAAAGTTTGTTAAAAAAAAAAAGCAAAACAGTTCCCCTTTCCTTAGTATCTGTTTCTCTAAGTAACATGCTTGTATGCTATTTCTGATGCCCTGAGTTATAACGTACACTACTGTTTTATGTACCGCTAGAAAGGGGAAGTAAACTCAAGGTGGAGAATCCGTTAGGGCCATGCATAAAGCTGGGAAGCTACGTTGGAAAGTAAAGGAGAAGAAAACCCACCACACAGACGGGCACAGCAAGGCAGCTTGGTTCTTACCAAATGTCTTGTCAGTTTTCAAATGTTTAGTTGTCTCCTGAATGTCCTAAAGGGTTTAGTTTGTTTGCTAGGAAATTGTATTTAACCAGGGTTGGTGTTCTGCCAGGCATGAATGAGAAGTGAGGCAGAGGGGCAGGAGGTATATGTAGGGGAGTGACCATATTGATGGACCGTGAATGCTAAGCTGAAGAGGGATGTGAGGACAGGAGAGGAGAATGGGATCAATGGCTTGTACATCCTTGTTGGGGTCTGAAGGATTGTTGGCTTTGAGGTGCTACAGGGAGCGATCTGAAAAGGTATCAAGCGGTGGTTGGAGAGTCGGTGCAGATGAATAGACTGTAGAAGGTCTGCAGCTACTGTCATGACCAGATCTAGGGTACTGACTGTGGGAGTGAATTGCTGACATAGGGATGAGAAGGTCATGGAACTGAGCAGGAGTACCAGAACAACCACCGTGGGAACACTGAAATCACCTGCACTAAAATCTTCTGACTTGAAGCTTGAGAAGAAGTAACTCAGAGATATGCAGATGAGTGTAACAGAGTTAGATGAGGGTGTGGTCTAACAGGAGACCTTCTTAGGAAGGAAGCAAGGGAAATAGCCTTGGAGCAGAAGCGAGGTAGAGATGAGTACCTCTCTGTTCGAACTCCAGGCTCAGTGATGTCAGGGGTGTGGCAGAGGAAACATCATTCGTAGGACTGCCAAAAGAGCAGGGCCTCAGAGAAATTAGATTTCAATGAGAACAAAAGGCAAAAGGCTCATTCAGACAAGAGGTGGAAGATAGAGGTATTTTGCCAACGAGTTCCAGGGAATATGGAGGAAAGATTTCAGGAACTGAGGAGAAGTGTTTGTGTCTTGGGGGAGGGGTATCCTGAAAGGGGATAAGAGTTTGGAGGATTTAGGGTGGCCCAAGTGTTCTGGGTTTCTGTGGTGAGTGATGTAAGGACCGCTAGAGGTCCCAGTGAGATTCGTCCTAGCTCCGGTGACTGCGGTTGAGCAGATGAAGGACAGCAGAGGTGAGGAGCTGCAGGGTGCAGGCTTCCCTCTCTGACTCATCAGGGCTGTGTGCAGGCCGGGAAGGCAGAGCTGTGTCTCTGCTACCCACCTCTACTCCTGGGGCTACAGTGGCCAGCAGTAAAAAGCTGGTGTTTGAGTTGTTCAAAACTGGAATTCTCTCTCTCTCTTTTTTTTTTTTTTTGAGTTTTTTTTTTTTTTTTTTTCTTTTTTCTTTTTCTTTTTTTTTGCTGTAGGGGGCGTGCACTCACCAGAAAGAGAGACAGAAAGTGAGAAATCACCTTCCCAGAGGGGATAGCCACGCCACAATCCCTCCTCTTCAATTCTCCTCTCAGGATCCTGGGCATGCACGCACACACGCCTGGCGTGAGTTTAAGCCGCTGGGTCCGGGACTTGAACCGTGGTCGACTATGTGGAAGTCCAGCAACGTAGCCATTACGCCACCTGCTGGTCTCCAAAACTGGAATTCTCTATTATTGATGCTTACTGATTTTCTCTCCCCTATTGTTTCCTGTCCCTGTCTCCATGTTCTCCCCTTTCTTATTGAAAACTTAGAGTACAACATGTAGATGTTTTCAGTACCTTATTGTTAAATGATCTGGAACCTGGTAAATGATGCAATTACTGGCATGCAGCGGAAATGACAGTGAGATTACAGAAAGGAATTGGAGGACTCAGTTTAATAATTGGAAAGAGAACAGAGGAAAGATGTTTCAGAGAGAATTAGCTATAGATTCCTTAAATCTGGCCAGGGAAACAGGAGTTAAAAGAGGGAAAGAGTGTGACCTATGTCCTGGGAGGAGGAAATAAGGAACTCTTTGGAAGGAGGGAACCTGCCCAAAGGCCTGTGTTCTGACAGGTCCCTAAAGAACTGCTGCTCAATGTGAGACTGACTATTGCTAGATTCATTTATTCCAGAGGATATTTACTTGCACCTCTATATGCCAGGCACTGGGCTAGATGCTAGAAATATGGGAGTGAGCAAGCAGACAAGTTCCTGGTACAAGAATTTACAACCTAACTAGGAAGACCAAGAAGAGATGACAATTCGTGTGGTGAATGCTATGGTAGAAGGGTTATTTGGGACCCTTCCTGCAAGAGCATCAGATTAGTTTTAGAAGGGTGAAGGAGAAGAGTGCAGGTTCTGGAGTTGGTGACATTTAAGCAGAGACGGGGAAGCTGAGCAGGAATTAGCCAGGCGAAGAGAACCAAGGAGGATAGTTGTATGTCCAGCAGCCGCAGGTGTGCTGGCTTTGCTTCTTTAACGGCCAGATCTTATTTTACCCAGGAGAACAGGGAACAGAATGGTTTGTTTTGATCTCTGTCTTCATCTCCAACGTTCTTGTACACCAGAGGTTGGAAAACTGCTGCTCACAGGTCAGATTTGTCTTGGTGCCTGTTTCTGTATGGCCTGTAAGCTTACAATGGTTTTTACAGTTTTAAATGACTGAAAGAAATCAAAAGAAGAATGGTTTGTGACATGTGAAAAATAACGTGAAATTCAGATATCAGTGTTCATAAATAAAAACCTTTATTGGAACACAGCCATGTGCATTCTTTTCTGTAGTGTCTGTGGCTGCTTTTACATTGCAGCAGCAGATTTGAGTGGTCACAACAGACCAACTGCTTGGCTGGTAAAGCCTAAGTTATTTGGTATCTTGTTCTTTATGGAAATTTGCTGGCACCTACCTGGTCTGTGACTTCATTATGACATCATGGCATTGTGCGTGGATGAGGATGAAGATTATAGTTAGTGATCATCCAGATATTGATACTATGTGCAGTCTGCTGTGCCAGATAATTTACATATTTATAAATCTTTTTAGTAACTGTACAGAGATGTTAGTAACATGCCTGAAGTTAGACACTTCATAAGTATCATTGTCAAAATTCGAACCAGCATGTCTGATCAAAGTCTGTATTCATTCTACTGATCACATTGTTTTATAATTAATTATTTATATTTACATCTCTCAAGAGGGTATTTGAAACTCAAATGATGGCCTTTTCTTTCTTTTTTTAAAAGTTCATTGATTTCTTCCATGAGTAAGAGAGAGAAAGAGCATCACCCAACAGTTCTTTCCCCCTTTTTTCTTTTTAAAATTTTTTTAAGAGAATTATTTTATTTGACTTTATTTATTTATTTTAATTTGTCCAGAGAGGGACAGAGAGGGAGAGAGAGAGAGAAAGTGAGAAAGCAAGCTGCCAGGTCCGGGACTCGGAACTGCAGTTAGCCATGTGGGAGTCCAGCGCCCTTAACCACCACGCCACTTGCCTCCCCCTTTTTCTTTCTTTCTTTTTTTTTTTCTTTTTTTGGAGAAGTCTTTGCTATAGGGTGCATGCACTCGCCAGAAAGACAGAGAGAGACAGAGAGACAGAAAGCGAGAAATCACCCCCCAGGGGGGATGGCCATGCCACAATCCCTTCTTCTCCATTCTCCTCTCAGGATCTTGGGCACGCACGCACACATGCCCGGCGTGAGTTTTACACCACCAAGTCCAGGACTCGAACCACGGTCGACTCATGGGAGTCCAGCGACATAGCCATTATGCTAACTGCTGGTCCCATTCCCCCTTTTCTTTTATAAAGAAGCACGCATGCATAGGAGAGAGAGAAAGAGACAGAGAATCCTCAACAGTGATTATGCCATGATCTCCAGCCTTCTGGCTCTTCAGAATCCTGGATACCTGGACATGCCTGGCCCATTCTTCAGGCTAAGCAGGGATCCAAACTGTGATCACCTTATGGTTTCTAGCACTGCAGGGCACTAGTGATACCACTGTACCACAGAGGCTGGGCACCCAACAGGTGTGTTTTTTTTTTTTTTTTTTTTTTAATTTACATTTAATCACATATAGCTTTATAGTATATAACATTACTTTTTCCAGCACGAATAGCATGCATATCAGTCAAGACAAAGACATTATTATATACATTATTTTCATCAGCAAATAGCTTTACATTTTTCTGTCAATTAAACATATTTTTTTCTTCCCCTGTCCCCCTCTCCCTCTATTACCCACTCCCAAACTACCCTTTACTATCTCTAATATTTACAGTTGCCCTCCCTGCTACTATACCTACCTTCCAAACTTTCAGTTTCTGCTATAGAGTGCAGACATTCAATATATAGTGAGTGGGGACATACAGAGTCTTCCTTTCATAGTCTGGCTTGCTTTGTTTAGAATGAAGTCTTCCATATTCATCCACTTTGTATCAAATGTCAAGGTCTCATTGTTTTTTATGGCTGAATAGTGTTCCATAGAATACGTATGCCACGTTTTTTCAATCCAGTCATCTATTTTTTAGACATGTCGGTTAATTACATGTCCTAGCAATTGTAGATAATGGTGCAATAAACGTGGATGTGCAAGTGTTTTTCCAACTGAGGGGTTTTCTATCCTTTGAATAAATATTTAAGAGTGGAATTACTGGTTCATATGATAGTTCTGTTTGTAGGTTTCTGAAGAATCTCCATTATCATTCTCCAAAGTGGTTGTGCTAATTTGCATTCCCACCAACAGTGTAGGAGAGTTCCCTTTGCACCACGGCCTCAACAGCACTTATCATTATTTTTTTCATTTTAGCTATTCTGTCTGGGGGTAAGTGTTACCTTATTGTGGTTTTGATTTTGCATTTCCCTCATAATAGAGAAGTTGAGCATGTTTTCATATGCTTTCAGGCCGTTCTTATGTCTTCTTTGGAGAATTGTCTGTTCAGTTCATTTTCCCATCTTTTAATTGAATTATTTTTTTGTGGGTAAGCTGCTTGAGTTCCCTTATACTCTGGTTACTAGTCTCTTATCTGAGGTATAGTTTACAAATATATTATCCCACTCTGAGAGTTGTCTTCTTTCTCTACTTATTGTTTCTTTTGCTGTGCAGAAGCTTCTCAGCCTGATATAATTCCATTTGTCTATTTTTGGGAATATTGCCTGTACCTTGGGTGGGGGGGTTCTTCAAGAAATCTTTGCCTACTCCAGGGTCTCTTAAGAATTTTTCCTGAGTTTTCTTCCAGTATTTTTATAATTTGAGATTTTATGTTTAGATCCACAATTCATTTTGTGTTGATTTTTGTTAGTGGCGAATGCTGAACAGGTTAAGGCCATAATCCACTCCAAGTTCAGCCAGTACTGGATCACAGGCACATGTGTGCATAGGGTACACAGGGAAGTCTTCAGATGTGTACTTGGATCCCTCCCATGTGGGCCTCACAGAATGTTGTGTTTTATTGCTGCTGTGCCACTATCTGCCCCCATTTACATTTTCATATAG
Source organism: Tupaia tana (assembly GCA_026018925.1). Lineage (NCBI taxonomy): Eukaryota > Metazoa > Chordata > Mammalia > Scandentia > Tupaiidae > Tupaia > Tupaia tana. The sequence continues at coordinate 153,323,848 of JAKSZU010000006.1, forward strand.
CCGCTATTTCCAGTATTGGGTGAGTCCAAAATTATTGTTTATTAAATGACTTTCAGATAAAAAAATTTATTTTCTCCTTTGTAATCTGTGAGGATAGCACATATATTCATTTTTCAAATAATTAAAATTCTCTTTTACATATAATTTCTTCTGTTTGTTAATTTTTTTTCTTTTTTGCTAGAGGGTGCATGTGTTTGTCAGAGACAAAGAGGGAGAGGAGAAAGCAGCCCCCTCTTGGGGAATGGTCATACTGCATTTCCTTCTCCATTTCTCCCTCCTTTCAGGATTTTAGGCATGCATGCACATGCGCCTGGTATGTTTCTCAGGCCTCTGGTTCCAGGACTCAAATGATGTAGTTGACATGTGGGTTCTAGCTGCCTTAACACATGCATGCACATGCGCCTGGTATGTTTCTCAGGCCTCTGGTTCCAGGACTCAAATGATGTAGTTGACATGTGGGTTCTAGCTGCCTTAACACCAGGCCATGGAGCTGGCCCATTTTTTCCTTTTTTTTTTTTTTTAATTATTTCACTTAACTTTATTTATTTATTTTAATTTGACCAGAGAGGGACAGAGCAAAAGAGGGAAAGTGGGAGAGCAAGCTGCCAGGTCCAGGACTTGAACTGCGATCAGCCACATGGGAGTCCAGTGCCCTTAGCCACCATGACACTTGCTGCGCCCCATTTCTTTTTTTTTTTTTTTTTCTTTTCTTTTTTTTTTGGAGAGGTTTTTTTGCTGTAAGGTGCGTGTGCTTGCCAGACAGAGAGAGAGAGAGAGACAGAGACAGATAGCGAGAAATCACCCCCCAGGGGGGATGACCACGCCGCAATCCCTTCTCCTCCATTCTCCTCTTGGGATCTTGGGCACGCACGCACATGCGCCCAGCGTGAGTTTAAGCCACTGGGTCTGGACTCGAACTGTGGTCGACAACATGGGAGTCCAGCGACATAGGCATTATACTAACTGCTGGTCCCCTGGGCTCCATTTCTTCCATTTTTAATAGCAGTATTTTTAAAACATAGGATATTTTTGGGACCAGCAGATGGCGTAATGGTTACATTGCTCGACTCTCATGTAGTTGACTGTGGTTCAAGTCCCGAACCAGTGACTTAAAAAACTCATGCTAGGCATGTGTGCATGTGTGCCCAAAATCCTGAGAGGAGAATGGAAGAGAAGGGATTGTAGTGTGGCCACCCCACCTGGGGGGGTGATTTCTTGCTTTCTGTCTATCTGTCTCTGTCTTTCCAGCGAGTGCACGTGCTCTATAGCAAAAAAATCTCTAAAAAAAAAAAAAAAAAAAAAAAAAAAAACCAACAAAAAAAAGAAAACAAAAGGCAAAAACAATATTTTAAAAACTAATTACATGGGACCAGCAGTTAGCATAATGACTATGTCGCTGGACTCCCATGTGGTCGACCGCAGTTCGCGTCCCGGACCCGGTGGCTTAAAACTCACGCCGGGTGCGTGTGCATGTGTGCCCAAGATCCCAAGAGGAGAATGGAGGAGAAGGGATTGCGGCGTGGCCATCCCCCCCTGGGGGATGGTTTCTCGCTTTCTATCTCTCTGTCTGTCTCTGTCTGTCTGGCGAGCGCACGCGCCCTATAGCAAAAAAACCTCTCAAAAAAACCCCCCAAAAAACAAAACAAACTAATTACATTAAATGTAGCTAAATAGAATATTTTGTGCTTCAAAACAGTGTCTTTGGGGACCACTGACATGTGCATACAGCTGTTTTATGGTAAATAACCTTTTTTTTTTGGAGAGGTTTTTGCTATAGGGCGCGTGTGCTCGCCAGACAGACAGAGAGACAGAAAGCGAGAAATCACCCCCCAGGGGGGATGACCACGCCACAATCCCTTCTCCATTCTCCTCTCAGGATCTTGGGCACGCATGCACACGCGCCTGGCATGAGTTTTAAGCCACTGGGTCCGGGACGCGAACTGCGGTCGACCACGTGGGAGTCCAGCAACATAGCCATTACGCTAACTGCTGGTCCCCCTGGTAAATAATCTTGGGATGCTGGATCTTAGTAGTTTTTGTCAGCTAATTTCTGTTCCTTTGTCAGCTGTCAGTTACAAATATTTCTTCCTTCTCTCTTTCAAATTTGCTGTATCCATCTTTTGTGGATTCAGGAGCTAAAATGATAACCTTATTTAAACTGTAAATAAAGTAGGCATTAGTCTTGAGGCTGCATCTGAGAGTAATGTGAAAATGAGGATTTTTTTAAAATTTATTTTTATTTTTATTTTTTTTTGCTTTGCTGTAGGGCATGTGCACTCGCCACAGATAGGGAAAGTAGATCATCTCTCAGGGGGATGATCACTCTGTAGTCTCTTCTCCATTGTCTTGGGACTTAGGACACACACACACACACACACACACACGCCTGATATGTTTCTCAAGCCGCTGGATCTAGGACTCAAACTGTGAAGTTGGTCATGTGGGATCCAGCTGCCTTAACTACCGTGCCTCTGGCTGGCCCTGTGTTTTTTTTGTTTTTTTTTAATTCTTTTTTTGGAGAGGTTTTTGCTATAGGGCATGTGTGCTCGCCAGGCAGACAGAGACAGAGAGATAGAAAACAAGAAATCACCTCCTGGGGGGATGGCCACGCTGCAATCCCTTCTCCTCCATTCTCCTCTCTGGATCTTGGGCACACACGCACACGCGCCTGGTGTGAGTTTAAACCACCGGTCCAGGACTCAAACCGCAGTCAGCTACATGGGAGTTCAGCGACTTAGCCATTACGCTAACTGCTGTTCCCAACCCTGTGTTTTTTGTTCTTAAAGATTTTATAACTTTGAGGGAGAAAGCCAATATATACTGGAAATAATCAAAATTAAAAAGAAAATAGTAACTCCAAAATTGTATATCCCACTGCCCACTTAGCATCTCTTTGTGCATGTCTAATAGTGGGGTTAATAGGCATCTCAAACTTAATGTGTTTCCCCAAGTCTCTCGCCACAGTTGTCTCTGTCTCAGTAACTAGAGATATCCTTCTGGTTACTTAGACCAAAAGCTGGGATCATCCTCAGTGGTTCTCTCTGCCATATATCACATCTAATCTCATGTTACTTTCAGAATACTCACTGAATCCGATCACCATCTCTACCGCTACTGCCCACATTCAAACTGCCACCTCTCTTTCCTGGACTGTGCATTATCCTGTGACTGATTTCTCTGCTTCTGCCCTTGTCTCTGTGTAGTGTGTTCTTAACAGACATCCAGAATGATCCTCTAAGAAGTAAGTCAAGTTTGCCCACAACCCTGCAGTGGCTTTCCATTTTAGGATAAAAGCCACAGTGCTGACAATGACCTTAAAGGTTGTAAAGAGTCTAGCCTCAGTTTACCCCCAAGCTAATTTCCTTGACTCTTTCTCCTGCTTGTGTTCCTCTGGCCACAATAACATCCCTGCTGGTTCTCCAGGAGGCCAGATTGTTCCTTCTTCAGAGAGTTCGTGCTTGCTGTTACCACTCCCTGAAGTGCTTTTCCTCTGCAGGTAGCATGGCCTTTCCCCTCCCTTACCTTAGATGTCAGGCTCAAATGGCACCACATCCATGAGACCTTGGCTCTCTTGAACCTTTTTGCTCTGTTTTCTTTTTCTCCATAGTACTTTTCAGTATGTTATAGACTGTATGTGTATTTATTATTACATTTATTTTAATTTTATTATAAAAAAGGTTTTGCCACAGTTTCCTCTAAGGCTAGAACAGTGTTGAGAAGCCAAAAGCAGTCCACTGCCTCTTGTATAAATAAAGTTTAATTAGAACACAGCCATGCCTATTCATTAACATATTGTCATTGCTGCTCTCAAACTGCAGCAGTGGAATTGAGTGTTGTGACAGACTTGCGCCTGGAAAGTTTAAAAATATATGTGGTTGGTCCATGACAGAAAGTTTGCAGACCCCCAGGCTAGTGTAGTGTTTGCCACGTAGCAGATGACTACAATTAAAATTCTCTTTTACATACCGTTTCTTCCAGTATTTCTTTTTGCTAGAGGATACGTGTGCTTGTCAGTACCCTGAATAAACATAAAGTTAGGTGCTAAGTGGTAGGTTATAAACTGTAAAATGCTGGTGAGGATATGAATATCTCAAAAGTTACTAGAATATTAAGGATAGTTTGGGAATATGTTAACCATAATTGTTTATTTAAGCTAAAGTTCTTGAATTTATTACAGTCATCACTACCTGATAGCAGTAGTCCCAACTTTTCAAAGGCCACATTTACTTGGAGATGATAGTGGTCCAAAGGTGCAAGTGTTCAGTGTTAGTGTATTTGATAGTGCTATAGAAAGGACCCTAATGATGAATAGGTATAGTTATTAGTTGCATTCTGTGAGAAACATGAACCTAAATAAATGTGTACAGCTCTCAGTCAATTCTGCCAAATGATGAACAGATGGAATAGATATTTATAATAGTACATTTGACTTTGTAAGAATACACTCTCGGATTGCACATTGATTAACTTGATATTCCAGGTACTTCCAGTAGTGTTTCAAACACTGAGACATTAGATATTAACTGGTCTTTCCATCAGCACTTCACAGTTTATGACATTTAGCTCCTAATTTATTATGTTTATAGAATCTGACTGCATAAAACCAGCTTAGAAGAATCTGGGAAATTGTATTGCTTCTGGCATCCTGTCTCTGTTCAAATCTCACCCTTTTAAAAACTGCATCTAGGGCAGGCCCTGTATTCTAGTAGTAAAGGGAAACTGGATCTCGCATGGCTGAATGTGGTTGGAGTCCCAGGCCCTGTGGTATGAAAGTCATGCCAGGTGTGGGCGTGTATCCAAACTCCCAGAAGGATGGCAAGATGGAGGAGAGATTGTGGCATGACCAGGTCCTTTTGGGGGTGCTTACTACCTCTTTCTGTCTTTCTCTGGCAAGTGCTTGTACCCTCTGGCTGTTAAGAACAAACTGCATCTAGGGGGATAAATAGTATCACTGTCATGCAAAGCACCTGTGTGGACAGGTGGACATTTTAGAAATATTTCAGTTTTGAAGGGCCTTTACTGGTAGCTGTTAGTAGATAAGGGATCTATTGTACTAAGTACAATACATTTTTTGTTGGATTATGTATGGTATATTAGAAAATAATGTCATTTAAGCAAATGGTGAAAGATTATCGAGTCAGGGCTAGGAGAAGCTTTGTTCAGTAAATATTTGAATGTACCTTAATCACTTTGTCAGACACTGAGATACAGATTTGAGGAATCCTTATGAGGCTTACTGTCTAATCCAACCTAGTCTCCACCAGACCTCATTGTATGTTATGCAATGGAAACTGGCTACTATGTAGCCATTTATCCATAGAAAAACATGTAGAGGCCAACAGGTGGCATGGTGGTCAAGGCACTGTACTCCCACATGGCTGACCACGGTTCAAACCCCTGACCTGGAGCCTTGAAAATCATCCTGACACGTGTGCATCTTGCCCAAGATCCCAAGAGGAGAATGAAGAAGGAGTTGCAGTGTGGCAAACCCCCCCCCCCCCCCCCCCCCCCCCGCCCCCGCCAGGGCTGATTTCTCACTTTTCCTCTACCTGTCTCTCTCTGGCGAGAAAAAAAAAGAAAAACATGTAGAGAGCAAGCTATTGATGTGGTCGTTAAGGCGGCTGGATCCCACATGGCCTGCTGTGTGGTTCAAGTTCCAGACCCAGCTGCTTGGAAAACGTGTACGTGCATGTCCAGAATCCCAAGAGGAGTATGGAGAAGAGGAGATTTCAGTGCAACCATACCCCTGAGGTTGCTATCTCACTCCTGCTCCCCCGTCTTTCTCTGGCGAGCACACACATCCTATAGCAAATTAAAATAAATAAATAGGAACAAGCAGGTGGTGAGGTGGCTAAGGCCCTGAACTCCTACATGGCCGACTATTGTTTGAGTCCTGAACCTGGTGGTTTTTGCTTTCTTACTTTCTCTCTTTTTCTCTTCTCTCTCTCTCCCCCCCCACCCCCTTCTGTCTCCTCTCTGTCTTTGTCTGTTGAGTGCATGTACCCTATAGCAAATTAAAAGTAGTAATAATAAATAAAATAAATGAAAATAATTCTTTCTGCTTGTTTGTTTAGAGATTTTTGCTGTAGGGTATGTGTGCTTGCCAGAGAGACAGAGAGAGACAGAGTGACAGATAGCGAGAAATCACTTCCCAGGAGGGATGACCACGCTGCAATCCTTTCTCCTCTATTCTCCTCTTGGGATTTTGGGTATGCACGCACACGTGCCCAGTGTGAGTTTTAAGCCCCGGGTTGGGGACTTGAACTGTGATCAATTACATGGGAGTCCAGCGACATAACCATTACGCCATCTGTTGGTCCCCCAAATAATAATTTTTAAAAAAGAATTAATTCATTTACTTTTATTTATTTATTCACTTTATTTATTTATGTATTTTTTGGAGAGATTTTTCCTATAGGGTGCGTGCGCTTGCCAGAAAGAGAGAGACAGAGAGACAGAAAGCGAGAAATCACCCCCTCAGGGGGATGGCCATGCCGCAGTCCCTTCTCCATTCTCCTCTTGGGATCTTGGGCATGCACGAACATGTGCCCAGTGTGAGTTTTAAGCCACTGAGTCCAGGACTCGAACCGCGGTCAACTACATGGGAGTCCAGCGACATAGCCATTACGCTAACTGCTGGTTCCTATTCATTTATTTTAATTTGACCAGAGAGAGAGAAGGAGAGAGAGAGAAAGTGAGAAAGCGAGAAAGCAAGCCACCAGATTCAGGACACGAACCATGGCTGGCCATGTGGGAGTGTCCAGGACCTTAACCACCACATCACCTGTTGGTCCCCCTGAAAATAAAAAATTAAAAAAAAAAAAAAAGAAAGAAAACATGTAGAATGCCTGTTTCTTCCATGGGAGATAGAAGTAAAACATTGATTCATTTATGTGACGTTTTGCATACTCACTAATGTGTTTATCCCTGTATTGGTTGCTGGGGGATATATATCTCTTCAATGTAGAGCATAAAAGTAATGTTTTTTTTTTTTTAATCATCATTTTCCTCACTGTTTTGTATTGTAATTAGTATAATCTTTTTCTCATGAGAGGGCTAGGGGTTATCAAATATTTTGTCTTTAATGTGACTAAGTTTAGTGAATTTATTGTGTGTCTGAAATTAATTTTGCTGAAGGACTGGAACTTTTTTTTTTCCTGTTTTTGGAGAGGTTTTTGCTGTAGGATGCGTGTGCTCACCGAAAGAGAGACAGAAAGACAGAAAGCGAGAAATCACCCCCCGGGGGGATGGCCACGGTGCAATCCCTTCTCCTCTTGGGATCTTGGGCACGCACGTACACGCGCCCGGCGTGAGTTTAAGCCACTGGGTCCAGTACTTGAACTGTGGTCGACTACATGGGAGTCCAGTGACATAGCCATTGCGCCAACTGCTGGTCCCAGAAGGACTGGAATTTTGAATGAGGAAGGAGGAATTAGGTTGTTGTGAGTTTTCTGTGGGAGGTGACGTTTACTTATTTCAGAATATAGGCCCTTCATTGTTGCCCTATGAGCTGGAGAGAACCTTTTCTCTCTTCTTGGAGAGGATGTCTCTCTGTTTTCAGCACCCAGAGCCCAGACTGGTATTTGAAGGCAGCCTGGGCTGGCCCAGAGCACAATAGCTCAGAGAGCACTGTGCAGAGGAGGCCACATCTCCCATGGTTGACCAGGTCCCCACCCAGCCGTGCACGTACATGCCCAGGGTCCTTAGGGGATGGAGAATTGGAGGAATAAGGATTCCAATAAGGGCCTTGTTGGAGGTTCTTGCTCACTTTCTCATTCTTTCTGTCTTTCTCAGGCATCCACATGTACCCTCTGGCATTAAAAAAAAAAAAAAGAATAAAAGAAAAAAAAGGAACTAGACATATTATGGCTTAAATACATATACACGCCAACCTCTTTTAGTTATCCATTTGATGTAGATATATAAAAGCATATTGAAAGTTTTCTTAATAGTGCAGACTTGGGTATCTGTGTTACTCAACGTTCAATGAAGGGCCAGCCCCATAAGACAGATGGGTGGCTGTGCCAAATTCCAGCTACACGTTGGACATGTATGTCTGTGTGCCCAAAATCCTGATGGGAAGGACTGGCAGTAAAAGGATTATGGTGTAACCATACCATTGAAGGATTCCCTCTCTTTCTCTCTCTCTCTCTGTTTTTTTCACTCCCTCTGGCAATAAAAAAACAACTGCAATGACTTATATCTAAAGCAGAATACATATTTTATTCTTTTTTTAGAGAGAGATTTTTGCTATAGGGCATGTGCGCTCACTGGAGAGAAAGGGACAGAGAGACAGAAAGTGAGAAATCACCCTCCAGGAGGGATAGCCATGCTGCAGTCTCCTCTCCTCCATTCTTTTCTTGGGATTCCAGGGATGTACGCACACGCACCTGGTGTGAATTTCAAGTCAGCTCAATCTGTGGTCATCTACGTCTGAGTCCAGTGACATAACCATTACACCATCTGCTGGTCCTGATATTTTATTCTTTAAAATTTCTTTTCACACGAATTATTTATGTTTGATTTTTTTCCTCTTGGTTCTTGTTGAAAAAGTTAAACATTTGACAGTCTAGGAAAAAGTGATAAAAGGTTAATTAAAATCCTGCTAAATAATTTAGGATGTTTTAGTTATTTTGACGGCTTAGAGTATTATGACTCTTTTTCCTTGGAATGTCTAGTTGGAAGTGTTCACATAATGGAGAAAGTAATTAATTACTCTTTCAGAGGTAAGTTACCTTGACCTTAGACCTCCTTGCTAGTCCTCTTCCAGAGTACCTTCCATCATTCTGCTGGGGTCAATTAGTTCCTGGCTCAGCTGTTTTAGTGTCTCTCCAGAAGCTGGGCTTAACCATGTTTATAATCTGTGAAAATCAAATTCCATTTTTTTCCTTCTTGGAGAACTAGAACCTGTCAGTGGTCTAATACACATTGAATTGTATATCTTGAAATGTAAAAGGTTTATTTTCTCTGCATTTATAGCATTTAAAAATGAAGAGACCTTAGAAATAGTAATTGTTGGGGCTGGCAGGTGGTGTGGTGGTTAAAGGTGCTGGACTTCCACATGGCCAACTGGGGTTCAAGTCCTGGACCTGGTAACTTGTTTTTTGCTTTCCCTCTTCTTTTCTCTTACTCTGTCTCTCTGGTCAAATTAAAGATAAATGAATAAAGTTAAATAATTCTTTAAAAAAATAAAGAATTGGGGCTGGCAGGTGGCATCATGGTTAAAGGCACTGGATTCCCACTTGGCTGACTGTAGTTTGAGTCCCAGACCTGGTGGCTTGCTCTCTCTCTCTCTCTCTGGTCAAAATTGAAAAATAATGATAACAAAAAAAAATATTTTAGGGACCGGCAGATGGTGTGGTGGTTAAGGACACTGGACTCCCTCGTGGCCGACTGTGGTTCGAGTCCCAAATCTGGCGGCTTGCTTTCTCACTTTCTCTCTTTCTATTCCTTTCTGGTCAAATTAAGATAAACAAATAAATAAAGTCAAATAAAATAATTCTTAAAAAAGAAGTAATGATTGTTGTACATTAATCATGATTATTTTAGTTCTGCAGGTATAACCACTTTTTTAAAGAAATTTGCTGGAGGTCACATGCATTCATCAGAGAGATGGAGAAAGAGAGAGAGAAGGAGAGGGAAAAGGCAGGCTCCAGTGGGGCATGATCATACTGCCATCCCTTCTCTTCCATTTCTCCAGCCTTTCTGATTTTGGGTGTGCCTTCATATGTACCTGGCATATTTTTCCAAGCCACCAGGGCGAGGATTATCGCATGGTTAGCAGTGTGTACTCTGGCTCCATTACCACTAGGCCATGGGGCTGGCCCTGTGACTGAGTTTAAAACACTACAAATTAGTGTTACATTGCAGAGGAGATAGCAAATTACTAAATTAAAAAAAAATCTATAGGGTGTGCATACTTACTGGAAAGAGAGAGACAGAAAGAAAATTAAAAAGTACCCCCAAAGGGGGTAACCATGCCACAATCCTTTTCTTTCATTCTCTGGATTTTGGGCATGCATCCACCTGCTCCTGGCATGTTTTTCAAGCTGCCAGATCTGGCACTTGAAATGTGAGGTTGGCCATGTGGGATTTAGCTACCTTAACCATGCCACTGGCTGACCCAAGTTACTTAATTTTTTAAAAAATTGTAAAATAAAGAAAGTAAGCAGTTAACACTTACTGATAAATTGGTATAAATTTTGACACTTATAATAACTGTCATATTATAATTGGATAATGTTAAGGCAATCATAAAGATATCCTTCACCATAGTCAAACCAAATATTTCAGTTGAGAGAGGAGATAGAAGAAGCTGGGTGAGCATTAGGCATTGTTTGATGTTAATTGGTTGGTAATAAAGAAAGGCAGAATAAGTTTGACCTCCCGTGTCTCAGGCTGGGGTCTCCATTCTGTTGCATTGCAGCTATTTATTACTGATGAATAAACCCACTCCAGACTTAGCGGCATATAAAACTGTCATGGTTTGGGCCTTGTCTGGGCTCAGCTAAATGATTCTTGCTTAAATTCTCTCAAGCAGTTGGAGTTAGATGGTTACTAAGGCCAGAGTTATGTTGAAAGTGTCCTTCTGCACTTGAGCAGAAAATCCAGATAGATGGGAGCTGGAACGGTTAGGGCTCCATGGACATCTCTCTCTTTTCTTTGTAGTCTCTCTTGCATAGGGGTCTTAAGGTAGCCAGACTTCTTCCGTGGAAGCTTAGGGCTCCAAAAGCACTTGTTCTGATGTAAGAGAGAAGAGTTAGAAGGAAGCTGTTTTTTTTTTTTTTTTTTTTTTTTTTTTTTTTTTTAAATGACCTAAAAGTGTTATCTCACTGCATTTTATTCATTAGAAGTAAGTCACTGAGGCCAGCAGGTAGCATGTTGGTTAAGGCACTGGACTCCCACATGGCTGACTGCGGTTTGAGTCCTGGACCTGACTGCTTGCTTTCTCACTTTTCCTTCCTCTCTCTCTGGTCAAATTAAAAAATAATAATAATAAAAAATAAAGATAGATAAATAAATAAATAAAAGACTCACTAAGGGCAGTCCATACTCAAAAAGGAGAATCAGACTCTACCTCTTGCTGGGAGGTGTGTCAGAGTATATATTTCAGTCTGTCCCCTAGTCACAAACCCTTTATATTCCTCCCACTTGTAATGCACGCGTCTTCTCTCAAGGCTCCCAAAATCTCATATAGTTCAGCATCACGATCTGATTGGAGGTCTAGCATCTTCCCATCTAAATCTGATCCAGTTGTCGGGTACAGCTTCATGAGCACTCTTGTTTTCCCTCTGAGCACCTGTGAACTGAGAGGTATCTCCTCCACCTCCCGTAGCGTGCAACAGTGGACAGGCATAAGATAACTGGAGACACTCCTGTTCAAAAATAAAAAAAAAGGTAAGGAGCACAGTCCTCCCTGGCCCACAGCAGTTCTGAAATGCAACCAGGTATGGATTACCAGTTCTATAATATTACCAGAGGGCTCAGCTCCACTGCCTAGGAATGATCCTTCCCAGCTCTCGGTCCTTTCAATTCTTCCTTTTCCATAAATGTATTCTGTGTTGCAGCTGAATAATTTTCTCATCTTGTTTTTTGTCCAGGAAGTTTGGGGGTCTGAAAGCCTCTTTCCATTTTGTACTGCCTTTGTCTCTTTTAGTCCAAGATAACGGTGTTTCTGAACAGAAAAAAAATTTTAAACACTTTGAAAATTTCGTATGAATGTTATGGGAAGAGTATCAATCTATTAGACAAAAGTACACTTTATATTGATATAATACGGAGAGCCTTTCCTACCTTAGGTTCCCTGTACGGCTTTTGTGGGACAGCACCTTTAAGAGTCTTCTAAAGACCTTTTGTTTGAAAACATAAAAGAGGCAGCACCTTAAATCTCTTTGAAGTCTAAACTAGGAGTAGGCAAACTATAGCCTCTAAGATTTGTTTCTAACTTTATAAAAAAATTTTTTTTTAATTGGACACTTGTGCTCACTGTGTGAGAGAGAGACAGAGACAGAGAGAGAGAGAGAGAGAGAGAGAAAGAAAACACTCCTCAGAGGAGATGGCCACAACACAATCTCTTTTCCTCCATTCTCCTTTCAGGATTTTGGACACACACACACACACACACACACACACACGCGCGCGCGCGCACACACACGTGCCCAGGCCACCAGGTTCAGGACTCGAACTGCAGAGTCGGCCAAGTAGGATCCAGCACCTTAACCACTATGCCACCAGCAGGCCCTGTTTTTACAGTTTAAAGAATTGTAAAGGCCAGCTGGTGACATGGTAGTTAAGGGGGCTGAATGCCACAAGGGGGCCATGGGTAGTTCCCAGTATTCGGGACCCAGTAGCTTACGCACGCGCCGTGTGGCTATGTCTCTGTACCCACAGTCCTGACCGGATGGAGAAGGGATTGCGGTATTGCCCTGCCATCTGGGGGATACTTTATCGCTTTCTCTCTCTCTGGGGAGTGCACACACCCTTTAGCAAATTGAAAAAAAAAATGATAAAAAATGAAGAATGAGCAACAGAGAGTACATATGGCCTTAGTAGCCTAAAATATTTATCTGGCTTTTGGCTGAAAATGTTTGCTGACTCTTGGATTAAAAATGGTTTAATCTTTAGGCCACAGTTCCCTGACACCGCCTTGGCTTTTATCTTTGCCCAGAGGATATTTCTTTCTCCTCCATTATCCTCGGGATTCTGCGGAAGCACAGATATGCACCCAGGGTGAGTTTAAAGCCCCCAGGTCCAGGACTGGGATTGTGGTTGGCCCTGTAGGAGTTCAGCATCCCAACCACTATGGCCCCAGAGGATATTTCTTAATTTGAGAAATGTTTGCTATATTTATAGGCTAAGAATAAGAAAGCCTTTTATTTTTGGACCTTGCAAGTCCTGGTACCTTCATAGTTTCTCTATATTCCGCTTGAAAATTATGATTCTGGGACCAGCAGTTGGCGTAATGGTCACGTCGCTGGACTCTCACGTAGTTGTGGTTCGAGTCCCAGACCTGGTGGCTTAAACTCACGCCAGGCACGTGTGCGTGCGTGCCCAAAATCTCAGGAGGAGAATGGAGGAGAAGGGATTGCGACGTGGCCATCCCTGCTGGGGGGATGATTTCTCGCTTTCTGTCTCTCTGTCTCTTTCTGTCTTTCTGGAGAGCATATGCATAGCAAAAACCTCTCCCCCCAAAAAATTATAATTCCGTTAGCTCATCTCTCCCTTATTTGTACATTATGATACATAGCTTAAAGAAACCAGCTGACACTTCTGATATTCTACTCAAAAATCTCTTTGCCCAGTTTATCAGTTATATTTTCTATTTTCCACATTATTACAGGTGGCAGTTTTGCTAAACTTTCCACCATTACTCAGTAGAATATTTTTTCCTTCATGAATAGTTTTCCCTCTCCTCTCTTTTCATCTTTTCTGTTCTTGTATGTGTGTGTTGGGAGGTGGTATTTTCTTTTTTTAGAGAGAATCTCACTAAATCACAACTGTCCTGTTTGAACTTTCCAAGTAGCTGGGACTTCAGATGTGTGCCTACTTGCTAGCCTTTTTTTTTTTTTTTTTTTTAAGAATTTGTTTGATTTGGGACCAGCAGTTAATGGCTATGTCACTGGACTCTCATGTAGTCGACCGCAGTTCAAGTACCGGACCTGGTGGCTTAAACTCACGCTGAGTGTGTGTGCATGCATGTCCAAGATCTTGAGAAGAGAATGGAGGAGAAGGGATTGCAGAGTGGCCGTCCCCCTGTGGGGTGATTTCTCGCTTTCTATCTCTCTGTCTCTCTCTCTCTCTCTCTTTCTGGTGAGCACACGTGCCCTATAGCAAAAACCTCTCCAAAAAAAAAAAAAGAATTTATTTGACTTTATTTATGTATTTATTTTAATTTGATCAGAAGGGGACAGAGTGAATAAGAGAGAAAGTGAGAAAGCAAACTACTAGGTCCAAGACTCAAACCATAGTCGGCTATGTGGGAGTTCAGCACCCTTAATCACCACGTCACATGCTGGCCCCCATGCCAGCTTTTTAAGGTAGGCTAGGAATTGAACCTTGGCCTCCCGTGTGGCCTTAGCCTGCCAAAGAGCCTCATCCAACATGTGCTGCTATGGCTGGGTCCTCATTTTCTTTTAAGTCAAGGGTTAGTAGCTTTTTAAAAAAAATTATTTAACTTTATTTATTTATGTATTTTAATTTGATCAGAGAGGGACAGAGTGAGAGAGAGCAAGAGCGAGAGAGAGAGATAAAGAAGAGAGTGAGAAAGTAAGAAAGTAAGTCACCGGGTCTGGGACTCAAACCGCAGTTGGCCATGTGGGAATCCAGCGCCCTTAACCACCACACCACCTTCCAGCTCCAATAGCTTTTTTTCCTATAAAGCACCGGAGTGCAGACATTTTAGGATTCTTAGGCTGTATAATCTCTGGCACACTTAGGCAGTATGCAAATTAACAGGTGGCTGTCTTCCAGTTAAACTTTATTTACAAAACAGGCAGCAGGTTGGATTTTATCTGGATACTCTAGTTTACTGACTCGTCCCCCCCCCCCCCCTTTATTCATGATAGAGTGCACACACTTACACATGAGAGAGAGAGGAGCACCCTTCACAGAATCTGGTCACACTGTGATCCACTTCTTCCAGTCCTCCAGCCTGTTGGATCTCAGGCACTCACACACAATCAGTTTTGGTTATCTAGTGCTGTGTAGCACACCATCTTTTTTTTTTTTTTTTTTGCTATGTGTTGTGTACACGTGCCAGAAAGAGATAAATGGGGAAAGTGAGAAATCACCCCCAGGGAGGATGGCCACACTGCAATCCCTTCTCTGTTCTCTTCTTGAAATTTTGGATGCATATGTGCCTTGCATGCATATGTGCCTGGGATGATTTTCAAGTCATTGGGTCCAAGAGTCATACTGCACTGTCAGCCATGCAGGATCTAGGACTTTAATCACCACGCCTACTTACTCATCCGGGACAGTTGTATGGGGTTTCACAAGTGCAGTCTGGAATAATTTGAAAGGTTTCCTTACCAGGGTGTTTTATGCAGTTGGAGGCAGATGGTAACTGGGTCTGGAGTCATCATCTCAGAGGATCCCTCTTTTATGTATTTGGTGCCAGGCTGGAAAGACTTGAAGAGATGGTGCTCCAAGACGTCTCTCTACCACTGTGAGGCTGTGTCAGGGATCTTTCATGGTGGACATCTTACACGGTGACTCAGGACTCCAGAGTTACCTGAGAGAGAGGCAGGCAGAAGTTTGATCACCTTATGACTAAGCTTCTGAAGTTGCTCAGTGTTCCTTCCTTTGCATTCTCTTCATGGAGAGGAGAATTAGACCATCTTTTGAATGCAAGAAGGATCACAGAATTTGCCAACATTTTTTTTTTCTTCAGTTTTTGCTGTAGGGCGTGTGCACTTTCCATAGAGAGGAAGAAAGAGGGAAAGTGAGAAATCACCCTCCAGTGGGGATGACTGTGCCACAATCCCTTCTCTGGGCTTCTTGGGTTTTAGGAATGTATGCACACATGCTTGGTGTGATGTTCAAACCACCAGGTCCAGATTTGAATTGTGCTTTTGGCCACATGGGATCTAACGCCTTAACCTCTACACCACCTGCTGGCCTCACCAAAATGTTTTAAAACACAAAACATCTCATACATGCCTCTATTAACAAAGTTTGGAAGCTGAAATATAGGGGTCAGGTTTTCTCTTCCCTTTTCATTGGGAGAGAGATGAAAGATTGCTTCTCTTAATGTTCAAGAATGGGTTTGAAAGGTAACAAATATGCCTTTTCCTTTCTTTTTTTTTTTTTTTTTTTTTTTTACTATAGGGCGCATGCGCTTGCCAGACAGAGAGAAACAGAGAGACAGAAAGCGAGAAATCACCCCCCAGGGGGCGATAGCCACGCTGCAATTCCTTCTCCTCCATTCTCCTCTCGGGATCTTGGGCACGCATGCACACGCGCCCACCGTGAGTTTAAGCCACCGGGTCCGGGATGCAAACCACGGTTGACTACATGGGAGTCCAGTGACATAGCCATTACGCTAACTACTGGTCCCTTTCTTTCTTTTTTTTTTTTGAGAGATATTTTTGCTATAGGATGCGCTCACCAAAGAGAGAGAAAGTGAGAAGTAACCCCCAAGGAGGGATAGCCACGCTGCAATCTCTTCTCTAATCTCCTCTTGGGATCTTGGGCAAATGTGCACATATACCCAGTGTGAATTTTTTTTTTATAATTCATTTTTTATTTAATTTTATTTATTTATTCATTTATTCTTAATTTGAGCAGAGAAAGACACAGAGAGAGAGATAGAAAGAGAGAGAGAAACCGAGAAAGCAAGTCACCAGGCCCAGGACTTGAACCGTGGTCAGCCATGTGGGAGAGTGTCCAGCACCTTAGCCACTACGCCACCTGCTGGTCCCTCCCTTTTAAGCCTCCAGATCTGGGACTCAAACTGCGGTCAACTATGTGGGAGTCCAGCAACATAATCACTATGCCATCTGCTGATCCCAAATATATATATGCCTTTTCAATGGAGACAAGACCTGGCATATTTTCTTGCTATTTATTTCTTCCGAAAGAGGCAGAGACAGAGATAGACATCCTCAACAGGGTCTTCATGTTGTGATTCACCCCCCAGTGTCTGCCAGCCCTAGATCAAGGGCACATGTGCATGTTCCCTGCATGCTCAGGGAGGTCCTAGGGCCCTTCCCATGTAGGTCCATTGTGTTGGACAGCACATGCCTGACCCTGGGCTGGCATTCTTTTTCTTCTTTTTTTTGTGTGAGAGTAGGCATAATGGTACTTGTATCTCAAAAGAGGAAATTAAAAAAAAAATGAAAGAAAAAATCTGAAACGTGAAAATTCTATCATTTAGAGGTTTACCTGAATCAATAAGTTAGGGTTAATGTCTGAAATGGTTAGAGAGTATGTTGTCTCTTAGTCATTCACATTTCAATTGAATTAGTTCAGTTAGCTTTCTTAATTCCTACAGGAATAGTCCTAAGGGAAATTTTGAATAGGGAGTAGGTGATATAAATAATTTTTAATTTGGGAACTCTAGTACAGGTGGTAAAGCTGGCTATAAGAGATTTTGAATAACATTAGAACTGCCCCGCCATTGACCCCATCTGAAAAGACTTTGCTTCCCTCATTTATAGTGGTCTGGCTCTGGAGGTAAAATATTCAGAAAAGTGGGGTGTTTTATAATGCATGTTGGTAGAGGCTCTTGTGTTTTGTATTCTTTCCATTTTTTTTCCTTCCAATTTTGCTTCTTTATTTGTCTTTAAGTTTTCTTTCTTTGTTCCATGAATGAGATAGAGATATAGAGACAGAACCCCCAACAGGGTCCTGATGCCATGATTCCCCCAACCGTCAAGCCTGCCCTGGCACATTCAGGATGTTTCCAGACAACCCTGAACCTCTTACTCCTGTTTTTCATTTGTTTGTTTGTTTATTTGTTTTCAATTTTGCCACAAGGCATGTGCATTTACTAGAGACAGAAAGGGGGGGGGGAGTGAGAAATCACGCTCCCATGTAAATAGTTATCCCACCATCCCTTCTCCATTTCTTCCTCCTTTCAGGATTTTGACCATGCATGCACCTGGCACATTTCCCAAGCCGCTGAGTCCGAGACTTGAACCGTACAGTCAGCTATGTGGGATCTAGCTATCTTACCCAGTGTATCACCAGCTGTCCCTCCTGCTTCTTTCTTTACCTTTCTAGGTTTGTGCATTGTGAAAGAAAGTTCAACCCAAATTCTCTGATGACCTGAAAAAAGACAGTAGCTTAGTGAATAGGAAGTTGATATAGAAATAGCTGCCTGCCACATTATTCTTGCCACTTATGGAAAGAAGAAATGCCTGTATTAAATAATTTTCTTACAAAGCTACATGGTGTTGAATTTGGGATACAAGGGAAAACTTACTAGTTTTTTTTTTTTAAGATTTTATTTAACTTAATTAATTAATTTAATTTGACCAGAGAGGGACAGTGAAAGAGAGAGAAAAGGAGAAAGCAAGCCAAGCTGCCAGGTCCAGGACTCGAACTGCTGTCAGCCATGTGGGAGTCCAGTGCCATGGGGAGTCTCACATGGCTGACTGCAGTTTGAGTCCCAGACCTAGTGACTTGCTTTCTCATTTTCTCTCTTCTCTCTCTCTCTTTCTCTGGTCAAATTGAAAAGAAAAATGATAATGATGAATAAAATTAAATAAAATAATTCTTAAAAAAAGAAAAAAAAGAAAAAGAACCATGTGAAGGGTCCAGCAGCTGACATGGTGGTTGAGGTGCTAGAAACCTACATGGCTGACTGCAATTTGAGGTCCAGACCTGGTAGCTTGCTTTCTCATATTCTTTCTCTGTGAGCATTCGTAGAAAATTTTAAAAACAAAACAAACAAACAAAAAACCATGAGAAGAGTTAGGAGAGAATGTGTTTTGGAATGAATTACATTCCCTGGGAGGAAGACAATACGTACCTATTTTAAACTACTGAAAATGACTTCTCACAAGACTTGGTTACCAACTTTAGTTGCAGTTAGGAAGAAATTTTGGAATTAGCATTCTTTATGTTTTTCAGTTTGTTTTAGCTGTTTTTTTTTTTTTTTTTTTTTGCCTCTGACAGATACCATTACCACCCAAAAGGATCTTGAGTGAGGAGAAGAAAGAGTTAACTTTTCATGCCTTTTTTTCTTATTACTTTTTTTTTTAAGAGAGATTTTTGCTATAGGGTGTGTGCTTGCTGGAGAGACAGAGACAGAGAGTCAGAAAGCTAGAAATCTGCAATCTTTTCTCCTCCATTCTCCACTCAGGATTGTGGGCACATATGCACACGTGCTTGGTGTGAGTTTTAATCTTCCGGGTCCAGGACTTGAATCATAGTTGACTACATGGGAGTCCAGTGACATAATCCTTACTCCATCTGCTGGTCCCTTTCTTATGACTTTAAAAAATTTTTCTATAGGGCTTGTGTGTTGGCTAGGGAGAGACAGAGGGTAAGGGGATGTGAGAAAGCACCCCCCAGTCCAGGAGGGCTGGCCACACCGCAGTCCTTTCTCCTCATTTTTTTTGGGGGGGGGATTTTGGGCACACATGCACATGTGCTTGCTGTGTTTTTCAGGCTGCCTGTCCTGGACTTAAACCGTGAAGTTGGCTATGTGGAATCCAGCTGCCTTAACCACCATGCCACTGGCTGGCCCTTAACTTTTCATGCTTCTGAATCTGCTAGCATTAGATGAAAAATGATCTTTTAGAGTATTTAGTACATGATACATTGCATGCATTGTGTATTCATTTTAAGAATTATAACTAGCATGGATTTATGAATGACATGGACAGCAAATTGTTCTGTTCATTTCTGGACAAACTAATTACTTGGTAGGGCAATATTTTTCTGCCATATTATAAGTCTGAGAGTAAGCTGGAAGGATCTGAATGAATGCTTAGTGTAAAGAGTTTTAGTACAACTTGATTTTACTTTTTCTTCCCTGAGTATGAGGGGACTAATTTGATCCTGTGTGAGGAAAAAAGCTGCTTTGGGAAACCAGTAGTTCCATAGAGAGTGGTGGATTAGAGATATTTTTAATTTGTGGTTTAGGGAGCCAGAAGGTATGAGCATTGATTTGCTAATGTTTAGTTCATGTATTGATTTCTGGTTTGGGCTTCTTTAAACTGTGTGTACATATTAAATCAAGTTAGTTTGCTAAAAAATATTTAATCATTCTGTCCATTCATCTGACATATACCAACAGAAGACAACTATTATTTTGAACATTATCTTTAAAATTCAGTATTTTGAGATCTTGAAAGTTGTTTGTAAACTGTCAAGAATTATGGAGTATGAGCTAAAATTTTTTGCTATGTAAAGTAAATGTTTGTGGAAAAATGTAAAAAAAAAAAAAACAAAAGAAGACAACTATTATTATTGTTTTTGTTTTTTAGAGATTTTTGTTATAGGGCATGTGTGCTTGCTGTAGAGATAAAGAAAGACAGACAGAAAGCGAGAAGTCAACTCCCAAGGGTGATTGCCACACCCTTATCCCTTCTCCTCCATTCTTCTCTCAGGATCTTGAGCACAAACACACGCCTGGTGTGGTGGTTTTTTTTTTTTTTTTTTTTCCCTCCCTTTTTTTGGAGAGGTTTTTGCTATAGGGCGTGTGTGCTTGCCAGACAGACAGAGAGAGACAGAGAGACAGAAAGTAAGAAATCACCCCACAGGAGGGATGGCCACGCCGCAATCCCTTCTCCTCCATTCTCCTCTCGGGATCTTGGGCACGCACGCACACACGCCCGGCGTGAGTTTAAGCCACTGGGTCCGGGACTTGAACCGCAGTCGACTATGTGGGAGTCCAGCGACATAGCCATTACGCTAACTGCTGGTCCCACGCCTGGTGTGTTTTAAGCCACTGGGTCTGGGACTCCAACGGCCAATGTAACCATTTTGCCATCTGCTGGTCCTGACAACTATTATTTTGAAAACAGTGGATGTATTTAATATTTTTATGATCGTACAAATATGAACCAGTAAAAAAAAATTTTTATATCAGAAAAAGTGTTCAATAGGACTGGCCCTATGTCTAGTGGCTAAGGAGTCAGATTCCCACATGGACAACCATAATTTGAATCATGGCCCTAGAGGCTTGAAAACATGCCAGGCGTGCAATTGTGTGTCCAGAATCCTGACAGGACAGAGCAGTGGAGGAGAAGGGATTAGATCATGACCATGTTCCACTAGGAGGTGCTTTCTCCTCTCTCACAGCTTATCTCTGTCTCTCTCCGGTAAGTGCACATACCTTTGGCAATTAAAAAAAAAAGCATAGGGGCCAGCAGATGACATAATGGTTATGTTGCTGGACTCTCAGACTTGGTGGCTTAAAAGTCACACTGGGTGAGTGTGTACCCCAAATCCTGAGAGGAGAATGGAGGGATTGCGGCGTGGCCATCCCCCCCCCCCCCCGGAGGTGATTTCTCACTTTCTGTCTGTTTCTGTCTCTCTGGTGAGTGCGTGTGCTCTATAGCAAAAGAAAAAACAAATATATACACATGTATATACACACATACATACATACACATATACATACATGTTTGTGTGTATATATGTAGTCATTGGTAAAGTCATGGCGCATTTTTGCATAGAAAAACACATTATGACTTTCCCGACGACCTAGTCTATGTGTCTGTATATTAATTCAATCTATATAGATAGGTAGATAGATTTTTTAAAAAAAATTAATGTATATAAAGGGGCTAGCTTTGTGGTCTGGTGGTTAAGGAGGTCAGCTCTCATATGTTTGACCATGCAATTCAAGTCCCAGACCTGGCAACTTGAGAAACACATCAGGTGCATATGTGTGTGTGCCTGAAATCCCCAAAGGAAGGAGAAATAGAAGGGAAGGGTTGTGGAGTGACTATGTCCCACGGACGATGCTTTCTCTGTCTGTCTCTGGCTAGTGCACACACCCTCTAAAATTCTGGAGCTGGTAAGAGACCAGGTGTAAGTTTTGTTTGGCCTTCCGTCAATATATAGATGGATGCAAAAAGTTGTTAATTTCCCTTAAGCTTTTGCATTAAAAATGTCATTTTTGGGTTCAGCAGATGGCATAATGGTTATGACTGCAGTTTGAGTCCTAGACCCAACGGCATAAAACTCATGTAGGACACGTGTGTGTGCATGCCCAAAATCCCAAGAGGAGAATGGAGGAGAAGGGATTGTAAAGTGGCTATTCCCCCTGGGGGTTGATTTCTCACTTTCTCTCCCTCTGTCCCTCTGTCTTTCTGGTGAGCACACGTGTCCTATAGCAAGAATATCTAAAAAAAAAAAGTCATTTTTTTATGCTGTCTACCACATATAAGATGTGGCAACACATAAAAGATGTTATTTATTTATATATTTTTTGGAGAGGTTTTTACTATAGGGCACATGGACTTACCAGAAAGACAGACAGAAAGTGAGAAATCACCCCCCGGGGAGATGGCCATGCCACAAACCTTTCTCCTCCATTCTCCGCTCGGGATCTTGGGCACGCATGCACACGTGTCTGGCGTGAGTTAAGCCACCGACCGGGTCCAGGACTCGAACTGTGGTCGACTACATGGAAGTTGAGCGACATAGCCATTACATCAACTGCTGGTCCCCATAAAAGATGTTACTTAATTCATTAATTAATGAGAGGACCAGTAAGAGGTTAAAGTGTTGTAAAGAGATTCCAGTAGGTGGTGTGTTGGTCAAGGTGTTAGACTCTCACATGGGTGACTGTGGTTTGAGTCCTGGACTTGCTGGATTGTATTCTCACTTTTTCTCTCTCTGGTGACCACGTGTGCCCTGTAGCAAATTTAAAAATAATAATGATAAAAGTTAAAAAAAATTTTTTTTAGAGGTTTTTGCTATAGGGCGCGTGCGCTTGCCAGCCAGAGAGAGACAGAGAGACAGAAAGTGAGAAATCACCCCCCAGAGGGGATGGCCATGCCGCAATCCCTTCTCCTCCATTCTCCTCTCGGGATCTTGGGCACGCACGCACACGCACCTGGCATGAGTTTTAAGCCACCGGGTCCAGGATGCGAACCGCGGTCGACTATGTGGGAGTCCAGCGACATAGCCATTATGCTAACTGCTGGTCCCTTTAAATAATTTTTTAATAAAGTGGTATGAAGAGTACCATATACTCATGCATGTGCACACATTACATATGTGTATGTTTATACATGTTTGTATGTATATAGTGTATAATACATAGAAAAATGCATCATGACTTTTCTAATGACCTAATATATACATATATGTATACACCATATACACGAATGTATCAACATACATACATACATTTATATATAAAATCAAGAATGCGTGAAATTAATTTGCAGGTCAATAACAAACTGGCTTTTTTCACAGTAAAAAATGATTCCTCCCTGCACTGGACAGAATTTATTTGCATGTGTATGGAGAAGAATACCTTGCATTGCTGCCAGTTATCTTTGATTTACAGAGCTATAACACAGCTCAAAGACCATGAAGGATACAAAAGTCACAGAGGGTACAAATCCCGTAGAATCAGATAACTGGTAGGTGCACGTTATTACACAATGCATGGTCTCCATTGGAGATGCCCTAGAATAGTTCTGGTGTACTTTAAAATCTTTTACAACTTCCCCTTATACTATAAAAAGACAAAATAAATGGTTTGTTTATTGTAATAATCTAATGTCTATTAATTTCAGAACCTATTATTCCTTTTTTTAAAAAAAGTTCATTTGTCCTATGAGAGAGAGAGAGATGGAGACAGACAGACACCCACAACGGGTCTTCATGCGCAGTCCATCCCCAGTCTCCGCCAGCTGGCTCCTGGACACATGCATGCATGCATCCCCACTGTGTTAAGAAAGGTCCTGGGCCTTGAACCAAGGACCTTTCCCTCATGGTTCCTGCTGCCTCAGTGCTGTGCCATCACCTGGCCCCATGTTACTCCTTTTAAATAGAGCTAGTTTTGAAAACTGAAGAAAATTAAGTAATTCTTAGGTGGATATTTTCTGATATTTTGATTGCCATTAAACATGTCCTCAGTCTGGTGTTGAAATTTGAACTATTTGCGTATACTTAAACTGCAGCTTCAAATGATTAGGTAGCAGATCTTGTAAGACTACCCAATGTCTAATATTTTGTGGATAATTAGCAAAGAAAAGTAATAGCAATTAAAAGGGAGGTGAAATTCCTGCTCTATGTTAGTGCTTATGTGTACGTGTTAATTTGTGGCAACTTTCCAGTGTCAAGTGCTTGTTACCTAGTGGTTGAACTCAGGGAGGAGAGGGCACAGGCTTGGCATTATCTACTGCAATTTCATGCTGTCTAATTTTAACTGGGCCTTTGCTTCTTCATTATCTATTTATTGCCCTCATATTTATTCCCTAGCACATCCCTGATGTTGAAGAGGCAGTGTGATATAATGGAAAGAAATAGAATTTGTAGTCTTACAGACCTAGATTTGAATCACCACCCCCTGCTTACCAGCTGCTCGATCTCGGGAAACTCTCACAACCTCTAATAAATGAATAATAGTACTTTGTAGAAGTACATGACATGTATGTAAAGGATATAATAGTGGCAGTAAATGTTAGTTTCTTATCATTTGCTCTAATCCCTCAAGCTTTCCTGCTCTCCTATTTCCATTACTGAAATATTTGAGGTCCCTTGGTATGACTTCCTTCATCTTTCCTCTTTTCCATTTCTTTTTATCTTTTAAAATTTATTTCAGAAGTATGTTTCTTTGTTTTGAAGAATTATTTTATTTATTATATTATTACTTTAAAATTTGACCAGAGAGAGACACAGAGAAAGAGAGAGGGGGGAAAGAAAGAAAGAAAGCCACCAGATCTAGGATTCGAACTGCAGTAGACCATGTGGGAGTCCAGTACCTTAACCACCATGCCACCTGCCAGCCTCAGAGTTAGGTTTCTTTAATCTCAAAGGTTTGTTGTGAGGATCAAATAACATAATGTTTATGAGGGACTAGCAGATGATGTAATAGTTAAATCGCTGGACTCCCGCGTAGTCAACTGCGGTTCAAGTGCCGGAGTGCTGGACCTAGTGGCTTAAAACTCATGCTGTGAGTTTTAAGTTTCTCCTCCATTCTCCTCTCCCAAAATCCTGAGAGGAGAATGGAGGAGAAGGATTTGTGACATGGCCATCTCCAGGTGATTTCTTGCTTTTTGTCTCTCTGTCTTAAAAACAAAAACAAAAACAAAACAAAACTCTTATAAAAGAAAAAAAGAAGTCCTCTTAACTATTACTTTCAGATCTTACATAGTTTACTTTTAATTGAAAAAGTTGGTTAAGGCAGGAAATAAAAGAATGAAACATACATACTGTAAATATTTTATTTGACCTTAAGTGTATATTTTTATTTACCAATCTTTTTTTTTTTTTTAAGAAATTTTTGCTATAGGGCACATCTTCACACCTGAGAGAAAGAGAGAGAGAGAGAGAGAGAGAGAGAGCGCGCGCGCGCGCGCGCACAAAAAATCACTCCCCAGTGGGATGGCCATGCCTCAGTCCCTTCCCTTCCATTCTCCTCTCGCGATTTTGGGCAGGTACACACACCCGCCCAGTGTGAACTTTTTTTTTTTTTTTTAATAATTATTTTTATTTAACTTTATTTGCTTATTTAGGATGAGAGAGAGAGAGAGAGAGAGAGAGAGAGAGAGAGAGAGAGAGAGAGAGGAAAAGTGAGAAAGCAGGCCGCCAGGTCTGGAACTTGAACCGCAGTCAGCCATATGAGAGTCCAGCGCCCTTAACCACCATGCCACCTGCTGGCCCCCAGTGTGAGGTTTTTTAAGCCACCAGATCTAGGGCTCAAACCATGGTTGGCTACATGGGAGTACAGTGATGTAACCATTACAACATCTGCTGGTCCTTTATTTACCTTTTTTTTTTTAAGTTATTTTTTGGGACAGGAAGGCAGGCACCCTCCACAGCATCTCACTCTGTGATCCACCATAAGCCTTTCTCAGCTAGCCAACATCCTGCACATAGCCTCCTTGTGCAGGTGGACCTGAGACCCACCCGAGCCCTGATCTTCCATGTGACTTTCAGCATCACAGAGTGTTGTCCTGCCACTGGGCCACTGTGACTGGGTCTAGTCACCAATCTTTTGATGTACTTAGTATGAGTTGGTTGATGAGAGTTCTTCATTTTTTGCGCATTGATAACACCTTGTGATACATTGCTTACAACTTTCAATTACCATTTTTTTTTTAAAGAGAGATTTTTGCGATAGGGCACGTGTGCTTGCCAGAGAGACAGAGAGGGACAAAGAGACAGAGGTGAGAAATCATCCCTCAGTGGGGATGGCCACACTGCAATCCCTTCTCCATCCTCCTCTCAGGATTTTGGGCACGCACACACACATGCTCAGCATGAACTTCACGCTGCTGGGACCGGAACTTGAACTGCAGTTGGCCATGTGGGAGTCCAGTGATGTAACCATTATGCCATATGCTGGTCCCAATTACCATTTTTTTTTTTTTTTTGAGAGGTTTTTGCTATAGGGCGCGTGTGCTCGCCAGACAGAGAGAGACAGACAGAGAGACAGAAAGTGAGAAATCACCCCCCAAGGGGGATGGTCACACTGCAATCCCTTCTCCATTCTTCTCTCGGGATCTTGGGCACGCACGCACACGCGCCCAGCATGAGTTTAAGCCACTGGGTCCGGGACTCGGACCATGGTTGACTATGGGAGTCCAGCGATATAGCCATTACACTAACTGCTGGTCCCAACCATATTTTAATTTTTTCTTGGAGGATCTCACTGTGTTGCCCAGACCAACCTTGAACTTGCAATCCACCTACCTTAGCCACCCAAGTAGCTGAGATTACAGGCGTGTTCCACCACACTCAGCTTCAATTATAGTATTTTGTTGTTAGAGGGTGCGTACCTTACCAGAGGCAGACAGAGAGAAGAGAAAGCATCCCCCATGGAGAGTGGTCTTGCTGAAATCCCTTCATCATCTCCCTCCTTTCAGAATTTTGGGCATGCATGTAGACGTGCCCAGTGTATTTCTCAAACTAGTGGGCCCAGGACTCAAACTGCACAGTTGGACGTGTGGGTTTCATCTGCCTTAACCACCAAGCCACGGAGCTGGCCCAGTTACAGTATTTTTAAGCAGAATGAAGACTCTTAGAGACTTGAAGCAATGAGAGTAGACTCTTCTAGATATTAACAAATTTCTCTAAACTTATATATGTGTTACATTTCCACTTAAATTAATAGTTTTGTTCTTGCTTTTTTTTTTTTTTTTTTTCCTTTTTTTCATTTTGTTTAGAGTGCATGAACTTGCGGGAGAGAGAGAGAGGGGAAAGTGAGAATTCACCCCCCCAGGTGGAATGGCCATGCTGCAGTCCCTTTTCCTCCTCCTTGGGATTCTGGGCATGCATGCAGTGTTTTTCAAGCCACCAGGTCTAGGACTTGAACCATACAGTTGACCAGGTGGGATCCATCACCTTAATGTCCACACCACTTGCTGACCCTAAATTAAGGACAGTTTTTAAAAGAATTTGTGTGTAGTAAGTCTTCCAGAGCCTCTCCAGTAGTTCTCAAAGAAATGACAGCTTTTGTTACATTCATAGCTCATTGGGTCTTTGGAAAAGTAATGATGCAGTTTTGCATAGAAAAACATAGAAAAGTATGGCATGACTTCTGACGACCCAATATTTAATATTTCATTACAGTTTCATCATTGTATTTATGGGCACAACTGGCACTAAGTGGGTTTGTGAATAAATACATCAAACTCTCAGTAGTAGAGTATACTGGGAACAGAAATGACCCAGTAGACTCCAGTGCTGCTTATTAGCTATGAGTGCTTACCAGGAGTGTCAGACAGTGTATGCTAAGGAGAATAGAGAAATAGTAGTTAAACTGTGAATGTAAGAGGCACAAGGACATCGTTGGTTCTTTTTTATTTTGGGGGTAAGCTTTTTTTTTTCCCCTGAGTTTGCCAGAAGGTTTGTACGCTCAACTGAGAGAGAGAGAGACATAGGAAAATGTGAGAAAGCCCTCCCCCCATAGGAAATGGTCATATCACAATCCCTTTTCTTTTTTTTCTTTAAAGAATTATTTTTAAAATTTGTTTGTTTGTTTGTTTATTTATTTTTCACATGAGTTTTGCCAAAGAGAGAGTGATGGGAGAAGGGAGGGAGAGGGAGAGTGAGAAAACAAGCCTCCACGTCCAGGACTTAAACTACAGTCGGCCGTGTGGGAATTTCAGTGCCTTAGCCACCATGTCACCTGCTGGCACCCCACAATCCCTTTCCTATCATTTCTCCCCACTTTTGAGATTTGGGGCACACATACACATGTGCTGGGCATGGTTTTTGTGTGTGTGTGTTTTTTTTTTTAGACTTTTGTCTTTGAATGTGGGCGCTCACTGAGGAGAGAGAGACAGAGACAGTGAGAGGGAAACTGAGAAATCAACCCATGGGGGGATGGTCACACCACAATCCCTTCTCTTCCATTCTCCTTCCAAGATCTTGGGCACGCATGTACACGCACCCAGCCTGAGTTTCAAGTTCCCAGGTCTGGGACTTGAACCACAGTTCGCCATATGAGAGTCCAATGATGTAACCACTCTGCCATCTGCTTGCCCTATGCTGAGTATGTTTTTTAAACTGCTGGTTCCAGAACTTAAACCATGCATTTGCCTGTGTGGCATTCAACTGCCTGAACCATCCACCACCAGCTGGCCCAAACTTTTTTTTGATGTGTTATATATATAATGTAAAATTCTTCCTTAAATGTATATAACTTGAAGAATTTTTATAAAGTGAATTTATTTGTATAATCCCTTGTTATCACAAGTGTTGGCACATAGTAGATTAATGTTAAATACATATTATCTGCTCTATAAGTAGATCTATAAAAAAGAGATAGATCTATAAATATATCTATAAACAGAGTTATTAGAAATTGCTTTTTTGGGGCCAGCAGGTGGCGTGGTGGTTAAAGGCGCTGGATTCCCACACATGACAGACGCAGTTCAAGTCCTGGACCTGGTGACTTGCTTTCTCTCTCTCTCTCTCTCTGTCCCTTTCTGGTCAAATTGAAATAAACAAATGAATAAATAAAGTTAAATAAAATAATTCTTTAAAAAAAAAAGAAACTGCTTTTTTCATATGCATGGAATCTCAGTTTATGGATTAGAGGTGGTGAATAAAGTTGCTTTTAATTGCCTTGTTTTGTTTTTGCCTGATAGCTGCCTCCATTCCTTTGAGCTGCTTGCTCATCTGTGCTTTTGGAAAGTTGAAGGAGTGGAGTTTCTATGTGTGTAGGGAGGTGGGGGTGAAGTGATCAGTATGGTATAATCCCTTACTGAAGAATAGTGTAACATTACCAGGATCCTAGAAGCCTCCCTTGCTCCCTGACTCTGATCCTCTTCCCAACCAGTCTTCTGACTTTCTCTCACGATATATTAGCTTTGCTTGTTTAGGAAGTTCATACAAATAGAAACATACAGCTTGTATGTTTTTGTACCTGATATTATTGGCTGTTAGAGCTTTTGAAGTTCATCATGTGTATCAATAACATATCTATTTTTAGCACTTTGTAATATTCTATTCTGTGATATGCCACAGTTTATTTACCCATTCTGGCATTGATAGATGTTTAGGTTTGTTTCCAGTTTGGGGATTTTACAGATAGTGCTGCTATAAATATTCTTTTGTTTAAATTTTCCTATTGGCATTTCAAAAAATAATTTTATCAGAAACGTGTGTGTGTCTAAGTAGTATATTGTTTACTATTAGTAAAAAAAGATATTATGCTGTATATAATTTGAGATTGATTTGTCTTTTTAAAACCACTTAACTTTTTATTGCTAAGATTCATCCACATTGTTACATATAGTCATAGTTGAATCATTTTCTTTGCATTGTAATACTTTAGTGAATACATTACAATTTATTGATTCTTTTGTTGATGACAATCAGATTCTTTTTTTTTTTCTTTTTCCTTAACTTTAGTGTTTATAACATGTTTTGTGGTATACCATAAGTAGGACTTGGTACAGAGGAATATAATTTCTGGGTCATAGGCTTAGTACATATTCTGCTTCACAAATAGTGCTTTATTTTAAAGAGGTTGTACCAGTTTACATTTCTATGCGCAATAGATAAGAGATGAAATTCTTTGCATTGTAAGAGAATTTTACATTATGATTTTAGTTTCTCTTAGAGACATAGAGCTATTTAGATTTTCTATTTTTCTGTGAGTCTATTTGACAATTTGTGTTTTTTTTTTTTTGCTATAGGGTGCGTGCGCTCGCCAGACAGAGAAAGACAGAGAGACAGAAAGCGAGAAATCACCCCCCACAGAGGGGATAGCCACGCCGCAATCCCCTCTCCTCCATTCTCCTCTCGGGATCTTGGGCACACACGCACACGCGCCCGGCGTGAGTTTAAGCCACCGGGTCCGGGACTTGAACCGCAGTCGACTACGTGGGAGTCCAGCGACATAGCCATTACGCTAACTGCTGGGCCCCTACAACTTGTGTTTTTTTAAAATAAATTTACTATTTGAGTCGACTCTGTAGGCCTATTGGTCAAGGGAGCTAGATGGATCCCACAGGGCTGACTTTTTGAATCCTGGCCCTGGCAGTTTGAAAAACATGCTGGGCACATGTATGTGTGTGCCTCAAATTCTGACGGGATGGAGGAATGCAGTGTGACCACACACCATTGGGGATGCTTTCTTCCTCCTCCACCCCTAGTCTGTTTCTCTCTCTCTGGCACACACACATGCCCTCTAGCGATTAATAAATAAAATATATAAAATTTGCTACCTAAATTTTCAAATATATGAGCATAAGGTTGTTTATATTTGTGTCGGGTATGTGTGTGTATTTTTAAATTTTTTTTTGCCAAAGGGCACATGAACTCAACAGAGAAAGACAGAGAGAGGACAGTGAGAAGTCATCCCTCAGAGGGATGGCCATGCTGCAGTCCCTTCCTCTCCATTCTCCTCCTGGGGTTTTGGGCATGCATGCACATACACCTAATACGATTTTCAAGCCACCAGGTCCAGCACTTGATTGTGGTCAGCCATGTGGCAGTCCAGTACCTTAACCCCCACACCACTTATTGGCCTTTGACTTACATTTTTAATGTCTATGAAATCCATATTTATTTATTTTTTTAAATTGTTGTTCTTTGCATTTTTTTTTTCCTTCACATTTCTAGAGGTTTCCTGCTGGGCCAAGAAATCAGGCATTTCATAGTTTTTCTTGCATTAAAAAATTAAAAAAAATTTTTGGTAGAATACACATAAAATTTTCAATTTTTCAAACTGTTTTAAGTATACAGTTCAGTGGCAGTAAGTACATTTGCATTGGTACAACCATCACCACCATCCATCTCTACAGTTTTTTTCATCTTCCTAAACTAAATCATCCATGGGAACAGCAGTTAGTGTAATGGCTATGTCACTGGACTCCCATGTAGTCGAACACGGTTTGAGTCCTGGACCCAGTGGCTTAAACTCATGCCAGGCACATGTACGAGCATGCCCAAGATCCCGAGAGGAGAATGGAGGAGAAGGGATTGTGGCGTGGCCATCCCCTCTGGGGGGTGATTTCTCGCTTTCTGTCTTTCTGTCTCTCTCTTTCTGGTGAGCGCATGCGCCCTATAGTCAAAACCTCTCCAAAAAAATTTTAAAAAAAACTAAATCATCCATGAAATGGTAACTCCCATTTCTTTCTTCCTCCTAGCCTCTGGAAGCTACCATTTTACTTTTTTTTTATTATTGTTATCATAATCTTGTTTATATTACATTGAATCACATATAACTTTACAGCGTATTACATTTCTTTTTCCAGAAGGAATACCATTCATATCAGTCAATACAGAGACATTAAAATCCCCATCATCATCATCCAATAGCTTTTCACTTTTTTTCAGATTATTATTCCAATTATTTTTTTAAACATTCAATCACTATCTATAATTTTTCTTGTAAAAAGACTTTACTCAACATTAAATACTTCTCAAACCTGTCCAGTTGAGAATACCATACACGTCATCATCAACAGGTAATAAACCATATCTGAATCCCACTAATGTCATGCCTATTTGTTCTCTTGCTATCCTTCTCCATACTCTTCTCTTCTCCTGTCCCATTCCGCACTGTCTTCCCCCCCCGCACCTTCCTTGATTCCCTACCTCTTACCCTCAGCCATCTCCCATTCTCCCACATTGTCTCTGGTATCTAAGTTTGCCCCACATTTTATTGAATCGCCACCGACCCTAATCAATCCAAATACCCTCATAGCAAACACAGATGATACACACATTTCCATGAACACAAGTCTTAACTTTACGCATCCTATAAAGTAGCACCTAGCTGTGGCTACATGTCCTACTACAGTCATTGAGTAGATATATATATATATTATTATTTTTTTTTCCTGAAACTTCCTTTTTTTTTTTTTTTTTTTTTGGTAATTCAATTTACATTCCTTCCCTCAG
This sequence comes from Tupaia tana, assembly GCA_026018925.1. Taxonomy (NCBI): domain Eukaryota; kingdom Metazoa; phylum Chordata; class Mammalia; order Scandentia; family Tupaiidae; genus Tupaia; species Tupaia tana. Next base: position 153,355,849 of record JAKSZU010000006.1, read on the forward strand.
CATCATCACAGCATACAAAATGCGATCTCCCATCCAGTACACACTGCATAGTGATTCAATCATGCCCATTACAAAAAAATTTTCCATTACTAGTTCCTAGAATTATTTCCACCCCTCTTTCTGACCCTCCCCGTCCCTTCCCACCCTCCTTAACAATAGGGAACATAATTCTATTCAGGGTTGGATTAAGGGTGGGTCTCGTGCAGTTTCGCAATTGTAGGTGAGTCTCCATGTAATATAGTTTGATGCAAGCGGTTTTGGTAAGCAGAGATGATTATCATATTAGTTGATGCGGCACAGCATCCATCTTGTGACCACCGGGAATGGTGTTGTGGGGATCTGCAGCGTGAGTTATCCTCGGGTATCTGGCTTCCTTAAGAATGGTAGAGTAGATCTTGTTTTTCCCTGAGGTAATGCAGGGCTGGTAACCATCATCTTCTCATTGTCCATAGGTAGAGAAAATCCTCCTATACAATATATTTCTCAATTGGTTTAAGACAGCTAAAGTTTCTTTCTGTTGCTTATAGTTGCAAGTTCTTAATCCTTGTTTTCGGCTTCAGTTTGCTGTCTGCGGCCGGTGGCCACGCGCAGGTCCGGGGGCCACGCGCAGGCCCGGCGGCTGCGTGCAGGCACAGGCGCAGGCCCGGCGGCCTCGCACAGGCCTGGCGGCCACGCGTGGGCCCGGGGGCCACGCGTGGGCCCGGGGGCCACGTGCAGTTCTGACGGCCACGTGCAGGCCTGGGGGCCACACACAGGCCCGGCGGCTATGCGCAGGCACAGGCCCAGCTGCCATGCTCAGGCACAGGCCTGGCGGCCACGCGCAGGCCCGGGGGCCACGCCCATTTTACTTTTTGTAGAATTATGGAATCACACAGTATTTGTCTGTTTGTGACTGGCTTATTTAATTAGCATACTGTCCTCAATGTTCTTCCACACTGTAGCATGTGTCAGAATTTCCTTCCTTTTTAAGATTGAGTAGTAATATTGCATCTTTCACAATTTTTCATGGCAAGTAATAGTACATAGATTCATGTTACATACTTATGATCAGTTAATATTTTTAAAAGACTCATTTAATTTTATTTATTATTATTACTGTTATTATTTAATTCACCAGAGAGAGAGGGATAGTGAGAAAACAAGTCATCAGGTCTGGAACTTGAACTGCAGTCAGTCACGTGGGAGTTCAACACCTTGACCACCATGCCACCTGCTGGCCCTACAGTTAATTTTTTAGAGTTCCCAGGAGCATTAGAAATTGCATTTCGGGACCAGCATGTGGCATAATGTTTACCTCACTGGACTGCCACATAGTCAACCATGGTTCAAGTCTCAGACCCCGCAGCTTAAAACTCAGCCAGGCACGTGTGTGTGCGTGCCCAGAGTCCCAAGAGGAACCTGGAGGAGAAGGGATTGTGGTGCGGCCATCCCCCCTTAGAGGGTGATTTCTTGCTTTCTGTCTCTCTGGCGAGTGCATGTGCCCTATAGCAAAAATCTCTTTAAAAAAAGAAATTTCATTTTATTTTTTAAGAATTATTTTATTTACCATTATTAATTACTATTATTATTTTCCAATTTTATCAGAGAGAGAGAGAGACAGGGAGAGTGAGAAAGCAAGCCACCAGTCAGGACTTGAGCTCTGGTCAGCCATGTGTGAGTCCATCACCTTTAGCCACCATGCAACTTGCCGGCCCCAAGAAATTGCATATTCTAGGGCCAGCTCTGTAGTGCAGTGGTCATGTGCTACTCAAGAGAAGCCAGAGGCCACATGGTGATTGCAGTTGCAATCCATGGCCAGATCAGCCCGAAACCCCCTAGCCATGTGTGGGAGTACCAGTACCCAGGATCCAACGGGCTGGAGATCTGGAGGAAGGGGGTCACAGCGTCAGACCTGTGGAGGGTGCCCCTCTCTTTCTCACGCTCATTCTTAAGTATGCATACACTATAGTGAATAAAGAAAAAAATTAAAAAGAAATAGCTTTATCTATATGCATGGAATCTCACATTATAGATTAGAGTCAGTGAATAAAGTTGCTCTTAATTGCCTTGTTTTGATTTTGCCTGATAGCTGCCTCCATTCCCTTGAGCTGCTTGCTCATCTGTGCTTTGGGAAGATTGGCGGAGTGGAGTTTCTAAGTGTGTAGGGAGGTGGGGGTGAAGTGATCAGTATGGTTTAATCCCTTACTGAAGAATAGTACAGCTGAGGATAATTGGACTTGGTTGGGTTTTGGTTACAGCCACCTGCATGAGGAGGAGGTTAAGACAATTTTAACCACCAGGCTAGTGGTGAAATAGGAGGAGACAAACGGTTAAGTATTCCTACTCAGCTCCTTTTCAGCTCCCTCTCCACCCACACTTACAGCTGCTGATGACTAATGTTAAGCCATTTGGGGGCCCTGTGTCTTTTAATAGCATTAAAGAGGAGTTAGGTGTCTTAGGAATGATTGTCCAGTCCACTTAGAGTGTATTTGAAGTTTCCAGAAATTCTTTGTTGTTCCACTTTCCCATTCTGTGTTGTTCCAACTTGGGGTCCTTAATGTATATAAAAATAACTTGTTTTTCTAGATGACAGTTTCATTTTCTTTTCTTTCTTTCTTTCTTTCTTTTTTTTTTTTTTGCCATGAGGTGTGTTTTATTTTCATTAATCATACAAATAATTTTCTATAATACCCCAGAGCACACCAGAGAATTTGGCAGTCGATGTGGGGGAGTCCCCTCAAAGTCCCACAGGCCGATGACATCTGTGCGGAGTGCCCCGGGGGAGATGGGGGTTCACAGTGCAGCTTGTCCCTCTTGCATGCAGCTCTTCCTCCACATCACAACTGGGGGCTCCAAAATGACAGGGTGAGGAATCTTCCAGGTGCGTAGGAAATTTCATCCCACTTCTCCAACTAGTCTCTGGTCTGCAGGGTGTTCTGTATCTCTGTTTTCTTCAGCTTGACCTTTATTGAAGCTGGTGTTTCCCCCCATGTCTGGGTTTTCTGCCATTTTCTTGAAACTGTCAGAGGTGTCTCACTCTGAGCCCAGCTCTTGGTTCCCCCTCCTCCCCTTTTTTTAAGAAAGAGATTTTCACTATAGGGTGTGTGTACTTGCCAGAGAGAGAGAGACAGAAAATGAGAAATCACCCCTCAAGGGGATTGGCCATGGGCAATCCCTCCTCCTCCATTCTCTTCTCCAGATTTTGGGCATGCAAGCATTCATGCATGCACACATGCCTAGCCTGAGTTTTGAGCCACCAGGTCTGGGACTCGAACTGCAGTCTACTACGTGGGAGTCCAGCAACACAACCATTATGCCATCTGCTAGTCCCAGACAATTTCTTTTTCTAAAATAAGATTTATGGCCATCAGATCTTATAATTAGGAGAAAGTTTTAGATTAGGTTAGTGCCAATAAATAAAAAGACACTTGTTGAGAAAACAGACTTATAGAAAGGTCTCACATTCACCTTTCTGACCTGAAGGAGATAATCTTTTCGTTCCTTTTTTTTTTTTTTTTTTTTTTTTAAGATTTTGTTGTTATTTAATTTGCAATAGAGTGCATACACTCTCCAGAGAAAGAGAAGGAAATTGAGAAAGCATCTCCCCCAGGGGAAATGACCATGCCACAATCCCTTTTCCTCCACTCTCATTTTGGGATCTTGGGCACGGGCACACACACACCCAGCTTGGACTCTAACCTTACAATGAGCCATGGGGAATCCAGTTGCCTTAACCACTACGCCACCTAGCTAGTCCTCTCATTTTTATTTTTTAAAATTATTTTATTTTATTTTTTAAAGACTTTTGCCATAGGATACATGCACTCACTGAAGAGAGAGTGAGAGGGAAAGTGAGAAATCACCCCTCAAGGGGATGGCCATTCTGTAATCCCTACTTCTTCTGGGATTTTTTGGGCATGCACACATGTGTCTGGCATAATTTTCAAGCTACCAGGTGTGGAACTTGAACTGCGGTTAGTCATGTGGAAGTCTAGCACCTTTACCACCACGCCATTTGCTGGACCTTGATTTTTTTTATTTTTTAAAAAATATATTGTGCTTTATTCTCCTTTTTAAAAATAATTATTTACTTATTTTTGTCATTATTATTATGATTATTATTATTATTTTAACTTGACCAGAAAGAGGGAAAGTGACAAAGCAAGCCGCCAGGTCTGAGGATTGAGCTGCAGCCAGCTATGTGGGAGTCCAGTGCCATAACCCCCATTCCACCTACCAGCCCCTCTCTTTTTTATGTTCATTAATAAAGTGAGTGAGACTGTAAACTCATGACACTATGGAATAAGAATTTCTGGTGACTGTCTTACAATGAAAACCTTTTAAAAATGAGAAAAGAGGGCTAGTAGGTGGTTAAGGCACTGGATCTGGGTCTCACATAGCCAGCTTTGCTGTTTGTGTCCAGACCGAAAATCATGCCAGGCACGTATGTCTGAATGCCAGAAATTCCAGGAGGAGAATGGAGGAGAGGGATTGTGATATGGCTAATTTCCTGTGTGTGTGTATGCGTGTGATTTCTCACGTTCCCTCTCTCTCTGGTGAGTACACATGCCCTATGAAGATAAATCTAAAAAAAAGAAAAATGTTTTTACAGTGCAGGATTTTCTTGTTTTTAGTTATTCTACAGGTGTAGTGAGTTACTGTTAGTTGTTATTGACCCATTTCTAAAATCTGTTGATTGAGTTTTTGAGTTGGAATAAACAGTATTCAGATTCAAGTAAGGACTTTCAGCTTTTTTTAAAAAGAATTATTTTATTTAATTTTATCTATCTGTCTATTTATTTTAGTTTGACCAGATAGGGACAGAGAGAGAAAAGGTAAGAAAGCAAACTGCCAGGTTCAGGACTTGAACCGTGGTTGGCCATGTGAGAATCCAGCGCCCTTAACCACCACACCACCTACCAGCCCCAGGGAGAGGGATCTTTTTTAAAAAAGATACTGAAAAAATTTTTTTAAGAATTACTTTATTTAACTTTATTTATTATTTTATTTTGATCAGAGAGGGACAGTGTGTGAGAGAGAGGGAGAGAGAGAAAGAGGGAAAGTGAAAAAGCAAGCCGTGAGGTCCAGGACTTGAACCAGGGTTGGCCATGTGGGAGTCCAGCACCCTTAACCACCATGCTACCTGCCAGCCCCAATAATGAAATTTTTTTGAACAGATAAGATGTTTATAACAACTCTAATGTGAGAATATAAAAGGTAGACTGAAAAGTCCTTCTTATCCTAATTTCCTATTTTTCAGTTCCCATTTTCCAGTAGACATCACTGGTGTTATTTTTTTGTTCATCCCTTGAGAGAGAGAATTTTTTTGTATATGTAAGGCAGTGCAGATATGTTCTTCTCTTCCATGATATTTGTTTAGCATTATACCTTATAAAAAGTACATAAAGAACTTCCTCTTAAGAATATTTGCATAATATCTCATTGTATGGATAAACCATAATTTATTATTATAGTTATTATTATTTTTATTTTTTAGAGTTTTTTGCTGTAAAGCACTGTGCTTGCCAGAAAGACAAAGACAGACAGACAGAAAAAGAGAACACATCCCTCAGGGGGGATGGCCACACTGCAGTCCCTTCTCCTCCATTCTGCTCTCTGGATCTTGGGCACACACGCACACACGCCTGGCGTGAGTTTATGCCACCAGGTCTGGACTCAAACCACAGTTGACTACATGGGAGTCCAGCAACATAGCCATTACATCAGCTGCTGGTCCCTATTATTATTATTTTTTAAGGTTTTTTTTTCCTACACGGCAAGTGTACTTGCTAGGGGGAGAGGGAAAGAGACAGAGATGGGGGAATAGCCATACCACAATCCCTTCTTCCCAGGACTTTGGGCCTTCATACACATGTGTCCGGTGTGATTTTTTTCAAACTGCCAGATCTGGGGCTGGAACCATGGTTGGCCCAGTATTTTGTTCTTATCAGCAATCTTGCATTAGATAACTTTGAATATATAGGTTCACACTTTTCCAAATATGTAAATTCCTAGAAGTTGTCTTGCTAGATCAAATAATATATACATTTTTAAAAATTATTATTTTTTATTATTTTTTAAATTAGTTACAGGGTATGTATGCTCATGAGAGAGAGAAAGTAAGAAAGCAAGCCATGAGATCTGGGACTTGAACCATAGCCAGCCATGTGGGAGTCCAGTGCCTTAACCACCATGCCACCTGCTGGCCCCAATATATACATTTTTAATTTGGAACTATTAGGTTGTCAGGAAAGTCATAACATTTTTCTATTTTTTTTTTTTTAGGCAAAAATGCTTCATAATTTTCCCAATAACCCAGTATTATCTTGTCGTTTTTCACAAGTATCATACAGATTTACATTCTCATTTTGACGTGAGGGAGCCTGTTTTTCCACAGCCACGTTACTGGTGCTATTATCCTCATTTTGGAAATTTGCCAGTCTGAGAGTGAAAATGGTTTCCTAATGGTTTTAATTTGTATAAAGTAAGTTAAAATATTTTTTATTTTAATTTTTTGCTATAGAGTTCATGCACTCAGAAGAGAGTGAGAGAGAGAACAAGAAAGTGAGAAATCACCCCCTAGAGGGGATGGCCACACTGCAGTCGCTTCTTCCTTCTCTTGGGATTTTTAGGCATATACGCCCATAGACCTGGTACATTTTTCAAGCCATGGGGTCAGGGACTCCAGCTATGGAGTCAGCCATGTGGGATCCAGACGTCTTAATCACCATGCCACTTACTTACTTACATACATTTATTTATTTATTTATCACTCACTCATTCACTCACTCACTGTGGATTTAAAAGTCAAATAGTATAATGTTATAAGACTTAAAACAGAAAGCGGTTCTCTGTCTCCCCACCTCACAACTCCCTAGTCTGGCTTCCATATGTAATTATAAATGTTTCGGGGCTGGCAGGTGGCGTGGTGGTTAACGGCACTGGACTCTCACATGGCTGACCATGATTTGAGTCCTGTAACTGGTGGCTTGCTTACTTGCTCGCTCTCTCTCTTTCCCTCTCTCTCTGTTTCACTTGGGTCAAATTAAAAATAATAATGATAAATAAAAGAAAGGAAATAATTTTAAATATTATAAACGTTTCTTGTACTAAATTCTATATATTTCTCACTAGTATGGCTATATTATTTTAGACATTCCTATTGTGGAAGTTGGCAGTTTCATTTCTTAGCATTTCTGCTCTCCTCACTCATCCTCTTTTCTCTTGGTTCTATCGATAGGTAGATTTTAAAATACTCTGTATTTTAAATTTGGAGTAATTATAAGTACTTTTGTGTACAACCCAATTAATCATTTATTTGTTAGCATGTCAGGTCCTCATAATGCCTGCTGATGTGAGAAGTTCATGCACACCAAGGCTTGCACATTATTTCTTCTGTCTCTTTAGACTACTTCAGACTAATTGCACATCATCTAAATTTAATGATGCTGCCATTCTACATTTCTTCTTTTTTTTTTTTGGAGAGGTTTTCGCTATAGGGCGCGTGCGCTCGCCAGACAGAGAGAGACATAGAGACAGAAAGCGAGAAATCACCCCCCAGGGGGGATGGTCACGCCGCAATCCCTTCTCCTCCATTCTCCTTTCGGGATCTGGGGCACGCATGCACACGCGCCTGGTGTGAGTTTTAAGCCACCGGGTCCAGGATGCGAACCCCGATCGACTACGTGGGAGTCCAGCGACATAGCCATTACGCTAACTGCTGGTTCCCCCATTCTACATTTCTAACAGTTCCCATAATTTTGACTTCTTCCTTGGTAAAATTCCCATTTGTTTGTAAGGAAACTTGTATAATCTACGATTCTTGAAATCTCTTAGTTTTATGGAACACATAGTTCATGGCAGTTAATATTAGTCTATGTCCCATGGTTGTCCATGGGACTGGCAGGTGGCGTAGTGGTTAAGGGCGCTGGACTCCCATATAGCCGACCGTGTTTCAAGTCCCAGATCTGGTAACTTGCTTCCTCACTCTCCCCACCCCCGTCCCTCTGTGATCAAATTAAAGTAAATAAATAAATGAATAAAGTTAAACTAATTCTTTTAAAAAAAAAAAAAAAGAAGATTGTCCGTAAGTATCAGACGTTGTTCTGAGTGCTCCATCTAGCTGAACTTGTTTAAACCACAGAAGATACTAGCATTATTTGCATTTTACAGATGAATAAAGTGAGATGCAAAGAAGGTGAATATTTTGTTTGAAGTCATTCAGCCAGGAAGTAGTAGAGCTGGGTAAAAATCCCTGTAGTCTGGCTCCAGGGCCTTCACTTACCCACTCTGCTGTGCTGAGTCTAGAACAGTGATATACCCACCCTCAGCAGAGAATGCACTTTGATTTAATTTTCTGGTGGTGATGGATGTACATTGGTATTCCATCCATATTTAACATTTCTAATCCCCTTTTCTGTTTCCAAATTGCTGTATTTCTGAACATTGAAAAAACAGTTTTAAAATTTCTAATTTTGAAAATTACAATATAAAACCTGCCATCTTAAACATTAAAAAATATACAGTTCAGGGCCAGCAGGTGGTGTAGTGGTTAAGGCGCTAGACTCCCATGTGACCGACAGTGATTTGAGTCCTAGATTTGGCAGCTTGAGACTCATGCCAGGTATGCGTGCAGGTGTCCCCAAAATCCCAGGAGAAGAATGGAAAAGAAAGGATTGCAGCGTAGCCGTCCACCCTAGGAAATGATTTCTCACTATCTCTCCCTGTCTCTCTGGTGAGAGAGATGGCAAAAAAGAAAAATTCTGTAGTGTTAAGTATTTCACATTGTTGTATAGCAGATCTCCAGAATTAAAAATGTCTTTCTTTATGATAGAGTGTGCATGTGCACAAGTGAAAGTGTGTAAGAGAGAGGAACACCTTCCACAGGGTCTGGTCATGCCGTGATTTCCTTCCTCTAGTCCTCCAGCCCATTGTGTCTTGCACACTTCTGCATGCCTGGCATGTTTCAGGCTGACTAGGCCTTGGATACTGGCGTAGCCATGCAGAATCAGGCCTCTCTAAGCAGTGCATTACTGCTGCACCATGGAGCTGACCCAGATATATTTGTTTTCTTTTTATATTGCAAAACCGAAGCTCTGTATCTGTTAAGCAGCAATGTCTCATTTCCCACTCACTCCCAACCCTGGCAATCACCATTCTTCTGTTTCTATGAGTTGGACTACTTTAGGTAACTCATGTGGTGGAATCATACAGTATCTGCCTTTTTGTTACTGGCTTATTTCACATAACTTGACATCTTTAAAGTTCATCCTTATGACATTGCCAGAATTTCCTTCTTTTTTAAGGCTGAATAATAATTCATTGCATGTATTTCCATGTTTTGTTTATTTATTCATTCATTGATGGACATTTGGATTGCTTCCACCTGTTTACTGCAAATAATGCTACAGTGAACATGGGTGTGTAAATTATCTCTGAGATTTTATGCTATGGTTTGAATGTGGTTTGTTCTCTCTTCACCCCAAATTCCTGTGTTATAATTTGGTCTCCATTGTAATGGCTTTGAGAGATGGTGAGACCTTTCAGAGGTGAGGCATTGTGGATGGTATTTGGACCACAGAGGCACCCGACTCATGGATTTAGTGCTTTCTCACAAGAGCAAATGAATTCTCTCACAGGATGGGGTTTGTTCCCTTGTTATAAAAGACAGCTGCCCACAAATTGCGCTCTTTTTGTTTGTGTCCACTGACTTTCCTGGTTCTGATGGCCATGTTTTTTTTGTTGTTGTTGTTGCTGGTTTTTTTTTTTTTTTTTTTTTTTTTGGGAGGTTTTCGCTATAGGGCCCGTGCGCTCGCCAGACAGACAGAGAGAGACATAGAGACAGAAAGCGAGAAATCACCCCCCAGGGGGGATGGTCACGCCACAATCCCTTCTCCTCCACTCTCCTCTCGGGATCTTGGGGACGCACGCACACGCGCCCAGCGTGAGTTTTAAGCCACCGGGTCCGGGACGCGAACCACGGTCGACTACGTGGGAGTCCAGCAACATAGCCATTACGCTAACTGCTGGTTCCCACCATGTTTTGATATAGGACCAGAGACCGACCAGATGCTGGTCCCATGCTCTTGGATTTTCCAGAATCATGAGGCAAAGAAATTTCTATTCTTTACAGACCACCTAGTTTCAGGTATTTCTGTTCAGCAGTGTAATAGCATTAAGACACCCTACTTTTCTTTTGCATTTTGAGCATTTTAAAAATTATTTCATACCAGAGGGTGTTTCTGTGTGAGAGACAGAGAGAGAAAGAATTCTTTATGGGACCTAGTCAAATCACAACCCTTTTTCCTCCAATTCTTCTTCTTGTCAGGGTCTTGGGCATGTGTGTGTGTGCACCCAGCCTGTTTTTCAAGCTGTCGGAGCTGGAACTTGATCCCTGGTCAGCCATGTGAAGCTGGGTTTCTTCTGCACAGTGCTTAACCACTGTTCTATGGGGCCAGCCCTTGAGCTGTATGTGGTGTGTGCTAGTGCCCGTATTTCTCATGTCCATATTTAATTGTTTAAGCAGCATCTATATTGGAAAGATTATTTTTTTCCCTGTTGAATTTTCTTGATAGCCTGGCCGAAAATATTTGGCCTAAGTGAGGATTCTTGTCTGTACTCCTATTTTCTATTACTTTGATCTATGTATCTGTTTTATGCCGGTACTGTAGGTACATGGTTTTATTTTTAGTTTGATATAGGGTGCATGAGCTTGCCAAAGAGAGGCAGAGAAAGAAAAACAGAGGAAAAGTGCAAAATTACTCCTTAGAGGGATAGTCACACTGCAGTCCCTTTTCCTTCTTTTTCCTTTCAGGACTTTGGACACACACAGACATGCGCCCAGTGTGTTTTTTAATCACCAGGTCCAGGACTCAAATCACACAGTCAGCCGTTGTGGGATCTAGCTGCCTTAACCGCTATGCCATCTGCTGACCCGTGTAATTTGTTGTTGTATGCATTAAAATTACATTTTGGCAAATTCCAGTTCATCTGTTTCTTTTTTTAATTGTATGGTTTGTGTTTTTGAAGAACTTGTTTCTCTAAAAAAAAAAAATCACAAAGATTTTCTTGAATAGTTTTTCTAGGACTTTTAGCTATTGCACTTAGGTCTGTTACTATTTTTTTTTGTTTGTTTGTTTGTTTTGTTTTTTGTTTTTTGGAGAGGTTTTGCTCTAGGGCATGTGCGCTCGCCAGAAAGACAGAGACAGACAGAGAAACAGAAAGTGAGAAATCACCCCCCAGGGGGATGGCCATGCCACAATCCCTTCTCCTCCATTCTCTTCTCGGGATCTTGGACACACGCGCACACGTACCCATACCCAGCATGAGTTTAAGCCACCGGGTCCGGGACTCGAACCGCGGTCGACTACATGGGAGTCCAGCGACATAGCCATTAGGCCAACTGCTGGTTCCAGGTCTGTTACTCTTTTTGAGTTAATTTTTATATAGGGTATGAAGTAAAGATTTTAAATTTATTTATTTATTTATTTTTGTATTTGGATATCCAGTTGTCCCAACACTATTTGTTGAAAAGACTCTCCTTTCCCCGTTGAATACTTTTGGCAACTTTGTTGAAAACCAGTTGATCATAAATGTAGGAGCTAATTTATGGGCTCTCAAGTTTTGTGCCATTCATTGAGCTGTATGTCTGTCCTTACACTAGTAACACAGTCTTCATGATTGAAGTTTTATGTTTGAAATCAGGTAGTATAAGTCTTCAAATTTTTCAAAAATTATTTTGGCTATTCTGATTTCTTTGCATATCTATATAAATTTTAAGGTTGACTTATCAATTTCTGCAAAAATGCTTGCTGGAATTTTAATAGGGATTCTGTTGAATTTTTTAATTTAACTGAGAATATTATGAATGAATTCATGAACATGGAATGCCTCTCCATTTATTATATGTAGTTCTTTAATTTATCTCAGCAATGTTTTATTATTTTCAGTATCTAAGTCTTTTTTTTTTTTTTTTTTTTTTTTTTTTTGACATCTGTTATATTTATTTCTAATTATTTAAATATTGATGCTATTGTGAATTGTTTTGCTGATTTTATTTTTAGATTGTTTATTGCTATAAATACAAAATTATGTAGAAATGTAATTGATTTTTGTATATTGGTTTTATTCTTGACCTTACTGAACTAGTTTATTATTCTTAGTACTGTGTGTGTGTGTGTGTATGTGTGTTTGAATTTCTTAGGATTTTCTTTATATGGGTCATGTCATCTTTGAATAAAGACTTTTTATTTTTCTTTTTTAAGGTTTTTACCGTAGGGTGTGTGCATGCTCTGGAGAGAGACAATAACAGGGAACATGAGAAATCATTCTCTGGGGGAATGGCCACACTGCAGTCTCATCTCCTTCACTCTCTTCTGGGATTTTGGGCACACGTGTCTAGTGTGATTTTCTTTTCTTTTTAAAAAATTTTAATTATTTATTTATTTTGTTATTATTTTTAAAATTTGACCAGAAGTGGACAGAACGAGAGTGAGAGAAAGAGAATGAAAGTGAGAAAGCAAGCTGCCAGGTTCAGGACTCAAACCACGGTCGGCCATATGGGAATCTAGTGCCCTTAACCTCTGCCTGCTGGCCTCCCTAGCATGATTTTCAAGCTGTCATGTGGGAGTCCAGCACCTTAACTGCCACATCAGCTGCTGACGTCAATAGACATTTTATTTCTTTACCAATTTCTTTCTGGGGCCAGCAGGTGGCGTAGTGCTTAAGGCACTGAACTCCCACCTGGCTATCCGTGGTTTGAGTCCAGGACCTGGCGGCTTGCTTTCTCACTCACTCTCTCTCCTTCACTCACTCTCTCTCTGGTCAAATTAAATAATTAATAAATAAATAAAATTCTAAAAAAAGAACATTTAATTTCTTTTTTATTTCCTTATTGCACTGGCAAGACCTTTTGATGCAGTATTATAAGCAAATTGGTGGTAGTGGGCATTCTCGTTTTTTTTCTGATCTAAGGGAGAAAATACTCAGTTTTTCACTATTAAGTATGATATTAGTTGTAGAGTTTTTCATGGGTGGCCTTTATGAAGGAGAGAACATTTCCCTTCTATTCCTAGTTTGTTTGTTTGTTTATTTATTTATTTTGGAGAGGTTTTCGCTACAGGGCGTGTGCACTCGCCAGAAAGACAGAGAGAGACAGAGAGATAGAAAGCGAGAAATCACCCCCCAGGGGGGATGGCCACACCGCAATCCCTTCTCCTCCCTTCTGCTCTTGGGATCTTGGGCACGCACGCACACGCGCCCAGCGTGAGTTTAAGCCGCTGGGTCCGGGACGCGAACTGCAGTTGACTACGTGGGAGTCCAGCGACATAGCCATTACGCTAACTGCTGGTCCCCTATTCCTAGTTTATTGAGAGTTTTTTTTTCATAAATGGAAGTGATAGGATTTAGTAAAATGTTTTTTCCATATCTGTTGAGATGATCCTGTGACTCTTTTTGTCATTTATTTTATGGAATCTTGCATTCCTGGGATAAGTCTCCCTGGGTCATGCTATGTAATAGTTATGTGATTTTCTTTTTTCTTTCCCAATAGTCATTTTTCTTTCTTTTTTCTATTCCCCCCACCCCTGCAGGTGGGTACATGTGCTTGACAAAGACAGAGCAAGGGGGAAAATGAGGATGGATCATGCCGCAATCCCTTCTCCATCTCCCTCCTTTCAGGATTTTGGGTACACATGCACATGTGCTCAGCATGTTTCTGAAGCCTTTGTGTCTGGGACTTGAACCATGTGGTTGATCATGTAGGATTCAGCTGCCTTGAATACCATGTCACTGGTTGGCCCTGCTGATATATACATTTTAAAATTTGTCAGAGGATGCATGTGCTTACTGTAGAGAGACAGAGACAGAGAGAGAGTGAGAAGGTCAGAAAGTACCCCTGATGGGGGACAGTAATATTGCTATCACTTTTCCTTAATTTCTCCCTGCTTTTGGGATTTGGGGCACTCATGCACATGTGCCTGGCATGTTTTCCAAGTTGCCAGGTCAGGAACTTGAAGTGCTTAGTAGGCTATTTGGGAGCCAGTTGTCTGAACCCCCATACCACTAGCTGGCTCACTAATATTTTGGATTTTTGCATCTGTATTTATGAGGAACATTGATCTGTAGTTTTCTTGTAATGTTTTTGTTTGGTTTCAGTATCAGAGTAATATGGCTATCTAAGTTTTCTGTTGCTGCTGCAACATGTTACCACAAACTACCAACTGTAGTTTGAGTCCTGGATCTAGTGGTTTGGAAAACATGCCAGGGGGCCAGTAAGTGATGGTGATGGTTAAGGTGCTGGACGCCCATGTGGCTGATCCTGGTTTGAGTCCCAGACCCGGTGGCCTGAAAAAAACAACAAAAAATAAATAAATAAATAAATAAATAATATATATTTTTAAAAAGAAATATTTTTGCTATAGAGGGTGTGTGCTTGCCAGAGATAGAAAGTGAGAAATCACCCCCCAGGAGGATGGCCACATCACAGTCCTTTCTCCTCCATTCTCCTCTCGGGATCTTGGGCACGCACGCACATGTTCCTGGCATGAGTTTCAAGCCTTCAGGTCCTAGATTTGAACCACGGTTGACTCTGTGGGAGTTCAGCGATGTAACCATTATGCCATCTGCTGGTCCCAATAAATAAATGTTTTATGAAGAAAGAAAGAAAGAAAGAAAGAAAGAAAGAAAGAAAGAAAGAAAGAAAGAAAGAAAGAAAGAAAGAAAGAAAGAAGGGAGGGAGGAAAGGGAAAAGAAAGGAAAGGGAAGAAAAGAAAGAGAAAGGAAGAAGGAAAGGAAGGAAGGAAGGAAGGAAGAAAACACGCTAGACATGTCTGTGTGCATGCCCAAAATCCTCAAGGGAGGAGAAATGGAGAAGGGTTTACAATGTGACTGTCCCCCATGGGGGAATGCGTTGTAATTTTCTCATTCTCTCTTTTTCTCTCCAGCTAGCACATGTACCCTCTGGCAAATTTAAAAAGAAAAAAGTCTTTATTTTCTTTTTCTCTTCTATATGTTAGTGCATTCATGAGCAACAGAGAGCATGTGAGTGCACATCCTTGATAGGGCCTTGTCACAGCATGATCCCCTTTCCTCAGCCCTTCAGCTCTTCAGGATCTGGGTGCCTGGCCATGCTGCTAGCACGCTTTCAAGCCTACCTGCAGTTTCATGTGGCTCCCACTACTGCAGGGCGTAGCACTACTGCTGAGCTACGGTGGCTGGCCAGGGATGTGCTGTTTTCTTGTTAGATGGAATATTCTTGTTGACTTTCTGCCTGGGTTTTTAATCAACTAATGAGATAATAGGACATTGAGGTTTTTAACTTTTTTTTTTTTTAAAGGAATTATTTTATTAACTTTATTTATTTATTTTAATTTCACCAAAGAGGGACAGAGTACGAGAGAGGGAGAGAGAGAAAGCAAGAAAGCAAGCCACTAGGTCCAGGACTTGAATCATGGTCAGCTGTGTGGAAGTCTAGCGCCCTTAACCACCATGCCACCTGCCAGCCCCGAGGTCTTTAACTCTTATTGCTTAACTCTTCCTCTTTCACATATTTTAAGTCTCTGTTATTAGGTTGATATACATTTATTATCATTATATATGTCTTTATTATGTCATGACCCCTTTAATCATAACGATATAGCTCTTTGTTTCTAGTAATATTTTTGTCTTAAAGTCTGTTTTACCTGATATTAAGGTCTCTTAATGTAACTGTTTATATGACACATCTTTCAGACTTTTCATACTTTTAATCTCTCTGTGTCACAATCTATGGTATATTTCTTATAGACAGCATATAGTTTGAGCTTGCTTTTCTATCTAGTCTGTTATTGTCTTTTGAATAGTCATTGATGTATTCATGTTTGATGCAGTTTATAATAAAGTTGGATTTCTTTCTGTCATTTTGGTATTTGCTTATTTGTATGTCTCATGTATTTTCTGTTTGCTTGTTCCTTTATTTTGTGTTTCATAGATTTTTTTGCCTTTTTTTTTTTTTTTTTTAGGTTTTTGCCATAGGGTGCATGTACTCACCACAGAGAGAGAGGGACAGTGAGAGAGAAAGTGTGTGTACATACCCCCAAATCCCAGGGGGACTGGAGGAGAAGGGATTGCAGTGTGGCCATCCTTCCAGAGGGTGATTTCTCACTTTCTCTCTCTGTGTTCTCTGTGTCTGTCAGGCAAACATACGCTATAGCAAAAATCTTAAAAAAAAAAAAAAATCCACTTGTGTTGTTTTGAGTCATTGATTTTGTTCTCTCTTCACTTCTGGGATTCCCATTTTGTGTATATTGGTTTATTTGATATGATTTCACAGGTCTCTGAGGCTCTGTTTTTCTCCCCCCCCCCCCCCCCCCCATTTCAGATTAGTTTTTTTTCCTTTTTTTTTTTTTTTTTTTTTTTTAATGCACAAAAGCATGTTTGTGAGAGTAAGGACACCCCAGCATGGCCTGGTCATATCACAAGCCTTTTTTCCCCAGTTTTCCATCTTGTCAATATTCTGGGAATGTGTACCTGGTAACTTACTTAACTGCTCCACTACGGGCCCTGCCCCAGGTCATATAATTTCAATTGTTCTTCGTGTTTACTGATCTTTTTCTTCTATTCCAGTTTTCAACTTTAGAATTTCTATTTGTTTTTTTGTAAAATAATTTCCCTTTGAGATTTCCTGTTTGAGACATTGTCCTCCTATTTTTCTCTAGTCCTTTAAAGAATTTTAGACCTTCTTTCTAATTTGCCAGAAGAGTGAACCCTTGCCAGAGCGAGACAGAGGGACAGAGAGAGAGCGAGGCAGAAAGTAGCCGCTCCAGTGCAGTATGGTCACACCTCAGTCCCTTCTCCTCAGTTTCTTCATGCTGTTGGGATTTGCAGCACCTGTGCACACATACCCAATGTGTTTTTCAAGCTACTTGGGTCAGGATTTGAACCATTGTTGGCCATGTGGTCCCTTAACCATTAGGCTGTGGGGCCAGCCTGATTTTTGTTTTTGTTTTTTCTCCTATATTTGGAGAAACTGTTCTTGCATCTTTGCATGGCTCAATATTTTTGTTGAAACTGGACATTTTACCTAGTATATTGTAGTAACTCTGGATTCCGTGTCTTCCCCCCCCTTCTAAAGATTGTTGGTATTTTGTTTTGCTTTGTTGCTTTTAAAAAATTATTTATTTAATTTTGTTACTCATTTATTTATTTTAGTTTGACAAGAGAGAGAAGGTTAGAAAGCAAACCACCAGGTCCAGGAATCCAGCTGTGGTTGGCCATGTGGGCGTGTCCAGCGCCTTAACCACCACGCTATCTGCTGGTCCCATTTTGTTGCTTTTTAAAGAGAGTTTATTTATTTACCAAGAGAGGAAAGGAGGGAAGGAGAGGTAATCTTGATAGGATCTCACCTTGCTGCAGTCCTTCGACCCGGTCAGGATAATAGGCATGTGCTGGGACACCTGGAATGTTCTGGTTGATCTGGAATCCAAACCCTGACCTCCCATGTGGCTCTAGTACCGTGCAGTGTCACTGCTCCGTGTGTTGTTTCCGTTTTTAAAGTAACTTGCCTAGACTAAATCTGGGGAATCTCTTCTCACTGTGGGGTGTGGCTGCTGATGTTGCCTTCCAGTTCTTATTGTTGGTGTTTCTAATAACATTTAAAAAAAAGTTTTAAATCTGGTTTTCTGGAGTCATCCCTGTATCTCTTAGTTTAGTGGTCAGTCAGTGATTGATCAAAAGTTTTGCTAAAAAAACATCTTGAGCTAGTAAAGCTTCCACCTTTTGCCTAAAGGTAGGAATGGATAGTATTTTTTTCTGTTGTAGTGAGTAAATAGATTCAGGTCTTTGTTTAAAGGGAATTTTCCTATATATATATATATATATTTTTTTTTAAGAGGTTTTTGCTATAGGGTGCGTGCGCTCGCCAGACAGACAGAGACAGAGAGACAGAAAGCAAGAAATCACCCCCCAGGGGGATGGCCACGCTGCAATCCCTTCTCCTCCATTCTCCTCTCGGGATTTTGGGCACATACGCACACGCATCCGGCATGAGTTTAAGCCACTGGGTCCGGGACTCGAACCGCAGTCGACTACGTGGGAGTCCAGCGACATAGCCATTACTCTAACTGCTGATCCCCTATATATTTTTTGTAAATGATTTTTCTGTTTCCTTTATTGAATCCTATAATTGAGTTCCTGTATTGATTTCCAGATGTGTGTATTGGAGAACCCCCTCAAAGTTCAGACATTTAAAAAATCTGCTGTAACTTTTACTTACCACTAGGCCCTTTTGTATCTTTTCTGCCTCTCTATGCAGATTTATGGCCAGCCCGGGGTGTTTGGATAGTTTAGACCCGTCTAGTGTCTCCACCTGGAATGTATGGAATACTTGTCAAGGTTCTCTGCAGTCTCCAAATCTCCCTTTTACATCTCTGTCTAGCCTCCTGGTCCATTGCTTGCACTAATACGACAGCAGCCTCAGGCTTGCTTGTTTGCCACCAAGAACACAAACTGTTCCTGACACTGCCCGTGGCTGTGGGATTTTTCTATGCTCTGCTTCAAATCAAGTCAGCATACCCTGTCGGTGATGCAGCTGGTTTTCATGGTTTCCCCACCCACGTGGTCTAATTTTCCCACTGTCCTGGCGGTGTATGATGGGAACAGCCCCAGACTCCTGCTGTTTTTACCCTAAGTTCAGTAGCTCCTTGTGAATAACCATAGAGAAGGTAGCATTCGAGAAAAAAAGTAAACAAACAGGGGGTGAGGAAATATTTCATGTAGCTATCTAGGGAAAGGACATTCTTGGCAGAGGGAATACCTGAAGGGCCCTAGGCTGAGACTATATCTTGCATGTAAAAGAGATCATAAAGGGGCTAGTGTGGCACCAGTGGATTGCCTAGGGGCAAGGGTGTAGTAAGTGAAATCAGAGAGGGGAAGGGAGGATGGAGCAGGACCTTAGAACAGGAAAGTTTGTTTAGGCCACTCTAAGGACTTTGTTGGTATGTGTTTATGTGTACACATGCACCCAAAGGCTGATGTGCTTTCCAGAGAGAGAGAAAAACAGAGGGAGAGGAGAAAGTACCCTGCCTTGGAGAATGATTACACCACAATCCCTTCTCCTCTGTGACTTCCGTCTTTCATGATTTTGGGGCAGCCATGCACATATTACGGCCTCTTTCTCAGGCTTCCAGATCTGGGGCTCAAATTCATGCCGTTGACCATGTGGGATCTAGCTGCCTTAACCACCAGACCTTGAAGCTCGCCCAGGACTTTGGTTTTTATTTAGAATGATTAAATGGGAAGCTGCTGCAAGGCTTTGAGCTGCAGAATTGGGACATAATCTATTGGGTCATCAGAAAAGTGATAACAGATTTTTACATAGAAAAACAGAAAAATTATGCCATGAATTTTCAGACAACCCGATATCTTACAATTTAAAAAGCAGCCACAATGAAGTAAAAGCCAGAGTGTAGCAGAATTGGAGACTTAGGATGGCAGTACTAAGGCTATCATGGCCCCGATTACAGCAGTGTAGGTGAGAGGTCAATGTACCTTAGACAAGGGTGGTAGCAGCGGAGGTGCGAGAGGGGCATCAAATCTGGATCCATTTTAAAGGTACAGACAGATAGGGTGTCTTCTTTTGTGGAGAGTGAATAGATTCAGATCTTTGTTTCAAGGGAATTTTCCTATATATTTTCCGTGAATGCCTTTTCTGTTCCCTTTATTGAATCCTTTAATTGCGTCCCTATAATGATGTCAGTTATCCTTTGATTGGACCATTTTCATGCTCTAACATTATCTTCTAATTTCTTTACCTCTTTGTTTTAGTTGTTGTTGTTTTATTCGTGATGGAGTGTGCATGCATCCCCATGAGAGAAGGAGGGGGCCTCATCATGCCATGATCCCCTTCCTTGACCACCAGCTCATCAGGCTCTCGGACATGCATGCACACCTGGTGTGTTTCAGGTCAGATGGGCCAGGATCTGAACTGTGATCCGCCATGTGGCTTTCAGCACTGCAGTCCAGCATGTTACCAACTGCACCAGAGTCTGGCCTTTTTTCCCCTCCCCTTCTAAAGGCTTTCGTTGTTCTATTCATTCTATTTTCATCTGCATCTATTCTGTTTCTTGCTATTTCAGACTTATTGGACTGTGTTGGTGGTTTTTGTCCCAGTTTTAAAATTTTTTAAAGACTTTGCAATCTGCTTTCTTTTTATTCTATTTTTATAATTTATTTTATAGCTTTAATTTTATTGAATTAAATTCTTATTTGCAATATTCAAATAAGTATTCAAGGGGGAATTTGCTTCCCATTTGGGGGGTTATTTGCTTTCCAGATTGGTTTTTCATCTGTTACATGATAATTTCTTCTCTGTCATTGTCTCTGTTTTGCCATAGGATATTTGATAGTTGCTATTTATTTTTTATTGATCTTCTTTATGTTTTACGTGGATAGCTCTATTTATAGCTTTTGCTTCTAGCTATAAAGAATAGTATCAAATGTCTTTGATAGGTTTTTCAGTCTTGTTTGGTAACTGTCACATCCTTTCCTTATCATCAAGTATGGTTTATGGCTTGTTACTTTTATCCTCTTTTATTTTTATAATTTAAAATGTCCTATAGAGTGCATATACTTGCCAGACAGAGACAAAGAGGGAAAGTGAGAGAGGTACTTCTCATGGGAGATGGCCCTGCCACAATCCCTTCTTTTCTATTCTCCTCTGAGGATTTTAGGATGCATGTGCACACACACACACACACACACACACACACATCTCAAGCTTCTGAATCTGGGACTCAAACTGTACAGTCAGCCCTGTGGGACCCAGCTGCCTTAACCACTCTGCCACCAGCTGGCCCTCATCCTCTTTTATTTAAAGTGAAGATGTGAGGGTTGAGAAGGGTATGCCTTTGAAGAGTCCAGTTTGTTGATCAGAATTCTCCTTTCTTCTAAAATCTCATTAAATATACACTGTCATAACCTTTCTATCCAGAGGTACATTCCATAGGCTTTGCCTGGGTCTCCCAACTTGGCTCAGTGTTCTAGAAAATGGTAAGTCTTAAGTTTATCCAGCCTTTCCTGAGGTTCCATTAGAGGTCCCATTTATGGAAGCTCTTTCTCTTGGTGGATTATTTTTTTAAAAAATTTTCCCATGATTACCTACTTAGCCCTTCATTTTCTTCTTTTTATGGGGAAAGTATTTCATATAAGGCCACTTTGCTTTCCTTCTTACATGCATTGGGTAAAGTGTTTCTCTCTCTCTCTCTCTTTCTTCTTTTTTTTTTTTTTGGAGAGGTTTTTGCTATAGGGCGCGTGCGCTCGCCAGACAGACAGAGAGAGAGAGAGAGAGATAGAAAGCGAGAAATCACCCCCCAGGGGGGATGGCCACGCTGGAATCCCTTCTCCTCCATTCTCCTCTTGGGATCTTGGGCACACATGCACACGCGCCTGGCGTGGGTTTAAGCCACCGGGTCCGGGACTCGAACCATGTTCGACTATGTGGGAGTCCAGCGACATAGCCATTACGCTAACTGCTGGTCCCAGGGTAAAGTATTTCTATCAAACACCCAGGTGTAAGAGTTCTATGATGCTCACCATGTTTCTTTCTAAATTGCCAGAAGTCTTGTGTGCTCACAGGGTGGGATCCCCAATGAGGCACAGTCATGCCACAACCCCTTCTCTTTTATTTCTCTCTCCTACCAGGATTTTGAACATACACATACATGTGCCTAGCAGTTTTCAAGCTGCTAGGGTCAGTTTGAACTGTGGTCAGCCATTTGATATCTTTCTCCCTAGGCCACAAGCCCAGCCCAACTCAACATGCCTTCTTTACCTAGATATCTAGGACGTATATCTTTAAAATGATTAGTAATGTGAGGGGGAAAAAATTGTATCTTTATAGCTTAGGGAAGCTTCCTACAGTATCAACTAGCACACAATTTGATGTTTTTGATTTTCCTTATTAAAATTTCTTATGCCCCCCTCCCCCACACCTTCTAAGTCTCTTGCATCTATATTTGAGCCAGGAAATCTGGGAAGAAGTTAAAGGAAATTCTAGAAGAAAAGGAAAAATCTTTGATTTAGGCAGGAAGATCAGCTATTAAGAAAGATCTTAGGGAGCAATAAGGTAATATTTAAGTTTGTGAAGCAGCAGTGGGGTAAGATATTTGAGACAGATGCAAGAGATAAGATTAGCAATTTTATTTTTTCTTCTTTTGAATTGCTGGGATTACAGACACATCCACCACATCTGGGCTTTAGGTGGATCTGGGAATTGAACCTAGGCTTCCCAAGTGGTTCCAGTCTGTGAAGCATAGCATCTTGGCAGCTCCCGCCACCATGCTGGGCCAGAAGAAAAATAACTGCTTTGCAACAGCTGCATTTTTTTAGAGTACTTTTTATGTTAGTTTTGCATAGAGCAGTACAAAATAACCAACCTATGGATAGCTCTTAGAAAATTTGTGCACATAGTCATTGCAGTAATGGTAAATGTATATTTGTGTTTTTCCTTCCAGAATCTCCCTGGAAAAAGAGACATGAATGTCTGTCATGATACTTCCTGACGAGAAATTGATACAAGAGAAGGAAAGATCAGCAGCTAACAAGCAGAATTTCGAACAACTAGGATTTTGTATATATCACTTCCAACTGCAGTCTTCTGTTACCTACTTTTGAATCAGAGATACCTACACTCAGAACCCAGAGGAGGGAAAAGGATACTTTTCTTCTGTGTTTTTTGAGAGCCAAGAAACTGCAATGTCTAGGAAACAAAGCCAAAAAGGTAAGATTACACGTGGTCATAAAGCATAGTTAAAAGCATAGTTGTAGAACAATCCTCATTTATATCTATTTAAAAGTTGTTCTTTTTTTGTTTTTAATTTGTTATAGGGCATGTATGTTCACCAAAAAGAGACAGAGGCAGAGAGAGTGACAGAGAGAAAGAGGGGAGGAAAGTAAGAAATCACCCCCCCAGGGAGAATGGCCACATTGCAGTCCCTTCTCCTCCATTCTCCTCTCAGGATTTTGGGCACATATGCACACGTTCCTGGCATGTTTCTCAAGCTACTAGGTCCAGTATTAGAATGTACGCAATCAGCCATGTGGGAGCTGCCTTAACTACCATGACACTGGTTGGCCCTAAAAATTGTTCTTTTTAATAATGTATTTTGAGTAGTTTTACAGTTATTTGTGACTATTAGATTATAGCTTTGCATAGTACTAGTCTGAGAACTAATTGGCATAACAATTGCTTTTCTACTTATACAACGTATTAAACTGTAATATGCTTGCAGGAAATCCAGATGCATATTGAAGATGCATTTTTGGAGAATGAACATATTGTTAGGGAATTAAAGTAGGAGATAACTTATTGCAGGATATTCTGAATCTTTTGAGTTGATGTTTACTGTAGGAAGGAAATAGAGCAAGAGTAACCGCTTCCAGTGTTTGTTTCCTTCTTTAGCTTTCCTTCCGGGATTGTTGCTGTAGCTTCTTGGCTCAAGTGAAATATAAGATGTAGAGAGTCAGGAAATATCAAGAGTAGCTACAATGAGGGGAAAGACAACACAGGGTGTGTAAAACCTTTTTCAACTTTCCCAGAATAGCTACAAAAAGTTAAAGGTCCAAATTTAACAATGGCACTAAAACTGTTGTACGTAACTGGAATATGATAAAAAGAATGACTATAGGTATACTGGCTTTTTTTTTTTTTAACCCCATTGAGTTTTATTTTCAGTTTAAAGTTAATGTTCTTTTATTAAATAAAGTTCTTACATATCTCATAAGCTAAACATGAATGAAGTGCCTTTAAACTTAACTTTGACTTGCCAGTTTAAAAAACATCGGCTCAACTGTAGTGGTGCAGATGGTAGGGTGCTGCTGCATGATACTGGTGCCATATGGAAAGGTCCCAGGTTCAGATCCTAGGTTGACCAAATGCTTCAGGCTGGCTAGAAGGTATGTGTGTGTCCTAGGTGGAGGGGATTATAGCATAGCAAGAGCTGTCAAGAGTACCTCTTTCTCTTTCTCTCCCTCATGAAGGAAAGAGAGAGAGAAAGGGAAAGAAAGGAAGGAAGGAAAATAGAGAAAGGCGAGAGGGAGAGAATTTAAAACAAAATTAAAAACCTCATTATGACAGAATAATAAACCAGAGCAACTTGTGGCTTTGAAAGCTGTAGTTTCACTGTGTAGTAAAATCTATACAAAGAAAATCTGGGCTCTAAGGAATAGTTAATTACTAAGGAAGCAGAACTGGTCTAAGAATGAAATTTATAAACTGAAAAGTTATTTTTTAAAAAACGTATTCTTCCCCCCCCCCCCCCCCCCCGAGAGGTTTTTGCTTTAGGGCGCATGCGCTCGACAGAGACAGAGAGACAGAAAGCGAGAAATCACCCTCCGGGGGGATGGCCACGCCATAATCCTTTCTCCTCTATTCTCCTCTCGGGATCTTGGGCACGCACGCACACGCGCCCGGCGTGAGTTTAAGCCACTGGGTCCGGGACGTGAACCACGGTAGACTATGTGGGAGTCCAGCAACGTAGCCATTACGCTAACTGCTGGTCCCCAAAAAACGAATTTTTTTAGGGACTAGCAGATGGCGTAATGACTACGTCGCTGGACTCCCATGTAGTCGACCATGGTTTGAATCCCTGACCTGGTGGCTTAAACTCAAGTGGGGCTCGCGTGCGTACCCAAGATCCTGAAAGAAGAATGGAGGAGAAGGGATTGCAGCGTGGCCATTCCCCTCTAGGCGGCGATTTCTCACTTTCTGTCTCTCTGTCTTTCTGGCGAGCACACACGCCCTATAGCAAAAACCTCTTAAAACAAAAACAAAAAATAAAAATGTATTCTTTTATTTATGTCTTCCATGTGAGAGAGAGAACGAGCAAGGGGGAAGGACGACTCCTTCAACAACGTATTCACACTGTGCTCTCCCCCCCCCCCCCCCCAGCCAACAGGATCATAGAGCATGTGTGTGCCAGGCATCTAAAGGGACCTTGGGAAAGGAACCCATAACCTTCCCATATGGCTTCAGTATTGTGAGATGTAGTATCCTGGTTGTGCCACTGTGGCTGGACAACTGAAAAAAATTTTTTTTAAGGATTTTGCCATAGGGCAGGTGCGCTCACCAAAGAGACAGAGAGAGAGGGGTGTGAAAGTGAGAACTCACTCCCAAGAGGGGATGGCCATGTCACAGTCCCTTCTCCTCCATTTTCCTCAGGATTTTTGGGTGCA
This sequence comes from Tupaia tana, assembly GCA_026018925.1. Lineage (NCBI taxonomy): Eukaryota > Metazoa > Chordata > Mammalia > Scandentia > Tupaiidae > Tupaia > Tupaia tana. The sequence continues at coordinate 153,381,034 of JAKSZU010000006.1, forward strand.
CACACACACCTGGTGTGTATTTCAAACTGCTGGATCTGGGACTCTGAACTACTGTTGGCCATGTGGGATCCAACATCCTTTACCATCAGGCCACTTGCTGGCCTCTTTCTTAGCTTTTATTATAAATTTATTTTCCCTGCCCAAGCCCCAGGCAAACACTGATCTTTGTTATTTTCTGTTTTAGGTTTTTTTTTTTCTTCTTCTTCTTATTTTTTCTGTAGGATATACTCTTGCCAGCAAGAGATAGAGAGAGGGAAAGAAAGAAATCACCCTCGAGGTGGGATGGCCACACCACAGTCCTTTCTCCTCCAGTCTCATCTCAGGATTTTGGGCACTCACCACAGGTGACCGGTGTGATTCCGGACTGTGCATTGGGCCATGTGGGATCCAGTGCTTTCACCTCTGTGCCACCTGCTGGCCCCACAAATACTGAGCTTTTCATCTTCTTAGTTTCAACTTTTTCTAAAAATTTCATTTAGAGAATAATACAGAATCGTTTTATGTCTGACTTTTTTTTTTTTTTTTTTTTTTTAAGTTTTTACTGTGGGGTGCTTGCACTCATTGGAAAGATTGGGGGGAGAGAGCAAGAGAGAGAGAGTGAAAAATCACTTTCATCCCCATGGGGACGGCCATGCCGTTGCTTCTCCTCCATTCTCCTTTAAACATTTTGGGCATTCACACACATGCTTGGTGGTTTTTCAGGCTCCTAGGTCCGGGACATTTGTACAGCTGGCCTGTGGGATCCAGAGCCTTAACCACCACACCACCAGCTGGCCCAGTCTGGCTTTTTTTACTTAGTGTAGTTTTTGGAGGTTACTTATGTTGAGTATATTAGTAGCTTACTCCTTTTTAATACCCTGAGCAGTATTGTGATTATATCACAATTACATTTTTTTTTTCTTTTTTTTTTTTGGAGAGGTTTTTGCTATAGGGCGCGTGTGCTCGCCAGACATACAGAGAGAGACAGAGAGATAGAAAGCGAGAAATCACCCCCCAGGGGGGATGGCCACGCCGCAATCCCTTCTCCTCCATTCTCCTCCTGGGATCTTGGGCACGCACGCACATGTGCCCGGCGTGAGTTTAAGCCACCGGGTCCGGGACTCGAACCGCGGTCGACTACGTGGGAGTCCAGCGACATAGCCATTACGCTAACTGCTGGTCCCTATCACAGTTACATTTTGTTTATTCATTCACTGGTTGCTATTCATTAAATTGTTTCCAGTTTGGGCCATTATGAATAATTATAATTATAAATGACACACAAATCTTTGTATGGACAAAGATTTTCATTCTCTTGAGTTAACATAGCATTGGAATTTGTTTAACTTTCTAAGAAACTGTCAAAATGTTTTCCCAAGTGACTATTATATCATTTTATAATCTTAGCAATATATAAGGATTGCAGATTCTCCATATCCCCACTGACACTTGGTATGATCAGTCTTTTATTACATTGGGTTGTTGGAAAAGTCATGATGTATTTTTCTATGTAAAAATGCATCGTGACTTGGGACCAGCAGATGGCGTAATGGTTATGTCACTGGACTCCCACGTAGTGGACCGCGGTTCGAGTCCCGGACTCAGTGGCTTGAAACTCATGCCAGGTATGTGCATGCATGCCCAATATCCTGGAGGAGAAGAGATTGCAGTGTGGCCATCCCTTGTGGAGGATGATGTCTCACTTTCTGTCTCTCTGTCTCTCTGGTGTACACACAAGCCCTAGCAAAAATCCCTCTCTAAAAAAAAAAAAAAAAAAAAAAAAAAAAGGCATCATGACTTTTCCAACGATCCGATAACTTTAAAAAAAAATTGCTCGAGGTTGTGTGTACTCACCAGAGCGAGAGAGAGAGAGAGAATCTCACTTGTCGGCGTCCGCCCCCGGGCTCAGCGCTACTATGGAAGAAGCATAAAAAATGAGACAAAAGATAGAGTAGAAAAGGACACAGGCAGCCTGAGCCTAGGTAGGCCAAGCAACCTGTGCCGCCCAGATGGACTGGACGTCTTTATTTATAGAACAAGGAGACATTACATATGTATGTTTTACGACACTTCATACATTGGTTGCCAGGTTACAGACAATAAGAAGCAGTTAACAAATCTATGAGGGCTTAGTCACACCAGGCCAGGTGTATCCCTTGGTGATAATCCCATCAAGAGAAAATCTCATCTTCCTTTCTAATGCAGAGAACTAGCTGTTAGGTGTGGGGAAGGAGCTAAAGATCTTCTCGCACCACCACACCCAGAGTAGGCTAAGGAACCTTTCGGATGCAGAGCAGGGATTGGATTTTACCAAGATGTTTCTTGAAGTCTATCACATGTGTCTGTTGGAACGCCCCTAGCAATTTCCACCCTTGCTCTGTCTGCAGCCAAGGTCAAGGAAAGACAAGTTACAAGGTTCTGCCAAACCCCAAAAGAACATGTGGTGTTTGTTCAGAGCATGTCCCCACACCTCAGACTCTCTCTCTTAAACATGTCCCCACACTCACTGGGACACGATTGTTCCACCATTCCTTCCACTCGATTTCTCCATCCTGTTGGGATTTGGGGCTTACACGCACATGTGCCTGGTGTGTTTTCCAAGTCACCAGGACTAAGATTTGAACATGAAGCAGCCATGTGGGTTGTGGCTCCCTTAACCAGTGGACTATAGGGCTAGCCCTATATCTATTTTTGTTTGTTTAGTTTATTTCTTCCATAAAACGTGCGCACACATACATACACACACACACCCCTTTGATAGGGTCTTGCCATGCCACGACCCCCATCTCCTAGCCAGCTAGTATGGCTGTGCAAGGGCCTGCTGGGTGTGTTTGGGTCAACCTGGTTTGCGGAGTTTTTACATGAATGGATGTTGGGATTTTGTCAGATGCTTTTCTGCACCTATTTTAGTGGTTCTAGAATGAGCATGATTGTGACTGTCAGCAGGTATTTGACAATATATAAGGTATTTTTGGTGGTCACAACTTGGGGGCAGGATGCCACTGACATCTCATGGTACAAAGAATAGCCCAGCTCATAATGTCAGTACTTCTGAAGTTGAGAAATCCTGCCCAGCTGACACGAGCATGGGGCTTTGTCTTGAATAAAGGGCACTGCATTAATTAATTTCCAGACAAACCGATTCCTGGTATAAATCCCACTTCATCACGGTACACCAAAACTCTCCCTTTATCTGTAGGGATAGGTTCTAGTCCCCCCCCAACCCCCCTGTGTAAAACTCCAGATAGTACTGAGTCCTATCCCGAATTCTATGTTTTTGTCCTACACATATATACCTGTAATAAAGCTTTATTTATAAATCAGGCACAGAAGGATATTAATGGGCATAACTATTAATTATAAGAGAGAGAAGTTATAATAATATGCTATAATAAGTTATAAGAATATGGTCTCTCTTTCAGAATATCTTATTGTACTGTACTCACCCTTCTTGTGATCTGGAGTCTGATAACCCTGATGACTAGTAAGTGACTAACTGCAGGTAGTATAGATACACTGGACAAAGGAGTGATTCATGTCCTAGACAGGAGAGTGGAATGGCAAGAGATTTCACGGTGCTACACAGAACACGGTGTAATTTAGAACTTATGAATTGTTTATTTCTGGAAATTTCCATTTAATATTTTTGTATCACAATTGACCTCAGGTAACTGAAACCATGGGAAGTAAAACCATGGATTAGGGGGAGGGGCACTATAATTCCCTTTTTTTTGTTGTTGATGAATTCCATTTCCTAGTTTTTTAGATTTTTACACTTGTATTCATGAGAGATGTTTGTCTGTAGTTTTCTGCTCTTGTGATGTGTTTGCCTACCATGTGGTCTATCCTAGAGACTATGTCATGTGTGCTTAAAAAGAATGTGCATTGATCTGTTGTCATGCAGAGTCCTCTATATGTGCCAGTTAGATCAAGTTGGGTGACCGTGACATGCAAGTCGACTGTGTCCTTCCTGATTTTCTGTTTATTCATTCTATCACTTATGAAGTGAAAAGTATTGAAATACTCAGCTTTAATTGTTGAATTGTATACCTTCCCTTTAAAGTATGTTGGGTTTTAACTTACATATTTTGGGTCTCTGTTATTAAGTGCATATACATTTTTAATTGTTTTATCTTGATTTTTTAAAAGAATTTTATTTAACTTTCTTTCTTTTGTGAGTACACAAATTCCTTTTTAAAAAACTGTCCATTTTATTTCATATGTGCGAGAACTAATCCCAGATTAATGGGAGATGGCATTGAGACAAAAGAGGTTGAGCATTAAAATCAATATCATGTCTTCTGGCTATTCTCTAGAGTATGTTACTAAGGTTTGTGAAAGATGAACTGACTTTCCTATCCAATCACCAACCGTGGAGGAATTGACAGAATTATTATTGGAACTAGCAAACCTTTTAAACCATGAGATCCTCAAGAATTCTTGGAACTTAAAAAAATAAAAGCTTATTCTATTACATCTACTGGAAACCTAGGGAACTCTATTGGGGAGGGCAAGGTAGGATTTAATTGCTTGTAAGAAGTAAAAATCTTGACTTTTTTTTCATCAAGCTCTACCTGGAAAAATCAGAATTCATCTAGAAGTTTGGAAACTTCCAGTGTAAGGTCTTTGTTTTGTTAAGAGAGGTTCAACATCCTTCAGAATGTACAAGTATGTAGTTGAAGTACTCAAAGGAACAAAGTAAAGAAAAAGTTTAATCAGCTGTTAAGGCTATAGACAAATGAAAGCAGAAATGGCAAGAAGATAAAAGGTTGCTTTCTTTCATTGAAAGAAATCCACTTAGCAGATTGATTATATTTGGAGAACTTTGGATTTTTTCCTCATGTGTGAGCCAGAGTATTTCATCTGAGATGACTTGGTGAGACTGTCTAAATGCTTATAGCCTACAGAGAGGATTTGGGCTTGGCCACTGACAACAATGATGGAGGTGCCTAAATAACTGTTTTGTTTGTTTGTTTATTCTAGTTTTTGCTGTAGGGTGTGTGTGCTCACTAGAGACGGAGATCAAAACAAAGAGAAGGAAAGTGAGAAATCACTCCCTAAAAGGGATGACCATGCCACAGTCTCTTCTTTTCCACTCTTCTTTTGGGATTTTTGGGCACATGCACACATATACCCAGCATGTTTTTAAGCTGCTAAATTGGCACTTGAACTACACTATTGGCCATTGGGATCCAGCCACCCTATCCCACTGGCTGGCCCCCTAAATAACTTCTGATGAATTAAATATATAGAAGTATTAGCATTTTGGAAGGCTATGATATTACACTATAGTAGTATTAATTAAAGCAGACCAGAAGTCTTATAAAATGGCCCTTTGACATAGCTGTCTTTATTAATTCTCATCTCTGATTTGTGCCCCTTCCAAGCTTGAGTTTCCATTATTTACACACTCTCTTCCAGAAAAGTATCTCATTTCTTACCAAAACAGTCATATTTCTTTCAAGTTTAGGAAGTAAGTTAGCAGAAGAGAGAATTACAGCTAGAAGATTAAAGTTGGTGGCAAGGACCAGCAGATGGCATAATGGTTACATCTCTAGACTATCTCGTAGTAAATTGCAGTTCAAGTTTTCAGTTCTTTTGTGTATATATCCACAAGTGGAATTACTGGATCATATAGTAGTTTGATGTTTTTTTTTTTTTTTTTTTTTTAAAGTTTTTTTGCCATATGTGCTCACTGGAGAAAGAGGGAGGGAAAGTGAGAAGTCACACCTCATCCTCCTCCCCCAGGGGAGATGGCTACACTGTAATCCCTCCTCCTCTACTCGGATTTTGGGCATGCATGCATACTGCTTATCAGGATTTTCAAGTAACCAGGTCTGGTACTGGTCTGGTACTGCTGATCCCTATACTTAATCTTTCTTTTTTTTTTTTTAAGAATTAATTAATTAATTAATTAATTTTAATTTGACCAGAGAGGGACAGAGTCAGAGAGAGAGGGAAAGTGAGAAGGCAAGCTGCCAGGTCTAGGACTTGAACCACAGTCGACTGTGTGGGAGTTCAGCACCCTTAACCACCACACCACCTGCTAATCCTTATGCTTAATCTTTTAAGGAGCCATCATATGCATATGGCTTTCTATAGGGGCTCTACCATTTTACATTTCCACCAGCAATGCACAGGACTTCAGTTTCTTCACATCCTCACCAACACCTGTCATTGTCTATTTTTTGATTAATAGGTATTTTGGGCATAGATATAATAAGAACTTTAAACCAGTAAGACATTTAATGCAATATGATCTTTATGTTAAATTATAAATTAACAATAAAATTAGACCACATTTCAAAGCTTGTCACGAGACTTGTTCAAGGTTAATTTAATATATAGAATAATTAGGCCCAGATATTTCACTGTCATCTTTTGTGCCTAAAACAACTTTTGGCTGTTTTTTTTTTTTTTTTTTTTTTTTTAAAAGACAGGGTATCACTATGTCATAATCCTCAGCCTCAGTCTCCCAGCTGGGACCACAGGTGTGTGTACACCTGGCTCTTTCAGACAGGGTCTCACTATGTTGCCTAGGCCAGCCTCAAGCTCCCAATCATCCTGCCTCGGCCTCCCAAAGAGTCAGGACTGCAGGCATGCAGCATCATGCCCAGCCTTTAGGGTAGACTGGGAACTGAACCCTGGCCTCCCATATGGCCTTAGTCTTTCAAGCAGTAGCAAAAGAATGCTCTACCACAGCTGGATCATTTGCCTGGTTTTCTATCTGCTATTTTCTAAAATTATTTATTTAATTTTATTTATTCATTGATTTATTTTAATTTGACCAGAGAGAGACACGGGGAGAGAGAGAGAGAAAGAGAGAGAGAGAGATGGAAAGTGAGACAGCAAGTCACCAGATCCGGGACTCGAACGGTGGTCGGCTATGTGGGAGTGTCCAGCACCTTTACCACCATGCCACCTGCTGGTTCTTCTGTCTTCTATTTTTTATTATTATTATTATTTTTTTAGAGAGGATTTTGCTATAGGGCGCATGCGCTCACCAGACAGACAGAGACAGAGAGATAAAAAGCGAGAAATCACCCCCCAGCGGGGATGGCCACACTGCAATCCCTTCTCCTCCATTTTCCTCTCAGGATCTTGGGCACGCACACACACGTGCCCGGCGTGAGTTTAAGCCACCGTGTCCGGGACTCGAACCGCAGTCGACTACATGGGAGTCCAGCGACATGGCCATTACGCTAACTGCTAGTCCCCCCTGTCTTCTTCTTTTTTTTTTTTTTTTTGAGAGAGATTTTTGCTATAGGGCGCGTGCGCTTGCCAGACAGAGAGAGACATAGAGACAGAAAGCGAGAAATCACCCCCCCAGGGGGGATGGTCATGCCGCAATCCCTTCTCCTCCGTTCTCCTCTCGGGATCTTGGGCATGCACGCACACGCGCCCGGCGTGAGTTTTAAGCCACCGGGTCCAGGACATGAACCACGGTCGACTACGTGGGAGTCCAGTGACATAGCCATTACGCTAACTGCTGGTTCCCTGTCTTCTATTTTTTAAAAACATGTTTTCTCCCATCTCTCTCTCCTTTTTGATAAACGTTAGAAGACATGCATACACACGCACTTGCAATGGAGAGAAAAAGTAACACCCTAGCAGAGTCTGGTCATGCCACAATGCTTTTTCCTTCCATTTTCCATCCTGTCAGGGTCCTGGGCAAACATATGCTTATGTACTTAGCATGTTTTTAAAGCTGCTGGAATAGGACTCATGCCATAGTTGGCATGTGGGATTTGGTTTTCTCTGTGAAGCACTTAGCCCTTGTACTATGCGGCTGGCCCTGTTTCTTCCTTCCTTCCTTCCTTCCTTCCTTCCTTCCTTCCTTCCTTCCTTCCTTTAGAGGTTTTCGCTATAGGGCGCGTGTGCTCGCCAGACAGAGAGACAGAGAGACAGAAAGCGAGAAATCACCCCCAGGGGGGATGGCCACGCCGCAATCCCTTCTCCTCCGTTCTCCTCTCGGGATCTTGGGCACACACGCACACGCGCCCGGCGTGAGTTTTCAAGTCACTGGGTCCGGGACGCGAACCATGGTCGACTACATGGGAGTTCAGCGGCATAGCCATTACGCTAACTGCTGGTCCCATTATTTTTCATTGCCAGATGGCAAGTGGACTTGCTGGGGATGGTGGAGGAGGGAGGATGAGAGAAAGCACCTCCCCAACAGGGTACTGGGCTGAGATTTGAACTGTGATTGGCCTTGTGTGACTCAGCTCTGTATATATAGTGCTTAATCACTGCACTATGGGGCCAGCCCATTTAAAATGTTTCTTTATTTTTTCTTTTTGAAGTTGCTATAGAGTGCGTGTACTCATCAGGGAGAAACAGAGAGGGAGAAATAAAGTGAGAAGTATCCCTCCCCCCCCCCCCCCCCCCGGGAGATGGCCATGCCACACTCCCTTTTCTTCCATTCTTCTTTGGAGATATGAGCATGCACTCACATGCACCTGGCATGTTTTTCAGGCTCCTGGGTCTGTGACTTGAACTGCTTAGTCAGCTATGTGGGATCTGGCTATCTTAACCAATTTGTCACTGGCTGGTCCTAAAATGTATATATATGTATATATTTATATATATAAACTTTATGTATTTATATTTTATTTATATTTATATTTCTTCCATGAGAGTAACAGAGACAGAGGATAATCACCCCTAAGAGAGACAGAGATAGAAAGACAGTCACCTCAATAGGATTTTCACATTATAATTCACCTCACCCATCCTTAGCCACTCATGGTCACAAGCACTTTTGTATACCCACATATGTTTAATTTTTGAAGCCAGCAAAAACATAACATAACCTGCAGAATTTGCAAATATGTCAGTTATACTATAAATAACATACTTTTCTGGAAATGTTTCTAAATGCATACTATTGGAATAATTCCAAGAAACTTGTGAGGTGGTTCATGATAGAGTGAACTAAATAATAAAGAAAAAAGCTCAAGGAGTCCTCATATCTTTATATGAATCTTGCCCAAGGAAAATATTTAGCAGCAATCTTTTTTTTAAAGTTTCATAAATTTAATTATGAATGAAAAGCAAATCCTAAAAGAATGTATACAGTATGATTTCATCTACATAAAGTTTGAAAGCAGGAAAATTTAATTATGTATCTAGTGATAATACACAATAATAATTATCACCAAAAGTTGATGTTGCAGTTTATCCCCTGAGGAGAAGAGGGCTGTGATTAGTAGGGGGGACTTCTGAGATTAGGGAAGTATTCTCTCTGGATGATGGTTACCTATAAGGATCACTTTTATAATTATTCTTTTGTTTTGTTTTTTTTTTTTGGAGAGGTTTTTTGCTATAGAGCACGTGCGCTCGCCAGACAGAGAGAGACAGAGAAATAGAAAGCGAGAAATCACCCCCCCGGGGGGGGGGGGGATGGCCACGCCGCAATCCCTTCTCCTCCATTCTCCTCTCGGGATCTTGGGCACGCACGCACATGCGCCCAGCGTGAATTTAAGCCACCAGGTCCGGGACTTGAACCATGGTTGACTACATGGGAGTCCAGTGACATAGCCATTACGCTAACTGCTGGTCCCTAATAATTATACTTTAAAGTATAAATATACGTACTGTTCTTTATATGTGTGTAGGGGAAGAAAGTTATCTTTTCCTCCTCCATCCTAGGCTTGTGGCTGAGGTACCGTGCATTTGCAGAGCACGCTATACTTCCTAAGTATTCCTCTGAATACTCTCATTTGCACTTTACTCGCTTTTCAGACAAGGAAAGTAGGGTACCTGTCCTTGCCCGAGCTCCAGTAGCTCTTCCATCAAAGCAGATCCTCTTTATTCTGTTAAAAAAAAAAAAAAAAAAAAAAAAAAAAAAAAATTCTAGTAGAATACATGTTCTACTATTTTAGCTAAATTAAAAGATAAAAATCTTGTTGTATTTTCTGCCCACATAATTAGGTAAATTGTAGGCGTGTGCGCTCACTGGTGAGACAGAGAGACAGAAAAACAGAAAGCAAAAAATCACCTCCCGGGGGGATCGCCATGCTGCAGTCCCCTCTCCTCCATTCTCCTCTTGTGATTTTGGGCATGCACACATGTGCCTGGTGTGAGGTTTAAGCTGCCAGGTCCAGGACTCAAACCGCAATCGACTACGTAGTAGTCCAACAATGTAACCATGATACCACATCTGCAGGTCCCATAGGCTTTCTTTTTATGAAAAAATATGATAGTTGGTAAAGCCCTAAATATTGCTGTGAGAATTAAAAATTACTTTCAGGGGAACCAGCAGTTAGCGTAATGGCTATGTCACTGGACTCCCACGTAGTCGACCGCGGTTCGCATCCTGGACCCGGTGGCTTAGAACTCACGCCAGGCGCGTGTGTGTGCGTGCCCAAGATCCCGAGAGGAGAATGGAGGAGAAGGGATTGCGGCGTGACCATCCACCCTGGGGGGTGATTTCTCGCTTTCTGTCTCTATGTCTCTCTCTGTCTGTCTGGCGAGCGCACATGCCCTATAGCGAAAACCTCTCCAAAAAAAAAAAAAAAAATTACTTTCAGTATAATACTGAGAGGCATTTAAGTTCCAGTTGTTTTAAATAAGGTTTTGAGTCTACTCAAGGTGTTAAGTTTTTTTTTTTTTTTTTTTGAGAGTTTTTTGCTGTAGGGCGTGTGCACTTGCCAGAAAGACAGACAGAGAGACAGAAAGTGAGAAATCACCCCCCCCCCCAGGGTGATGGCCACACCGCAATCTCTTCTCCTCCATTCTTCTCGGGATCTTGGGCACGCACGCACATGCGCCCCTGACGTGATTTTAAGCCACCAGGTCCAGGACTTGAACTAAGGTCAACTACATGGGAGTCCAGCGACGTAGCCATTATGCCAACTGCTGGTCCCTTGGTGTTGTTTAAGTTTAAAAAGGCAATATTGGCTAGTGAATAAACAAATTAGAGTGTTAGATTATTGCTTTCTCTCTCTCTCTTTTTTTTTTTTTTTTTTTTTTTTTTTTTTTTTTTTTTTTTTGAGAGGTTTTTGCTATAGGGCACGTATGTTTGTCAGACAGAGACAGAGAGACAGAAAGACAGAAAGAGAGAAATCACCTCCCGGGGGAGGATGGCCACACCGCAATCCCTTCTCCTCCATTCTCCTCTCGGGATCTTGGGCACACACGCACACGCGCCCGGCGTGAGTTTTAAGCCACCGGGTCCGGAACGTGAATTGCGGTCGACTACGTGGGAGTTCAGCAACATAGCCATTACGCTAACTGCTGGTCCCGATTATTGCTTTCTCTTGACCTCATGATTTAGAATATAAATGCAGGAGCTGTGTTTTGTGTCCTGGGATCCTGATCTGTGTGGACTCTTTCAGTGGCTCCCTTGCCATTGGGCTTAGCTGGTTTGGCCACTAGGCAGCACTGGCAGAAGGTTCAGAGACAGGGAGGAGAGTGAGGTCAGGGTATTTATTCCTACAGTCTCTCCCAACGGGTAACGGTGGGCTGATTTTGTCCTTTGACCACACTAGGTGAAACAGATATGGAAGAGCCCTTTCTGTCTGCAGCTTCCAGGAACTGCTCTCTCCTTCCACTCTTTAACCCCTCAGGGTGGCGGTGCACACTGCTGTTATGGCACTTACCTGCCCCCTGCTAGCACCTTCAAAAACTGTTCCTTTATTAGCCTCTATTCTGACTTCCCAATTTGAGTATGCTATTCCTTTCTTGCTGAAATTTGACTAAAATAACTGCTTTATGTATTTTTAAAGAATTATTTTATTATTATTATTATTATTATTATTATTATTAGTTTAACTTGTTATAGGTCATATGCTCTCACCAGAGAGAAACACACAGTGAGACAGAGAGAGATGGAAAGTGAGAAAGCAACCTGCCAGTTCCAGGACTCAAACCATGGTTGGCTATGTGGGAGTCCAGCACCTTAACCACTATGCCATCTGCCAGCCCCTGTTGTGTGCTTTTTAAATTTTTCTTTATGGGGGGCCAGACCTGGTTCCAGTCTGGACCCAGTGACTTGAAAATCACGCTGGGTGTGTGTGCTGATGTGCCCAAAATCTCTAGAGAAAAATGGAGGAAAACAGATTGCAGTAAGGCCATCCCCCTGGGGAGTGATTTCTCACTTTCCCTCCCCCTGTCACTCTCTGGCAAGTGCTCCTGCCCTATGGCCAAAGCTTAAAAATGTTTTTTATGTTTATCTATTTTTTTACATGAAAGCAGAAACAGAGAGAAAGAGACAGTCACAGAGAAAGAAACAATCACGTCCAGCAGGGTCTTCACGCTGTAGTCCACCTCCAGCCAGCCAGGCGCACAGGCATATGTACCCAGCATTGGCAGGGAAAACTTGATGTGAACCTGGGACCTTCCCCTGAGGCCCAGCATTGTACAGTGTCGCCTTAACATTGCGCCACTGTGGCTGGCCCCCATGTGTCGTGAAGGGAAAAGAAGATAGTGTTAGATGATGTATAAGAAGCTAGTAATTATAATAATAATAGTTCATACATTGGGGCTAGCAGGTGGCATAGTAACTAAGGCACTGGACTTCCATGTGGGCAACCACAGTTCAAGTCCTAGACCTGGCAGCTTGCTTTCTCATTTTCTCTCTTTTTCTCTCTCTGGCCAAATTAAATACACCTACACACACACACACACACACACACAAAGAATAAGTAAAATTAAATAAAGCAATTCTTTTTTTTATGGGGGGGGAGAGGTTTTCGCTATAGGGCACGTGCGCTCGCCAGATAGACAGAGAGAGACATAGAGACAGAAAGTGAGAAATCACCCCCCAGGGGAGATGGTCACGCCGCAGTCCTTCTCCTCCATTCTCCTCTCTGGATCTTGGGCACGCACGCACACGCACCCAGCGTGAGTTTTAAGCCACCGGGTCCGGGACGTGAACCGCGGTCGACTACATGGGAGTCCAGCGACATAGCCATTACGCTAACTGCTGCTTCCCAAATAAAGCAATTTTTAAAACACAGTTTATATGTTTTACTTTTTGTTCCTGCTTTTCCCTCAAAAAGATTGGAGGTTTGATTCTCTAGTAAATAGATTTTTGACATCCATTAGTGAGTAAGTATCATCTCAGTATTCATTGACACCTCTTTGAGGAGAGAACATTAGAACATTCAAGTTTTTTGTTTTGTTTTTGTCGACTGCATGGGAGTCCAGTGACATAGCTATTACGCCAACCGCTGGTCCCCCTGAGAATGTTTTAGAGAGTATTTTTTTTTTTTTAAGATTTTTGCAATAGGATACATGTGCTCCCTGGAGAGAGAGAAACAGAGGGAAAGTGAGAAATCACCTCCCAGGGGATGACCATGCTGCAATCCCTTCTCCTCCATAGGATTTTGGGCATGCACGCACATGTGCCCAGCATGATTTTCAAGCTGCCAGGTCCGGGATTTGAACCATGGTTGGCCATGTGGGAATCTGGTACCTTAACCACTATGCTACCTGTTGGCCTTAATGGTATTCATCTCTCTAAATTGTGTTTATTTTCAGTTAATAAAGATAATTGGGCATTAATCATGTTATGTAGTCATCTGAAAACTCAGGCTTAAATACCAAGTTTGTATAAGGGGAGGCTGATTTTTGTTTGAGCAATAGTTTTGAAACTGCCAATATTAACAGAAGATAAATCTAAATTAATTCAAGATGTATTGATAATCAACAAGCATAGTTTCTCTAGAAATGACATAGGCTCTATTCATGTCCTTTTTTCCAGTTTTATTATAGTACCAAATTGCTGTTATTCTGATTTATACATTACTGGTCTCCATAGCAAGAAGGAGATATTTGGAAACACAGGGTAAGGATTAAGCAATGGCCAGCCGGTGATGTGAGGGTTAAGGTGGGTGGATTCCACATAGTCGACTGCACGCACGGTTTGAGTGCCAGACCTGGCAGCTTGAAAGAAATGCCAGGCAACATATGTGCATGGTCCAAAATCCTGAGAAGAGAACGAAGGAGAAAGGATTGCAGTCTGGCCATTCCCTCTCCCACCACCCCTGGGCGGGGGGGCTTGGGGTGGGAGGTGATTTCTCACTTTCCTTTTTGTTTTTCTTTGTCGAACATATAGCCCTATAACAAAACGTTAAAAAAAAAAAAAAAAAAAAAAAAGATTGAACTCTAAAATAATTTAATTAAAACACATCTGTAGTAATAACAAAATAATTTGGAAAGTGGACTACACTATTGCTGTTTTTTTGTTTTTGTTTTTAAGATTTCCCCCTTTATTTGCTTTGTTGGAATTTCAGCTCCTGAGCTACTCCCAACCTTGGTGCAGGGGTCAATCATGGTGTCTCCTGGGAGTAAAAGTCCCAGGCCATTCTCTTGAATCACAATCTACATTTTAGTTTAAGAGTCCCAGATGATGAGTATGTACATCAGAATTTGAAAAGCCTGCTAATCATTCCTGGGATTATGTCTCATTGGACTTAAACAAAATTGTTGAGTGTTAAAGCTAAGGTAATTTATTGATCACATATAGTCACAGGTAAAGGAACGAATTAAATTTGCAGTCAGTCTTTGTTTATAAATACAGAGAAGCCTGAATCTTTTTTAGACTCAGTCACATTGAACTTAGGTTTCCTATAAAGTAAACTTGAACCTAGGTTTCAAGTGAACTTTAAAGTGTTCGCTTAAAGTGAACGCGGAATATTGCTTCTTGGGTACAGTTTCATTTGCTTGATGTAAACTCAGGTACGTTGATGGTAATGTAAACTTAGGTCGTTGCTTCACCAAGCACTAGACTGGGGACAGAAACAGATGAATTTATGGGGTTCATAGTCTAGGACTAGGATGCATAAGATGCAGTCTAGGCTGTAGAGGTGAGTTTCATGTGTTGTTACTGTTACTGAAGCTTCCATCCCCACTCACATTATCAGATTCTTTAGTGTTACCTTTTACCACAGGCAGCTATTTATTTACTTGCAACATTTTTAGAGGGTCTCTCAAGTTAAGGGAGAGTAGTTAAAGATATCAAGGATTACAGAACAGTCTGATGTAGTTGATGTATTTAGTGTTTTCCTTAAGCTGTTTCTATTAAGATCAGCTTTTATTTTATAATAACCCAAAATATATCAGAATTTACAACTTATTTACATAATAGAATTTAACAAATAGCAACTAAGTTTGTTAATTCTTTCATGGGAGAAAAGTGCCCAGTCTTGGCCTTTCGGTGCTGGGGATGGATTATATGTTTGTTTGAATCACGTCGAATATGTTTTTCCTTTCGTGTTCTTTCAGATTCATCAGGATTCATTTTTGATTTGCAGTCCAATACTGTACTGGCCCAGGGGGGAGCTTTTGAGAACATGAAAGAGAAGGTAAGTTACTGTGAATAGCAAACTCAAATGTCACAGGAAAACAGGAATTAATACAAAGAGTAGCTATTGCCAACTCATAATGAAGAAAAATTTGGGCCAGCTGATGTCGTCTTAAGGCAGCTGAATCCCACGTGGCTGGCTGTGCGGTTTGAGTCCCAGGCCTGGTGACTTGAAAAATACGTGAGGAGCTTGTGGGTACATGCCCAAGATCCTAAAAGGAAGGAGAAATGGAGAGGGATTGTGATACGGCTGGCCCCCCATATGGGGTACCCTCTCACTTTTCTTTTCTGTCTCTCTGTCTCTGTCAAGCATATGTGCCCTCTGGCATTTTTTTTTTTTTTTTAATGAAATTTTAAGAACAAAATAAGGCCTGCCCTGTGGCATAGTGATTAAGGGAGCTGGGTCCTGTGTGACCGACCGCGGTTCAAATCCTGGCCCAACACCTTGTAAAAATGCACTGGGCTCACGTACGAACATGCCCCAAATCTCAACAGAATGAAGAAATGGAGGAGGAGGAACTGCGATGTGACTATGCCCCATTGAGGGATGCTCTACCTTCTGGCTCTCGTAAATGCATGTGCCTGTCATGCTTTTTAAACTGCCAGGGCCTGGATTCAAACTGTGTGTTTGGCCATGTGAGATCGGCTGCAGGCCAGCCCTCAACTCATGATTTAACCAAAACAGACCCCTAGTACTGTCCACTGAAAGGGTCTGGAAACAGTGACTCCCCAGTAGCGATACACCTGTCTACCACTTAGGTCTTGGATTCTGCTTACCATGCCCCACCAAAAGGTACCAGGGGTTTTTTTGAGAAACAACCAGTTTCATATTGTGTAACAAAACCAGAAATAAAAATAATAAAAATTGGAAATGAAAGAAAAACTTTTTTATAATATATTTATTAAAAAACCCAAGAAAACAATAAATTAATAGGACTAATAAGAATTCATCAAGGTTGCTGGTATAGAATTGATACATAGGAATGAAAACAGAATATTCAGTTACTGCAAGTTTTATTTATTTATTATTTATTTATTTGTCCATGAGCGGGTGTATTTGTGGGTAGGATTGGGGAAGTAAGCACCTCAAAGTGGGGTGTAGCCTTGTCACCCATTTCTTCATCCTTTTGGAATTCTGGATACATGTGTGCCTGGCATGACTCTTTTTTTTTCAAACTGCTGGGGCCAGTATTTGAACCCTGGTTAGCCACAGGGGATCAGGCTTTCTATGTACAGCACTTAACCATTGTGCTACTTATTGGTCATATAATCTATCTATCTATATGTATGTGTGTGTGTGTGTGTGTGTATATATATATATATATATATATAGAGAGAGAGAGAGAGAGAGAGAGAGAGATAAATATAGATAGATAGATATAATTTTTTTTGAGAGGTTTTCGCTATAGGGTGCGTTCGCTCGCCAGAGACAGAGAGACAGAGAGACCAAAAGCGAGAAATCACCCCCAGGGGGGATGGCCACGCCGCAATCCCTTCTCCTCCATTCTCCTCTCGGGATCTTGGGCACGCATGCACATGTGCCCGGCGTGAGTTTTAAGCCACTGGGTCCGGGACGTGAACCACGGTCGACTACATGGGAGTCCAGCGACATAGCCATTACGCTAACTGCTGGTCCCTATAATTTTTTTGATAGATATTTTTTTTTTTGAGAGTTTTTTTGCTACAGAGTGCGTGCACTCGCTAGAGAGACAGAGAGTCAAAAAGCGAGAAATCACCCCCCAGGGGGTGTGGCCATGCCACAATCCCTTCTCCTCTTGGGATCTTGGGCACGCATGCACATGCGCCTGGCGTAAGTTTAAGCCACCGAGTCCAGGACTCGAACCGCAGTCAACTACATGGGAATTCAGCAACATAGCCATTACACTAACTGCTGGTCCCAATAGATACAATTTTTAATAATTATTTAATTTCATTCTTTTTTTTGAGAAATATTTTTGCTATAGGGTACGTGTGCTCACTGAAGAGACAGATATAGACAGAAAGCCAGGGGGATGGCCATGTTGCAATCCCTTCTCCTCCGTTCTTCTCTTGGGATTTTCGGTATGTGTGCACACATGCCCAGCGTGAGTTTTAAGCCACCAGGTCTGGGACTTAAACCACAGTCAACTACGTGAGAGTCCAGTGACATAACCATTACGCCATGTGCTGGTCCCAGTTATTTTTTAATTTGACCAAAGGAAGAGAGAAAGTGAGAAATCAAGCCACCATGTCCGGGACTTATACTGTGATCCACCATGTGGGAGTCCAGTGCCACCTGCTGGTCCCAAGTTAGGTATTTCTAATCTCAAAAATTAATAAAATATTATAGGAGAAAAAAAAAATGAAGAAGGGGCATTTCTATTTTAAATAGCAGTCCATCCTTATCTAATAAAGTATAGATGCCATACTGTTTAAGAATTCTGGGACCAGCAGTTAGCGTAATGGCTATGTCGCTGGACTCCCACATAATCGACTGCGGTTCGCGTCCCAGACCCAGTGGCTTAAACTCACGCCGGGTGCGTGTGCATGCGTGCCCAAGATCCCAAGAGGAGAATGGAGGAGAAGGGAACGCAGCGTGGCCATCCCCTCTTGGGGGTGATTTCTCGCTTTCTATCTCTCAGTCTCTCTCTGTCTTTCTGGCGAGCGTATGCGCCCTATAGCGAAAACCTCTGAAAAAAAAAAAAAAAAAAGAATTCTGTTAGTGGTTTTGGGATCAGCAGTTAGCATAGTGACTGTATCACTGAACTCCATGTAGTCGACCACGGTTCGAGTCCCGGACCCGGTGGCTTAAACTCATGCCGGGTGCATGTGCATGCGTGCTCAAGATCCTGAGAGAAGAATGGAGGAGAAGGGATTACGGCATGACTATCCCCCCAGGGGGTGATTTCTTGCTTTCTGTCTCTCAGTCTCTCTGTCTTTCTGGCAAGTGCACACGCCCTGTAGCAAAAATCTCTCCCCCAAGAAAAAGAAAAAAGGAAAAATTCTGCTAGTGGTTTTGTACAGCAGACACATTCCATCACTATTCATGGCAGACCTGAGGTTTTTTGTTTTTTTTTTTTTTTCTGAGAGAGAGATTTTTGCTATAGGGTGCATTTGCTCGCCAGAGAGAGACAGACAGATTCAGAAAGTGAGAAATCACTCCCTAAGCGGAATGGACATGCTGCAGTCCCTTGTCCTCCATTCCCCTCTCAGGATCTTGTCCATGCATGCAAACACACGTGGCAGGAATTTCAAACCACTAGATCTGGGACTTGAACCATGGTCAGCCATGTGGGAATCTAGTATACGTCAACTATTAAACCCCCTGCTGGCCCCAGAACCTGATTTTTTAAATTGCTTACAAAGTTCTAAATGTTGTTTTAGGTACTGAGATTCAACAGCAGGTAGGCAATAGGAATGTTCATTTCAGCCTTTTTCCGAACAGCCAAAAAACGAGAGACGCTGTTAAGTTTCCATTAACAGAAGAATGAATAAATAAAGTATAGTTTACAGTGGAAATACTGTGTAGTAGTTAAATGAATAAAGATACGGTTCTCAACATGCTAAAAATCTAAACAGTGCTATGTGAAAAAAGCAAATTGAAAATACACATGTATAGTAAAATTTACATAATGCTAAACAGCAGTATGTATTACCTGTGGGTATATATGCACCATAAATATGCAGAAGACGTGCTGAGGCCAGTCGTGGTGATGCAGTGGTAACTCGCAGCTCTGCAGTGCTGGCAGCACACGCAGACTGGAAGTTGGATCCCGAGCTGTCTTGAAACGTGGTGTGTGCCTGGAGGGTGTGGGGGTCGTGGTGTGGTGGCGCCCTGTCAGGGGTGCCTACTTCCCTCCCCTCAACTCCTCTCTGATGAAACAGTAAATAAACTTTTTAAAAAATGTGTCAAGGGGCCAGCAGGTGGTGTGCGGTTAAGGTTGCTTTACTCCCATGTGGCTGACCACCGTTCGAGTCCCACACTTGGCGGCTTGTTTCTCGTGCACGCACGCTCTTTCCCTCTCTGTCCCTCTCTGATCAAGTTAAAATAAATGAGTAAATAAACAAACAAGAAAAGTTAGCTAAAATTTTTTTTTTTTTTTTTTTTTGGAAAGATTTTCACTATAGGGCGCGTGCGCTCGCCAGACAGACAGAGAGAGACATAGAGACAGAAAGCGAGAAATCACCCCCCAGGGGGGATGGTCACGCCGCAATCCCTTCTCCTCCATTCTCCTCTCGGGATCTTGGGCACGCACGCACACATGCCCGGCGTGAGTTCTAAGCCACCGGGTCCGGGACGCGAACCGCGGTCGACTACGTGGGAGTCCAGCGACATAGCCATTACACTAACTGCTGGTTCCCGCTAAAATATTTTTTTAAATGTGTCAAAATAACACCAAATTCAGGAGAGAAGAAGAGAGAGAAGGGAAACGTACTGTTAGGCATTCATGAGACTTCAGTTGTACTTGTTTTGTTAAACTGGGCGTTGTGTAGTTAGGTGCTCATGGTTAGTATGCCAAATACAGTTTTCAACCATTCAGATTGTCTTTGTAAATTATAGAGTTGTTGTACAATTTAATGATAAATAACAATGTTTTTAAAAATGTTACATAAAAACCTAAATCGTCATTATTGGTGGTTCATTAAACTTTCCACCTTTCTCGATGTTATGCTAATAGTGAGGAAATAGTGATGCTAAACTAATACCTGAGGGCCAGCCAGTGGTATAGTGGTTAAGGCTGCTGGCTATGTAGTTCCAGTGGCTGTGTGGTTCTAGTCCCGGATCTAACAGCCTGAAAAGCCAGGCGCATGTGTATTGTGTGCCCACAATCCCTAGAGGAGAAGGGATTGCAGTGTGGCCACTCTCCCTGGGGGGTGCTAGCTCTCTTCTCCCTGCGCCCCCTCAAGCACATACATACTATAGTAAATTTAAAAACAAAATTAATGCCCGATAACCTCAATTAAACCATCCTTTCTTTTTTTTTTTTTTTTTTTTTGGAGAGATTTTTGCTATAGGGCGCGGGCGCTCGCCAGACAGACAGAGAGAGACATAGAGACAGAAAGCGAGAAATCACCCCCCAGGGGGGATGGTCATACCACAATCCCTTCTCCTCCATTCTCCTCTCGGGATCTTGGGCTCGCACGCACATGCGCCCGGCGTGAGTTTTAAGTCACCAGGTCCAGGACACAAACCACGGTCGACTACGTGGGAGTCCAGCGACATAGCCATTACACTAACTGCTGGTTCCCAAACCATCCTTTCTTAATACGAAAGCTACTACATACCTTCTATTTCTAGAAATGTTCTACTTTTCTAAATTTTGAGATTTTTCGTGTGCTATCATCACTCATTTATTAATGATTCACAGTGAGATGTTTAATGTGTTCTCACTGACACAAAGGAGTGGTACATATTGTTAAAAATGAAATGTTACTCTTTCCATTATTCTGTGTAATAGGTCTCAGCTGCATAGTGATTCTACTGACATTAGAATTAAATGACTGTGTCATCTTTTCCAGATAAATGCAGTGCGTGCCATAGTTCCCAATAAGAGCAACAATGAAATCATCTTGGTTTTGCAGCACTTTGATAATTGTGTGGACAAAACTGTACAAGCTTTCATGGAAGGTAATCCTCACTCAGTTATTAAGATAAGTTTGTATTTGTTCAAATAGAAGTCGCTTGAACTTTCATTACACTCAGCAATACAGTTGTTCTTGGATGAGCGAACAGACCCTTATGATAATGTATCAATAACAAGCCATGAAGTTTTTCTAATGGAAGATGCCTCTTTCAGCCTTACAAACAGTTCATTTAAAAGCTATGTGATATCCGAATTAGAGACAAGCTGAGAAACTCCCTCATTTTACTCAAAATATTCTCTAATGGTAATTAAGAAGAAATCATGTGGCCTGTAGTGTAAGGAACTTGATTGAAACAGGGTTGAATAACATCAAAGAGACTCTTAATAACAAAATAGTGATTCAGTGGCCCAGCAACAGGTGGCAAATTTAATGACTCACCACTCTCTTCCAGGCTCTAGGATAGTTTAGTTTGACTCTGGCAACTGACTCAGATATGTGGGTTAGAGTGTGCTAATCTAACATGTAGGCGGGCTTAGCCAAGCCTCCGGATTGATGGAGTTGAGGGATAGTTTACAAACTTCCTTCTGCATAACTGATTTGAGAAAAACATTACTTAAAGCTACTACATCATTGAATGGCAATGTTACGTTAGGTCTCCCTGCTTCCATTGTCCGGAATTTGCTAATCTGTAAACAGGTGTGAATGCTATATGTTTTTTCTTTGTCTTCATTGGTTTTCTTTATAATCTTAGTGTTTGGGTTTGGGGTAGTATGCCAAAGCAATGTAGCCAAGGCGGTGTGTAAGCTGGCAGGGAGGGGATGGCACATTTAGGCTGATAACAGACATCTTTGGTTTAAGATGGATAGATGAAAGACTCTTCAGAGTGGCTAGGCTACTAGTCTCTTTGTCGAAGAACTTACTGAGGAAATTGTCAGTACGTGGAAAGGGGAGATCTAAATTGACTGATATTCCAAAAAAGAAGCATGGCATGATTATTTCATTGTGTTACATCAGAGACTTGATTCTTAACGTTTTCTATAAGGAGATTTGGAAACTCTCCAGCAATTACAAAATGCAGAGATACTGATTCCTGCTTGAATATATGTGTGATAAGATAGAGAAAATCCAAATTTGGTTTCTCTTACAGGTAGTGCCAGTGAAGTACTCAAAGAATGGACAGTAACAGGAAAGAAAAAGGTAAAAAAAATGAAGTATACTTAAAAGCATAATTTTGGGGCCAGCAGGTGGTATGGTGGTTAAGGCAGTGTATTCCTACATAGCCCACCGTGGTTGAAGACCTGCCTGGACCTGGCAGCTTGAAAATCATGCTGGGCACTTGTGAATGCATGCCCAGGATCCCAAGAGGAGAATGGAGAGGGGATTGTAATGTGGCCATCTCTCCTGGAGAGTGGTTTCTCACTTCCCTCTTTGTCTCTGGTGAGTTTACGCACCCTATGGCAAACACCTAAAAAAGAAAATGTTGAGACCAGCAGTTAGCGTAATGGCTATGTCGCTGGACTCCCATGTAGCCGACCACGGTTCGAGTCCCAGATCCAACGGCTTAAATTCACGCCGGGTGCGTGTGCGTGCATGCCCAGTATCCCAAGAGGAGAATGGAGGAGAAGGGATTGCGGCGTGACCATCCCCCCAGGGAGTGATTTCTCGCTTTCTATCTTTCTGTCTCTCTGGCGAGCACACGTGCCCTATAGCAAAAACCTCTCCCAAAAAAAGAAAAAGAAAATGTTGATGTTCATATATTTTTTTCTTTATACCTGATAAAGTGCATGCATGTGAAAATGAGAGAGAGAGAGAGAGGAAGAGTGACCGGGGGGGGGGGGGGGGATCACCCATAAGATCTGGCCATGTCATGACCTCCTTTCTCCAGCCTATTGGATCTTGAACACTCACACACGTGCCAGCATGTTTAAGGCTGACCAGGCTGGGGATTCAGATCACAGTCACCATGTGGGATCCAGCTTCTCTTGAGCGGTACATTATCACGGTATCACAGAACCAGCCTGTTGTTTATATTATTTTTAAAAGTTTAGGCTCTACAAAAATATTTGAAGGAAAAGGCTTACATGTACATCCTTAGTTTACCTGGTTAAAAACATCATCTTTGACTTGGAGACACAACTGTGTCTCAGTTTTTTACAGTCTCCTGCATGTGATTTAAAGCACGAAACAGAATGACTCGCCATGGTGCTGTTGCTAAGGGGATTCTAGAAGGGCACAACAAGAGAGTGTGCCAAGGAAAGCAGAACTCCTCCAGAGAAAGTGATCTATCTAGTCCTGGGGTTTTCAACAGCATTTTTTTGTTTGTTTGTTTTTTGAGAGGTTTTTGCTGTAGGGCATGTGCACTTACCGGAAAGACAGAGACAGAGAGACAGAAAGCAAGAAATCATCCCCCCAGAGGGGATGGCCATACGACAATTCCTTCTCCATTCTTCTCTCAGGATCTTGGGCACACATGTACACACGCACAGTGTGAGTTTAAGCCACTGGGTCAGGGACTCGAACAGCGGTCGACTACATGGGAGTCCAGCAACATAGCCATTACGCCGACTGCCGGTCCTTTCAACAGCATTCTTATCCCACATCAGTTAAAACAGTTCCAAGTTTAGATCAGACAGCTGTGTTGTAGTCCCTGATTTTAATGAGCTATGATGCAAAGCCTGGAGAGGGCCTTTGCTGCTATAGCTGTTAGTTCTGACGCACAGGGTCTGATGTTCCAGTTTAGTGAGGGGAATCCTGTGGGCTGTGCAGTCAGCGAGAACCAGATTACTGTCCTGTTGCGCCATGTGCTGCCTTTGCGACCGAGAGTATGGTTTAATCGCTGTTCACCTCTAATAAATACAAGTACTTAATGTAAAGCCCAATATCAGTTCTTGTTTCCTTCTCCTTGTTTACTTAAGACCAAAATGTGGGCTAGCCCTTGGCCTGTTGGTTACATGAGCTGGATCCCACATGGCCAACAGCATTGTTCAAGTCCCACGCTTGGAGTGTGTATAACACGAAGGAGAAGGGATTATAGCACAACAATTCTCCAGGGAAAGTGCTTTTTCACTTCCCTGTTCCTCCCTTTGTTTTTCTGGTGAGTACACACAGCCTCTGGCAAATTAAGAAAAAAGAGAAAAAAAGAAGCTTTCCCCAGAGCATACATGGCCTCTGGTAAATTAAGGGGGAAAAAAAACAACCTTTTCCCAAAGGATCCTACCAGATAATTCTTCCCACACCCTAAATGTAGCCCCTTTAGGAATTTTTTTAAAAAGATTTATAGATTATATTTGATTTTTAAAATTCATTTAATTTAATTTATTATTATTATTCCATTTTTTTTTCTTTTTTTCCTTTTTTTTTCCTGAGAGATTTTTGCTACAGAGTGTGTGCACTTGCCAGAGAGAGACAGAAAGCGAGAAATTACTCCCTAGGGGGGTTGACCACACTGCAATCCCTTATCCTTTCTCCTCTCAAGAGTTTGGGCACACACACACACGTGCCCAGCGTGAGTTTGAAGCCACCAGGTCTGGGACTGAACCACAGTCGGCCAGCGATGTAACCACTGCACCATCTGCTGGTCTCTATTCTCCTTCAATTTGACCAGAGAGAGACAGACAGAGAGAGAGAGAGAAAGCAAACCATCAGGTGTGGGGCTTGAACCGTGGTCAACCATGTGGGAGTCCAGCGCCTTAACCACCATGCTGCCTGGTGGCTCCAGGAAGTTCTTGATGTATGGATTTTTATCAAGTGGCTCTATGAAATTACTTCATTAGGAGTCTAGCAGATCTTGACTCAACCATACTTGGTCTCAATGACCTTTGAGAATTGTTTCCAAGGGGTACCTAATACTACTACAGATTCTCCTGAAGCTCTCTATACCTGTAGTTTTTTATGATTATTATTTCTATAGGGTACATGCCCTCACCAGAGAAAGAGAATCATAATTATACCATAATACTTTTTCCTTCATTCCTCCTTCCCGTTAGGATTTTGGGCATGCACACGCACATGCCTGAAATGTTCTTCAGTTAGCCAGGGCCAGGATTCAAACCATGGTTGGTTGGCCATGTGGGATTCACCTCCTTTAGCCACTGAGCTGTGTATGGAACCAGCCCATATACTTGTTGAATATCTGTTTAACTTTTTCCCACTGCTTTCATCTAATATAGATTGCTATGAGTGTTCTTTTTCTTTCTTTTTTTTTTTTTGAGAGAGGTTTTTGCTCTAGGGCGTGTGCGCTTGCCAGAGAGACAGAAATTGAGAGCCCTCCTCCCCCAGCCACGCTGCAATCCCTTATCATCCATTTTCCCCTCAAGATTTTGGCCACACACACACACACACACACACACACACGTACCCTGTGATAGAGGGACACAGGACTTGAACTGCAGTCAACTATGTGGGAGTCCAGTGACATAATCATTATCCCATCTGCTGGTCCCACTGTGAGTGTTCTGAAAAATGCCAGTTCCTTAACTTATTAGCCCAGGATTATAAGTTATTAGTGATATAAGATACACATGAAGCTGTAAAAGTGTATGTATTAAAAATTTTCTAAAAATTAAAGAATTTTTAAAAATTTCTTAAAAGTATATGTATTTGGGGGCCAGCTGGTGGTGTGGTGGTTAAGGCACTGGACACTCCCACATGACTGACAATGGTTTGAGTCCCGGACCTATTGGCTTGCTTTCTGACTTTCTTTCTCTCTCTCTGTGTCTCTCTCTGGTCAAATTAAAATAAATGAATGAATAGATAAAATTAAAATAAATCATTCTTTTTTATTTAAAAAAAAGTATATATATTAAAGAATTTCTTAAAAGGCCAGCTCATGACCTGGTGGTTAACAGCTGGATTCCACATGGCTGACCATACAGTTTGGGTCCTAGACCCAGCAGCTTGAAAAATACACCAGGTTCATGTGCGTACATGCCCAAAATCCCATAAGGAGAGAGAAATAGAGGAGACGGGATTGTGGTATGGTCATGTCCTAAGGGGAGTGCTTTCTTCTTGTCTCTCTGGTGAGGTCATGTGCCCTCTGGCAAATTTTAAAATACGGGGTTTTTGTTTTTTTTTTTTTTTTTTTTATTTTTGAGAGAGAGGAAAATGGCTTCAGTTTGGTAGTCCCGAATGTTAAATCCAATCTAGTTAACTATTGGTATCAGTCCAGTAGGATGTGACTATGAGCACTTACTGGGATAGTTATTGTATAAATGGGACAGTGATAGCAAAACTCCACCAGTTCACCTGGGACAAAGTATTGAAGAAGAAGAAAGAAGAGAGCTGTGAATAGGACACACTTCAAGTTCAGTAGTGTCCCTGCTAGAGATGGCCACAGAAGGGGCTTGGGGAAAAGCTGATCCCATCATGTCAGTTAAGTATTGCCAGTGAGATAGTGGGTTGACAAAAGATAAAACAAAGGGCTCTCATTTTAATGTTATAATTTGCTTATGTAATGCATTCCTGTGGCTCAGAATTCAAAGGTACAAAAGTTAACGCACTGTGGGGGCCGACAAGTGGCGTGGTGGTTAAGGACACTAGACTCCCACATGGCCGACCACGGTTCAAGTCCTGGACCTGGAGGCTTGCTCTCTCACTTTCCCTCTCTTTCTCTCTCGCTCTGTCCCTCTCTGGCCAAATTTAAAAAAATGAAATAAATGAACGAATAAATAAAATAAAATAAAATAATTCCTTAAAAAAAAAAAAAAGTTAACACACTGAAACATCTTTATTCCATCCCTGTTCCGTATGCCATTTGGTTTCTCATCCAAGGCAAACAAATTATCAATTTCTTTCTTTTTTTTAATATTATCAATTTCTTATGAATCTTTCAGGATATTTTATACATATGTAAGTATATATAGATATATAAGTCCCTCTTTACTTGCATTTTTTTCTCATATAGTATATCTTGGAACTGATTTCATGTCTCAGTGTGTAAAGTGATTTCTTTTTTGTTTTGTTTTGCAGTAGGGTGTATATGCTTGCCAGAGAGGCAGTGAGAGGGAAAGTGAGAAATCACCCTCCCTAGGAGGGATGGCCATGCCGCAGTCCTTACTCCATTCTTCTCAAGATTCTGGACACATAGGCATGCATGCTCAAGTGCCTGGCATGGTTTTAAGCCACCAGGCCCAGGACCCAAATCACAGTCAGCCATGTGAGACTCTAGCACCTTAACAACTATGTCACCTGCTGGCCCTATAAAGAGCTTTCTTGTTTTTTTTTTTTTTTTTTTTTTTGTGGACCTATTATCATTCTACTGTTTGGATGTACTATAACTCTTTTTTTTTTTTTTTTTTTTTTTTTTTTTTTTTAGGGAGAGGTGTTTGTTTGTTTGTTTGTTTGTTTGTTTTTGCTCTAGGGTGTGTACACTAACCAGGCCAGAGACACAGAGCGAGATAGAGAGAGAGAAAGCAAGAAATCACCTCCCGGGGGGGATGGCCACACTGCAGCCCCTTCTCCTTCACTCTCCTCTCGGGGTCTTGGGCACGCACACACACATATCCAGTATGAGTCTTAAGCCACCAGGTCCAGGATTCAGAACCAGGGTCAACTATGTGGGAGTCCAACAACATAACCATTATGCCATCTGCTGGTCTCATTATAACTTATTTAACCAGTCCAAGTTAATCAGTCTTGGAATTGTTTCCAGTCCTTTGCTACTAATTATAGTATTTCAGTGAATAATTGTGTGTGTGTGTGTGTGTGTGTGTGTGCATGTATGTATTTATAAATTTTTTTTTTTTTTGTGAGGGAGAGGTTTTTTCGCTATAGGGCACGTGCGCTCGCCGGACAGACAGAGAGAGACATAGAGACAGAAAGCGAGAAATCACCCCCCGGGGGGATGGTCACGTCGCAATCCCTTCTCCTCCATTCTCCTCTCGGGATCTTGGGCACGCACGCACACGCGCCCGGCGTGAGTTCTAAGCCACCGGGTCCGGGATGCAAACCGCAGTCGACTACGTGGGAGTCCAGCGACATAGCCATTACGCTAACTGCTGGTTCCCTATTTATAAATTTAGTCTATGTGTTACTTTTTTCTAAGATAAATTACTAGAAGTAGAATTGTTGGTCAAAGGATGTGTACATTTGTAATTTTGATAAGGATTACTACATTGTCATAGAGAGAACATTTTACCCTCTCACAAGTAATGTGTGAAAATGCCTGTTTCTCTGATCTCTGAACCCTCAACTCCGTCAGCCCTATGTGTTATACTTTTTAACCTTTGCTGATCTAATAGATGAAAAATCATATTGCAATGCAGTTTTATTTTTCTTTAGTTTTAGTTTTTTGTCATAGGGCTTTTGCATTTGCCAGAGAGAGAGAGACAGACAGACAGAGACAGAGAGAGAGAGAAAGTGAAAAATCACCTCTGGGGGAATGACGACGCCACAATCCTTTCTCCTCTCAGGATTCTGGGCATGCACCCGGCATGTTTCAAGCTACCAGGTCTGGGACTTGAACGGTTGTCAGTCATGTGGGAGTCCAGTGCCTTAACCACCATGCCACCTGCTGCTCTTGCAATGCAGTTTTAATTTATATGTCTCTTGTTAGATAATGATGTTGATATTACTTTGTTTTATGCAGTAGCTCAACATAAACAAAAAATTTGTTTAATTTCTAGAAGAACATGAGTAATTGGTAACATTGGTTCCCTAAAGTTACCTTTCTGAGTTGTGGGGAGGATGGGGTCTTCCTTTCCTATTTTTCTCCACACACATCTTTAATAATTTTAGAACAAAAAGAAGAAGAGCAAACCAAAACCCGTAGCAGGAGCGAGCAACAGCATCTCGGATTCCAGCAAATCCGTGCCCATCCAAGAGGAGCAGTCTGCACCTTCTTCAGAAAAAGGCGGTGTTAACGGCTACCACGTCAATGGCGCCATCAACGACACCGAGTCTGCGGACTCGCTCAGTGAAGGTTTGGAGACACTTTCCGTAGATGCCAGAGAACCAGAGGACCCTGAGTCTGCCGCCCCAGATACGCTGGACAGGACAGGTGATTTTGTTCGCGGGTTTTGGGAAATTGCGCTCAGTTTAGAAATAGAAGGGCCTCCTGGTTGAGAAAGCAACCAGTAAATTAAATCCAGTTTGTCTTTTACCTTTTACGTTTTGTTACTTTTTATGTGAAAGAGTCATGTTTTATAATTGTCAGAGGTCCAGAAAAATGTAACTTTTGTTCCATTTTCTCATAATTTAGTCTAAATCAGTCTTGTAGGAATCTTCTGACTTAATGGCAGGGGACTTAGTTTTTAGAGGCTGCAGAAGGTGACTTTAAGATGTTTTTAAAAGCACCTGTAGCCTTATTAAGGAAGACAATAATGATGGAATGATGTTGATACTTTTATTCTAAGATCCAACACAGTAACACAGTATGGAATGTTTAATAATTACTATAATCCTAGCTTTCATGAGAAGTAGGCTGTTGGCTTTTATAGTCTCATATTTGTTTTTGAGTAGAGTTAAGATTAGTGTTAATTGTAAATTTATGTATCTTGTTCATTTCTTTGTTAATAGTTGTTGAGTGCTGGGGAGGTGCTGAGAATCTCTCAAAAATCACTTATTTGTTAATCCAGTTCCCTTTTCCTTGCCACTTCTGCTTTCACAAGTGTAATACCAGTGTAAGAATTGTGCTGCCTTCTAAATGTTTTTAGTGATTAGTTCACACACAGAGTGAAAGATTGAGAGAAAAATAGTGCACCTATTCAGACCTCAAACAAACCAATGATTGCCAGTGGTTTCCTTTTTTGTTTTAAGCTATTTATTGAAGTAGTACATTTCTTACCTCTTTATCCTTCTGTCCCCTAAAGCCTTTAAAATTCTTCTTTGCCTGACACAGTGTAAAACCCTTCTTTTTTCCCCTCAGCATGGCTTATGGAAGCTAGCAGAAGTTGATAATACTGACTCTGCTTCCTTGTGCCAGAGCAGCAAAGCAGTCACCAAGCTCCATGGACAAGCTCCTACCTAAGGACTCCTTTTCTTCCTTCAGGACGCTGCTTAGGGCTAGACCGGGAGCTCCTGATCGCAGGCCTGCCGATTCTGAGTTTTGCTCCGTTTTGTCCGTTGAGTTTATTCACAGCCTTTGAAGTGGCATGGCTTTGCCTAAACTATTGTTATCTGTGCTGTGTACTCAAGACTGATTTACCCCTAAAGTGTGCTCTAAATGCAGTCCTCTCTCTTGGACAGGAACCATGCTGGAGAATGGTGTCTCTGATTTCGAGTGCAAGTCTGTGACTGTGCACTCTGCTCAGAACTCTCAGCACTCCAGGAATGGCGCCAAACCCAGCTCAAGATCTGCAGGCCCTCAGTTTTCCAGTCTGGGGATGGAAGATGTTCAGCTCTCCTCCACCAATAAAAAGCTAGGTAAATCAGAGGGAGAGAATGAAGTCTTTGTTTTTTGGATAATGAGGACAGAGGGTCCCTTTGTTCCATAGATAAGGTTTCCAAAAGGCCTCTGGTGATACTTCAGTTTCCTAAGCAGCGACTACCCAGCCCTTCCCTACCTATGTGTTCACAGTTGGAGTGTGAGAGTTTAGATGCCCTACAGTCCTTTTTTTAAGAGAGTTTGCCTATGGGGCATATATGCTCACCAGAGTGACAGAGACAGACAGAAAGCAAGACATCACCCCCCCAGGGGTGACAGCCACACCACAATCCCTTTTTCTCCATTCTCCTCTTGGGATTTTGTCATGCTCGCAAACATGTCCAGTGTGAGTTTCAAGCCACTGGGTCCGGGGCTCGAACCATGGTTGACTGTGTGGTAGCCCAGCGATGTAACCATTGTGGCATCTACTGGTCCTTATTGCAATGGCAGGGACCTTTTCTAGGAGGTAAAGGCAAACTCTACTGCCTAGACAACTTACCTCCTAACATTAACTTGTTTCTTTTATTTGTATCACTGTAATATTTTTGTGCTGTTGCCCTCATTTTTATCTGCTGGTTGATGCAATAAGTAAAAGCTCTTCCATCTCTGACATATTAAAGAAATATTTTTACTCCTCTTCATAACTTCGTGCTCTTACCAACGTCTGCAGACTCCAGACAAGATCGTTTTCTCTTTAGTAATTACTTAGCATCGACTGGTGGTAGCTCTTTTCTCTCTTGCTCCCATTTTTAACTATAATAATCATCTGAATAAACAGCCAATAATTAAGTAAACAGATAATAGCCCCAGTGAGGGTCATACATCTAAGCATTGTGGTCCACTGCACTGAACAAGTGAGACAGAAATGTAAAGGACACTGGTAACCTGTAGCTCTTTACTGAATTATTTATTCTGCATGAGCTAAATTTTAATTAGCAAAGCTCTCCTTTTTCTCCTCGTTGTGCCCTCACCTTGCTGCAGAATAGCAAGTCAAAGGCGGTAAATAGGCACACTTATGGAAGTTATGGAGGCAGTTCCTTTCTAAGGACTCTGCCTGGAGTGCCATGGAGTTGCGAGGGTTTGCCCTCCAGCTGGTGTGAGCGTAAACAGTGCCTGGGCTCAGTGGGCTCGGGGGATTGTTCCACCTGCTCCTTTCTGGTGGTTCTTCTCTGCCTTGGTAGTCTCCTCACACCTACAGGAAAGTGTTGGAACCCTCTGCAGCTCTCCATGTGGCTCTCTTACCTTCATGTAGTTCTCTCCCTTCCAGTGCTCTGCCTTGAGAATTGTACACACCTTGGCTTCCCTGACTTCTCAACTCTGTCTTCTCAATCCAAGGAGATCGCCAGGCTCAGTTCAGGGTCTCTCCTCCCCACACCACAGCCTGGAAACACTCTTGAGGCAGATCATAGGCCTTACATCATTTGTTTCTGATTCCTCAGGAAAAAAGTACTATTTGTAGTCCGTTGTCTGAAAACCATTGTGTCATATATGTTGTGTGTTTTTTCAGTGGTTTAATTAATTAAATTTAATTTATTCATTATTATTTTAAAAATTCGATCAGAGAGAGAGAGGAGAAAAGTAAGAACATAAGCCTCCAGGTCTGGGACTCAAACCATGGTCCTCCATGTGGGAGTCCAGCACCTTAACCACCACGCCACCTGCTGGCCCCATAAATCCAGTTCTTAACCAGAGTACTCCAAGATGGAATATTTCATTTTGACTAGGATACCTGTTTTTTCAAAAATCTATAAAAGCATCATGTGGGTTTTTTTTTGGTTGAGGGAGGGTGGCCATATAGGAAGCAGCCTTAGTCTACATAACATTTTACTCAGGTCTTCAGATTCAACGTTCAACTTACTTGTGTTTCTTTTTCTATTAATACTTGGATTTTATCCCCAAGGTTCCAATATTGAAAAATCTGTAAAAGACCTCCAGCGCTGTACAGTGTCTCTTGCACGATACAGAGTTGTAGTTAAGGAAGAGATGGATGCTTCCATTAAGAAAATGAAACAGGCTTTTGCTGAATTACAGAGCTGGTAAGTTAAGTTTTACTAGTATCAAAATGATCATTTATGAAGATGGGCAGCTATTAACTAAGTTCTTTAATTTCCAGTTTCTCATTACTATACATGGGGAGAGACTTAAAAATCCAATGGTATATCTAGCTTTCTGCCTTGTTCTGCTCCTTTGGGTTATAGGGTAGGAATGAGTGGTACAGAAAACTCATAGTGCTCCAGAAATGGGCCCGGGGTTACTATTGTTTGGAAAGGGACGAATAATTACAGAGTAAATCATACACTCTCACTTGAGGGCTGTGTCTTTTAAACCAGGAGCCTGTAACAAATTATATCTGTCTTTGCTTTCTTGTTTCCTTTTATGCTTCTTAATGTACTCTACCTCAGTAGTCTCTTTTGTTCCCTATTATTAATCATTGACTTTGTTTTCAAACTGTGTCCTATAGAACACTCATTTCTTAAAATACCTAATACATGTTCTGTGGGGAAACCAGGATCGGTGGTTAAAGAGGTCTGAAAAGCTTCATTTCGCTACAGGGCTCCTCAGTGTCTTTTCAGTGCTAATTGCATTGTGGGTCACCAGGGGAAGCTATCCTGTTTTTCATATGCGTTTGATTACAGAGTCATTTTTTGGGGGGGAAATGAATTCT
The DNA here is from genome assembly GCA_026018925.1 of Tupaia tana. NCBI lineage: Eukaryota > Metazoa > Chordata > Mammalia > Scandentia > Tupaiidae > Tupaia > Tupaia tana. The sequence goes on from JAKSZU010000006.1 coordinate 153,413,914, forward strand.
TATGTTTCCTAGAACATTTTAAACTATTAGATACTAAGATGTTACCTGATACTGAAATCATAGCTTCTTCCCAAAGGGCAAATGCCTTTTACAAGGAATCTTTTGAAAATGTTAAATATTAAGGACCAAATTCATCCAAATGATGGGATGACCCACCGTTAGGTTGACGTCTTGAGATTTAGGGTGTACACTGCTTACCTGGATCTGAAACGTGAGAGGACGTGTTCACAAACAGTGAGAGCCTGCAGCACCCTCCCTCTGAGCCATCCATTCCTTTCCCAGCCGTTCCTGTAGGTCGTACCCAGCCGTGTCTCTGTTCACAAACTTAGTCTGGCCATTCGTGCCAGAGCAAATGAGAGACGGGAATGTGGGAAACCTCGGTCCTGCTGGCCTCTGTGAAGGACTGAATGCAAGAAGATGGAATAAGGCCTCCAGAAAGTCCCATCATTAGAGCCCAAAGTACTTTTCAGGTAATTAATCCATCTAGTAGTCTACCCAGGCCCGTCCTGCCCCGAGTTCTCTTCAGCTCACTTAGAGCTAGGGACTTAATGTCATGTCTTTGGTTTTTCTTAACACACATTTTTGCTCCACAGGTTACTTATTTTCTCAAAACTTAACATCACATTTCCTCCTCCCTATACCAGTGAGTGCCGCCTTCTCAGCCTGATGTGCACTCCTATACCTCAGCATTTATCTGCATTCAACCAATTATCCAGACTCTCCTCTAATTAAGCTCTAACTTCTGGACATTTTTCTAGATAGGAAATTTTTATGAATCCGTGGGAGGAGGCACCATGCCCTTTGTGCTGGATTCTCATCATAGCAGTTATTGTTGGCACACCTGGAAAATAAAGAGCTAAGTGTGGGTCCTCACACTTTGCCTTGATAAGCCTCTCGCCTCCACAATTGTGCAGCCTGCCCATTACTTAGCCACAGGATCCGACTCCATTCAGAACGAGCCTAGACCAGGAGACAGTTCCGGGAGAGAGATTTGTGACTTCCTGCTGACTTGGAACCCAGCCAGGAGGAACCTCCTGCAATAAATGACAAATGAAATGGTTTCCTGCCTGGGAACTGTGTATTTAAGATTGATTAGCAAGCGTAACAACCAGGTCAATTTAACTTGAGGGAAGAGATTACCTGCCCTTTCCTGCTGGTGTAAAGCCCTTCTCCCTGGCTGATTGGGTTTTTAAACTACCTTATTTCAATGTTCCTTGTAGTTGCTACTTCAAGACATAATTGGCAGGTGAGCTAACTCCATTTGGCACCAAACCAGAGCTTGGAGTTAACGTCACTTAGGAAGCCATTTTTGTGTTGGTTATAGAACAGAGAAAAGCAAAGAGTTTGAGCAGATCCACAGCAGGAAGATTACATTACCTCTGACAGGGCACTAGGGAAATTATACAGATAACCCTTCTCACTTTGACACCAAATAAAAACTGACACATACTTGTGGAAAGGGAAGATCAGAAGCTTTCCAACATATAAAACCTAAACGCTGTTCTTATTGGTGACTTAGTAATAATGATCCCTAGACCCAAGTTTACTTTTTTGTTAATTAATAAAATTCATTTGCTTTACATGGTTGAAGCCAGTAGTTGACTTTAAGGCTATTAAGGAAGCAGGTGTGAGCAGAACATGAAGCTGGAGTATATATAAAGTGCTTTGGAAGCTTGTCATCTAACGTGTTGGTGGAAAACACCAACAGGATACACATTCAAACTCCCTATGAAATAAGAGAATAGTTTTGACTATATGAAAACCAGGAGGTATTTATTAAAAGGAGAAATAGAGGGAACCTGCAGTTAGCGTAATGGCTATGTCGCTGGACTCCCACGTAGCCGACCGCGGTTCGAGTCCCGGACCCGGTGGCTTAAACTCACGCTGGGCGCATGTGCGTGCGTGCCCAAGATCCCGAGAGGAGAATGGAGGAGAAGGGATTGCGGCATGGCCATCCCCCCTGGGGGGGTGATTTCTCGCTTTCTATCTCTCTGTCTCTCTCTGCCTGTCTGGCGAGCGCACGCACCCTATAGCAAAAACCTCTCCAAAAAAAGAAAGAAAGAAAAAAAAAAAGTGCTTTTAAAAATTCCATAAATTTAAAGGCTATCTAGAAATGCTGAAATTTTACAAATCATTTTATGAACCAGAGTACTTCTAAAAATGTAAAAAAAAAGAAATGTGCTAATATAATAATGTATTATCAAAAATGTACATAGCCAGCACTAATACTCATGTCTTACTACCACTTTAATGTGTTCTAAATTATTTTCTTCTTCTTCTTCTTCTTTTTTTTTTTTTTGAGAGGTTTTTGCTATTAGGGCGTGTGCGCTCGACCGACAGACAGAGAGAGACAGAAAGCGAGAAATCACCCCCCAGGGGGGATGGCCACACCGCAGTCCCTTCTCCTCCATTCTCCTCTCGGGATCTTGGGCACACATGCATACATGCTCAGTGTGAGTTTAAGCCACCGGGTCCAGGACTCAAACTGCGGTCAACTACATGGGAGTCCAGCGACATAGCCATTACACTAACTACTGGTCCCTATTTTCTTCTGTTTTTGAAGAAAAAGTATTGATACTCTATTTCTACTATTGCTGGCTTCCATTGTTCTTGATGTTCCTTGACTTTCAATCTTAACTCTTTATGGCCAGGCAGTGGTGCCACAGCACATTTGGACCCGTATTGGTGTGAGTTTTAGCCTCCAGGTCCAGAACTCAAATTGCTGTTGGCTATGTGGGAATCCAGCACCTTAACCACCATGCTACCACATGCTAGCCCCAAAAGTGTAATTTTTAGCATGTCATTTTCACTTAAAGTTGTCTTTGATTCAGTTGTCTCTTTATAATGCCTAACCTAGACATGTTTAAGAATCTTTGTACAACAGATTTGGAGTATATACTGATTTACTAGGCTTAATATGAGGGCATTTCAGAGATATTCTACTGAGGGCCCAGCAGGTGGCATGGTGGTTGGGGTGGTAGACTCCCACATGACCAACTACAATTTGAGTCCCAAAACTAGGGGCTTGAAAATCATGCTGGGCATGCATACCCAAAATCCCAGGAGGGGAATGGAGGAGAAGGGATTGTGGTGCATCCATCCTCCCTGGGAAGTGATTTGTCATATCTCCTCCCACTGTTTCTCCAGCGAGGGGATGAGGATACATGCCTTATGACAAAACCTTGGGGGAAAAAAAGTGGGTCAGCAGGTGGCATGGTGGTTAAGGGCACCGGGCTCCCATATGGCTGACCATGGTTTGAGTCCTGGACCTGGTATAGCTTGCTTTCTTACTTTCCCTCTCTCTCTTGCTCTTGTTCTCTCTCTGTCCCTCTCTGATTAAATTTAAATAATGAATGAATAAAATTAAATAAGGACCAGCAGGTGGCATTGTGGTTAAAGCACTAGACACTCCCACATGGCCGGCCGTGGTTCGAGTTCTGGACCTGGTGGCTTGCTTTCTCACTTTCCTTCTATGTGTCTGTTTTTCTCTGGTCAAATGAAAATAAATGAATGAATGAATGAATAAAATTAAATAAGTAATTCTACACATAAATAAAGTTAAATAAAATAAAATAATTCTTTAAAATAAAACTTGGAAAAAGATTCTACTGAAATTGAGAAGATGAATATAGAAATTAAAAAATAATAATTGCTGCTGCCATTCACTGAGCTTTTATTGTATGTCAGAAACTTGTATGCACAGTTATCTCTAGTTATATAACAGTTTCACTTAGAGTATTATACTCATTTTATACATGAAAAAGGATGTGTGCAAATATTTTTTTTTGCCCATTGTCATACATGGAATTAAAGTGACACTTTTCCACTATACTATTCTATTTTCTGTGTCCTACCGGGTATCCCAGTTTGATTTCTTCTTCAGTCTTTACCTCCCTGGGCCACATGTCTGCCCAGTTCTGGAGACTGAGACATTGGTATCATACTTCCAGAGAGAGGGTTCAGTATACCAAATCATTTCAGATGAAGATCTCTTCAGCCTATACCAACCATTTTTCCTAATCGACTAGAAACTGGAACAGCATCTTCCTTAGTGACATAGGTTACCACTGATTTCTTTTACTAAGCAGATTGTAACTATCATCATTAAAGTCATATGGTCTGTTGGATTAGTTTAGAATTAAGGTGATTTTGACCATTGTAAAGGAATGGAAAGAAAGACTACTCCATTGAAGGCCTGCCCTATAAGAACCTTAGCTTATATTCACATTCTAACTTCTTAAAAGCTACTTCATACTATTGAAATATTACTCACATGTCTGCATGATCTGTAAAGGATTCCTTTCAATGAAGAACCCATCAACATTCTCAGTGTCTAGAGTTGATTTAACAAGCTAGTTCTTTGAGCTCAGTTGTGCCCCAGTTGTTCAGCTCAGTATGATAATCTGGCTACCTAATTGGTGTTTTTTGTTTTTGTTTTTTAAGCCCAGGCAGGTGCACTGTACTCTAACAAGGCCAGTACTGGGAGTATGGCGTTTTACAAAACACATGAAGCATAATTAATTCTGTGCTAATAAGGCTATTGGCTCAGATGCAGCGGCACACACTGCTAAGCACTGAACAGAGGAATTTACTGGTTAACTGAGACTCTTGGGATATTTTCTCAGAGAAAAGCTTGATCAACATTTGCAGTTTTCCATTAAAATGTTCACAAGTCTTTAATATACAAAAATGGATCAGTGTTAAATTGTAACAATAACTTTCTCATCGAAGGTACATCGTATAGTGGTCGTGTTAATGCTAAAGCATATAGGGGTTCCCTGTCATTGTGTCTGTAACTTCCAAATGGGTCCACCAAACACACACACAGGGAAAATATATTGATCACTGTGTTACCCTTTGAACTTCTCTGTGTATTTGTCAGTTTTCATAATAAAAGTTGGGGGCGTGTATTTCACAAGTAGAGAAGGTGGGAAGAGTGCAAGAGTGTAAAGTGGTCAGGTAAAAGAATAGCAGAGGCTTTCTTTTACAATTAAAATCAATAATTTACTGTGACACAACCTTCTAATAAAGAAACTTCAGCTAAAGTTTTATTAAATCTGTTCCTGCGTTAGACAGTGGTCTCAATATGTGTCTGTGGCTAGGAGATTCCCGAGCACCTGTGGTGTGGAGTGATGGTTTTCAGGTGCTGTAACTGCAGACATCAACCCTTTCAGAGTGGAGAGAGGCTCACCGCGTTGTCACCCTGTCTGTTACCTTGGCCCCGCCAATGCCACAGGGCACTCACTCAGTTTCTCCCAGGTTTTCCTGAGTGGAGATAAACCCTAACAAGTGTCTGGTACGCTGCATTCTGAAACCACTGTTGAAATTAAGCTCAATATTGCTGGGGCCCTGGCTGGAAAGGTACTAGGTCTGATTAAGCCTGGCCTTGTTCAGTGTAGAGAATTTCCATATCCTTTCTTCAGTCGTGAAAGATGGTTTTGGATGACTAGTCACTGTTACTAAGAAAGAAGACTGGCAACTGATTCTGTATTTTCTTCCTTTTTTACTCGGACTTCTGACCATGTTCACATTTACTCAACTTATTCTAAAGCTTTTGCATAATTTAGGTGTTCAGAATAGCTTTTCCTGCAGCATTACCTTTCACATTTCTAAGATGTATTTCTTGTCCATCATTTGAAGCAAGACTTTTAATTAATATATTTAACATGCAGCTGTTGGTTCTAGCTCCTGTCATCAGCGATTCCTTGGTACACAGAAATTGTTAATTACCATTTTTTTAATGGTTTTTTTCTTTAGAGAAACAATATTATAATGGAAACACAATTCTGGCGATTCCACAACCAATTATCTCGAGAGATCGTACTCTAACCCACTCAAAAATGTTCTTACAAAACATTTGCACTTGATTTTATTTGCTCAAAATCTAAAACCTATTTATTCTAATTCCACTAGCCAGTCAAAGCAAAAATTCAAGCAAAGTTAATGCAAACACCTTTGCATACTTTTCTCTTCCCATAAAAAATAACCCTGCAGTACACCTGTCTGGGCTTCAAAGAGAAACCCACGGGACCTCTCAATGGATGTTATCAATAAGTGGAAGTGCTTACTGCTTTTTCATTTGCCTTTATTTTTTTTTGCATGAAAATGTATGCTTTCTAAAAATTTTTCTGAATGGAGGGGTTATATAGTTGTCCATCCACTCCCCAATGAATTTTTTGTGATTCACAGTAAGTCAGTCAAGAAACAAAGTTTATTTAAATGCTAGTCATTCTGACGGGGAAAAAAAATGCTGTCACAATGCACTAGCTCATATAGCCACACACACACACACACAAATGTAATTGTGTTGGTGGAGAACTTTTGTTTCTTTGCTAAAAGTGTCACGTGACATTCTACTTTTCGTAATAAAGATCGGAAGCTGTGAAAAGCTTAGTTGTTTGCTGAAGTCTTTTAATAAATATTTCACACTTTGTCAGAGACAAAGAATTTGTCGTCTGGTGGATACAGTGTCTGCATCTTAAGGTGCTTTGGCAACAAAGAGAGGTAATGTCAAACCGTAGGCCTGGCAGCTCCTGTCTCAGTTGTGCTTTTGTTTTGCCTTTTAGGTATTCCAAAGGCTGCTAGAGTTCTTGGAGCAAAATATTGTCAAGGTTTGGGAAATGCTTTCTTAGAAGTAATGCTACCCCACAATAGTTGTATCTTTTCTCCAGTCTGGTGCTTTTGGATTAATATGCCAACCAAATTTGTTTAGTTACAAGTCTGTTATTAACATCATGCTTAATGATTATCAAGCCTGTGTTCTCTGGCACTTCCCCATAAAAGATTTTGCTCCTTGAGGAAATGACTCTGCCTTATATATTTCTGTGTGTCTCACACTGTAGTCTCTGTATTAACTACTTTGTGCTAACCTAACTACGTATTGAGCTTCGTTGAATTTGTGTGTGTATTAAGTGTGTGATTGCTTTCACACCCAGAAACAAGAGGGGAACTTACATTAACCCTATAGTTATATTCCCATTCAGAAGGCGAAATCAGAATGAACTCCAAATTTGAAGAGAGTTGGGACATTCCATGTTTGTACAGGTATTAAAATTTTAGACTTTTGGGGGCCAGCCAGGTGATGTGATGGTTAAAGCACCTGGATCCCACATGGCTGAGTATGTGGTTCAAGTCTCAGACCTGGTGGGCCTGAAAAACACTCCAGGCACATGTGTATGCATGCCCGAAAATCCTGAGAGGAGAATACAGGAGAAGGGATTGGGTCGTGGCTGTCCCCCACCCCCCTGGGGCGATTTCTCACTTTCCTTCTCTCTGTCTCTCTGGGAAACACATACTTATTATACATTAAAAATAAAAAAAAAAAAGACCCTTTCCCACCACTAAGTAACACTGATATGATAAGGAAAATGATTTGATAAGGAAAATGATTTGCATCCAGAGGTTGAATACCAGGGTAACCTGCTATCTCCTTGTATCTATTGAAGGCCGTGACTCTCTTATGACATGGAAAAGCTTTATGTGCCTACAAACCATTTACATTTATAGTGGGAAAAATGCTGTTTGCCTATTTAGTATTCTTTTTCTGTAGAAAGCCCCCCTTTAATTCTGTCCTTTACAGAGTACGACTAAATGTTTTTCAAAATGAAAGCACAACATATGTCTGTCTTTTGACTACTCTGCATTCCTAAGGACTCAAGTTCCAGTGGACTTGGTGCTGCTGTGGTCAGGACTGTTGAAGAGACATAAAATCCTAATCACAGAGAAACTTACTGTACCCTAGTGGGGATAGTTTTTCGAAAAAAAATTCATTAGAAGCAAGACTCTCAAATTTTACAGACCAAAATATAAAAAGTATGTGAATGAATATGTGGAAGTAAGTCATTTCCACAAGGACGAGCTTCAGCACTATTTTCTAAGAACTGTCTGTGGCTTGCTACTGCCATCTACTGGTTCTCAATGCTTGACCGTCCCGCCACTGGCCAACTGTAATCAAGTAGAAATCAAAAGGAATTGGATCTGTTTATTAGGAATCCTTACATTCTTTGTAGGGAGTCTGAAACATCAGAATTATCATGTGGTCCACACAGTGTTACAAATACACCAGTCTTTCTCCACTATTAATCATTTGCTATTTCTGTGTTTGGGTTTCTGATCAAACCTTTTTTTCTTTTGTCATCTTTTCCTAGTTTAATGGATCGGGAAGTGGCATTGCTTGCTGAAATGGACAAAGTGAAAGCTGAAGCAAGTAAGACAATTGAATTTTTTTTCTTGTAGTTTTTTTTTTTTTTTTTAATAAACAGTTGATCTTTAATTAAAGTTATTAACTACATGAGTAGGTACCAACCTCCCAAACCTTGTCACAAAAGCACACTATAAATGCCACAGTAAGAGTTCATATGTTTAGATCAACCATCTTGGGAGGTTATACCATACTAACAAATAACTTGGTAAGAACCTATTTTTAAAATTTGCCCAAATTTTAACACATGAGAGACTGCCTCATGGTGTCTGTCACTGTAGTATCAATCTTAGGAAAATAAAGTATTTTGCAGTTGCCTAGGTTTTCTTTTATTTTTTATTCCAGTTATTAAACTAGTACATTAAGATATTTTTATACTTAGGGGACCAGCAGTTAGCGTAATGGCTATGTTGGTGAACTCCCATGTAGCCAACTGCAGTTCGAATCTCAGACCCGGTGGCTTAAACTCACACCGGGCACGTGTGCGTGCATGCCCAAAATCCCAAGAGAAGAATGGAGAAGGGATTGCGGCGTGACCATCCCCCCCGGGGGTGATTTCTCACTTTCTATCTCGCTGTCTCTCTCTGTCTTTCTGGCAAGCGCACATGCCCTATAGCAAAAACCTCTCAAAAAAAAAAAAAGGAAAAAAGATATTTTTATACTTAGGGGAAAAAAACTTTAGCATAACCAGAGCAGACTTCACTATGTTACCCACAGTGGAGTACAGTGGTACCCCCTTATCAGTGGGAGGTACATTTTCAGATCCCAACTGGATGCTCAAAACTGTGAATAGTACTGAACCCTATATATAAATACTGTGGCTTGGGATATGATAACCCAGGTGGCTGCTCGGTGACTATCAGGGAGTAGGTATACAGTGTGGATATGCTAGACAAGGAGATGATTTCACTTCCTGCGTAAGACAGGAAGGGCAACAAGATCTTATCACACTACCCAGAATGGCATGCGATTTAAAACTTAGGAATTGAGGGGCAGCAAGTGATGTGGTGGTTCATGTGCTGGACTCCTGCATGGCCAACCACGGTTTGCATATCAGACCTGGTGGCTTGCTTTTTCTCCCCCCACCTGGTGAGTACACATGCCCTGTAGCAAATTAATAATAATAATAATAAATAATTCTTTTTAAAAACTTAGTAATTGTTTACTTCTGGAATTTTCAATTTAATATTGAATTAATTTCACTTAATATTGACTGTAGTTGACCACAGGTAACTGAAACCACAGTTAAGAGGGAACTCCTGTATGTATATTCCTGTCATTACTTATCTGAGAACTTCCTTTGTTTTCTCAGTTTCTAAAAGTCTTTCCTCAGGGTCTTTTTTCAGTGGGTAAAGGAAAAGTCACTGAATTGAGAATTTAGGATGCCACCATGGGGTTCTTTGAAAGCTTACTGAAATAGGGAACCAGCAGTTAGCGTAATGGCTATGTTGCTGGACTCCCACGTAGTCAACCGCGGTTCGCGTCCCAGACCTGGTGGCTTATAACTCACGCTGGGCGTGTATGCGTGCGTGCCCAAGATCCCGAGAGGAGAATGGAGGAGAAGGGATTGCGGCGTGACCATCCCCCCTGGGGGGTGATTTCTCGCTTTCTGTCTCTATGTCTCTGTCTGTCTGGCGAGCGCATGCGCCCTATAGCGAAAAAAAAAAAACCTCTCCCCCCCGCCCCCCCCCCCCCCCCCAAAAAAAAAAAAAGCTTACTGAAATAGATTCTGGAGGAATAGAGTCTAACTTGACCATCTGTAGGGTTTTGTATGAAAAACCAAGATCTGATTTTGGTCATTTCTGTTAAGTGTCAGGTTAAAAATATACAGCTACATGAAAAGAAGAAAGTGCCAGCTATAATTTGTACAACGGCACTGACTTGAGGACTTTTCATGTGCTGGATGAGGTAGAGATGATGTCTCATGATTCAATCATTTGTGCCTGTGCTCACAGGCTGGAGAAGGCAGCTTTGAAGCATTGAGCTGAGTTCAGTTTGGGTCCATTTTAGTTTGAAATTTTACGAATATAGCAGAAATGATGTCCACTTTTTCAGAGGTGAGATTTTATTTACATTGAGCAATGTATCTTTTTTTTTTTTTTTTTTTTTTTTTTTTTTTTTTTTTTTAGGGTGCATGTGCTCACCAGAGAGACAGAGATGGAAAGTGAGAAATCACCCCCTGGGGGGTAACCTCATCACAATCCCTTCTCCATTCGCCTCTCGAGATTTTGAGCACTCACACACATGTGCCTGGAGTGAGTTTTAAGTTACCAGGTCCAGGACTCAAACCACTATGGCTGACTATGTGGGAGTCCAGTGACATAACCATTATACCATCTGCTGGTCCCCAAGCAGTGTATCTTTTTTATTTATTTGTTTGTTTGTTTGTTTGTTTAACTTGACCAGAGAGGGACAGAGTAAGAGCGCAAGAGACTCAAACAGTGGTCAGCTATGTGGGAATCTAGCGCCCTTAACTACCACTGCACCTGCTGGCCCCCCCAAGCAGTGTATCTTGAAATTTCTAAATTTAACAGCTGCAGCTCCTTCTATGCCTGCATAGAAGAAGATTTGGATACAATAAAACTAGTGAGACCAGCAGGTGGTGTGGTGGTTAAGGTGCTGGACACTCCCACATGGCCAACCACAGTTCAAGTCCAGGATCTGGTGGCTTCCTTTCCCCCTTCCCCTCTCTCTCTCTGTGTCTCTCTCTGGTCAAATTAAAATAAATGAATGAATAAATAAAATTAAATAAATAATAATTAAAAAAATAAAAATAGAATAAAACTAGTAAGAAGACAGTCCTTGGGACCAGCAGGTGGGCGTGGTGGTTAAGGCATTGGACACTCCCACATGGCCGACCATGGGTCGAGCCCCAGACCTGGCGGTTTGCTCTCTCACTCTGTGTATGTGTATGTGTATGTGTGTGTGTGTATGTGTATGTGTGTGTGTGTGTGTGTGTGTATGGTCAAATATTTTAAAACTGAATGAATAAATAAAATGAAATAAATATTAAAAGAAGAAGACATAGTCCTTATTTTTGGTAAGAAAATGCTTTCTAATAGTACATCTTTTGGTCGGCTATCCAGTGGTATGGTGCTTATGGCAACTGGATCCCACAGGCCAACTGTGCAGATGACCCAGTGGCTTGAGCAGCACACCAGGCACACGTGTGTGTGCTCAAAATAGAATAGAAAAAGGACTACAGCATAGTTAGCCCCTTGGGGTGCTTTCTCACTTTCCCTCTCTCAGTCTCTGTCTCTCAGGTGAGTGCATGCATCCTATAGCAGATTATATATATGTGTGTGTGTGTATTTACATCTGGGGAGGCTGGTACAGTAGTTAAGTGTTCTTCATTAGGAGCTGGAATCCATCCTGGCCCCAGCAGCTTGAAAAACATGCCAGGCAGGCTGGCAGGTGGTTGAGGCACTAGACTTGTAGATGGCCAACTTGGGTCAAATCCTGGTCCTTGCTTTCTCACTTTCCCTCTCTCTATATATGTCTGTCTGTCTCTGGTCAAATTAAAAAGTAATACTAATAAATAAAAATTAAATAAATAATACTTTAAAAAATAGTTCTTTTTTAAAAAAGAGAAAAACATGTCAGACACGTGTGTGAGTGTGCCTCCAATTTTTTTGGGGGGTAGATTTTTGCTATAGGACAAAAATACATAGCACATGTACTCACCAGAGAGACAGAGGCAAGAAATCACCCCCAAGGGGAACGGCCATGCAGCAATCCCTCTCCTCTTGGGATTTTGGGCACGTATGCGTACATGTCGATGTGTTTAAGCCACTGCGTCCAGGACTCAAACTGCGGCCGACTATGTGGGAGTCCAGCAATGTAACCATTAACACCATCTGCTGGTCCCAATTCCGAATTCTGACAGAGTGAAGAAATAAAAAGGATTGTGATGTGACCATAACTCACGGAGAGGTGCTTTCTTTCTTCTCTCTCTTTCTTTCCCTCTGGCGAGCACACACATCCTCTGGCAATTAAAAAAAGAAAAAAACTTTAATGGAATTAAAGTACAAGTTTATTTGGAATGAAATGAAACACATCTTTTAGCTAGCCTCATAGTGTAGTGGTTAAGAGAACCAGATCCCACATGGCTAACCATGTGGTTTGAACCTTGGCCCTGGCAGCTTGAAAAATACGCCAGACACATGTACTTGAATTTCCCAAATCCTGAAAGGTTGGAGAGAGAGAGAGGAGCAGGGATTGTGCTGTGACCACACCCTGCTGGGTCTCTTTCTCCCACTCCTTCTCCCCTACCCCCTTTCTCTCTCCTCCTCTCTCTCTCTCTCTAGTGAGCACATGTATCTTCTGGCAATTAAAAAATAAATACAGTACAGTACATCTTTTATAGAATATTTCAATCATGTTTCAAATAGAGGCTAATATAATGAACCCCTATCATCCAACTTCGGCTAAGTAGCAATTCATACCCAATCCTATTTTACTGAATTCAGAGCTACAGAGTTTTACCTGCTTTCCTCAGTTTTGTATCTGTATCTCCTTTCTTCCTAAAAATCCTGGCTCTCAGTGATAAGATGTAATTATTCATTTACCAGTCCTATCAAGAAAATGCTGCTTTTTTGTACATGCTAATCTTAAGTAACTTATACATACATAGTACTCCACAGTTCAGAGTTTTATCATGCAAATTCATGTGTGATCTTCACATCAACCTTATAAGGTATGTAGGTCTTCCTCTTTTTTAAAATTTCATAATTGAAGAAATTTGTTCTTTGGAAAAATGTGACTTGTCCAATGCCATATATTTAGGTCCTCAGAGTTATCTGATATGTTATCTGGTACAGAAATTTTTACTCATTTTGGGGCTGGCAGGTGGCATGGGGTTAAAGGTGCCGGATTCCCACATGGCCGACCACAGTCCGAGTCCCAGACCTGGAGGCTTGCTTTCTCACTTTCTCTCTCTCTCAGTCCCTCTGTCCCTCTTTGGTCAAATTGAAATAAACAAATGAATAAATAAATCAATAAAGTTAAATAAAGTTCTCCATCTTGAAAGCTTTACTTTTATGATAGACTCCCAGAGTGGTGGAGCTAAGGGAAACTGCAGCTGATACAAATGGCAAGTAGGTTTTATCTTGGGAGTTCAGCCTACATATCATCTGTGGCTCTTGGGTATTAGTATTTAGAAAACTTCCATAGACATCTTCCTTACTTATTGGGAAAGTGCTCTGACTGATTAACCTGGCATAGGTTTGGGCAATCCATAGGTAGCATATATGTGGCAGTTAAACTAAATAAACTTGCTAAAGACATTCAGCTGCCTGTAATACCTGATGTAGCTGTTTGAAAATTCTTTATCTTCTAACATAAAACTGGCTAATTTCTCAGTAGTTTACAGGTATCACTTAGGGATTGAGTTTGACTGCATTCAACAGAGTGGCCTAAATGTGAGTTTCTTTTTCTTTCATGAAATGAAAAGGCTAAAGGTAAGCATTCAGGGTGGTAGGGCTCTCCAAGATGACATTCGGGACCCAGGCTTCTCTGTTCTTATGCCCAGCCATCCTTAGTGTGTGCCTGTGAACAAAAGACAATTCCTAAGGCTCCAGTGAAAGGGGGGCAGTGTTACATGATGGCTGAGGAAGACTCCTTTAAAGTGCCTTCCTGTAAACCCCATCCTCGGAGTTCTACTTAGATCTTAGTGGCCAAACTGTATCACATATGTATCTCATCTGAACTGAAGCCAGGGAATGTAGATTTTTGCCTAAGCATGTTCTACCCAACAACATTGGACTTCTAATAGAAAATAAGTGAAAATGGGACCAGCAGATGGCGTAACAGCTATGTCACTGAACTCCCATGTAGTTGATCCGGTGGCTTAAACTCACACCGGGCACGTGTGCGTGTGTGCCCAGGATCCCGAGAGGAGAATGGAGGAGAAGGGATTGCGGCATGGCCATCCCCCCAGGGGGTGATTTCTCGCTTTCTATCTCTCTGATGAGCGTACGCACCCTATAGCAAAAACCTCTTCAAAAAAAAGAAAAGAAAAGAAAAGAAAATGGATAGTTAGCTCACAATCTTTGATGCAGTCCTCTCCTTCAGCTCCCCAACACTCATTTTTTTCCCCAGATGAGAACATACTCAGCTCCTCAGTGGCAGCCTCTCTCAGTTATTCAACTGGAAGGCCAGGTCTTCTGGATAATTTCAGGTCTTCCATCAAGTCTGGATATGGCATTTTGTGGTCTGAGAGTCCCATAAACTAATATGGAACCTCTAATATTACATAGACAGAGAAAGAAGAGGATAGCTACAATAAAGATTCCCATTTCAGAAAACAGTGATCAAATCTTGCTGTACAGGAATAGCAGAGTCCTTGCCCTGGTAGTAGAGGAAGTTCTTAGAATGGTTTATTTGGCAACCTCTAATTCTACTTCCTAGGAGGATTTCTTTTGCCCATTGTCCACTGTAGCTCCGGATCTCTTCTCTGGAAGACTTTTTTTTTTTTTTTTTTTTTTTTTTTTTTTAAGAATTATTTATTGGGGACTGGCATATGGAGTGGTGGTTAAGGGCCCTGGACTCCCACATGGCCAACCACAGTTTGAGTACCAGAGCTGGTGGCTTGCTTCCTCACTCCCCACTGCCTCTTATTCTGCCCCTCTCTGGTCAAATCTAAATAAATAAAATAAAGTTAAATAAAATAATTAGTTTTTAAAAAAAGAATTATTTAATTTTATTCTTCAATTTGATGAGAAAGAGACAGAGAGAGAAAACAAGCTGCCATTTGGCCATGTGGGAGTCCAGCACCTTAACCACCACGCCACCTGCTAGCCCCCCTCTGGGAGATGTTTTTATTGTCTTTGATCCACCATGGCCATATCTGAGCTATATCAGGGAGCAATCCACAGAAAGTGCTTCTTAAAGGACTGTATCAATCTAAATATCTATTGTTGGGATATTTGGGGGATAATTGTGGTATATCCATGTAGTAGACTACTCCGTGACCACTAAACAGAATGAAGGTGATCCAAATTAATAAGCATGGACTTCAAGATATTATGTATTATGTAAAAACAGCTAAGATGAAGGGAGGGCCATGCGTATGATACACTCCCATCTCTGAGGAGAGATAAAAAGGAGAGATACATAGATTGTCTATATACAGATAAACTAATTGGAAGCATATATAAGTAAGTGTTAACAGTAATGGTTTCCTCTGGGAAGGGAACTCCAAAATCAGAAGTAGGAGGGATACTTTTACTTTTTTATACCTTTTTACGTTAGAAGAATTTTGTTTCACCGTGTGTATATTTCTATTTTAATTTATATGGTTCTTGATAAAAAGAATTTTAATAGAAAGAGGAGAAAGAGAAATGACAGATGATTTATGAGTCTTCGTGACTTGTGAAAAATGTTTACCATTTAAGTGCCTTCAGAGACCCTCTGGAAGGTGGAAATTGGACCTTTGATATTTTCATTTTCTGGATGGTCAGGCAGCTAAGCCTCTGGCTGTCCAAATACATACTTGCAAGGCTTATGCTTCTAGTTCTTCCATATCCTATTTAGCAACAACCTGAGATTCATACTTCCTTTTCTTCTACAGTGGAAATTTTGCTCGGTCGACAAAAGAAAGCTGAACTTCTAAAGAAGATGACTGATGTGGCTGTTCGAATGTCAGAGGAGCAATTGGTTGAACTTAGAGCTGATATCAAGGTAAAACTTTCTTCTCTTCTCTGTCTTCTAACGCTCAGGGACCAGAGTAACAAACCTCCATAATGCATAGCCATAGCTAATATATTGAACTCACCATCTCCCTTCCCAGACCTGGCCCTCTTCCATGTTCCCTTCCTCTGTAATGCTGCTGTCATTTATCCGGTTATCCAAGCTGGAAACCTTAGGAAATTTCTTCATTTCCCACACTAGATCTACCAGCAGATCCTGTCTTCTTAAGCTACTAGATCTCAGATCTGACCCTGTCTCTTTATTTTCACCACCACCATCATGATCAGGCTACCATGATCTCTTACTTGGATTTCGTAAGAGCCTCTTGGCTGATTCTGAAGATCCATTTTGCTACTGCCCCACGCCCCCATCCCTTCATACCTGTTCCTCATGCTACAATAACCTGCTTCAAACTTCCTATTGTTTTTAAAGTAAATACTGTAGTCCTTAACACAGACTCTAGGGCTCTGCCTGGTCTTCTCTGCCACCTTCCTTATTCACGCCTGTCTCCCTTGACCTGTGTACTCCTGCCATACTAAGCCATACTCACTTCTCCTTTCCACAGACATAGCCATTCCCTCCTGCTAGAAGGCCATTTCAGTGTGTGCCCATCTGACCAAAACACTCGTCCGCCCTCTGCGTACACATAATCACTCTTACCTGATCACCCTTCCTGACTTCCTTGACTATCAGATTCCCCATTCTGTGCTTTCCTAGCATAGTTACAATTTTACATTCATTCGTTTAATCTGTTGCCAGCTAAGTTGCATACTTCAAAGTGGCAGGAACTGCCATGTCCCCAGTGCCTTGCACAGTGCCCTGGCACATAGTAGGTCTTTGATAAATAATAATTGGTTGGTTGGTTCTGATTTTATAGAGAAAAATTAGTAATTAGAGGGACCAGCAGTTAGCGTAATAGCTATGTCGCTGGACTCCCACGTAGTCGACCGTGGTTCGAATCCCAGACCCGGTGGCTTAAACTCACACCGGACGCGTGTGTGTGCGTGCCCAAGATCCCGAGAGGAGAATGGAGGAGAAGGGATTGTGGCGTGGCCATACCCCGGGGGGGTGATTTCTCGCTTTCTGTCTCTCTTTCTCTGTCTTTCTGGCGAGTGCACGCGCCCTATAGCAAAAAAAAAAAAAAAAAAAAAATAGTAATTAGAGATAATCATATAATCTGTTTTTTTTATTTACTTATTTAAAGTCATTCACTGTACATCAGTACAGTATACAAAATGAGATTTTCCATCCAGTATACACTGTATATGGCTCAATCAAGGATGTAACCACACATGTTATCATCAACAAACAATTTTTTATTTCTTGTATATTTTGCTTTTTTTTCTTCCTTGATTCCTTACCTCTCACCCTCTGCAACTCCACCCCTTCTCCCACACTGTCTCTGGTATGTACAGTTGTTTTCCATGCCTTTTTTCCCCCACATTTTATTGATTCACTAAAGACCTTAATTAATTTAAAGACTTTCAATAGCAAGCACAGCTGATATATACATATTTATGAACGCATGTCTGACTTTAGGCGTAAACCTCAGTGAGTAAAGTGAACATACTATAAAGTAGCACCTTGCTGGGGCTCTATAGCTTACTGCAGTCATTAAATAGGTATTACTAGGTATCTTTTTAATACATGTTTTAATTTTTAAAAAGGTTTAGTTTTAATAGATCAAAATCAAAAAATGTTAAGAGAACTTTGCTTAAAACTTAAAGCCAGGAAAAAGGTTAGGATTCAGTTCAAATAGAAGGTAGATGAACCTATCAACAGTTCAAGAGAAGACAAAAATCCTTACGTATAGAAATCAAAGCATCAAAAAAAATCAGTAATGTTTTAGTCTAAAGGGGCCATCAGGTAGTGTGGTGGTTAAGGGCGCTGGACCTCCCACATAGCCGTGGTTCAAGTGCTGGACCCAGTGGCTTACTTTCTCACTCTCCTCTGTCCCTCACTCTGTCCCTCTCTGGTCAAATAAATAAATAAATAAAGTTAAGTAAAATAATTCTTTGAAAAAAATTACATTTCACTAGTTCAGACTCACGTAATTAATCTCTTCTATTGAATTTGCAGTGTTACTGTGATCTGATCTTTCCATTTAAACTCTGGAAGTTAACATTCAATTCTGGACTTGTCCCTATCAGTAGGCTGGCCATTCTCTTGTTGTTTCCTGTACTCCTATTTCTGTGTGTCCGACTTTAGTTTTCCAGTTATAGCACTCCCTTTAGCACTTCTTAAAGAGCTGATCTGGTGTTAGTAAATTCTTTCAGGTTTTGTTTATCCGAGAATGTTTTTGTCTTTTTTTCCACATATAAAAGATAATCTTGCTGGGTATAGTATTTTTGGTTGAAATTATTTTTCACTTAACACTTTGAATATATTTATGTATTTTCCCATTTTTTCCTTGCTTGCATTGTTTCCGATGAAAGGTCCAACGTTAGCCTTATGGGATATCCTTTGAAAGTAGCTTGACGTTTCTCTCTTGCTAATTTTAGTGTCTTGTCTCTGTCTGTGGTTTTGGTCAATCTGGCTATGACGTGCCTTGGGGGAAGATCTCCTTGGGATGATTTTATGTGGGGTCCTTTTATTTCTTGGGTCTGGATATTTGAGTGCCTCTCTAGGTTTGGAAAGTTTTCTTCCAGGATTTCATGGAATAGATTATCAATGCCCTTATTAGTTTCTTCACCTTCTGTCATACCAATGACCTAGATGTTTGGGCATTTAATGGTATCTAGTATTACTCATATGTTATTCTCATTTGGGGGAGGATTATTTTCTCAGTCTTTTTGGTGAATTTTTCTAGGTCAGACGTTCTGTCTTCTACATCTGAGATTCAATCTTCTACATGATCTAATCTGCTTTTGATATTTTCAATGGAAGTTTTGATTTCCTGTGTTACAGCCTTCATCTCTAATAATTCCGTTTGATTCTTTTTTATGACGTGTGTCTCCTCTTTCAGACGGTACAAGAACGTCCTCACCTCCTGGAACTCGGCGTCTCTTTTCTCCTGCATCTTCTGGAGTTCATTGTCTCTATTCTCTTGCATCTCTGTTAGCTTTGTCACTATGAATATTTTAAATTCCTCATCTGACATTTCCATGAATTTCCTTGTATTTTTTATGGAGGAAGAGGAGTTATTCTTTTCCATTTGAGGAGAGATATTTTCTTGGTTTCTCATATTTCTTGTGCCTCTGCAGTGATTTCTGGTCATTTGATGGATTATACGTTTTTTTCCTGTTCTTTTGGAGTTAAAGCTGAGCATTCAGAGGAGTACAGAAGGAGGTGACCTGCAGTCTGGCTCCTGACTAGACTGGGGAGCAGGAGGGTGAAGTCTGGGCAGAGGGTCTTTAGTGGTCAAAGTCTAATATAATCTAATTTTTGAAGTTTATTTCTTTTATGAGAGAGGGAGGGGGGGACCAGCAGTTGATGTAATGGCTATGTCGCTGGACTCCCATGTAGTCGGCCACAGTTCGAGTCCCAGACCTGGTGGCTTAAACTCATGCCGGGCATGTATGCGTCTGTGCCCAAGATCCTGAGAGGAGAATGGGGGAGAAGGGATTGCGGCTTGGCCATCCTCCCTGGGGGGTGATTTCTTACATTCTGTCTCTTTCTGTCTTTCTGGCGAGCACACACACTCTATAGCAAAAACCTCTCAGAAAAAAAAAAAAGAGAGAGAGAGGGAAGAAAGCATCCTCGGCAGGTTCTTACCACACTGCATTCCTCTTTCTGCAGCTCTCCAGCTTGCCAGGGTCTTGGGCTCACACGCGCCTGTCATGTTTCAGGTTGACTGAGGATCCAAACTTCTGGTCAGGCATATGGTTTACAGGACTGCAATTAAAGCATGCTATTGCCTGCACCACCAAGGTTGGGCCTCATAGTCTATTATGAAGGTTACTAGGGTTCCACATTCATACCTTTAAATTCTTCTGTAAAGAACAGTGTTTCTGAGAACCTGAGAGAGGTTGGGATATTCATAGGTTGCTGTGGACATTGGCACGCTAAATAATTGTTCATAAACTAGGAACTGCGCGAACAAAGGGAGGCGACCGTCTCCACTCCTGAGTCCTTAACCTCTGCTCTCTCTGAACACACAAGATTTATTGTCATATTTGAAAGGAACACTTGCTGCAGAAGCTGTACAACAGTCTTTGTAAAATAACATTGGTGAAAGATCACCTAAGACTTTACAAGGATCCTTGCTATCGTTCTGACCCGGTGTTTTGCACAAGCCTATGGAGTTTTATTGTTTTCTCACTCCTTCCCCTTAGACTCTACAAGGGTGAAATAGCCAAATAGTTCAAAATGTAAATGACCATTTTCTGTTTAACCAAAACCATATTACTAAATGTTATGGGAAATCTTTCTCGCGTCGATGCCAGTCAGTCACATTCAACTCTCTGAGTGAAGCCGGAAACCCCTTTGGATTAAGATGAGAAATCTGGCTTTCACAGGCTTCATCTGTTCCCCTTCCCACGTGGCTGAAAAGCTGCTAGGCAGATTTCTGCAGGCTGACTAAGGATCTGTTTCTCTCCACGTGTTCAGTGTACTGCAGTGGATGCTGTGCAATTCAGATGTCTCAGTTCCAGATCGTTTTATTTCCGTCACTCTTATTACGTCTTCGGCTCAACAAACCCTAGAATTTGTTTTAGAATTAATCTCAGACTGATATTATAAAAGGTTCATATGCTTTCCTAAGCCACAGTATCTGCTGGAGCTTTAGGACTTGATGACCTGAAGGTAATTTTTATCTTCTTTCCCTTTCGGTGCCTCTGGGTGCATCCTAAGGGCTCCGATGCGGTCCTAACTTTAGTCAGGAGGGCTGCTCTAACGAGTTCCGCTCTCCTGAATTACACCTGGGCCTTTACCTTTTTCTTTTTCATCAGAAAAAAAATGATCCCTGGCTATCTTAGATATTGATTATTAAAATAGACCCCCAGAAGGAATGATGTTACCCTGATAGGTTTATAGTCCCAGGTTTCTATAGAATCATTTTTGAGCCAGGGCATTGGTTATTTCTCAACTTGGTCTGCTTAAAAGGATTAAATTACTTGCAATAGAAATTCTTCTTGTTTGCAAGGCTGACTTTTCACATGAATGATTTTTCCATATCAAGAATTTGTTCCTATTTCAAGTACTGAGAAATCCTACTTTATAAAGAAATGAAGTGGATTTCCTAAGGAAGTTCCTATTAAAGAATACCAACCGGGACCAGCAGTTAGCGTAATGGCTATGTCGCTGGACTCTCATGTAGTCGACCGGGTTCGAGTCCAGGACTCAGTGGCTTAAACTCATTTCAGGCACGTGTACATGGGTGCCCAAGATCCCAGGAGGAGAATGGAGAAGGGATTGTAGCGTGGCCATCCCCCCTGAGGGATAATCACTCACTTTCTGTCTCTCTGTCTCTCTGGCAAGCTCACACACTCTATAGCAAAAACCTCTCCAAAAAAGAAAAAGAAAAAAAAAAGACTACCAGCCCATCTCTCTGTTAAGGTTGTCGGGAAAGTCATGACGTGCTTTTCTATGGAAAAATGCATTATGACTTTCCCAGTGACCCAATAAATGGGATTATTGTTGTAGCTTATGAATGTTTTCTCTGCCTCTGCTGCTTTATTTTATAAAATGGAATAATGTGGAGAATGTCCAGCAGTGAAAAGAGGCCCCTCTACTATAAATTTTTTGTTTTGTTTTGTTTATAGACCACAGATTAGTTTATTTTTAACACCCATCAAACCATGAATTCATAGGGAATAGGTTCCAGTAGCTCAGGCTCCTTTCCATTGGTTCTCACAAAGTGTGCTTCTCTGGGTGGAGCAGGCTGGCACTTTAGTTGAACCCAGGTCCCTTTCTCTTTGGCTTCTTTCTTTTTCTGGTCATTTTCCTTCACACGTTTTAGGAAGCTATCTCTGCTCTTAGAATGTTTAATATGCTCAATACGCACATCGATTCTCTTGGCAAGAATCTTGCCCTTAACTTGTTTGTTCACAACAATGCCAACAGCATGCTGGGTAACATTGTAAACTCTTCCAGTTTTGCCATGGTAACATTTGTGGGGCATTCCTTTTTGAACAGTACCCATTCCCTTAATGTCTACAATATCACCTTTCTTGTAGATTCGCATATATGTCGCCAAAGGAACAACTCCATGTTTTCTAAAGGCCTAGAGAACATATATCGGGTGCCTCTCGTATTTTCCTTTGTGTTCGTCATTTTGGTTAATTACTGGAAGATGGCGGTTCCGGCCAAAAGGCTATAAATTCTTTCTTCTTTCCTTTCTCTGCCATTTCACTTATCTATAACTAGTAGGGTGTGGATCATCATTCTAAAGCTCTGGAAATTATCTTTAGGCTTGTGTGAAAAAATAAGTAAATTTATTAGTAATTACTATCAGTAATATGGCCATTTGGTGAACTTGGAAGCAATGAAAAGAAGGCAGTGGGAAATAATTCTGTTTCATTTGTACATGTTAAGTTCTAGATTCATGTATAATGTTTATCTAACTGGGAGGCTCTTCTTTCCTCTTTTCCCAGCACTTTGTTAGTGAACGCAAATATGATGAGGATCTGGGACGAGTAGCCCGGTTCACCTGTGATGTTGAAACCCTAAAGAAGAGCATTGATTCCTTTGGACAAGGTGAGATGATGAGCGATTCTGGGCACTGGAGGTGCAGCTGCCATCTGCTGGAGAGGCCGATGGTGGGTCACCCTCTCCACTGACCCTTCTTCAGGGCCTTTTTGCTACTTCTTACAAAAAGTAACTCTGTCTGTAGATGCAGATGTTTCAGTTTCTCAGAAATGAATATTTGTCAGCTTCCTCAATATGAAATACTATTTTTTTTCTTTCTTTTCTGCCAACTGGAGAGGTGATTGATATATGGTGTAAAGGGAATGGAGCCAAGGAGCCAGAGCAAGTTTGAACCCTTGTCTCCACAGTGACCTCTTGGAACCTCATTTTACTCCTCTCCAAAATGGAGATGACAGCACCTGCTTTGCCTGGCACAAAACAGGCCCTTAAATAATAGCATTAAAGTGTGTCGTAAGGGAATGCCTCCAAGTCGAGAGTTTGCAGTGACAGATCAGTCAGGCCCTAAGCTCAGTTCTCCTGTTCCTTCTGTCTCCTTGAAAAGGTGAAACGTGAGACGTGGGGTGACGGTGGTGAGCTCATCGTTAGTTCAGGCTTAGAGGCAAGAGGAAAATCTGGGGAGTAGTTTTAAACCTTGAGTTCTAACAACATTTGAGTTAAAAGTATTAGTATTTTTCAGTTAGGTTGGCATTTGAATTTGGGGTTATTTTTGCATAAAAACTTGGCAAGATACATGTTTGTTGAAACAAGTCATTCTATTCAGATTGAACTGATGTTGATTATTTGTATTTTGCATCATTCAAAATTTTAAAAACGTTTTAAGTGACAAATTGATTTATTTACCTTTCTCTTTCTTTGTAAAGTATGTGCTGTAGAATGTTCCTCACATAGGAAACTGAACATATGGCCCATACTATTGTTCCCGGGCTTAGTCAGCTACTAGAGCCGAGCCAGCTTAGGTAGTAGAAAATGCCAAGATGTCATTAGTCAGTGGGGAGACGGGCGACTTCCACCTTAAACTGTTCCTGTCTGTAAGTGTTCTCTTATAAAGCAGTGGGGATGTGGGAGAAGTGCAGGAGGAGGGCCAAAGGGAGATTTTCCCTCCTGTTTATAGATCCACTTTATAGATTTCTCTTTATGAGAAGTAGACAGTTCTTTATCTGAAGTTGCTCGTGAAGTGGAGATGTGGGGAAAACTTTCCCCTGTTCATGCTCATTCATCATATGACCACATTTTCCTCATCTTTCTCTTTCAGTGTCCCATCCAAAGAACAGCTATTCAACCAGGTCCCGGTGCAGCTCAGTTACCTCCGTGTCCTTGAGTAGCCCGAGTGATGCTGCTGCTGCTGCCTCCTCCACCTGTGCCTCTGCTGCCAGCCTTACAAGTGCTACCAAGAAAAACTCTGCACCAGGAGAGACTCCTGCAGCCTCAGCGAACTCCAGCAGCCGGCCCTGCCAGCCTCCTCGGGAGGTAACCTAGCTTCCCCACTAGAGCGTGTTTGGAAGTCCAGGGCCCAGATTGTCCAGGTTTAAGGCTGATAGTTTGGTATGTTACTTTCCTCTCTTTATTCCCATTCCATGCCTATTTTGAATCCCTCCAGCACCAGTAAGCTCTTGAGAAAGCCTTCGGCAGGTACATTCCAAACCATCGACCAGTTTAGATTCCTCTTGCCTTTCGTCTGTCAGCAGTGATCCTAGCTGCTGTGGGTAATATTGCCTGGTAATTAGTCACACTGGGCAGATACGTCTCCAATTAAGGCGTTGTAACAAAGGGTATTCTTTCTTCTTTCCTAGCATTCACCTTGTGCTGGAATAAAGCAAAGTAGACTCTTCTGTGTGGAGAAGAGCCTGGTTTAAGAGGCAGGGCAGGACCAGTAAAAAGTGTACTAGTTCTGAGATGGTGGTGGCTTGGATGGGCTGGCGGAAGTCTGAGAGTCTTGAGTGAAAACTGAGGTCTGACAGAATCCCAAGCGCAGGCTATCACTGTTAACGCTTTCAGAATGCTTCTGTGCGCTGACCTGGAACAAATGTGGTACCCTGATGCCAGAGCACCTGGGACATTGTATTCTTGTGTCCTTAGGTGTTGCCGGGGAACAGACGAGGAGGACAAGGCTACAGGCCACAAGGCACGAAGTTGAATGACCCTATGAACCCAGGGCGACATGACAGTACGGGTCGTTACAGAAATGGTTCGTGGTACTCCTCTGGTTCCAGGTATCAGAGCGCTCCACTCCAGGCACCAGGAAACACTAGTGAACGGGGCCAGGCTCGCTCTGCAGGGACCACTGGCACTGCAGCCAGCGTGGAGCGTAGCCCAGCCAAGCCCTCATTCAAAAAGGGGCTCCCCCAGCGCAAACCCAGGACCGCTCAGCCAGAAACTGTGAACTCTTGAGGGAAATTCCAGTTGGCCTCTGTCCCTCACAACTGATAACTGGACTTTAGGAAACTTATAGTTAGATTTAATAACAAAAAGAAGTTTATGCATATAACTTTTTGTGCCATTCTAGTATTTTTGGTTTCTTCTCTATTTCCTCTTTACCGTTTTTGGATGGGGACCTGTTTTCTCCCATGACCTTTCCCAATGATGTGGATTGATTCTGGTTGGTCGTTTCCACCAGGAATCAGAGGCAACTGTTGCCAGGTTTCCCAAGGGTACTCCATACTCTTCCCAGGACACGAGGCCTTCTAGTTGCCCGAAGAGGCCTTACTTACCCCACTGTTCGGGCTGTCTCAGGAGGAGGTCAGTCAGAGCTGGCCCTGTCCCCTTCCTGTCTAAGCAGAAGCTGCGACGCCTACCGGGCTCCCGCCAGATAGCAGTTTGACCAGGCGTTGAGAGGTTAGCCAGAGAAGTGAAAGTTAATTGCTGAAAAGGAGAGAACACTAAGAAATGTCCAACACTCTGCCTCTATCCCGGAACGTGCCTGAGGTCTGACATTCCATCAGGGTTTCAATCTCCTGCTTGGCACCACAGCTTAACCTGCAGTTTCTTCAGAATGCCCAGAGCCTTGTTGCCTGTTACCCTAGACTGCAGACCAGTCTAGGGAAGTCTGTGGGAAAGTAGCATTTAATTAAAGTTTTTTAAAAGTTTTGGAAAAAGTACTGCTTTGTTTCAATGTTTGGAGATTTTTTTTTTTTAATGTTATCCTCTCCCTTTCCTGAATTCAGATCCTGATCCTGAACCAAATTTATAGCAATATAATTAGTGTTAATCTAAGGTGTTACCTATCAAAAAATTGCTGCAGTCTTTATAGTTAAATAAATAAAAAGAAAACTGCATAAATGTTCCCACATTTATTTCATAGCAGCAAGTGACTTCATTTCACTACCTGATGTTCTGCTTTGTTTTGTTTTGTTTTTGACCTTGTGAGGTTGTCACTTGGATAGCTCATTCTGGGTATCCATGAGAGTGCCTGATTCCCAAGTCACGTATTCACCACTGCTTAGCTTTGGGACTAGGTTGAAAGCCAGGATGAGCAAATAAAGCTGTTTTGTGGGAAGGGATCCATAAGAGAGTGAATGGCCACTTTCCAGAGGCAAACTCTCCAGTTCAAGAAAACCACAGCTGCCAGAGGCTCTCTCAGGCAACCAGAGATTATACTAGTGACCCTCTCCCACTCTTTCCCTTGACAAGAGTAGTGGCTAATTGATCTCCTGCTTGGAGCAGGTGGCGTTGGGGCCAGACTCCTCTGTCAGAGCCGGCCCCAGCATCTCTGATTCAGTAACAGAGAGCTCGCCTTTCTCCAGCGTGTGTTCTCCGATTGGAAGCCAGACTGTAAGTGGCAGCAGAGCAGAACTTAGCTGCCTCAGGGCTTCCCCTGGCTCTTTGGCTAAAGCCAAGCTGCCAGGGTTCAGCTTGGTTGAGCAGCTTGTGAGAGAGAGAGAGTGTGTGAGAAAGAGCCTTTCAGTGAAGAAAATAGTAGTCAAGAAGTACTGGGGAAGACCTTTTCCAAGGGGCTCATCTCCTCAATTTGGGGAATGTGTCTAACAACACTATTGACTTGCTGCATGTCAGAAAAAAGCCCTACTTTTCTGATTAACTACTTACCTATACTTTATAGGAAACCCAGAGACTGAAGTGACCAGGAGGGATTATGAGCTCTGTCCCTGTGTCCAAGCAAGACTATGTTTAATCATCTAGACAGATGAGAAGCTATGTGTTTGTCAAAACTGGCTTGAAGTTGAAATTCAAATCTCCTTATAGAAAAATATTGGGGGGGAGGTCATCGGTTCGCATAGTGGTTGTGACACTGGACCCTCACATAACTGACTATAGTTCAAACCCCAGACCAACGACTTGAAACTCACGCTGGGCACATGTACATGCATGTCCAAAATCAAGAGGAGAATGGAGGAGAAGGGATTGCAGCATGGGCATCCCCCCTCGGGGGGGGTGCTTTTTCACTTTCTCTGGAGCCCACATTGCCAACTGCGTAGTTTGAGTCCCAAACCTGGCAGTTTAAAAAACACACTGGGTGGGTGAGCGTGTGTGCCCAAAATTGGAAGAGCAAAGTGACACAGAAGGGATCACAGTGTTGTCCTCCTCCCTGGGGGTACTTTTTCACTTTCTCTCTCTCTTGTTCTCTCTCTGTGTGTCTCTGGTGAACACACACACCACCTATAGCAAACTCAAAACAAAATTGGCAATTTGATTTTTCTTCAATGAAGAAAAGTTAGCTTTATCTTTTTTTTTTGCAATTTTGCCAGTGGGCATGTGTGCTCGCAGAAGTGTGGGGCAATGGAGGGAAGAGGATAGTGAGGGAGCACTCCCCATGTGGGACGATCACTCCACAGTCCTTTCTCTTCAGTTTCTCCCTCTTTGTGGGATTTTGGACATGTACATGCCTGGCATATTTTTCAAGACTCAGGTGTGGGCCTTGAACCATGTAGTTAGCTCTATGGGATCCATCCACCTTAACGACCACACCACTAGCAGGCCTATCTCTTCTTTTTGTAACTTTTTTTTTTTTTTTAAAGAAAAAGTATTATAGGGCTAACAGGTACTGTGGCACTTAAGGCAGCTGGATCTTACATGACGAACTACACTGTTCAAATCCTGGACCTGGCAGCTCGAAAAAAACACTGGGGGAACCAGCAGATGGTGTAATGGTTAGGTCACTGGACTCCCACATAGTCAACCGTAGTTTGAGTCTCAGACTTGGAGGCTTAAAACAGGCCAGTCATGTGTGCGTGCATGTCCAAAATCCCCAGGGCCTCTCTCTGTCTCTCCAGTGAGCACACACACCCTATAGCAAAAATCTCTCTCTACAAACACACACACACACACACACACACACACACACACACAGGGCTCATGTTCACGCATGCCCAAAATCTCGAGAATGGAGGAAAAGGGATTGCAGCATGGGCATCCGCCCAGGAGGTACTTTTTCACTTTTTCTCTCTCTTTCTCTGGCACTCATATGCCCCCTGCAGCGAAACTTTTTTGAAAAAAGGCATCATATGCAAATCTCAACTGTTCAAAAAGATACATGATAGGGACCAGCAGTTGGCGTAATGGCTATGTCGCTGGACTCCCATATAGTTGACCAAGGTTTGAGTCCTGGACCCAGTGACTTAAACTCACTCCGGGCGCATGTGCATACATGCCCAAGATCCCGAGAGGAAAATGGAGGAGAAGGGGTTGCAGCATGTCCATCCCCCCTGGGGGTGATTTCTTGCTTTCTGTCTGTCTCTTTCTGGCAAGCGCACACACCCTACTGCAAAAACCTCCCCCCCCCCCAAAGAAAAAGATACATGATAAAAAGCAAGCCTCTGTACCACTCTGGACATTGTGCTCCTCTCCAGAAGCAGTGAGTTACATTTCTTGTGTATTTCTCTGGAGATTTTCTATACTAGTATAACTGTCTATCATAAGAGTGCTTATTTCTTGAGGCCAGCAGGTAGTGTAGTGGTTAAGGTTCTGGACTCCCACATAGGTGACTGCGGTTCAGGTCCTGGACCCAGCAGCTTGAAATTCATCCCAGGCACATGTGTGGGTATGCTCAAAATTCTGAGGGGAGAATGGAGAAGGGATTGCAGCATGGCCATCCTCCCTGGGAGGTGATTTCTCACTTTTTGTCTCTCCGGTGAACACACACACCCTGTAGCAAAAATCTCTCAAAAAAAGGAGAAAGTAGGGATCAGCAGATGGTGTTATAGTTACTTCGCTGGATTACATAGTCAACTGCGATTCAAGTCCCGGCCTCGGCAGCCTGAAACATGCCAGGTGCATGTGCATGCGTGCGTACAAAAAAAACTAAGAGTGTATATCCCTGAGACTGTTACATGTTGGTATATATAAATACATCCTATTCTTTCTGTGACTGCGTAGTATTCCACTGTACTAATTTGTCAGTTAAACAGTCCCTAAAGATTGTTTCAGTTTTTTGCCATTACAGATGTTTGCTTTTTTTTTTTTGGAGAGGTTTTTGCTACAGGGGGAGTGTGCTCTCCAGACAGATAGAGACAGAGAGACAGAAAGCGAGAAATCACCCCCCAGGGGGGATGGCCACGCCGCAATCCCTTCTCCATTCTCTTGGGATCCTAGGCATGCACGCACATGCGCCCGGCGTGAGTTTCAAGCCACCGGGTCCGGGACACGAACTGTGGTCGACTACATGGGAGTCCAGCGACATAGCCATTATGCTAACTGCTGGTCCCGCCATTACAGATTTTTTTTTTTTTTTTTTTTTTTTTTTTGAGAGAGGTTTTTGCTATAGGGCGTGTGCGCTCGCCAGACAGACAGAGACAGACAGAGAGACAGAAAGCAAGAAATCGCCCTTCGGGAGGGTGGTCACGCTGCAATCCCTTCTCCTCCATTCTCCTCTCGGGATCTTGGGCACGCACGCACACGCGCCCGGCGTGAGTTTTAAGCCACCGGGTTCAGGACACGAACCATAGTCGACTACGTGGGAGTCCAGCGACATAGCCATTATGCTAACTGCTGGTTCCCCAGATTTTTTTAATAATGATTTTATTTAACTTTATTTATTTATTTATTTTTAATTTGACCAGAGAGGGACACAGAGAGAGAAAGTGAGAAAGTAAGCCACAGCTTTGAAACTTGAACCACGATCAGCCACGTGGGAGTCCACTGCCCTTAACCACCACACCACCTGCCGGCCCCACAGGTATTGTTTTAAATGTGCATTTTATTATACACATGTCCCTCCTCAATTGTGAGAGTATATCTGTAGGATACATTTCTAGGAGTGAAATTGCTGGACCATATAGCTTTCAACAAAGTTACACAGATTGACACAGCCATTGTTTGGGAATGTTCCGTACAGTTGCTGACCTGAAGCTGCGTAGAGAGAACGGTAACTAAAACACAGCCCTTGACTTTGGTTGATAGACTTTTGTGTCATAGGAAAAGTCATTTATACGTCATGATGTTTCCAATAACCAACTAGTTAGGGCAACCGAGACATGAGATAAAGAACACAGGGAGGGGCCAGTAGGTAGTGTGGCGGTGAAGGGGCTGGACTCACATGGCCAACTGAGGTTTGAGTTCTGGACCTGGTGACTTGCTTTCTCACTTTGCCTTTCTCTCTGTCTCTCTCTGGTCAAATTAAAAAAGAAAAAGAAGAAAGAAAAAGGGAGGGAGAAAGGGAAGAAGGAAATAGTATTTCATTAAAAGAAGAAAAAAGAATACAAGGGAATAGTATTGCATTAAAAAGCCACACTGGGGACCAACAGGCAGTGTGGTGGTTAAGGCACTGGACTCTCCCATGTGGCCAACTACGGGTTGAGTCCCGGACTTGGTGGCTTGCTTTCTCACTTCCCCTCTGTGTGTGTGTCTCTCTCTGGTCAAATTAAAATGAATGAATGAATAAACAAAATAAAATAAAATAATTCTTTAAATTAAAAAAAGAAAAGCCACACTGAGAGAGCAGGCACTGCCAGAAGTGTGGGATCCTGTGCTTCACCTGGACGTGTACTGGCAGGTGACCGGGCTGTTGTGCATTGGTTTATGGGTGTGGTGACTTCCTCTTTCAGAATCCCAAACCAGGGTACAGTCCTGTGAGTACGAATATATATATATGGGGGAGGAGGGTAGGAGTGACCTGGAAAATTCGGGCTACGTGGTCCTGAACCTGTGAACTAACCTTTGGAGAAGGTCAGGAGGGTAATGAATGACTTGTTGCCCCTGGAGATTCTGACATCTGACTTAACAGAAACAGGGTTTGTCTTGCCTTGTGTGTAGGGTTCATCCTGCCTTGTCCCCCGAGGTGAAGAGTGTACTTACGTGGAAGCAAACTTCTCGGGAGAAACAAGTGTCAGAATGGTACGTGTTGGGAGACCACCAGCTGATGAAAGGAACTGTTTTCTTTTTTTTTAAAGAATTATTTAACTTTATTTATTTTAATTTGACAAGAGAGGGACAGTGAGAGAGAAAGTGAGAAAACAAGCCACCAGGTCCAGGACTTGGACCACAGTCAGCCATGTGTGCCGTCCAGTGCCCTTAACCACCACGCCACCTGCCAGCTCCAGGAAGGAACTGTTTTCATCACTGTTTCAACCAGTGATTTCAGAGTTCCAGCCCAGAATACTGATAGCAAGAACATACTGCAAATGTAGTTAACCAGGATTTGGTTGTTGGAGCCACTTGGGCACATTGTTTCTTTCCTTCAAACATTGAAGCACCTACTGTGTGCTAGGTACGCTGCTAAATTCTGAGGCAAAAACTCTCAGAGTTCTTGTGCTCTGTAGCAAATAATAATAATAATCCAATTATCATGGCTGGTAGGTGATGTGGTGGTAAGGTGCTGGACCCCTACAAGGCTGACTGCTATTCAAGTCCTGGGCCTGGCAGCTTGAAAATTACACCAGGCACATGTGCATGCGTGCCCAAAATTTCAGGGGGAAGAGTGGAGAAGGGATTGTAGTGTGGCCATCTTCCCTGGGGGGTGATTTCTCACTTTCCCCCTCACTGTCTCCAGCAAGTGCACATGCCCTTTGGCAAAAACCTAGGAGGAAAAAAATCCTGTTAGGGACCAGCAGATAGTATAATAGTTATGTCACTGGATTCCTACGTAGTAGAGTCCCGGACCCAGGCTTAAAACTCACACCAGGTTGGGGGACCAGCAGGTGGCATGATGATTAAAGCACTGGACACTCACATGGCCAACCATGGTTTGAGTCCTGGACCTGCTGGTGGCTTACTTTCTCACTTTTCCTCCCTTTCTCTTTCTCTCCATGTGTGTGTTTGTCTCTGGTCAAATTAAAATGAATGAATAAAATAAAAATCTTAAAAAAAAAGAAATCTCACACCAGGTGTATATGTGTGTGTGCCCAAGATCCTTGGATGAGGATTGCAGCATGGCCATCCCCCTGGGGATGATTGGTGGCTTTCTGTTTCTTTGTCTCTCTGGCAAGCACACATGCCCTATAGCAAAAATCTCTAAAAATAAAAAAAAATTTTAAAAAATCCAGTTATCCTATTTGTTCTATAGGTTTTCTCCCTGGGTGCATATGCTCCTAGCATGGTGAGCCTCATGTCCTGTCGCCTGTCTGACATACCTGTCAGGAAAGCACAGCCCCACTCATTTCAGAGCCGTGGAGGTTGGGGAGATGCTGACCTCAGTAAGCACAGCCCCCACCACCACAGCAGCGCTCAGGAGTGAGGCCAAGGCCAGGCGCTCCCAGGGGAGAGCCAGGGAACATTATTTCCATACAGGTGATGAGGGAGTGCTGTTACCTGCCTCGTACTGTGCTGCTCGGAGAAGGAAGCTCTAAGGAAGATGTTTCTAGGTGAGGAAACACCCACCATCCCCACCACCAGCACAACTGTTCTCCTGCCCGCCCCTTCACTGCCGTCAAAACAGCAGGAACAAATACCACCCACTCGGATTCCTCAGGGAAAAGTCAGGTCTCCTCTGTATGTCGCTTCAACTTAACCCAGTTAATCTTCCTCTGTAACTTGATTTCAGACAAACCTGTTTTCGGATGCTGCTAGAACACACAGGTTGTGAGAATGAAATTTCATGGGGGGCAGACAGCACCTCCTTGCTGGCCGCAGGAGTGTGTTGACGGCCCTCCTTCCCCTGCCGGTGCTGCAGTCACCTGCAGTCACCACAGGAGCTCCTGTGGTGGAAGGTCCACATCGTCACAATGCCTGACCACCCAAATGGCCATGCTGTTCCGTTTTAATAGGCTGGTCACCACCAGGACAGGACAGCGCCCACAGCATGGCGCAGCAGTGAATTGCTGTCAGTCTGGTCTGGTCTGGTCTAGGTTCAGACCTGGTTACTCTTACTAGCTATGCAGGATATGACAGTGTCTTTATAAACAAAACCACGTACTTCTCAGGATCCCGTCTGAATGTGCATTATGGTCCACTGAACCCCTAGCGGGATCACTGAGATGAATAGCCCAGGATGAGACAAGGGGTGGCCAGCTGCTGGAGGCCTTGACGAATTCCAGGTTGTTCTGTGGTTTTGGTGTGGGTGGGGAGCCTTCAGCGGGGCTTCCTGAGCTTATTTCCCTAGTGTCCTCACCCAGGGCCAGGGGGACATTTCTTAACAGTCACTAAGGTTCATTTCACAGATGCAGGAACTCTGAGAGAGGCACTCCTTCCCGCGCAGGGTCACCCAGCTGCCCAGTGGTGGAGCTAGGTTTTGAACACAGACCAGCTGCCTTGAAAGCTTAAGGTATTTCTAGTGCAGAGCCTGGCCACACTGGCAGAGCCAGGCTGGATGAGCCCAGGGACCTCCAGAAAGGGTGGAGAGAGTGGGAAGAGGGGAGGGGAGAGGAGGGGCCGGGCTCTGTTCCTCGACAGCCACCTGTTCCACCCCCTGCACACACCAGTCTGACTCCGCCTGCGCTTTGTAGGGAGGGAGGCTTTTTCCATCTTTTGTGTCTTGAGCGGCTTTTTCCTGGCTTCGCTCTTCTCTGCTCTCTCTCCTTGTTCCTTTCTGTAGATAATACTCCCACAGGCCTCCCACAGCAGCTCCAAAATGCAGCCTCCTGAGTTTCTTCTTGTTGACAAAGGCGTTGAGCCTCTCTCAACAGGGCTCCCCTTTCCCATGGCCCCCCACCATGGCCCTAGTGAGTCAAGGGCTGGGGGGAGGGGAGAGCAGGAGATTGCAATGAGGGGGAACAGGGCCCTGTTCAGTGTTCGACCCCTACCTTACTGTCTCCTGAAGCTGGGTCTCTACCCTGTGTATCCACGTGGGGGGAGGAGGGAGGGAAAGGGGGAGAATTCATCACTAAAAGCCCAGAGAACCTGTACAAACAAGAAGCCAGGTGTGGCAGGAAGATCTGAGGGCTAGGTAAAGGTGAGAGAGGAGAGTGAGTTCATCTGAGCTGAGAAGCCACCCCTGAGAGTCAGCTGAACACAAAGGCCAGACGGGAAGGGCCAGTGACTGCTCCCCCCAACTCACGGTCGCACACATACTTTCTTTTAAAAGAATAATTTTATTATTTTTAAAAGAATTATTTATTATTATTACTTGCTACAGGGCAAGTGCTACACACTCACCAGAGAGAGACATACAGAGAGAAAGTGAGAAAGCAAACTGCCAGGTCTGGGACTTGAACCACAGCTAGCCATATAGCAGTCTAGCACCTTAACCACCTTACCATCTGCTGGTCCCTTCATTACTTTTTTAAAATTTGACCAGAGAGAGAGCGAAAGCAAGAAAGCTACCAGGTCTGGGACTTGAACATCAGTTGGCCATGTGGGAGTCCAGTGCCTTAACGACCACGCCACCAGCCAGCTCCCTCACACTTTTTTAAGAATTATTTATTGTATTCTGTTTTTTTTTTAATTGGACCAGAGAGAAAGAGAAAGTGAGAGAGACAGCTGCCAGGTTTGGGACTCAAACCACAGTCAACCGTGTGGGAGTCCAGCACCTTAACCACCATGCCACCTGGCAACCCCATCCACACACTCTTGAGGGGTAATGGAAGAGGGCTAAGGGCCAAAACAGACTGCCGTTGCACTCTGGATAAGAGTAACATTCAATAAATACTCATATATTCTGCAGTGGGGATCAGGACACCAAAACGGTGACTGACACACGCCTTGTGCCGGAGCTGCTGGGGGAGGCAGTGCGTCTTAGATGAGCTGTGGTTAATCTCTGCCAAAATTCTTCACCTGGAAAGGGCAGTTACAAGAGTGACTGCCCCGCAGAGTTACTGTAAAGAGCAGTGCACTCCGAATGGCCAAAGTCCCTGCACAGTGACTGGAGCTACTGTAGTCTACTGTAGCCTGAAGGGATCATCACCCAGTCCTGCCCCCACTCACCTGAACCCCCGTTTCTGGTTCAGCTTAATACCCAGTGCCCGCTCAGGCAGGTGAACTGGCAGGTGAACTGAAGTCTAAAGTCTGGCACTTTGGCCTTATGGGGTGACTAGAGGACCACCTGGAGCTGATCCACTGAGTGCCCAGACTGCTACCCTCCAGGTTTTCAGAGGGAGGGAGGCAGGCTCTGCACCTGGGGTTGGAGATGGTCAGGCCTGGAGCCCTGGCTCTGCCATTTAGCAGCATTTTTACCTTGAGTAAGTCTCCCTCCCTCTCCTGCTGCTGCTCTGTGAAATGGAGTGCGAGCAGTATCCACTCGGGCTGCCCATGGCGTTGGTATGAGCCTCAGAATGCCATCATAAACATTTGCGGGATGCCCATGTCACACACTAGCCTAGGTCTGCATGTTCATGCGTTTATTTAGTCCTTAAAACAACACTGAGGCAGTTGTCATCACCCCCATTTTATAGAAGAAGAAAACTGAGTCACGGAAAGGCTAACTTGCCTTTTAAAAGCCAGACAGCTCTCTGCAGAGCCGCGTTCCAACCCGGTGGGCTGGTTCTCTAACCGGTGGGTGCTTCAGCCTCGGGCTCAGGCTGGGCTGCCTCAGGCGAACTGCCTCTTGAAAATGCCCCTCTGCTCTGGAGAAGGAGCAGATGCGCCCCCGTGGGAGGGGGTTACTTTCTGCAAACCAGGATCCGCGCAGGGTTGGGGGAGGGGTGAGGAGCAGGATCCCAGGATTCAGCGGACTGGGAACCGAGCGCCAGCTCATTTCAATACAGGTGCTTAGCCTCTAGCCCTTGTCGCTTACGAGGGCCGGGTGGGATGGGGGCCACTCCTCTCTTTCCAATGCTGGTGACTGCGAGTGTGTCTCATCCTGCAAGGGGAGGGGTGCGGGTGCTGAGCCTCCCGCTTCACTCGTTAGGGAACAAATTGCTGTTTTGGCCCCGGCGGCTCCTATGAGCGCGGGCGGCAGCCGCACTCGCTGGCAAATCGTGGGAGGGAGGAGGAGCGGCGCTGGCAGGCGAGGCCGGGGGACCGCCGCAGCAAAGGAGACCGGCAAGAGACCGCCGCCCCTGCGCGCCCGCCCCGGCCGGAGGGGCTCCCCAGCCACCCTTGGCAGCGCCCCTTCCAGCTGAGCCGAGCCCTGCAGGGCTGAAGGGCGCAGGGAGCGGGAGCGGTCCTCCTCCCCGCCGGCCAGGGCCCACGCGCACGAGGTCGGGAAGTTTTCCCACGGCCTGACCTCTGTCGCTCGCCGGTATTTGCAACGCGACCCTCTAGCGCAGCAGGGAAGCGGCACAAGGTGACACCCCCTGGAAAGAAACACCGGGGTGAGACAAAGAGTCGAGGGCTCCCCTCCCCAGCACACAGCCTTTCCACGTCGCGGTCACACGGAGGGCGTCTGCACCTTGCTCCTGGGCTACCCAACCTCCAAATTCCCGGCAGCTGCTGCCTGCAGCCGCCTCGCGCAGGAGCAGGGCAGTCCCTTTTCCTGCGGGGCGAGTTGAGGCCGAGAAGGTCTGAATGCCCAGAAGCTGGGACAGACCCCCAGCCAAGTCCCTTTAGACTTCTTCCCTGCAGTTGGAGCCCCTCGGGGGCCCCGACCTCCGCCCGCTACCAGGCCTTCGCCTCCGCCTAGTCGCTCAGTCCGCCTTCCCAGGACATTTTTCCTCGGGAAGGCATCTTCTACAACACACACGCCCTCCCCGCGTCCCTCCCGGGGAGGAGAGGCTGCCGGAGGCTCCCCGAGAACCCCCAGGCTGCAGAGAGCGCCGCCTCGCCCCGAGACAGGCTGAGTCAGCCGGCGCGGACCCGGCGCTCGGCCGCGGTGCTCCGAGGGGCGGGCGGGGCTGCCGGAGCGGCCCGCGCGGCGCGGGGAGGGGACGCCGCCGCCTCCCCTGCCCCCACTGAGGTCCCGAGGGGAGGGGGATACCTCGGCAGGAGGCCTGTCCCTTTAAGGAGGCGGCCCTGACTGGGTGTGCCCCGTCTCCATGGTTACCCCGGTGCAGGCGGCGGGCGCGGGAGGTAGGAGCTGCCGCTTCTCCCCGACAGACGGAGGAAGCTGCGGGGACCCGGCACCGGCACCGAGCAGAGCCCGAGCAGGAGCCGACCTGCAGCCGAAACGGGAGCCGCTGCAGCCGCGGGCGGGAGGTGCCGTAGCTCGGCGGCGCGGAGCCTCGAGCCCGAATCCGTGGGCGGCGGGGGCTCCAGGGGCCGCGCGCCATGCTCCGGGCCCCGACGGCGCGGACGCCCCCTCGCGCGCCAGCGGCTGGCGGGGCCTGCAAGCCCAGGCAGGGCATTGCCCCCCGACGGCTGCGCTAGGGGGCGTGGGGCCCGGCGGGGGGCGGCCAAGCTGGGCGCCCTCCCTCGGCGCTGAGTCCCCGCGCCCGGGAGGGATGGGGCGGGCTGCCACGGCCGCCTAAGATGCCGGCCATGCGGGGCCTCCTGGCGCCGCAGAACACCTTCTTGGATACCATCGCCACGCGCTTCGACGGCACGCGTGAGTCCGATCTTCTCCCCACCGACTCCGAGAGGAGCAGTTCTCCGCTTGGGTCCTCCCCCCCACCCCCGGCCCTGCGCCCCCACATCTCAGCTTGGCACCCGCCTTTTCTCACCCTCTTTCCCCTCCCCGCCCCTCTTGGAGCTGGGACTTCTGTCTCCTTCCAGGTGCGTTTCCCCAGGGAGTTCAGGGTGGACCCTGTTCCAGGCAAGGGAACCGGGCTAGGAGATTAAAGTCCCTGTGTGGGGTGCACGGGATGCTCGCTGTTCTCACCGGCATGAGCCTGAACCTAGTCAAGCTCACCCATGCCATCCTTGCCTCAGGCCTTATTGCAACGACTTCTGTCGGACTAGTGGGGTGGGGTGAGGTGGAGCAGCTGTGCTCAGGGACAGCCCAGTGGGCTTAAAAACCAGATACTATGGCAGGAAGGGAAAAAAAAAAGGTTTGCAAATGGAGATAGAGTAGAGGGGGCTGGGGAGGGCACTGTGCATCCAAGCCCATCTCAGCCTAAACCCACCAGCCTTGGGGAGCCCGTCAAGCCCCAAAGAAGGATTTGAGGATTTCCCCACCTGGGCAGGGAAGTTTGGAGAAAGGCAACCTGAGCTTCTGGATCCTGGGCTTCAGGGGCTCTGAGCACAGCGCCCGTGGTGGAAGGCCCTCAGCCCTCCTGCCTCACACCACCAGTGGGGCTTCCCAGCTCTGCTAGCGTCCTCCATGGTCTCCGCTTCCTGATAGGGGGAGGGAGCCCATCACTGAGCTCTCCCTCCTCCAGCCATCTCCATCTGCTTTGCCAGTGTGCTTGGCTCCTGCAGCCTGCTGATTCAGCACCCCCCACTCCCCAATACATTCCTGGCTCCCGTGTTCAACCACCATTCTTACACCCCCATACTTGACCACATTCACCAGTTCTTTAGTCGGGTCAGACCACTAGGGCTCAAACACAAAGGGCAAGATGGATGGTGGCCTGGGTTGGCTCCCAGTCCAGGTGGGTCCCAGTGAGAGGAGCCACACAACCACCCTCCTACCTGGCTGGTAGTGTTCGGTCTGAGGCTGACTTAGAGCTGGTAGTGCAGTTCTCCTTTGGGCCTTCCCAGCCCCACCCCTATCCCACACTGCTCAAGACTCCCACATGGAGCTGCACTCACTAATCTCTGTTCACACCTGCGATTCTCAAATGCACTCATGCACATGCTGCTGGAAGCAGGCCCTTGCAGGGCACTGATACACTGATGACAGATTCCCATTCATGAACAGCTCCTACTCTGCAGCCCCTGCAACACACACACAGGACTCTTGGGGTTGGTAAGACCCACCTTTTGGGTAGAGGCACTCAAAAAAAGGAGGTGGTAGGCCCGCTGCCCCTTCATCCCGCACGCCTTGTGAGAAATGCTCTCTTGCAGACAGTAACTTCGTGCTGGGCAATGCCCAGGTAGCGGGGCTCTTCCCTGTAGTCTACTGCTCTGATGGCTTCTGTGACCTCACGGGCTTCTCCCGAGCCGAGGTCATGCAGCGGGGATGTGCTTGCTCCTTCCTCTATGGGCCAGACACCAGTGAGCTAGTCCGCCAGCAGATCCGCAAGGCCCTGGATGAGCACAAGGAGTTCAAGGCTGAGCTGATCCTGTACCGGAAGAGCGGTGAGAAACCACCTGCCTGGCCTGCCTCACCTAACCCCAGCCTGGTATCCACCCGACCCACTGTCCCTTCTCTTCTCGGTCCCCATCTTCTCCATCTCCCTGTCACATCCCATTTCCACATACAGCCATCATCCTTTCCTCCCTTCTTCCTCCTTCCCACCTCTTGTCCCTGGCCCCTCCTCTCTCCCATCCTTATCCCAGCGTCCACTCGGTTCCAATCTCGGATTGCCCACACCCAGCGGGAAGACATACCTGTCTGAGCAGAACAGAGCTGTGAACACACATGTATGGCAGTCATATTGCTCTTCCGTACCTCTCCGCCACTCCCCGCTCGCTTCCATCAGGCCCTCTTCTAAGTGGAACCTGCCTGCCACGCCCTCCCTAGATCCTGCTTGCCCAGGGTCAGTGGAGCTAGGGCCTTTGTTGCCATAGGCGGGCCGAGAATGGGAGGAGGGCTGAGTCTGTCTTTGTGCCTAGGGCTCCCGTTCTGGTGTCTCCTGGATGTGATTCCCATAAAGAATGAGAAAGGGGAAGTGGCACTCTTCCTGGTCTCTCACAAGGACATCAGTGACACCAAGAACCGAGGGGGCCCTGACAGCTGGAAGGAGACAGGTGAGCGCCCTTGGGTCGTTGATCTGGCAGCGGTGCCTCAGGCTGGCAAGAGCTTGGCAGCCAGTCTGGGCTTGTGGGTCCCCCAAACCCCTTGCGTTCATAGATTCCCGCCCTGGCTGTATGAGAGGCCCATGATGCTCGCCCCTCTGCATGCCCAGGTATGCCTGTCTTTTCCTCAAATAACCCAGTTAAGACAATGCTGGAGTTTTAAGTCAACTTTACTAAGGAAATGAAAGAGAATGCTAATGCCTGTGAAGCCCCTTTTCTGGCCAGGCAGTGGCACTGGGCATAGACCCATCTGGTTCCTTTTCCCCAGGACAGCCTGACTGGCCAGAGCCCTCTTTCCAGTTCTTGGTGCCTTCCCCCTCTTATACCCTCCAAGGGCTGAGTCAGGCCTTTGGGCAGGTCATCAAGCTGTCATTCAAGCTGCCCCAAGGCCTTTTAGCCACTTATGGGAGCCAGGGTTACTCTCCATTCCTGCTCCCTGACCAACAGCCCTGGGTCTGCCTCTCCATCATGTCATCTTCAGTGTCACCCTCTGGTCCCTGCACCTGTGTTCTGGAGCCTCTGCTGATGGCCTCCTGCTGGCTCTGCCCCTGTCCCGTGTCCTATCTCCCTACTTCCTCTCCTAGGCCTTTCCCCATGGAGATCCTCTCCTGCCTTACCTGGTCCAAACCTCTTCCTCCTGGAAGCAGGCCGTGGGAGTAGTGTCTGTAAGCCCCACTAGGACTGCCAGTTGCTGGGGTTGGTAGGTGGTCCCTCAAAGGACAGCCTGTGCTCCGACTCTAAACAGACTTAGTGGTCAGTGAGGCAGAGCAGTCCTTGGAACTGGTGTCTTCCTCCCAAGACCCTGGTGCTGGGGTGTGTGGAACACTCCTTATAACTTTTGTGGGTCCCTCTTCTTTTGCAGGTGGTGGCCGTCGCCGGTATGGCCGGGCAGGAGCCAAAGGCTTCAATGCCAACCGGCGGCGAAGCCGGGCGGTGCTCTACCACCTGTCTGGACACCTGCAGAAGCAACCCAAGGGCAAGCACAAGCTCAATAAGGTGGATTGAGCACAAGGGTGTGTGTTTGGGGTTGGGAACAGGGCAGGGGCAGGCAGAGGAGAAGGGGGAGTGAACTGGGCCCACCACAGAGCCACTGTCCGGGGCACCCAGGCCCCACCGGCACTGTGAAGCTTGGGGCTGGGGAGGGAATGTCACATGTGTTGCCATCAAAGATGAGAGGGGAAGGTCTTGGCCTTGGAGCCAGACGGGCTTTGGTTCAATCCTGGCTTCTCCCTTGAGCAGCTGTGTGACCTCAGCTAACTCACGAACTCCAGAGCCTCACTTTTCTGACCTGTGAAATGGGACTCTAATGCCTAGGCTAGGTCAGAGAGTGCTCTGAGAATGCAGTGGGAGGAAGCGAGTGCACTGTCACACTCAACCTGTGCC
The DNA here is from genome assembly GCA_026018925.1 of Tupaia tana. NCBI lineage: Eukaryota > Metazoa > Chordata > Mammalia > Scandentia > Tupaiidae > Tupaia > Tupaia tana. The sequence continues at coordinate 153,454,811 of JAKSZU010000006.1, forward strand.
AATGTCCTTTTCTCCCTGCCTGGCCCTGCCCTGCCCCACTCAGGGGGTGTTTGGGGAGAAGCCAAACTTGCCGGAGTACAAAGTAGCTGCCATCCGGAAGTCACCCTTCATCCTGCTGCACTGCGGGGCGCTCAGGGCCACCTGGGATGGCTTCATCCTGCTCGCCACACTCTATGTGGCCGTCACCGTGCCCTATAGTGTGTGTGTGAGCACAGCCCGGGAGCCCAGTGCTGCCCGCGGCCCGCCCAGCGTCTGTGACCTGGCTGTGGAGGTCCTCTTCATCCTTGGTACGTGCACTGGGTGCCTTCTGCCCCACCCCATGCTGGGCACCCTTGGGCTCTGATGGGGACAGCCTTGTGGCTTCTAGTGTCCCACAGGTGTCTCCCTTGTGCTTCTGTTGTGACCCCTGAGCTTTGAAATCACACCCAGTTTCCAAATACGTCTCTGGCACTAACATGTTACATGACCCCGAGCCAGTCAAAGCCTCTCGGCCTCAGTCTGTCTCTCCACAAAACAGGCATAACGATGTCTGGCTGTGAGGATTATTGTGAGCACTGAGTGGGTCGATGGTGCAATGGGCCCTGGGCCATGTTAGGTACCCAGCATGCCTGGGAAGGGTGGCCCCCACTACGCTGACTCCCACTCGGCTTCCCCACAGACATCGTGCTGAACTTCCGCACCACGTTTGTGTCCAAGTCGGGCCAGGTGGTGTTCGCCCCAAAGTCCATTTGCCTCCACTACGTCACCACCTGGTTCTTGCTGGATGTCATCGCGGCGCTGCCCTTTGACCTGCTACATGCCTTCAAGGTCAACGTGGTCAGTGGGGCTTGCCAGGCTTTGGGATTGGGGAGGGTGGTCATGGCCCTGGATGACCGCCCTGCGCCCCTTGCTCCCCATCTCAGTACTTCGGGGCCCACCTGCTGAAGACCGTGCGGCTGCTGCGGCTGCTTCGCCTGCTCCCGCGGCTGGATCGGTACTCGCAGTACAGCGCCGTGGTGCTCACCCTGCTCATGGCCGTGTTCGCCCTGCTCGCCCACTGGGTGGCCTGTGTCTGGTTCTACATCGGCCAGCGGGAGATCGAGAGCAGCGAGTCGGAGCTGCCCGAGATTGGTACTGGAGCCTCCCTGTGTGTGCGCGTGAGCGTGAGCGTGAGCGTGAGTGTGAGCGTGACCGTGAGGAGGGTGCGTACATGTTGGAGAAACGTCGGCGCGAATGTGTGCTGATGCGGGGTGTCTGAGACATGCACATCTGCATGTGTATGTCAGAGGAGGGGTGTGCGGGTTTGAGTGTGACGGCCGTCCTACGTGGCAGACCTCTTTCCAGCAGCAGGGGTCTTGGGCCCGGCTACTGGCGAGCCCCAGTCACCCACCATGGCCTCCTCCTCAAGGATGCCGTCACATTCCTTAAGCCCCTGCCCAGTTGGGAAGGACAAGTGGGAACCGCTGCCCCGGAGGGTCCTCTGATGCCTCGTGCCTCCCCACTACGCCCTCTGAAGCTTGTCCCTACCACCTTGGGTCTCACAGTGGCTGCCCCACTTGTCACCTCCAGTTCACCTGTCTCAGCTGTCTCCACTGTCCCCCAGCCTAGAAAGCCGCTTTGTCGGCATCCCCCATTATCTTCTCTCTCCTTCATTTCACCTCCATTCCACAGCTCCTCCCTCTGCTCACCACCCACTCATGTCTGAACTCCTGCCAGGAGGGCTTCCACCCCCACCTCTCTACCCAAGATGTCGCCCAGAAGGTCCCCATGACCTTCTAGGGCCAAATTCACATTCTCCTTGAAGTCCCTGCAGCACTGACCCTGCCGACCCCGCTCCTCTTTGTGTATGTGCTGTGCCTCTCGCCGGGTCTCCTCTGCAGACCCTTCAGGCCCCAGGAGCTGCAGAAAGACCTTTCCTCACATCCCTCCTCATCTCTTTCCCCTCAGCCATTCCACTTTTGCCACTCGGTGACCATCTCCACTTGCATCCTTTCTCCTATCCCAATCTCTCCCGTCTAGCCGTTTCTAACTCTCTGCTCCCCAACCCCAAACTGAACACTCGGTCTTTCTCTGAGCCCCCAGCCTCTGCCGGCCCCGGCCCTGACATTCAGCACAGCTTCCAGCTCCCCGGGTGGCCTCTCGTAACTGTGGGCTCCTCGGTGGAGCCGCAGACGTCTAGGTCAGCCTTAAAAACCTACTGCCATCAGTTCCTTGAGGAAGATGAAGCTCCTGTGAGTCCTCACTCCCTCATTGAGCTCACGGGAGACCTGTGTGTGCCTCAGGGGCCCACAGAGTGTCCCCAGGGTGCACTAGTTGCTGGGCAGTGGAAACCAGGCACTCCAGGCTTCTTGGCACCTGCCCTTCCCAGAGGGAGTCTGCACCGGAGGCCGCTTTGGGGTCAGACCCCCAGTATGGAGGGCGGGGAGATGGCTGAGGGTGAAACAAAGCCCTGACCCTGTCTCCATCAACCCCAAAATAGGCCAAGACACCAAACCCCCAGCGACCCTACCCCCTACAGCCGGACTGGACACCCTGGGTCTGGAGTCCAGTAGGCTCTGCTGTCCTGACTACCTCCTGGGGGCTGCTGATCTGATACTAAGAACTCCTCTGCTCTGGACGGGGCTCTGGGCCCACCTTGATGGGCACAAGAGTGGCGGGGTGGGGGAGCTGCTGACAGAACTCTACCTAGCAGTTCGTCAGCCTAGACCTGAGTTCCAGGGTGGTGTCTGGTACCAGTTCACCTATGGAAACTTTCCAAGTCCTTCACGTCATCATCTCCCCTTTCTCCAGGGAAACTGCTCCCTCCTGGGTTGGTGCCAAACCCTGGCTTCCCAGAGTCTAGCCCTGCGAAGAGCTGGCCTTGTAGCGGGAGGGAAGCTGGGCTGGCAGCAGGCTGGTGGCCCGGCTTCCTCTGGTAGGAAGTGGCTCCTTTGCGGCTTGCTTGCCTTGATTCCCCATTGCAGCCCGTAGAGGCCCAGTTCCTCCCTGGATTCCCAAGAGCCCAGTGGACACGGGTGGGTCTACAGAGGATGGCTTTGAACACTGAGGGAGCTAACATGGCACTTTGCAGTGTGAAAGCTCCCGGCCTCCAGAACAGCCTCTGCTGCTGCTCCTGGCCCAGACAGAGCCCCCCTCTCCTCTCCTCTGTCCTGCCATTCTCGCCTCTCCACCCCACTCCCCTTACCTCGGGCATCTGCCTCACCCCAGGCTTCTGCTTCACTCCCAGAGGCCCAACACTGAAGAGCTCTGCATAGTCCATCCTGTTCTCATCGCACACCGCGAGTAACGAGGGCTGACCTCTGCAAGGCCTTAATGATGCCCCCGGTACCTTAGCCTGGAGTTGGAGGCCCTCAGTGATAACCACGCGTTCCAGCCAAACTGAGCTGTTTGCCTGTTCTTGTCTTAAAAGCTTGGTTTTCAGGTTTCTTTCATGCCTTCCTTTCCTTCTGGAATGACCCTCTCTGTTTTCTTGTGTCAAAATCCTACCTATCCTTTGAGAACAAGCAGAGATGTCCTTTCTTCTAGGAACCTTCTAGCCCTAGCCCATAGCACTTCGGCTTGAGCCCGCATTATGTGGTACTTCTGAGATGTACCCTACCCTGCGTCTTCTGTCCTGCAGCTGTGGCAGAAAGCTCCTGTGGGCCCCAGCTCCTGACACACAGTGCTAGAGGTTGCTGAATGAGTGGGCGACACTGGGGTGGGGACCTCGGGACCTGCAAGTGCAAGGTGCTGGGGAGAGCATGGAGTTGGGGTCTGTGTGTTGAGGCGGGAGGGCCAGAGCATGTGTGGAGAGGCGGTGGCCCACTGGTCCACTGCAGTCTGTCATCCCAAGCCATTTCCCACAGTGACCTCTGCCTCTCCGCTCTACGTCAGCCAGCCTGCCCTCTCTCCTTTGTTTCCTGTGGCCCCCAGCTCTGCCTAGACCTCTGAGGGCCCCTACCCAACATCCTAGAGCTCACACAACCTTCCAGCTAAACTCGGAGAGCTTCTGGCCATCCCATGTGGCAGGCCTCTCTAGCAGATGGACATTGTGATGCCTGATGGGCTGCTGGGTAAGCCCCAGTCACCTACCTTGGCCTCTTGGTGACTAAATGGCAGCCACAGGCTCATGAGAGACCCCACTTCACAGCCCTACATCCTGCCCAGACCAGGCTGAAGATATAGGGTTGAGGAGACCAGAACAAATTTGGCTTCTGCATAGTGGCCTAGTCTGGCCTGTACCTGCACGTGTGTGACTGCGTGAGGGCTCGGGGCCTACCTGCCTGTGGCATCTGTGTTCACTTGCAGCTTGGGCCCATGCAGTGTACAAGCACCTGTGCACCTTTGACTCTCTGCCAAGTGTGCACAGGTCTTTCCGTGGGAGTGGCCATGGCAGTGGCTGGGTGCTCACAGTGTGTCCTTGTTGTCTGGACCCTGTGGGGCATGTGCATAGGCTCAACAGTTTGTACACACACATCCACGTAGGTGTGCTTGAGAATGTGTATGTGAGGTTGGGTGATTTGTGTGGTTGTGGGGAGCGATGAAGCTGAATGGAGCTGGGGGAAGGACTTTTTGGAGCAGATGAGCTCAGAGAAAGACAGGAAGAGAAGTCTGGGTAGACAGGGCAGAGTAGGTGGCCTCACCTAGCCAGCCTTGGGGACAGGCTGTGGTTGAACACATTGATTACCCCCCCCCCCCCACACACACACACACGCACATACACACACTGTCCTTTGGCCCTTTCCAGCTGGTTTGTTACCTGGGGTCATTGCCAGCCACAGAAAAGAGGGCGTGATACTCCGCACCATTCTAGGTACCAGTAGGCACTGGCTGGGGAGCTGATGGCCTCTTCCTCATGTGCCTGTATGCAGAGGGTGGCAGAGGTCCCTAAGTGTGCTGGCTGGGCTGGCAGGGAAGAGGGAAAGTGGCAGATAGCCATGAGGATGGATCTGCTACTGCATGTGCCCTGCCCCCAGGGGTGCCAGTGAGTCGCCTGCTCTCCCGCCCCCCTCCAGGCTGGCTGCAGGAACTGGCCCGCAGACTGGAGACCCCCTACTACCTAGTGGGCCGGAGCCCAGCTGGAGGGAACAGCTCTGGCCGGAGCGACAACTGCAGCAACGGCAGCACCGAGGCCAACGGGACGGGGCTGGAGCTCCTGGGCGGCCCGTCGCTGCGCAGTGCCTACATCACCTCCCTCTACTTCGCGCTCAGCAGCCTCACCAGCGTGGGCTTCGGCAATGTGTCCGCCAACACAGACACCGAGAAGATCTTCTCCATCTGCACCATGCTCATCGGTGGTGAGGCCTGACCCACGGTCCTGTCTTCTGGCCTACCCCTGGGTTCTGGCTTCTGGCATCCCCTCCTTTCTCACCTCCTCCAGGGTCCTGAGGTTCTTCTGCTTTAGGCGGTCTGTGGACCACCAGGCTGGGACTGGAAGGGACTGTGTACACAGCAGCCTGCCTGTCTTGCCTGGAAGGGTGTGGGGGTGGAAGGGGGAAGAGCACGGATGAGTCTAGCATGGTATCAGGCTGGGCCAGGCCAGGCCGGTCCTATAGTGACCCGCTCTCACCACCCTCCCCCAGCCCTGATGCACGCGGTGGTGTTTGGGAACGTGACGGCCATCATCCAGCGCATGTACGCCCGCCGCTTTCTGTACCACAGCCGCACCCGCGACCTGCGTGACTACATCCGCATCCACCGAATCCCCAAGCCCCTCAAGCAGCGCATGCTGGAGTACTTCCAGGCCACCTGGGCTGTGAACAATGGCATCGACACCACTGAGGTGCGGCAGGCCCAGGGCTGGCCCTTCTAGCCTTGCTCCCTCAAGGGATTTGCACTCCCCTAAAGTAATCAGTCACGGTGTGGAGGACGAGGAATGCAGAGCCTTGGTCTCCCACGACTGGTCCTTAGTGGGGACAGAGGGCAGCCAAGAAGACTTGAGGCCCCTCTCAGCTCCAACTAGGTCTAGGGGCTCTGCACTCAGTGATGTCCAAACCTGGGGGGGAGGGGACACAGCACGGGAGTGAACAGTTTCCGGCTGACTGTACCCTGTGCAGAGTGATGCTGCGCGGGAGGCCTCCAGGCCTTCTGCCTCCCCTTGCTCCTGAGGCTCGCCAGGGTGGAAGGGACTGGCTGGAGGCTGCCTCCACTCCTGCCACCCACCCTCCCTGCCTGCCCACCCGCAGCTGCTGCAGAGCCTCCCGGACGAGCTGCGTGCAGACATCGCCATGCATCTGCACAAGGAGGTCCTGCAGCTGCCCTTGTTCGAGGCAGCGAGCCGAGGCTGCCTGCGGGCGCTGTCCCTGGCCTTGCGGCCCGCCTTCTGCACGCCTGGCGAGTATCTCATCCACCAAGGGGATGCGCTCCAGGCCCTCTACTTTGTCTGCTCCGGCTCCATGGAGGTGCTCAAGGGTGGCACTGTGCTCGCCATTCTAGGTTTGTGCAGAGGGGAGTGAGGGCTGGGGGAATTGTGGGTGGAGTGTGGAGGGAGAATACCCCAACCTGCAGAAAACCCAGAGAGGGGATGCACACAAGGACACCAGGGGAGAACAGCGAGGATGGAGTCCTTGGAGGGGACTGGAGGCGGCAACATGAAGGGGAACACGATCCCCTGGGAGCTTGTGGAGGGCCAGTCTCTAGAGCAGCCAATCTGAGGGGGTGGAGTGCCTCTGCCAGCCAGAGAGTCAAATGTTGAGCATGAAAGTGCAGGGAGGGTGTCCAGGCAGGGCTGAAAGGGGAGGGGGCAGAGCTGTTTGTGCTGGGCTTCCTGCTGCCACTGGGCTGTGCAGAGTGAGGTGCTACTTGGCTGGGCCAGGTCACAGAGCAGGCTCAGAGCCCTTACGGGTGATAGCAGGGCCTAGCTTCCAAATGGCTTGGGAGACTCAACCCTGGAAAAACAAAACAATTTCTACAGCGTGCATACTTCCCTTCTTGGCAGAAGAAGGAGGTGAGGAGGAGGACTTGGTAGATGAGGATGAAGTTTTCAGTTGTGGAAGGGCATAACAGTGCTGATCACAGGGCGCCCCAGCCCCGTCTTGCTCAAACCTCACAACACCCAGTCAGGTAGGGACAGTTATGACCCCCATATTGCATGAGGCTGAGGTCTGAGAGGTTCTTGGGCAGCTGGGTGAGTTTAGTCTGGCCAATCCTAAACCTCGTGCTTCATGCACAGTGCTCCCAGGCGCCCTGGGTGTGTGTGAACGGGGCACCAAGACCTGCAGAAAGAGACCAATCTGAGGAGGGCTGGGTGTGCACCGGGGGCTTCAGGAAAGCACATGCAAGCACTCTGGGAAACACTGGCTGCGTGTGTGAAAAGCCACTGAGGCAGAGCACAGCTTCACAACTGTGGCAGGCTTCTCCACGGTGACCACAGACCACAGCGAGGTGATCCCAGAGTTCCTTCTAGGGCAACCAAGGGACTCAGACATGAGATGAGGAGGCAGTGACCCAGCTTCTGCTGACCACAGCTGACTTCTCAGGCAGCCCAGGCACGGGTACCCCTGCTGGGCTAGTTGCAGCCCCGAGGGGCTGAGGTCTGTCACTAACCTGCAATCCACAATGAAGACTAGAAGCAAGAAGAGAGCCGGGCAGGCAGCGTGGTGTTGCCAGACGCTGTAGCAGCTACTGTGTGTCCACCCTGGCCCCTTGTGGAAGGTGACCTAAGAGGAAACAGGAAGAGAATGCCATCGGGGGTCTTAGAGCCTGAGAGAGGTGAGAGGCTGTTGATGGCTTTCCTTTTGCATCTTTTATGAGACTGACTTCTGGGCCTGATGCAGTTTATGCCAGGACTGAGAAATGGAGCTGTGCCACCCAAGTATGCCAGCCATCCTCAAGAAATCAGGGAAACTGGAGAGATTCAGAGGGGCGTGAAGATTTTGACAATTGCATTGTGGTCAATGCAAAGCAAGACCATTGAGTGGATTAGTAAAGAGATGGTTTTCAGCGGGGAGCCGAGGAAGCAGTGCTGCGGGAGCTGGTTCAGGTCCTCCCGGAGCGTCTCTTCACTGACCCCAGGCACTGGGTCTCCAAATAGCCACAGTCACTCTTCAGTATTCAGACGGAGCCGCAGGAATGGCTACTGCCTGTGCCTTGGGACTTTACCTCCACAATGTCACCAGCACCAGGACTTATGCCACCTTGATTTCCCCTGTCCCTACCTATACATTCTGGGTAAACCTTTTCCCCACTCACTCAGGCTCTGGAGACCTCAATGAGAGTCTGGTTCCCAGCCCGGATCATGACTGCTTTTCTGCTTTGCCTTCACTCCCGTCTCCCCACCTGCCTCCTGGGCTGAGCATCCAGGTGTATCCTGCCTGCTCCTGTAGCCGAGGCTGGCTGTGTATCTGCCAGTGGTGGTTCTGGCCCCTGCCTGCATCTCTGAACTGATTTTAGCTCAGCTGTGTACAGTCCACCGCGAGGGAGGAAAGGATCTGATGACTGAGCCTCGTGCCTCTGGCCGAGATGCCAGCCTAGAGGGCAGTGTCTGGTCCCTGAGACTCTGTCTTCGGGCTTCTGCTGTTTCTCTTTTTCGTTTTACCTCTTGGATGAAGATAAGAAACATGCTTATCCTGCTCCAGATGACATGAACGAGGAGAGAACTCATTCCTCAGATGATCACACTGAAATCCAAACAGCTCTCAAAAAGAGTCAGAAGAATGGCCCGAAACCAAGAAAACATGATTTAACGGAGATGTGCTCTACACTTAGGTCTGAGCAGAAGTCCCCAGACTAGAGGCTCAGGCTCAGAGACCTGTAGGCTCAGTGTGTGCTGCAGGCATTATGAGGCCGCAGGAGGACTGGCAGCCATCCATCATTTTTTAAAAAAATGGAGTGGGGGAATAGACAGGGACTTCTGACAGAGTCTCACAGTATTGTGATCCTCCTGTCCCAGCTGCCCAGTTAGCTAGGACCACACACCTGCCTGGTTGGGAAACCGAACCTTGGCCTCCCATGTAGGCCCAGCCTCTTGTAGCAGTGCCCTCCTGCTGGCGTCACTGTGACTGGGTCCATACACCTTTGTCCTTTTTTTTTTAAGAGAGGTTTTTGCTATAGGGTGCATGTGCTCGCCAAAGAGAGAGAGAGACAGAGACAGCGGGAAAACCCCCAAGTGGGATGGCCATGCAGCAATTCCTTCTCCTCCAGTCTCCTCTTGGGATTTTGGGCACGCACGCACATGTGCCTGGCGTGAGCTTAAGCCACCAAGTCTGGACTCAAACCATGGTCGACTATGTGGCGATGCAACCACTATGCCAACTATTGGTCCCCATCTTTGTCCTTAAGGATGAGACACTTTAGAATCTCATGAGGGTGTGTGCCCAAATTACATGCCTGTCCCTGCCGGGAATGATCTCTAGGGGACGCTGGTCAGAAGGAAATTAATTGATATTACTGTCTCCATAGCACTTTATTTACATAAACCCGGTCCCTCCTCGCCATGCCCCAGGATGCCAACACCCTGTTTTAGGGACTTTAAGACATCCATCTCCCCTCCCCCCACAATTTAACATCTCTGAGATTGGGCTGCAGACCATAATTGATGCCACCTTACAATCGCTGTCAGCCAGGTGGCAGTCTCAACCTGGCTGGGGAAAACCCTCTCTTGATACCTTCTGGTAAGACCAAGAGAACACCATAGACGCAGTTAAACACAGCATCTCTTGTATAGAAGGGCTTCAGAGCCATCCATGGGGCTGTTACAGTCAGCTGGTAGGGTCTTTGTGGATACTGGGATGTAGTGGAGAAGGGGTGGGCGTTGCGTGGCTCTCCCTCCCTCCCGTGAGCAGATCACTTTCCCAGTGGTTCTAATCAGCAGCCCATCTGTGAGTCTGCTCTCCGTGACTGTTCCGTCTTCTTCGAGCTAAAACCCTGTGCTCTCTGCACGGTGGTTGTGACCCTGAGCGTGTTTGAGAGGCTGGTCATAGTGTGTTTCACTCAGAGTGGGGAGCCGGTGAGGCAGGTGGCAGAGGTCAGGCCTTGGCCCAGACCTCCCTGCCCTGGCCTGAAGGTTTCACTGTGGAGTCTCAGCAGAAAAGACCCGGCTCAGCTCTGCGGAGAAGCTCAGAGCCTCCTGGCCACTTTCTCTCTCCGAGTGGCTGACGGTCATGGCTTACTGGCCCCTCTTCCTCTCTCCAGGGAAGGGCGATCTGATTGGCTGTGAGCTGCCCCAGCGGGAGCAGGTGGTAAAGGCCAATGCCGATGTGAAGGGGCTGACTTACTGCGTCCTGCAGTGTCTGCAGCTGGCCGGGCTGCACGAGAGCCTCGCCTTGTACCCCGAGTTTGCCCCGCGCTTCAGTCGCGGCCTCCGAGGGGAGCTGAGCTACAACCTGGGTGCTGGGGGAGGTCCTGCAGAGGTGAGGGGCCGGCGGGTGGCAGAGGCTGGGGTAGTGGAGTGCTGCATGAGGCATGACCCGATGCATAAGCCCCCACACACCGCCCACACACGGGACAAGGTCGGCACTCCGCCTGCCCTTTTGCAGCACACACTGTATTAGAGCCCAGTCCAGCCACGCTCAGCCACCACCTCAGCCCATCCTAGACAGCCTGGCCCCGTCCTCAGTGAAGTCTCAAGTGAAGGAAGCCGAGTCTGCAGTGGCGAGAAGCCTGCAGGCCGTGGCTGGAGGGGTGGCTGCCCCAAGTCGGGGGTGGGCATGGCCAGGGACTAGCCCTCCAGGCTGCTTCTCATCAGCAGGCCTGTGGCTGCTGCTGTTTCATGGTGAAACAGGGCTGTTCCGAAGGACTTTGGGATTTTTTCTGGGTTATGCCACTAATTCCAAACCAGTTTTTAGTATTGTGTTTCTTGGGGGGACCAAGTAGAGGGGTGATATGTCTACATTAGAATTTTGAGGGGCAGTGACTGCTTCTAGGGCTTGGTGGTTTTGTGGTGGCAGCAGAAGAGCAGGTACCCTCCGAGCTGGCAGACACCGGGTACACTAACAGCCAGCTCAGCCTGGGGGCGGGCAGCCCTGGGGTGGGGGGCTGTGGGGCGCAGCAGTGGCCATCCATTCCAATTCCCAGTTGCCCACTGTCCCCAGGTGGATACCAGCTCTCTGAGTGGTGACAACACCCTTATGTCCACCTTGGAGGAGAAAGAGACAGACGGGGAGCCAGGCCCCACAGCCTCGCCCGCCACCGCTGATGAGCCCTCCAGTCCCCTGCTCTCCCCGGGCTGCACCTCCTCCTCCTCAGCTGCCAAGCTGCTGTCTCCACGTCGAACTGCACCCAGGCCGCGTCTAGGTGGCAGAGGACGGCCAGGCAGGGCAGGGGCTCTGAAGGCCGAGACTGGCCCCTCTGCTCACCCACGGACCCTGGAGGGGCTGCGGCTGCCTCCTATGACGTGGAACGTGCCCCCGGATCTGAGTCCTAGGTGAGTGGGTTCATGGCGGAGATGGAGATAAGGCTGAGGCCCCAGCCAAGAACACGCCCTGGCCCAAGACGCACATCCTTCATCTTAACTCTTCTCAGCCTTATGGTTCAATTCTGCCTCTTCCAGGAAGCCTTTCTTGACTTCTCCATCCTCCTGCTGTCCTGTGCCTGTTTGGTGCAGGCATACCCTCCTCCGAACTCTTGCCGTTTTGTGTTGCTCAAGCCTGGCTCCTCAGCTAGCTGCAAGCTCCCGGGGGAAAGGACCATGTGCTAGCTTTCTCTTTCCCCCAGGACTCCCGGCCAGCTCTGGGCTCCTGCGGCCTGTGATGGAGTGTCTTGGCTGTGTAGCAGCACAGTGGCTGCTGCTAATTTATTGACATGGCACCTGTGTCCACAGGGTGGTAGATGGCATTGAGGACGGCTGTGGCTCTGACCAACCCAAGTTCTCTTTCCGTGTGGGACAGCCTGGCCCTGAATGTAGCAGCAGCCCCTCCCCAGGACCAGGTACTGGGGCCCAGGGATAGAGTAGGTTGGCGGGTTGCCTCTGGCCTGGGAATCTCAAGACCTGCAGCTGAGCTGCCGTGGCAGAAAAGCTAGCAGGGTATAGACTGCCTGGAGACTCTCTTGCTCTCACGCCTCTGCGCCATTTGGGCAGAGGTGTTTGGGGGTTAAGACCAGCACCGTGGTGTTAGGTGATGCTGGGAACTGGGTTCACAGCCTTCTAGCAGTGTGAACTTGGCTTCTCTGACCCCAGTGTTCTGTGAAATGGGTTGCTGGGATTCAAGTTAGGAGATGTAACTAAAACCTTCAGCACGCCTGTCTCGTGGTGGGCGTGGGCTGGGAACCAGAGTTGAAAGTGGTTCCAGGCCCAAGCCCTGGGAAGTGGACAAGGTCACGCAATCCCAGGAATGTCCATTTCCCTAGGACAGAGCAAAGGACAGGCGCAAAGAGCAACTACCCGAGGGGGAAGAGCGTGCTGGGCAGGAAGGCCGAGGGCTGCTAGGTCTTTTCCTTGCCTCTGGCAGTTTAGGCAAACCTGACATCTTTGGACCAGGCTAGAAGTGATGGTTGTTGGAGCCAGGTCCTGCACGTCACTGTGGTCTGTTGCAGCTGGTCAGGTCTGGACCCCAAACTGTCTCCTCTTACTAGTCCCGACTGATAACCCCCTCCTACTTCCAGAGAGTGGCCTGCTCACCGTCCCCGTGGGGCCCAGCGAGGCAAGGAACACAGACACACTGGACAAGCTCCGGCAGGCGGTGGGTGAGGGACAGGGTGGAGGCAAGGAGGGGCGAGGCATTGCTGCGTGAGGCGGCTGACCCCTCTGATCTCGCCTCTCTTCAAAGGTGACGGAGCTGTCCGAGCAGGTGTTGCAGATGCGGGAGGGACTGCAGTCACTTCGCCAGGCTGTGCAGCTGGTTCTGGCGCCCCACGGCGAGGGCCCGTGCCCTCGGGCGTCAGGAGAGGGGCCGTGCCCAGCCAGCGCCTCTGGGCTCCTGCAGCCTCTGTGTGTGGACACTGGGGCATCCTCCTACTGCCTGCAGCCCCCAGCTGGCTCTGCCTTGAGTGGGACCTGGCCCCACCCTCATCCAGGACCCCCTCCTCTCATGGCACCCTGGCCTTGGGGCCCCCCGGCATCTCAGAGTTCCCCTTGGCCTCGAGCTGCAGCTTTCTGGACCTCCACCTCAGACTCGGAGCCCCCTGGCTCAGGAGAACTCTGCTCTGAGCATAGCACCCCAGCCTCACCTCCTCCTTCTGAAGAAGGGGCTAGGACTGGGCCCGCAGAGCCCATGAGCCAGGCCGAGGCGACCAGCACCGGAGAACCCCCACCAGGGTCAGGGGGCCTGGCCTTGCCCTGGGACCCCCACAGCCTAGAGATGGTGCTTATTGGCTGCCACGGCTCTGGCACGGTCCAGTGGACCCAGGAGGAAGGCACAGGGGTCTGACCGCCAGCCCCGGCACTCAGTGTTGCCAGACGTGCTGCCATCTATCTGCTGCTCCGCTCGACCTCAGGGTGGAGGAGGGCGGCAGCCACCCCGGACTTCTCACTGCTCAGGGCAGGAGCCTGTCAGCAAAGGGGGCCTGGCCCAGACTCTCACAGAGAGTGGGCGAGAGCCTCGGCTGGCCCCTACTCCAGGGCCCCTCCTTGGCAGACTCCTCTGACCTGTCTCCCTTGCAGGCTGGGGAGAGGCCTGAGGACAAGGACGGGCTCTGCCATCCCTTGCATGTGCCCCAGCCTCTACCCATCCCCACATTTTTTATATTAAAAAAAAAAATTAAAAATAAATTACTTTGGAACTCAGTGCTTTTTATTTACAAAAGAAAACCAAGAAAGGAAAAGTCTGGAGCTAATCAGCTGGAGACAGAGGAGTGAAGGTGGCAATATGGGGCAGGGGACAGTTTGCAGAGAGCAGGAGGGGGCTCTGCTCTGCTATGGGAAGCCCAGGGGTCCCAGCCTCTCCCAGCTTCCCAATGGCCCAGCCCCAGCCTTCTTCAAAGGCTCAAATCCAGGAGCCAGCACTGGGCCTCCTGCTGCCTGCTCTGGGCAGGTTCCTCCAGGAGCCTGAGTTCTCGGTTCAGGAGGAGCTGAGGCCAGACAGAGCGCAGCGGTCCTACTCCCACTCCTCACTGCGCTGTGATCTTGGCAGCCTCGGCCCGGATGAGGGCGATGAGGTCCTGGTTGATGAGGAAGACGAAACGCAGGCTGGCGATCTGGGTGGAAGGGCAAAGTGGCTCAGAGGCGGGATGGGCCAGCCCATGTACCGGCTCTACACACCCAGGTCTCACGCTGGTCTTTCTACCTCCCCTCCGGCTCACCTCCACCACAGAGTTGTTGCTGAGGCGCCACTTGGAGCCGCACAGCACAGGCCGCCCGTCGATGTAGATGGGCCTCCGGCCCTCATTAGCAATGAAGAAATCACCATTGTTCTTTAACTTGATGACACCTGTGGAAGCAGAGTGGACAAGAACGACAGGCTGGAGAAGGCCCATAGGGCAGCCACTAGCCTCCATGGACTACCTGTGCTTCCTGGGACAGGTGCCGAGGCACTCAGGGCTGCCAGTTAGAGACCCTGGAATGCTGCCTCCTGCACCCCTGCCTCAGCTGGCTGAGTATGCCCAGAGACACCAAGCCCTGGGGCTGGGAAGGGCAGTGAGGGGCTGGGAGGGACACCCTCATGCTCCTTCCTGATGAGGTGGAGGTGTGGGGTACCTTGCTTCCGGGAGATCTTCCAGGCTGGACCCTCCAGAGACAGGTCCACATCGATCTGATTATCCTTGGTTGCTCTGCCCAGGGTGATCTGGGGAAATGGAGCAGGTCAGGGCTGGGACCTGAAGAGCGGGGGACAGGGTCCACGCAGGCCAGGGGAAGATGAGAAATCAGAGACAGCATGGTGACAGAGGAGGGGCAGCTGCCTGGGAAGGATGGGTGTAGGGGCCCTGCCTCACCTCTCGCGAGCGCATCAGGTACCGCACCATGCGGCCCCGCAGCACAGCCAGCGTCTGGTTGTCGAAGTCTGGAGAGCTCATGCCTAGGGGAAGAGCTGGGTCAGGAGTGGACTGCAGGGAACCAGGGCAAGGTCTAGGGAACCAGGGCAAGGTCTGGGAAACGAGGATGTGCCCAGCTGGGCAACACCAGGGGCTAGGGGAGGGGTTGGGAAAAAGGATGTTGACGAGAGTGCCTCCTGTCCCCGGCCTCCTCACCTGTGATGCTGTCCACCAGCACCTGCCACTTATGCAGCTCCTGCTCCAACTGCCGAATCTCTCGCTTCTGGCGCCGGTCGGCCACTGTCAGCTCTGGGGTGAGGCAGGGTGGTAAGGAGGCACTTTGTGCTGGTCCACTCCAGCCCAGCGAGCTCCCACCCCTCCCTGTCCCCACTAGGGCACACTTACCATGTTCCAGAACCTCATCCCGCATGTCCCTGAGGAACAAGAAGAGAGGAAGAACTTTCAGCCCACCTGCACTTGACTCATTCGAGTGTCCCTGAGCCCCTTTAGCCAAGTGGCCTAGAAGGGGATAAAGGTAAGGCAGGTAAGGCAATGGGCCTGAGAGGGCCCCAGGAGAGGGAGAGAGAGGGGAGGCCAAGTACCAACAGCTAATCTGGAGTGGAAGACAGAGTTGGCTCAGGGGTGCTCCACCCGATGGGAGCCTCGGCTCTCCCCACTCTTGCCTTGGCTTTGGCCACTCACTTGAGCTTACTGTCATCAATCAGGTCTTCCGCATCGGAGAAGTTCAGCACCTGGTCCCCTTTGGGCAGCGGCTGCACTGAACAGACAACAGAAGGGTGAGCAACGAGGGCCCCACATGGGCACAAGCTGCTGAGTGGACAAACAGGAGAACGTGACAGGTGGAGGGCTACAGGGAGGAGGGCACAGCAGATCAGACTGCCCTCATCTGACATGGAGCACCCTGGCTCAGCTGAGGGCAGAAGTGGTTCTAGAAAAGGACAGAAATTAAAACTGGCCTTTTCTATGGGCGTTTCACTGCAAAGGGCTGCTGGATGCACAGCTTTGAACTAAGTGGGAAGGCACCACTATTAACTCCACCCTAGACAGAAACAGATCCAGGGAGCAGGCAAAACGTTCTGCTCTCCTGATTCCAGATCCAAACCCCCCCTTCCAGCACACCACCCCTCCCAGCGCCTGCCGCCACATCCACGAGGGGCTGAGAGCTACACGCCAGTCTAGGCTATTTAGAAAGCAGGAGCAGTGGAAAGTGGCCCCACCTTAATACGTTTTTTTAATATGTGGGTCTTGACCTGCTAATGGGTCATGAAATTAGTTTTCCTTTTTCAATAGGATAATTAACATCAGAGCCCATACATAAGTTCAGGCTAAAAACTGCTCCATGGAATTAAATTTTTTTTCCCCCCTGGCCAAAATGCAAAGAGATTAGTGCCAACAAACAAAACAAAAACAAAAACAAAAACAAAACTAAGAACACCTGCTTTTAGTCCTGGCAACACCCAGGACTACAGTGTATCTACAGCAGCTGGCAGCCCTGTAGCTGGCAGCCTGGGAAGTTAGGGTGCTCCTTTTCATCCGCCCTCTAATGTCAGAGGACAGGAGACTGGGACAGTCATCCCACCAGGCGCCTGCCCTACCAAGCTGCCTGAAATTCCATCAACTGGCCTGAAGTCTGGACAGTACACACCACCAGGTCCTAGGGACTCCCAGCAATAAACGGCAAGGGAGAAAGCAAAAGACAAAGTAAACCTTTACAGTAAAGGCTTCAGCTAACAAGTGAATTTACACAAAATAACTTCTAAAATGGTGACAAAGGAGTTAGCTTTAGCAATAAAAATAAACCTTATCTGGTGTTTGTTCTCCCTGTGGGAATTCAGTGACATTGGAGTCTGGGGAAGCAGCAGTTTTGGAATGCAGACAGCCACTCCCTGCCCCCCCAAATCAGACGTCCAGAGGAAGGAAAGATGGGCCTCCCTCTGATAAGCAGGTTTTCTGAATGCTCCCGTAGGAACAGCTTGTCCTAACCAGAAGCTGCAGGGCTCCGTAACAGTGAAGGACACAGTCGAAGCTGCACTTTCAGACAGTATGGAAAGCTCCGCAGCAGACAATGGCGGTAACGTTTGGGAAGGGCGTGCTCCTCCTACGGAGCAAATGCAGCCCGAACCGCAGGTCTCACTCAAGAGTTCCTGTGGCTGGATGGATTGCTCTCCCAATACCTGTCACCAGGAGAATGAGAGTTTTGTTGATGAGGGGAGAGAGGAAACAGAGCATTCTGGCCCTTGGGGAAGAGGAAAGACAGACCGACTGGGTGCAGAGTTCCACTGGGGATTTCTGAGTGGCCTGAGGGCAGCCTGACAGACGCTTGCCTGATGGGAAGAGGAGAGGAGGGAGGAGGGGTGGAGAGAGGTGGAGGAGAGAAAAGCATCCAGTGGTCATCATAGGGCAGGAACAAAGGGAAAAGTGAGTAGTGCGGGGGCCACGTTTATGTCTGAATGTTACCCATATTTGAAAACATTAATGTGTTATTTATGTGACGGTAAAATACGTTAGGAAAAAAAACCCAAAATACAAACAAGTGGCAGACAATGCTGCTATGTGACTTCTGCCTCTGGCTCTGGGCAATGCTGGCTACCCCTACCATGATGCTGAAGACCATTCCAGCTACCTTCTCTCCCTCTGGAAGGAAGAGGTTTGGTTGCAAAGTGAGGCAAACAAGACACTGGGTACTACCGAGGAATCAGTTACAAGGCACTGTAGGGCAGCTGTACCCAAAGCACTCCACACGCCTGCGCATCTGTTCTGCCAGCCCCCGGGGCGTTACCTGTCTGGTCCTCCAGCAGGTAATATTGCTTCATGAGCTGCCAGTGGGCCTGCAGCGCCTTGGCAGTACGGGCCAGGTAGAAGGCATCAGGGTGTCTGTGTAGCAGATCCTGGAAGGTCTCCAAGGTGGGCTGGCTGGCCTAGAGGGCAAGCAGTTGGATTTTCTCTCTCCCCTCTGCACTGCCATCCTTGACCTCTGGCCCAGATCCACCACCGCCCCAGCCCTGAAGAGTTGGAAGAGGTGATAGTTGCCTAGGGAACCAGGCTTGGCTTCTCCTGAAGACCCTGTCACAAAGACCCCTGCAGATGCATGTCCAGACAGTGGGTGTACTGTGGCATGGTGCGGGGAGTTCCTCACATCAATTGTTTTGTCAGGTGGTCTAACTCTCACCTGTTCCTCAACCTTCCCAGCCCTCAGTCTTACCGATCCCACTTTGCTCAGTAGCTGCTCCTCAGCCTTGCTAAACAGGGCCTTGCTCTGGATGGCTGCAATGGCCTCTGGGTGCAGCTGCCTCATGGCCTGGCAGGCCAACCTGGGCATGGGAAGAGACAGAAGGCACAGGTGAAGGGTGGGCGTCAAGCAATCTTCCCCAAAACCAGGTCTTTGAGATCCAAAACCTAGAGGTCACCTAGAGGTCAGGTCCTGAAAATGAAAAGGCTAAGGCTTAGCACCTGGGCTTCACAGGCGTCAAATGAAATGAAAAGGCAACTCTAGAACTGAGGCGCCAATGTCCCCTAAAGGCTCAGTCTTAAGACAGGTCTTAGACCAGTGGCTGCTCCCTCCCAGCCCTTCCTCCTTATTTGGCCAAAGCTACCACTGCTAACCACGGTCCACAACCTCCTTCCCAAGCTAAGCCTGGCCTGATTCCTGGTATATCAGGACTGTGGCTATAGCTTAAGTGGTGACAGGGACTGTGGAGAAGACAGTAAGGGGCCAATCCTGAAGCACAGAGGTTAGACAGTGTGTACAGGGAACTAGATCTCTCGTGGCTGACCCTGGTACAAATGCCAGCCCCGGTGGTTTGAAAAATATACCAGGTGCATGTGTGTGCATGCCCAAAATCCTGACGGGATAGAGAAAGGAAAGAGAAGGGACTGCAGTGTGACCACGCCCCCATCTTGAGGTATATTTTCTTTCTTTTTCTCTGGTGACCGTATGTGTCTTCTGACAATTAAACAATTAACAGAATAAGATGCTGTTAAGCATCCAACCAAGCTCTGAAGACATTACACTAAGCAGCTCAGGAGGAGATACACTGTTTGTGTGCGCACAGGTTTACTCAGAACCCTGCTGTTGGAGCCAAAACAGGCTTTGGTATTCTTCTGATCCATCCTCATCCACATACGAAAGAAACTTCTGGGAGGTCAGTGTGGAAAGGCTAGGAGGAGCCCTGCTCAGAGACACAATGCACACAGTGGAAGCAAGGCTCCTGGCACCTGTTGGGGTGTTTTCTCTCATGCTACTTCCTCTGCTTTCAGACTCTCTTGCTTCTGGCATCAAGCCAGGACTAGCAGGGTTGGAGGCAGGAAGCGGCTTCCCTACGAAAACTGACAGGTCTTAGTACCATCCCAGAGGATGCAAGGCCCCAGAAGCCTGCCTCCCAGGCCCATCTCTTGAGCCCTACACAATTCTCTGCTCCAGGAGCCAAATTCTGGTGTCCCCAGTACCTCTCCACTGGAGGCAGCTTCACTCACTTGGAGATGACAGGATCGTAGAGCAAGGCGTACCAGCGCTCCTGGACTTCCCGAAGGGTAAAGCGGCAGCTGAACTTCACGCCCAGGTGGACAGATGTCAGGTCGTTGGTCTATAACACCCCAGAAGGGTTTGTTTTAGCCTCAGAGCTGAGAGGAACCTTCCCTGCCACCCTTGGGGCCCTGATAGGCCGGTCTGTGGACTGGGAATCGGAGACTGGGGATGGGGGAGGCAGTAAGCCTGTGGTGGAAAAAGCACTACCTGCAACACAGCATTGATGAGCAGGAGGTCATCCGCAGGCTTCCAGCGGCCCAGATCCTTGGTCACCTGAAGAGGCTGTTTGCTCTTCTTCACACGCTTGGTGAGTCCAGGGGCTGGGGCTGGGCTAGGTGGTACGGGAGTGCTGGGGGCTTTGGACACCTGGGCAGAGGACAGGAACAGAGTGAGCCCAAAGCCAGCAGCTTGGGTTTCAGGCCTGGCACTTTACACACTCTGTGGCAGCCCTAGCCCCAGCCCACAACAGGAAGCATTAGCAAGGAGCTCAGCTTTCTAATACCTACCCCGCCCTCGCCACATTACTGCTACAGAGGCCTTGACCATATGGGGTCTTTCTATGCTGGTGCACCCCCAACCCCAGAGTAGATGGTGGGCGGGGAGGACACCAGGAAAACACTTGCTGGTGCAGTGTCTGGGGCCACAGCAATACCACCTGGGGGTTATTTTTACACCCTGCAATGCTGGGAACAGGCTGTCTGCTCCCAGAATAGATACACGCTCCATGCCTCCCACATGGAATGTGATACAGGATGCACTGGCAGGGCGGGGGGGGGGGGGGGGGGGGGAGTGCAGCAAGAAAGGGGGAATAGGGAGAGATGGGCTCCCAGGAGGGAGGCATCTGAGCTTGGTGCTAGGGCACCTTGGTCCTCTCACAAGCCTCCTCTGCAGGACTACTGGGAAACAAGAAATCTGGTGCTGCCCCCACCTCTGGCATCTCCTGATCCCTCACCTTCTTCTTCTCACTGGAGGAGGGTTCACTTCCCGAACAGCGCCCTGGTTCCACCCCACTGGCCCCCTTCGCCCGAGTAGAGGACTTGGCCAGGCTGCTCTCCACCAGCTCATCATCAAATTTCTTCCTCTTGATGAACCTGCGGACCGGTCCTGCCCAGTGAGCACTACTTACCCCTCCCCAGTGCCCATTCACACACACTCAATAGAACAGATCAGGCTCCCCGCAGGGTGCCCACTGCTCTGGCAGCTTTCACTTTACACCAGAGCTGGGCTCAGGGCTGCTGTACTCCAGCCCTCTGAGATGACAGGGAATATGCCCCCAAAATCACTCCAAGACCTACAATCCCCTCCCCTGCCCCCGTCCCACCAGGAGAGATTTGGTAAGGACAGCAAAAGTACAAGGTTCTATCCTAAAGGGACTCCGGTGGCCATTCCCAACAGAGGTGAACACATGTACCATCTAATGCCACAGACATTTCTTCCATTCCCAGTCCTTGGCCCTCCAAACCCTTACTACCTGGAAGAGCTTCTCCGCTTAGGGATGGTGCCTAAGGCCTGGGAGGAGGCTCGCTTCTGCCCTGCCAGCGACTCCTCGTCCTCTGAGCGGCTGGCAGTACCTGATGCCATCAGGGATGAATCTAGCAGCCCCTGAGAATCTAGAAAGCGAGAAATGGTGAACTTGGACCTCCTAAGTGCCAAGCAAGGCCTACAGCTTCTACACATGGGAACCTTCTGCTGCCTCCTCTTCTCCTGCCAGCCCTCCGGGCTCCTCCCCTGCCTTCTGACACTTGAGGTTTTAAGGGGAGAGTTCCTTGTTCATCCAGATACATCTGAGCTCAGATCTGGCCCAGACCTTCCATGCTGGGTGGTCTTCCTGGTGCTAGGTGTCACGTCGTGCAGCACAAGGGGCTCAGGTCAGACTGGTGATGCTGACACACCCAGCTCTGGGCATAACTGTGCCCTCTGCCATCAAAATGCAGCCATGCCAAAAGGCATCAGCTCAACACAAGTCAGACAATTGTGGCTCTGATGAGGGGTACATGGGTGGTGTTGGCCCAGGGAGAGGTGGCAATGTCCAGCCAGGACTGAAAGGCGCAGGTATGCACCAGGCACGGGTGGAGTCAGCAGATGCTTGGCACCCAAGCACTGGAGGGGTTGGCCCGGCCTCATACTACCTTTGTCCATCCTCTTATAGTCCCAGAGCCACTGGTTCCAGACCACAGGGCTAGAAGGAAGGGTCCCACAGGCTCATCCAAGGATTCAGACCAGGTAAGCTTAGAGGCTGAGAGGAGATTCTGCGAAGGAGAAGTGAGAGTCCCTGAGGCTCAGGTCTGCAACTGGCCAGTCTGACCTCTGACACTGGCACAGGTCCCCCAGAGTCCCATAAATTAGGCAAGATACAAGGAAGGGGAAGAGGCACAAGGCTCTACTCTGACGATATTATCCTTAGAAACCAGTAGCCCTGTGAAGGTCAGTGACATTTCTGAAAATAACGAAAGTTACAGACTCCACCGAAATGTATGAACACCTATTATTTCAGGAGGTTCACGACCTCTAATTCTATTTACTCCTAGGTTAAGAGCCAGACTATAACCTAGCAGCTGATAAATGATTCTTGGCTCTGGCTCTTCTTCTGCTGTCTCTGAGCGCAGCAGCCTCACCCTTCCCCTCCCAAGGCAAAGCAGGCAAAAGAAAAGGGACAGAGAACGCCAACCAGTCCCTCTGTGCCAACCAGTCCCTCTGCTTCGTTTGTGGTTCCTTTCCATTTGCACTTCATGATGACTTTGTGGGTGATATGTTGTGGGAGCAATATAAAAAACGCAGTTTGGGAACTGCGTGAGTATCAGCTGCTCTGGGGATGGAGACACTCCTAACTGCTGAGACCTCAGGTACTGGACTATCTGGGACACTCCATTTGCCGGTCCCTCGGATTCCGACCAAAGTGTCTAACAGCGGGTGTCCTGATTCTGCCCCAGGTGCTCCAGGTCACGCTGCTCGGCAGGATACTACTTATTTTGACACCTGAAGGTTATCTTGACACCGGTGTCAAGAGGCGAAGGGGCCTGGTCCCACTGACAGGCTAAAGAAGGTCTGTGAACCCTTCTTTCCTCAGCCCTCCGCTCCTCGATCCACCGCTAAGTACACACTCAAGTAGGGGAACCGATCCAGGTCTGTCTCAGGGGCTCGGGATAGGAGTAGTGGTGAAATCAGCTCTGCAATTCAAAGAACCAAGTGAGCCCCGACGCTCTCGTAGCCTAGGTTTAACCCCCACAGGCTGGCGGCGGGGAAGGGGGACCAACTCCCAGGTCAATTCTCACCCCTCCTCTAAATGCCACTTTGGCGCATGCGTAACACCTCGAGCCAGGTTCTAGCCCCATCCGGCCCACGCATGCGCAGACTTTCGGGGCGCTACCGGGGCGGGGCCCCAAGCCTTGTGGGGGGTCGTCTCCGGCGGCACTCTGGGAAGCTCCATTTCACCCCCAGCATTGCTCAGAACCCTTAAGGAGGAACCGCAAAGTCTTACCATTCCTAGGCTGCCGGCTCCACCAATTTCTCCGCGGCGACGGGAGCAGCCGCAGGGCCAAAGCCGGCTTCCGTGAGGTACGTCTACTTCCGAGTTACGAACCACGGACTGAGCAATCTCTTCCGGTTCGACCTGGGAACTTGAGCGAAGCGGGGCGTGGCCATGGCAGAGAAGGCGTCACCTTTTTCCTCGTAGCAGGCTTTAGGCTTTCCCAGTTGGGGAAGCAAACCCGGGTACCGGAGAGATTTCCTGGATGGCGGGGCGATTAAAGGGGACGGTGAGGCGGAGCAGGGCGAGCTGAGGCGCGGCGCCGTGACTTCGGCTCTAAATTCCCACCGGGTGTAGAAGTCTGAGGGTTTCCCAGGACCGATGAGACATTTATCCGCGCCTTAAAACTCCTCTATCAGGCTTCGTGCTAGGCCCGTGATGGGCAGAGAGTGTTGAGCTCGCTCTAGCCCAGGAGATGGGGCGTGCGGAAGAAGCAGAGAGGTTAGTGACTACGGAGCAGACGGAGGAGGGGGGGGCCCCGTTTCTGAAAAGAAAGGAACCCTGAGAAGAGGAGCACCGCCCAGTTGGCTTTGTCAGCCAAACCCCACCTGGATTGCTGGGGGCAGTGTGGTCGCTGGGAGGTAAGAAGATGACCAGTAGAAGCACCTTCAGGAAGTACCCTGGAGGGATATTGGGATGGAGGAATGAGCCCACAGGAAAAGTGGGAGTGTGGGACTGGGAGAGAAGCTTAGAAAACCAAAAAGATTCTTCTAAAAGAGTGGTCTGCACACCCACCCCGCAACACACACACACACACACACACACACACACGTACGTACGTATGTACGTACCAGCCTGTGGCCTGTTAGGAACTGGGCTGCACAGCAAAAGGTGAGTGACTGGGGAGCCAGTGAAGCTTCTTCATCTGTATTTACAGCCGCTCCCCATCACTGCCATTACCCCCTAAGCGCTGCCACCTCTCAGATCAGGAGAAGCATTAGACTCTCACAAAAGGACGAACCCTATTGTGAACCCAGCATTTGAGGGATCTAGATTGGTACATTTCATGAGAATCTAATGCCTGATGATCTGAGGTGGTAATGTTAGTAAAGGGGAGTGGCTGCTGATGCTGCATTGTAGTGGGTTGTATAATTATTTCATTATATATTATGATATAATAATAATAGGAAAAATGCACAATAAAGATAATGTTCTGGAATCACCCCCAAATCATCCTCACCCCCCCACCCCATCCTCTGGAAAAATTGTCTTCCTCAAAAACCATCCCTTGTGTCGGGACCAGCAGTTGGTGTAATGGCTATGTCGCTGGACTCCCACGTAGTCGACCGCAGTTCGCATCCCGGACCTGGCGGCTTACGGCTTAAACTCACGCCGGGCGCGTGTGCGTGCGTGCCCAAGATGCCGAGAGGAGAATGGAGGAGAAGGGATTGCGGCGTGGCCATCCCCCCTGGGGGGTGATTTCCAGCTTTCTGTCTCTCTGTCTCTCTCTGTCTGTCTGGCGAGTGCACACGCCCTATAGCAAAAACCTCTCCAAAAAAAAAAAAAAAAAAAAAAAAAAAAAAAAAAACATCCCTTGTGTCAAAAAAGGCTAGGGACTGCAATTCCAAAAGAGGAGTTTGGCGGCCAACAGGTGGTGTGGGGGGTAAGGGTGCTGGATTCCCACATGTCTGACCGGTTTGAGTCTCGGATCTGGCAGCTTGCTTTCTTGCTTTCCCTTTCTCTCTCTCTGGTCAAATTAAAAAATAATAATGACAAAAATAACAAATGGAATGAAATAAATAATTCTTTAAAAAAAATGTTTGATTTGTTTTATGCTTCCTTCAAGGCTTACAAAGGTGTAGCAGCTCTAGAGAAATATCTCAGCTCAGAACAAGGAAGATCCAATTCCAAAGCTGTCTAGCAGCAAGGCAAGCCTCTTCAAACAGTTGTCAAGCACACTTCAACTGGACATTGCCAGGGGATTCAAGTGTCAGGAGACTGACCTTCCTAGTCTCGACAGTATATGATATCCACTGCTTCAAGAGTCCCCTCCTCGGGACCAGCAGTTAGCATAATGGCTATGTCGCTGGACTCCCACATAGTTGACCACGGTTCAAATCCTGGACCTGGCAGCTTAAACTCACGCCGGGCGTGTGTGCGTGCGTGCCCAAGATCCTAGGAGGAGAATGGAGGAGAAGGGATTGCGGCGTGGCCATCCCCCCTGGGGGGTGATTTCTCGCTTTCTATCTCTCTGTCTCTCTTTCTGGCGAGCGCACGCGCCCTATAGCAAAAACCTCTCAAAAAAAAAAAAAAAAAAAAAAGAGTCCCCACCTCATTTCCTCTCCTGTGGACTTGCTTAATGAAAATGTACCTACTTTATTGCCCACAAAAGACTGTTTTCTGAGACATGGTGTAGTAGGCTATACCAGATAACAGCGTAGTACATATAGTATAATATTGACACTAGATGAGAGTTAACAGGTGAGGATTAAGCAATGAGGATTTAGCTGCAATTTGATGGTTGATAAAGGGTGCAAAGAGCTAGAATAGATAACTCATTCGGAGGGGACAGTGAAACTGTGAAGCAGAATTGAGTTTGGTGAGTTTAAGGAACAGGAAGGAGGGAGTATGGTTGGAACAGGGTGACTGAAGAGAAGGAAGGAGATGAGAAGAGAGAAGCCAGAAGGGTTAGATCACATTAGCCCTTGTAGTTCACAGTATAGATTTTGATCTTTATTCCTAGTCTTGCAATTGCACTGACCCCATGCCCTGTGGTTAAGGTGGCCAAATACCACATGGCCCACTGTGCAGTTAAAATCCAGGCCCAGAGGTTTGAAAAATGAGCCCAAATCCCAATAGCAAGGAGAAATGGAAAAGAAATTGCAGTGTGACCACACCTATTGGGGCACCTCTCTCACTGTCTTTCTAGTGAGTGCATGTGCCTTCCGGCAATTGAAAAAAATGATTATAATCAGGAGCATCTGATATGATTTTAAAAAATCATCCCTCTGGGACTGGCAGGTGGCTTGGTGGTTAAAGCGCTGGACTCTCACATGGCTGACCATATATTGTGGAGATAAGGCCACAAGGACTTGGTGGATTGGATTGAATATGAGATATTAGAAAAGAGAAAAATTGGGGATAAGACCTAGAGTTTTGGCCTAAGAAACTAGGTGGCTGGAAGAGCCCCCACTTCAGAGTATATCCAGAACCTAACTGAATCTACTGGCTTTTCCACAGCCTCTTGGTTCAGGTCCCCATCATCCATCATCTCTTCCCTGGACTATCACAAGAGTTTCCCAACTAGTCTCCAAGCTTTTATCCTTGCTTCTATCCCTTCTCCAATTTATTCATAACAGCTGGACTCCCACATGACCCACCATGGTTTGACTCCTGAATCTGGTGGCTTGCTTTCTCACTCTGTCTCTCTCTTATGAATGCACATGTCCTATAGCAAATTAAAAAAAATAAATAAATAAGTAAAATACTTATTGTAAAAAAAATTTTTTTAGAGATTTTTGCTATAGGACTCATGTGCTTGCCAAAGAGACAGAGAGACAGAAAGTGAGAAATCACCTCCCAGGGGGGATGACTATGTTGCAAACCCTTCTCCATTATCCTCTCAGGATTTTGGGCATGGATGCACATGCATCTGGCATGAGTTCGAAGCCACCAAGTCTGGGATTCGAACCATGGGAGACTATGTGGGAGTCCAGCAATGTAATCATTACTCCATCTGATGATCCCGTTAAAAAAAAAAAAAAAATAAAAAAATAAAAATTGCAGGGAACGGTAGGTGGCATGGTGGTTAAGGCACTGGACACTCCCACATGGCTGACCATAGTTCAAGTCCTGGACCTGGTGGCTTGCTTTCTCACTTTCCCTCTGTTTCTCTCTGGTCAAATTAAACGAATAAATAAAATAAATAATTATTTTTAAAAAATAAAAATTGCAGACCCCAGAGGAAAAATAAAAGGAAAAATAAAAAAATAGAAATTAAAAAAAAAAATAAGGAAAAGAGAATGGAGAAGGGATTCCAGTGTGGCCATGCCCTCTGGGGTGGTGATTTCTTGCTTTCTGTCTCTGTATCTCTCTGTCTCTCCAGGGATGAACACACCTTATAGCAAAAAATCTCTCTAAAAGAGAAATAAAGGAGAAAACCCTCCCTAGCTTTTAGCCTTTATCATCTTTTTTTTTTTTTTAGAGAGGTTTTTGCTATAGGGCAGGTGCACTTGCCCGAAGGAGGGAGAGAGAGACAGACAGAAAGTGAGAAATCACGTTCTGGGGGGATGGCCACACCGCAATCACTTCTTCTCCATTTTCCTCTTGGGGTCTTGGGCACGCACACACGCCCCATGTATGTTTAAACCACTGGGTCTGGGACTTGAACCGCGGTCAACTGCATGGGAGTCCAGCGACATAGCCATTATGTCAACTGCTGGTCCCATCATCTTTTTTTTTTTTTTAAAGAATTATTTTATTGGGGACCAGCAGTTAGTGTAATGGCTATGTTGCTGGACTCCCATGTAGTCGACCGTGGTTCGAGTCCCAGACCCAGTGACTTAAACTCACGCCAGGGGTGTGTGTGTGCATGCCCAAGACCCCAAGAGGAGAATGGAGGAGAAGGGATTGCGGCGTGGCCATCCCATCTGGGGGGTGATTTCTCGCTTTCTGTCTCTCTGGTGAGTGCATGTGTCCTATAACAAAACCCTCTCCAAGAAAAGAGAGAATTATTTGATTGATTGATTGATTGATTGATTGATTTAATTTGACCAGAGAGGGACTGAGTGAGAGAGAGAGGGAAAGTGAGAAAGCAAGCCGTCAGATCCAGGACTCGAACCACAATTGGCCATGTGGGAGTCCAGCACCCTTAACCACCATGCCACCTGCTTGCTACAAGGTATGTGTGCTTGCTAGAGGAAGACAGAGAGAAAAAGTGAGGAAGCACCCTCGGGGGGGATAGCCACATCTCATTCCCTTCTTATCTATTCTCCTTTTGGATCTTTGGGCACATGTGCATGTGCCAAGTGTATTTTTCAAGTGACCAGGTCCAGGATTCAAAATGAATAGTTGGCCATGTGGGATCCAGTCACCACACCATGGGCTAGCCCACTTGTTTTTAATGCTTATTATTTCTTCCATGAAAGAGACAGAGCTCCACCTCCAATAGGGTCTCTGTTACAATCCACCCTTCAGTCTCAGCCAGTCCAGACTATGGGCACACGTACCTGGTGTGCTCAGGAAGATCCTAGGATGTTTCCTACATGGGTCCAGCTGCAATATCATTGTAGGACCACCTGGCCCTTAGCTCCTCTGACATGACACAAATTACACAGCTCAGTCTAAAAGCCAGAATCATGCTTAGTGAAGAAACCTAGATTCATTCCCATTAAAGTTAGGAATGTGATAGAATGACCCATATGCCCGTTTTTTTTTTTTTTTTTTTTTTATTGAACATGAACATTGCTTTGAAAGCACTGGTCCACATAATTACAAAAGAGAAAGAAAGGGGGTTTTTTTGGTATGTTTGTTTGATTTTTAGGTTTTTGCCATAGGGTGCGTGCTCTCAAGGAGAGGGAAAGTAAGAAATCACCCCCAGGGGGATGGCCACACTGTAATACCTTCTCCTCCACTCTCCTCCTGGTATTTTGGACATGCACGGATATGTGCCTTGCATAATTTTCAATCTACCAGCCCCAGGTCTTGAACTGTGGTTGTCCATGTAATACTCCAGTACCTTAACCACCATGCCACCTGCTGGCCCCAGAATGAGATTTAAAAACTAGAGGAGTTTAAATATTTGTGACATGCAAAATTCAAGGATATCAGTTGAAAAACTAATACGAATAAGATATTTTAGCAAAATTGGCACAATTGCATATATATATAAACTACCACTTAAAAAATATAAGAGAACAAAAATGATCATTTACAATAGCATCAACAAAGTAAGCTAGCCAAGAATAATCTTAACATTAAATGTGCTACATCTAAGTGCCCAAAACTAAAATGCTATCAAATGACACAAAGGAGGCTTAAATAGATGGAAAGGCATACTCTATTTTTGGTAGAAAGACTCATTGTCATAAAAATGTCATCTCTCCAATAAATCAATCTATAAATCTAACACAATCCAATAAAAATATCATCAGACTACATAATCAGAATATAAAGTTCATATGGAAATGTTTGCATCAAGACTAGCCATGAACATTTTGAAGAAGAAGAGAAATGAGAGGAGAATAACTTTACCAGATATTAAATCATTAAAAGGCACAACCAGAAGACACCAGCACATGCAAAGGCAATTTGATCAATAGAACGAAACAGTCGAGACCAACCTAAAACATTAGAAGTGTTAGTGTATGATAAAGTCGGTATTGTTTCTCAGTGAAAAAAGATGGACTAATTACATAATAAGTAGTATCAAGACACTTGTGTAGCCACCTGCAAAAAAAGAATGTAGTGTCTCTACTTCAGTTTTTATACCAAAATAAATCCATATGAATCAGTGTGTGTAAATAAATGTAGAAGTGTAAAACCACATATGATTTATAATATCATAGTGGAGAAAATATTTTTCATAATGGCACAGAATTTCTCAAATCCTAAAAAAAGAAATTCTGTCAATGTAAGAATCTATAGTTTTTGCAGAGCAAAAAAAAACATCATAAACAAAGACAAATGGCAAACTGGGGGAAAGATTTGCAACTCGTATCATAGACAGAGGGATTAATTTGCTTAATATATACAAAATTGCCACAAATCAATAGGAAAAAGAACAAAAATCCAATAAGAAGATGGGACGGTTAACAGGAAAGGAAAGATAAATGGCCCATAGACATCTGAAAAAATACTCAGCCTCACAAGAAAATTGAAACTACACTTAGATACAATTTTTCACCTACAGATGGGAAAAAAAAAAATCTGAGTATTTGACAGTATACCCGGGGCATGGTTGTGGGGAAGGAAGTCTTCTTTTGTTGCTGGTAGAACTATAAATTGTCAATACTTGTCAAAATTACAAATGCATATAATTTCTGATCCAATATACTGATACACATGCAAATACACTATTTACAAAGTTATCAATGATATATAACATTTTTTATAGTGGCAAAAGTTTAGAAACGACCCGAATGCCTGTTACTAGAGGACTAATTAAATAAATCACGGCACATCCATACAATGGAATCTCATATAACCAGGGTGAAAGGTTGTCATAAAAGTCTTTATAGGCCATGATTAAACTTTATCCTAAGAAAAATGACAAGCCATTAAACAAATTTTAAGCAGGGATAATATCTACATTTTAGATCTCTCTGGCATCCTAGGGAGCACAGATTGAAAGAGTAAAACTAGAGGCAGAGAGATGAGTTGGTGGCTTAAGTTAGGGTAGTTACTGAGAAGACACATAAGATGTAGATTGTACAGGGCTTGGTGAGCAACTGGACGTACAGGTGCGTGGGTGAGGCAGTGATGGTACCTGGTTTCCAGCTTTGGCAGTGCGTGGACACTTGGTGGTGCACTCAGGGAGCACATGAGGCCCAAGTGCCAGGGTGATGTGGAAACGTGACAAATTTTATTTGAATGAGTTGAGGTGGAAGTGCCAGTGGGCGGCCAGTTGAAGTGTCAAATGGCTGCAACTCAGGCTAGAGATTAGAATTGGGATAGGTTTGGGAGTCATCGTCAGATAGCTGATGTTTGAAGCCATAAGAGAAGAGGAAGTCACCTTAGGATATCCTGTGACATAAGAAGAAGAGAGATCAGGCACTGAAAGCCCCCCTCCCCCCTTTCCCAGTAGAACACAGGCAGGAGCCAGCCTAAGGCATGGTGGTTAAGGTGGCTAGATCCCACATGGCTGCTTGTGTGGTTCCAGGCCCAGACCTGGGAGCTTGAAAAACATGCTAGGCGTACATGCATGTGTGTCCAAAATCCTGAGAGAAGAATGGGAGAGAAAAGAATGCAGCATGACCATTCCCCTGAGGAATTTTACCTCTCTCTTTGTATCTCTCTCTGAAGAGTGCATGCTCCTTCTGAAAGAAAACAAAAACACACCCCACCAGATGGTAGTACGGTCCCACAGGAGCTGGAGGAGCCTGGGGAAGATAGGAGGGAACCAAGACAAGCATAATGTCACAGAAGTTAAGGAAAGAATGTGGTGGGGTTTTACTGGTCTCTCTTGCTTAATTTATAATTCTTGCCAACATAAACTGGATTTTATTTTTCTTTATTTTCTCCCTGTCCTATCCCACCCTCAATCAGCACAAGGCTTTGTACATGATAGATACATCCACTCATAACTGACTCTTTACATAACTGACTCTTTACACAACTTTAGTTCAAACCTTCATTACTGCTCCTCTGATGGCCTCAGGTAACCTTTTCTAAGTCTCCACATTGCCACAGCTACCTCTCCAAAGCACCCACGTGGTACTGCCACTCTGGTCCTCACAATCATCTGCACTGCCTGCAGGGGAACGCCCTCTGGTCGGCCTGTCAACCCAGCCAAGTCCAGTCCCAGCTGAGCTTATCTCCTATCCCAGCTGAGCTGCTTTCCAACATCTGGCTTCTACCCAGTGAAGTACAGTCGCCCAGACAATGCCTGTTCTACCAATGTGCGCTATGCTTATTGTGTTCGATTCCCTGAGATTCCCCCCAGATTTGCCCACTCCTGCCACCTGCAGTATTTTTTTTTTTTTTTTTTGAGAGGTTTTTCGCTATAGGGCGCGTGCGCTCGCCAGACAGACAGAGAGAGACAGAGAGACAGAAAGCGAGAAATCACCCCCCAGGGGGGATGGTCACGCCGCAATCCCTTCTCCTCCATTCTCCTCTCGGGATCTTGGGCACGCACGCACACGCGCCCAGCGTGAGTTGTAAGCCACCGGGTCCGAGACGCGAACCGCGGTCGACTACGTGGGAGTCCAGCGACATAGCCATTACGCTAACTGCTGGTTCCCCAGTATTTTTAACCATCCTTCAATATTTTGTGGAAATCCCACTTAGCCCTCAAGGCCTTCCCAGACCCTCAGTGCAATGAACACTGCCTTCCCTTACTCTCCATCTCACTTTGTGTTTGTACTACATTTGCCCTGTGTTGTGTTTTCTGTATATGTCAGCTCCCCACTATTTACTACTCTGTCTCCACACTGGAGTATGAAGAGATTGTGTCCCGATGTCATCATTGCAAATCCACCACTTAGCACAGTGCACTCAGGAAATACTTGCTGAATGAGTGGGTGGATGGATGGACGGTGGCTGCTTGGAAGCACAACAACCTAGTTTTATTTATTTTGTAACTACTCCAGCGCCTTGCATATAGTCAGAACCCCAAATGCAGCAAGCTCTTTGGAAGTTTGTTTTCTTCTTTTGGTCCCTTACTGCCTAGTATAGAGCATGGTACCATAGTAGATGCTCAATGAATGTTTAAGGAATCAATAGATGAATAATGACTCGTTTCACTTGCTCTCAGGAGCTGCCAGAGAGGCCACTAGCTTTGGCAAACAATATTTTGTGTGTGCTTCCTTGCGCTCTGACAGTCTGCCTTTGCAGGCCAGTGGCAAGCCGTGCCATATAAATGACTGTACCGAGGGACTGTGAAGTGTGGCTAACAGACTGCGCTAGGACCGTCATGGTGGCTAAGCATTTAATACAATGAGATGTGGCTCTTCAAGCAGAAATGCAGCCTGGAAGAAGCCTCAGAGGCAAGAGCAAGGCAGCTCAGCTAAGGAGGGGTGGGATCATTTATTCCTTAGGGAAGAATTTGACTTGGTTTCTACTATGTGCACAGCTGCCTGTGTAGCACAGAGCTACAGCTGGGAAAGCAAGTGGGCATCTGCTCTAAAAGAGTTTCAGGTCTTATGGGGTTGAGGACAGGCTCACCAATAATCCCAGAACAAAGGCAAGATCAAGTAATGCTGGAGGAGGTTCAGGAACAAAGGATGGGAGAACCCCCAGGAGAAGAGTAGCCTTTGGGAAGATTAGAGAAGGCCGTGTGTGTGTGTGTGTGTGTGTGTGTGTGTGTGTGTGTGTGTATGTGTGTGTGTGCATTTGAGTTTATTTACAAGCTTTCCTGAATGGGATGGGAATCGTAATAGCTTCCAAAAGGTCTCCCTATGTGGTACTCCCAGCCTTCAGTCTGTTCTCGTCATTGCAGTTATATCTTCTAGAAGTAAAGGTTAGATTATGTCGCTTCCCTGCTCAGAGTTCTGCGATGGCTCCTAGTTCATTCTGAGAGAATGCAGGAAGTCCTTACGGTGGTCTACAAGATCCTCAGTGATCTCCAGCGTCATTCCTTCTATTCTCATGCCTACTCACTGGCACCAGCTGCACTGGACACTTTGCTACTCTCTGACTATGCCAGGCATGCTGCCGCCTCAGGCTGAGGGCTGCCTGGCACGCTTTCCTGTGGCTCATTCTTTACCTCCTTTAAGTCCTTACCCCAGTGAGGACTCTGCCACGACCTCTGCTTTAAAGTGTTACCCCTACATTCTGATCCTTTATCCCTCTTTTGTTTCTAGATAGCACTTTTATCATCAATGTATTTTATTAATTTATTTTTGTTTCTCACTTGTTTGCTTCTCATCAATAGAATATGAACTCCATGGAAGCATTTTTTTAAAATGTATTTTATTCACTCTAGTGTCCTTTACATTAGAACATTGTCCAACAGATATCTGTTGAGTGAGTGAATGAGGACGTGATAATGTTTGAGAAAGTCTACAGGAAGGTCATCTTGGCAGAGTCCCTAAACAATAGTTACCCAAAGGCTCATTTGCAAGGACAGACACCTGCAGATCTGAGACATCAAGTGAGGAGAAAATGACCCTAGGCTGCAGGAGAGGAAACGTTTGCCACCCCGAATCATCTGTAGGATCCAGCTGTCCAAAAGATGGGTCAGGAATCCCTTGTCTCTTCTCCTCCCTGTGCCACAGTGGCTGTCCACGCTCAGCTCAGCACCTTCTCAGATGAACCCCATCAGCTTCAGCTGCATCTGTCTTTCAGCAGTTTCCGTATTTCTAATTCCCTCTCTCCCTGTCCAGGCCAGCTGAAGCACTTTGCTGCCTCCTTGTGGCTCCTGCAGTAAAGCAATTCTCTTCCAGAAAGTGAGGCCACAGGGGCCTACATAGGGACTCCTAGATTCTGAGTCTTCTGATCCCATGGCATCTCTGAATTATTGAAGACTGGCCCCTCTTACACACCCTGCCATCAGTGGCAATGACTGTCCCCTCAACAGCGCCATGACCACTAGATCATCTGGACTCAGGCGTTGGTCACTCCAGGTAGGTCAGCTCTGGGGGTCTCTACCTTAAAAAGACATTCAGGTCAGTGACTAGTATGAAGGGATTTTAAAAAATAAAATAGTTCATGCAAAAAATGAAATGGAAGTATAAGTTTATTTTGGTCCAAAAAATTTGGTGCATAGTTTTTTATAATATGCTTTTTTTTTTTTTCAACTTTTTGAAGACCCCTTGTATATCCAAGTCTCCACTTCCTCTGCTTCTCCCCAATTCAAACTCAATAAATTAGTCGGAGGGAGTGATGAAGCCACCAGCCCACTCAGGGCCTCACCTTATATGCAGAGAAGAGGGGACTGGCATGAGGCTAGAGGGAAGGCTAGCAAGTGTGGGGAAGTGGCGAGCCCTGGCTCTAGAGGAGGCTGCTCAGCTCAACCACTGTCAGCTTCTTACTAACTGTTGTTTTTCGTTGAGAGATTTTCGCTATAGGGCACATGTGCTCGCCAGACAGAGAGAAACATAGAGACAGAAAGCGAGAAATCACCCCCCAGGGGGGATGGTCATGCCGCAATCCCTTCTCCTCCATTCTCCTCTGGGGATCTTGGGCACGCACGCACACGCGCCCGGCGTGAGTTTTAAGCCACAGGGTCCGGGATGCGAATCGCGGTCGACTACGTGGGAGTCCAGCGACATAGCCATTACACTAACTGCTGGTTCCCCTAACTGTTGTTTTTGCAGGTAACAGAAACCTGCCTAAGCTAGTTGCCTCTAAGCGGAGGCCAGCATCTCCTCTTTCCCGGCCTTAGAAAGCTACAGGGTTGTCTTTGGACCCATTAGACAGGGAAATAACTGGGCCTCAGGAACCCCTGGCTGGAAAAGTTTCTGATGAGAAGATGGCTTTATTTCTCACTTTGCCATGTAACTTGTTCTTTCTCTCTGGCTGCTTTCAGCATGGTCTCTTAGTGTGGGTTCTAGCCAGCTGACTTTAATATGCTCAGGTGCATTTTTCTTTGTATTTATCCTAATTGGCTTCTCTGAACCTCCTGGATCTGAGGTTTGTTGCCATTCATTAATTTGGGAAGTTCTTAGTGATTTTATCTACAAATATATCTTCAAATATTTCCTATCTCTTCTCCTGGCAATTTGATTGCATGTGTTAGACCACGTGACATGGTTCCACACATCTTAGGTGCTTAGCTTTGGGGCTTCTCATTTGTTTCCTTGTTTTCACCCTCTTTTTGTTAGAGTCTGGTTAACTTCTATTGACTGAGCTCCAAGGTCACTGATTGTTTTTGCCTTTTTTTTTTTTTTCAATGCCAGAGGGCACATGTGTGTGCATTAGAGGGAGAGGGAGAGGGAGAGGGAGAGGGAGAGGGAGAGGGAGAGGGAGAGGGAGAGGGAGAGGGAGAGGGAGAGGGAGAGGAGAGGAGAGAGAAGGAGAAAGCTCTCAGCAGGTTCTGGTCATGCCACGATTCTTTTTCCTGCAATTCTCCAATCCAGAATCCTGCACCCTGTGTGTTTTTCAAGATGCCAGGCTCAGGACTTGAATCCTGGCTGGCCATGTAGGATCAGGCTTCATCTGCACAGTGCTTAACTTCCACAATATGAGGCTGGCCCTTTTATGCTTTGCTTTTGTCTAGTCTGCTGATAAACCTGTCAAAGGAATTATTCCTCTCCCATATTAAGATTTTTCATTTTTAATACTTAATTTTTCAATTTCTATTTTAGAATTTTCTACTCTCTACTTAAATTCCCCGTCCGTTTATACAAATTGTCTACCTTTCCTTTCTTTCAATTGTCCACCTTTTCTATTAGGCTAGACCCTTTAACATATTATATATAGCTACTCCAAAGTCGACAGTTGATAGTTGCAACATCTTGAGCACGTGTGGCTTCTCTCTCTTTTTTTGAAAAATTATTTATTTATCCACTCATTTATTATTTTTTTAAAAATTTGACCAGAGAGAGACACAGAGAGAGAGAGAGAGAGGGAAAGCGAGAAAGCAAGCCACCAGGTCTGGGACTCGAACTGTGGTAGGCCATGTGGGAGTGTCCAGCGCCTTAACCACCACGCCACCTACTGGTCCCCTAGCTTCTCTTTTTGAGAAGATAACTCCTCTGATTATGAAGTCATGCCCCCCCTTTTTTTTGTTTTCTGAATTTTTTCAAGTCAGCCTCCCTCAGTAAATGGGATATATCAGACCATGCATGGCTTTCCATCCCTGGCTCTCCAGCTGAGTTGTTTTCAGAAGTTTTTTGTCTTATTTTCTAACCATCTTGGCTTCACAGTTTGGCCCATCTTGGCCTTCTTTGTCTTCAAGGAGATGAAACTGTTGGCAAAGCAGGAAAAGAATCTGTCAGACGCTCCACTTGCTCACGGAGCACTTGCCAGAGGACTTCCAGACAGTTCTCCATCATCAGAGCAAGATTAGCTACTAAGGGGACCAGCAGTTAGCATAATGGCTATGTCACTGGACTCCCATGAAGTCGACTGCAGTTCAAGTCCCGGACCCGGTGGCTTAACTCACGCCAGGCGTGTGTGCATGCGTACCCAAAATCCCAAGAGGAGAATGGAGAAGAAGGAATTGTGGCGTGGCCATCCCCCCAGGGGTTGATTTCTTGCTTTCTGTCTCTCTGTCTCTCTCTGTCTGTCTGGTGAACGCACATGCCCTATAGCAAAAACCTCCCCCCCCCAAAAAAAAAAAAAAAAAAAAAAAAAGATTAGCTACTAAGCACCTTAAGCACAACGCCAAGAGCTGGGAACAGCAGAGGGCAAAATGGTTATGTTGCTAGACTCCCACATAGTCAACCATAGTTTGAGTCCGTGGGGGCTGTGGTTTGAGTCCCAGTCCATGGGCTGGGCACATGTGCGTGCGTGCCCAAGATCCCCAGAGGAGAATGGGGGAGAAGGGATTGTGGCATGACCATCCCCCAGGGGTGATTTCTCACTTTCTGTCTCTCTGTCTCTCTGGTGAGCACATGCGCTCTATACCAAAAACAACTCTCTTAAAAAACAAAGCAAAACAAGACAAAAACAATGCCAAGAGCCAGCTTCAATTGTAAATAAATAAATAAATAACATACATATAGTGCTTATAAAACATAACATTGTCAGTTTCATTCACTGTCAAATTTAATATTCAAAATATTCCCATTACATTTACAAAATTTGTTAGATTTCATCTTGCGCATGATGGTTGCTGAGAAATCACATTAAATAGCTTACACATAACCAGTTCATTTCCAAAGCAGGGCTATAAAATTCCTTTCAAATTACTCAAAGCGATATATTTAATTTGAGGGCTTTTTAATATGTTGAATGTGATTGTGCTGAAGCCTCCAAAAAGGAAAGAGCCTGGTAACCTGGAAGACTGGGAACAGCTCCTCACTGTCACAGCCTGCTCTGTGTGTGACCTGCATAAGGAATGCCTCTCACCCTCCTTCCCCCAGGAGGTGCCCTTGTGCTGCCTTCAGCTGATCAAAGTTCTGCTCCTGACATCACCCACAGAGCCAGCCCTTCTCACATTCTCCTCCTTTCTCTGGAATCACAACATCCAGTCTTAAGCTGGTTGCTGGAGCGAGGCTGGGTACCATTTCCGAGAGAGAGAATCACTGCATTTGGGTTCTCTGAGGACAGGGTCGTTTCCTGTGCCTGGTCCCTAGGCCAGCTGTGGCTGGGCGAGTGGGGAAGGAGAGGGCCACAGGGAGACTGAGTGGGGAATGGAGCGGGAGCATGAGGTAGCTGTATTCAGCAGGGTGCTGGTGCGCTGGGTGAACCTGACAGGCTGGCGGAGATGGCCTTCTTAGCCCACACCATCTAGATTTGGAACCTCCTGTCTTCATTTCTCCTGCCTTCATCCTCACTCTTCAGAGATGCACTCACTTTTGCCTCCCTCCCACGACACTGGGCTCTGGCTTGTATTTGATGTCTGCCTTTGTCCTTTACTTCTCAGCTTTCGTACTAATCACTGGCTTGTCAGTTACTTATTTCCATGACTGATTAAAAGAAGAGTTACTGACACCTACTACGTGCCAGGCACTAATTAATCTGGGCTTGTTTGCTCCCAGAGGACTGAAACACACCTGGGGGGGGGAGGGGTTTCTCTGATTAGTGTGAATGCCTAGGTTTGTTCATGGTCTAGATGGTCACAGACCTGGGCCCAAAAATGAGATGAGGAGGTGTGGGTTTCAGCAATGAGGCAGAAAATTTAAAAATAAACCAAGCTCTATTTTATTTAAAAATGTACAGTTTGGGGGCTGAAGAGGAAAGTAATGTTTCTCAAAGTTCTAGGACTATTTAGCAGCCCCAGAGTGTCTGTTTAAAAGTACCATCTGGGAACCTGCAATTGAACAAATTACCGTGTGAGTTTGTCACTCTGAAGTTTGAGAATCGCTAGCTAAGGGATGGAGTAGGGACTGAAGCTGGTGCGTTCCTTCTGGCTCTTCAGGGTTCCAGGGAGTGATTCGCTTGACTTTTTGCGAACAAGCTCAGCTGACTTATCTGTGGGGTCCTGGCATTCCTTCCTTTGTTTCGCAGAGGCACTGAAAGAGTTAATGCAATTATAGGTGGAAGAGCACCTGAGACAGGCCTGAAATGTGTGCCTGTCTAGTCTAGCCCACCCAAGAGCTTCCGGAGCGAGGAGTGCAGAGAGGAGCCCTGACTTGACCTGGACACGGAACTGCTTACCACATTTCTGCCCACTCCTAGGGGCTCTGCTTCTCTTGTGACTCTGCCTCTTGTCTTACTTCACAGAATACTTCTTCTTTCCTCCCTCCACTCTTCCTTGCTCTTTCCTGCCCATCCATGTTTCTTCCTCCCTTCCCTGTCTAATCTCTTTCCCAGATACCAAGTCCCAAGCCCTCTTGCAGCCTCCATCGTGCTGGGCAGCTGTGCGAGACTGTGCTCTGTGCATCTCGGTGCATGTGTGCACTGGGTAGGAATAGCAAGGGGCGGGCAGGACAGTTAGGATCAAGGGTCAGCGTCTCCAACTGCAGAAAGTGTCAGGTGTGTGTGGGGAGACAGCAGGTGGTGTGGTGGTTAAGGTGCTGGACACTCCCCATGGCTGACCACGGTTCGAGTCCTGGACCTGATGGCTTGCTTTCTCTCTCTGTCTCTGTCTCTGTCTCTGTCTCTCTCTGGTCAAATTAAAATAAATGAATTTGGGAACAGCAATTAGCATAATGGCTATGTCGCTGAACTCCCATGTAGTCGACCGCGGTTCGAGTCCTGGACCCAGTGGCTTATACTCACACCAGGTGCGTGTGCATGCGTGCCCAAGATCCCAAGAGGAGAATGGAGGAGAAGGGATTGCAGTGTGGCCATCCCCCGGGAGGTGATTTCTTGCTTTCTGTCTCTCTGTCTCTCTGGTGAGTGCACGCACCCTGTAGCAAAAACCTCTCAAAAAAAAAAAAAAAAAAAAAAAAAAAAACCTAAAATAAATGATTAAATACAATCAAATAAATAATTCTTTTTTAAAAAAGTATTGGGTGTGTGCAGATCCACGTGGCCATCCTACCTGTCAGATGGAGAGCCCAGGGGAGACGCTTGTAAAACAAAGCCAAGGGACCAGCAGTTAGCGTAATGGCTATGTGGCTGGACTCCCATGTTGTCGACTGCAGTTCGAGTCCTGGACCCGGTGGCTTAAACTCACGCTGGGTGCATGTGCGGCATGACCAAGATCCCGAGAGGACAATGGAGGAGAAGGGATTGCGGCGTGGCCATCCCCCCTGTGATTTCTCGCTTTCATGCCCCCAAAAACCTCTCAAAAAAAAAAAAAAAAAAAAAAAAGAGAAAGATCTTGGAGAAGGGGATCTGCTGGATCTTCAGGGACCCAGTCTTCCTAGTTTTCCAAACCATAAGGGAAGATGAACAACCCTCTCCCCCATGCTGAGAGGAGACCGCCCAGCAGGCCTGGAGTTGAGATAGGCTGTTAATGCCAGGCAGACCAGGAAAAAGGGCAGCTGGTGTGAGTTATAAAATTATTCTTGTGTGGGACCAGCAGTTAGCATAATGGCTATGTCGCTGGACTCCCATGTAGTCAACTGCTGTTTGAGTTCTGGACCTGGTGGCTCAAACTCATGACGGATGCATGTGCGTGCATACCCAAGATCCCGAGAGGAGAATGGAGGAGAAGGGATTGTGGCATGGCCATCCCCCCGGGGGGTGATTTCTCGCTTTTTGTCTCTGTCTTTCTGGTGAGCGCACGAGTCCTATAGCAAAAACCTCTCCAAAAAAATATTATTCTTGTGTTATAAAATTCAGGAGCGCTTGAGGCTGGCAGGTGGCTTGGTGATTAAGGCTCTGGATCCCACATGACTGACCACCGTTTGAGTCCCAGACCTGGCAGGTTGTTTTCTCACTCTCCTTCTCTCTCTCTCTCTGGTCAAATCAAAAAATAATAATAATAACTAAATAAAAATAAATAAATAATTCTTAAAAAAGAAAAAACTCAACAGTGTTGTGAGCTGGACAGCATGGCCAGGGTGCCGGTGAGGGCAGCAGGACCAGGAAGCCATGGGGGGCCTGGAGGCCACTACAAGTATATGTGAGGATGCGTGCGGGCCAGGAGCAGGTGGCCGGAGAAGATGCACTTTTGGGAGCAGAAGCAGAGTGTGACTGCAGGAGGGCACATGCATGGAGCACTCAGAAAGCTAAACACGAATAGAGTGGGAAAGGGAGAAGAAAATTGTATTCGCCTAAATTTCCTTAAAAGGGGAAAGCTGTCTTTGCCGGGAGCAATATTTTGATAAGTGCTTCAGCCTGAACCTGAGATCCCAGCGGAGACCTGGATGTGGGTGGAACAGCTCTGCTTGAGACATGAAGGAATTTTAGAATTTCGTATGTTATAACAGAGAGAAAAGGGGAAAAAAGGAAAAAACGAAATCTGTTTTGTGCTATCTAGTGTGAATCCTTATCTCCACAGCCCCTTAAATTTTCAGAAAGTTGCTCATGTCATGAAATGTTTGGGGTCAAAAGAAAAAAGAAATGCTTGGGGTTAAGTGGGGCATGTACACTGGATATTCCTGTGCATGTATCTGTGAGTGTGAGAAGGACGGAGGGGCCAGCCTCAGATTCAAAGCCCAGAGATGCAGGGAGGAGACAGAGGAGCGTGGAGAGGAGAGACAGCGCTATGGAATGGGCATTGGGCAAGTTTAGCCAAACCTCAGCGGAGCAGGGCCCCAGCTGACTTCTGGGTTCTGAGATCTGCCAGTGTTACTTAGTTACTCTCAATTCTGTAGGCTATAACCAGATTGAGTAACAACAGCGGTAACAACCCTCGACTGTCGGAGACCCTCCAGGTACCTGCACTAGGTGGGCCATCATGCTGAAGTCCAGCTGGGCTCTTAGGCCGTTTCAGATGCTGCTGCGCCACCCTGTCTTACCTAAGTCCCCATTTGAAGGATGGGGCAACACCAGCACTTTAGCAGCTCTTGGTTCTGGGTAGAACTGACTGGCAGGCATCAGTGCTTTCTCCATCACAGATCTTCAATTGAGGCAGCCCAGGGCCACAAATGGCTGGTGGGATTGGTAATCTATAGGGTCATCTCATGACGTATTTTTTAATACAAAAATGAGTCATGACTTTTTTTTTTTCCTTCTTCTTTTTTTGGAGAGGTTTTTGCTATAGGGATGACTTTTCTGATGACCCAATAGAAAGGCTCCTTAGAGATCCTTGAGTCTTGGGCCAGCAGGTGGCGTGGTGGTTAAGGGTGCTGGACTCCCACATGGCCGACTGTGGTTCGAGTTCAAGTCCCGGACCTGGTGGCTTGCTTTCTCATTTTCTCTCTCTTTCTCTCTCTCTCACACACACACACTGTCCCTCTCTGGTCAAATTAAAATAAATAAATAAATGAACAAAGTTAAATGAAATAATTCTAAAAGAAAATTCCTTGAGTTTTTCATAGTGACATCTTTAAGCCAAAGGACAGCTGAAACTTTCTTAGCCAGAAGAGCTTTGTGTTGGCCTCCTGCGTCCTCTCTCCCACCCCACCCCACCTGCCCTTCTCAGGGACAGCTCTTGAAGTCAACAAAGAAATAAAACCAACAAAGGGACCAAGACCCAAGTCTAAAGTATCTCATACAGTTCATGGTCCCCATCATCTCTCCACTCCTCCATCTAGCTCTCCCTGAGAACAACCCTCAGGCCTAGCCAAGACAGGGCTCTTGAGGGATTCATGTGCAGTCCAGGAAGCAAGTATGAAGGAGGGACTCCTGCGGTGGTCTCTGAGACACTGAAGTCTTGAGAAAACTGAAGCGATGCATTGGTGCAACCTGATGGCCAGTGAATGGTTGAGGCAGGTTAGTGTCTCTCTGTCTGATGTGGTACAATAAGTGAGGTCATTATGAATATTTGGAAAGAGATCTCCTGATCTGTTGGGCACAGGCAGTGTATACTCTGGCTCCTACCCTTGGTGGGCAGGTCTCCCTGAATCCAGACTGACCACCCAGCCTGGCATCTTACCGGGCCCTGAGGGACATCAAACTTTTCTGGTAGGAGGAATCCACATCCAATGCCAGCAGCCGGGGAATATCTGGACATCCCCCTAGCTGGTCCCAGAGCAGGCTGGCAGGGGTCTTTTTCTCTATTGGATGACTGGAGGAGGCCACGTCGGTCTTCCAGATGGCCTCCATTTGGTTCCCTTGTTGGCTGGGAGTCAGATGGGGGTATAGAGAATGTAAAAAGAGACAAATAGTTAGACATAAAGAGAGAAAGAGAGATTGACAAGCAACAAGCAGTCCAGGGCCACAAGGCTTAAGATGATGGCTTTGTTTTCTTCCCTTCTGAAATAGAGTTTGTCACTGCTCTCGTTCCCTGGGGCTTCTCTGGCTTAGGAGCTACTGAAAGAGACTCTCAGAGTAGCCCTGTGTCCCAGGGACATGCTCTGGGACCAGAGCCCTAAGCCAGGCCACACTAGGATGCATGTAGATGTGGTTCTTCTTGGCTGCCCAGAGGC
Source organism: Tupaia tana (assembly GCA_026018925.1). NCBI lineage: Eukaryota > Metazoa > Chordata > Mammalia > Scandentia > Tupaiidae > Tupaia > Tupaia tana. The sequence goes on from JAKSZU010000006.1 coordinate 153,497,817, forward strand.
TCAGAGAATGTCTTTTTGAGCCTGGGTAGGGGGAGGCATGTACATGGGAGGAAGGCTTCTCTATGTGGACAGACCAATGGTAGGTGCTAGATGGATGCTTGGGGTCTTCAGAGTTTTTCAGTTGCAGTTTGAAACATACTCAGTTCATCTGGCCCCTGAGGCCCATGTACTGCCACACCTCTGATCAATGGGTCAGCACTGGCCAGGGCAGCTGAGAAGATGGGCACCTCGCACCTCTTGGGGTGAGTGCTCCCATTCACTGCCTGTTTCCCCAGCCCAGCCATCCCTGCTCCCTTCCTCACCACCCATCCAGCACTGCCCCCCCTGCACTCCTGCACCTACCGGGCCATCCGCAGGGGCACACATTCCAGCTGCTTGGATGGAAGGGGCTGCTTGCAGGTGGAGCTGCTGGAGCAGATGCGCCGAGGTAGGACTGGAGGCGACTTGCATCTCTTTGTCTTTGGGGAGGTGACCACAGGGGTGTTCAAGTGAATGTTCCACTCCAGCTGGAGCTAAAGGAACAAGCAGAGAGACATCAGGGAGACAGACAGGAAGTTATCTCCTCTCTAGAGCTCAAGAGGCACCACCTGACTGTTGTTGCTGAGGGGGCCAGGCTGAGTAGAGAGGGTGAAGCTCAGGGATCCCTCCAATAGAAACCTCGGGCACCCCAGTGTATCTACCTTTCCTAGAAATTCCTTGCATTCTTATTTATTTATTTATTTTTTTTAAAGTTTTGCTATAGGATGCTCATGCTCACTGGAGAGACAGAGAAAGAAAGTGAGAAATCACCCCCTGGGGGGATGGCCATGCCACAACTCCTTCTCCATTCTCCTCTCAGGATTTTGGGCATGCACACACACACCATGTATGTTTTTCAGACCACTGGGTCAGGACTCAGACTGTGGAGTCGGCCATGTGGGATCCTGTACCTTAACCACCATGCTACCAGCAAGCCCTGTGGCCACATCTTTAAAGTACCAAGAGAAAACCCTGTCCACCTGGAATTATATACCTAGCAAAAATATCTTTTAAAATTGAAGGCTGCATAGATTTTTAGGCACGCCAAAGCTGAGAGAATTCATCGCCAGCAGATGAGCACCGTGAGAAATGTTAAAGGAAGTCCTCAAGGCAGAAGGGAAATGTTACCAGATAAACATTTGAATCTATGCAAAAGAACTGGAAATGCTAAACATGTAGGTAAATAGAAAAGATTATTGATTACTGATATCTAGAAAATCTCCAAATGCTTGAAAATTACACAACATACTTAAAAAAAAAAACATTTTGTTGGAGGGTGTGTGCACTCACCAGATGGGGCTCAGTGAGAAAGCACCCTCACTGGGGAATGGTGATGCTACAATCCCTGACCCTTCATTTCCACCTCCTTTCAGGATTTTGAACACATACACACATGCCTGGTATATTTCTCAAGCTACTGGGTCTAGAACCAGTAGAGACAGAGAGAGACCCTGCCAGCTCTCAGAGAGTCAAAACAGGCCAAACCCAGGACTCAGAATGACTTCAGCCTCCGAACAGCAGCCTCAGAACCTGTGGTAGCAGGCAAGGAGCAGTGCCCTCAAAGCTGGGAGGGAAAGTGGATTCTTAACTTGGCTTCCATGTCCATGCAAGCTCTCGGTGCAGAGTGAGGTAGATCCTAGTCAAAGACATTTTCAGACAACCAGGTCTTGATGATTTAGCCTCCCATGCTCTCTTTGTGACTAGAGAATAAACTCCACTGAAACAAGGAAATGAACCAAGAAAGAACACCAGAGTCTAGAAAGCAGAGGAGCTGGTCCAGGCAAGAAGCAAAACAAGTCCCAGGGAACCACGGAGGAGGGAGAAATCCAGCGCAGTGGGGAGGGACAGCAGGACTCAGCCACCCAACCCCTTCAGAAGAATCTTCTCTTGTGTCACTGTTTTTGCAGGGCCCCTCTTTGAGCCCCACGTGCCTGAATGGAAAGCTGCCCTCACACTCAGGCCACTTCCCGCCTTCGCCTCTTCCTGGTCCAGTCTTTCAGCTGCTCTCTCGCTTCCCATCTGCTCCCTCCGTGTCCCTTCACAGCCCTCCTCCCCACTGGCTCATTGCCTGACCAGTCCCTCCCAAGGAGGTGGAGGTGGAGGCCCACCTTGGGGAACATGGTCACCATGCTGCTCATGCACTCCCGGCGCTTCTCCTCCAGGTCCCTCTGCTTGTCTGTCCAGTCCTGCAGCCTGAGGTTCTGCAGGCGTTCAATGTTTTCCAGGAAGACATAGAGGTTCTGGGCCTTGTTGGTAACTCCCTTTTCTCGCAAGACTTGGATATGGTTAATTACCTCTTGTCTGGGAAGAGAGGAGGAGCAGTTCAGGGGGTAAAGAGGCCTCCTTCTCCCCACAAATTTACTAACTAGACTTTCCTATAATTCCTGGGAGCAAAAGAAGAGACAGAGGTCAAGAGGAGCTGGGGAAAATGGAGTAGAGAGTTGGAGGTGGTATCAGGTGAGCAGCTCTGGGGCTTGGCTAGAAACAGGAAGAGAAAGTAGAGCAAAATGGGGGAGCATATTAGGCAGTTTTGAACAAGGCTGGACATCCTTGGCTGGTCCCCTCCCTCTGGAGACCTTGTCCGGGCCTGGGATGGTTCTCGCCCTCACCCCTTCCTTCCTACTCCTTCTCTCTTGTTGGGTCTTGGCTGTGCCCACCTGTGGCAGTGGGTGTGGGCGGGGGCACGGGTGGACCTACCGGAGGCTCTGGAAATGTCTGGAGAGGAGGTACTTGCGGCACAAGTACTGCAGCCTGCATGCGCTCAGCTCCATGGTGGTGGTGGTGAGTTCCAGGGCCTTGCTGCGCAGGGAGTGGGGCAGCCTCAGCCCAGATTCCTCATTCAGGAGCTGCAGATTCTTCCTTTGGGCCTCCACGTCCATGTGGTACACCTTCTCCTTAAGAGTTGTTGGGGATGTCCGCAAAGAGGGCCGGGTCACCCTTCGGATAGATGTCCCAGTGATGGGAAAGGAAGAGGATTTCTTGGGTTTTGTGGGAACCTGGTGGGCTCGTGATTTCTGGGTAAACTTGGCTGAACTTATGGTCCTCTGATTTCCCAGGGTGGGCTGCTGGGGATGAGGGGACCTGGGTAAGTATGGCCTCCTCCCTGGGCAAGCAGACTGGGCCCGGCTTTGGGGAGGCACCAGCAGTGGCTCCGCCTTCTCCAGGTCCCTCCATCGACTGGTGGTCGTGAAGATCATCCTCTCCAAGTCTTCCCTCGGCTGTCCCAACTCTCTCCTAGGGCCCTCGCGCTTCTTTTCTGGCTGGATGTATCTCTGCCGCTGCTCCCTCGCCACCACCTCCATCTCCCACTGCCTCAGCTTCTCCTGGTGCTCCTGCTCCAACAGTGCCCACTTCTTCTGCCGCTGCAGCCACATCTCCTCCTCCTCCAGCCACTGCTGCCTCCGCTTCTCCCAGCTGAGCTCCTCCGCCTGGTGCTCCCCAGGGCTGTCTGAGGGCACCTTCCTATAGCTCTCTGAGGGTGGCTGCTTCCTAAGGTGCAGCTTAATTTGGAATCCTTCCTTCTCCTGCAAGTAGTCCTCCTGGTCTTTGTCTTTGTCTTCTGCCTCCAGTCCTTCCAATTCCTTAGCAAACTTGCAATCCTCTGGGGACAGCAACACAGGCTCAAGGCTTTCAGTGTCCTTGCTGCTAAACATGTCTGCGATCCTCGAATGCGTGGTCATGGTGGAAAGTAGCTGATACTTTGGGGCAGTAGCAGCACTGTCCCAGGCCGTGGCCAGGGGGCTTGGGGAAAGTGGTGAATACAACTCCTTGGGTTCCTGTTGGGTTTCCTCCACGACTCTTTCTTTCTTTGGGAGGGTCTCTTTTTCAGTGGGTGCCAGGTAGTCAACAAAAATCTTGTCTGGGTCTTCTGCTCGACCTCGAGCAGTCTGAGCCTTCTTTAGCTGGAACTCTAAGGCATGCTTTATCAGGAGCAGGTCATGATACTTTCCCCCCAGAAGTTCTACCTGCTTTAGCAGAGCATCTCTCTTGCTCTCGAGGACTTGAATGTTCTTCTGGAAGTACAGCCTCTGGCTGCTGAGCTCTTTGGTCATCTCTATTTGCAGGTACCTGTATTTGGTCTCCAGGGTCCTGTTCTCCCTGTGCTGGAGGATCAAGGCCTTGTTGAGGTTCTCTAACACGGTGGACATGTACCTGATGGCCCTGACCTCCCCCTTGTTGAACAAGGCGGAGTCCAGGAGCTCCTGCAGCATGGACGTCACCTCGGAGACCTTCGTACAGGTGGTGTGCTTGTCCTGGAGCATCTGCTCTGGGCTCAGTGGCTGAGGGTGGGCTGTCAGGTTTTGTGTGCCGTTCTCCCGCCAGTCCTGCCAGAAGGTGTGTTTGGACACTGGAAGATGTGGAAAGAGAAAAGGCGGCAAGCTCTCATGGGTCTCAAGGATTATACTGATCCTCCAGACCCTGTTTGGCCAAAATTCTCATCCAACCCTCTTAAGGATCTGGAAAAATTAAGGAGCTGGGGCTATCTGTGAAACCAGCAGATAGGAGCCACCTCTGCTGGGCCCAGGGCTTGCCCAGAGCTTCCCGCAAGGTCAGCCAGCACCACAGCCCCTGCAGAACCCAGAGGGCTCTGGGATAGTCAGTCCAGGTCAATTCAATTCAACATACTCTCCACCCTCCATGTCCTCCTTGAGTGGAGTTACTTTTCTAGTCATGCCACTTCCCAGCCTCAACGTCTATGTTTGGCTCCCAACTACCCAACTACCCAAACCCTCCTGGGAAACTTCATTTCCCTTCTCTGTTACCACAGGACTGTGTTTGCTTGTTTTAAATGACTAGTGTCTTTCCATTTTGGAGGTCACAAACTCCTTTGTACTCTGATGAAAACTGTGGCCACTCACCCCAGGAAAATGCATTAAACAGGCTGTGCATGCCAGGACCTGGGCTTCTCAAAGACCGGGTCATGGCTGTAGTAACACTCCTCGAGATCCCACTACGTGGGGGAGGCCTGGTAGAGCGATGATCTGGGAGCATCCGTTCACTCGCATATTCAGTGAACTTCACTGCAGTGAAAAGCAGTGGCTACCTTTGGATGAAGGGACGCAGGAAATATGGAAACCAAGTGATGCTAATGTTGAGCCTCTAGTCAGTGTGTCAGAGAGGCCACGTTGCCTACTGGTTCAGAGCTGGGATTTGAGAACCAGATAACCTAGGTTTGAATATTGTCTTTCCCACTTGCCTCGGGCAAGTTTCCTACCGTCTCAGTGTCCAGTTTCCTACTCTGAAGAGTGGGGATGATCCTAGCATCTTCTTTACAGGACTTAATTAGATTAGGCACATTTAGTGCCAAACAGGGTACCAGGTACCTAGAAAATGCTCAGTAAATAATTTCTAAAAAGAAAGAAAGTACAGCCTTTGCCCTTCTGAAATATATAATCTAGCAAGGAAATAAGTCAAATAGCTGTATTTCAAGAAATGGTCTGGTGAAGGCTGTAGTAGTTTTTTCATTCACTGCTCCCGTCTTCCTCCTCACTCCACTGTTTCCCTTACTTGACCGGTAGTGAGCGTGGCCGTGAGGATCAAGGATCAATGCTCATGTCAGCTATTGTCTATTTAGCCCTGAGTATGGCCAAGCCTGATGTCAGACTCCTCCGGCCGTGTGGAGGCTTCCCCACAACCCTGCAGGTAGGCAGTGTCTTCCTCACTTGTATAGATGACACTGAGGCTCAGAGAGATCAACTGACTTGCCCAAAGTCATACTGCCAGAAATGGGCAGAGATGAGGTTCAGAGTCAGATCTTGCTGACTCGGAAGCCCATGCCTTTGAGTAAGATGAAGCCGGAAAATCTAAGTGTGGGGCTTGCTTTGCCACAGATTTTCTTCATGGTCTCTTCTCTTAGCTTTGGTGTCCTTATCTACAAGATACGGGAGCTAGATCATCCCAGGTCCTGGTGTGGATAGCAGCAAAGGTCCAGGGTCCAGCGTGTTGTTGACTGGCACCTCTGGAGCAGCCATAACTGGGAAGGCTTCGGGGTGGGGGGACCCTCAGCTGACTTGGAGTGAGGAAGGTATGGTTCTCGAACTCTAGCTACAAACTCCAGCTTCCTGGCTTTCTAGCCTTGTTCCCCAAAACCCACAGGAGCACGCACAGGGACCTGTCTCTGTATTACCCCCACCTCCAAGCCTGAGGGACAGTTCAGAACTGTTCAGTGCTCAATTTGGGTTGAACCCCCTGCCCCTCTCCATTGCCCATCCATCTCAAGTAAAGCTCTTGTTATGGAGGAGGGTCAGAAAGACCCCAGGAGACCTGGCTGTGGCTTCTTCCCTTGAGATGGCACCCCCACACACACCCCAGTTTCCTTCCCACGCATTCCTGGAACCTACTTTGTGCCCTTTTCTTCTGTTCTTCAATGAGAGTGGAGCAAAGAGAAATAAGAGACTCAATGCCGCCTTTGGTGGCGATGAGGGAGAGAGGTAACACTTTCTCCATCACATCGACCCACTCGTCCAGGGCTGCTTCTTCTTCCTCACTCCTCCTGTTCCCGATCTCATAGGTCAGGCTGTCACCTGGAGAAGGAGGGGAGGTGCGGGCTGAGAACGTCTGCCCCCTAGGATCCCCAAGCAGCCTTCTAACACAGGGGTCACAGCAGCTTTGAGGTTCACATTGGCTTCTCCTTTCTTCTAAGTTTGCTAGAGGGCATGTGCATTTGCCAGAGAGAGACGGAAAGGGATAAAGTACCCCAATAGGCAAGGTCACACTAACAATGCCATCTCAGTTTCTCCCTCCTTTTGGGATTTTGGGCACACATGCTCGGTGTGTTTTTCAAGCCACCAGGCCCGCACTACAGCCTTGTGGTTAAGGCAGTCGGATCCTACGTGGCTGACCCAGGGCTAACCATAAGGCTACAGTGCGGGCCTGGTTTCACGTCTTACTAGCTATTGCCATTGGGCAACATCTTTATTCCCTTGAGCCTCAGTTTCCTTCCCTGTGAAAGGGCTGGGTGAAGATGAAGTGAGGTAGCACCCTGACACGATCAGCATGAGGTCTGCCACGTGGGGACACACACCAGACATGTGTGTTGCCATGCTGCCTTCCAGGATCCGTCTGTCTTGTTGGTCTATGCCCATTGCCTGGCCCAGTATCCGGGCAGTACTGACGTGGAGTCCACAGCTCTCTTAGTTCTTGAGGGCAGCTGAGGAACCACTGAACTGCCAGGGCCAGGGCAGTGCCGGCGGGCAGGGGCATCCCTAAACCCTCCTCCCCACCACTGCAGCATCCAGCACGCCTCACCACACAGGCCGCAGTGGAGTGATTCCGATATGAATGGGGGCGGGGAGGGTCGTGCCTGGTGTCAGGGCTGCCTAGCTGGTCTGCGCCCAGACAGCAGTGCCAGCGGCTTACAGCTGGTGCCAGCACTTGTTTATAAGGGCCATTCAGTGCTTTGACATGCAAAATAGCCACTAGGGGTTTGAAATTAATGTTTATCCTGCTAAAAATAATGAGACGTCATAATGGACCCATGCCTCAGACTTTATATATTCAGCATATATCATCATCTATGGCATTTTGGACAATCACACATTTGTCCCTCTGAGGAGTAGGGACGGTGCGTCAGACATGAGTGGCAGAATGTTACACTGGAAAAGGGGATTGCTTCATGTCCATCGCTCTTCCTGAACACACCACCCTCCTCCCCTCTAGCAAGTGTGACCTAAGTAGGGAGGGAGTGTACTCGTCCGAGGCCAGCGCGTGGGGAGGAAGGTGCCCACGCACGGTGCCCACACTCACCCCAGTCACCCAGCCAGCGGAGAATGTCATACAGGTGCTTCTCTTTCGTCTTTGCATCTTGGGAGAAGGAGGCAATTTTCTCCAGCAAGATGAATCTCTTCGCGCCCTTTTGCTCTGTCTGATGAGACTTTGCCTTCTCTTTTAAATCATATCCTAATTCTTCCTGGAAACGGTCGATGACACAATTGACATGGTGCAAGATGTCTGAGAGCTGAGTAGAAATATCCTGGATGGGAGGCAGCGGCAGGTGGTAGTGTCAGGGGTGTGGACTCTGAGCCAGATGCCTCATGCTTAGTGTGACCTGAGGACATGTCGCTTACCCTCTCTGGGTCTTGTTTGTTTTACAAAATGGGAATCATAATAGTATTTATGTCACAGGGTTTTTGTGAGGATTAAATGAATTAATACTTGTAAAGCACCTGGTCTTGGGCCCAGTAGATGGTGTAATAGTTACGTCACTGGACTCCCATGTAGTTGGGCGTGGTTAGAGTCCCAGACCCAGTGGCTTAAAATGCATGCTAGGCACATGTGCATGTGTATTCAACGTCCCGAGAGGATAATGGAAGACAAGGGATTGCAGTGTGGCCACCCTCCCCCCCGAGATGATTTCTCGCTTTCCATCTCTGTCTCTTGGGTGAGCGCACGCGCCCTAGCAAAAAGTCTCTCGAGAAAAAAAAAAAGTGTTAGCTCTTACTATTATCATTTTGATTATTAAAATCAGGGAAGGACAGAATACTAAAAATGCACAGTGGACATTTCTTCAGAATTTCATAATTTGCTGTGGATTTCCCAATGTCTCTCCTCACAAGAATCCAGAGGAAATAGAAAATGGAAAAATGAGGTCCCAAGAACCCCTCAGGACCAGAGGTTCAAGTAAAAAATGCACTAGAGCCCAGTGTACAGGGTGACAGCCTTTGGTCATTTCTCTAGTCTCCCCTCCCCCCAGCTTGAACAGACTCTGAAGCAAGAAATCTGGGTCCCTGCTAGGCCTCCCCACTGTGGCCTCAGGGCTGTCCTAGAGCTTCCTGCCCTTCCTTGTGGGCTGCTCCCTTGGGCTGATTTCAGCTCATCCTGCAGCAGCCATGGCTAGCATGTGGGTATTATGTACTAATCTGTCCGCAAACCCCAGTAGCTGAGTCTCCCAGGACACTCAAGGGCCCAGAGCTAGAAGCTTGCTTAAACCTGGGATCAGTCCCAGGCCTCCACATCAGACCTCAGTGGAAGGGGGGCCTCCTCATCTTGGGCTACCTCCTGGGCCCGAGTTAGCTGGGCAGCCTCAATCTTCGAGATGATGGCTTTCACCGATGCGGGGGTCACCAACTGTGGGGGATTGTCCGTCTCCATCTTGGATCGCTCTGTCGGTCACAGAAGTCCTGTGTCCTTGGTACAAAGGCCTGGGCACACAATGTTGGCTGCTCTGGGGGTTAAGGGCCCCAGGTGGTTCCTGGGTACCCTTTGCCCCACCAAGCTCCTTCAATAACTGCCAGACACCAGGTTCCAACGGACCCTCTTTTCCCCAGTGACATCATCAGTTTGATTAGAAGATTTAGGAAATGAGAACCTGCCTTTTTATTCATTACCTAGTCTATATTTTCTTGACTTGTTGCTTTTTAAAAATCATTAAATGTTAGGCTTCCAAACTGAACATGAATGACTAAAAAGCGATCAGAAAAAGTTATTTTTTCAAAGCAGATTTTAAATTTTTAAAAAATTAGAGCCAATTGATAACTATAAAAATGGAAATATTTTCACTGAGGATTGAGGCCCAATCAACATTTTACTTACTGAAGGTGAAGTCATGGCAAGAGACCTTTTTAAGACAAATGAACATCACTCTATGCCCAGGACCTAGCACCATGCCTAGTACATACTAGGCACTTAATAAATACTTAACTGAATGAATGTAAATACAAATAATGTATACATGCAAATTATCCTCCTTTGCTACTAAAGTTATTCCCATGTAATAGCTAAGGAATTACATATTCCTCAGTGGTGTCGTGGCCACTTAATAACTTGTCACCTGACACAAACTTTCACAAACTATCAATTCATCCATTTACTCAAAGTTAATTTTTTTTTTAAAGATTTTTGCCATAAGGCTCGTTTACTTGCTAGAAAGAGCCTGAGAAACAGAGAGAGAAGGAAAGTGAGAAATCATCCCCTGGGAGGATGGCCATACTGCAGCCCCTTCTCTTCTATTCTCCTCTTAGCACTTTGGGCGTGCCTGCACACGCGTCTGGTGTGTTTTTCAAGCTGCTGAAGCTCAGAGTTGGTCATATGGGATCCAGCACCTTAACCACTACATCACCTGCTGGCCCCAAAGTAAATTCTTTTGTTGGCTCAAACACTTATTGGTAATATTCTACAAGAGGACTTCCAAAAGTTCATGGAAAATTGAATTAAAGTATGAGCTTAATTTGGTGCAAAATTGTTTTTAAATCCATGCATGGGAGACTAGCAGATGGTGTAATGGTTATGTCACTGGACTCCCACATGGCTGACCATGGTTTGAGTCCCGGACCTAGAGGCTTGAAACTCACGCTGTGTGCATGTGCATACATGCCCAAAATCCCAAGAGGAGAAAAGAGAAGAGTTTGTGGTATAGCCATTCCCCCTGGGGGTTGATTTCTTGCTTTCTGTCTCTCTGGCAAGTACATGTGCTCTGTAACAAAAATCTCTCAAAAAATTAAATAAATCCATGCATGTTTTCTTTCCTAGTACCCATTTTCCCACAAGCTTTTTGAAGACCCCCGTGTATGTGTCAATTATAGGGCAAGGTCTTAGAGATACAGAAACCTAGTTCTGTCTCAGAGGCATTTACACCTGCTCATTGTTACCTATCTGTACATCTGCCTCTGGATGGCTTCTTAGTCCTTTATGATTTGAGAGCCTGCTGTAGTCTACAGATAATTTGTTCATACTCATAAACATGTACAGGCCAGCTAAGGCTCAGTGGGCTTATCCAATTTCCCTAGTTGCAGACCCAGAAGTGCAGAGTCAGGACTCCAACCTAGTTTCCTGATTCCCATTCTGAGGGTTTTTTTTCCCTTCCTCCCTCCCTCCCCTATTTTCCCTTAAACTCAATCACATTGATAATTAGATTATATGTAAATGATTTGAATATGGGCCAGCCAGTAGTATGGTAGTTAAGGTGGCTAGATTCCATATGGCTAACTGCTTGTTTCCAGTCTCAGACATTGGCAGCTTGAAACACATCCTGGGTACATGTGTGTGCTCAAAATCCCAAAAAGAGGGAGGAAGAGACAGAGGAGAAGAGATTACTGCATGACCATCCCCTTGCGAGGACTTTCTCACTCTTTCTCTCTCTTTCTGTCCCCAGTGAGTGCACCTCAAATGCTAAATTATAAAAAAATTTTTTAAAAAGCAAATGACTTAGGGAACCAGCAGTTAGCGTAATGGCTATGTCGCTGGACTCCCACGTAGTTGACTGCGGTTCGCGTCCCGGACCCAGTGGCTTAAAACTCACGCTGGGCGCGGGTGCGTGCGTGCCCAAGATCCCGAGAGGAGAATGGAGGAGAAGGGATTGCGGCGTGACAATCCCCCCTGGGGGGTGATTTCTTGCTTTCTGTCTCTCTGTCTCTCTCTGTCTGTCTGGCGAGCGCACGCGCCCTATAGCAAAAACCTCTAAAGAAAAACCAAAAAACAAATGACTTAAACAAGCAAACTAAATTAAAGAGAGATTGTAAGGTTTTTAATTGCCAGAGGATGTGTGCACTAGAGAGAGAGAGAGAGAAAGCACCCCCAAAATGGGGTATGGTCACACCGCAGTCTTTTTCCTCCATCTTCTCTGCCCCTCCAGGACTTGGGGCATTGCATGTACACACATATATTTTTCAAGCTGCCAGGGCTGAGATTCCAATCACAGTTGGCCATGTGGGATCTGGCTTCCTATGCACTGTGTTTAACTGCGGTGCTATAGGCTGGCCCTGTAAGGTTCAATTAAAAGTTTTTTTCTTTATTCATGATAGACTGCATGTGTGTACGAGAGAGAGAGAAGGGGAAACACTCTCCACAGGTCTGATTATGCCATGATCCCCTTCCACCAGTCCTCTAGCCTTTCAGATCTGGGGCCCTCACACATGCCTGAGTGTTTCACCTGCCTATAAAAAGCACACTTTAGGGGGCCAGCAGGTGACGTGGTGGCTAAGGTGCTGGGCTCCCATATGGCTGACCATGGTTCAAGTCCCAGATCTAGCAGCTTACTTTTTTACTTTCTTTCTCTCTCTGCCCTCTCTGGTCAAATTTAAAATAAATAAATAAAGTTAAATAAAATAATTCTTAAAAAAAGAAAAGCGTACTTTAGGGTAGGCAAGTGGCATGGTGGTTAAGGGCACTGAATTTCCAAACCTGGTGGCTTGCTTTCTCCCTCTCCCTTTCTCTCTCTAGTCAAATTAAAAAATAATAACAAAGGGAATTAAATAAATAAATAATTCTTTTAAAAAAAATCACACTTTATTTATTTATTTGGAGAGGTTTTTGCTATAGGGCGCATGCACTCGCCAGAAAGACAGAGAGAGACAGAAAGTGAGAAATCACCCCCCAGGGGGAATGGCCGCACCACAATCCCTTCTCCTCTATTCTCCTCTCGGGATGTTGGGCACGCACACGCGCCCGGCATGAGTTTAAGCCACCAGGTCCAGGACTTGAACCATGGTCGACTACATGGGAGTCCAGCGATATAGTCATTAGGCCAACTGCTAGTCCCTAAAAAAGCACACTTTAAATAAAAAGACATAAATAGGTTAAAGTAGTAAGATAGGAAAAGATAAATCATGTTCATACCAATGAGAATAAAGCTGGAGAGAGAAAGAGGGGAAGTGAGATGGCATCCTCGGGAGTATGGCCATGCTGCAATCCCATCTCTTCCATTTTCCTCTTGGGATTCTGGGCACACATGCACATAGACCTGGCACATTCTTTAAACTTCTGTGTTTGGGACTTGAGCCACACAGTTGGCCATATGGGATTCAGCTGCCTTAACCACCACACCACTGGCTGGTCCTGGAGTGGCTATATTAATATCAGACTTTTGAACAAAACAAGAGAAAGCAAAAAAAGAGAAAGAGACAGTCTGTAATGATAAAGGCATCAATTAATAAAGGAGACACAACCTTATATGTGTATACATCTAATAACATTGCTTCAAAACATATCAAGCAAAAAGCTCCCAGAACTGAAAGGAGAAGTAGAAAGGCCACCATTATAGTTGGAGACACAACATTTCTCTTGTAGGAACTGATAGAAGTAGAAAAAAAGAAGGATGTATTGGGTTGTCAGAAAAGTCATGACATATCTTTTCCATGACTTTTCTTTTTTTTGGAGAAGTTTTTGCTATAGGGCGCATATGCTCACCAGAAAGACAGAGGCAGAGAGACAGAAAGCGAGAAGTCACCCCCCGGGGGGATGGCCACACCACCATCCCTTCTCCTCCATTCTCCTCTCGGGATCTGGGACATGCACGCACGCATGTTTGGCATGAGTTTAAGCTACCGGGTCCGGGACTCGAACTGTGGTTGACTACGTGGGAGTCCAGTGACGTGGCACTATGCTGACTGCTGGTCTTGCAACATGACTTTTCTGACAACCCAATAGATAGAGGTTTTGAAAAACATATTAGCATGTACTTACATTGTAAGTTCAACTTCAAGGCATCTTTGTATTATAAAATCATTGGATGTCAATAAGCCGTTTTTTTTTTTTTTTTTTTTTCCTTAGCCTGTAGTAAGGCTTTATTACTTTGTTCCACTTCTCAGGTATCTCTTTATAAGTGACTAGGACACATCTATACCAAATAAAAATTCATGGCATGGCAAAATTAGCCTTGGGATCTTCGCCAATTTCTACATCCAATGATGAACAGCCACATTCCCTGGTACTATATTTCTTTTCCCTGAAATATCCTTATGATTCCTTCAAAAACCAGATTCAAGCCACTTGTTCCTGCAAAGAAAAACAACTAGACAAAAACAATTCCTGATCAGGAATTCTGTATTGCTCTTAGCACACTGGTTTACTCCTCAATTGCTTACTTGCCAAGTAGTTGGAAAAGGATAATCAGTTTAAGAAAAAGTTTCAAATCAATTGTCTTTTATTATTATCTTTAAAATATCATAAAATGGCAGGACCAACAGTTAGCGTAATGGCTATGTCGCTGGACTCCCATGTAGTCAACCGCAGTTCAAGTCCCGGACCTGGTGGCTTAAACTCACACCAGGCGCGTGTGCGTGTGTGCCGGAGATCCTGAGAGGAGAATGGAAGAGAAGGGATTGTGGCATGGCCATCCCCCCCGGGGGTGATTTCTTGTTTTCTATCTCTCTGTCTCTCTCAGTCTTTCTGGCGAGTGCACACGCCCTATAGCAAAAACCTCTCCAAAAAAAAAACAAGTAAAAACAAAACCAAAAATAAATAAATAAATATATATATATATATATATATATATATATATCATAAAATGGCCTTAGAAGTCATCTGGCTTATTACTGTAGCTGGAGAACTCTTAGATCTTCCTTATCAGCCTGCTGAACTGTATCCTTCTCAGAGCATAGATCCTATTAAATAATGTCCTTATATCCTTATTTTTAACTGTCATCAACTGGCTTGCTGTATCAAAGCAGCTGAATTTGAAACAAGTTCAATATCGTTGCCTTCAGGGATCAACTCATCTTTCTGGGCTTGAGGTACTAAACAAGCAACACTTGGTCACATTCGAACCCTCCGGATATATTTTTCACCCAGGAAATTTTGGACTTTAACGAGAGACCATTCTCCTGAATAAGGATGTTGATGGGGAAACGAACGTACACAAACCTCATCTTGCAGTGGAAGCCCAAGGTAACTAACACCCTTGATCATGTTCTGCACGTGACTACAGATAGTGCGGACCATAGCCAGTTCCTTTCTGTTTCCCCACTTGTCCACCTGCAGTCTCTTTCTCTTTCCAAGGATCCTGAGCTCTACATTGATGTGCTTAAAGTCCCTCTGCAGGATTCCTCTGGGGCCCTTCGCAGTAACCGTGCATCCCTTTAGTGATGTCAACGTTCTCTGGACTGTTGACTGTCTGATTGCTGAGAATGGTCTTCATCCTTGCACTAGACGTGGCAAAGAGCAATAAGCCTGTTTTGATGAACCCAGAAGTTTGATATGTAGGACATTTGGTATGTGTTTTTATACTACTGTTTTAAAAACAGTTAAGGGGAAACAAAAGAAAATAAAAACAGTTATGGGCAGCCCGTAGCATGGTGGTTGACGCCATGTCACTGGCCCGCAAAGGAATTTTTTTTTGAGTTTTTTTGCTATAGGGTGCATGCGCTTGCCAGAAAGACAGAGAGAGACATAGAGACAGAAAGCAAGAAATTACCCCCCACACACGGGGGATGGCCACACCGCAATCCCTTCTCTTCCTTTCTCCTCTCGGGATCTTGGGCACTCACACACACGCGCCTGGCGTGAGTTTAAGCCACCGGGTCTAGGACTCGAACCGCAGTGACTACATGGGAGTCCAGTGACATAAGCCATTACACTATGTGCTGGTCCCCTGCAAAAGAATTTTTAATGCATAAATTCACAAGGACAGGAAATCAGGGAAGGAAATAAAGAGCAAGATATTTTAGGAAGCTTGGAGGCCAGATGGACAAGCTACTGACTTAGACTAGAGAAAAAAAGAGCCAAAGACAGCAGCAGGACCACCACATGGCAGATGGAACGGGGTGTGTCAGCCCGACGTAGGGGTCTCCTTGGTCTGACTGCCCTGTGAAGGAAGACCTACTGGTGCTGACTTCAGCAGTTCTAGTCCGGTTACCTTGCAAAGAAACTCAAGACTGACAAACCACCCGGTTACCTGAGCAGACAGAGCACAAATGCTTCCAGTCATAGAGAGCCAGATCCCACATGGCCAACTGTGGTTTGAATCCCAATGGTTTTCGTTACCTATTCTTAAGTATGAGCAGATAGCTAGGGATTATAAGACCTCTGAGAGGGACCAGCAGTTAGCGTAATGGCTATGTTGCTGGACTCCCATGTGGTCGATCACGGTTCGAGTTGCGGACCCAGTGGCTTAGACTCACGTCAGGCGTGTGTGCGTGCATGCCCAAGATCCCGAGAGGAGAATGGAGGAGAAGGGATTGCACCGTGGCCATTCCCCCTGGGGGGTGATTTCTTGCTTTCTGTCTCTCTGTCTCTGTCTTTCTGGTGAGTGCAGACTTCTGAGAAAAGACAGAGACCAAAACAACAGGTAAAGACATTTGAAGTGAACAGATTATGCAGAGAAGAAAAACTGTCAGTAGTAGCTTCTGAGACAAGATAAGCTACTACAACCCTGAAAACAAACAGATGCTATAAAAAGGAGTACTTGGGCCAGTGGGTGGAGAAGTGGTTGACGTGGCTGAGGTGGCTGGATCCCACATGGTCAACTGCGTGGTTAGAGGTTTGGTTCCAGTGGCTTAAAAAACACACTGGAGGGCTGGGAGGTGGTGTGGTGGCTAAGGACGTTGGACTCCCATGTGGCCGACTGCAGTTCAAGTCCCAGACCTGGCAGCTTGCTTTCTCACTTTCTCTCTCTCTCTCACTTTGTCCCTTTCTGGTCAAATTAAAAAACAAACAAACAGGGACCAGCAGTTAGCATAATGGCTATGTTGCTGGACTCCCACATAGACGACCGTGGTTCGCGTCCAGGACCCGGTGGCTTAAAACTCACACTGGGCGCGTATGCGTGCATGCCCAAGATCCCGAGAGGAGAATGGAGGAGAAGGGATTGCGGCATGACCATCCCCCCTGGGGGGTGATTTCTCGCTTTCTGTCTCTACGTCTCTCTCTGTCTGTCTGGCGAGTGCACGCGCCCTATAGCAAAAACCTCTAAACAAACAAACAAACAAACCAAAAAAAAAAAAACACTGGGCACATGTGTGTGCATACTCAAAATCCCAAGAGGAGAATGGAGGAGGAGGGACTATTGTGTGGCCATCTCCCTTGAGGGGGGTGGGGGTGTGCTATCTTACTTTCCCTCTCTGTCTCTTTTTCTCCAGTGAGCACATGCACTCCATAGCAAAACTGAAATAATAATAATAATAATAAATAAAAAATAAATAAAAAGTAGCATTTGGAGAATTAAAAATAAAGTAAAAACAATTTAAAAATCTTTAAAAACTTGAAAAACTCGAGGCAAGCAGGATCGTAGTTAAGTACTGGATTCCCACATAGTTGACCATGGTTTGAGTTCTGGACCTGGAAGCTTGAAAATCATGCCAGACGTGTGTGAGTGCGTGCCCCAAATCCTGAGAGAACGGAGGAGAAGGGACTGTGGCAAGGTTATTGCCCCTGGGGGGCTGATTTCTCATTTTCCTTCTCTTTCTCTCTCTCTGTTTCAGTCTGGTGAGTGCACAGGCCCTATGGCCAAAACTAAAAATAAATATCTGAATAGATAAAATACATTCTCTCCAAAAATATACTGAAAAATTCTGCAGAAGAGACTCAGCCTAGTGGTGTACTTACTAACAAACTGAACTACAGTGCTGGAAACCACATGGCTATCCTCGGTTAAGAATGAAGTGTATGTGTACATGCTCTCTATCATGAACAGAATAAGTAAACTAAAAGAAGCAAATAAGAATTAGTAGAAGAATGTGAAGATAAAGTTGAGGAAATCTCCCAGAAAACAAAGTAAAAAGGATGAAAAATTGGAGAGGAAAACAATTAGAAAGATCAGTTCAGTAGGTTCATCGTCCAAATTATAGGAGTTCCAAAAGAAAGAGAGAACAGAGGAGTAATTTATCAGTGGGATGACTCAAGATTATATACCAGAAGTGAGGGGTGCTGAGCACCCAGCCCAACCAAAGAAAACAGCACGTTACCTAGATAGATCACTTTGGTTTCAGAACACTAGAAACAAGGAGTTCAGAAAGGGGCAACATAGCAATGCCCTCATAATTCTGAAATTCAATACCCAGCCAAGCAGCCAATCCAAGGGTCAGGTTTTTTTGTTTGTTTGTTTGTTTTTTAAAAAAGCAAAATTCCAAAACATTTTATTTCCTTTCTTCTCAGGAAGTTTCTAGAAGATAGTTTCCTCCAAAAGGAGTAAGTCAAGAAAGACATGGCAAAGAAAAGATCCAAGCAAGGACAGAGGCAAAGAAATGCTGGGAGAATGAGAAAGGAGATGCCAGGCTGCCAGACACGCAGCAACCGCAGAGCAAAGACACTCGGATTGGGGCAGGTCAGAGGTTCCAATACCTGCTGTATCTGGGTAATCTGAGAAAAGATTGAGGCAACTGAGAGGAGAGTTTGGGGCAGAATTTGTGATAAATATACAGAAAACTAAACAAGTGAGAAAGTAAGATAGTTAATTCCCCAAAAGGTAAAAATTTGTGCAGGAAAGTGAGCATAATCAAAATTGTCTAGCTGGCTCACCCACTAATAGCACATGTAGTCACAGTATTGAAAGAATTGAACATTGATGAGGCCAGCAGGTGTCGTGATGAACTCCCATGTGGGTGACTGAAGTTCGAGTCCCGGACCTGGCAGCTTGCTTTCTCATGTTCCCTCTCTCTCTCTGAGTGTGTCTCTGGTGAGTGTGTGTGCCCCATAGAAAATTTAAAAATAAAAGTAATAAGTAAAATTAAGTAAATAATTATTTTAAAAAGAACTTAAAATTGAATGAACAAAAATTATTATAGAAATAATGAAGAAAGGGATCAGCAGATGGTGTAATGGTTACATTGCTGGACTCCAGAGTATCTTGGACCCAGAGCCTTAAACTCACCATGGGCGTATGTGTGCAGGCATGTGTGCCCAAAATCCTGAGAGGAGAATGAAGGAGAAGGGATTGAGGCATGGCAATCCTCCCAGAGGATGATTTCTCACTTTTTGTCTCTCTGTCTCTGTCTCTCTGGCAAATGCACACGCCCTATAGCAAAAATCTCTCTCTCTCGGGACCAGCAGTTAGCGTAATGGCTATGTCGCTGGACTCCCACGTAGTCGACCACAGTTCAAGTCCCGGACCCAGTGGCTTAAACTCACGCCGGGCGCATGTGCGTGCGTGCCCAAGATCCCAAGAGGAGAATGGAGGAGAAGGGATTGCGACGTGGCCATCCCCCCGGGAGGTGATTTCTCACTTTCTAGCTCTCTGTCTTTCTCTGTCTGGCGAGCGCATGCGCCCTATAGCAAAAACCTCTCCAAAAAAAATCTCTCTCTCTATAAAAAAAGAAATAAAAAAGAAATTTGGCAGAGGGGAGATAAAAATAATGTTTAAGTAGTTGGGAGAAAAAAGGGAAAAGACCTAAATCTTCAAACCTTCCCCTAGTATTTATGGGGCTGGGCAAGACTGCTCATAAAGACTTGCATACTAAATATTTCAATGCTACAAGTTAACAAACTGTTAATATAGCTTCTAACCTCTAACTTTCCAAAAATATACCTTCATAAAGACCTGAAAGGCCAGGTTCTATGTTAAGAATTTTTGGACTCTCCAGAGTTCTACACTAGAAACTCAGGTAGTAGCTCCCTGCTACTGGCTTCTGCCTGACGCCCTCCCCCCTGCCCTGTTTTGTCCTGCAATGAGAGAGCCTCCAGAAGGTCCTGTGGACACCCTAGCTTGTGCTCACATCTCTCTCTGCAAACAGCTGCCTCTGGCTATCCATCAGGCCTAGGGATGCCCCTACTATCTGCAAGGTCTGTCTGGCAACATGACTGACTCTACTGTTCGAGTCTCAGACTCAGTGGCCTGAAACACATGGCAAGCACAGGTGCGTGCATGTCCAAAGTCCCTAGAGGAGGATGGAGGAGAAGGGATTCCATTGTGGCCAGCCCCCCAACCACTCCCTGCTGGGTGATTTCTCACTTTCCCCTCTTCTATCTCTCTCCATGAGTGCATGCACCCTATGACAAAAACCTAAAAAAAAAAAAAAAAAAAAAAAAAAAAAAAAAGTTTATGGAATCTCTCAACCACTTCTGCTATGCCCACAGTTAATAATAATATGGTTTGGACCAGCTGGTGGCTTGGTGGTTAAGGCAGCTAGATTTCACATGGACAACAGAATAGTTTGAGTCCTGGACCTGACGGCTTTAAAAACACACCAAGGGGCCAGCAGGTGGCATAGTGGTTGGGGCACTGGATTCCCACATGGCTAACAGCTGGAGTCCCAGACCCAGCAGCTTGAAATTCAGGCTTGGTATGTGAGCCCTGTGTGCCCGAAATCCTGAGAGGAGAATGGAAGAGAAGGGATTGTGGTGTGGCCATCTCCTCCCCCGTGGGGGGGATTTCTTGCTTTCTGTCTTTGTTTCTCCAGTGAGCACATGTACACTATAGCAAAAATCTCTCAAAAAAAAAAAAAAAGAAAAAGAAAAAGGAAAGAAAGCCACACCAAGCACATGTACACATGCCCAAGATTTCAAAAGGAGAAATGGAGCAGGGATTGCAGCATGACCATGCTCCATAGAAGGACCTCTCTTTCTCCAGTGAGTGCACATGCCCTGTGGTAAATTAAAAAATAATAAATAATACGGTTTGAAAACCACAGGACTGGGGCCGGCAGGTGGCGTGGTGGTTAAGGGCACTGGACTCCCATATTGCTGATCACATTTCAAGTTCTGAACCTGGCAGCTTGCTTTTTCACTTGCTTTCCCCCACTATCCCTTCAAGCAAATTAAAAATAAATAAAGTTAAATACAATAATTATTAAAAAAAAAAAAAACAGGACTTGCTCACTTTTGAGTCCACTTAGGTATTGTGATTTTAAACAAAAAAACACGATGAAGTTTCTTTCTGCAGAGAATGAGTCCCACTTCCTTTTCCTTTCATTTGTCACCTTAAATTCAGGACTTTAACTTTGTGTTAGTTGTTTTTCCAGACTTTAAGCTCCTTGCAATCGAGGACTGGCTCAGAGTTCTTTGGCTCTCAGGCACCTAGCACAGTACCAAGCACAGAACTCATGCTCAGGTAAGCTGTGATGATAGGGGAAACGTGCAGCAAGCATCTTTACAGGCTTTGGAGAGGAGCTGTTCAGTACCTTTTTGCACAGTACGCCTGGAGCCCTGTCAGTTACTAGCTTTGAGACCGACTGCATTTTCATTAACTAGCTCTAGGTTACAACTTCCATATTTGCGTAACACAATATTTATCTCACATTTTGCTCTCTTGAGTTCACGGTTTGTCGGGAGCCAGATCCCAGAAGTAACTTCAGCATCGTGAGAGAAGCACGTGTACAACTTTTGAGAAGGGATTTCGGGTACGTCTATGTCTGGGTTTATTTATTTTTTTCAAATTGCTGTAGGCCCAGGGTTTGGAACAGTTTCTGGAACAAAACAGGCACTCTATGAATAAATATTATAGTTCTTGAGTTAATGAAAAGTGCTAACAAAAATTACACAAGAAACATTTAAAATGCCTTTATCACGGGCACAGGTATCCTATACATGGAACGAATGCTTCGTCCCAGCCCCGCCCCATCCTTGCAGCGTCGGAGCCGCGGCTGCAGCCACCGGCACTCAGCGGCACTCAGCGCGCTGGTAAGAGTTGCAAAGGCCGGTCCGCCGGGACCGAGCTGGGCGCAGGTGCTCGCCCAGCGTCGGAAGCTCGGGCCGCCAGTCAGAGCCCGGGAGCAGGCACGCCCCGCCCCCGGGGGCGGACCCCGGACCCCATGGCACGGGGGCGGGGCCTGCTTCTCCGCGCCGGGGGGCGGGGCTGGACCCGGGCGTACCGGGCCGGTGGTGGGTCCCGCTCGGCGACGGGAGCAACCGGAGCCCCGGCCACGAAGGGGTGCGACCCCCCACTGGCCCCGCCTTCCCGGCTGCGGCCCGGCCAATCAGAGCGACGTTTACTGGCGGGTGGGCCGAGCCGGCCCAGCTGCTCTGAGGCTCTGGCATGGTAACGTCCCCGCGCGGGGGTGGAGGGGCCCGGGGCGGTCCCACAGCGCCCCCTGCGGCCCGGGCCGTGGCTGGGGGCACGGGGAGGCCACCGGGGGTACTCGGGACCCCGGGGGTGGGAGCAACTGGAGCGAGGGGCTGAGGGAGAGGAGCCCAGGAGGGGGGATGGGGCGGGGATTTGGGGGAGAAGGGGCGGGGGAGGCCATGATGGAGCATGGCGGGGGGCGTGCGGGGTTGGGGGTGAGAGAGACGAGAGTTGCGGGACTGGGTGAGGAGGAAGAGAAGAGCGCAGAGTGGGTTTGTGGGGAAAAGTCGGGAAAGAAGGCGGCGGGAGGTGAGGGAGCCGCGGGACAAGGGGAGAGGTGGGGACCACACTTTCCCTCCTGGGACTTTTGGCGTGCGGCACGCCCCTCCCCAGACCTAGTGCTTGTTCCCTTTGGAAGCCCTGGGTACCCCCGAGACCACTTGGAGACCCTCCCCTCTTCGTTTCTCCGCATTTGCAAGACCTTATCTCCTGAGGTGAGCAGGGGGCTTCGGGCCCTCACCAGTGCTGGATGGTCGAGAAACAGGAGAGCAGAAGCCCCTTGCTCCCAGCCCTGGCTCTGCTATCAGTAAACTAACTCTGTGTGACCTTGGGCAAGTCACTGCCTTTCTTCTGGCCTCAGATTCCTATTGATTTTTTAAAAAGCCTGGTGGGGGGAATGTGTGCAAGTGATATCCCAGATCCTTCCAGTGCCAAGATGAGGTGATTGTTGAGGAAGTGCAGGAGAATGGGTTCTCTGACATGGGGAAGTAAAGGAAAGGACGAAGGTGGAGACTAGGCCTTCAGCTGGGGATGGGGGCAAATCCCCAGGGATGTGGGGGCATGGTAGATTACAGCCGGCTGTGGCTGGCTGACCTGTGCCCTGGAATCGCCTTGGAGGGATGGCCGCACCCTGTAAGTAGAGGAGGAGGTTGAGACCTAACCTGAGAAAAATGAAGACCAGAAGTAACATTTTGTTCTTCAAAGGGAGCCTGATGAGGAGGCGGTAGATCAGGGAGAAGCAAGGGGAAGATGTGTTTTGGTAAGGCAGCCAGTATCTTTGGGGAGCAGGAGAAATAGTAGGGCTGGGTCGGGAGAGTGGGGTCTAGGATGAGCTTGGAAGCCCGGAGGCAGAGGCTGGTGCTGCCTGGTAGGTGAAGAGGGTAGCAGGAAGATTAGACCACGGTCATCAGCTGGTCTCAGCTAGTTCTTTTTGATGGCGGCTGCCTCTTTCTGAGAGGTGTGCCTCCCAGCCTTCACTTTCCAACACAAATCCCTGTAGGGAGTAGGAATGAGTCAGACCAGGCAACATTGGGATAACCTGTCTTTCTGAGGACTTCAGGATCGTGTGAGGACCAGGCAGAAAAGAAAACTGGGGAATGAATCAGAGAGTAAGACATATTGTGGCACTGTCACCCTTGCTGGGGGGGCAGCTTTGTGGAGTAGTTGAAAGCAGTCTTTGGGGCAGGTGCTTGGATTCAGACCTGCCTTTGCCATTTACTCTCTTGGAGCCTTGGTCAAGTTAATCTCTCTGGACTTCAGTGTCTTCATCTACAAAATGGGAATAATAAACTTTAAGATGGTTGTGAGGATTAAGTGAGTGGTATGGTTTCTGGCTCATAATAAGCACTCAGTAAATATTAGCTATTAGCTGTGGTTATCCCCTTTTTTCATTCTCTTTTTCCTCTCTCTCCATATTTGTCCTTTTTTCCTTTTGTTCTTTCTTTGGAATTTCTGAGATGCCCCTCAGATGTGAAGACTGAGAAGAATCATTTGCTTTTTTGAATGGAGGTGGGGTGGGAGAAGGTTTCCGTTGGCCCAGGTGACCATATGGTGATCAGATGATCAAGTATTTCTTCATGGTCTCCCCAGCTTACAAATGTGTGTGTCGTTTTCCAGGGAAGACACAGTCTCTCTTTCAGCCCCTGTTCTTATATTCTGCTCCGAAGCCAGTTACTTCACATTCTCACCCAAAAGTGTAGTAGGACCCAAAACTACTGGCACTGCAGCACACATGGGAGGATCAAGGATGTTTCAGAGAGAAAGGGACACACATGGCGCAAAGGAAGCTCAAAAAGAGCTTTGGAAGTTCTGTAGTAATTCATGTCCAGTGCATTGCCCTAACCTCTGTGGGGAGCTGTCCAAGACAGGTCAGTGTCTGAATCCTGGCCAGAGGTCTCCATCCCCAGTTATACACATGGCTTTTTCTTTAGCTTTCCCCATGCTAGTATGTGACTGCAGTTCCCCAGTCCACAGAAACTTCTGCCAAGCCACGTCTCTGTCACAGCCTATACACAGAAAAATTGTATAGATGTACATGGGCACATACACATGCACTGTTTTACAGGTGTGTTTTGGATATTTCATTTTGCAAACATAAAATTAGGGATGAGACTGAATTTTATCACAGCACTTTGTGTACTGGTCCCTAACTAAATGCCAGGGTAGGTTTAAAAGGAAAAAAACTCAATCCCTAAATGTAGGGAAAGCCCCACTTAAGTGGGGAGACAGGCAGCCCCACATGAAATGCCCAAGAAACACAGAGTGGCGTGTCACTCTGCAAAGTAGTGCGACATTTATCTTGAGGACACAAAGAGGTCAGAGTAGGTAGGAGTGCATGTATGTGTAGAGGATAGTCGTAAAGGTAACCTGAAGTGAATATTTAACCATCTTGAACAAAGCAAGAGACAAAGTGTAATAAAACATGAGGATCATCTAGCTATACAGAAAGGAGGTACAGAGAGGAGGAGGTAAACCATTGATTCAGGGTGAGCTGAGAAGAGTGTGGATGGGCTTCCATGAAAGACTTTGAATGTTAGAGGAGAGGTATTGTAGGGCATGCAGAGGGAGCCACCGTTGGTTCTCGGGCAGGGGAATACTGGATCCTTGCTGATTCAGCCATTTGGGTTGCAGGGGATATACTAAAATGGAAAACAGACCTGCCTCCTGCAGCAGAAACTGCTTTTAAGGGAGGAGGGTGGAGGGCAGGCTGGATCTAGGACCACCTCCTCCATGGGTAGCCAAATCCATAGATGCTTTATCCCTTATATAAAATGGTGAAGTGTTTGCATATAACCCACATACATCCTCCTGTATACTTCCAGTCCTTTCTAGATTACTTATAACACCTAGTACAATGTAAGTGCCATGTGAGTAGTTGCTATACTGTATTGTGTAGGGGATAATGACAAGGAAAAAAGTGTACATGCTCAATGAAACCAATTATTTTTAAAAATATTCTCTGCCTATGGTCGATTAAATTGGTGAATGTGGAGGACTGATCATGTTCCCCCTTGTGTGAAAAGAGGGGGTTACCTTAGGGATTGCCAAGGTGTGGTCCCCTGTAGCTCTCACATTCTATGTTCCCTGAGTAACTAGTAGGCCTTACCAATGACTCCCTGCTGTTTTGTGGTAATTGCAAAGACCATTCAGTTATTAAGTCAACAAATACAGCACCTACTGTGTGCCTATGGAGGGATGGGGAGAAAGTGCAGTGGGAATAGGGTATAGCCCCTGGCCCTTAGAGTTTTCAGTCCTGTGGGGGCCGCAGATATTATGTTTCATTAATTTTAAGATTCACATTTCTGATACTAGGATGCATCTTAAAATCAGTAAGATGCCTGGCGTAGTAGTTAAGGCATGGGATTCGCACATGGCTGACTGTGCTTTGAGTCCGGACCTGGTGGCTTGAGACTCATGCCAGGCATGTGTGCATATATGCCCAAAATCCTGAAAGGAGAATGGAGGAAAAGAGATTTTGGTGTGGCCATTGCCCTGGGAGTGATTTCTCACTTTCCCTCTCTCTGGTAAGCACACATGCCCTATAACAACAACAAAGAAAAAAATTGGGACCAGCAGTTAGCGTAATGACTGTGTCGCTGGACTCCCATGTAGTCGAACGCGGTTCAAGTTCCGGACCTGCCAGCATAAACTCATGCTGGGTGCGTGTGCGTGCGTGTCCAAGATCCCGAGAGGAGAACGGAGGAGAAGGGATTGTGGCATGGCCATCCCCCCTGGGGGGTGATTTCTCGCTATCTCTCTGTCTCTCTGGCAAGTGCACATGCCCTATAGCAAAAACCTCTCAAAAAAAAAAAAAAAAAAAAGATAGTGTATCAGGCCAGCTCCATGGCCTGTTGGTTAAGGTAGTCGGATCCCACATGGCTTATTGTATGTTCAAATCTAGACCTGGTGACTTGAAAAACATGCTGGGTGCACATGTGTGTATACCCAAAATCCCGAAAGGAGGGAGAGAGATGGAGGAGAAAGGACTGCAGTGTGACCATCTCCTGTTTAGGGTGGGGATACTGTCTTCTCTCCCTCTTTCTCTGTCTCTCTCTGGCAAGTGCATGTGTCCTCACACACTCATGCACACATGCACAGAATGAATGGGGTATCATAATACAATTGGCTGCATTTGTTTATTAGTACTACATAAGGTGATACGATGATCAGAATTACTCGAATAACTGTCTCATCCAGTGGTTATATTACTACCAAAGGGGAAGGTACATGGTGGTGTATGAGCATGTAAAAGAGGGCTCTGGGGCCAGCCAGGTGTCATGGTGGTTAAGGCAATTGGATCCCACATGACTGAGTGCACAGCTAAAGTCCTGGACCTGTCAGTTTGGAAAATATACCAGGCACATGTGTGTATGCCCAAAATCCCAAGAAGAGAATGGAGGAGAAGGAATTGTGGCATATCCATTCCCCTGGGGAATGAGTTCTCATTTTGCCTGTCTCTCTTTTTCTGTCTCTCTCTGGTGAGTGCACATACCCTGTAGCAAAAGCTAAAACAAAAAGAGGGCTTTGACTAGGCCAGTGGGTTGGGAAAGTCTTTCCTGAGGAAATGATAATCTGAGGAAATGATCAGCAGATGGGAAGTGTGGGTAGGTGAGCTGTGGTGTGGGCGGGGCTTACGGAAAACTGAGAGAAGGTGAGTGAGTACGGCAGGGTCACAGGCCTGGGAGCTCAGCATGGGAAAGGCTGGCAAGGTAGTTGGAGAGCAGACTTCCCATAGCATTGCAGGTCCCAGGTAGCAGTTTTTGCGTGTACCCCAGGAGCAGCCAGCAGCCACTGAAGAGTCTTCGGCAGACAGTAATGGTCTAAGATGCATTTTAAAGAGGTGGTTGTGGCTATTTAGGGGATAATGACAAGGAGATTAGAGTGGATGTGGGGAGAGCAGTTGGGAGGCTGCTGCAGTAGGTCAGATGAAAAAAGATGGTGGCTTGGACAGGGAGTAGTGGTGGTAGATGAGGAAATGGAGAGAAGTAGATTCAGGAACTCTTTAGGGGGCTGGCCCTGTGGCTTTGTGCGTAGAGGAGCCAAATCCCACATGGCTAACTGTGCAGTTTGCAGCTTGAAGAATACACTTTGTACATGTGTGTGCATGCCCCAAATCCCAGCAGGATGGAGAGGCAGGAGAGAAGGGATTGCCGCCCCATTGGGGGTACTTTCTTGCTTTCCCTTCGCTCCCTCTTACCATGTCTGTCTCTCTCTAGCAAGTACATACACCCTCAGACAATAAATAGTAAAAGGAAAGAAAAATTAAAAAAAGAAATCTTTAAGGGATAAAATTAACAGGACTCAAGCTGGCTCTGTGTCCTGGTGGTTAAGGCAGCCAGGTCACACATGGCTGACCATGTGGTTTGAGTCCTGTACCTGGAGAAACATAAAAGGCTCATGTGCATGTGTGTCCAAAATTCCAAAAGGAGGAAGAGATGGGGGAGAAGAGATTACAGTGTAACCATCTGCCATGGAGGTGCTTTCTCCTTTCTCTGTCTCTGTCTCTCTGGCGAGTGCACATACCCTCTAGAAAAGAAATTAACAGGACTCAGCAATGAACTGACGAGAGAGGGAAGTGTGGAGAGTGACTCATAGGTTTCTATCTTGGACTACTGACGGGATGGTGTGGTGGTGCCAGTCACTGAGATGGGCAGCCCTGGAGCCTGGCACAACCCAAAGTCGATTATTTGGGAGAGGCGCCTAAGGCAGTTTGAGGTGAGGAAATGTACAGCAAATTGGTGTCCCTCCCATATTGGTTCCTGACATCCTGTGTTGAGGAGCATTTTGGGGGACAGGTTGAATATAGGGCTCAAGTGGTTGAACACTGAGAAAACGTGAGTCAGATTGGAGTAGTTTTAACTCATAGCCATTTCTTCTTAGAACAAGATGAAGGACAAATACTGCTAACGTTAGAGATTAGAAAAGAAATTTTTAAAAAGAATTATTTAATTTTATTGTAATTATTTTAAAAATTATTTTATTAAACTTTATTCATTGTCATTGTTTTTTATTTTTTGAAGTTGACCAGAGAGAGAAGGAAAATGAGAAAGCAAGCTGCCAGGTCCAGGACTTGAACTGCGGTCAGCCCTGTGGGAGTCCAGCCGCCTGAACCACCATGCCACCTGCCAGCCCCATTATAATTATCTTTTAACTTGACCAGAGAGAGACAGAGAAAGGGAAAGTGAAGTAGCAAACCTCCAGGTCTGGGACTCAAACTGCAGTCAGCCATGTGGGAGTCCAGCACCTTAACCACTATGCCACTTGCCGGTCCTAGAAAACATTTTTAAGGCCAGACCACAGCCTGGTGGTTAAGGTGGCTGGATCCCACATGGCGTACTGTGGGGTTCGAGTCTTGGATCTGGCAGCTTGAAAAACATGTTGGGCATGTCTGTGTCCATGCCCAAAATCCTAAGGAGGGAGAGATGGAGGAGAAGGGATTGCGGCATGGCCAGTATGGGGTGAGAAAGAACCCTCCCAAGCACGTGCGCCCTCTGGAAAATTTTTTTAAAAGAAAGAAAGCATGTTTAAATGTCAAGACCTCTCAGCATAGTGTTAATTGGGAAGCAGTGGGGTGGTTTCTGTTCAGCCAGCTACTACCTTTTCCTAGAAGTCCTCTTTACCTCCTGCTCCCCAATTTTCAAGAAAAAAAAAGGGCAGGGCCTTTTAGCTGCATTTTAAAGCTTCAGTTTACTTCAAAAACATTGTTTTTGTTGGTGTCATATTCAAAAAGTACAAAAGAGTACACAATGACAAGTCTCCTTTCCACCTCTGTCCCCCTACCACCAAGTTCCTGTGTGTCATCTTTTGCCACACCTTGCTATTTTTCACTCACCAATGTATCTTAGAGATTGTTTCATACTGAGCCAATTCACTTCTTCATTCTTGTTTCTAATTGCATAGTACTCAGTTTTATGTTTGTGTGTAATTTCATAGTTCCTTACTGATGGGTATTTAAGATTATTCTAATCTTCTATTTTATAAATAATGAAATGAAAACCTTATACATATACCATTTTGGCTGTGTGAGGCTAAATCTACAGAATAAATTTTTAGAATTGGCAGCTCCTGTAGAGAGATTTGTTCCTTCTTTTATTCTTTCATTCATTCAATATTTATTGAGTACCTATTATGTGCCAGGTGTTGTAGCAGGTACCAGGAATCCAGCTTTCAACAAGTCAGGTATGATCCCACCCTCATGGAATGTTCTCATCCTCTAGTTGGGGGAAGAGTATACTCAGACAAACAGGATGATTACAAAATTGTATACATGAGGAAACTAAAAGGGGGGTCAGATAGTAAATTGGGAGGAGCTATTCAGAGTGAGGGAGCTTCCTAGAGAAAGTGATATTTAAGCTGAGCTCTCAAGAAGGGGATGTGGTCAGCCATTAGGCGCAGGACAGAGGCTTAGGCTGTTCTAAGTCTGCATCCACAGGGAGGAGAGTTTGGGATTTGTGGAGGAGGGATAGCCTCAGAGAGGGTGGGGATAGAGCTGAAGAGGTGAGGTACGATTGGGAATGGACGATGTCAAAGAAAGTGGGTGACTAGGGCAGGCCTGAGAGGGAGGAAGCTCGTCATGAAAAGGAGAGTTAGATTAGTGTTGTAAAGGCTTAGCAGTGATGCCTGTCTCCAGAACTTTGGGTTGAATTTCTATAACTGGGTTAACTGAGGTAGAGAAACCCTCCCTCCCTGGATACTTCGGGAGTAAAAGACCTCCGTGTAACTCGATTCCACAGAGGCACAGTATTGCCCACAGGCTGAAGGATGGGTTAAAGGCCTTGGCAACTAGTCTGTGCTGATATTAGAGCTCTGTCCTATCTTTCCTGTGGCTTTGGCAAGATGGAAACCTCCAGAATAAAGATAACATCGAAAGTGCTTAGCCAGTTGGCCCTGGGCTGGCAGGAGAGAGCAGGCTTACCCAGGGCTCAGAGTTTGGGGCGGGAAGGAATCGGGCTTGGAGACCCTCCCTCTAAACTCTGCTCATTTTCATCCTCACCCCTTCTGCTTTCCTCTGCAAGAGCCCATCTCTGTGCCCATCCTGGGTCCTATGACTTTTCTCTCCCTCAACAGTCGGTTCCCGATTCTGGTCCCCGGCCCCCAGCAGCGCCTGCCCCCTTCCCACCGGGGCCCCCCATGATGCCACCACCCTTCGTAAGTTTTATGTCTTCCCCTGGGCTTGGCTTCTCCAGCCTGCACCCCAGCCCCTAGCCACTGCTGCAATGCCGGCACGGTTTCTGTGTCATTTCTGCTGCCCTTAGAGAGGGATGGCTGTGCTTGGGCACTGGGGTGGGGAGAGCTGCTGTCAAGCTCTCAGTCCATAAAGTTGACAGGTCTCCCTTTGTCTTCTTGTCCTTGGGACACCAGGACAGAAGGCAGAAGTGAGGAGTGCAAGGGCAGGGCGGGGCTGTCGGCTCTCTCACTGCTCCTTACCTAGGTGGTGCTGCCACAGCATCTGGGCTGGAACCAGACTGGCGGTTCTGCGTTGGGGAAATGGGGTGGGAGGCTGGGGACTGGGAACTCCGCTACTTGGACACCTGCTTTCTGCCCCTTCACATGAGGGCCTCTAGGGGACATCGCTGAAGAGGTGGAGCCCTTCAGCTGCAGTCCAGGGCTGCGACACTCCCTCCCCATTCCCCCCACCACTCTAGAGCTGTGTGCTTGCCTGTCAGACCCAGAGAACGCCTCCAGTTCTCGGTCTTTGTCTGTGGTGAGATCGAGGCAGTTGCACGCTTTGTGCTTCTCAAACTGAAGCCTCGCAGTTGCCTCAGAGCTGGGGGAGCCGGGGTGGAGGGTCAGGGTGGGAGGCGGTGGGTGTTTCCTAGCAGATTTCCCTGCATCTGACAAGGCAGCCTCTGTTCAGTCTCTCTTCCCTTCCTCATTTCCAGATGCCCCCTCCCGGGATCCCCCCACCCTTCCCTCCGATGGGGCTACCCCCCATGAGCCAGAGACCACCAGCCATCCCCCCAATGCCACCTGGCATCTTGCCCCCAATGCTGCCACCAATGGGGGCGCCTCCACCACTCACCCAGGTAATTGTCTCCCCTCCACGGAGGGCCTCAGGTAGCCCAGTCAGTTTATCTGGGGGTGGAGGTGAGAGTGGACATCTGGGCTTCAGAACCTGGGGAGTGAAGGGAGCTTTGGGCCTGGCCCACGTGGGTTTGACTACTGGACCATTGAGCCCACACAAGGGGGGGATTCCTGAGGAGGCACCCTGGTGAGGGTCGTGGCCCCAAGCTCTCTCAGGACCCCTCAGGGCACTCTGACTTGGACCCTGCCTCGCCTGTGCCTGCCCTCACCTTGGTGGCTGGCTTTGTCTTCGTTGTACCCACAGATTCCAGGAATGGTGCCCCCGATGATGCCAGGAATGCTGATGCCAGCGGTGCCAGTCACCGCAGCGGTAAGCAGCAAGGCTAGCAGGAGGCAGGCCCTGCCCTGCAGTCCTGTGGGTCTGACTCGGAGTACAGGGACGTGGTCTCTGTTCTTTCCCTTCTCTCATTCTGCCCACCTGGTCCCGGCACCACTCCCACAGCTGACTCCTCACCTGCCAGGCACTCAGCAGGTCTAGCGCTCGCTCATGCCCGGCGCACACACGTTCTCTGTTCCTCCCCACGCTGCCCGGCCCCCTAAGGGACACGCGGGCCAGACACTCCTTAGCCTCAGCGTCTCACACTGTGGACACAGGAATACGGCACCTTCTTCACACCCTCGTTGTCTCTGGAGGAGGCAGCAGCACCTGGGGTCCCACTCTGCCTTCTTGCTCTCTTGCTCAGTGTAGACAGTCTGGGTGCATGTTGACTTTGGCACCCTTTGTGAAGAGATGGGCCTCAGACGTTGACTCAACACAATACTCTCACTTGATGACAAAGAAGAAAGGAGCTGTGTGATTCCTGTCTGGGGTCCTGAAGCCTCGGCCCTGGGGTGGAGTGGAGCCTGTTAGGGAGCAGAGATCCCTGGGAGCAGGACACATGGATCCTGGCCTGGCCTGCTTTTCCATCCCCCACGGCCTGGGTCCTGGGGGCCACTGGGCTTGGCCCCAACCCTTCCCCCTCCTCTTTCTTCGGCAGACGGCTCCGGGTGCGGACACCGCCAGCTGTGAGTCTTCTGGGGGCCTGCTCCCCCCAGGCTCGGAGGTTGGGGGGTATAGGGGAGAGGGGGCCGTGGACTGGAGCCCACCCTGGACCGTGCCTGTTGGGATGCCAGGGCGCCTGGGATGTTGATGGGATTAGGGGATGTTACTTGGGCTGGAATAAGGGAGGAGCAGGTGGGAAGAAGATGGGGGTCGGAGCAAGGACTTAGTGTGTTTCCTTTGGCTTCTTTTCTAGCTGCTGTGGCTGCGACAGGCCCTCCGGTGAGTCCTTACAGCTCAGGGGTCTCTGGGTAGAAAGGCTGAAAGTGGGGGGCTGATGGTTCAGTCTTTTGGGTGAGGAGAAGAAGCTTTGAGAAAGGAGCCTTGACCACCATTCTGTGCCCTCTCTCCAGAGGGCCCTGTGGAGTGAGCACGTGGCCCCTGACGGTCGCATCTACTACTACAATGCTGATGACAAGCAGTCCGTGTGGGAGAAGCCCAGCGTGCTCAAGTCCAAGGCCGAGGTCCTGAGTGTGGCTCTCTGGCCCTTCCTTCCAGCTGCCCTGACCCTTCAAGTCATTGTCCCCAAGACCCTTAACCATGCTCATGGCAGTTCCTCCGAGCCCAGCATCCCTAAACACTCCCATGCTCCCTGGAAATGTTTCCCCAGGATCTCAGGGTCCACCTTCTCCTGTGTCCTCTGCACTGGCCCCCGTGGCTCCCTGACGGTGGCCGAAGAGCGCGCCCAGCTCATGATGTCCCCACCCATCCTCTTGCAGCTGCTGCTGTCCCAGTGTCCCTGGAAAGAGTACAAGTCTGACACAGGCAAACCTTACTACTACAACAACCAGAGTAAGGAGTCCTGCTGGACACGACCCAAGGACCTGGATGACCTGGAGGGTGAGGGGTCCCGGGGCAAGTGGGGGTAGGCCTGAGCGGGGATTCTGGGGCCCTTGCTCTCCTGTGACTGACCGTGCTGTCTTTCTCATTGCAGCTCTAGTCAAACAGGAGGCTGTGGGGTGAGTGCCTGGCCCTTGCCCTCCTGGCCCTCCATTCTTGGGGCCATTGTCTCCACTGTCCCTACTCCGTGGGAGGGGGAGCCAGCCCGCAGTCTCCTGGAGCCACTACTCTGGCCCAGGATGCAGAGACCAGACCACCTCTGGCTTCCTCTGTCCCTGCTCTACT
This sequence comes from Tupaia tana, assembly GCA_026018925.1. Classification (NCBI taxonomy): domain Eukaryota; kingdom Metazoa; phylum Chordata; class Mammalia; order Scandentia; family Tupaiidae; genus Tupaia; species Tupaia tana. Next base: position 153,531,008 of record JAKSZU010000006.1, read on the forward strand.
GGACACTGCCCTTCTGGCCTGCCTGCAGGAAACAGCAGCCACAGCCACAGACACTGCAGCCTCAGCCTCCCCAGCCACAGCCTGACCCCCCACCTGTACCTCCGGGCCCCATCCCGGTGCCTACTGTGCCTACGGGTCTTCTGGAACCTGAGCCCGGTGGGAGTGAAGATTGCGATTCGGAGGCTACCCAGCCCCCAGAGCAGGGCTTCCCACAGCAGCTGGAGGAGGGCCCCAGCAGGTGAGGGCTGTCCACACCCCCTGCACTCCTGAAGATGCAGGGCCCTCTGGCTCAGCTCGGGCTCCCAGCCTGGCTCAGCCCCTGTTCTCTGCCTTGGAGGGGTGAGGCAGGGTGGGGTAGGGCAGGGGAGGAAGATCTGAGCATGGCTCTGAAGGCCAGAAAAAGGCTGCGCTAGGGAGCATGGAGGGTTGTGTGTTGCTGAGAGTGCGGGGCAGGGAAGGCTGTGCGTTGGGGCCCTGGCTGAGTCTCCTCTGCTCCTCAGTTCTGCTGGACAGCATCAGCCACCCCAACAGGAGGAGGAGGACTCCAGGCCAGAACCAGAGAGGTCTGGCCTCAGCTGGAGCAACCGAGAGAAGGCAAAGCAGGCGTTCAAGGAGCTGCTGAGGGACAAGGTGCCAGGGTGGGGCTCTAAGGAGGTCTAGAGGGGCTGGATGGAGGTGGGCAGGCCCCATGACCCCCACCTGCTCCATTTCAGGCTGTCCCGTCCAACGCCTCATGGGAACAGGCCATGAAGATGGTGGTCACTGACCCCCGTTACAGGTAGGCCTGGGCAGAGGGAGCCAGGCCTACAGGGTCTGTTCATGAGAGCTGCTGGCCAGGGACTCTGACAAACCCCAGCTCAACACTCAGGCTCAAGGGGGGCCATAGGGAAATGTTAGGCCGGGGCAGGGGTGCAAGGGGGAAGACCTGGAGGGCCTCCAAGAGAAGGAAGCAGAAAGATGTCTGGTTCAATAAATACTTGTTAAATTGAATTGAATCACATTGAATTGAATTGGGAAAAACGGGAGTGGGATAGGGCACGGGTCTGACCGTGACTTGAGAACTCCAAGCAGAAGAACCCAGTGTTAGCGCATTTTGAAACCATTTCTCTTCCCCTTGCTCCCTCTCATGCCGACCCACATCCCAGACATCTGTGCCCTCAGAGCTCCTGGGGCTTGCCACACCCGTGTCCAGACCCCACGCAGCCCTGAGGAGCCCCTTCCCTGTGTCCTGTGACCCTCCTTTGTGAGCTCTGCAGGCAGTTCAGGCGGCTGCCTTCTCTGTCCCCGCCCTCTCCCCAGTGCCTTGCCCAAACTGAGTGAGAAAAAGCAGGCGTTCAATGCCTACAAGGCGCAGCGGGAGAAGGAGGAGAAGGAGGAGGCCCGGCTGAGGGCCAAGGAGGCCAAGCAGACCCTGCAGCACTTCCTGGAGCAGCACGAACGCATGACCTCCACCACCCGCTACCGGTCAGGGCTCCAGGCTGGGCTGGGCTGGGCCGGGAACCAGAGAACACAAAGGCCTGGGGTCTCTGTTACCTCCCCACCTGCTCACAGCTCATATGCTCCACAGGCGGGCGGAACAGACCTTTGGGGAGCTAGAGGTCTGGGCTGTGGTCCCTGAGAGGGATCGAAAAGAGGTTTATGATGATGTCCTCTTCTTCCTGGCCAAGAAGGAGAAGGTAATGGTCACTGGGCCGATCCTTCAGCCCAGTTACATCCTGGACTCTTGTGTCTGCTTCCTCATGGGCCCTGGCCAACCACTTCACTTCCCCGTGTCCCAGCTCCTGACATGGAAGCTGCTGTGGCACTTGTACATCCCCCCCAGCTCTGCCGTGGGCCTGCAGCCCTGGGGCGGGAGGGCAGAGAGGAGGCTGTGAGGTTGGGCCTGTAACCTGTGCTGCTTCCCCTCTCAGGACATGAAAATCTTGAGTGTGGCCCTCCTCGCTAGCGTTCCCTAGTCACGTTATTTTCCCCAGATACTCCTCCAGATAGCTCTGGCAGCCTTCCTCACTCTGACCCTGTGGCTCCCCAGGAACAGGCCAAGCAACTCCGACGCCGCAACATCCAGGCCCTGAAGAGCATCCTGGATGGGATGAGTAGTGTCAACTTCCAAACCACATGGTCCCAGGCCCAGCAATACCTCATGGATAACCCCAACTTTGCTCAGGACCATCAGCTGCAAAGTAAGCCCAGCTTTCCACTCCCCTGGTCCCCTCCCCTTTCCTGTGACTTGGGACCCCAGAGCCTGGGTCCCCACCACTCTCTGTATCACCTGCCCACCTGGACATCCTGGGAGAACCCAGCACTCACTTAGCTCCTGTATCTCTTTGACCTCTGGAGATCCCGCAATGCTTCAGCACACCCCCCACCCCAGGTCCCTCTTAGGACCACAGCCCAGACCTCCAGCTCCAAAGGATCCCCCCGATTCTGGGGGTCCACTGTTGACCTGGACATGTGTCCTTGGAGGAAGAGCTCAGAGAGAGGAATCAGAGGTCCTAGAGATGACAGTGACCTTTATAGCTCATGTGCACATAATCGTAAGTCATCATAGCACCGTGGGCCCTCACTGGGCACAGTGTTCCAGTAAGCTGTTGGCCTATGATCACTGACGATTTTAGAAATTCACTTTTTGAGGTTGCATCAGAGCCAGTTCCATGTAATGTGAAACCTCAGATCCTGAGAGAAATGGTTTTATGCGATGACTTCCAGTAACAAAATACACAAGAGCTGAATTTGTGCTAAGTTTTTCTTATGTAATTAATGGTCCCCTTCCCCCCACACAGAAGAACCACCACTCCAGGGCCAGCAGGTGGCGGAGTGGTTAAGGTGTTGGACTCCCACATGGTTGACAGCAGTTTGAGTCCCAGACCTGCTGGCTTGCTTTCTCACTTTCCTTCTCTCTCTCTGGTCAAGTTAAGAAATAATGATAATGGGGGCAGGCAGATGCCATGGTGGTTAATGCGGTGGGCTCCCACATGGTTGAAAATTGTTTGAGTCTCGGACCTGGCGGCTTGGTTTCTCACTTTCCCTTTCTCTCTCTGTCTCTCTCTGGTCAAATTAAAAATAACAATAAATTGGGACCAGCAGTTGGCATAATGACTATGTCACTGGACTCCCACATAGTTGACCGCAGTTCGAGTCCTGGACCTGGTAGCTTAAACTCACGCCGAGTGTGTGTGCGTGCATGCCCAAGATCCCAAGAGGAGAACAGAAGAGAAGGAATTGCAGAGTGGCTATCCCCCTGGGGGATGATTTCTTGCTTTCTGTCTCTCTCTGTCTTTCTGGCGAGTGTACATGCCCTATAGCAAAAACCTCTCCAAAAATAAATAAATAAATCTTTTTAAAAAAGAATAGAAATAATGATAATGAATAAAATTATCAAAGAATAAGAAAAAAAGAACTACCACTCCAGTGACTGCTCCTGAAGACTCCTCTTCCTCCCCTCTCCCAACCACCCTTGTAGCAAGTCTCCAGCACCTACAAGGGCAGCATCTTTGCAACACTGGGGTGCTGGGGTCTGAGAGGGTGTCTGCTGGTACCATGCTTGCTGAGCCTCCTCTCTGCCCTTAGACATGGACAAGGAAGATGCACTGATCTGCTTTGAGGAACACATCCGAGCTTTGGAGCGGGAGGAGGAGGAGGAGCGAGAGCGAGCCCGGCTTCGTGAACGGCGCCAGCAGCGCAAGAACCGGGAGGCCTTCCAGGTATCTTCGGTTCCTGGATTGGAGCTCGGCTCTGCCCCAGACCTTGACCTCTTCACCCATGCTCTGCCTCTTCTGTTCTCTCTCTGTCTACCCTGTGCAAGCCCCTCTCTGCCTGCAGTTGTGCTTCTACCGTGTCCCTCAGCTCTGGACAGTGCCCTTCTAGGGAGGCTGGACGTATACACTGCCCAGAAACTGCCAGCAGAGGGCACCCTGCGGGCCCACACGAAGCCCATGGCAGTGGACTGTGTGCTTTCCCATGGGCGGGAAGCCAGACAGGCAGCGCTTATCCATAAGGCCAGCATGGAGATGGCAGTGGTGGGGGTGGGGTGCATTGCTTAACTCTAACATGTCAATGGAGCCAAGTCGTAGAGAAGTTGTGCTGCAGGCAGGTTTCTGCCTCTTTGTCTCCCCAGCCATCTTGTCTCCTTTTCGTTCTGTCCCTCTCCTTCCATATAGCTCTCTACCTCCCCATCTGTATCTCTTTATCTCTGCCCCCTTGCCTGCCTTTCCTCAATCTGCATGGTTCCCACCTCTCCCTCTGCTATTCCCAGTCCTTAGCTCTGCCTCCCTTCCATCTCGCCATCCCTGTAACTGGCCTCTCCCTGCTCAGACCTTCCTGGACGAGCTGCACGAGACAGGGCAGCTGCACTCCATGTCTACCTGGATGGAGCTGTACCCAGCAGTCAGCACTGACGTCCGCTTTGCCAACATGCTGGGCCAGCCGGGTAAGGCAGCCAGGCTCTCTCCAGCCTGGCTTCCTGCCGTGCCACCAAGCCACCGGCCTCTCTGCACCCCCACTTCCTGGTCCTCTCCTCGACCCCACCCCCAGGCCTTGGGAAGCTGCCACCCGCCAGGCCCCCCTCCCTCCCTCCCTGCAGGCTCCACTCCCCTGGACTTGTTCAAGTTCTATGTGGAGGAGTTGAAGGCACGATTCCATGATGAAAAGAAGATCATCAAGGACATCCTTAAGGTGAGGGAGGCCTGGGGACGGACTCAGGCTGGGTGCAGGGCATGCTCCCTGGGCAGGACTCCCCAGTAAGTCCTGTTATAGGAACACTGCAGCTTGGGCCGGCAGGTGTACCTGCTTGATCCCTTACCATGCACTGGGCTTATAGTTATGAATAAGATACAGTTTCTGCTTAAGGGGGCTCCTGGCCTAACAGAAAGGTCAATGTGAGAACTACCATACCAAGGGGCAAGTGTTACTATAGAGACAGAAGTCAGAAGACTTGTCATTTGAACTGCACTGTTAGGGATAGGTAGCTGGACGTGGCAGAGCATTCTGGTCATAGGGGACTCCAGGCACAAAGGCAAGGAAAGGGCATGGTGGGTTTGAGGAGCCAGAAGCATAGCTAATCATAAACTGGCAACCCACAGGTAAATTCTTTCCGGCCCAGACAATGGAAGTGGCTGCTACCATTTTATAATCAGGAGATTTCACATAAAAACCTGGATCTTCAGCATCTCTTGCCAGTTTGGATGGTCAGTTTGGGCTTCAGCATTGGACATTCCGTAGACTCAAGCTGAGCTGCCACTACCCTTAGAAAGGGTCGGTTGTCCTTATCCTCACTGCTCCTGATTGCCTGCCTCCCTTGCACAAGGGTCAGCCACCATTTATCAGCTCACACGCTCTGCTGCTGGCCCTGAACTGGTGACTAGATCCCAGTACCCGTGTTGATCAAGGGTGGAAGGTGAATTAGCAAGGGAAGGACTAAGGGACCTTTGTGTTTCAGAAGGAAAAAAAAGAAGGAAACAAGGAAAATGCCTGTATCTTTACGGAAGTGAAGAACATCCCAGTGCATTTGAGGGAACAGTTGAGTACTGTTAGGAGCAGGACCCGAGGCAGACTGCCTGGGGTAAAAGTTGAGCTTAACCACTTACTAGTTGTGCAGCCCTCTTAACCTTTCCGAGCCTCAGTTTCCATGTTTAGAAAATGGTGCGAGAGCTACCAAAATAAACCTCATTATGGAGAGGAATAGCTTGGTACCTGGGTTTAGAAGGATCTCGGAGTCAAGCTGGAACTGTCCTGCTGCACATACAGCATTTCTTTGAAGTCCTATATTTTGCCTTACAAATTCATGCAGGTATTTCATTTTAATACCATATCAGCTCTCTGTTTAATATAGTTCATATTTAAAAATTACTTACCAGTAGGCAAGATGCATCAGGTTGGTTGGAGGAGCCTCTGTTTCTCTGAAACCATGCGGCCTGGTTTGGAAACAGCCCTGCATGTGAAGTGCCTCGAATGCTGGGGTAGAGAATCTGGACTTTTATCTCATCAGGAATGAGGAGCCAGGAAGTAAAATGGACAGTGTCTTGGGAAAGCCACTGGTGACAGTGGCTGTGTGTAGTAGCACCTCTCAGTCTTGAGTACTTGTGTCCTTTGGGGAGATGGTGGAGGAGGCAGTGGTAAGACAGTTCTTGGAGCCTGAAGATACTGAAAGCAGTAGTGGCAAGTAATTCAAATGAATTCTGAGCTTGAGCCATCCCCTCTGACTTTTTCCAATCTCTCCCCTGCCTTAAGGGTGATCTGAGAAGCACCAGCCACTAGAGGCTGGGTGAGGGGTGGAAAGGGGTAGGCAGAGGGACTGTCAGGAGGCTGTGGCAGGAGTCTGGCCTGGGAGGTGATTGTGAGTAGTGGTGGTGAAGAGGAGAAAGTGCTGTAGGGTTGCAGTATCTAAGACACCCTAGTTTTCTCAGGTGTTGAGGCAAGCAAGGGGTGGGTGGGATTATGCTTCAGTAGAGCAGTTTACATCTCTTTTATGCAGTGAGGTTCTACATAAGATTTTTACTGAAAAAATATTTCTACTGTTAAGAAAAAAAATGAAATTTTATGAATCCAGCTAGTGGTGTGGTGGTTTAGGTGGCTGGATCCCACATGACTGACTGACCGATTCAAATCTCAGACCCGGCAGCTTGAGAAACATGCTGGAGGTGTTGCATGCATGCCCAGAATCGCGACAGGAGAATGGAGAAGGGATTGCAGAAAGGATTGCGGTGTGGACATCCCCCTGGGGGGCAATTTCTCATTTTTTCTCTCTTTGTCTCTCTCTTTCTCTGACAAGCACACACACCCTATAGCAAACTAAAAAACAAAAAGCAAAAACTGTAAAAAGTAAAAGTGAGGGACCACAGTTGGCATAATGGCTATGTCACTGGACTCCCACGTAGTCGACCATAGTTCGAGTCCCAGACCCGGTGGCTTAAACTCAGGCCCAGTGTGTGTGCTGTGTGTGTGCGTGCCCAAGATCCCAAGAGGAGAATGGAGGAGAAGGGATTGAGGTGTGGCCATCCCCCCTGAGGGTTGATGTCTCGCTTTCTATCTCTCTGTCTCTCTCTGTCTTTCTGGCGAGCGCACGTACCCTATAGCAAAAACCTCTCCAAAAAAAATAGTAAATGCAAAATTTTAGCTGTGGGAGTGCTTGCTGGTTGACGTAGCTACTCAGCACGTTGAGGCTTTGTGGGAGGCCTGAGTGTACTTCTGGCCGGCTGTAAAGGCTGGGTACAGTGATGTGTCGCTACAGTGCCAGCTGCTCAGGAGGCTGAGGCAGGACGATTGTGACATTGCCAAGACCTTAAACAAAAATTAAAATAATGGATATTTAATACTAGTGGGATTGAGTCACTAAGAAGTAGACTCAAAAGATTGTTTTGTGAAATTGAGGCAAGGGAAGGAGTGAGGAAGAGGCGTAGGGTGGGCAGTGGGTGATGGCAACATTGGTAAGGATTAAGTAGGAAGAGCAGGTTTGGAGAAAATAGGAATTCCCTTTGGGGAATAAATCTCAAGAGCAACGTGGGGCAGGAGGAATAGCAAATACCATATTTTGAACAGGATATTCATATGAAGTATAAATATCAAATCCTAGGATAGGTAGATGTTATTAAGTTTGGCCACAGAGGGGCTGGTACAGTAGTACCAGTAGGCCTGCGGGGTTCTTGTCCACACTGAGTCTCGTCTCCACACCCCGAGAAGGAAGCTTTTACAGACAGTTCCCCTTCCTGCTCCCCCACTTGGGCTCCTGCCTATGACGGGCAGATGCACCCAGGAGTCCCTGCGGCTGTCTTGTTTCATCTCACAGGATAACACAAAGAGCCCTGGACTTAAGAGTGATAGAAGACAGAGTATCTGAGTCTGGGAGACCCTTTAGAGATTTCCAGGGGCTTGTGAGAAATGTATTTTCTTGGGACCTCTTGAATTCGAAGTGTCTGAAATAACCAGTCTACCTTAGGTCTGAAAACCAAGAGTGGTGTGGAATGAGATTGCTAGGAAGAGCAGTGAAAAAGGACTCACTGCTGTTCTCAGGAACATGCACATGTAAGAGAAGTGGCGAAAGAGGTTGACAGGAGCCAGCCCCATGGCCTAGTAGTTGAAATAGCCAGACCCTACATGACTGGCCACAGTTCAAATCCCAGCTCTGGCAGTTTGAAAATACACTGGTGCATGTGTGTGCGTGCCCCAAACCCAAATTATAACAGGATGGAGAAATGGAGGAAAAAGGATTGCAGTGTGACCACACCCCACCAGGGAGTGCTGTCCCTCACCCCCCTGTCTTCCTGGCAAGTGCATGCCCCTTCTGGCAATAAGCAAAACAAAATAGAGGCTGGACAGGAGGGGAGTCAGAGGGGAGTGCTGAGGAGTAAACAGCAGGTGCACCAAGGACTGAGTAAGTCCTTGGATTAGGCTGTGGGGGCACAAAACCACCTTTGGGAGAGCCGTGTTCGTGGAGCAGCATGGAGCAGCACACATTATAGTCGGATGGCTCCTGGCTATTTATTAGCTCTGGGGCCTGGGCAAGTTATATCATGTCTCTCAGCCTCAGTTTCCTCATTCGTAAATTGGGGATAATCCATGTGCAAAGTTGTGAAAATGATGTGACATTTTAAAAGTGTCTTTTCTTGGGGCCAACAGCTGGTGTAATGGTCACATTGGTGGACTCCCACATAGTCAACTGTGGTTCGAGTCCCGGACCCAGTGGCTTGAAACACACTGGGTGTGTGCGTGTTCATGTGCGTGCGTGCCCAAGATCCCAAGAGGAGAATGAAGGGGAAGGGATTGTGGTGTGACCATCCCCCCGGCGGGTGATTTCTCACTTTCTGTCTTTTCATGAGTGCACGTGCCCTATAGCAAAAACCTCTGTCTTATAAAGTAAATAAATAGGGACCAGCAGTTAGCGTAGTGGCTATGTTGCTTAACTCCCATGTAGTCGACCATGGTTCGAGACCCGGACGTGGTGGCTTAAGCTCACACTGGGTGCATGTGCGTGCGTGCCCAAGATCCCGAGAGGAGAATGGAGAAGGGATTGTGGCGTGGCCATCCCCCCTGGGGGGTGATTTCTCGCTTTCTGTCTCTCTCTGTCTCTGGTGAGTGCACGTGCCCTGTAGCAAAAACCTCTCAAAAAAAAAAAAAAAAAGAAAAAAAAAAAGAAAAGAAATAAATAAGGTGTCTTGGGCTCTCAGTAAATGTTCATTGCTTTTCATTCATGCTACATTTCAAGAGATTTTGAAATAGAAAAGGAAGCAGATAGTTAGGCTTGAGGAAGGGGAGAGCAGGATCGACGCGTGGTTCCAGGTTAACTGAGGTGTGTATTCGATGGAGAGCCAGTAAAGAAGGTGAGACTGAGAGTGACACTTGTGCTTCACTTCGTTGAAGAGAAAGATCTGAGACGGGTTGGAGAGCGTGGGCCAAGGAAGCACTCTGGGGACTAGAGAGCAGAGCAGCTTCCGTCACCAGCTGGAGAGCCAGTGGGAGTGACCGTGCTCAGGGAGGGCAGGCAATCTGGTCTGCGCCCCGACTGACTTTTGAGCCAGACTGTCAGCTCGGTGGCTCCACTCATCCTTGTGTCATCTTGGGCCAAGTGAGGTCACGCAAGCCTCCACTTCACTGGGATGTTGTGAAGCGTGGAAGGGAAGCACAGAGCCCGGGCCAGGGTGCTTGAAGAACGGGACATGTCAGTATTGCTGGAGGGTCGCAGCAACTTCTCCTGTGGACTGCATGATTTGTGTCAGTGTAGCACTTCAAAGCATGTGTTTAGGGGTAGAAAGACCAGGGTGTTGAGTTCTTGCTCAGCTGCACGTCAGTTATGTGACCTTGGACAAGTACCCTAATTTCTCTAAATTTTGTCTTCCCCTTCCTCATAAAATTAGGATATTAAGACCTATCCTTAACTTTAGAAATGTGAAGACCAGCAGATGGAGTAATGGTTATGTCATTGGACTCCTGTGTAGTTGACTACAGTTAGAGTCCTGGACCCAGTGGCTTATGCATGGGTACCCCAAATCCCAAGGGAATGGAGGAGAAGGGATTGTGGCATGGCCATCCCCCGTGGGAATGATTTCTCACTTTCTGTCAGTTTCTGTCTCTCCAGTGACTACACATGCCCTATAGCAAAAATCTCTCTTAAGAAAAAAATAAAAGGAAATGTGAGGATTAGGGGCCAGCAGATGGCATGGAGGTTAAGGCAGCCACATGGTCAACTGTGTGGTCTTGAGTCCTGGACCCTGCGGCTAGAAACTCAGACAGAAACATGTGTGCCCCGCGCCCAAAATCCTGAGGAGAATGGAGAAGGGATTATGGCATGGCCATCTCCCCTAGAGGGTGATTTCTCGCTCTGTCTCTGTGGCAAGCATACATGCCCTAGAGCAAAAATATCTCAAAAGAAAAAAAAATCTAAAGAAAGAAAGAAAGAAAGAAAGAAAATCACAGCAGGGGGGCCAGCAGATGGCATGGTGGTTAAGGGTGCTGAACTCCCACATGGCCGACCACGGTTTGAGTCCCAGATGTGGCGGCTGGCTTGCTTGCTTTCTCTCTGGTCAAATTTAAATTAAATAAATAAAGATTTTTTAAAAATCTAAAAAAAAGAAAATCACGGCAGGTACCTATATGTGCAAGCCTCAAACCCTGAGGGAACAGAGAAGACAGGACTGCAACATGGCCAGGTGACCGAGCAAACTTAGAGGAATGTAAGGATGAAATGGGTGTGAAGCACTCAGCATGGTGCCTGGTACCTAGTAAACACTCACCAGAGATGCAAAGGGTGGGGACCAGCAGGTGACCAGGAAGGATTAGTGAGCAGCAGGAGGACCGGCTGGGACCAGAGCTTTAAGCCACAGGGACTCTGTCAGGCAGTGGACTGGAGACCCCTCCCAACTCCTCAGCTCCCTGTACTACCTATGAGTAGGCATGGGGGCTTGTCATGGCAAGGACTTGGACAACTTGGTTTCCAAGTTGGTGGGTTAGTCTTCTGGACGTCCCCTGCCTGCCAGCTTTGAGCCTCAGGCTGTGGTGCCCTCTGCTTCATGCGTTGCTGTGCCCGCAGGACCGCAGCTTCTGCGTGGAGGTGAACACAGCCTTTGAAGACTTCGCCCACGTCATAAGCTTTGACAAGAGGGCTGCTGCGCTGGACGCAGGCAACATCAAGCTGACCTTCAATAGTGTGAGGGGCTGGCCGGTTCTGGGCCTCATCCCAGTCTCGTTCCATTCCTTCCCACTGCCCCACTGTGGCCGAACCCCAGTTCTGGGGATGATAGAAGAAGCCCGCCCCTACCTCCCTTCTCCTAAGGCATGCGTGAGTGGGACTTGGGCACCCACCCTCCCGGTGACTGTGCCCTTCTGCCCTCAGCTGCTGGAGAAAGCAGAGGCACGGGAGAGGGAGCGGGAAAAGGAGGAGGCACGAAGGATGCGGCGCAGGGAAGCTGCCTTCCGAAGCATGCTGAGGCAGGCTGTGCCTGCCCTGGAGCCCGGCACTGCCTGGGACGAGGTCAGGAGTACAGCCTGGCCCCAACACCCTCGCGCCCGAGGGCGACCGGTGCTTCTCCACCGAGGGCCCGCCCTGTCAGCACAGCCCTGGGCCAGCTCCGGTTCCCTTCCTTCCTCCGCCCTGGCCCTGCCCTGCGCCCATGGTGGTGTCCAGGCCGGGCAGGCAGGGCCTGGGCTGATCAGCAGCGCTCTCCTCCTTCAAGGTTCGGGAGCGCTTTGTGTGCGACTCGGCCTTTGAGCAGATCACCCTGGAGTCGGAGCGGATCCGGCTCTTCCGGGAGTTCCTGCAGGTGCTGGAGGTGAGGCAGGCTTCGCTTCTGGACCTGCCCCTGGCTTCTGAGCTCCTTAGGCCAGCTCAACAGACCTTTGACCTGTCACCCTACCCTTAGGTCCCCCCTCTCCTCAGCTGGCTTAGGAAGGCCCTTAGAGAGCCCTGGGACAGGCAGGAGGCTCTGAGACGGGGAGGCAGACAGGATTTGGGAGGGGGGGTGCTTGCCAGGCTGATGCCACCCTCACTACTCTGCCTCTAGCAGACAGAATGCCAGCACCTCCACACCAAGGGCCGGAAGCACGGCAGGAAGGGGAAGAAGCACCACCACAAGCGTTCCCACTCGCCCTCAGTGAGTCTGCGGGCAGAGGGCTGTGGTGAGGCTGGGTTGTTCTGGGTAAATAAGGAACATTGTTTTTCCCCTATATCACCACCTTTGGAGGGTAATTTGAGGATCCCTTTGACCTTGGATCCTCCTCTCTTTCCCCAATCCCTGGATGAGGGCTTCTGGAGGCCAGAGAACCTCTGCGCTGACCGGTATCTGCTCATCTGCCCAGGGCTCCGAGTCAGAAGAGGAGGAGCTGCCCCCACCACCTCTTCGGCCTCCCAAGCGGAGGCGGCACAACCCCTCGGAGTCAGGCTCTGAGCCCTCTTCCTCACTTGACTCAGTCGAAAGTGGGGGTGCTGCCCTTGGAGGACGGGGCTCCCCATCCTCCCACCTTCTCCTTGGATCAGGTAAGCAGTTGCTTGGAGAATTGGCCCAGCCTGAGAGGAGGCCCTTGGCAGGCCCTGGAGGGGAGTGGGTCGGGAGGGCTGCTCCTGCAGGAGAGGAGGACTCCTATCCCTGCCCAGGCAGCACTTGGGAGAAGGGAGGAAAACTGCACTGACTCAGAACTCCTCAGACCATGAGGTGCCCATGCGGAGGGACAGAGGGACTGCAGCAGAGAAAAGGATGAATCTCTTTTCTCCTGCTGGGACTTAGCATCTTTCAATCCCCAGATCACAGCTTTCGGAAAGCCAAAAAACCAAAAAAGAAAACTAAAAAGAGAAGACAAAAGTCGGTGAGTAGAAAAGGAACTTCTGCCTAAGGGCCTGCTGCTATGCAAGACCTGCTCCCCCTACCTCCCATGCTGGCCTTTAGGGCACTGAGCGGTGGGCTCTGGACTCTTACAGAACAGTCCAGACAGTGAGACGGACCCCGAGGAGAAAGCAGGCAAGGAGAGCGATGAGAAGGAGCAAGAACAGGACAAGGACAGGGAGCTCCGGCAGGTGGAACTCCCGAACCGCTCTCCAGGCTTTGGAATCAAGAAAGAGAAGGTGAGGGGGATAGATGGTGGCGCAGCAGTGAAACACCATGTTCTGCAAGGCTGACCCCACGGGGAGGTTGCCAGTTCAAGTCCTGAGACCTCCGAGTCCACTGGGGAGGACACTTGATCCAGGGCTGGCAGGAGTCAGGTGGCAGAGTAGAGGTGGAGCAGTTTCAGGACCCTGCTGAGAGTGCTGTGTTTCTCTGTCTCTGTCTTTCTGACTCATGGGAAAAAAGCTGGTGAGAGGCAGGTGCCCTGGCCCCAGGCCAGTCGGCGCTCTGCCAGGCCTCCAGGGCGCTCAGGAGAGGCTTGGGGTGAGCTATGCCTTTGCTCAGCAGACTGGCTGGGACACGTCGGAAAGTGAACTGAGCGAGGGGGAGCTGGAGAGGCGGCGGCGGACACTCCTGCAGCAGCTGGACGACCACCAGTGACCCAGAGAGCCGTTCTCTGCCTTGGGTCTGTGTGAGGATGAGGCTCCAGGCCACCCTCAGCGGCTGCCTCAGACTCCTTCCTTAGTCTGGTCTGTGCCCACCTTTCTTAGAGTAACCCTATTCCCATCACACCTTGGCACCTCTCAAGGTTGCTCTCGGTGTTCAAGGGCCCCCCAGAGCTGGGCACTCTGTGTCATGCGGGGTGGGTGATGCCTGTAGATGAAGTGAGTGAAGGGTCTCAAGGGGCAAGTGATAGGCTGGTGGACATAGCCTGGGTGGCAGGGGCAGGGTCCCTAGCCTCTAGCGTCAGTGCCTGCTCCTGCCTGCCCCAGCCCTGGGGCTCCACTGTTTCCTCCAGCCCTGGGACCCAATGTATGTGTGTTTGTTTTTGTTTTTTAAATAACAATATTTATAACTTGGCCAATGGCTCTTTTGTCCTCTCCATGTGCCACCAGGGCAGGTTAGGCACTGGACAGGTGTGCACATGCCCAGCAGAGGGCACCAGTGTCTCACAGCAGGCCTGTCTCCCTTTGTGTGGTGGGAGCACCCAGCCCGCCCAGTCCTCCCAGGCTCTGAGCTCCTCTCCCTGGAACAGATGCACTTACACCCATGGGCCAGGCAGGCTAAGTGGCCACCTCGTCCCCCAGGCTCAGAAAGAGGAGTCAGTCAGGCCTGGTACTTTACGCCTTTGTTAAGAGGGGGAAGGTCTCGGGTTTATATACAAGGGAGAAGGGAAGTGGTACATTACAAAAAGAACTGGGCCCTCATGTTCCCTTCCAGAGGCTGCGAAGAACTGATAGGGAGCTGAGCGCCAGTTAGCTAAGACCACTGTGCTCCCTGCCCTCTGAACAGAACAGAACAGAACCCCCTGGCTGAGGAAGGGCAGTGAGGATGCAATCAGCATGCCCTTTCTCTAGGTGTCAGGGCTGGTGCAGAGAAAACCCTCTGTTCTGCCCACCTCAGCAAGGACAGCCAGGCTAGAATGAAATGGGCCAAGGAATCGCCTCTACCCTTATCACTAGGGCACAGCTGGGCGAGGTCCAGGCTTAGAAGGGCCTTCCTCCTGGTAGGGGATGATCTGAGACAGGCGGGGTCCCAGGACTCCCTAAGCCTGGATCCTTCTGTGCCAGAGCTGGCCATGGGACTGCAGAAAAGGAAAAAATAAAAAGGGATTATTGCTTTCTCCTCTCATCCCTCTGGGCTCTCGTTATAAAGGTGCCGAGGTGCCCCCGAGGGGCTGAAACTGGACATGGGTTTTCCCAGACCTGAGCTGACCCTTAGTGGCCTTTCAGGAAATGAAGTTGAAGACCTTGGGGGCAAAGTGCAGTACTAGAGGCGCCAGGGACTTGCCTGCCCTTATAGACCTAATGCCCACAGTGGCGCAGGGAATGCCCAGAGTGGCGCAGGGAAGATCCAGCCCCGAGAGCTGGTGTGGAGACGGCTGAGAGCATGCAGTCCTCTGCTGGGCCCTCAGCTGATGCCAAGGCTCCAGGCCCACTGGCGAGACTTGCAGGGTTGAAGTGCTTCTGCCCCAGGAGAGTCTCAGTGGGGGCCTGGAGCCCGTGGTGGGCCGCTGGGCGGTGCCACACTCCTGGCTTGGTGGCGAACAACAATGGGCTGATGGTGGAGGCCTGTGGGGAAGACAGGGGCCTGTGAGCAGGCAAGGAGGCTGAGCCTAGACTGCACATCAGGATCACCCCTATGGGCAGGGCCAGGGAGGAGCTAGCCATGAGATCGTAGATAGAGGAGGTGCTTAGGGAGAGGCTCAAGGTATCAAGGCATCGTGGGGAGATTGCTGGTACTCTGCAGTTTCAGAGGATTGGTGAGGGCAGCTAGAGACTGCTGGGCAGCAGGCAGAAACAAGGTAGACTCGGCAAGAGCCAGAAGTTGGGAAAAGACCCCAAACCACTGGATGTCAGAGAACAGGTGAAGGGACATCTGACTGCCACTGGGCAGAGCTACTGCCAGAGCTCTCAGGAGGTGAGGGTAGGGTCTTCTGGACCCAGGAACAGAACCACGGCAAGCAGACCCTTTGGCCTGGTTCTACCTGGTCTGCACAGCTCAACCCTGCTGGGCGACTCCCTACCCCTCAGGTCTTAGTAAAAGCCAGGACAGCATTAGTGGGATATACCACTTCCCTGAGGGTACATGCAGGGGGTGAGCCACACTTCTCAAAGCATGAGACATGCAGGAAGTGTGTCCCCATCACTGGGAGGCTGTCAGAGGGCAGTTCTAAATCATGCAGGAGAGGAGGTGCCTGTGAGCTCCAGCAGGAGTCCTGGGAGGTGGGCATGCAGAGGGCTGCTGTGGTGCCCGGTACCTGTCAGGGGCCCCAGCCTTGGGGGCTAACAGTTTGACTCATCATGGTGGGCTGCATCGCAGAAGAAGCGTGAGCCCCGCTTGGCAGTACGGGCCGTGAAAGGGACACTCTTCAACACTGTGGCCCAGGAAAGAGATACACTGGTCAAGCCTCATGGGAGGTGGGGTAGGAAGAGGGCTAAGAGGCGTTAGGTTGGCCTTCAGGAGCTGGACCCCATGGCCAGGCCCCAAAGGAGGAAAGAGGGCCACACCTGTGATGATGTCCTCAATGGTACCATCCTTCCCCTCGTAAACAGGCCGGTGCTCCTTGGCCTGGCGCCGCCTCAACTCTGCAATTAGTTCCTGCTGTTGCCACTTATTCCGCTGGGATGGAGTCTAGGGCCAGGGTTTGGAGAAGTAAGAAGTCCTCACTAACTTAATGGAGCTGGTTCCTGCCCCGAGATGCAGTCTGAGGACGCCCCTGACTGTACACTGCCAGGAATCTCGTTCCCAAAGCCCCACTCCCCATCCCTGGACTCAGCCCCTAGGCCCTCTGGGTATGTATCTACCTGCTCCTGTTTTCTCTCTCTCTAGCTCTCTGCTCCCTCCAGCCCCCAATCGGTCGCCTCATCCTCTTCCAGGCCCCTGCTCTTGGCCCCGCCCACCTTGGCATCCAGTTTCTTGGCTTCCTGAGCCAGCTGCTTCTCCCGCATCACCTCCTCCTGCTTCTTGCGGGCTTCATTCTCCTGTTCTGCTTCCTAAGAACCGTGGAAGGTGGATGGGGGTGAGGGGAGGGGCTGACACTGAGGGTGGAGAGTGGGTGGCAGTGGGACCAGCTAGCCCCAGGTGGCCACCCTCTGGAGGGGCACTTCCTGCCCTGAACAATAGCAGGAAAGGCCTGGGCCCCCACCCTGCCCACCAGTTCACAGCTCAGAGGCCTGTGGCCAGCTTCCATTGCTCCCTCCCCGGACTCAGAGGAAGCAGAAAAGGCCTAGACTTGAAGCCCAGCCCTCTCAACCTCAACCAGTTTTCTCAGCCAAACTCCTCTTCAGAAGCCTCTTTGCAGCTTACCTTGTACGAACGAATGAACCGGACAAACACTGGGAAGAATACAGAAGGAGGTGTGGTCTTGGGACTCTCACCAAAGTAGCGCACAACTGCATTGTAGGCCTCCTGGGGAAAGGAGGGGCAGAGGAGTCAGCCTGGCAGGAAGGAGAAGCCCCCCCGCCAGGGACAAGAGGCTGCAGAAAGCCAAGTCCAAGGCCAAAGGGAAGAAAACCAACCACTCAGGCCCCTGTGAGCTGGAGAGAACCCGAGGCTCCCAAAGCTCCTGAGTGCACGTCTCAAGAGGGGGCTGCCTGTCACCCCCAGCGCACTCTCACTGACCCGCAGCCTGCCAGCTGCCTGACAAGCAGGACTAGGTACATCCTTGAGGCACCTGGCGCCTGGCCACTCCCACCCGCCCCCACCCCATGCTCGCCTCGGCCGTCTTGGCATCCCGCTGGAGCTTGTCCAGTTTCCCTTCATTGGTGCTGAGGAAGTTCCGAAGGACGCTGTTGTCGTGTATGCTGCATTCCCGCCGAATTAGCTCCATGCCCCGGCCCAGCTCCTTCACATCTAGCAGCACGTTCTCCAGGGACACTGTGATCACCAGAAGCCTGGCTGAGGTCTGCCCAGGGCTGGCACGCCCACCTCCCAGCCCAGGGCTCCTGCAAGCTCTGGCCCTGCTGGTCAGCACAGGCTTGCGCGGGCTCTCCTGCCCACTCGCACATGGAGAAGTGCGCACCAAGCCAGCTGAGCTCCTGGGGCTGAGGGGGAGCAATGTGCGCTCACAACCCCGAAGAACAAGGTGCCAAGGGAGGGCAGGCCACAGGGAGTGCTGCTCTCCAGTCTGGGGTTGCCTCAGGCCTGCCCCAGTTTCATGGGTGGGGCAATAATAACAGCCACCTTTTGTGGGTAGAGGGCTTCATGGTTTTTCTAAATACTTCACATACATTAGAGAAACAGTCTCCAGGCCAGCTCGAGGGAGCTGGGAGTAAAAGGCCACTGCTTCCCTTCCTGCTCCTGCTCCCACTGCACCTAGCTGGGGAGGGCTGGGCCACGGCTGGCCGGTGCCTGAAGGAAGGCACCCCCTGGAGTGTTCCCTGCTCATGGCTCCAGCGGAAAGCTTTGAAGTGGTCAGAAAGAAGATAACAAAAGCCAGAAACGAATGGACCCAAGTGTTCTCTCTCCTCAGCTTCCGGGGATTGTCCTGAGCTGGGCATGTGGGCAGGCATGCCCAGCCAGGCCCTCTCACCCGCTGCAGCCTTCTCCACAAAGTGTAGCTCGTGCCAGAAGTTAGCCAGGTCTGGGTACTTCTCCTTCACCGTCAAGGCGATGAAATGCAGCAGTGTCATCTTCCGGTCGGTGGATTTGGTGTCCAGCAGCTGGCAGGTGACAGGGCAATGGAAGAGGAACGTGCTAAACACACGGGTCCACGTGGCTGCTCCAAGCTCCCTGCTCAAGCTGCACCACCATCTTACCAGATCCAGGCTCTGGAGCTTGAAGCCGTACACAGCTCCCCGCTTACTGCTATTCATGTAGTTCCCTAGTGCAAGTATGATCTGCCCAAAAGATACATAGGAGGCAGCTCAGAACAAGCCCCGAGAGCTCCTCCTGTCCTCAGACCTGAGAACCACCAGCACTCCCGTTCACAACCTCTCCCTACCTCTAACATCTGCTTCAGCTTCTGGGATGACTTGACGGAGGCAGAGGCTGCAATGATGGCGTTGAGTTGCTGGAAAGCAAGAAGAACACTTGAGAAACCCCAGGCTGGGAAGGTACAGTCAGAGAGGGGACTAGCCCCCAGAGGGTGGAGAGGCAGCTGTAGAGGCCCGTGATTTGGTGAGGGCTGT
The DNA here is from genome assembly GCA_026018925.1 of Tupaia tana. Taxonomy (NCBI): domain Eukaryota; kingdom Metazoa; phylum Chordata; class Mammalia; order Scandentia; family Tupaiidae; genus Tupaia; species Tupaia tana. The sequence goes on from JAKSZU010000006.1 coordinate 153,549,663, forward strand.
ACCGGGGTGAGCATCTGCAGATTGTCCTGGAAGTTGCCCAGGAAGGCCATGCCGGCCATTCGCTGGGTCAGCCGCTCCACCTTGCTGAAGAGCAGCATGAAGCGGTCCTCGGCTGCCAGCTCCTCCAGGGGCTGCCGCTCTCGCTCATATTGCCGCAGCAGCTTCACCTCGGCCTCTGTGGGCAGGAAGCGCATCAGGCACTCCACGAAGTCCACAGGTAGTGTCTGCAGGTCAAACCTGTGTGGGCGGGAGAATCCTGGCTCTTACTTTTGCCCACATTTTTCCTCTTCCCCTCTTCTCCAGCTCTTAGAAGGATTGGGGCTGGGGGACTGTGCATGGGACACAGCCAGAGGCAGAGAGCCCACTGTGTCATTTGTCACAGCACCGACAACCAACCTAGGGGACATTTCCCATGCCTGTTTAAAAGCCCTCTGAGGGCCAGCAGGTAGCATAGAGGTGAAGGCACTGGATCTTACATAGCCAGCTGCATGGTTTGAGTCCCAGATCTGGCAGCTTGGTACATGTGTATGTGTGCCCAAAATCCCAAGAAGAGAATGGAAGAGAAAACTGCAGCATGACCTTACCCCCACCCTGGGGGTGAGTCTCACTTCTCCCCCACTCCCATCTCTCTGCTGAGCGCATGTGTGCAATTGAAAATAAGGGGGAAAAAAGCCTTTCAATGTCTTTGCTCTGCACCTATGGGGAAGTCCAAACATCTGAGCATGGCTGGGGAGGCCTAGCCTGCATGATTTCTGCCCTACTCTCCTCCCTACATTAAAGCCAGACTCAATTTTCACAACCCAAGGGACCAGGCTTCTTTCTCCAGGCCCTGAAATGACTAACTCATATACGTCGTTCAGGTCCCAGCACCTCCTCTGGGTAGGCTTCCCTGATCACTGAGCTCACCTATGTGACCTTCCCTGTGCCCTCTAAGCTGCCTGAGCCTCTACTGTCACCACACTGTTCCCACTCGACTGGGTGAAGGTCTGAGCTGAGCCTCAGCATCTCACACAGCGCCTGTACGTGGCACCAGGTGCAGTAAGTTCTGGCCAAGCCCGTGGATGATAGGCTGTGAGAGTTCTGTCAGAGGCTCTCACTTCCAAAGAAAGGCAGGCTCCTAGGTAGAGAACTGGGTAGCCACCTGCTGGGGACCAGGGCAGTGGGAGCCTCACGTGTGGATGGCCCTGCAGATCTCCTCAGCTGAGCGGCCAGCCTTGCGCAGAGTGATGGCCAGGTTCTTGGCACGATTGGCCTCTAGCAGGGTCACCTTGCTGGCAGCCTTCTGCGCTGTCTTACTCTTGGAGCAGATGAGGTCAAGGGCAGGGCCCTGGGCTTTCGTCTTGAACAATTCTTCAAACTTGTCCAGGTCCAGGTCCTGGCAGGAGGAAGAAGGGAACACATATGGCTTCCTAGTACTAGAGGATCTTCTGGCAGCATGCCCGACATTGGCCCAGCTCTGGTCCACGAAGGTGGCCTGGCCTGCCCCTCTGAGGGTTTTTTCAAGGCCAGAAGATCTGGTGGAAAGGACAACTTGGTCCTCAGCCTCCAACCCCACCCCTCTGGGCCCCAGGCCCTGTTACCTCCAAGATCTTCTCATCATCCAGTTCGCTGAAGACGGTCCCGCTGATCTGATTGGGTTTCAGCGCTGTCCAGTTGAAGACAGGCAGCCGGAACTTGGTCTTGATAGGCTTCTTTATGCGTATGGCTAGTTTGGAAGAAGGATCAATGAGGCAGGGCCCAAGGATGTGCTCCCCGGGTCCCAACAGCCTGCTCAGAATCCCAGGGGTGCTTACCTGACAGGCCCACCGTCAACACCACAGAGGGCGCAGCACCGGGGAGAGGTGGGGCGGGAGGACACTTGTCTGTGGGAAGAAGAAAGGGCACAGTGACCCAGAGGTCAAGAGACTTCACGGGTGCCCTCAGTACCCTCCCACCTGTCCTTGACATTCAGGGAAGGAGGCTGCAGGAAATCTTCGCAGGGGAAGCTCTTGCTAGTCTCCAGCCAGTTCCTCCTGGCACAGTCTAAGCCCTCTCCTTGACTGTCTTCAGAAGAATTAGAGCAGCATCTTTATGAGACCGAAACAGGCCCACATCATCCCTGGGCAACCCTTGCTGATGACTCGAGCCTCCCTCAGCCTCTAGCCCGCCCTCGGCCTTCTCTGACCCTGATTTTATAACCTTCCAGCCCTCTAATGATGCCGCATTCCCAGCTTCTCCCTGAGGACGTCACTGCTAACTAGGTTTGGGTCCCCACCATGAAGCTGTCCCTCCCAACTCCCAAGAGTCCTGGTTACCTGGTAACGGTGGAGGCGGAGGGGGCAGGGGAGGAGCCGGTGGTGGAGGCAGAGGTAGGGTCTCCTCAGGGGGTGGGGTTGGAGCCAGGAGGCCCAGGTCGGAAGGTAGCATGCCCTCACTCGGCTCTGCAGGGCCTACCCTGGCCAGGGCCTCGCTGCCCACAGGCTCCAAGCCCCGGGCACCTGGCTCCAAGTGGCATCGGCGCTGGAAGGCCTCCTCCTTCTCTTTAATGAGCCTTCTCAGGGTGTGCACCTGGTGGCTTGTGTTCTCATACGTCTCCTATTAGACAGCAGCATCATTAAAGGGGAGTGGGTTGAAGGTACAGTAGTCATTTCTCCTAGCAGGGAGAATTCCTAACCATCAACTGGGGTCTCTAGTAAGACCTTACGTGCTCAGAGCCTAAGAGCGGCAGAAATCAGGTGGGGAGACAGGAAGCTGGAACACAGCAGAAGAGAAGAGAGCGGAGGAAGCAGTAGGCCTGAAGTGCCCTCTCTGCTCTCGTTGCACTGGCTTTCAAGGCCCAGGGAGATGGCCTCAGAAGAAGGCCCACGAGGCCCTGTGGAACTCCCCTGATCCACCCCCTCTGACAGAGCAGCTCTCTCCACTGGCTTTGGGCCTCGTTATTGCTTTTATTTCATTTGGCCTTGTATTATCACTCGATTAGAAACCCCGTTAGGACAAGGCCCCATCTTAGCCATCTCTATGTTCTCCACAGCTCCCAGTGCGGGACTGGGCAGAGGATATTGATTACAGAGAAGCATAACTGTACTCCTCTGGAAGCACAGGTAGGTTGGGGTGTGATTTCTTAGCTGATAGAAAGTTAGGTGAGGGGACAGAGGAGCCCCTGCTCTTTCCATTGAGGGTTCCTTGTGGAACAGCCAGAGTACCTTGGCTGCTCTGACCCTTGCTCTTCAAGCAGGCCTGAAGGAAGCACAGGGGAGGCAAATGTAGTAGGTGGGCTGGGAAAAGGAGGCACTCGGAGGTACCCATGGGTCTCCTTCTGTGGCCACCCTCTTTTGTTTTGTAAGTAATTTTTAAATTTAGCTTTATTTATTATTATTATATTAATTTGACCAGAGAGAGAAAGTGAGAAAGCAAGCCACCAGGCCTGGGACTCAGCTGCTGTCAGCCATGTGGGCATCCAGTGCCCTTAACCACCATTCACCTGCCGGCCCTGCTCCCACCCTCTTCTATCTGTGTCTGACCCCCTTGGCTTTGGTATCCCTCAACTGAAAAATGGGGTGAAATCATCAGCTCACCCCCATCTGAGTGCCTCGAGGATGACTCAAGATCTGGTTTCTACAGAACTTGACACAAATCAGGAAAGAAAAGCAAGACCCCAAAGCGCTGGCGTCCGGCTCGGGCAGCGACTCGCCCCCTCAGGCCCCGGGTACCTTGATGCTCTCCAGCTCCTTTTCTCGCTGCAGCAGCTGCTTCTCTAGCTCTGCAACCCGCATCATGTTCTCATTCTCTAGGTCCAGAAGCTTCTCTGTGAGCTGCAAAACAAGAAGGGTAGGCTCAGGGCTGGACCTGGTCTGGGCACTCAGCACAACCTGAACCCCTGACAGGACCTGGGCCTGACCGTGTCCCCACAGGTCCCCAAAGACAGCTTGGTCAGATGGCTTCCCCGATGGGCCAGGGTGTGACACCGTGTGGAACAGCAACAGATAAGGCAAGTGGCCATGTTCTGGCTTTTCCAAGCCTGAGGCCACCTACACCTAGCCCTGCAGGGGATCCAGTGGCTCAGGCCAGAGCATACTCTAGAGAGCCCCAGTAGGCTCCAAAGCCTCCCAGGGCTCAATCTGGAGGGAAGCAGGTCAGCTCAGGATTCCCGGAACTCAGATGTCCCCATCCCCCCCCCCCAACCTTCAACAGAGGCTCTGGCACAGGAGGACCACCTACATGGGACACATGCTCCTCCAGCTCCTCCACCTTCTCCAGGGCTACGTTCTTGGTCTCAGCATCCTCCAGCAAACCCCCCACATCGAACACGTTGTCCAGGTATGCCTGAATCTGCACCTGCAGCTTCTCGCTCTCTGTGTGCCTTGACTTCTGGGGGACAGCAAAGAACGTAGTAGCTTGGAGAGCAGGCATAGAATCAGGGAAGCCTCCTAAAAAAAACTTAGCCCCCACCACCCCTCACTACCACTTCCTACAGCATAAGACCATGGAGTGTCTGTTCTGGCTATGTCCAGTTTTACCCACGTGAGCTGTCTGATTGGAGAGCTCTCTGCAGGAGGACCCAAATCCCAAGCCACAGAAGACAGACAGGTTTCAGGAGCACCCAGGATTAGGCTCTTGTAAAAGAAAAACTCTGTGATATTGCTAAGCTGGTCCTCTACTTCAAAGCATCTTACCCTTCCAGAACCCCTGCCAGCTCACCTGTAGGAACTCCTCTAGCCCCAGCTTGGTAAACTCATACTGCAGGTGAACCCGGAAGTTCATGTCCTCCACCGAGTGCACCACGATGTTGATGAACTGCATGCAGGCCACCTGGGGAAAAGGCAGTCAGTCCAAAAAGCCCAGGACAGAAAAAGCAAAGGAGAGAGCCAAGAGACAGGGAGGACAGACAACTGTTAGAACATCATCATCAAAAGAATAAAAAGCAAAGTCTTCATGGGGACAATAAAGAGTATCTTAACTTTAAACAATGTCAAATTTGGCCCAGTTGTGATGATGCAGACAGTAGAGCACCACTGCACAGTAATAATCATACGGAAGGCCCAGTTCAGATCGAACATGCGTGGTGTGTCTGGCTGGCTGGGAGGAGGTCTGCAGCATGGTGAGACCCTGTTGAGGGTACCTTTCTCCCTCTCACTCATAAAATAATTAAAAAACAATTTGCCAGAGGGTGCATGCACTCACCAGTGAGAGACAGAGAGAGAAAGCATCCCCCAGTGGGGTGTGGTCATGCCAGAATCCCTTCTCCATTTCTCCATCCTGTTGGGATTTGGGGCACACATGCACACGCACCCAGCATGTTCTTCAAGCCACTCAGGCTGGAATCCGAACCTCATGGTTGGCCATGTGAGATCGGCTCCCTTAACCATTAGGCCACAGGCCAACCACAAATAATTTTTTTAAACAATCAAAATTTAATAGTCGGGGTAACCACCATCTTCCAGTAATTAACCAAAAGGACGAACACAAGGGGAAATATGAGAGGCACCCGATATATGTTCTCTAGGTCTTTTAGAAAACATGGAGTTGTTCCTTTGGCAACATACATGCGAATCTACAAGAAAGGTGATATTGTAGACATTAAGGGAATGGGTACTGTTCAAAAAGGAATGCCCCACAAATGTTACCATGGCAAAACTGGAAGAGTCTACAGTCTACAATGTTACCCAGCATGCTGTTGGCATTGTTGTGAACAAACAAGTTAAGGGCAAGATTCTTGCCAAGAGAATCAATGTGCGTATTGAGCATATTAAACATTCTAAGAGCAGAGATAGCTTCCTAAAACGTGTGAAGAAAAATGACCAGAAAAAGAAAGAAGCCAAAGAGAAAGGTACCTGGGCTCAACTAAAGCGCCAGCCTGCTCCACCCAGAGAAGCACACTTTGTGAGAACCAATGGAAAGGAGCCTGAGCTACTGGAACCTATTCCCTATGAATTCATGGCTTGATGGGTGTTAAAAATAAACTAAATTAATAGTTGGCATATAAAGGTAAGTAAATTGTATGTAAAGGAAGATTCAGCTCTGTGATTTCTATATCAGTAGGTATGTCTTATGACAGCCCTACCTAGCTGAAGATGAGAAGGAAGAGAAGTTAAGAGGAAGAATTGGGAAGGGAACATTGCTCAAATGGATCCAAATCAAAGATGAGATAGCTACAGAAAAGATCTGAGACACACAAATGACAACGTCCTGAAGTTTCTAAAAGCTCCCTGGGGTAGCTGGGACCAGCAGTTGGTGTAATGGCTACATCGCTGGACTCCCATGTCATCATCGTCCACGGTTTGAGTCCCAGGTGACTTAAACTCACGCCGGGTGCGTGTGTGTGCGTGCCCAAGATCCCGAGAGGAGAATGGAGGAGAAGGGATTGCGGTGTGGCCATACCCCCTGGGGGGTGATTTCTCGCTTTCTGCCTCTCTTTGTCTTTCTGGTGAGTGCACGTGCCCTATAGCAAAAACCTCACAAAAAAAAAAAAAAAAAAAAAAAAAAAAAAAAAAAAAAAAAAAAGCTCCCTGGGGTGGCAGTGGACAGAATCATCCTGGACTCTACACAAAATATCCAAATAAGCTGTTGGCCTGGCTCATTTTCAAGAAGCACAGAGTCCTGCTGGCCACAGCCTTACCCAGTGCCAGTTCCTCACCATGAAGTCGATGTTGCTGTCCTCATTCCGGAAATACTCCATCAGCTTCTCAAAGCGGTGCAGCTCCTTGCACACCTGAACAAGCAAATTTTCTCAATAGGAGAGAGTCTGTCCCACGCAGAGCCCGAGCTCCCGGGCCCTGGCTCCCTGGGACATCATGGCAAAGGGACTGGTTCAGACCAAACTTAACCGCAACTTGATCTAGCAAATGAGCCATTCTGGATGCTACAGAAGGAAACCAGGGACCTGTGATCCGGCCCTGGGCCTCTGGTCCCCCACTAACTTGCTGAGAGAACTCAGTAAAGCCTGTGCTCTTGGGTGGGCTTTAAATGCCTCTGGAGGTGGGGCAAGAAGAAACATGGGGGCCCGATGCTGAGTTAACGAAGGCAGGCGGACAGGAGGGAGGAAGGAGTCAGGCCACAGCTAGGGCAGGAGGCTGAGGTCCTAGTAGCGTGAAGGGGAGGGGCCAGTGTGCAGGAAAACCCTCTGCTGAGAGGGGCGCGGAGGCTCCTCTGAGCCTTTGGGCTTCAAGGAGGAAGAGCCATTTCCTGGCTTGAACAATGGATGGTAGGGAAGAGGTCCAAAGAGGAGGAAGGAGGTGGGACCAGCAGCTGTGGCTGGATGTCGAGGAATCCTATGTCAAGCTGATAGGTGTTTCAGAGCCAGCCCAGAGCTGGGGAAATTCCACCTAGGTCTTCCCTCACGAAAATAGCCAAGGACCCAGGAGACATTCTGCTCAGCTCCTACTCCCCCAAGGCAGATGCGTCTTCTTGGGTTCTACTGATGGGTTTGCTGCATCAGAAACACCTGGGGGGAGACTCTTACAGGTACAGATACCCAGGTCTCAAGTGGGTCTAGAGTGGGGCATGGGGACCTGGACTTTTAACAAGCTCCTCAGGTGATTCTCACATGTAGCCACATTAGGACCATGGACTAGAGCGCTCTGCTATCTGAGGGTATCCTTAGCTGGCCAGTCCAGAGGTATCCTGGCACAAGATCTAGTGAGACCGAAGTTCTGGTTTGCTTTTTTTTTTTGGTAAAGAGCGGGGCAGAGGGCAATGCAACCTGCTCAGCCAAGCACTGGGATGTTAAAGTCGCTTAAATGGTGTCTTACAAATTGGCTCCCTTGAAAATACACAGGCATATGAAGGCAGGCAACTGACCTCTTTGAAATTGTCAAATGCAGCAAGGATGATTTCGTGGCCTCCCCGAACCAAACACACAGCTGCTAGGAGCTCCAAGACGAGGGCTTTGGTCCTAAGGGGTGAGGAGAGAAGGTGAACATCCCAGCTCCCCACCTGAGCCATCACACTAGCTCATTCCTGTGACTGCGTGAGACCTCTGAGAGTAGACAGGTGAGGGGCGTTGCTTAGGAAAGGCTCGCTCCCCAAGCTGTGCGGACCACAAGGGAGCCAGGGACACTTCTCCTCTGGCAGATGAACGGGGGGCGGTTGCAAGTCATAAGTTTGACCCTGGTCACAAGACCCCAAGGCCACACAGGCTTCTTGTCAGGGAACACAGGTCTCCAGAGCCCTGGGCCGAGTGTGGCTCTTTAGAACACTGCAGATGGAGGGGAGGGGAGGACGGAACTCACCTGGGATTCTTGTTGTTGAGGCTGAGTGCAATCTCATTGACAGCGTGGGGGTGAGACATGACCAGGTTGAATCCATACTGTAAGGGAAAGGACAGGAGGGACCTTGATGGAGGAGAAGGCAGACAACTGGATCTCCTGGGCTGTGGGCCCTTCAGCACACCTGTCTTTTATAGCTGGTGCCCTCCTAGCTCTCCTGGTTTGGCAGACGAGCAGCAGAGGTAGTGCACCCTGGCCAGTGCTGCCCCCTTACCTGATAGTTCATGATGGCTCTGAGGCAAAGGATACAGACGTGGACGTCATCCTTCTGGCTCACCAGGCGGGAGTTCTTCAGGGCCCTGCGCCCAGGGAGAGTGCTATACCTGGGGGAGAGGGGCCAGGCAGTCAGGCGGGGCTGAGGCTGCTGCTGAAGTGTCTAGGAGCGCTCACCATCACCCAGATGGCAGGCCGCCCCTGGCAGCAGCAGAACTGGTAGGGAGAGGGCCTGTGCCAACAGCCAAGAGACAGGGTGCAGGAGGCAAGGCAGTCCACTAGTTGTCACCTCCCTGAAACAGACCTCTGTCAGCAACTACACATGATCGCAGCTCTGTAACGAGTACCCAGAAGTTCAACAAATACAAACAGTAGTGTGTAGGCCTTCCGAGTCCTCAAGGTGGGTCCAGAGACACTCATCTGCACCCGCCACCCTCCTCCCTTCTGTGCTCCTGGGGAAGCAGAGTCTTGGCTCTATTCCACTCCCAGGTCCCCAAAAGCTTTATGAGGGCCAGGGGTACATCTGGCCTTACTCCACCCCTCCACCACCTCAACTGTGTTTCAGGAGAAAAAGCAACAGCATATATGGCATCTGCTCATGTATGACCAGAATGGTGAGCGATGTCCAAGGGACAAATCCCAGAGGAGACCTGGAGAGAAGCATGCCAGGAACGAGTGAGGAAGGACAGGGCCACAGGACCCAAGGAAAGACTCCTGGGGTACAGAGGGGCTTCTGAGAAGTCATCTGGTCTATCCACCAGCCCTCGGGAAGGATGGTTCTTTCAGACACCGCAAATGAGCACACTGCAGCCTTAGAGAGAGAAGGCCTGAAGGAGGAAGGGCAGGGAAGGCGAGGGGCGGGCTGGGTAGGAGCTGTTCTAAGAGCAGCCAATGGGGCAGAGTGAAGAGCTGGAGAGTATGAGGGCAGGAGCTGGACACCCAGTGAAGGCCCAGTACCTGTGTGAGACTCCCCCTGCCCGAGAGGCCTGGGAGGAGTGGCAGAGTGAGAATGAGAAACGGAGAGGGGGAGGCTGGAACCCCAGGTGGGGTGGGCACAGCCAAGGACCGTGTACTTACCCAGGACAGACCGCAGGGCAGAGTCAGGGAGACAGAGAGGACAGACCAGAGACAGACGGGCAGGCAGAGGGCAAGAGAGCTGAGCCTGGAAGCAAGAGTGGAGGGAGGAGCGTGAGCACTCACCGCTGGTACCCGAGACCTGGACGGGGCTGGGGGCAGGCAGGCAGAGCGAGAGCACACATACCGGAGCACAGACTGGCGCGCAGAGCGAGCGAGGCTGTTGGTGAAGGGGGCCGACAGGGCGCTGGGCGGCTGCAGGTCCTCGATTGACCTGCTCCAGGACCGGAGCTTGTCAAATGCACCATCGTCACCACTTTCCAGACCCTCAAAGTCAAACCTGGAGCACGAAAGGACACACGTGCGCACACACAGGCACAGACATACATGGGGACGTTCGGTGTCAAGCCCCTCTGGTGAGCCCCCCCAGGTCTCTCTGACAAGAAGCAAGGGCAGCGGAGAAGCAGAATTGGGCGCGGACACCTCCTCTTGGCGGGGAGAGCCACCACGCAGGACAGGGCTAGAGCAGGCAGGCAGCTACCAGAGGGATCTGAGGAGATGGGGTGCTGACGGAGGCCAACTCCTCCACTCCCCACCAGCCAGGCAACCCCAGGAGTGCCCCACCCCGACCCAAAGGGAGCTAGCAGTGTTTCTGCACTCCCAGCCTTGGGCACGACATCTCAGAGACGCTGCGGCTCCCCAGAAACTCTGCCCTGTGGAGGGAGCGGTGGACAACGGGCCAACTGCATGTCTTGCTAGTTGGCACACGGCAGCAGCCAACTGCCTCTTGGTGCCCTGGGCGGCCCAGCTGGCTCTGGATTGGACAGTTCTGAACGGAAGTGAATGGGGGTCTCAACAAGCCCGAGGGGGACCATCCTTTGTGTTTAGGAGGCCACTACCGCCCCATCCCAGCACTGAGTTTTAATGTCAGGCCTTCCACGGTTCTGGGTACTTGAGGTTTCTGGGTTTCCTAGTATAGACACTCCTTCAGCTTCCCCGGGAGAAGGAACTGCAGACTGAGGGTACAGACGGGTTCTGAAGTCTATAGTCCCTGCAGGATAGGGCTGGTCGCTCCGTCAATTCCTGTTTCTGGAACCAGATGTCTCTCACCATCAGTGGTTTGTGAATGTGGCCAGGACAATGACAGCCAAGATCACAAACCCACATCGGGGTACACCCGCTCTCAGAAACAGCCCTGCTCTCTCTCCTGCCCTCTTCTCCCTAGTAGCTCACTGAGAACTGGGGGAGTGTCTCCTACAGCCTCTGCTCCCCACTCTGCTCAACTATGCACAGCCTTGGCGTCAGACACAGAAGCCAGGGCTCCTTAGAACAGGAAGAGAGGGCTGCAAATGCCTGGATGTCCAGAGAAAGCCAGGGCAGGCTTCGAGCCCTGGGGACCAGGGGGTGTTTAATGGGGCTCGTAAATAGACCTTAGAGGAGTCTCCCTGACCGGGAACCAGTTGCTGGTGGCGTCCCTCCACCAGTAACAGTATTCCCGAGCACTGGTACGTGCACTTCACAAATAAATGCCTCCATGCAAACTCTATTTGGCCTTACCCTTTTTCTCTCAACCCAAGACACACTCTCTCTCTCTTCCCCCTCCTCCCCGAGTCTTTCTTTTTCAGAGTCAAAGGTACTGCCACGGACACTGCACACTGAGGTTCCAGTGTGTTCTGAGTCTAGAGCAGCTGGGATTTGTTTGCTTTTCAAATGAGACAGATAGGCTTATTTGGGAAAATGATCTACATCTTTTTACTATAAAAGCTCTAACTTAAAAAAAAATCACTTCAGCAAATGTTTTTCATTTCTTTCTATAAAAAGAGTGGTTTTTAAAGGGACAGAAGGATCACGGGGTATGACTTCTGCAGGGATGGGAACAGGGAGTGGGCCACTTGCAGTGTTAGCCAAGATCGACCCACGGAGGTGAGAGAGGGATTGAACCTGGGACAGGCATTAGCTTGAACCCCTAAGGAGCTGAGACTGAAGACCTGGTGGACAAAGGAGAATGGCGAAGGGGGCGAGGACAGTAGTAACCAAAATGAAAGCCAAGGTGAGTGTCAAGTGCCAGGACTATAGGGTTTCCCAGAACGTGGGGGTCCTGGGCTTTCAGCGCCAGGCAAAGTCACAGGCAAACCAGGAGATGGGTCTCCCTAGGGATGACCTGTCTTGGGCCTGAGTCTGAACATATTGCTTACCATGTTTATTATCACTACAGTCCGCCTTTCTATCCATATTTCAGGCCGTCATGGCAAAATAGACTTAATACTAAAATTAACAAAGCTGTTACCACAGTATAGACCTACTATGTTCTGAACGCTCCTACATGCTTCAACACACTACCATCTAATCCCTACAGCAATCCTGGAACCTGGATGCCCTTTCACAGAAGAGGACGCAAACTTGTTTGAGGTCACACAGACAATAAATGACAGAACCGAGACCCGAGCTTTGTCTAACTCAAAAGCCCTCACGGGGCCAGGTGGCGGTACACTGATAATGCAACCGGACCCCTATGGGGAAGGGCCTTGCTGGGCATCTGAACACACACGTGCACACCCACAGTCCAGGCTGGGATGGATCAGTGTGGAGACCCTGTTGGAGGTGCCATCTCTCTGTTTCTTTCTCTCACATGGAAGAAATAAATAGACGTTAAAAAATAAAATAACTGTTGTTCCTTCTGCTACACCCTGCTGTCTCTCCTGTGCTAACCTGTTTCTCGCTGCCTCTAAGTCCCCTGCCTGCTTCAAAAAGGCCCTTGAATGCTTCCTTTTTTCTGCCCAGCTCGAAAATCACAAGTGCTGCTCCTAAGTTCTTCAACAACGACCTGGAGGAACCCTGTCATAGCTGGAGACTCAAAGATGCTTCTTGAAAATGCAACTCTACAAAGATGAGTGACTCTTACCAGGGCATCCCTCTCAGGAGCCAGGACGTCTCCTTGGCTTGTTCACAGCCTGGTGTCCAGATCCTGTGTGGGTCCTGATTCCAAGCTCCCTGTCCTTAGCCCTCTCCTCCTGCTCCCCCAAATGTGCCTTCTACTCCAGCCAATGGCATTCTCCGCCAGCCCTCAAGCATCCCCTTGGCTTGCCTGTCCACTTCCACACCACCGCCTGCCTGGCCTGCTCTCTCCAACTTGTGACTCCTGTTCACGTGGTCACTATTGAAACCTTATCCTCCTCACCAAGGAGAGTGGGACTGTGTCCTCCCACCCTGGTCCCCAGCCCTAGTCTCAGGGTTGTACTCACATGACAGAACACTGGGCAAAGGACAGGTAGTCCACCAGCACATCCAGGCCTTTGTTTTCATCATTCAGAAACTCCCGTACCCACCTGCAAATAAGGAAAACTCAGTGGACGGGCGTCTGCTAAAATGGGTCAAAGTAAGGAGGCAGCTGGGCCTCTGACCCAAAGCAACCCCTTCTGACTCCTTCTGGAACATAGCACCAGGCTAAGAAAATTCTAAAATCAAAGTTCACAACGGGCCGGGTGCGTGTAATACAACACACTTGTCCCAAGGAGAGCTGGATCCCACATAGCGACCACATTTCAGGTCTTCAGACAGGCAGGGAACATGTACAAGTGCCCAAGGCCAACAGACTGGAGGAAGGAGTATGTAGGACGTGCCCCTGTGGACGGTGCTCTCCCCACGCCCTCTCCCAGGAGCATGCACTCTATCATGAATAAAGGCCAACACTTTTCTGAGAAACCTAAGACAGACTCATCCATGGTCATGTCACTGGCCTGGACTTTCCCTTGGCGGGGGAGGCAGGGATGGGAAAAGTACAGACCCTTTTAATACCCTCTCGCTTTATCATGAAAGTGCCAGACAAGCTTCCAGGTACTCCCTCCTAAAGGGCCAGGGCCCCGGCTCCATCGTGCTCCGTATCCCTGGTGTCTGGCCTCAGGCCAGGCACCCTGGGACTGGACAGTGTTCGCTTTAGGACTGAGGCAGGATGGGATTCAGGGAGGAAGGGTCACGAGAGCTCTGGAACAGGCATACTGGGCCAAAGGGCTTCTCCCCCAGGTTCAAGGGCAGTTTGGGGAAGTAGTAAACAAAGGGAATGTGCGGGAGTTACGCACTGAGTCGGGGAATTTGGCAGAACTAAATAAGGCGGGTAATGATCAGGAGCTCAGGGAATTCCAGAATGGCTAAAATCACTCAGAGTCAGAAGGACCCTCCCCTCAGCCAGGAAGGCGAGAAGGCAAAGCAGCACCCTAAGAACGATGGCTGACGGCATTTCTGCCCCTCTGCTCTCCGTCCTTTTGGGCTGATACATCCCTGGAATGAAAGTCGATAGGCAGTCCCAGGAGGGCCTGTTACACGGCAGGTTCCTTCAGCAGCACAGAGACATAAACAGCCTCAGGATGAAACCCTGCCTCTCTCGGACGTGGGGTCTGCATGGGCCGGCTGTGCCCACACTGCCCCAGCAGAGCTGCTACTCCCCACAGCTGGAACGCCATCACCAGGCTGGCCAGCCACACCCCAAGCTGTGGACAGAGGCTGAGGCTCGATCCCCAGGCCCAGCCAAGATTTGGCAGCAGGCTCTGGCTGAAGCTGACTGACACCGGAGCTGCCTGAAGTTAGCTTCCTCTCCGGGGGCCGACAGGCCTCCCGTTTCCTGTCTGTCTGCTCTCCAGCTCCCCACCCCCTTCTCATTTCCTGTCTGAGTCTACACTGCTATTTTCGGGATCTTGACACTTTGAGGAGAGGTTAAAGGGCAGTTAGAGAAACCAATACAAGCCAGGGAGGGAGGAGGAGCTGCTCTGGAATCCCACTTCCCGCCCACCCGCTGCCCTGCACTCCCTGCCTCTGCAGGCTCCGGGGCTGACCAGGCTGTGATGGAAGCGTGGGCCTCCTCTTCCCTCCTTACCCTGGGCTCCTGCCACCCTGAAGCACCACAAGCCACCCTGACAGCCTGACAAACTGCCTGTCCAGAAATGCAAGAAGAATCCTGGCTTTCCCATGTCTTTCTCCTCAGAGAAGCCCAGGTTCAGAGGGCAGGGCTCCTAAAATGCTAGGCACTAAACTATTCCCTGGGAGCAAGGACAGGTCCAGACCTCAACCTGTGTGCCAACTGCCAAGAGACCCCAGGCCCAGGAACCATGCTGCTCCAGCCCTAGCTCCTGGCCAGCAGCCAAAGGGGCAGGCACCAGGTAGAGGGGAGGGCAGAGGCGACTGCCGCACACTGCTTTGTGGCCCATACCTGGAAGAATAGACCGCCATCCACCCCTGAGCACGGCAAGGCCAAAGACAGTGGACAGAGGGGCCTGAGAGGGCAGGAAAGACCCTCTGCAGTAGTGCAGGGTGGGAAGAGGCGCCAGAGCTGCCACTGCGGCACTCTCGCCCTCACACAGGGAAACTGAGTAGCCCCTGCCAGCTTTCTCTTTGATGAAGCATTCACCAGACGCAGGTGGAGGCTTGGCTGCGCCTTCCCAGGGACTCGGCTTTCGATGTCTGGTTCACAGGAGAGGTAAAGAAGCCACACTCGGGCCACCAGAGCCCTGCAGCTGAGGCCAGGAACCACCCCTTTCCTGTCCTCTCCTGCCATTTCCCTTGTGACTGCTGCTGCTGCTGGCTCCGTACGGGTGTCCCCACCCTCTAACAAGCCCCAGGCAGGCTTGGCCTAGGGGAGGACGAGCGGGACGGCAGGGGAAAGGCTGATGATGTCATTTGGCTCTTTCTAGCCTGCTCTCAGGAAGCCCAGGAACCTGCGGCTGGCACCTGCCCAGCAGCCCCGCCCCCAGCCCAGCTCCACTCTCTCATTTACGCACCCACCATTCACGCCAGGCCCGTCGGCTCTGCACCCTGCCTGCGGTTCCACGTCAGATGCCCCTCACTGTCCTTTCTGCGTGTGTACTCACCTTCACTCTATGTACCATGGCCGGCTACTTTCACAAAACTATGGCCACTGCCGTCTTTCACTGTACCTTACACATCAGCCCTCTGCTCGTTCAGCAATTCCTGCTTCCCGGAGTTGGGAAAAAAAGATGCCTGGGGCTCCTACAGGCTCTGTCAATGGCTTGGCAGCACCAGGGGCTGTGAGTACGGGAGACATTCAATTCTCGGCCTCCGCTGCCTTACATCTTCTTTATTGGTGCTTTGGGAAGCTTCTTGTGCTCATGAACTAAGATTATCTTCTCCCAAGCAAGCAACTAGTCTTCTGGACACCAGGAAGTCCAAATAGTCACTGAACACGATCTAGATCTCAGTTACCTAATGTGTTTTCCCAACCCTCAGCCCTCTGGGGTTGGTTGGGCCGGCACCAGGCCACAGGCAGACTCCAGTCTCAGCTGCTGTGGGAATGTCATCCACTCAGAGCCACAGACTAAGGACCCCAGGAGAGGCCCAAGCTTGCCAGAAGCATCCAGTCAGCAGCTGGCAGAACTGAGGGAGAGAAATGCCAGAAAAGGAACAGTCTGAAGCTCTAGGAAGCCAGAAGCCTTTCAAGGGGCAAATCTGCCCCATGGCAGGGTGAATAAACAGCAAACCATCCTCAGAAGACATGAGATCCTGTGTGGTCAGGCAACTGCTTGGGGCCAGGTGAAGAGGCTGCGCTGGCCACATCCAACTCACCCAATGTGGTTGGTGCGAAGTGAGATCTCCAGCTCCCTTAGTACTTTGGTTGACTCCTGCACTCTCCTCCTGAACTTCTGTAAACATGGAATTGTCTGTCAGTGACGGAGGCCCCAGTCTGATTTTCTAGTACCATCCAAGAGGGCAGAAAAGGAGAAGGAGGGAATACGAGGGCAGTTACAGACCTTCCCTCCATCATGGGCTGCCACTCCAGGCCCTTGGCCTCAAGAGCCCAGAAATCCAACTCCCACTGTTCACACCCCCAAGTCAAAGGGCTCGCCCCCACAGCACAGTGGAACGAGGCCTTCCGGCTCCATACTTCACCTTCCGAGTTACACTGGGGTCCAAGAAGCTCTGGAGTTTCTGGATGTAAGTGTGGGGAGGATTCTTCACCTGGAATCGTTCCTGTCAAAGAAACACACGAAACACCCAGAGTCCTGAGGAGGGCACTGAGAAAGGACAGCACCCACAGCAGCCAGTGTGAGGGGACTAAACTCCCAAAGTTGTCACCTGGCTCTAAAATCGCCCACACCCTAGGTTCCCTTCCTTCACTTAGCCTCAGGAATTTCCCATTTGTCGTCATCTCCTCCTCCAATCAATGCTCCCTAAGCCTAAAAAGTTTTTCTATGTCAAGGTATTTTAAGGGCCAGTTCCATAGCCTAGTGGTTAAGGGAGTTGGATCCCACGTGGTTGACTACAGTTTGAAACCTGGCCACAGAGGCTTGAAAAACACACTGGGCACATGTGTGTGCATGCTCAAAATCTTGACAGGATGGAGAAATGAAGAAGGATTGCAGCATTGGGTGACGGCTCTCTCCCTCTTCCTCTCATCCGGCAAACTCATGTACCCTCTGGTAATTGAAAAATTATTTTGGGGCCAGCAGATGGCGTAATTATAACGTTATTGGACTCCCATGTGGTCGACCGCAATAGAGTCCCAGACCCAGCAGCTTAAACTCACATTGGGCACATGTCTAAGTGTGCCCAAAATCCTGGGAGGAGAATGAAGGAGAAGGGATCGTGGTGTGGCCATCTCCCTGGGGGTCGGGGGGTGATTTCTTGCTTTCTGTCTCTCTCTGTCTCTCTGGCAAGCACATGAGACCTATAGCAGAAATCTCTCTTAAAAAAATTATTTTACAAGTCTGCTGCTTGCTTGGGGCCAGCAAGTGGCATGTGGTTGAGACACTGGACTCCCATATGGCCTACTGTGGTTCAAGTCTCAGACCCAGTGGTTTGCTTTCTTTCTCTCTCTCTCTGTCTCTCTGGTGAGTGTATGTGCCCTACAGCAAAAATTTAATAATAATAAAAAAATTAAAAATTATTTTTTAAAAAAATAATTATTGGGACCAGCAGTTAGCGTAATGGCTATGTCGCTGGACTCCCATGTAGTCGACTGCGGTTCAAGTCCTGGACCCGGCAGCTTAAACTCACACCGGGTGCACGTGCATGCGTGCCCAAGATCCCGAGAGGAGAAAGGAGAAGGGATTGCAGCATGACCATCCCCCATGGGGGATGATTTCTTGCTTTCTGTCTCTCTGTCTCTCTCTGTCTGTCTGGCAAGCGCACATGCCCTAGAGCAAAAACCTCTCCCAAAAAAAAAGAAAAAAAATTAATTATTATTATTATTCAGTTTGACCAGAGAGAGACAGAGAGAGAGAGAGAGCATGAGAAAGCAAGCCACCAGGTTCAGGACTTGAACTGTAGTCGGCTATGTGGGAGTCTAGCACCTTAACCACCATACCACCTGCTGGCCCAATAATCCTTAAAAAAAGAAAGAAAAGAGTATGCTGCCTGCCTACACGATATAGGGATTACAGAATTATGAACAATACCCAAAAGATACAATTGGGAAATGCTGTTCACTGCCTTGGCCAACTCCAACTGATGGACAGGGTCAGGAAGGCCGAGGGGAGAGAGCTTGGCTTTATGAAAGTCAGCTTCCTCAGACCTGGACTCTGCAGTGAGGACTTGGCTGGCTGTATAGTGTTAGCACAGCTCACTTTCAGCTCCTTGCCTGATCCCTAACAATCCAAAGCAACCTCAAATGCTGAAGCCTGCTTTGAGCAAGGTCACCCCTAGTCTCCTACAGGGGATGCTGGACCACACCTTCTTTATTTTGGCTCAGCCCCCCCATCTGACCCAAGAAGAAACTCGGGGGAAACCCTTAGCATTTTGGTTCTCTAAGGGCCTCCACAATCAAGGTATCTGAAGAGCTGGGAGATGGATGCACTGAAGAGTCCTGGAGAGGGGGCCAGCAGGTGGCATGGTGGTTGAGGTGCTGGACTCCCGCATGGGTGACTGCGGTTTGAGTCCTAGACCTGGTGGCTTGCTTTCTTGCTTTCCCTTTCTCTCTTTCTCTCTCGTGAGCACATGCACCCTATATTAAGTTAAAAATAATAATAACAACAACAAATAAATAAATTTACATAATTCTTTAAAAAAGAACAGAATTAAGGGGGAAAAAAAGTCATGAAGGAAACCAGCAGGTGGCGTGGTGGTAAAAGTGCTGGACTCCCACATGGCCGACCAGGGTTTGAGTCCGGGACCTGGTGACTTGCTTTCTCACTTTCCCTCTCTCTCTCTCTCTCTGGTCAAATTAAAATAAATGAATGAATAAATATTTTTTAAAATAAAAAAAGAGCCATGAAGAATGATAACATGTTAGGAAATGGGACCTAAAAACAGATGAAAGAAAAAGAGGGGCCAGATGGTGGCACCGTGAGGCTGTGAGGCTGACCTCTACAGGACTGTTCTAGATTCCCATCCAGGGACCTCCCTGAGTATGCCGACATGTATGTATCCATGATCCAGCGCTGGTTAAGGCTAGGGTTGGATCATAACGTCAGGACCCTTTGCGGGTGTTGGCTCTGTCTCTTTCTCTGGCTCATGGAGGAAATTTAAAAAAGAAAACAAGAAATGTTTGGTAAAGCTGAAATTATGAGACTCAGAAAAAAACTGAGAGGTTATCAATTAGAGAACCTCAGTATCTAAAGGCTACTATCCTCCAAACCCCAAGAAGCTGCTGCTAACTGACTCCTCTTAATGCAGAACACCGGAAATGGGCCTTCACTGGAGATGGGCCTTGGACGAGGCTCTCTGAAGCAGTCCTGGCAGAGGTCAAGCTGACTTGGTGGCAGTGGAGAGAATGGTGAGCACAAACGGGGCACCTGCTTGTCTAAGCCCACCCTCGGTTCCATCATTAGCAGCATTAGGCAAGATCCTTGTTAAAGTTTTAGGTTCTTAATCTATAAAAAAAACAACAGTGCCTTCTTCAGAGGGTTTCTGTGAGGATTAACTGAGATGCTTCAGTACGTGCAGAGCACTGGTCCATAATGCGCACTGATAAACATTAGTGTGAAGACTTTGTTAAGAGCTTGAAAAGAATAAGTTTGATCCTGACGCAGCTCCATGGCGAGGTGCTAGGCACGAAGCTCCATGGCACAATGCCCGTCTATGCCAGAGACTTCCATACCTACGAGATGAGGAAGCCAGCCATCTAGCCTAGCAGTAACATAACGCTCCACAGGCCAAAGCCACATGGGAAGGTTCCAGATTTGCGTCCTGAGGTCTCCCTGTACACAGCAGGTGGGCCTGTGTGCCTGTGATACTGGCTGGCTGAGGTGAACCACGGTGGGATGACCCTGTTGAGGTGTCTCTCCCTCTCACAGAAGAAATAAGCTTTAAAAAGAGAGAGAGAAAGATAGAGCCAACCCCAAGGTGAAGAGATAATGTGCTGCCCAGGAGAAACCAGATCCCACACAGCAAACCAGTTTAGAGCACTGGCCCAAAACATGCCAGGCACACGTATGACTGCCTAAGATCTGATGGGCTGGAGAACTGGAGGAAAGGGATCGTGGTGTGACCAGACCCTGTGGAAGGGGCTTATCTCTCTCTCTCCCTCACATGCACACGCCCTATCATGAGTAAAGAAAACACATTTTTTAAAGAGAGAGAGATGAGGAAGTATACAGACTCTCCCAGCCCTGCAGACAGACCTGGGTTCACATAACCTACTAGCACGTGCAGGGGAGCCAAGTCACAGGTGTCAGAGCTCGATTCTGAGCGACGTAATGATCTCTATTCCCTTCTAGCTCTAAACACCGTTCATTAGGGAGAGCTTCCCGTCCTTGGCTGTGTGGACATTTAGGAGCAGGGGACTAGGGGCTGGGGCTTCTCATGCCTCGTGGATAATGAGAAACACCTTGCCGTTTGCCAGGTCTGGGGCAGACTGAAAGTGGTGGCTCTGGTGGATCCTGCCAGGCATAGCCCTATCCCCGAAGGAGGGCAGAAACAGGCTCAGGTGAGAAAACCACCAAACTCCTTCACAGCCGGCCCTACACCCCAGTCCACCTTCATGCCACACCCGCTGGAAAAAAATCAAAACAGCTCTTTGCGGTAGCTAGACAGGAGCTTGGCCTACTAGCTCCATCGGTGTTAGGACAGTCCCTGGCACAGAAAGTGAGCACAGACTGAGGCTGGGCCCAACACAGGGGTGCCAGGCCGCAGTCACTGCCTTGGCCCTGATGCTTTCTCCAGCCCAAGGCACAGCCCCCGCCCCCTGCCTTCCCCACACCCTGTACCTGGTCACAGATGAGATCCCACTTCTTCTCATTGTCATACTGCCGCAGGAGCCGGGCCTTGTCAGGAGGCAGGTTCATGGAGCTCTGAAGAGAAAGCCTGAGTTAACAGGGTTGACCCCTTCCCTGACTTGGAGGAGAGAAAGCCTGGCCTGCCCATGACTGCCCCCGCCACCACCTCAGACTTCGCTGGACATTACTGCTGGTAAGGAAGGCTTGGAAAGGTGCGGCAGTCCTCGGCTCCCCTCCGATTTACTCTAGTTTGGTTGAGCAATGCCTTCCAAACCATAGGTTATGAAATCAATATTAGGAAGTCAGGATTAATTTTACTTTAAAATAAAATGAACACACTAAAATAGAACAAGATAGAAAATATCAGAATCTACTACAAGTAGGAAGTAAAATAATGTTTCATGAAGCTTTTCTTGTATAATATATATGCACACACGTGAATGCATATGAATAGGTCATGTTGTAAAATGTACTTAACATAAGATAGGTTAAAAAATCTGAAAACTGGGACCAGCAGTTAGCGTAATGGCCATGTCACTGGACTCCCATGTAGTCGACCGCGGTTCGAGTCCCGGACCCAGTGGCTTAAACTCACGCCGGGCGCGCATGCGTGCGTGCCCAAGATCCCGAGAGGAGAACGGAGGAGAAGGGATTGCGGTGTGGCCATCCCCCCTGGGGGGTGATTTCTCACTTTCTGACTCTCTGTCTCTCTCTGTCTGTCTGGCGAGCGCATGTGCCCTATAGCAAAAACCTCTCTAAAAAAAAATCATTTGTTTACCTACGTATCATGCCCTTATTTCACAGAGGCTATCAGACCAGCTGTGTGCTCATCTGGCTCCTAAAGGCCATGTGTGTTCTTCTGGTCTCCAACTCCTGGTGTGTGCCTGGTGGAGAGCAAGTTGAGGGCAAGCCTATGGTGAAGAGGTCCCAGTTCAGCGCTTTGGGCCCTGTTACTGGCTGAAACAGGATCACTATGGCACAACAAAGGTAGCAGGGTCAGGGTCTCTGGTTGGAGTTCACGAGGGCAGGTGAGAGAAGAGGAGGAGGAAGAGACCCCGTCTCCCACTCTCCCCGGGCTCCCCCTACCCCACAATCTGCCTGACAGAGTCTTCCCAACAGCCCAGAGTGCGGATGGCAGGACAGGCAAAGGCCAGCCCTGGGTGTTCTCACTGGCACTACTTGGCTAAGGGTCACCTGCACACGTCTGTGCAGATGCCAGGACGGGAGCAAGAAGCCTCAATGAAACAGACTCAAAGGGCAAAGGCGGGCCCAGAGAGGTCTGCAGCCTAACAGGGCCAGGATGCTGCCAGTGGAACCCAAGACAGAACGGAGCAGAAACAGTCCTCGGGGCTGCTCCTGGCTCTCCGCACCCCCCGAGCGCACCCCTGTCCTCTGGCCGTTTCTCCCAGGTGTGTGCCGTGATGCTGGTTTTCTGCTGTCTCCTCTGGAAGGCGCTGCTAGGGCTGGGGGTGGGGATGGCAGTGGGCAGCCTGTCGCTGCTGGAACAGACACCACATCCTGTCTACGCCAGCTTCCTCCCCAGCCACCCACTGTCAGGTGCCGTGGCCTCACACTTCCCCGCCAGGTGAACTGAGGAGGAAACGGTTGGTCCCTCTGGGCTTTAGCGACTGAGCAGTCACCCCCCTGGGAGCCTAAGAGTGTGAAAGAGGCCCATTAAACCTTAGATCCTCCAGAAAGATGAACCTGAACACGGAAATGGGAGGACAAAGCATGAAACAGCTCTGACAACGGGCCCACGTCCTCTGCTTGGAGCTTTGGGCGGCACTTCCTGGAGGATGATCCCAGCCTTCTCTTCTTCTTCAGGGTGACGTGTGGTGGGGACAGAGATGAAGAATAGAAAGCCCCACCTAGCACTGTCACAAGAAATAGGTCACTGACTGCCGGGGGAGCCACCTGCCAAGGGGGCAGGACCAGGGCCTGGCCCGGGTGGTTCTCTTCCTGCCAGGCAAGGGCGTCAGGGCTTCTGCCTCCACCTGATAAGAGGCGTGAGCCCGGCAGGGCTTCAATGTCCTGAGGAAGCCACTCTGCCCTGAGGAAGGACTGCTTCCTGAGTTCCGGGGACAGCCAGGGAGCAAACCTGACATGGTTCCGGTCTTAGTCAAAGGTTTGTCCCCTTGACATTTCTCTCCAGTGTCCCCCAGGGACTGTGGGCTCTGGGAAGGCAGAGGCTGAGCTCAGTTCTCATGAGCTTCTCACTGAGACCCTCGCCATACGGGAGAAAGTTCTTCAGAGTCGGAGCGCCCGAGATCAACTCTGGGCTCCTCAGCGTCAGCGAACCTTGGTGAACTCATCTGTAATTTGGAGATGATCTCACCCTCTGCACAAGGTGTTATGAGGATTAAATGACAAATATTTTATACTATATGTATCTATAACACTGCGAGTGTTCCAGTTCTTCTCTCCTTCTTCCTGAAAATTTGATCTGACATCCCAGAGGCCTGCCCTCTGGTTTCTCGGTTGTCTCTCTGTCCCCATACCTCTTCTGTCAACTGTTCCTCAATACTCTGACTACAGAGCAATCCTTTATCCCTTCTTTAATCCCTCTCTGGTTCTTTAAGACTAAGGCGACTTATTTTATATTATTATCATTTATCTATTTCCATTCGTTATTATTATTATTATTTTTAAAATTTGACCAGAGAAAGAGAGAGAGAAAAAGGGAAAGTGAGAAAGCAAACCGCCAGGTCTGGGACTCGAACCACAGTTGGCCATGTGGAAATCTAGCACCTTTAACCACCACGCTACCTGCCAGCCCCAAGACTAAGGCAGTTTAAATACCATCATCCTTAGGGGATGTGAACACTGGGAGACCCCAGGGAGAGCACAAGGAAGACAAGTCACAGCCAAACTGTCACAACAGGAGCTGGGGGAAGGGAAAGATGAACTCAAACTGAAAGCAACTCTGGGACAGATTCCTAAACCAGGGGACCAGCAAGAAAGGAGTCTAATAATAAAAACCTATAATGGGAAAAGCTTGAAGGCGGGCCCCGGCCTTCTCCAGCAAGGCTGTTCTGCTTTACTGCCAGTTTGGGGCCTGGGCAATCGCCTCCCTGGGCCTCACATCGGCCAGGGCTCATCCCCCACGGCAAGGTTTCCTCACTCCCCACTTGACCCCCGGCAGCCCCAGTGAAGCCAAGGAGGGAGGCAGCTCTGGTCGAAGAGTTCCCTTGCCTTTCCTGCTTTGCACCCCCAGCCTAGTGAGCCCCTCCTCATTTCCTTCCACTTCAGGAGAAGGGAAATGCTGGTGAGGTCTAGAGTTTCCTTCAAAGCTGGGCCTTGCGCTGGGACTTGCCCCCACTTTGCCAGCCTTCTTGGGCCAGACCTGGGGAAAACCCAAGAAAAAGAAATAGGAATCACCAGAAATTCCCCACCGTTTCTGTTGGTCTCAGTCGATCATGAAAAAGCTTGGGAACAGAGATAAAAATGGCATAGGTTCTCTGAGAAACAGGCAGAGAGACGTCTGAAAAGCGTTCCTGGGAAATGAACAGTGGAGGCTGAAGGAACGCTAAAGGGGTTATTTTAAGCAAAGGCAGAAAGTGAGTTGACGATTTTATTCATGTTTTCCTGCTCAGAACTACCTCCCGTCAGGTTTTCATGACTGGACACTTCTCCCAAGTGTGGGAGCCCCCACTCCCAAGCTCAGCCCATGGGGACAGGGAGCCCTGGGGAGCTGCACTACGGCTGCCCACAGATGAAAGGAGGCACTGCCCCGGGCACATGCTTCTCGGCAGGCCGCGAGCTCCTGGCCACAGCTGCTCCGAGTCCTCTCTGGCACCCACACATCAGCCCACTGGACAGGCGGAGAGATGGAAAGCGGTGAGAGCACGAACTCCAGGAGCCCAGGAGACTGCCGTAGGAAGAGCTGGAACGCTGCGTTCCTGCCAGAATCCCCCCACAAACCAGCTCTGCCCGTGCTGAAGCCAGACACACAAGGCACAATGGCCCATCACTAGCCGCCAAATGGATGGAGCGTGAGGACTGGCCTGGCTTGCCCTCCACGTGTCCTACTGGTGGGCAGGAGGTACGGCTGTGGCCAGCTGGGCATCGCTCCCCAACGGCCAGAGCCCAAGGAGGTGGGAGGTACCAGCTCCTGCTGCCTTGGCCCTTGGCAGCCGTGGCCGGCCCTGCCGCAGTAGCAGCTCCCAGACAATGAGTTATTTTCAGCCAGCACTTTAACACAAGCCAGCTGGCCAGGGTGCAGGGCGGGAGTCCTCCTCCACCCAGCCCGCCCAGGCGGCAGGCTGGCCTGCCCAGCCCATCGCCTACGCCTGCAGCCTAGCCTCCTTGTCACTGTTTGTTTATTTCGTTGTTTCAGCACAGCTCCTCCTAATTCCCCCTCCCCAAACTGCAATCCTGACAAAAGGAAACCAGAAAATCAGAGTTTGATCAAAGGTCCAAGGGCTAAAATTAAACAGATCCATACATGGGAAGCGCAGCAGCCCCTCAAAACACCCACACTTTTCCCCAGTCCTGTGACTGGCTGGAGTAGTACAAGGAGGAAACGGAACGGGTGGATGGCCAGACCTCACTGCCGACCCAGTGGCCCAAGGCCAGCCATGCTTCCCTGGCCAGCCTGAGCAGATGAAGCTCAAGCTTGCTCTCCTCACCTGCCTCCTTCCTACCCTCTCTAGAGCTCAGCTTTGGAGAAGATAACCCGAGACAGTCTAGGAGCTTGAGCCGACTGAAAGATTCTGGGAGGAACTACATAGATATGTACACACATGTACATCCCGCAGCAGGAAGGAGATCACAGGAGCATAGGAGTCTTGGCTTGGGGGAAAGGCAGTCCCCTCCCCTGCCGTGATGGAGCTGGGTAAACGCTTCCGCCAGCCCCCTGGGCACCAAGCACTCTAGACAGGAAGGGCTGGAAGGCAGCAGTTACCTCCCCGGACTCCAGGCCTCTGGCCCTGACTCTGGGGCAGTGGAGCTTCCCCACGGCACCTCGAATCCCTCCACATGTGACCCTGTGCACAGGAGCCCATGCGTACAACTGCGGCCACACAGAGTCCTCTGGGCCTGAGCTGCCCTGTGAGCCATATGGAAACGTTGCTGGGGTAACTCATGACAACAGACATCAGAAAAGTGGGTGCTGGGCCAGCCGGGGGCATGCTGGGTAAGGCAGCTGGATCCCACATGGCTTGACTGTGTGGTTCAAGTCCTGAGCTTGGCGGCTTGAAAAAAATGTGGGACACATGTGCGTGTGTGCCCAAAATCCTGAGAGGAGTATGGAAGAGAAGGGACTGCAGTATGGCCGTCCCCCCGGGCGGGGGTGATTTCTCCCTCTGCCTCTCTCTCTCTTTCTCGAGCAAGCACACATAACCTATAGCAAACCAGAAGAACAGTGAGTGCTCCTTGACTTACACGTCAGTAGTAGCTCAGTTCTGGTTTTCTGTTTTTGTATAACTGAAGCTATCACTTTGGGGATGGCCTGCCAGAGAAAAGCCAGCTTTCACAGGCCCAGAACTGTGTCTGGAGAGCAAGCTTCTGTGGTCACTGACGACTCTATAACCAGAAATGACTTTCTGAGCAGTTCTGGGCCAAGTCTCTGAGCAGCCTGGAGGAAAAAGAAATGAATTTGCCAGATGTCCAGGCTAAGGTCTGCAATCACACCAGCGAAGGCCGGCGTCACTCAGAGATGGCTTCTTCTAAACACACAGTATCTCTGAGGCCTCTTCCGCCCCGGAAACTCCTCCATTGGATCCCGAGAAGACAATCAGTCCTGTCCTCAGTGCCAATAAAGCCCCCAGCTCTACCCACAGCCACACCGTGGACCTCATGTCTGATATCAGGTGATCTCTGCAGGTACCTGGTTCCTGAGACCCTGGCTACAGCCACCTCTTCAGGCCTGCCCAGTCAAGAGGTATGCACTCAGACAGTTCTGTTACCGCTTCCCAGTGGAGCCCCAGGCCCTAGCTAAAAAGCCACTGCCACAGCAACTTGATCTGTCTGCTGGCTCCTCAGCTCTCCTTGTGGTTAGCCAGACCCACACGCTCCCCAGTTACGCAGAATGGAAACTATTCTGCTGGGGGCAGCTGGTTTTCCAAAGCCAAGGAGTCTCGGGGCAGAGCCTCATGCTCTTCCTGCAGCCACCAGGGTCCTCCCTTTCTTCACGAGGTTCTGCCCGCCTGCCTGGGGGGCCAGTAGGCAGTGCTCTCTCTCTGAGGACACAGGATTTCTGGGGTCCCACCAAGCCCATCCTCACCGAGGCCCAGTGACTCTCCCTCCCTGGGTATCTCCTCTGTGCACTCCCTTCCATGCCCCCCATCACCTATACGGGCCCTCATTGCTGAGCTCCGACCTTCTGGAATAACTAGCCAGCAGCCCTACTTTCAGGACTTCCCTCCCCTCCACACTGCACATGGATAAAGCTTCCAAACGTTCAAGCACCTAAGATAAAGTGTGTGTGTGTGCCCCAAATCCTGGTTCTTCTTAGTTCAGAAACCTCTCATTTACTTAAGAAAACCTGAACTCCTGGGCCTGTCGCTCTTAGCATCTTAAAGAAAGAAACCACTTCCTGGCCCAGACACCATGGCACAAGTGGAAGGGCACCGAGGGTCAAGGCTAGGGCTCCATGGGTCCGCCCTACGTTCAGGCCAGGTACAGTAGCACCTGCTTGTAATCCTGGCAAACTGGAGGCCTGGACAGAGGGTCACAAGGGCAAAACGCTGTTGGAATACCTGTTTGTCTCTCTCTTCCTCTTCCTTCTACATGTGCAGGCTTTAAAAGAAGAAAGAGAGAAGGAAGGAAGGAAGGAAGGAAGGAAGGAAGGAAGGAAGGAAGGAAGGGAGGGAGGGAGGGAGGGAGGGAGGGAGGGAGGGGGGAGGGGGCGGGCTTCCAAGGTAAGATTCTCTCGGGTGGCTTTGGCACCTCTGACCAGCATCGTGCTCTTTTACTACGGACTCTTCCCCTCCCGAGACAGCCGATCTTGCCATTCCCTAACCTAGGATTGGCTTGTAACTGATGTTTCCACATTCTGAATCCTGACCTATTACTACCTGACTTAAAATCCAAAACTATGACTACCCAACTTAAAATAATCAGGTCTAGGGACCAGCAGGTGGAGTAGTGGCTAAGGCACTAGACACTTCCGCAAGGCTGACCATGGTTCAAGTCCTAGACCTGGTGGCTTGCTTTCTCACTTTCTCTCTCTCTGGTCTAATTAAAATAAGTATATGAATAAATTAAATTAAATAATTCTTTTAAAAAAAATCAGGCCTTCTTCTAAGCTTCGAACATAAGCAAATGTGAAGAGTGATATGGCAGAGACATGCTTGTCATCCCCCAACCCCTCTCATCTTCTGTAATAACGAACCTCTAGTGTTCAGCTAATGCTCTATAACAGAATACGTTTCTCAGCTGTGTGACCATGTGGGATGTAAACAGTACTGTATACAACAGTATACAGGGAGGGAATATATCTTCCTTTTCTTCTTTCTGCTCCCAACTGGTTGAAATATAGAGGCAATGGGTAGAACTTCAGCAGCTATTTTGGACAATGAGGTAATCTTGGACATGATGTCCACATAGGTGAAATAACAACAGAGAAAATACCTGGTCACTAATACCATGGACCTTTAGCACAAATTGAATGTGCTCCATATAATATCTTTTCATATGTTTCCTTTATTCACAACTAGAACATAAACTCTTCCCCAAGAGTTTATGTAAGAAAATGTTTATCCTTCTTTGAATCATGTACAGTATTTAATAAACAACTGACTGCGACTACATCTCCCACCACCTCTCTTATTCAGCCCTCCCGATTACCGGGGAGAAGATAAGAGGATTCTCTAACTTCTGACCCCTGTCCTTATTTCTGGGCTTTCTCATCTATAATCTGCTTTATGTGCTAGAGCCCAAACACAAGTCTTTACGTGTTGCTTTTCCCTCCACAAACACCTACTTCTCATTCTTAATTTCAACTCTAAACTCAGTTCATGCCATAATTTAAGTAATTCCTTGCCCTTCTCGTTCACCAGACTCTTCTTAGAGCCTGCTAGACCAAAGGCTCCTGAGCAAAGGGATCACCATCAACTTCTTAGCCACTGTAGTAGGTATTCAATAAAGATTAGGCATTTGGGGCCAGCAGAGGGTGTGGCGGTTACGGCAGTTGGATCCCACATGGCCAACTGCGTGGTGAGTCCCAGACCGAGTGGCTTGAAAAACACGCAGGGTGTGGGTCCCTCTGTGCCCAAAATCCCAAGAGAAGAGACGGCAGTGAGGCCATCCCCAGCCCAAGGTGGGGGTGGGGGTGGGGGTGGGAGTTACTTCTCACTCTCTCTCTCTGATAAGTACACATGCCCCGTAGCAAACTTAAAAAAAAAAAAAAAAAAAAAAAAAAAACTTGGGCAAATTGAATTTTCCCACACATATGCTTCCTCCTGTCCTCCTTCCCAACTGCCCGCAGGGCTCCTCCTGCAATGTGTAACAGGGGAAAGCCCACCTTCTCCAGCAAATCTGTTGTGAGATGGTAGATCCCCCTTGCCCAACATTGTCTCCACGCATTTACTAATTATTGTATTTCTCTATTTTTCATTGCCAGATGGCATGTGCACTCAACCAGAAAGAGAGAAATTGAGAGAGAGAGAGAGAGCACCCCTAATGGGGCATGGCCGCACCACTATCCTTTTTTTTCTATTTCTCTGTGCCATCAGGATTCTGGAAACACACACACACACACACACACACACACACACACACTTTGGTGTGCTTCATAAGCTGCTGGGGCCAGTACTTGAACCATGGTTGGTCCATAGGATTCAGTTCCCCATGCATAATATTTAGCCACTGCACTATGGGATTGGCCCTAATTCTTTTAAAATGTATTCATGCAGTTTTGACTGGAACACTCAAGAAGTATCCTCATCTCAGCCCTCAGTGACACTCCTAGAGGCACGTATGTAGCGTAGTGACTAAAGCTTCGACTGCAGAGTCATACTGTCTGGGTTTGAATCCTGGCTCCATCACTTATGGTTGTGTGGCCTTGGGAGAGATATTTCATCTCTATGAGCCTCAGTTTCCTTGCCTATAAAATGGAGGCAGAGGAACCAGCAGGCAATGTGGTGGTTAAGGCACTGAACTCCCACATGGCTGGCTGAGTTTCGAGTCCCAGACCTGGCATTTTGAAAATCACACCAGGCATGTGTGCATCTGTGCCCAAAATCCCAAGAGAAGGATGGAAGACGAGGAACTGAAATTACCCCCCAGGAGGTGATTTCTCACTTTCCCTCTCACTGTCTCTATCTCTCTCTGGTAAGCACATGGGCCTTACAGCACAAACCTTTAAAAAAAAATGGATGTACGAACAGTACCTACCATACTGTGATGACTAAATAATACATGTAAAGCACTTAAATCAGAAGCTATGTAGCAAATCTTACATAGAAAGTTAGCTGTTTATTGTGTTTGGTTTTTAATTCAACATTTAGCAGGGAGACAACTATATGTCAAGCGTTAGGCTAGAATCTGGGGATATCAAAGCAACAAGGCATGATCCCTACATTCAAGAAGTTTATATATATATATATATATATATATATATATATATATATATATATTTTTTTTTTTTTTTTTTTTTTTTTTTTTTGGAGAGGTTTTTGCTATAGAGCGCGTGCGCTCGCCAGAAAGACAGAGAGAGACAGAGAGACAGAAAGCGAAAAATCCCTCCAGGGGGAATGGCCACGCCGCAATCCCTACTCCTTCATTCTCCTCTCAGGATCTTGGGCACGCACGCACATGCACCTGGCGTGAGTTTAAGTCACTGGGTCCAGGACTTGAACCGTGGTCGGCTACATGGGAGTCCAGTGACATAGCCATTACGCTAACTGCTGGTCCCAAGAAGTTTATATCTTGGGCTGGTCCCGTAGCCTAGTGGTTAAGGAAGCCAAATTCCACGTGGCCAACTGTGGTTCTAATCCCAGTTGAAAACCACACCAAGCACACGTATGTGCATGTCCCAAATGGTGACACTATGGATATGAAAGAGACGGAGGAGATGGGGTTGCAACATGACCACACACCATGGGGGCTGCTTTCTCCTCTGTCCTTCCCTCCCTCCCTGCCTCTCTCTGGTAAGCACACACATCTTCTGGCAATTAAAAAGAAGTGTATATACTGAAGTAAGGTAGACAGGCACTAGGGATATAGGCAGCTTTACTGAGAAAAAGGCACGTATGGTACTGAGGGGTCCCAGGCAGGAAACATCTGACTAGACCAAGGAGTCAAGTGAGGGCTCGTGGAAGAAATGTTAACGGATTTAGTCTTTTAAACATCAAGCAGGGGGACCAGCAGATGGCGTAATGGTTACGTTGCTAGACTCCCACAGTTCAAGTCCTGGACCAGGCGTCTTAAACTCATGCTAGGTTGTGTGTGTGTGCATGCATGCCCAAGATCCTGAGAGAAGAATGGAGAAGTGGTTGCAACATGGCCATCCCTCCCTGGTGGTGGGGGGCTGATATTTCACTTTTTGTCTCTCTGCCTCTCTGTCTTTCTGGCGAGCGCAAGTGCCCTATGGCAAAAATCTCTCTCTCTAAAAAAAAAAAAAAAAAAAAAAAAAAAAAAAAAAAAAAAAAAAAATAGCAGAAGGAAGTCAGGCCAAAGCAATAGAAGAGAGGAAGCTGTGATATTCTAGGCAAGGGAGTAGTATTTGGAAATAGGTGAAACCATGAAACACCATAACAAATCCAGGAGTCTGTAAGTGATCTGCTGTAATAAAACAAAAGTGTGTATAAGGAAACTACAGCAGGCAAAAAAAACAGGACAAAGGCGCTTATGAACTATGACAAGGAGGCTGGCAAAAGTAGGATAATAATAACAACACCATTAAAATGAAGATAGTAATAATGGCAAAAGCTAGAGTTTATTACAGAACTGTGATAAGCATTCTATATGGATTATCTCATTTAATTCTCACAACAACCTTATAAAGTAGCGACTATTATTTTCATATTTTACAGATTAAAAAAAAAAAAAGAAACAAAGGCTTAGAAAGGTTATGGAATCTGCCCAGGGGCACACAGCAATTACATGGTAGAGCTGGGATTTTGAACCCATGTCTGGGTTTTTTTTTTTTTTTTTTTTGAGAGAGATTTTCGCTATAGGGCGTGTGCGCTCTCCAGACAGAGAGAGACATAGAGACAGAAAGTGAGAAATCACCCCCCGGGGGGATGGTCACGCCGCAATCCCTTCTCCTCCATTCTCCTCTTGGGATCTTGGGCACGCACGCACACGCGCCCGGCGTGAGTTTTAAGCCACCGGGTCCGGGACACGAACCACGGTCGACTACGTGGGAGTCCAGCGACATAGCCATTACGCTAACTGCTGGTTCCCTAAAGTCTGGGTTTTTAACGCCATTCAATGCCTCCTCTGGGACAATCAGTTGTGTTGGCCTTTCTTTGCAACTTTCTCAATTGTGCATCCTTCAGAACCAATCAATACAATCTCAACTTTACTCATGAAATCTCCCCCAAACAACCCAGACTACGCTCCTTCCTTTGAACTTCTGCTAGGTTTACTGCCCTTCCTTCTACCAGCAATCACAGCCAGTCATTCTTTCAGCAGTGTCTTCCACATACCATGCACTGTGCCAGCTGAGGGACCTGTTTTGTTTTATGATAACTCTAATATATTTGCAAAGAAAGAGAAAACTAAAGTTTGTAAACATCCACCCTGGGCCAGGCACCATGCTACTCCTCTCTCCTCCACCCCCCCTTTTAAGACGGAGTTTTTTTCTGTCTGGACGCAGCCTCCCAGGTAGCTGGGCCTGCAGGCACACACCACCACACTGACCCAGGTGGCCTCAGCCTGCACAGGGGCAGCATCAACAGCACACAGTATCACAGCTGGGCCTGCCAGCCCTTTAATGGAAAGATTTCCTGGAAAAATCACTTTTCTCTCATCCTTTCATTTACTTTTCCCATTTGGTATTAGCTCCTACCTAGTATGTAAGCTATGTGGGGATATGGGCTGTGCCTAGACAAAGACACCTAGCACACAGAAGCAGCTTAATAAATACTGCAGGCCGCCAAGTGGACGGCAGAGACCATCCAGGGGAGGGGGAGCAATGCTCCATCTCACCCAGTGTCCTGGCCTGGGGCCCAGCTGGGGCCTTCCAGAAGTCTCATTACAAACCCAAGAGCTTATTATCAAATCATTAAATTTAATAAATCCGTTCCTACTTCCAGACACATGTGGGAGGGGCACAAGTCCTGCTTATGGAAGGATAAACTGAGGCCCGGCACAGAGCACGTCTGTCGCACGTCATCAGCTGGGGAGGAGCGACAAGTCCTGTCTGGGAACAACTGAGAAAGCACCGTCCTCAGTGCCCAGTGCTCCTGCCCACTCTGAGAGGACTCTGTTCTTGGTCCACAAGCTGTCTTCCCATGTCTCCCTTTTCCTATCTTTTTTTTTTTTTTTTCCATCCCGGAGAGAGGGTTTTGCTATAGGGTATGTTCATTCACTGGAGAAACAGAGAGAGACAGAAAGTGAGAAATCAGCCCCCGGGGGAATGACCATGCCGCTATCCCTTCACCTTCATTCTCCTCTTGGGATTTTGGGCACACACGCAAACATGCCCGGCGTGAGTTTAAGCTGTGGGATCCAGGACTTGAACTGTGGTGAACTACATAGGAGTCCAGTGACATAACCATTATGCCATCTGCTGGTCCCCTTTGTCCTACATTTAAAGCCAGAATTTGACACAGCAACCATAGCTACCTCTCAGTTATCACTGGAGGTAACTGTTCTGCCTATTTAACCAGTGAGGGGAATAAGAATCTGAGCCCAGGAACCAGCAGGTGGCATAATGGTTGCATTACTGGACTCCCAGGTAGTTGACCATGGTACGAGTCCTAAATCTGGTGACTTAAAACTCACACTGTGTGTCTGTGTCTGTGTGTGTGTGTGCATGCCCAAAATCCCGAGAGGAGAATGGAGGGAAAAGGGATTGTGGTGTGGCCATCCCCCCTGGGAGTGATTTCCCACTTTCTGTCTCTCTGGCAAGCACACACGCCCTATAGCAAAAATCTCTCTTAAAAAAAAAATTATAGGGAACCAGCAGTTAGCGTAATGGCTATGTCGCTGGACTCCCACGTAGTCGACCGCGGTTCACGTCCCAGACCCAGTGGCTTAAAACTCATGCCGGGCGCGTGTGCGTGCGTGCCCAAGATCCTGAGAGGAGAATGGAGGAGAAGGGATTGCAGCGTGACCATCCCCCCTGGTGGGTGATTTCTCGCTTTCTGTCTCTATGTCTCTGTCTGTCTGTCTGGCGAGCGCACGCGCCCTATAGCGAAAACCTCTCAAAAAAAAAAAAAGAAAAAAGAAAAAAAATTATATATATATTTGAGTTCTGAGCAGCCCTGTTCAAGAATTTTGACCACCAGACTTCATCCTCCTGCTCCACAGGTCTAGCCATGAGCCACATTAGAGCGCCCTACTTATTCTGTCTCTTTCCATCTCTATCTCTGTCTCTGTCTCTGTCTCTTTTTAATTTTTAAACTTAGCTCTCTGCTGCTCTTTTGTCTTTCTAATTCTTACCTTTTCCCCCACCCCCCATAGGATAAGCCAATCAGCAGCCATCTCAGAGTTCTGAGCAT
This sequence comes from Tupaia tana, assembly GCA_026018925.1. Taxonomy (NCBI): domain Eukaryota; kingdom Metazoa; phylum Chordata; class Mammalia; order Scandentia; family Tupaiidae; genus Tupaia; species Tupaia tana. Next base: position 153,583,965 of record JAKSZU010000006.1, read on the forward strand.
GCCACATGGTTTTCCATTTTTGACAGAAATTTTTCTTCTTTGTCTTGTTTTTCTCTTCCTCTTTTTTTTCTAATCCTTTTCCTTTTGTTTTTACCTTTCTCACTTTTCTGCTCAGCCTCCACACACTGATTTTCTAGACAGATCTAGGTGGTCAGTAGACAAATATCTGAATATTGTTGGGGTCAGATTAATCCTCAATTTTCATTGAATCAGCTGTGCAAAGGGAGAAAAATGGTACTGTTTACAGAATGCAAGTCACCTCCTCCTACATTCCTCTGAATGCTCAGAGTTAACTCCAAAAAATAGGAAAAAAATATATAATGCATCAGATGACCAGAAATCACTGCAGAGGAACAAGAAATACGAGAAGCCAAGAAAATATCTCTCCTCTAATGGAAAAGAATAACTCTTCTTCCTCCACGAAGAATATAAGGGAACTCATGGAAATGTCAGATAAAGAATTTAAAATATTCACAGTGACAAAGCTAACAGAGATGAAAGAGAATAGAGACAACGAACTCCAGAAGATGCAGGAGAAAAGAGACACCAAGTTCGAGGAGGTGAGGAAGTTCTTGCACGATATGAAAGAGATACACGTTGTAAAAAAGAATAAAATGGAATGAAGTCTGTAATACACAAAATCAAAACTTCCTTCGAAAAATATCAAAAGCAGATTAGATCATGCAGAAGATCAAATCTCAGATGTAGAAGATAGAACTTCTGACCCAGAAAATTTCACCAAAAAGACTGAGAAAATAACCCCCCAAAATGAGAATAACATACAAGTAATACTAGATACCACTAAATGCCCAAACTTCCAGATCTTCGGTACAGAAACTAATAAGGGCATTGATAATCTATTTCATGAAATCCTGGAAGAAAACTTTCCAACCTAGAGAGGCACTCAAATATCCCAAATAGAATCAATCCAAGGAGATCTTCCCCAAGGCACATCATAGCCAGATTGACTAAAACCACAGACAGAGACAAGATACTGAAATTGGCAAGAGAGAAATGTCAAGTTACTTTCAAAGGATATCCCATAGGCTAACATTGGCCCTCTCGTTGGAAACAATGCAAGCAAGGAAAGAATGGGAACATATATTCAAAATGTTAAGTGAAAAACAGTTTCAACCAAGAATACTATACCCAGCAAGAATATCTTTCATATGGGAAAAAAAGACAAAAACACTCTCAGATAAACAAAACCTGAAAGAATTTATCAACACCAGACCAGTTCTCCAAGAAGTGCTGAAGGGAATGCTATACCAGGAAAACTAAAGTCGGACACACAGAAATAAGAGTACAAGAAACAGCCGAGAGAATGGCCAGCCTAATGGTAGGGACAAGCCTGGAGTTGAATGTTAACTTCCAGAGTTTAAATGGAAACATCAGACCACAGTAACACTGCAAATTCAATAGAAGAGGGATTAATTATGTGAGTCTGAACTAATGAAATCGAAACGTTTTTTACTTTATACTAAAATATTACTGATTTTCTTCGATGCTTTGATTTCCTTATTTAAGGATTTTTTTTTTTTTTTCGCTATAGGGCGCGTGCGCTCGCCAGACAGACAGAGAGAGACATAGAGACAGAAAGCGAGAAATCACCCCTCAGGGGGGATGGTCACGCCGCAATCCCTTCTCCTCCATTCTCCTCTCGGGATCTTGGGCACGCACGCACACGCGCCCGGCGTGAGTTGTAAGCCACCGGGTCCGAGACGCGAACCGCGGTCGACTACGTGGGAGTCCAGCGACATAGCCATTACGCTAACTGCTGGTTCCCCCTTATTTAAGGATTTTTGCCTTCTCTTGAACTACTGATAAGTTGACCTACCTACTATTTGAACTGAATCTAACCTTTTTCCTGGCTTTAAGTTTTTTATTTTTTTAAAAGAATTATTTATTTAATTTTTATTTATTAATTCATTTATTTTAATTTGGCCAGAGAGAGAGAGAGGAAGTGAGAAAGCAAGCTACCAGATCCAGGACTCAAACCATGTTCAGTCATGTGGGAGTGTCCAGCACCTTAACCACCTCGCCATCTGCTGGTCCCCCATGGCTTTAAGTTTTAAACAAATTTCTCTTCACATTTTTTGATTTTGATCTATTAAAACTGAAAACTTTTTTTAATTAAAAAATACCTATTTGGGACCAGCAGGTGGTGTGGTGGTTAAGGCACTGGACACTCCCACATGGCCGACTTTGGTTCAAGTCTTGGACCTGGTGGTTTGCTTTCTCACTTACCCCTTCTCTCTCTCTCCTCTCTCTCTCTCTCTCTCTGTGTGTGTGTGTGTGTATCTCTCTCTCTCTGATCAAATTTTAATAAATGAATAAATAAAATTAAATAAATGATTCTAAAAAAAAACTATGTAATGGCTGCAATAAGTTATATAGCCCCAGGGAGGTGCTACTTTATAGTATGTTCACTTTACTTACTGAGGTTTATGCCTAAAGTCAGACATACATTCATAAATATGTATATATCAGCTGTGCTTGCTATTGAAAGTCTTTAAATTAATTAAGATCTTTACTGAATCAATAAAATGTGAAAAAAGGCATGGAAAACAACTGTACATACCAGAGACAGTGTGGGAGAAGGAGGGGGGGATTGGCAGAGGGTGAGAGGTAGGGAATCAAGGGGAAGAAAGCAAAATATATAAGAAACAAGAAATAGAAAATTATTTGCTGGTGATAACATGTGTGGTTATATCCTTGATTGAGCCAATATACAGTGTACACTGTATGAAAAATCGCATTTAGTATACTGTATTGATGTACAGTGATGTAATGTAATGTAAATTAGTTAATTAATTAATAATTTTTTTAAAAAAGAATCTGAGCCCAACTGGCTCAAGGTCACATAGAAAGTAGCTGCACGTGCCCTATAGCAAAAACTCTCCCCCCCAAAAAAAAATAAATAAATAAAGTAGCAGAACCCAGACTTGAACCTAGCTATAGGTCCTCCAACATATAGGCTTTTATACTGTGTCCAGCCATTTCCTTACAGAGAAAATAAATCTTGGGGCCGGCAGGCGGCTTGGTGATTAAGAGTGCTGGACTCCCATATGGCTGACAGCAGTTCGAGTCCCATACCTGGCAGCTTGCTTTCTCTCTCTCTCTCTCTCTCTCTCCCCGCCCCTCTGGTCAAATCAAAATAAATAAATAAATAAAGTTAAATAAATTTTAAAGAAAAGAAAAGAAAAAAAACTTCATTCCTAACTTGGGAAGGTCCAACTGGATTTCCCTGGCCAACTTCGCTGATCACTAAACAACACGTCCCAGTCCAGTGCCACTGGGTGAAACGAGCCTAATGAGGTATGTGTGCCTGCCTGACACCTGAAGTCCAAGCTCCCATACCAGAGTAGGAGGGGACACAGAGAGACAAGGAAACTGCCTCATGGGCACTATGTGGTGACAAATGCCTTACATCTGAATGGGATTTTAAACCTTCCAGAGTGTTATAGATAACATGGGCTTTGGAATCAGGGATGACCTGGATTAGAATTCTAGCACTGTTCACGAGAGAATGGTAAAGTTATTAAACTTCTCTGAACTTTAGTTTCATTATCTATAAAATGTGGATTATATCTACCTCTTATTTATAACTATTAAGTGAAGGGGTGAATGAATTAAAAGGATTGTCTGGAGCCTGGCACAGAAGAACAGTAGTATAAATGGTAACAAAACAACCTACTCCAGGATTCACATTTAATTCAAGTTAGCTTCTAAGGACATATGCAAAATATAAAGTCATAGTACTTTATACATAAAAGAGAGATTTTATACATAGAGCCGAACGGTGTAGCTAAACACAGGTAGGACATAATTCCATTATCTCATGTGATCTAGTAAGTCTCTAGGTTAGGGCAATTGCATGTATGCAAAAGAGAAGATGGAGACACCAAAAGCCACCCAGAGGATTCACGGTAAAGCTGTAACGAGAATTTAGGGAGACAGAATCCAGTCAGTGACTAAGCTGCTCTGCCATTTGGGCAGCTGGGGGACCTGGGACAATTCCTCTAACCTTTTAGGGCCAGTCTGGTCATATGTGAAGAGATCTGGACGAGACTCTGCCTGGTTATCTCGTGTCCCCACCTTATCGCAAATCCCTCACTTCCCCAACTGCCTCCTGACTTCCTCAAATTCCACCTGCGGTCTGCAAACCAGAGATCTGATTTTGCCACCAATCTCTATTTTTGACCCCCTCAACTAACTACTCTTCTCAGTAACTCTGCTTCTCTCCTTGTGACATTACGTAAGTCCTAGCAGTTGTCCTCAGGCACTGAAGGGCTGTGCAGTCGGTGAGAATACAGAGAAGGATCTCAAATCTTACTGAGCAGTAGACACTCACTGACGACTCTCAGGTATGTACTCCTATCCAGATTTCTCTGAGCTTCAGCTATAAATATCTAACCACCCATTAAACAGTCTACCCAAACTTGCAAAGGCTCTGCAACCTTAAGTGTCTCCTACTGGCCTCATCACTCTTGCTTCTAAGGTATTTCTCCTCTTGTGTTCCCTTAACTGTTGGCACTGCCATATAACTAATCTAGCAAGCTAGAAATCTGGGTGTCATCCTGAATTCCTCCTTTCTCCCTCATCTCCACCTTCCCAATGTCCAATCTAATCAGTCATCAAGTCTTGAATATTTGTTTTTGAGAGATTTTTGCTATACAGTGTGTGTGCTTGCAGGAGACACAGAGACAGAAAGCAAGAAATCACCCCCCAGGGGGAATGCCACACCACAATCCTTCTCCTCTATTGTACTCTTGGGATTTTGGGCACGCACATACACATGCCCAAACTGAGTTTCAAGTCACCGGATCTGGGACTCAAACTACGGTCAACCACATGGGAGTCCAGCACCTTAACCATGTCACTGGCTCTCAGTCATCAAGTCTTGAAAATTCAATCTTTTATTTTAAATTCTTCAATATTTATTGACTCTGCCCCATTATCTCCACCATGCAAACCAGCCCCAGTTCAGCCCCAGGCATCAGGACCACATTACTAAGGCCTGTCCACCTCCAATGCTGACTCCCTCTCATGGCTGCAGACTGACCTACCCACAACTCAAAATCTAACCACTGTGCTCTCCTACGAAGTGCTTCCCTACAAAAAGCCTGAAGCAGACTCTTCCACAGTGCATCCAAAGTTCTCCATTCTCTGCCTTACACTTCACACTTCGACAGCTCCGAGCAGATCCATGAGGACTCTCTGAACACGTGCTCTATCTTGCCTCAATGCTTCTGCTCGTGCTGTCCCCTTACTTAGAACGCTTTCTCCCCATTTCTGCCCAACTCCCAGTTATCCTTTCAGCCAGCAGACTTCTTCCTACAGGCTATATTCCCCAAACCCCAGCTCTCTGTGCGCCCTGATGCTTCCTGTGTATCTATACCATTGCCCTTACCGAGCTGTATATTATAATTATATGTTTAATGTGTTTGTCTCCCCCTCTAGACTGAACTCCTGGGGGCAGACACTGTCTTAGTCATCTTTATTTCTCCAGCACTTAACACAATTCTAAGCATTCAATAAATGCTTCTCGAGTGACTGAATACTAGGCTGTACTTGGTGAGTCTTTGTGGCCTGGTATCTTGTCCCTCTCCCTGTCTCCAGGCAAGGAAGATGACACCCTAACCGTTCTCAGTTCACCACCTCAGAGGCCCTCCAGAGTACTGATATGAATCTTCATCTGCCTGACCACAGAATAGGCTGGAATAAGAACCCTGCCCTCTTGCCTCTAAGACAATCAGAAGCAGCTGGGAGTGCTTTGATATGTTATGACACCATCTTGACATTTCCCTGGGCATCTGGAAGCAACAAGCACTTGAGAGTTCCAACTCTTGGAAGGAGTCAACTGAGAGGCCAGATGCCACCCAGCACTGTCTAGCTCAATTCCTCAATTCCTGAGGTTATGCTCACAACTTTTAACAAGGTATTCCGGGGATATGACAGATAAATGCTTTGGGAGCTCACCACGACCTGCTGCCCCATAAATGCACAAGAGATTCCTAATGCCTTAGTCATCCACCATGCCAGCAATAATTAAACAAGCCCAAAGGGAACAATTAATAGCTGCTATTGGACCATCAATCTGGAACTCCTGCCAGATGCATTAGAAAATAATCTGCAGACGTGAGCACTTCACAAGGGAGCAGATTCACCAAGTGCCCTGCCTGCCAAGGGCCTGAGGATAATGAGTGCTTGTGTGATGCTGATTCTGCTGAGCAGCAAGTAAAAACAAAATAACCACAACCACAAACAAGAAGTCTGTCCAAAGTAAGGGGCCTAAGCCTACTGGAAATGGAAAGTTCAAAGATGCTTGCTCCTAGGTAGCTGTCTCAGTTCCATCCATTCTAGAACACGATCTTGGCCTCACTCCAAGGCTGGCATCAAGGAGAGGGGAGCGTGTGATCTCCAATCTGCAAAATGAGCCCACATTGCAGCACTCCACCACCCCAAAGTTCAACAGAGTCCCAGGAGCACCCCAGCAGACCTATGATGGCTGTTCTGGCTTTGATAAAAGCCCCCAGTTTAGGAGGCTCTTTCTCTATTTTTAACTTTTATACATATATATTTTTTGAGAGTTTTTTTTTTTTTTCGCTATAGGGCACGTGCGCTCGCCAGACAGAGAGAGACATAGAGACAGAAAGCGAGAAATCACCCCCCAGAGGGGATGGCCACGCCGCAATCCCTTCTCCTCCATTCTCCTCTCAGGATCTTGGGCACGCACGCACGCACACACGCCAGGCGTGAGTTTTAAGTCACCGGGTCTGGGACGCGAACAGCGGTCGACTACGTGGGAGTCCAGCGACATAGCCATTACGCTAACTGCTGGTTCCCTCTTTTTTTCACTTTTTTTTTTTCTTTTTTTTGGGAGAGGTTTTTGCTATAGGGCGTGTGCGCTCGCCAGACAGACAGAGAGACAGAAAGCGAGAAATCACCCCCCAGAGGGGATGGCCACGCCGCAGTCCCTTCTCCTCCATTCTCCTCTTGGGATCTTGGGCACGCACGCACACGCACCCGGTGTGTTTTAAGCCACCGGGTCCAGGACGCGAACGGCGGTCGACTACATGGGAGTCCAGCGACATAGCCATTACGCTAACTGCTGGTCCCAGCCTCTTTTTTTAACTTTTAAAAAGAGTTATTTATTTAATTTTTAAAAGATGACGATGATTATGGTGATTTTTTTTTTTTGAGAGGTTTTTGCTATAGGGCATGTGCGCTCACGAGGAAGACAGAGACAGAGAGACAGAAAGCGAGAAATCACCCCCGCCCCTGGGGGGGGATGGCCACACCGCAGTCCCTTCTCCATTCTTCTCTCGGATCTTGGGCATGCACGCAAACGTGCCTGGCGTGAATTTAAGCCACTGGGTCCAGGAATCAAACCGCGGTTGACTACATGGGAGTCCAGAGACATAGCCATTACACCAACTGCTGGTCCCCAGTGGTGATGTTTTAATTTGACCAGAGAGAGAAAGAGAAGAAGATAAAGTGAGAAAGCAACTGCCGGGACTTGACAGCGGTCAACCATGAAGGAGTCCAGTGCCTTAACCATTATGTCACCTGCCGGTCCCCACAAGGTTCTTACATTCAAATGCTTCCAGTGATTTTTATAATCTGGACATAAAAAGAACCTGTCACTAAATAATTCTTATTTCTTGGGTATTCCCATATGGTTCCTCAATAACAGCTCCCTTATTCAAGAGGTTAGTGGCCTTGAAATAACTATTATTTCTATTGAAAATTTATTGAGTACCCACTACGCCAGACACTGCTCTGGATTCTTTACATATGTTATTTAACCCTCACAAAATCCCTAGGAGCCATTGCCCTGATTATATAAAAATAAAACAAAAACAAACAAAAAACGGAGGCTCAAGAAAGTTAAGGAACTGGCCGTAGACCACAAAGCTAATAAATAGCAGAGTCAAAATTCAAATCCAAAGTCACTGAGTCAACAATTCTTGCTAAAGGCCTCACTGAGCACCTGGACACAGGCAGATGAATCCTTCGCTCCTTGCAGCTGTCTCCTAGAGCAGAGTCCATTTTCCTCCTCTAGCCCAGAACACACAGGGTGACTTCAAGAAATTCTGAGTGAGAATTAGGCTTGCCAAGCCCTGGAAAGACAAGTATCTATTTACAGTTAATCAGTACCCTACAGATAGTTCTGACAACTGGAGCCGGGAAGAAGCAACCACAGGCTCTGGCTGGGGCCCATGGTTGGGGCGGGGGGCACCAGCTAGGCCCCAGAGGAGCACTGACTCTGGGACCTGCCCAGACTGGCTGTGTTGCCACAGCAAGACCTTCCTTGGAGATGCACTTAGGTGCTGGATCTGGAGTCCACAGAAAGTTTACCCTCACGCTATTTTGCTTTTCTTTTATACCTAAACCCTAACACTGCCTAACCATCTTATCTAAAGTACCAACCCCACTGCTCTCCTTATTCTTATCTTCTCATTTTTCATTGCTACTTAACATTGTGTTATATACCTGTGTATTTGTTCAGTGTTCTCTGCAACAACCAGGTGAATCCTAGAGGCTGGTCTCTGTCTCTTTGGTTCATTGTGGTATTGCTAATGTCTAAAATACAGAGAAAACACTCACTAAATAGTTGCTGAATGAATAAATGAGTGATCACACAATCAAACACCTAAAACTTCCATCCCAGTGGGCTACATGAGAAGTGAGACTGAAAATTTCTACTTTCCAAGAAGTCTATCAAATCTGTTGTTGGACCCCAACATCCTCTCTACATAACTCCCTAAAGTCCCTCACATCTCACACCCCAGCCCACAAAGCCTCACCCACCCCAGAGCAGGCACTAAAGGAAGAAAATGGATGGCGCCCAGGGAGGAGACACATTTCTCTCCCAGTTAAGTACAGCCCAGGACCTCTGCAAATTAAAAGCTCCCTCTTCACTGAATCCACTCAACTTTAGTTATAGGTCACACTTTTTATTTTTGTAACCAGCCAACCCACCAAATTATAGGCTCAGGTCACCAGCAAGCACGCCAAACACTGGGGCCAGCCTAGCAGAGGCACTGCCCTTTCTGGCCTGAGGGTAGGTACAGGAGTAAGGGCTGAGCACCAGTCAAACCTGAAAAGGCAGAGGGCAACATCACCTTGCTGGACAGTGGCAGTATAGGGGAGGGATGGAGAAGCAGTAACCTAAAGTGGTTCCCGGTCCCTGGCCTAGATGATTAGCTAGGAGAGGGTGCCATTTCCCCCAAAATAGTGTGCAGTGAGGAGCCTAATCTCACGCAGGCTGAGCCACTCCAGAGAAGAGACAGATTCCAAGGCTCCCCCCACAGCAGACACAGTAAACGTTTTCTTAGGTTTTGTTTGTTTGTTTTGTGTGTGTGTATGTGTGTGTGTGTGTGTGTGTGTGTCATAGGGCATGTGCACTTGTTGGAGAGGAGAAAGAGGATAAGAGAAAGGTAAAGTGAGAAACCACCCCTGGGGGAATGGCCATGCCATAATCCCTTCTCCTCCATTCTCCTCTAAGAATTTTAGGCATGCATGTACATCCTCCCAGTGTGATTTTCAAGCCACTGGGTCCAGGATTCAAACCACAGTCAGCCATGTGGGAGTCCAGCACCTTAACCACCATACTACCTACTGGTCCCAAAACAATGAACTCTTTTTTTTTTTTTAAGAATTATTTAACTTTATTAATTATTATTATTATTAAAGTTTAAGAATTATTTAACTTTATTAATTATTATTATTAAAGTCTGACCAGAGACAGACAGAGAAAAAGAGGGCAGGGGGTGGGAGTGAGAAAGCAAGCCGCCAAGTCCAGGACTCAAACTGTGGTTGGCCACATAGGTGTCCAGTGCCCTCAACTATCACGCCACCTGCTGGCCTCCACAATGAACATTTTTTTTGTTGTTAAGAGATTTTTGCTATAGAGCGTGTGTGCTCACCGGAGAGACAGAGAGACAAAAAGCAAGAAATCACCCCCCAGGGCGATGGCCATGCCACAATCCCTTCTCCATTCTCCTCTATTTTGAGGGAATCATCTAGGCCAGGACCCGGGAACCACTTTAGGTTACTGCTGCTCCATCCCTCCCCTGTACTGTCACTGCTGTAGTTGGTCCTCATTCTTGGCCTGGTCTGTTAAAATGGACTCCTTGTGCAGACCCCTGCCAGCATCATAGCCATAGGTAAAGATCTGGGAGGACTTTCTATGAAGAAAGAGCAACCTATACAATGCGTTGGGTGGGCACACAATAGATCTTGGGCACACACACACACACACACACACACACACATGCCTAGCGTGAGTCTTAAGTTGCTGGGTCCAGGACTTGAACAATGGTCAACTACATGGGAGTTGAGAGATGTAACCATTACGCCATCTGCTGTCCCCCTACAGTGAACTCTTAACACTAGAAAGCAGGACCAGTCACCAGAATGCCTAAAACTCCCCCTATGACTAATTTCTGAACTCCCCAAGGACAAGGCCCCACATGCTCTGAGCCCCGCTCACCTCTCTTATGCCTTTGCAGACCTTGCTTCAGCATCCTTGTCGACCAATCTGGCTCTCCTTCAGTCCCTCAAAATGTGCAAAGCTTGCCCACCCAACGCATTGTATAGGTTGCTCTTTCTTCATAGAAAGTCCTCCCAGATCTTTACCTATGGCTATGATGCTGGCAGGGGTCTGCACAAGGAGTCCATTTTAACAGACCAGGCCAAGAATGAGGACCAACTACAGCAGTGGCAGTACAGGGGAGGGATGGAGCAGCAGTAACCTAAAGTGGTTCCCGGGTCCTGGCCTAGATGATTCCTTCAAAATAGTGTGCAGGAAGACACCAGCAGGTAGAAAGAGGCTTGAAAACACAGGACACCGTTACTAAGCAAGGGGATATATTTATTAAGCAACTATCAATAAAGCATTGTTAATAATACAAATTACTGGGTAGTCAGAAAAGTCACGATGTACTCTTTATGCAAAAATGTGTCATAACTTTTCCGATGACCTAATATTTAATACAAAATAACATTTCACCCTAAAAGAAGGCAAGACAGATATGACAAAGGAAAGAATTAGGAAAACTTATCTCTAAGTTGTGAAATCACTGAACTGCATACCACAGATTAGTTACCTTGCTTTCCTTTTAATTAGAATTAATTCAAAAGCTGAAGGAAATTCCTACATTTGGGAACTTCTGCAGTTCAAGGCTAACATCTGGGGTCATTTTTCTATCCAGTTTCAGTTGGGTTATTCTGATTCTCTCATCTATTATAATCAAGCATTTATTTCCCATATATTTCAATCATTCAACTTTTTTCTTGAGAGGTTTTTGCTATAGGGTGAGTGCACCCACCATAAAGACAGAGAGAGACATAGAGACAGAAAGCGAGAAATCACCCCCCAGGGGGATGGCCACGCCACAGTCCCTTCTCCTCCATTCTCCTCTCGGGATCTTGGGCACGCACGCACACACACCCGATGATTTTAAGCCACCAGGTCCGGGACGCGAATCACGGTCGACTACGTGGGAGTCCAGCGACATAGCCATTACGCTAACTGCTGGTCCCACAATCATTCAACTTTTTAAAGATAGTTTGTTCTGTGTGTGTGTGTGTGTGTGTGTGTGTGTGTGTGTGGTGTCACACAGGGTCTCACTGTGTCATGATCTTCCTGCCTCAGCCTCCTGAGCAGGAACCACAGGTGTGGACCACTGGTGTGTATCACCATGCCCAGCTTTCCTTTTGCGTGGGCTGGCAATTGAACCTGGACTTCCATGTGCCATCAGCCTGCCAAGTGTAGCATCTAGCACAAACTACCATGACTGGGCCTCAATTAACTTTTAACGAGTAAACTCATGAATGCCCAGGGATCACTTACCAACTAAATGTCTATTCCCCATCAAAAGCCTGGGCAGAAAGTCCTCCACAGCCTTTCAAGTAATCAGGAAATCTTCAGATAAAACTACATGGAATGCCCTTTCCTTGTCTTTCCTTATCCAAGAAAAGGTAACTAGGCCTGTAACTAGGCCTCTCTACTCCAGCAGGCAGGGTTCTTGACTGTCCCTCATTAGCTGGTTCATTCCTCTTCTTCAATGACCTCCCATACTTCTCTGGCCTGGAACAACCTCCTCTCTCCCAATCTACACTGTCACCTTTAGGACCTGACTTAAATCCCATGTCCTTCTTAAAGCACTACCTGATTAGCAATGCTATACCCTGCTGGTCCTTCCTGAACTCTCCAAACCTCTGTGCTATCGCTGTGTGGTAGCCCATCACCACGTGATCGCATTTGGTCTTCAAAAAAACATGTGATTGGGGGCTAGCACCCTGGTGCAGCAGCAACGTGCTACTCAGAGAAGTCAGATCCGTCTGGTGACTGAAGTTTGAATCCCCAGTTAGTCGTCCTGAAACATGCCAGGCGCTGTGCAAGCACCCAGGATCCAACATGCTGGAGGACTAGAGGAACCGGATCACGCATGACCAGATCCTGTGGAAGGTCATCCTCTTCCCTCTCATGTGTGTACACTTGCGTTCTATCATGAAGAAAGAAAAAGGGCTGGGTCAGTCCACTGCATGGTTCAAGTCCTGGACCCTGTGGCTTCAAAGACATGCTGGGCACAGATGTGTGCATGCCCAAAATCCTGAAAGAAAAGTGTAATACAAGAGAAGGGATTGCGATGTGGCCATTCCCCATGGGGGGTGCTTTCTCACTTTCTCTTTCTCTCTCGCTTCCTCCTTCCCAGTAAGCAAGCACGTTTTCTGGAAACATTTTTTAAAAGAGAAAAAAACTGAAGTCAGATAGTCAAGTATAACATATAATAAATAAGAAAGAAAGAAGAAACATGTTTAGGCTAGACAAATAAAATAGTAACTATGGCACATGGACAGTCTCACAGACAACCTAGGGACATGTGCTTGTTTTAATTATCTAATTCAGGATACAGTTCTAAGTCTACATTTGGTCTCTCCAACTTAGATAGCATTACCTTTTTGTTTTAAAGGGAAATTAGTTTTTTTAATTTTTTTATTTATTGATTCATTCATTTATTTTTTAACTTGACGAGAGAGAGAGAGAGAGAGAGAGAGGGAAATTGAGAAAGCAAGCCACCAGGTCCAGGACTCGAACCATGGTCAGCCATGTAGGAGTGTCCAGCACCTTAACCAACACACCATCTGCTGGTCCCGAGACAGCACTACCTTCTATTTCTCTGGTATACTCCAAAGCAGTCAGGTAAGTGCTATGTATAGAAAAAACACCTAAGACACATTTCCTTAATACATCAAGAAAGGAAGAATATAAAATGAACATTAATGTCTCTCTCCAGCAAGTGCATGTGGCCTATAGCAAAAACCTAAAAACCTAAAAAAAAAAAGCAAAAACCTATAAGAAAAAAAAAAGAAAGAAAAAGAAATGAACATTTAAAGTGAACCTGAGACTTCCCAACCTAAATGAGGTCTTCTTTGTTATGTTCTCTTTTTTTTTTTGGAGAGGTTTTTCGCTATAGGGCGCGTGCGCTCGCCAGACAGACAGAGAGAGACATAGAGACAGAAAGCAAGAAATCACCCCCCAGGGGGGATGGTCACGCCGCAATCCCTTCTCCTCCATTCTCCTCTCGGGATCTTGGGCACGCACGCACACGCGCCCGGCGTGAGTTGTAAGCCACCGGGTCCGAGACGCGAACCGCGGTCGACTACGTGGGAGTCCAGCGACATAGCCATTACGCTAACTGCTGGTTCCCTGTTACGTTCTCTTTTAACAACCTGGTTTTTTTTTTTTGCCTCCCAAAGACATATCATAATTTGTAATTAAGTAACTATTTTATCTGCCTTTTCCTCGAAACTCCCTGAAGGCAAAGGCCTTATTTGTTTTGTTTTGCTTTGACCACTATATATCCAGTGGTATCACTGGCATGTAGTAACTAAAAACAAAACAAAAAAACCTTGAGGAATAGGAAAGTCCTAGCACAGTAACAGATTCAAATCTAAGTCTGGCTGACTCCAAAGCCTAAATCTTTCTATCACATCTGCTAGCAGCGAGGGCTTATTCTGGTAAACTCCCCCGATATTCTGCCGTCATCTCCTCTCCTCTCCAAAGCAGTCCTGAGAACCTGCAAGAGTCAGACTTCTTGGCTTCACATTCACCACCTCCTGGCTGTGTGATCCCAGGTGAGCTGTTGAGCCTCCCTGGACTTCAGTGTCCTCTTCTATAAAATGGAGACAAAAATAACGAACTTCATAGTTGTGATGATTAAGTGAGATAAAATATGTAATTGGCTTTGTATGGTGCTTGGCATACCACAAGCACTCAATGAATGCTGGCTGTGTGTGTGGTTCAAGTCTTGGACCTGGCAGCCTAAGAAACACTCTGGGCAGGTATGCATGCGCACGTGCCCACATTCCAGAAAGGAGGGAGAAATGGGAGAGAGGGATTTCAGCGCGATCATGCCCCATGTCTCTTTATCTCCTTCCCTCTCTCTTTCCAGCCAGCATATATGCCCTCTGGCAAATTAAAAAGAAACTGAGGCTTCCCCACCCCATTTTTATCCATATTTTCCTTTAAAGGAGAAATAAATATACACGTATATATATTGTAAAAATATTCAATCAATTCAAAAGTTTCCAGAATAAAAAAATGAGTAACTATTCAGGTCCTACCCCTCCTCATTACCTCCATAAGCCATCATGTTTTTTGGAGAGGTTTTTTTGGAGAGGTTTTTGCTATAGGGCATGTGCGCTCGCCAGAAAGACAGAGAGGGTCAGAGAGACACTAAGTGAGAAATCACCCCCCAGAGGGGATGGCCATGTCGCAATCCCTTCTCCTCCATTCTCCTCTCGGGATCTTGGGCACGCACGCATACATGCCCAGCGTGAGTTTAAGCCACCGGGTCCGGGACTCAAACCATGGTCGACTACATGGGAGTCCAGCAACAAAGCAAACTGCTGGTCCCACCATCATGGTTTTTAACATTTTTTTTAGGTATTTGCTATATGGTACATGTGCTTGTCAGAAATAGACAGACAGTGAGAGGAAAAGTGAGAAATCACCCCCAGGGGGATGGCCACGCTGCAATTCCTTCTTCTCCAGGAATTTTAGGCACGGACACATACATGCCCAGTTGGGTCAGGATGCAAACTGTGGTCAGCCTTGTGAGAGTTCAGGGCCTTAACCACCATGCCACCTGGTCCCTAAGCCATCATGGTTAACAGCTTGGTGTGATTCTTCCAGGCCTTTTTTCTATAGATTTACATATGAACATATGTGGTTTTATAACGTATCCCTTTATTTTGTATAGTATTCCTTCAACTGCCCTTTTAGATTACTATAATAACACGCACACACCTTGGAGATTCCCATCAGCCACAGCTATTTATCGAGTGCTTACCCTAAACTGGGTATTTGGCTGTACAGTGATAAGCAAACATAAGGTCCCCACCCTCATGAAGCCAATAGTTTGGAGGAATGGATAATAAACAAGTAATCTAACAATTTCAAAATGGAAAATACTATAAAAGAATGACTAGAATGCTAGGATAGACGATAGCGAGTGGAGAAGTCCTCTTTTGAGAGGTGGCATTTTTAAAAACTGAGGCATAAAGTATAAAACAGAATGAGTCCTTTGAAGATCCAAGCAAAAGGCACTGCAGGAGAGGAAACAGCTCGGGCAAAGGCCCTGAGATTACAAAGGGGTTTGTCTTGAATGACAGGCTAACAGTGGGGCTTGGTAACAGGAGGGCAAGTCAGGTTAAAAAGGTCAGCAGAGGCCTGGCTGCAGTGGTGCAGCTGCAGTACAAGGTCCTGCTATGCTGGAAGCTACATAGAAAATGGAGTTTGGCTCCCAAGCTGACCCGTACCCTGTGTGACCCGTATGTACTGTGCCCATGGACCCATCGAGTGGACTTGGCTGTCTGTGCATTCAGTGTGTGAGTCTCTCTCTCTCTTGTGAAGGAAAGAAAGACGAGCCAGCAGACGGTGTGATAGTTAAGACACAGGATTCCCACATGGCCACCACTGTTTGAATCCAGTACCTGGCGGCTTGCTTTCTTACTTTCCCTCTCTCTCTCAGGTGAGTACATGTCTCCTGCAGCAAATTAAGTATAGTAATAAAATGAAATAAATAACTCTTTTTTAAAAAAGAAAGGAAGTAAAAAGAGGTCAGCAGGAGCCAAATGATGTAGTTTTCGGGGTCAGTGTCAGAAATTTGCTTTTTTCTTTTTTTGTTCCCTTTTTTAAGGTACAAAAATAAGTCATTAAAGGTTTTTAGGCAGGGGAATGATGCTATTTGATTTATGTTTTAAATATGGCTGTTTTGTGAAAAATGGATGGGAGGATAAAGAGGACAATAGGCAGAAATGGGAAGTCAACAGGTTGGCTGGTTATTGGTTTAGATGGAAGCAGTGTGGTAGAGAGAAGGGGAATGGGTGGATTCTTCCAAGACGGAATCAGCAGAACTTCTTACAAAATATCAAGAGTACTATTTGTATCAAGGATCTCTTGTAGTAAATAGTCTCCTCACCCAGTTATGTCTCTGGGTATCCCACTCTTCCAGGCTTCCCTAGAAGATCCAAGAATGGCTTTAAACCCTCCAAAATATTGCATGTGTACACATATGCATAGTAGGTAAGGGAGGAATAGGGGCCACAAGTTTCATCAGATTTCCAGAAGGATCTATTACCCCAAAGATTCAGAAGCCCTGTCAAAAGATCTCTCAAACATATTCCTAAATTAGAAAACTTTTACCCTGGCTTGAGGAACTAACCAGGGGGTGGATGTAGTATATATAACCCAAACTGCTCCTTGATGAGTTTAGGGTAGAGCCCACAATACTGAAGGAGTCAGACACTAAAGCTATAGGTAGGGGTAATAATGGTAATAAAAAGAGAGCCACCTTTTCCCTGAAGGCTTAAAAGAATACAGGAAAACACTCCAAACTCCACAAACTAAGATCTGCCTTCACTTTATTATTTT
The DNA here is from genome assembly GCA_026018925.1 of Tupaia tana. Taxonomy (NCBI): domain Eukaryota; kingdom Metazoa; phylum Chordata; class Mammalia; order Scandentia; family Tupaiidae; genus Tupaia; species Tupaia tana. Next base: position 153,600,916 of record JAKSZU010000006.1, read on the forward strand.
TTTTAATAACATTACTTTTCTTTAACTTGACCAGAGAGAGAAGGGGAAAGTGAGAAAACAAGCCACCAGGTCCAGGACTCAAACTTGGCCACGTGGGAGTTCAGCATCTTAACTACCACAGAACCTGCCAGTCCCCCTGCCTTCACTTTTACTGCTCTTGAAGCTTGATCTCCACTCAGGACAATGGAGGTACTGATACACAGAAGACGATTCTCAACAGGGGTGCTATCGGCATGCCAGGCAAGATCATTCTTCTTTGTGTGGGACTGACTAAAACACTGCAGTAAGTTTCGCATCCCCTAATCCCCAAGGTGATGACCAGAAACACCCTTACTTGTTTAAAAACCCCCTCCTGAAACAATACCTCCTTCAGCTGAAAACTGCTTTCACTTAAGGGAACAGAGGTAGTGTACCAGGTGATGTACACACAATAAACATTTGTAGAAACCTTTGTAGCTAACAAAGTGTTTTAACCATGCTGTCTCCTTTCAGCATCCTCAAAACCCTATAGGGTAGGTATTATCACCCCACCCCCACCCCCGTACCATAACGACTGGTGTTGGTAGGCCAGCTGATGGCATGGTCATTAAGGTGGCTGGATCCCACATGGCCAACAGTGCAATTCAGAGACCTAGACCTAGCAGCTTAAGAAACATGTCATGCATGTGTGCACGTCTGCCCAAAATCCCAGGAGGAGAATGAAGAAGGGATTGTGGTGTGGCCATCCACACAGGGGAGTGCTTTTGTACTTTCTTTCTCTTTCTTTCTGTCTTTCTTCAGAGAGTACATGCACCTTCTAGCAAAAAAAAAAAAAAAAAAAAAGAATGATGTTGGCTTGGAAAAATGATAAGATTCTTTCAGTTGAATGTCCAGTGTCATCCAACTGAAAAAAAAAAAAGGCACTAAGAAACTAAATCAGAACCTAAGTCTTCCAATTCCAAAACCAATGGTCTTTAAAATCACCCTCAGTCAGTGGGTCTCAAAACCAGATACTTCCTTCCAGAACAGACTTTTTTTAAAGGTTCCATTGGAAACACTGGGAGGATCTAGTGACTGGCTTTCTAGCTCCCTGCAAGGAAGCTGATAAAAACAGAACAGAAACTGCTCTAAGCTGTAGTAGTTCTTAAAACAGGCTAGCCAACTCCTAAAGTACCTGGATACCAGGCTCTTACTTAGAGAACTTGGCAATTGGAAGAGGGTTATTTTCTCCATTCTGGATCTGAGTAGAGATATGTAAATAGGAGAGAAAGAAAGCACATCCCTTCTCTGTAGTCATGTACTAGGGACTCGGAAGAAAGCCTACCAGCCCCAACTCCCCGTAGGTAAGGATGGGAAGGTGCTTAAAGGCATGGGAATACAGTGGGAAATGAGGACAAGAATTGAACCTTTACTAATACACAACAGCTAAACCTTTCCGCTGTCAGCAAAAGCTGCCACGGGAATAACTATGTAAGCCCCTGTGGTTCTGAATACTACTTAGAACACCTTTCAAAGACTTTATAAATTCAGAAAAGTATGCACGTTATTAAAGCTGGGGGTACAAAAGACACCCCTCCTGAAGAAGTCCCGGCCAATCACACCAACTCCCAACCAAAGACTTTGTTGTGAGGTGACGGAAGACAGAAAGGATAAGAGAACCCAAAAGAGGAGGATTCTGAAAGAGGAAAAAAGAAGCAGTAAGTGTAGGAGGCAAAGACAAGAATATCTGTAGGACACAGAGGCAGCTTGACACCCTCCATGCCTTTCTTAGGAGACCCACTCTCCACATTGAAGGAAAACAAGACATGAAGATGTGGCTTTGCTGAAGGAGGCATGAGACTGCCAATGTGAACTTGGGAGTTCTAACTGCCCAGCTCAGCTCAGCTCTGGAACCTGCTTCTCTTCTTCATGGATGACAACCTTAACAACCCTTAAGTTCCTGTCTGCTGCTATTCAAAGACGGATCCCTAAGGTACTCAGTGAGCAGAAGGGGAGGCTGTGTGGTGACAGCACCTGCTTTCATTTTCAAAGAAAAAGGTCCTTCCTTGTCTTTAAAGTCATTTCCCAGGCACTGCTGCAGCTCAGCTCAGACTCGGAAGAAATGTTTCCCCAGGATGGAGGTGACCCGCCTGGCAGTCCAGATGGCACGCTGACTTCAGCCAGCACTCACTACCATCATGGCTGGAGTGGATACTTTGGTCTTGACCACAGACCCTGGCTCTGCCCAGCTTTCCCAGGCTACCTCAGGGGCAGAGGAGGAGCTGTGGTCTCATTTCCTCTCCACCTTGGCTTCTTTTCTCACTTCACTGAAGATTAGTTATTTCCACCAAGACCAGTTCCTGTTCTCACCAGCTGTACAGCGGTTTCCCCACAGAGTTCCAAAGCACTGGTGTGGCTGCCACCTGGGCTGTCCCAGCTGCAGAACACAGACCGGACAAGTACTGAGCTAAAGGGCTGTTTCCATTCCAGACAAGGGAGCAGAAAGAAGAAAATAAGGAACAGGAAGCAATTCCAACAACTCCACAGTGGCTACACTGGGGTTCATTTTGTAATTACTTTAGCCTTACAGAATAGTGACAGTGCTCCTTCCTATGTGGCCAATATTTTATAATGAAAAGGCAAGGGAAATGTATACATTTATTACACAGACATACAAACTAAATCCCCAAGAAAGAACAAAGGATATAACAATGCTCAAAATATTTATGATGAAACAGTCAAAGAAATGAAAGGGCAAGATACCATTTTTCATAATCAAAGTGGAAAAGTTTTTTAAAAAGATAAACCACCCAGTAATGGTTAGTTTATAGAAAAAACGAAACACTCAGGACCAGCAGTTAGCGTAATAGCTATGTCGCTGGACTCCCATGTGGTTGACCACAGTTCGAGTCCCAGACCCGGTGGCTTAAACTCACGACAGCGCATGTGCATGCGTGCCCAAGATCCCGAGAGGAGAAGGGATTGCGGCATGGTCATCCCCCCGGGGGTTGATTTCTCACTTTCTGTCTCTCTGTCTCTCTGGTGAGCACATGCACCCTATAGCAAAAACTTCCTAAAAAAAAAAAAAAAAAAAAAAGGAAACACTCATATACTATTGGTGGAAAAAGTAACTGATACAACTTCTTTAGAAGGTATTATGTCTCAAAGGTCTTTAAAAGGCATATATCCTTTGACCTGATAACCTCTCATCTAGCAGTTTATCCTAAGGAAATAACACAAATGACACAAATATTTCTGCATAGGACATTCCTCAGTGTTATTTATAATAGCAAAAAAACGTGGGCAGAGGGGAAAAATGCAAGATAAGGCAATAATAAGTGCTACATTATGGAGTCCAATGCAGCCATGCTATCACAATATTGAAGAATAATTAAGCAAATGAGAAAATGCTTAAAACAGTAAATAAAAAATCAGTCTACAGAAACCAGCAGGTGGTGTGGTGGTTAGGGCACTGGACTCCTACATGGCCAACCACAGTTCAAGCCTCAGACCTAGTGGCTTGCTTGCTTTCTCACTTTCCCCCTCTCTCTCTGGTCAAATTAAAAATAATAATAAATAAAATTAAATAAATAATCCTTTTAAAAAATCAGCCTACAAAACTATATACACTCCAAAAAAAAGGGGGAGGGGACCAGCAGTTGGCGTAATGGCTTATGTTGCTGGACTCCCATGTGGTTGACTATGGTTCAAGTCCCGGACCCAGTGGCTTAAACTCACACCAGGCACGTGTATGTGCGTACCCAAGATCCCAAGAGGAGAATGGAGAAGGGACTGCGGTGTGGCCACCCGCCCTGGGGGGTTATTTCTTGCTTTCTGTCTCTCACTCTTTCTTTCTGGCAAGCGCATGTGCCCTATAGCAAAAACCTCTCAAAAAAAAAAAAAAAAAAAAAAAAACACAATATAATCCTAAATGTTAAACTATATGTAAGAATCAAAATGCTAATTGTAGATGATGAGATTACAGGTGATTTCTGCTCTTTCCTTTATACTTTCAGTAATTTCCAAATCTGCTTAATAAACATACAATTATTTTCAAAATTCAAAAAATAAGGCTAGGGAACCAGCAGTTAGCGAAATGGCTATGTTGCTGGACTCCCACGTAGTTGACTGTGGTTCATGTCCCGAACCCGGTGGCTTAAAACTCACGCCGGGCGCGTGTGCGTGTGTGCCCAAGATCCCGAGAGGAGAATGGAGGAGAAGGGATGGCGGCGTGACCATCCCCCCTGGGGGGTGATTTCTCGCTTTCTGTCTCTCTGTCTCTCTCTGTCTGTCTGGCGAGCGCACGCGCCCTATAGTGAAAACCTCTCCAAAAAAAAAAAATAAATAAGGCTATTCTCGATTCTCTTCCCTCCCTTTGAGGACATTCACAGGCATTACTCCTTTTTTTTTTTTTTTTTTTAGGTTTTTGCTATATGGCACATGAGCTCTCCAGAGAGAGAGACAGAGAAGGAAAGTGAAAAACCATACCCCAGGAGGAATGGCCACGTCACAATCCCTTCTCCATTCTCCTCTCGGGATTTTGGGCATGCAAGCACACATGTCCAATGTGATTTTCAAGTTGCCATGTCCAGGACTCAACTCACCTTTGGCCATGTGGGATCCAGCCACCTTAACCACTATGCTACCTGCTGGCCCTCTCATTACTCCATTTTTAAAAAACCATTTGGAAATATGCTTTAAGAACCTTAAAAATATTTATATCCTACAACCTAACAAGTTTAATTTTGGATTTTTATCTTAAGGAAAACTACAAATATTGAAGGGACTTTGTATACCAAAATGTTCATCACAGCCTTGTTATAATGGCAAACAGAAGCAAATTACCTAATGTCCAACAATAGGCTATGGTTAAATACACAAACAATGGCACATTCACTTGATGGACCATCCATAAGCATTTTTAAATGTTTCCCATTACTAGCCTGGGAAAACAAAATAACAAGCAAAAAAAACCCCAGGTATTATATACCACAACATTGTAGAAAACTGTGTAGAAAAAATATTAATATATGAAAGGTTTTAAAAAACTGGTTATATTTAGTAAAGGAACTAGAGAAAATATGAATGTTTTTCCTTGATTTAATCATTTTTTTTTTTTCTTTTTTTGGAGAGGTTTTTGCTATAGGGCGCGTGCGCTCGCCAGACAGACAGAGAGAGACAGAGAGATAGAAAGCAGGAAATCACCCCCCAGGGGGGATGGCCATGCCGCAATCCCTTCTCCTCCATTCTCCTCTCGGGATCTTGGGCACGCACGCACACGCGCCCGGCGTGAGTTCAAGCCACCGGGTCCGGGACTCGAACCGCGGTCGACTACGTGGGAGTCCAGCGACATAGCCATTACGCTAACTGCTGGTCCCTCCTTGATTTAATCTTCAATCTTTTCTTCTGAGCTGTCCTGTACTTTAGAGAGTATTACTTTAAGAGAGGAAAAAAAGTTGATTCTCCCTCTGGGCAGTGAAAACATTCCCCAATGACAGAGTCTACTCCATCAGTCCCTTTGCACCCCCTGCCCCAACACCCACACACCTCCCCCAGGCTAAAGTTAGGTCATACAGGAAGGTCAAGGGAATGAACCTCAATGAATATCCCCTCTACGGCCTAGGGTCTCTATGGTGGGGTCTCTGAACAAGAAAGAGGTCCCTATGACCAGCTGGTATCAAGGTCCCTTTCCCTCCCCCAAGTCCTATTCCATCCTGAACTAATTGACCACAATCCACAGGGCTGGGAAAACAATTTCCACCATGGTGATTTGGAACCTGATATTTAGTCCAAGTTTTTCCCAGCCCCTTTCTGTGTCAAAAGAGGCCCTCCAGTCCTGTTAGAAAACTAGCACCCAGGCCAGCTTGGCTGCCACATCAATGCTACACTTACAGCAAATCCCCAAGTCATCAGTCATCACCAGGGAAATGTGAGCAGGGCAGCGACACTGGGGACAGCCCCTGTCACCCGACCCCACCCATAAGCCCTGGGAGCCTCTTCTTGAGGGATATCCAGGGACTTTTCTGAAGTCATTACTTTCAGACTAATGTCAAGACCGTGCAAGTTGACAAAGAGAAAATTCAGGGTTAAAACACACCAAATGCAGAGCTATCTTTTTAAAGCCCTAAGAGCCCTTTGCCTCTTCTTTCCAACTGAGATTCCAGTACTGGCCAGAATTCCAGCTTCTGGGCAACTGAACACGGATAGTAATCTATTATAGTTGGGACAAAGCACAGGTTGGGGTTTATCAGATCAGAGATTGGCTCTCATTCTGGTATTAATAAAGAGAAGTGGGACCAGCGGATGGTTATATCACTGGACTCCCACATAGTCGATTGTGGTTCAAGTCCCAGGCCCAGCGGTTTTCAAACTCACAACAGGTGCGTGTGTGTACGTGCCCAAAATCCCAAGAGGAGATTAGAGGAGAAAGCATTGTGGTGTGGCCATTCCCCCTAGAGAGTGATTTCTCTCTTTCTGTCTCTGTTTCTCTCTGTCTCTCCAGCAAGTACACACACCCTATAGCAAAATCTCTCTAAATAAAAAAATAATAATAAATAAAGAGAAGCTCTGATAATTGCCCTAAACTTCTCAATACTTAACAGAATGGGAGTTGGTGCTCAGACTGGGGGGGGGGGGGTACCAAAAACAGTGTAATACAGCAGCTTCACAGCTTCTTCCACATCAGGGCACACCTAGGAATTACTACTACTTGTGCAACACATGGAGTAGAAGCTGATCCTAGCCAGAGGGGACTGACTGGGGACTTCAGCTGCCCTTAGGAATACAGAGCTCAGTACCCCAGCACATCTGTGACCACCTGTAGCCTACCAATAGGGAAGCCCAAGACAAGACATCGGGCTAGTTAGGACTCTTGAGATCAATGTCCAAAAGAAATCACTCATGCCTCAGACCTCGGGCTCTCCAATCTTGCTCACAGACTGCGGGTCAGATCAGGTGTCTGCACCAGAAAGCTGCAGAGCCTGTGGTCTTGACTCAGCCCTGACACAACTTCCCCAGCCAGGGTGCTTTTCAGGGGGGTTTCCAATATATACACTGCAGATGGGGGAAGCCCTCCACCCGACAGCAGCAGGCATATCCTGAGACTGGGTATACAGAATGGGGTAACTGGCTTCATTTGATTTCTAAACTTAAAACCCCTTTTTGAGAATACAAGTGATTTCAGATCTGAGTACTGCTAAGAAGTAAACTTAAAGCTAAGCATATAACATTTACTAAGCATATAGTAGATGCCAGACTCTGCTAAGGTTGTGACTTCCAATTTCATTAAATCCACACTACGACCTCATGTGGCAAATGCTATTATTATACCCATTTAGGAGAGGAAACTGGGACTCAGAGTAACTTGCTTGAGGTCACTTTTCTAACTAGTGACTATGAAGGAGACACTATTTGGCCCATTCTGACTTGGAAGTCCGCATGTTGAACTGAAGCACCAGTATCCCACATGAAGAAATTCTCCAAATAGCTTTTTCATAATTCAAACCAATTACAGTGAAGCTGACAATCCAAGTAACAAAAGGTGAAAAGGGAGCAGTCTGTCTGTTTCAGATCATCAAAAAAAGAAACTAATCTATATTGAGTACTTACTAAGTGCCAAATGCCTTACACGCATGGGCTCACCTTCCTTTTTTTTTTTTTTTTTTTTTTTTTTTGGTGGTTAGAGGGCCCATGTACTCACCAGAGAGAGACAGAGAGAAAACGTGAGAAAATACCCTTCGTGAGGGATGGTCACAATGCAATCCCTTCTTTTTTCTTTTCATTTTTTTTTTTTTTCTTGAGAGGTTTTTGCTATAGGGCGTGTGCGCTCACCAGAAAGACAGAGAGAGACAGAGAGACAGAAAGTGAGAAATCACCTCCCAGGGGGGATGGCCACGCTGCAATCCCTTCTCCTCCATTCTCCTCTTGGGATCTTGGGCACGCATGCACACGCGCCCGGCATGAGTTTAAGCCACCAGGTCCGAGACTCGAATCGCAGTCGACTACATGGGAGTCCAGCAACATAGCCATTACACTAACTGCTGTTCCCCCTTCTTGCAAGATTTTGGGCACAAGTATGCACACGCACACAAGTGGATCCAGTATGCTTTTCAAGCTGTCAGGTCCAGAATTCGAACTGCACAATCAGTCACGTGAGATCCAGCCGCCTTACCACCATGCCAAACAGTCAGATGGGACATTCACCCCATTCTTACAGACCCATCAGGACAGGAATTATTAGCCTATTTTACAGACCAGAACACCTGCACTCAAGGAGGTTAAGACATTTGCTGAAACAGTCCTGCTTTTTCTACTACCGTATGCTTCTCCCCAGTGTTCAGAAAGTGCATCTGAGCCTGTAACTGTGTCAGACATCTAACTCACAGTTGGTACTGATCCCAAAGGATACTAGAAAGCCCATCTTTCAGGACCAGTGGGAACAGGGGATCTTTAAGAGCCCCCAGAGAATTCATCTCCCAAGAAAGCATAAATTCCCTGTGTAGGGAAATTGAGGTAAAATCCCCTCTTCTCCTGAGACAGCTAACTAGCCCTGGCCTGCCCTGTGCCAACCCTCTATCAACAGTAGGTAAGACAGAAACAAGACCAAAACAAAAATCCAAGCGAAAACGAAAGAAAACTTTATACAGAATGGAAGGTTTGCAAGTGGGTGGTCCAGTCCCAAGCCTGACCTAGGCTCTCTGGGTGCTCTGGTTATCAGCCAGGACACCACATGCATTATATGAATATGAAGCCCTCAATTTGCTATAGCTAAACAAACTGGCCAGTCAAGCTCCAGTGAGGACATGATGGACCCTGGTTCTGTGCTCTTGCAGCAAATGGCCTAGCAGCCTCTACCTAAGGCAGCCTCCCATCCCATCCACCTCAGACCAGTTTCTCTCCAGTTTCTACAGCTAACTCGTGCCTGTTTGCTGGGGGTTTTCGTGCCTGCCCTTACTGCAGTGTGGATCCCCTCCCACTCTTTTTCCCAACAGTTGAGCTCTTGTTCTTAAGGGCACTAAGTCCCAGTCTCTCCTCCTCAGCCTGGGAGATGGTCACAGCACATTAGTAATCACTGACTCAGTCCGGCCCCCTAAGAAGGCTGGTTGGAGAGTCAGAGGGACACAGGATGTGTGGCCCAGATCTCCTTGGCCCTACCCAGAGCTGGCAGGCAGAGAAGGACCAGTAACACGACTTCCCCTTGGAACTCCACAGACCCTCTCTGCGCCAGCTCTGGTGCCAGCCTGCTGATGTGAGGCTCTGCACCTCGGGAGAGGCCAGGATTCTAGACAGCTCCACTGCTGCCAGCAGATCTAATCTCCCTATTCCAAGACAGATGAAATCCAATAAGACTGCTAAGTCCACAACCTATCCCTCCTCACCAGCAAAGGCAAAGTTGGCTCCTCAGGTCATACCAACAAGATTAGAATGATTCGTGCTTCTTAGAGAAGACTTTGGGGGAATTGAGACTATTTCCCCAAGTTCTCAGAGGTTTACCTCTGTTAGCAAACGTTCACTTTCTTTCTCCAAAACTTCATTTTCAGCTCCAACATATTCTCTGGCTCCCTGCCAGCTATAACCAACCAGCTCTGAATCCCTATTCACAGAGCCACAGCCATCAACGTCCAATCCCCACACCAAAGGAGAATCTCACAGTCAGCTCTAAAAAACTCATCTACAGGGACCATTTTGGAACCTACAGAAAGACTAAAAAGAAGTACAGCACAAACCAGTCACTCGGGCTTAACATGAAAAGGGGGTAGGGGGAGGAGGCGGGGTGGTTTATGTATTGTTTCAATTGGAAAAATACCCTAGTGAAATGGCTTATCCACATGTTCAGCCTTTCAGGCAAATCCACTATAACTTAGCAGGATGCCTGCAGGCCGTTCTCAGAGTAAGTAGAATGGCATCACTCTTCCTTCCACCCCCCTTCAGGAGCTGCCAGGCCCCTCCGCGTCCCCCCTCTCTCCCCAAACATCTGGTCTGTGCAGGGAGAGGGACCCGCTGCCTGCGGAGCCATGTTAACGTGAGAGGCGGTCTCCCCAGTCCGAGGAGCCTGACCCGTTGAGAAGGTGCCCGGCCGAGCGTCCGAGCGTCCCAGTTTCTCCACCGGGAGCGGCTCGGGAATGAGAATTCCGGGGACCTGGCAGAGGGGAGAAGTTATGAGGCAGCAAAGGGCAGAGGGAGAGTCGGGATCCCGGGGCGGTTGTGTCGCGGGCTGGGAACCCCTCCTCCTCTAGTGTCCAGCGGTTGGGGCGTCGGTCCTAAGGTCCCCGACGGGGCCGTCGGGCTGGCCAGAGGCTGCTCAGAGTTCCCAGGAAGAAAGTGGAGGCCGGGTCTATCCCGAGCCCAGACTGGAGGGAGGAGCGGGGCGGCGGGCCCCAGGGGCGCCCGGACCTGGGGGGCGTCAGGAGCGGAAGGGGCTGGACTCCACTCTTACCAGCACCAGCGCGAACCTCTCCTCCAGCTCGCAGGGCTCGGGCATCGGCATCTTGCCCGGCGGCAGCAGCAGCGGCAGAGAGGGCGGCTCGCCCGGGCCCCCCTCAGTGCTCTCCAGGTTGCCCATCGCCGCGGGGCCCCCTCGGGGGCCTCAGCCCCCCACCTCCACGCCCGGGGCCTCGGGCTCGGCCGCTCGAACCCGGCTCCTCCCTCCCCGCCGGCGCCCGCAGTCCCGACTTCACGGCCCCGTCGGGGGCGCCGGGGGCTCCTCGGGGTCCCGACAGCGGCCGCGCAGCGGACGGCGGCCGGCTCTCGCTCACACCAGCCGCCCCGCAGCTCTCCGCGCGCCGCCCCGGCGCTGCCCCTCCCCGCCCCCCGCGCTCTTCCCTTTCCCCCACCTCGCTTCCTCCCACCCACTCCCGGCCGGCACTCCAGCTTCCCCCGCCAGCGCCGACTGCAGCCCGCGCGTCGCGCGCATCCATTCATGCAGGCCCCTCCTCCCGCCTACTGGCCTGCCGGGCGGCCCGCCCCGCCCCGCGCACCTAATTGACGGCTGCGCCTGCCAATCACAGCGCCTCCGGCCCTCGGCGGTCTCGCACCTGGCGCAGAGCGCACCCTGGCGGTCCTAGAGGGTATCAAACAATGCTGGAGCGCGTTGAGTCGTCGGTCTGGACCACCTGCGAGTGAACGCAGCCCTTTTTCAGAAGGCGCTCAGAAAATGTACAGATACATAAATCATAGGGTAAGGTGTGCAATGCTAATTACAAAAGAGATAGAAACAACTAGGATGCGCAGAAGAGGGAGGAAGACTGCATCTGTGAATAATCACTGGGGAGATCATGTTTGCATTGGGCTTTGGAGGATGAGGAAGACCCTAATTGCTGCAGACATGAAAGGTGAAAGGCAGGTGAAAGGCATTTAGGGGCAGAGGTCCTTAACAACGTTCAGAGTCCATCTAGCTGGGTGTGAAATGGAGAGGCAGGAGAAGAATGCCGTCTGGGCTCTGTCTTCTGGTGGGGTCCTCAATGATGATGTAGTGGACATCTGTTTCTTCTGCCAGCCTGTCTCCACTCCTCTTCTTCAAATGTAATGCCTCTTTTTCTTTTGAGGAACCACCCTTCCTCTGCTTTCAGTCCAAGTGGAGCTGAACTTCACCGCATTCCAAGGGCCCCATGACCCAGGCCTGGCCAGTCACAGCATTTTCTCCCTCTCTCTCAGAGATTGATTTAGGGATTGTTACTTTAACCAAGTTCAGGCCGTATGACTAATTTCCAAGGCTTTCACTAGAACAATCAGGAAATAAGCACTCTTTCTCTCTCTCTCTTTTTTTTTTTTTTTTTTTTTTTTTTTTTGAGAGCTTTTTTGTTATAGGGTGCGTGCACTCGCCAGAAAGTCAGAGAGAGACAGAGAGACAGAAAGCGAGAAAACACCCCCCAGGGGGGAACGCAATCCCTCCTCCTCCATCCTCTTGGGATGGTGGGCATGCGCACGCGCCTACCGTGAGTTTAAGCCACCGGGTCCGGGACTCAAACTGCAGTTGACTACATGGGCATGGGAATCCAGCGACATAGCCATTACATTAACTGCTGGTCCCAGGAAAGAGGCACTCTCCATTTGGGCTGCTGAATGGTTAGAATGTAAACTTCCAGCTGCTGGTTGTCACCCTTCACACCTCAAGCCTGCCTGAGAAAAAGGCCAATGCAGAGAAAAAGAAAAGCTAGAGATAGAGACAGAATCCTAATGACATACCGAGAACCTCGATCTAACTGTCCATGAAGTTGTTACCTAGACTCTTCATTCATTTGTTCAACAAATATTGATTGAAAATCTCATGATATGTCAGATACTGTTCTGGGCGTTGAAAATATATTTGTGAACAAAATTGGCATTCATTTTTATCTCTCAGAATTTACATTCTGAGTAGGAAGAGAGATGGACAATAAATAATAATGTATAGATGTTAGCGATCACTCTTAATAAAAAGTAAACTGAAAGGGGATTGAGATGGACGAGGAGCTGAGATTTGACATAGGAAATTGGGTGTGCTGGCATGTGCCCATTGTCCCAAGTACTTAAGAGGCCGAGGCAGGAGGATTGCAACATAGTGAGAGCCTGAAAAAATAAAATATAAATAAAGAGGGCCAGCTCCATGGAAGGCAGTGATGGGCTGCTGAAGAAAAGCCAGATCCCGCATAGTGGCCATAGTTTGAATCCCTGGCCCAGTCAGCCTGAAACACTCCAAGCACATCTGTGAGAGCCCAGGGTCTAATGGGCTGGAGGACTGGAGGAAGGGGGTGATGTTAGGACCAAGCCCTGTGGAGAGTGCTTCCCCATCTGTCTCTCTCTCAGTCTCACTCCCACACAGGTGCACATGCTCTATGATGAATAAAGGAAAATAAGTTAATTAATTAAATATTTTAAATAGGATGATCAAGGAAGTCCTTCCTTTTTTTTTTTTTTTTTTTTTTTTTGGGAGGTTTTTGCTATAGGGCGTGTGCGCTCGCCAGACAGACAGAGACAGAGAGACAGAAAGCGAGAAATCACCCCCCGGGGGGATGGCCACGCCACAATCCCTTCTCCTCCATTCTCCTCTCGGGATCTTGGGCACGCACGCACACGCACGTGCACCTGACGTCAGTTTAAGCCACCGGGTCCAGGACTTGAACCGCAGTCGACTACATGGGAGTTCAGCAACATAGCCATTACACTAACTGCTGGTCCCAGGAAGTCCTTCCTAATAAGAGCATCTGCTTAAAGATCTGAAGGCTGGAAGGAAAGCAGTCACATGGCTATCTGGGGAGGAGGGCAGGTGCAGACTATGCCTGATGTGTTAGAGAAACAGCAAAGAGGTCAGCGTGGCTGGAATAGAATGAGCAAAGTAACCAAAGTCATGTTGTCCAGAGTATTGTAGGCTATTGCAAGGACTTCAGTTTTTCTTTAAGTAGAACAGGTCGCCACTGGAGGACTTTAAGCAGAGGAGAGACATCATCTAACCTATATTTTATACCAGGATGGTTCTGGCTCTTGTGTTGGGAACAAACTGAATGAAGTATAGGCAGGGGGGTCCATTTAGCAGGCAAAAATTTAGATTTTTTTTTAAAGCCTGAAATCTTCTTGTTTTTTTTTTTTTGTTGTTGTTGTTGTTGTTGTTGTTTTTTTACTTTATCTATTTATTTATTTTCATTTCACCAGCGAGGGACAGAGAGAGAGGGAGAAAGAGAGAAAGCAAGCTACCAGATCCGGGACTCGAACTGTGGTTGGCCATGTGGGAGTCCAGCGCCCTTAACCACCACACCACTTGCCAGCCCCCAATACTTTCTCTCTTTCTGCAAGATAAAACTAGAACATTTTTTTAGATTTTTTTTTTTTTTTTTTTTTTTTTTGCCATACATAGGACACCTGTGCTCACCAGAGAGAGACAGAGAGAGGAAAAGTAAGAAATCACCCCTCAAGGGGGATGATCACACTGCAATTCCTTCTCCTTCATTTTCCTCTCGAAATTTTGGGGATGCACACACACATACACAGACTTGGTGTGATTTTCAGTCCTCTGGGTCAGACGACTAGAACTGTGGAGTCGGCCATGTGGGATCCGGTGTCTCAACCACCACACCACCTGCTGGCCCAAACTACAACTTTTAAATCTGGTATTCAAGATTCTATAGCATCTCCAAACTCTCAGGCCTTTCAGTCTATTTTTCCTACCTCATCTTGCTCTAATCCTTCAGATGAGCCCTTTTCTTTAGCTGGAATGGTTCATCTCCAAACATTAGTTCATTTTTACATTTTTCAAACTTTTAAAAAAAGTTTTTACCTAGGGTGCGTGCGCTTACTAAAGAGAGACAGAGAGAGGGAGTGAGAAATCTCCCCACCAGGGGGATGGCCACATCACAATCCTTTATCCTCCATTCTTTTGGGATTTTTTTTTTTTTTTTTTTTTTTTTTTTTTTTTTTTGCTATAGGGCGCGTGCGCTCGCCAGACAGAGAGAGACATAGAGACAGAAAGCGAGAAATCACCCCCCAGGTGAGATGGTCACGCCGCAATCCCTTCTCCTCCATTCTCCTCTTGGGATCTTGGGCATGCACGCACATGTGCCCGGCGTGAGTTTTAAGCCACCGGGTCTAGGACGCGAACCACGGTCGACTACGTGGGAGTCCAGCGACATAGCCATTACGCTAACTGCTGGTTCCCTCTTTTGGGATTTTTGGAGGAGAGGGCAAGTATGTCCATGTGTCCAGCCTGATTTTCAAGCCACCAGGACCAGGACCGGAACTGCAGTTGTCATGTAGGAAGCCAGCACCTTAACCACCATGCCACGTGCTGGCTCCCATTCTTACGCCTTTAGCTTTGCTGCTCGTGGTAAATAGAATAATGGCTCCTCGAAGTGTTCGTGTCCTAATTCCTAGAAACTGTGAATATGTCATCTTACATGGCAGAAGGGGCTTTGCAGATATAATTAAATTGAGGATCTTTTTTTTTTTTAATGCTCTGAGAGTTTATTTATAGTCAGTGAAAACACGTGGTTCTGTAAAACTTACAGGTAATAGCAAACTCCTTAAGCTCACAATAAACATACATTTAAACATTTAAATAGAAGCCCATTTTCTTCTAAAGTAATTTTACTTTTAAAAAATACTGTGCGATATTTCCTTACTCTTTTATGCTAGATTCAACTGTGCATAATGCTAATGTGAACACAACCCAGATTAATCCTATCCACTCTCTTTATGCAGTAGACTGTCCTATCTAACCACACACCATATAAACTGTCATACTATCGTTGAAAAATGACAAAAGGCAATCTTTATGAAAGCTTTAAAATATTTTAATAAATGACAACCAACATTGTACTAATTCCATATAAAAATTATGTCTTCCCCCACCTCTTTCATCCCTTTGAACAGTACTTTTTAGAGCATGTTAATACAAAAGATATTTATCACATTTTGCTTAAGGTAGTCCTTTAGAAGTTTGTTTTCTAATATACTGTATTTATCACAAGGCACCAAGATTAAACTCCAGAGTAGTTTCAGATTTTTTTGTGCCTTTTTAGGTTCCTCTAGAATGATTTTCGTCAGAAAAGGGTAACTTTAAGAACTGAAGGAACCAGTAGAAAATGAATGATACAACACAGCAACTTCAAACTTATACAATTCAAAAGGTATAAATACATTAATAGATTTCTTGAACTTATTACTTAGGACAAAAAGAATAACTTTCTGACCATAAACCTAAAAATAGAGCACACTTAAGAAAACTGGGGCCACCAGGTGGCGTGGTGTTCGAGGGCGCTGGACTCCCATATGGCCAACCTCAGTTTGAGTTCCAGATCTGGTGGCTTGATTTCTCACTTTCCCTCTTTCTTTTTCACTCTGCCCTCTCTGATCAAAATAAGTGAAATAAATAAATAAAATAGTTCTTTAAAAAATAGGAAAACTCCTTAGCTTATAGTAACAATGTATTAAATCTTACACAGTAACACAGCCAAAAACATTAGAAATTAATGAGCAGATATTCTGAGGTGTTATCCTGAAAACATGTCTGATACGTACCCTAACATATGACAAAGCACGGCACTTATTTCACAGGGAGAGAAGATATCACAAAACCAGATGTATTGTATTTCAGCTCTGAATAAGTTCTAGAGAGATAGTTGAAGATTAAAAAGGAAAAACAAGATTTACCTTAAAATAAAACATCTTGATATATATTGTGTGTATATATATATAATCCATTATTAATACTCTATGTTCTTCCAATGTAAAGTATTTTCTTTTGAACTCTAGAAATTTTGACCAGTTTACCTATTCAGTGAACATATTCCAAATTTCCTTTAGAGCATCGCGTTCATATTTTCAGTCCAGCAGTCCAATTCTGATGGAGCCATTCTATTTCTTTTTCTTCTTCGGTGGTTTATCCTCAGAGCTGCTCTCTGTGCTGGTGCTGCTGCTACTGGAAGAGCTGGAATCTGAGCCTGGATCAGAGGAGGAGGAAGAGCTGGTGGAGGAGGCTGAAGATGGTCAACTAGAGAAGCTTTCATCATGATGCTGTCCTCTGAGGAACATGAGGTAGACGATTCTTCACTCTTTGGAGAATCACTTGCTCAGCTGTCACTGCTATTGCTGCTGAAACTGGCTACACTCTTAGACCTTTTATCCTTGGTCTTTCTACATTAGTTTTTCCAACACTTTGTTGTAGTAATAATGTATTTTCATTAATTTTCTTTAAAGCTTTCTTTATTCCTGCTGTTTTTTGTTTTTGGTTTTTTGGTTTTTATTTATTTATTTATTTTTTGGAGAGGTTTTTGCTATAGGGCAGGTACACTTGCCAGAAAGACAGAGAGAAACAGAGAGACAGAAAACAAGAAATCACCCCCCGGGGGGATGGCCACACCGCAATCCCTTCTCCTCCATTCTCCTCTTGGGATCTTGGGCACGCACACACATGCACCTGGCATGAGTTTAAGCCACCGGGTCTGGGACTTGAACCGTGGTCAACTACGTGGGAGTTCAGCAACATAGCCATTATGGTAACTGCTGGTCCTAGTCCTGCTGTTCTTGAAGGCCTATGTAGGTACTTTCTTTTCCCCATGCATTCTTAAGTGTAATGTCCAAATTCCGAGCATTTCTGACATCTTATATGTTGCTTATTTGCTTCAGCTTGTCTCTGGCTAGGAGTCGCCATCTTTGTGCCTAAATTGAGGATCTAGAGATGGGGAAATTATTCTGGATTATCCAAGTGAGCTCAGTGTCATCATAAGGGTCAGAGTGAGAAAGGGACAAGTGGTGACAGAAGCAGAGGTCAGAGTGATGCAGGGCCATGAGCCAAGGAATGCAGCAGCTTTGAGAAACTGGAAAAGGCAAGGAAATAGATTCTCCCTGTGAGCTCTAGAAAGAACAGAGCCCTGCCAACACTTCAATCTCAGCCCTGTCAGATCTAGTTTCAGACTTCTGACCTCTAAGACAGTAAAATAGTAACATTGCGTTGTGTCGTTGTAAACCACTAAATTGTGCTAATTTGTTAGAGCAACACAGGGAAACTATCACAATGCTGTTGTGTCCCTGCTCTGGATTTCGCCTTTCTCTACTCAGCCTATCCAAACCCTACCCAGGCTCAGTTCAGTGTTTACCAAATGCAACAAACACTGAGTTCTTGCCATGTGCGAAGGATCTGGCTAGATACCCATAGATAAAAATGCAAGATACAAAGAGAAACAAGAGATTCCCCTGACTTCAAAAGAGCTCCAAGTCCCGGTCAAGGAGGCATGATAGAGAGGAGGAGTTATAGACCATGTCTGAAAACACAAGCTGGGATCAGTAGGGTTTAAAAGCTGGTAGCCACCGGTATAACATGGTAGTTATGATAAAAAATAAAAGGTCAATAAAAGAGCTACTGCCTTGGCCATATTATTTAGCTTCTTTAAGTCTGCTTACTCATCTATAAAATGAGGATAAAGATATAAAATGTGGGGCCAGCGGGTGACATAGTAGTTAAGGCACTGGACTCCCGCATGGCTGACCACAGTTCAAGTCCTGGACCTGGTGGCTTGAAAATCATGCTGGGCATATGTGTGTGCGTGCCCAAAATCCCAGAATGAAGGAGAATGAAGGAGAAGGGATTGCAGCATGGCCATTTCCCCTGGGCATCTCCCCTGGGGGATGGGGTGATTTCTCACTTTCCCTCTCTCTGTCTCTTTCTGTCTCTCTCCAGGGAGTGCATGTTCCCTATGGAAAAAAAATAAAAGATATAGAATGTTATGAGCAGTATAACATTGGGGTTATACTGGTGGCTACCAGCTTTTAAACCCCACTCTGGGGGATAACAGATGGCATAGTGTTTACATTGGTGGACTCTCACATGGCCGGCTATGGTTCTAGTCCTGGACCCGATGGTTTAAAAATCATCCTGGGCATGTATGCATGCGAGCCCAAGATCCTGGGAGGAAAAGGGATTGCAGCGTGACCATCTCCCTGTGGGGGAGATTTCTCACTTTCTCTCTCATGTGTGTGTCTCTCTCTCTCCAGCAAGTGCACATGCCCTAAGGCAAAAACAAACAAACAAACAAAAACCCGCTCTAGAGTTCTCCCAAATTCAAATGATTATAACTCTTCTTTTATCTACTGTTCCTTTGAAACTTAATTTAGCAACATTTACTGAGGACTAACTACATACAAGTCACTGTGCTGTGGAGATACTTAACTCCCAGTTCCTTTCCTGCCTCACACTGTTTACTTTTGTCCGTGTCTTGTCTGGACTGTGAGACTTACTTGTTTGTTGTTCAGACCTATTAGTATGTATCTAGTGCCTTGTTTCACACACTAAGAAAGATCCAGCAATGAACAGGTGTCTCACCCTATTCCCGGGGCTTGCAGTCTGGTAGGAACACAGTAGACTCTCAAACTAATGTTTGCAAAACAGCGACAGGAGTGTTGTAATAGAGGGGTGTGAAATGTTACTGAGAGAGCTGAAGACAGAGCTATAATGGAGGGCTTTGGGGAAAAGATGACGCTTGAGCCAGAGCTGAAGGGTGAGGAGATGCATCGGAGAGAAAAAATGAGAAGTGTCATGATAAGGTGATGGAAGACAGGGTGATGAGCAAAGGGAAAAGGCATTCGAGGAAGGGGTGAAAATGAAGAACGAAGAAAGTGTGGAGTGTCTGAGCAATGGCCCGGAATTCAGTGAGGCCGAAGTGGGGGGTGTGTAGTGAGAGGACAGTAGATAAAGCGAGAAAGGCAATCCAGTCCAAGAGGCCCCTATGCCTTGCTGAGTCTCTCCTTTGTTCTGCAGCTTTCGCTTTGGCCCAGACTGCTTGTAAGTGCTCTTTGGGAAGATCCTCTTAGGAGCATATGAAAATACAGAGAAGGCTACAGAAATGATACGGAGCAGACAAGGGGCCAAACCAAATCAGGACAGGGAGATGAATAAACTAAAGCTTGAAGAAAAAAAATATATACCTGAGAAAGAATCAACCAGACTAAACTACCTATTAGAGAATTATAGTGAATAATGTTGGTTTTTTTCTTTTTTTGGAGAGGTTTTTGTTATAGGGCACGTGTGCTCACCAGACAGACAGAGAGAGACAGAGAGATAGAAAGTGAGAAATCACCCCCCCCCAGGGGGGATGGCCACACTGCAATCCCTTCTCCTCCATCCTCCTCTTGGGATCTTGGGCACGCACGCACACGCGCCTGGTGTGAGTTTAAGCCACTGGGTCTGGGACTCAAACCGCGGTTGACTATGTGGGAATCCAGTGACATAGCCATTATGCTAACTGCTGGTCCCGTGAATAATGTTTTTACAGTGTTTTGTAATTTTCAGTATTTTTGTAACCACCGTTTTCTGACTTCATCTTTACAACACTGAAGGAGAGAGAGATCTTTATCTTCATTTTATCAATGAGTACGCAGACTCCTGAGGTTAAATAATATGGCCAAGGCCATAGCACTTTTATTGACCTTTTACTTTTTAATCATTCCTCCCAGATATATCCTGATTGCTTGTTATCACTCAGGGTTCACAGCAGGAAACAGAAACCCCTGCAAGTATTGTATCTTAAGGATCCAAGGAAATAAATGCTTACAAAATCCTTTGTAAAGTCTAGAGGAGCTGGCTCTGGGTGAAACTCCAGAAATAAATGCCAGGCCACGGTAGGAAAGTTCTGCCAGGAAGCTGCTGCATCTCTGCCGCAGATAGGAAGGGCGATGCACTTGAAGGCCTGCTGACTGGGTTTCAGAATGAGTGGCTTTACTGTGATCCAGGGATCTGACAGATATATCAGAGCATTGCCACAGCTACATTCTGATGCAACCACCTCTCAATATTTGCAAAGCTAGAGACATCACAGGATATATGCCAGGAATATGCCACATCTCCACAACCTTGCTTGCCGGGAGAAGTAGTAAAAGTTGCACAATGATGGCCTTTGTCTCACTTCTACTTTCTAAGTCAAGAAGTCGAACCCTTAGTTTTTCAAACTCTGCAGTAATGAAACACAACAGAAGGAGATGGACATGGATGCTGATTGCTAACCACATACCCATCATGCTGCTTGTCTAGAAATCCAGCTACTATCACATCACCAGCAACGAGGTCTCTTCCTCAGCCCCCTTCCTAGGCCTAGCTACTCAGGAGGCTGAGGCAGCAGGATTGTGAGTTTGAGGCTAGCCTGGTGAATAGAGCAAGATAATAATAATAAATAAAACAGTCAATTTAAAAAATGTGAAAAAGAGCATGGGCTCCCAGAGATAGCCCGAGTCCAAATTCAAGCTCTGTGACCTTGGGCAAACCAAGCCTCATCTGTGATGTAATCATTTTCCTGCCTCCCAGGGTGACTGCAGGTATTAAATGAGTTAACAAAACATCTTGAACACTGTCTAGCATATAATAAGCAGTACACAGTACATGTTAACTAGTATTAGTATAGAAAGTAAAGTAAAAAGGAGAAAATTAAAGCAATCTATAATCACAAGGGTTTTTGTTCTGCTCACCAAAAAGAAATAGATAAGAAGTAACAAATGACAAATATGAGGAAGGTACAAAACTTAAGAGACCTCACAAAGATTTCTGTAGTTGTGCATCTATGTTCTTTGAAATCATTGGGAATCCAGCAGAATTTCCCTCCAAGTTCATTTCTGTGGGAGGAGTTCACATAGCTTTTTCCACTCCTTTTGCCTATCCAGGTCTAGTGACGGGGTTTAGTCCTTCACTTCCCACATCCTGGGAAACCCCTCAGATCCAGGAAAATGGATGGTTGGTCACCCTGCATGTCATCCCCTAACTTAAGGCTGGACTTTTACACACTAAGGACTTACAGGGTAGATAGGTGAAAGCAATTTCCTTGGGCCCCTGTCCTACACAGGAACAATTTTCTTGGGTCTTTTCCTAAGTGCATTTCTAAGGTTTTTGAAAACCAAGTTTTGTGTTCCCCTGAGAGATGACTTACATATTATGACTTACATATTATACATTATAACTTATTATTATACTATATTAGGTAGAGGAAGAACTCAAGGATAGATGGGACCAACAGTTAGCGTAATGGCTATGTCGCTGAACTCCCACGTAGCCAACTGCGGTTCAAGTCCCGGACCCGGTGGCTTAAACTCATGCCAGGCGCGTGTGCGTGCATGCCCAAGATCCCAAGAGAATAGAGCAGTGATTGTGGCATGGCCATCCCTCCTGGGGGGTGATTTCTCACTTTCTATCTCTCTGTCTCCCTCTGTCTTTCTGGCAAGCACACATGCCCTATAGCAAAAACCTCTCCAAAAAAGAAAAAGAAAAAGAATAGACAGTGATGTGGAAAAGTAAAGAAAGAAACGGAAAATGAAGAAATCCAACTTAGGAATCTTGTTAGTTTACATCTTACAAAACTGTAAAAGGGTCTGTAGAGTATAGTGCTTATGGCATTGTGGGCACTACAAATGTGGCAGTTACAGCTGATAGTTTTAAATTATTGTTATTTAATTTTTATTTATTTATTTATTTATTTTGCTATAAGGTGTGTACTTGTTGGAGAGAAACAGAGAAAGATGGAAAGTGAGAAAGCACCCCCTAGGAGGGATAGCCATGCAGCAATCCCTCTTGGGATTTTGGGCATGCACACATACACACCCCACTTTTTTTAGAGGTTTTTGCCTTAGGTTCTGCAATTGCCAGAGAGACAGACAGAGACAGTGAGAGGGAAAATAAGAAATCACCCCCCAGGGGTGATGGCCCCACCACAATCCCTTCTCCATTCTTCTCCCAGGATCTTGGGCATGCATGCACACACACCCAGCGTGAGTTTCAAGCCACCAGGTTCAGGACTGACTCTGCGGTCGGCCATGTGAGAGTCCAAAAACGTACCTACACCATCTGCTGGTCCTCACCCCATGTGTTTTTCAAGCTGCAGGTCCGGCTCAGGAACAGTGTAGTCCGCCATGTGGGATCCAGCACCCTTAACCACCATGCATCCTGCTGGTCCATCTTAAATGACATTTTAAGATATTCCCCTTTGTTCTCTCTTTTTCCATTACCCCCATCAAACAGACTTTATGCATCAGAGTGAAAATGTGGCAAGTAGGGTTTGTAAGCAAATAATGCCTCTCGAATATTTTGTTTCTTGGGGGACCAGCAGTTAGTGTAATGGCTATGTTGCTGGACTCCCATGTAGTCGACCTCGGTTCGAGTCCCGGACCCGGTGGCTTAAAGTCACGCCGGGTGCGTGTGCGTGCATGCCCAAGATCCCAAGAGGAGAATGGAGGAGAATGGATTGCATCATGGCCATCCCCCCTGGGGGGTGATTTCTCGCTTTCTGTCTCTATGTCTCTCTCTGTCTTTCTGGCGAGCGCACGCGCCCTATAGCAAAAACCTCTCAAAAAAACTTTTTTTTGTTTCTTTAGCAAGATATATTCAAGGGCAAGGGTACAGTGATTTGTACAGAAATAAGGGAGGGGAACTTTCACTAAACTGAGTTTTTCTCCTCCGGGGACAAGAGAGAAGGGAAAAATGTATAGGGTTCTGAGAGCAAATGGTTTCTGGGTCAGGTAAACTCAAATACCTTCAGAGCCAAGAGGATAACATAAATGCGTGAAGTGGCAGTGTTTGCTTATATTTGTTTTATAAACGAACCATGCTGAGTTCACTCATTCCTAGCCTATCTTCCTAAATTAGATTTCATCAACCCACTCAAAACCCACTAAATCAGATTTCATCAACCCACTCAAAACCTAACACATACCTAAAATAAATAGAATTTTTTTAAAAAATGGGGAGAGAGAGAGGCTGTGAGTGTGGGAGGAGGAGAGAAAAAGATAGGTATGTTTGACAGGGTTTTGCTCTGGAATTTTCTGCCCCAGCCTCCCAGTCAGCCAGGACCACAGGCATATGCTTCCACACCCTGCCTGCTCAGGTTAGTCTGGGATTCCAGTCTGGAACTTCCATGTGAACCAGACTTGTGCAGTGGCACCCCCCACCTCCAGCCCCTGCCTACACCACTGCAGCTGGGCCCGAATTTCTTTTTAAATTTAAATTTTTATTTTGTGTCTATTTGAAACATTGGGGTTTCCTGATAGAATGGAGAAATGAAGGTTTCTCCATGAGGTTTCATGGTTATATAGCCTGGATCGTAAGTGTGCCCGATGTGCTTAGGAAGTCCTAAGACTTGAGATAGACCTAGAACCTTTCCCATGTAGGTAATGTTACCATGTCATCATCTGGCCCTGATGTCCTTTTTTTTTTTTAATTTTGCTATAGGGTGTGTGAGCTCCCCAGCAAGAGAGAGAAAGAGACAGACAGAGAGAGAAAGCACCCCCAATGGGAGATGATCACACCTCAATCCCTTCTCTTCCATTCTACTCTCAGGATTTTGGACATGCATGTACACACACCCAGAATGTTTTTCAAGCTGCTGGGTCTGGGACTTAAACTACACAGACAGCCATGTGGGCCATAGAGACAGTGCAAAATATGTTTTCACTCAACATTATGTTTAAGACTATTAATGTTGACACATAGAAATACATTTATTGTAAAAGCTGCCTGGTTTTTCATTGCATACATTTGTTTATCAATGTTTCTTTTTATTATCTACCCCCAAGAGAAAATTAATTGCAATTAAGTTGATCAAAATTTGCTTTTTTCTTCTTTTTTTGGAGAGATTTTTGCTATAGGGCGTGTGCACTTGCCAGAAAGACAGAGAGACAGAAAGCGAGAAATCACCCCCTAGGGGGGATGGCCACGCCACAATCCCTTCTCCTCCATTCTCCTCTTGAGATCTTGGGCACACATGCACACGTGGCCGGCGTGAGTTTAAGCCACCGAGTCCGGGCCTTGAACCCTGGTGGACTACATGGGAGTCCAGCGACATAGCCATTACTGCTGGTCCCCCAAATTTGATTTAAATTTAGTTTAATTTCTCCCTAACAAGAAAAGTGAAACACTAGGGAATAAGAATTCTTGCATAGGGTTGAGTTTTGGAGGTTCACAATCACAAACCACATCAAAGATTTTTGGCACTCTGAAAAACCAATGTTCACCCTGTTTTGGGCACTATTGCTCCTATTGTTTGTTATAAATATTCTGTGTTTTTGTTTTTGTTTCTGTTTCTGTTTTTGTTTTTGTTCACCATAGCGAACAGGTTTAGATATGTATCTTTACACATATGCGCTAAAATACGTATCTAGCAGTTATGAATTACGGTCATTTTCAGCTGTACTAGATTTTGTTAAATTGTGCTCCAAGGGGCCAGCAGGAGGTGTGGTGTTAAGGCACTGGACACTCCCACATGGCCGATCACGGTCCAGTCCTGCCCCTGGTGGCTTGCTTTCTTACTTTCCTTCTCTCTCTCTTTCTCTCTCTCTCTCTCTCTAGTCAAATTAAAATAAATGAATGAATAAATAAAGTTAATTCTGTCTTTAAAAAAGTCACTCTCCAAAGCGGATATGCTAATTTTCCATAACTCCAGAAGTATATGATGTCTCATTTTTCCACTTCCTCGCTAATACTAGAGCTGTCATTTTGCTTGTCGTCTTAGAGTACGGGTGCTCACCAGAAAGAGAGAAAGAAAGTGAGAAATCACTCCCCAAGGGAATGACTACCCTGTAGCCCCATCTCCCAGACACAACTAGAGATTTTAAGCATGCATGCACACATGCCCAGCATGATTTTCAAGCAGCTGGGTCCAGGACTTGAACCATGCAGTCTTCCATGTGAGCTCCAGAGTCTCAACCTCCACACCCACACCAGCTATAGAGCTGTATACTAATTAAATGTAAATAAGGAATCATACCAATTTTATTTTTTAAAAAATCAGTGTCAAATCATTGAAGACTTTTTTATTTTTTCCCAATTTGCCAGTGGGTGTGTGTGCTCACCAGAGAGACTGAAAGAGAGAAAGTGGGAGAGAGAGAACACCTTCCCAAGGGGGCCTAGTCACACTGCAATCCCCTCTCCTCTAATTCTCAATTCTGTTGGGATCTGGGACATGCACACAAGCCTGCCGGGGCCTGGATTCAAACTGCGCAATTGGCCATGTGGGATTTAGCTCCCCTAACCACCAGGTCATGGGGTCAAACTGTTTAAAATATTTAAAAATCCATCTCTCAGGGCCGGCGGGTGGCGTGGTGGTTGAGGTGTTGGACTCCCATATGGCTGACCATGGTTTGAGTCCCAGACTTGGTGGTTTGCTTTCTCACTTTCTCTCTCTCTCTCTCTCTCTCTCTCTCTCTCTCTCTCTCTCTCTCTCTCTGTTGAGCACATGTGCCCTATAGAAAATTTAAAATAATAATAATAAAATAATTCTTTAAAAATAAAACACCTCATATATGGCTTCTAATTTGACTGCTGAAAGAGTTAACAGTTGAGTTACAGCATTTTGTATGCATATTCAGAAGATGTTTATTCTTTTTAAGTTTGTTTTTTTTTTTTCCCCATAAACCAGAGAAATAGAGACAGAGAAATAGCACCTCCAACAGGATTTTGATGTTGTGACCCACCACACCTTCAGCCAGCCTTGGGTCATGGGCACTTGTACACCTGGCATACTCAGGGAAGTCTCTGGCCATGAACCTGGAACTTTCCCACGTGGGTCACCTTTGCAGAGCATCATATTATTATTTTTTTTACTGTTGAAGCACCGTCCAGCCACAAAAGATGGGGCTGGCTATGTGGCCTGGTAGTTAAGGCAGCTGGATCCCACATGACCAACTACATGGTTCTAGACCCAGACCTGATGCTTGAGAAACATGCCAGATACATGGTATGTGTGCCCAGAGTCCTGAAAGGAGAGAACTAGAAGACAGGAATATGGAGTGACTATTCCTTACGAGGGGTACTTTCTCATCTTTTTCTCTGTCTCTCTGAGGAGCCCACACACACTTTAGCAAAAAGAAAAAAAATAATTAAAAAGATGTTTATTATTTGAGAATACTGTTTAGAAATTTGCTCTATTTGGTTTGTGATAAATGATCAATAAACACATTTATCATGGTAAATAAAACTCAGACCATAACAAAAAAATCCTACTGCACACAGTTTTAACTGCCAGAGGTATATTTTTCCCATTTTTGAAAACATTCACCCCTCTGTGTCTTTTATTTTTCCATTTTGATAGAGGAATTGGTATAAGAAATACTTTATGTTCTTTTTTCTTTTGGAGTGGTTTTTGCTATAGGGCATGTGCCCTCGCCAGAAAGACAGAGACAGACAGAAAGCGAGAAACCACCCCCAGGGGAGATGGCTACGCTGCAATCCCTTCTCCTCCATTCTCCTCTCGGAATCTTGGGCATGCACGCACACACACCCGGTGTGAGTTCAAGCCACCGGGTCTGGGACTCAAACTGCAGTCGACTACATGGGAGTCCAGCGACATAGCCATTACGCTAACTGCCGGTCCCCTTTATGTTCTTTTTAACTGAACCATATTTATACAAAACCAAAGCAAAACCTCAACATTTCCTAAAGCACAAACTTTCTTCTCCTGCAGCTTTCCCATTTCAGTTGGGACTTCATTTAATTAGGTGCTCAAGTGGTGATTGTAAACACATCCTCAAATTCATTGATATTTCATCCTTCAAAATGTGTGATCTAGGTAGGGGTCAGCAGGTGGCATGGTGGTTAAGGCAGCTGGATTCCCACATGGCTGACCATGGTTCGAGTCCTGGACCTGGCAGCTTGCTTTCTCACTTTCCTTCTCTCTCTTTGTCTCTCTCTGGTCAAATTCAAAATAAAATAAAGTAAAATAATATAAATGAATAAAATTTTTAAAAAAGTGTGATCTAACTTCCCTTCCCTTGAAAATAAACTAAACTCAGTATTATAAACAAGGTCACATTTAAGATGTGTAGGCCCTAAGTAAGTATTTTTGTAAGACTCTGTCTGTATGAACAATTTTAAATGTAGGCCCAGCCTAATGGTGCAGTCAGTTGTATGCTGAACTGCTATGCTGGAAGCCACAAGGTGGCCAGGTTTGGATCCCTGGCCCAGTCAATACTGCATACACATGCCTAAAATCCTGATGAACTGGAAGTCTGAGAAAAGGGGATTGCAGTGTGATAAAACCCTGTCAAAGATGTTTCTCTTTGTCTTTCTCTTTCCTGTACACATGCTAAATGAAATATTTTTTTAACTAAATTTTTTTATACATTCAATCACTTTATTTATTTATTTATTTATTTTTTAATTAATTAATTAATTAATTTTTTATTATCATCATAATCTTCTTTATATTACATTGGATTACATATAACTTTACAGTGTATTACATTGCTTTTTCAAAAGGGAATGCCATGCATGTCAGTCAGTACAGAGACATTAATCTCCCCGCTTCAACATTCCATATCTTTTCTGTTTTCCCCAATCATTATTATTATTGTTCTAATTATTTTTTAAAACAGTCAATCGCTATTTCTCATTTTGCTTGTAAAAATACTTTGCCCATCATGAAATATTTCTCAGACCAATCCAGTTGAGAATACTATACATGTCATCATCAAGAGGTAATAAGCCATATCTGTTTCTCACTAACGTCCTGCCTCTCTATTGTTCTCTTGCTATCTTTCTCTATCCTCTTCTCTTCACTTCCCCCATTCCACACTGTCCTATTCTCATTAAGTACCTTCATTGCTTTTATGTCCTCCAATTTTTTGCTCTCTATCATAGAGTGCGGATAGTCGGTATATATTGAGTGGATACATACAATATCTTTCTTTCATAGCCTGGCTTACCTCACTCAGCAATAGATCCTCCATATCTGACCACTTTCTATCAAATTCCAGGGTCTTGTTATTTTTTATGGCTGAGTAGTATTCCATAGAGTATATATACCACACTTTTCCAATCCATTCATCAGTTTGTGGACATTTAGGTTGGTTCCATGTCTTGGCAATTGTGAATAATGCTGCAATAAACATTGATGTGCAAGCACTTTTCTGACTGAACATTCTCCTGTCTTTCGGGAGAAAGTGGGATTGCTGGATCAAATGGTAGTTCTATTTGCAGATCTTTGAGGAACCTCCATACTGTTCTCCACAGTGGTATGAAATATTTTTTTTTAAGAGAGTGGACCAGCAGTTGACATAATGGCTATGTTTCTGGACTCCCATGCAGTCAACTGCTGTTCAAGTCCCAGACCCAGTGGCTTAAACTCATGCCGGGTTTGTGTGTGTGCGTGCCTAAGATTCCGAGAGGAGAATGGAGGAGAAGGGATTGCGGCATGGCCATCACCCTTGGGGGTGATTTCTTGCTTTCTCTCTCTCTCTCTCTCTCTGTCTCTGGCAAGCACATGTGCCCTAGAGCAAAAAAAAAAAAAAAAAAAAAAAAAATTCCTCTCAAAAAAAAATTTTTTTAAGAGAGATTTTTGCTATAGGGTGTGTATGCTCACCAGAGAGACAGAGAGTGAGAAATAACTCCCCAGAGGGATGGCCACACCGCAATCCCTTCTCCTTCATTCTCCACTAGGATCTTGGGCACACACACACTCGTGCCTAGCATGGGTTTCAAGCCTCCAGGTCCAGGACTTAAACTGTTGTCCACTATGTGAGAATGCAGCAACATAACCATTGTGCCATCTGCTGGTCCCATGAAATAAAATTTTAAAAGTAAAGTATTACATTCTTTTTAAAAATAATTATTTAATTTTATTTGTTTATTATTATTATTGTTTTCATAATTATTTAATTTGCTATAGGGCATGTGTGCTCATGAGAGAGAGAGAAAGCAAACTACCAGGTCTGGGACTCAAATCATGTTTGGCCATGTGGGAGTTCAGTGCCTTTAACCACCACGCTACTTGCTGGTCCCTACATTCTTTTTTTTTTTTAAGTTTATTTATTCCATGAGAGAGAGAGGAAAAGAAGAGAGAGAAAGAGAGGCATCCCAACAGTTTCTTTACGATGTAACCCACCCCAACCTCAGCCAGTCAGGGTCACCTGGCATGTACAGGGAGATCTCGGAACATGAATCCAAGACTTTTCCATACGACTTCAGAATCACATAGTGAGTGATGTGTTATTGCTGGCCAAATATATTACATTCTTAGATACTACACATAAAGCACAGGAAACCAAAGGAAAAATAAAAGTAAGAATGGATTCCATCAAAATTTATTTATTTATTTGCTCTAAATAACCATTGAGGAGGAGAAAAATGACCTACAGAATGGGAGAAATATTTACAAACCATATATCTGATAAGCATCCAGGATATATAAAGAACTCTAAAATCTGACAGTTATATACACACACACACACACACACACACATACACACTAATGGGCAAAGGACTCAAACAGACATTTCTCCAAAGAAAATATATTATGATCAACAAGCACATGAAGAGATGCTCAATACCATTAATCATTAGAGAAATGCAAAGCAAAACCACAGTGAGCTATCAGTTCCTATCACTGATGTGGTTATAATAGAAATCCTGGGTTATAACAAGTATTGACAAGGATGTCAACAAATTGAAACCTTCACTCATTGTTGATGAGTGTAAAATGATGCAGTCACTTTGGAAAACAGTTTGGCAATCTTCAAAAAATTAATTCAGAAGTTATCATATGCTCAGTTGGGAGTGAACAAGCAGGAGGTTGTTCGATAGTGGGAGTGGAGCAATGCCTAAATGAAAGGACTTGTTTCATCAAGCTCTTCTGGCAGTGATTCTGAAAGTGAAGTTGACAAGAAGTTGAAGAGGAAAAAGCAAGTTGCTCCAGAAAAACCTGTGAAGAAGCAAAAGACTGGTGAAACTTCTAGATCTCCGTCCTCTTCCAAACAGAGCAGCAGCAGCAGAGATGATAGCATGTTTCAAATTGGGAAAATGAGCTATGTCAGTGTCCGGGATTTTAAAGGGAAAGTTCTCATTGATATTAGGGAATATTGGATGGATCCAGAAGGTGAAATGAAACCAGGAAGAAAAGGTATTTCTTTAAATCCAGAGCAATGGAGCCAGCTGAAGGAACAGATTTCTGACACTGATGATGCAGTAAGAAAACTGTAACATCCAAGCCATATAAAACCTGTACTGTTCTAGTTGTTTTAATCTGTCCTTTTTTTTTTTTTTTTTTTTTTTTTTTTTTGGGAGAGGTTTTTTCGCTATAGGGCGCGTGCACTCGCCAGACAGACAGAGAGAGACATAGAGACAGAAAGCGAGAAATCACCCCCCAGGGGGGATGGTCACGCCGCAATCCCTTCTCCTCCATTCTCCTCTCGGGATCTTGGGCACGCACGCACACGCGCCCGGCGTGAGTTGTAAGCCACCGGGTCCGAGACGCGAACCGCGGTCGACTACGTGGGAGTCCAGCGACATAGCCATTACGCTAACTGCTGGTTCCCTTAATCTGTCTTTTTACATTGGCTTTTATTTTCTAAACGTTGTTTTCCAAGCTCTTGTATATTTGGAGTGCAGAACAATTTGTAAGAGGAATACTTTTTTAAATGTGTATTATTAAAAATGTTCTGAGCAAAATAATAGTTATCATAGATCTAGCAATTCTACTCCCAAGAAAAATGAAAGCATATGTCCACAGAAAAACTTGTATATGAATGTTCATAGCGGTATTACTTATAATAGCTCTAAAGCAGAAACAACTCAAGTGCCTATCAAGGGTGACTAGACAAACAAAATGTGTTAAAGCCATGCAACAGAATGAGTTATCCATAAAAAGGAGTGAAGTCCTGGGCCATGTTCAGTGGAGAACAGAGCAAGATGGCAATTCCGGGCAGGCAGTAGGGGCTTATTTTGCCAAAGGAAACACAGCTGTTCAACCATGTTTTGTAAAAACCATTAGTATTTGGGGATGATTCTAATGATGATGACGAGACTTCCATGAATGAAAGCCTTCAGCAGAAAGCAGCTAAGAAACAGGCCATCAAACAGACGAAACTGGAAATCCAGAAGACCCTTGCAGAAAATTCCACTGTGTATGAATATGATAGTATTTATGATAAAATGCAGGGGGAATAAAGGAGGAAAATGATCCAAAATTACTTTTGGTAAAAGATCGAAAGCCCAAGGATATTCACACCTTATTCTACTAAAAACAATTGAGACTAGAAAAAAAGGAACAGGAAAAAAGAATGGAAAAGAAAATACAGAGAGAATGAGAAACGGAAAATGGAAAATTTGATGATGCAGAGGTATGTGTGATATCTGCTTATAAGAAAGAAACTGCAGTATAGAGCTGAAGAGGAAGAAAGAGAACAGAGGGCTGCTGCACTGGAAGCACGTTTGGATGTGACCAAGCAGAAGGATCTTAGTGGATTCTATAGGCACCTGTTAAATCAGACAGTTGGTGAAGAGGAATTACCTAAATGCAGCTTTTATGAAGTCGGGTCTGGGATAAAGGAGGAGAAATCAAGGGGTTACTCTGATGAAGTAAGTTCAGAAAATAAAATGCCACATGAGAAATGCAGTTTCTAGAGGAGAAGACTTCTCCATGGCTCCTGAGAACTAGTGATTTCAGGGAAAAAAGAGAATTGAAGATTTTCTACTGATAATTCAGCTTCCAGCCTACAAATTTGAGTGGTAGGGAACCCCTCTAGCCTTCTCTCTGTCTCTGTCTTTTTTCTCTCTGTTTCCTTTTCTTTTTCTTTTATCTCTTCACTCTGCTCCTCAATCTTCACTCACTGTGTTTCTAGACGGATCTAAGGGAACCATAGCCAAACATCCAAATACTATTAGAGTTAACATATTCCTCAATACCCACTGAATCTGCTGTACAAAGGGATAAAAATGGAATGACAAAGAAATTCTAGATCACCTCTTTCTGCACGCTCCTGAATGCTCAGATTAACTTCACGAATTAGGAACACACCATCCATCAGATGACTAGAAATCACTCCAGGGCCACAAGAAATATGGGAAAGCAAGAAAAAACCTCTTCTTCAAGGGAAAAGAATAACTCCTCTTCATCCACAGACAGTTCAATGGAAATGTCTGATAAAGAATTTAGAATATTCGTAATGATGAAGCTAACAGAGATGGAAGAGAAGAGAGACAATGAACTGCAGAAGAGGCAGGCGAAAGGAGCTGATGAGTTGCAGGAGGTGAGGAAATTCTTACAAGGTCTAAAAGGGGAATTACACACTTTAAAAAAGAATCAAATGGACCTATTAGAGATGAAGGCTATAATACAGGAAATCAAAATGTCCCTTGAAAGTACTAAAAGCAGACTTGATCACACAGAAAACAGAATCTCAAACGTAGAAGAGAAAATTGCTGGCCTATTAAAATCCACCACAAAGACTGAGAAAATTGCCCAAAAAATGAGAATAATATACGAGAAATACTAGATACCATCAAACGTCCAAACATCCAGATAATTGGTATCCCATAAGGTGAAGAGACTCATAAGGGCATTTGATAATCTATTTCATGAAATCCTGCAAGAAAACTTCCCAAACCTAGAGAGGCATTCAAAGTTCCAGTCTCGAGAAATACAAAGGACCCCAAATAGAATTGACCCAAGAAGATATTCTCCAAGACACATTATAGCCAGATTGACCAAAACCACAGACAAAGACAAGATTCTAAAATTGGCAAGAGAAAAACGGCAAGTTACCTACAAAGGATATCCCATCAGGCTAACAGCAGACCCCTCATCAGAAACAATGCAAGTGAGGAAAGAATGGGAAAATATATTCAAAGTGTTAAGGGAAAAACAATTTCAACCAAGAATACTGTACCCAGCAAAATTATCCTTCATATTAGAAAGGAAAGAAAGAACATTCACAGATAAACAAAACCTGAAAGAATTTATCAACACCAGACCAGATCTCCAAGAAGTTCTCAAGGGAGTGTTATACCAGGAAAATTAAATACAGACACACAGAAATAAGAGTTCAAAAACTAAGAAAATGGCCAACTTAATCATAGGGACAAGTCTGAAGTTGAATATTATATCCCAGAATTTAATCGGGAAGATCGAACTACAACAGAAGATAGATTAAGTACATGAGACTGAACTAGTGAAACAGCATTTTATGACTTTTGACTAGAACATTGCTGATTTTCTTCTAGGCTTTATTTTCCAGTTTTAAGGATTTTTGTCCTGTCTTGAGCTGTCGATAAGTTCATGTACCTACTATTTGAATAGAATCCTAACCTGTTTCCTGGCTTTAAGTTTTAAACAAAGTTCCTTAGCATTTCTTTGATTTATTAAAGTTAAAACTGCTTTTCTTGAAATTACCAGCAGAACTTGCTGTTGAAAATAGTTAGATTATTTAAGAAATTATATGACCAATAAAATATGGGGGAGAAAGGAATAGAAAACAACTGGAGACACCAGAGATAGTGTGGGAGGAGGGTGGGAAAGGGCAGAGGGTCAGAAATAGGGGTTATATATATAAATATATGAAACTAGAAATGGAAAATTATTGACAGTAACATGCATGAGTAAGCCATTATATAGTATATTCTGAATGGGAAATCACATTTTGTATGCTATGACAATGCTTAGGGAATGAATGTAAATTAATTAATTTAAAAAAGTTTCAGAAAAAAGCTCATAAAAAAGGTTTTATGTTAAAAACAGTCTTTGAGGGAACCAGCAGTTAGCGTAATGGCTATGTCGCTGGACTCCCACGTAGTCGACCGCGGTTCGCGTCTCGGACCCGGTGGCTTACAACTCACGCCAGGCGCGTGTGCGTGCGTGCCCAAGATCCCGAGAGGAGAATGGAGGAGAAGGGATTGCGGCGTGACCATCCCCCCTGGGGGGTGATTTCTCGCTTTCTGTCTCTATGTCTCTCTCTGTCTGTCTGGCGAGCGCACGCGCCCTATAGCGAAAAACTTAAAAAAAAAAAAAAAAAAACAGTCTTTGAAATGAATATTGCTTTCAGAATAGAATCTAGGATGACTACACACACGCAGAAAAAAAAAAAAAAGAAAAAGAAAGAAATGCAGTCTCCAAACTGGTATGAAAGTAGAGGAAAACCCAGACGCAGACAGTGACGTTAAGAACAGCAAACATAGGGACCAACAGTTAGCATAACAGCGATGTCGCTGGACTCCCATGTAGTCGACCGGGGTTCGAGTCCCAGGCCTGGTGGCTTAAACTCACGCCGGGCGCGTGTGCATGCGTGCCCAAGATCCCGAGAAGAGAATGGAGGAGAAGAGATTTCTGCGTGGCCACCCCCCCCCCCCGGGGGGGGGTGATTTCTCGCTTTCTGTCTCTCTGTCTTTCTGGTGAGCGCACACGCCTATAGCAAAAACCTCTCAAAAAGAAATAGAAAATAAAAGAACAGCAAAGATGATGAAATGGAAGAAAATAAAGTGCAGCGCAGAAGGGAAAAAGTCAGAAACCTTGGACAATGACTCCAAGCATCACAGGAATCAAACTCACTCATGGTCATCTAGTGAAGAAAGAGGGCATGCCACATAAAGTCTTCCAAGTCAACAGGACATGAGAAAAGGGAAGAGAGCACCAAAAGAGGCAATCCAGCGACCAGGAGCACAATTACCCTGGCCGTGACCATCAGAAAGAAAAGAAGGATCCTTATAGCACAGAGAGGCGAGTCATAGAGATTTTCAATGGAAGAAGCACGAACAAGAACAAACTGAGGGGAAGAAATCAAAGAGAAGAAATGACAGACTAGAAAAGGGAGAAATAGTCCTCAAGAGAGCAATAAAGAGATAGGCAGCAAAATGACTATGATCAACAGAGAAAGGAGGAGAGAAGGGAGAGAAAAACAAGGAAAAGGAAGAACGTGAAAGTGAGGAAGGAAAGACATGAAAATAATTTTAAAAATATAGACAAAGAGAAAAATGAGAACGAAGTGTTCAGTCTTCAGGAAGAAATCAAGACAGAAGGAAAAGCAGCCCAAATTCTAGGGCAAAGGATAAGTTTCTAGACCAGGAAAGATCCAGCAAAATGAGAAATACAGAAAAGGACAATGAAAGACCAAGAGAAGGGGCCAGTGGATAGTGTGGTGGTTAAGGTGTTGGACTCCCACATGGCTGACCATGGTTTGCGTCCCAGACCTGGCAGCTTGCTTTCTCACTTTCCCTTTCTCTCACTCTCTGTCTCTGTCTGGTCAAATTTAAAAATAATAAAAAATAAAATTAAAGACATAATTATTTAAAAAAATAAAGAAGAAGAGAAGCCCTCTAGCTCTGAAATATCACTGGGAACAAAACACAGACTCACAGAGGAAAGGGAAGAGAAGGACAAAGAACAAGAAGGACCTGGAGGCACTGAGCAGGTTTATAAAGCAATGCAATGAAGAAATTGTAATGTCAGTTAGACACAGGTACTCAGCCAGATAAATGGCACGGGTTAATGCAAAGACCTATATTAAGAAAGAAGATGATTGATGGCAGCTGCCCCAATAGAAAGATGTATGAAAGAATGGAAAATTGGAATTCCTAGAACTTGCTATATGAAAGCATAGAGGAGCATGTTAACAGTGCCTGGGAAGATTCTTTAATATATATTTTCAAAATTCATTTTGGGTTTAGGTCTAAATCAAAAGTCAGTCCTCTTATCTTGAATGTTTGGCTGAATTTATATATATAGTAGTTACTTACCAGTGCTATATTCTTGGCTATAGTCAGTAAACCTTAAGTATGTGCTAGATCCCTTTTAGGTACTTAATGAGGAAAACTGGTTCTACTATGCTTACTAGAAAATAATTTTTTAAAGAAATATTTTATTGGGAACCAGCAGTTAGTGTAATGGCTATGTTGCTGGACTCCCACGTAGTTGACCGCGGTTCGCGTCGACTTAAAACTCACGCCGGGCCTGTGTGCGTGTGTACCCAAGATCCTGAGAGGAGAATGGAGGAGAAGGGATTGCGGCTTGACCATCCCCCCTGGGGGGTGATTTCTCGCTTTCTGTCTCTATGTCTCTCTCTCTGTCTGTCTGGCGAGCGCACGCGCCCTATAGTGAAAACCTCTCCAAAAAAAAAAATATTATTATATATATTTTTAAATTTATGGGGGGGCAGTGAGAAAACAAGTCACCAGGTCCAGGACTCGAACTGTGCTTGGTCACGTGGGAGTCCAGTGGCCTAAACCACCACGCCACCTGCCAGCCCTTTTTTTTTTTTTTAAGAGGTTTTTGCCTTAAGGTATGTGCCCTTACGGGGTGGGGGTGGGAGAGAGAGACAGACAGTAAGAGGAAAAATGAGAAGTCACCTGCCGGGGGATGGCCACGCTGCAATTCCTTCTCCTTTATTCTCCTCCCAAGATCTTGGGCACACACACACACACATGCCTGGCATGATTTTCAAGCCACTGGGTCCAGGACTTGAACCATGGTCAACCATGTGGGAGTCCAGTGATGTAACTGACTTAATCATCTGCTGGCCCCAGAAAATAATTTTTTTAAATAATTATTTACTTATTTAATTCCATTATGTTATTGATATTGTTATTTAATTTGACCAGAGAAAGACAGAGAGAGGGAGAAAGGGGAAGTGAGAAAGCAAGCCACCAGGTCCAGAACTTGAACCTCAGTTGACCACATGGGGATCCAGCACCTTTAACCATCATGCCACCTACTGGCCCCACCAGAAAGTAATTTTAAAAATTATTCTAATATTGAATTTGTTGCAGAAATTGCCTTATAAAAATTGTCTATCAGATGAAAATATGTGGATTTGCGGGGCCAGCAGGTGGTGTGGTGGTTAAGGACACTGGACTCCCACATGGTCAACTATGGTTCGAGTCCCAGACCTGGAGGCTTGCTTTCTCACTTTCCTTCTCTCTCTCTTTCTCTGGCCCCCTCTGGTCAAATTAAAATAAGCAAACAAATAAGTAAAGTTAAATAAAATAGTAATTTTTTTATATATGTGGATTTGAAAGTAAAGTTAAAAAGTTTGTTCTGAAATTTAAAAATATATATTTTATTGAACTTCATTTGTTTACTTATTTTAATTTGACCAGAGAGGGACAGAGAGAGAGAGAGATAGAGAAAGTGAGAAAGCAAGCTGCCAGATCTGGAACTCGAACTGCGGTTGACCATGTAGGAGTCCAGCACTCTTCACCACCAGGCCACTTACTGGCCCCCATGTTTTAAAATTTGGATGAAAGTGTAAAATGTGAATCATACATCTTGCATAAATAACTTTAGCCCATGGCATCCTTGGTTTAAATGAAAATAAAAATAGACTTGGAAAAAGTTATGCTATGTTAAAGTAGTCAGGCACAAAGGGCCATATATTGTATGACTCTGATTGTTAAAATGTCCAGAATAGGCAAATATATAGAGACAGAAAGGAAATGAGTAGTTGTTGAGGTTGAGGAGAGAGGGAAATTAATCTTGCTAACAAGTATGGGAATTTTATTTAGGAGGGAGAAATAAAAATGTTCTGAAATTAGTGGTGATGGTTGCACAATCTTGTGAATATATCAAAATTCACTAAAAGGTACACTTTAAAGCTGCACATTTCTCTTTTTTTAAATTTAATTTTATTTATTCATTCATTTTTTAATTTGACCAGAGAGAGACACAGAGAGAAAGAGGGAAAGTGAGAAAACAAAGCCACCAGGTCTGGGACTTGAACCATGGTTGACCATGTGGGAGTGTCCAGCGCCTTAACCACCACGCCACTTGCTGGTCCCCAAAGGTGCACATTTCAAAAGGACTTTATTATTTTTTTTAGAGGTTTTTGCTATAGGGCGTGTGTTTTCACCAGAAAGAGACAGAGGAACAGAAAGCGAGAAATCACCCCCCGGGGGATGGCCATGCCACAATCACTTCTCCTCCATTTTCCTCTCCGGATCTTGGGCATGCCTGGCATGAGTTTAAGCCACCAGGTCCAGGACTCGAACCGCAGTTGACTACATGGGAGTCCAGCGACATAGCCATTATGCCAACTGCTGGTCCCTCAAAAGAGCTTTAAAAGGCAGCTAGCAGGTGTCCTGGCTATTAAGGCTCTACATCCCACATGGCCAACTATGTTGTTCAAAAATAGTTCCTCCAGGCCCAATCAAGCCTTTGGATGACTGCAGCCTCTGGCCTTATCTGACTGTGACCTCCTAAGAAGACACTCTGAGACATAAATGCCCGGCCTAATTGCTCTCAAATCCTTGACTCACAGAAAACATAATAATTGTCATTATTCAAAGCTACTAAGTCTTGGGGTGGTTTGTTACAAAGCAATAGATAAAACAAAAGACTAAAAACCTAGGGCCGTCATTGACATCTCTTTCTCTTACATCCCACCCAATCTGCCAGCAAATCATGTTGTTTTACCTGGGAAATATATCCAGAATCTGTCTACTTCCCACTATCTCCACCACTATCTCTTTGGTGTGAGCCTTCTAACTACTGCTTCCACCCTTGAGCCCCCACAATTTCTTTCCTTTTTTTAAAGAATTATTTTAGGGGGACCAGCAGTTAGCGTAATAGCTATGTCGCTGGACTCCCATGTAGCCGACCGTGGTTCGCGTCCCAGACCCGGTGGCTTAAACTCACGCCAGGAGCATGTGCGTGCGTGCCCAAGATCCCGAGAGGAGAATGGAGGAGAAGGGATTGCAGCGTGGCCATTCCCCTTGGGGGGTGATTTCTCGCTTTCTATCTCTCTGTCTCTCTCTGTCTTTCTGGCAAGCGCACGTGCCCTATAGCAAAAACCTCTCAAAAAAAAAAAAAAAAAAAGAATTATTTTAGGGAACAGGAATTGGCATAATGGCTATGTAGCTGGACTCCCATGTAGTTGACTGTAGTTGGAGTCCCGGACCCGGTGGCTTAAACTCATGCCGGGCACGTGTGCGTCTGTGCCCAAGATTCCAAGAGGAGAATGGAGGAGAAGGGGTTGCGGCGTGGCCATCCCCCCAGGGAGTGATTTCTCACTTTCTGTCTCTCTGTCTTTCTGGTGAGCACTATATAGCAAAAACCTCTCAAAAATTATTATTTTATTTAACTTTATTCATTATTATTATTATTATTATTTTCCAATTTGATCAGAGAGAAAGAGAGAGAGAGAGAGAGAGAGAGAGAGAGAGAGAGAGAGAGAGAGAGAGAGAGAGAGAATGTGAGAAAGCAAACCACCAGGGCCAGGACTTGAACCACAATCGACCATGTGGGAGGCCAGTGCCTTTAACCACCATGCCACCTGCTGGCCCCACTACAATTATTTTCGAACAGTAGCCTGTATTCCTGTGAAAAGGTAAATCAGATTATGTTATTCATTAGCCTTAGAACAAAAGGCGAAAGTCCTTCTGAGTCTTTCAAGGCCCTACATGATCTGCTCCTTCCACATTAGCTAACTACATCCCCTCTAATTCTGCCTCTAATTACACCACTCCAGGCATGCTGGCCTTCTTACTGCTCTTCCACTATGCCAGGCATGCTCTGGGTTTAAGATTTTGCACTTGTTTTTCTACTTGAAAAACTCTTTCCTTAGATCTTGCATTGCTCAATCCCTCACCTCCTTCAGGTTATTGCCCTTCCCTATGACGCCTACCACCTCTGTCATCTCTGCCTGCCCATCCTCAGAACTTTTTGTGTTTTGCTCACCAATACAGGTGCCTAAAAGAGCCACATCACAGGTGCTTAATGAATGGATAACTTTCTTTAGTCAACACTGCACAGGCAGAACTTTTAGAATTTATTGTTCTAGGCAAAAAAGTCAATCTTAACTTGATAAAAAGTTTTCTGTGCCTTAAGTATGACATGGAAATAGAGCTATTGTGTTTGAAAGGTCCACACTGGAACAAGCTAAAAATATCTGCAGCCACCCAAGTGGACA
Source organism: Tupaia tana (assembly GCA_026018925.1). Lineage (NCBI taxonomy): Eukaryota > Metazoa > Chordata > Mammalia > Scandentia > Tupaiidae > Tupaia > Tupaia tana. The sequence continues at coordinate 153,640,975 of JAKSZU010000006.1, forward strand.
CTGGAACCTGGCAGGCTCTATTCCCAGCACATTAGCCTCAGAAACGTTGCAGAATTTGCCTGTGCCAGGGGGAGAGGTACTCCAAGGAAAGCTGATAATACAGCTTATTTCTTCTGGTAGACTGAGGTCCAGAGCAAATATTAGGTTGCATTATAGAAGCAAATTTGTATTTATTGCATACTGGGTTTGTGTACTAAGAATCATATACCCTGTGCATTTATATTTGTGTACAGAAAAGATTCTCGTTTTAGAAAGTGATTTTCTTTTTTTTTTTTAGAATTATCTAATTTTATTTATTCATTAATTTATTTTAATTTGACCAGAGAGAGAGAGTGAGAGAGAATGAGAAAGCAAGCCACCAGGCTACCAGGTCTGGGACTTGAACCGTGGTCTGCCATGTGGGAGTGTCCAGTACCTTAACCACCCTGCCACCTGCAGGTCCCTTAGAAAGTGATTTTCTAAATCCTGGATTGTAATCTAATTGGCATTGATCAAACACCTAATCTAAGTTTCCTCCCCTATTTTGTCAGAACTCTTCCTCCATGAGCCTGTTTCTTCATCTGTAAAATGAGAGCAAAGGTAGATCTATATTTTGTAGGATCCAAAGTATATATACACAATTGTGGGGCTCTAAAATTATGTAATAAAGTCAGGATTTATTTAATGAGAACAGTCATCAGTTTTTTTAAATGCTGACAAAACCATAGACATCATAAAACGCTGAAAAATAATATTACTCACTACCTGGCAACCACTATAAGCCTTTTGTTCCCCCAACCGTATTTTTAAGCTGCATAATCTGCCTTATAATATATACTGTTTAGACTATTTTATAGATATATTAGAAGGATAAATTAGTTTAAAAGTAGGTTTTTAAAAATTATTAATATATATATGTATGTATATATACATATACATATACATATATATATATGTATATATATATATATATACATATATATATATACATATATATATATATATTTGGGGGTTTTTTTGAGAGGTTTTTGCTATAGGGCACGTGTGCTCACCAGAGAGATAGAAAGCAAGAAATCACTCCCTAAGGGGAGATGGCCACGCCACAGTCCCTTCTCCTCCATTCTCCTCTCGCGATCTTGGGCATGCATGCACATGCGCCCAGCATGAGTTTAAGCTACGGGGTCTGGGACTCGAACTGTGGTCCACTGACATAGCCATTACTCCAACTGCTGGTCCCAAAATTATGAATATTTTATGAACTTTTTCTTTTTTACCCAACTTCATAACTCCTTACTCTAAGTCCTTGCACAGGCGGTGCTTCTTGCTGGGGACAAGCCCTTCAGGGAACTCCAGCCTTTTGACTTCTTTGGCTTGGTCTCCAAAGGAGCTGCGGCAGGTAGTTGCTGCCCTTGACCAATCTCCACCCCACTACAAGTCCAACTCACTTCCCTCAAGCAGGACCTCCCGCGGCACAGGACCACCCCTAGGTCTTAGAGGGTGACCTCCATTATGGGGTCCAGGCGTTCAATCCAAGACTGGGGCTAGTGCCTCCTTGCATCCCTGGGGAATTCGTTAAGTATTCAAAAAGGCTTTGAAGCTTAAACTGTACTAGATTCACGGTAAGTCCGTTCCTGTGAGGGCGCTTGTTTATGTGCTCTCTAAATCGTTTCCTCCCTTTAACAAATTCCATCAGAGGCCTAAAACCGGAATCCTGAGAATGCAGTTTATGCCACTATGAGTCGAGGGGGCTCCTGGAGTTGTCAGGTCTCTCGGGTGGGGCCTGCTCCTCTTCACTTTATCCACTAGAGGCGGTGGCGGACAGCGATCCTACCGTACTATGCGGAAAGTAGACGGAGACCTTTCGCTACGACGCCGGTTGGTGGCCAGTCTTGATCGACAAGGACATTGGCTAATGACTTTCAAGTAAGCAGCCGTTGTTTATGCGCGTACAGCCAATGGAAAAGCAGATGTGCGGGCAACGGCCAATGAGGGCTGGCTATGAGTGGTGCGCAGGGGCGGATCTTCCCTCGAGGGGCGGACACTGGCTAAAGAGTCTGGAGCGGACCCTGGGAGGGCCAGAGCACATCCGGTGATAGAAGAGCTGGTAGGCTCTCAAGAGGCCGACTTAGCAGGTATGTTTGCTGTTAGGACGGGGCACACCGGGAGCGAGAAATGGAAAGGGCGTCAGCATTAGTGTCTGAGAAAGAGTTGGGGTGGCTTCCGTTTTCGGATAGATTGCACCATCTACAGGAATGGGGCCCTGTTGGGCGAAGGAACTCAGCTGGCTGGGCGGGGGAAGGAAGCGAGGGAACTAGTGCCGCGCATGCGCAGTTGTGCCGGAGCGGGGGGTGGGGCAGGGACAGGGCGAGTCTGCGGGGTCTTTGGGGGCGTCGGGGCCCCCACACTGCGCGCCAGAATGCTAGCAATGGCCCCTCCTTAGACTCCTTTTCTTCCTCCCACTGCAAGTGGCCTTTCCTCTTTTGCTAAGTGTGGAGGTAGGGGCCCCTTGGCCCAGCCATGACCGCTTGAATTCAGGGCACGTTCCCCGCCTCTTCCTTCCGAGGTGAAAGGAAGGGAAACCACACGGGCTGTGGTCACCACCGCCCCAGCCAGCCGCTCGCTGCTCTGCTGCAGGGTCCTTTTCTGGTGAGGCTGCCTCTGGGTGAGCAGCCAGGAGCAGGGACTTGCTCCAGCCAGGGCCTTCTCAGGCAGGCTGCCCTGTCACGGCGAAGCGGGTGATGTCACACTCCTCTGTGACACGCGAGGCTCCTTAGTTACTGGGAGGCCAACAGCAGAGGCGGCAGGTGAGAAGAGACTGCGGGTTGGCCTGGCGTCCCAGCCCCACTGGACAACCCCGCTCGGGTCTGATTGGTTACCTTTGGACAGGTGAGGTGGCCTTGCTTTGCTTGGTCCTGAGTTTGTGGGCGTTTTATTCAGTCTGCTCAGGAAAGGCGTCATTGGGTGGTGTTGTGTTTTTCTTTTTTTTTTTCCTTGAGCCTGCTTAACCGGAGATGTGGTAATAAGTAGGCTTTGGTAATTTTGTGTATTTACTAGGTGTGGAATTGCTACCTCGTGCCAGCCCGTTGCATTGCCTACCCCATCAGCTTTTCATTGACCAAACAATAACAAAACCCACTTTGAACTTGAGACTATGTTCTGGCAATAATTTGTGAATGTGTAACCTAGCTGACAGTGTCTGAAACACAGATAAGGTTTTAAGGTCAAAGGTGAATGGCGAATGGGCGTTTTAGTTTTTATTTTTTGTAGTTTATCTTTCTGCTGCATGTGTAGTTTAGTTCAAGATTATCCAAATTGCATAACCACTTAACGTCTTCTGCATGCACACTTATTTCTATAATTATTAGGTTTACTCTCTTTGATGTTTTCTTACTCTTATTTGTCTAGTATGTTTCATTCTGACTTCAGATTATGTTGACATTTGGATTCTCATTTTCCTCCAATAGGGAACAGGATGATTGACTCCTTGAGAAATGGAGTCTGTAATTTAGGCCCAGAGTTTTCCTTCTTCCATTATTCATCTTGTTGTGGAAACATGGCTTAGAAACCCTCTCTGTTCTCTTCTGTTCCCCACTATTACTCTGAACACTTCTAAGTAATAGGCAAAGGCAAAATTATTCAGATATTTAGTCAGAATTTCCGTATTTTCCCCTACTCTTTGTAGAAATGCCCCCAAAATACAGAAAAATATTATAGGGAATAAGCATATGCTTTGGAGAGTGGTTTTGTTTTTGTTTCTGAGACTTCTAGCTAAAACTGTCTTAATAAAGTTTTAGCTTCTGGCTAAAACTGCCTTAATAAAGCTTTCTGTCGTTGATCAAAGCAGTCTGTCTCTGTTGAGCACTTTACAGTGATTTCACACAGACTTTCTTCTTAACTTTGCCATAGGACACCTGTGCTTGCCAGAGATAGAGAAAGTGAGAAAGTATCCCCTATGAGGCGTGGGAAGGGAGGGAGTGGATGACCACTCCACAGTGCTTTCTCCTCCGTAACTTCCTCTCAGAATTTTGGGCATGCGCACACACATTATTCCTGCTATGTTTTTTTCATGCCACTAGGTCCGAAACGTGGACCATGATGTCGGCCTCATGGGATCCAGCCACTTTAACCGCTGTGCCACATGGCCAGCCCACACAGAGACTTTATTTACATTCAGTAATGCAACTATTAACCATCATTCTAATCTAACAGATGAAGTTGAGATGACATTATGTAAAATGATTTTCTCAAGGTTGTGTGGTAGAAGATGGCAGCATTTGTGATCCAGTTCTAGAGCTTTTGCCACTTTAATGTTGCCTTTTTGAACTTTTTTTAAAGAATTATCTGTTTATATATTTAATTCCATTTTTTATTATTAGTTTTTAATTTGACCAGAGAGAGACAGAGAGAGAAAGGGAAAGCAAGAAAGCAAGCTGCCAAGTCTAGGACTCAAACTAGGGTCAACCATGTGGGAATCCAGTGCCCCTAACCACAATGCCACCTGCCGGCCCCTTTGAACTTTTTTTAATAATCTTTAAAATAGGACTACTTGGGGTCTGCAGGTGGCATGGTGGTTAAGGATGCTGGACTCCCACATGGTCAACCACAGTTCGAGTCCCAGACCTGGTGGCTTGCTTTCTCACATTCTCTCTGTCTGCCCCTCTCTAGTCAAATTAAAAATAAATAAATAAGTAAATAAAGTTAAATAAAATAATTTTTTAAAAACTTTAAAATAGGACTACTCATTCTTGCCCTTCCCTTAAGGATTGATATGAAGATCAAAGGAGATAATGTATGTAAAAGCATCTTGAAAGTTGTAAAATTTTATATAAATGTAGTCAGTGGTATTACAGAAGGTACTCATGCTGGTCTGAAGAGTTTCATTTTATTTCATAAACTACCCAAGGGTATTCACCTCCTCTAGGGAACCCAGCAAACAGGCCCATGATACTCTGCTAAATTGTCTTGCTACTTTGAGTTGGCTGTAGAGTCTAGCAGAAGTGACTTCCAGTCCATGGTTTTGTTCCCCCAGAGTTTCTAACCAAATTTTAGAGACCTCTTTGTAGCTTTTGTATCACGTACATTTTTGTTCTTCAAAAATAGTGTTCAAGACCAAGTAAAAAAAGACTATAGGGGTTGGCCTTTAGAGCCATTTGAGTGACCCTGCCCCGCAAGGTAGTTTTCCTCTGAAATAGCTGGAGAATGTTGATTTGAGTTTGCAGCAGTCTGGATTTGAGTGTGCTGTCTAGATTTGCTCTAAGCTTTTAGGTGTGCTTAAGTCTGGGGGTGGCTGAGCTGAATCACTGGAGTCCAAAACACTAGACAGAAATCTTCAAGGACAAGGGTGACGTGAGTGGGCTGTTTGTCCTAATCTATGCTTGCTCTCATTTAGGCTGAATGTGGTAGTGTTGGGAAGGGATTACTGGTTTATTGTGGAAGAAGATTATGTATTTAGGACATTGGGGCCTTCTTATGATTTGGTATCTGTCAGACAGTCGTGGTTTAGAGAGGGCGATTCAGTAGTGTCCAAGTAAGTTGCAAAAAGTAATTTATAGAAGGTAATAGGCATTCCATCTCCAGTGACTGGTTTGATTCTGAGGTAGCCCCCCACCTCCATTTAGGGAGATGGATTCTTTTTTTTTTTTTTTAATAATTACTTATTTAATTTTATTTATCCATTCATTTAATTTGACAGAGAGAGATGCACAGAGAGAAGAGAGGGAAAGTGAGAAAGCAAGCCACCAGGTCTGGTATTCGAACTGTGTCGGCCATGTGGGAGTGTCCCGTGCCTTAACCACCACGCCACCTGCTGGTCCCCAGGGGAGATGGATTCTTAATATTAGTTAGTATAAGGGTTTTAGTCCAAGTTAAAAGAGAAGCTGGGACATTAGGTCCCAATCTGGGTTGCAAAGTCTAGCCCTCGTTATAATGCAGTCCGTTGGCTTGTCCTGAAACCAAACTGACCTACCTTCCTGGGAGTGGCAAGGAAAGCATCAGGCTAACGGCCATTTATTTCATCAGATTCTCTACCATGTCAGATTATCACTTAGTGATTATTAGGCCTCCTGGAAACGCCTTGTGGCCCTTTGGGACAAAGTGTAAGACAGAGGAGAGGTATGCTATTTAAAAAATGGAGTTTTAACCGGTCACAGGATTTTTCAAGTCCTTTTAAATTTTAGTTTCTAATTTTCTTAGACACTACTCCTCCCGTTTAATAGTACTCTTTCATTGGGATAAATACTAAGCCTTCAGAATACAGGTAACTGAGAGTTAATGGTCCAGCAGTATTTTTTAAGGAAATGTATTTACATGGCATATGCAAATTAGGCCTGGGGTAAATGTCTTCCAGACTTAAAAGTTTGTTTGGTTGCTTGCTATAGGGCATGTGCACTCCAGAGAGAGACAGAGAAAGTGAGAAATCACCCACTAGGGCAAGGACCATGCCATAGTTCTTACTCCTCCATTCTCCTCAGGGGACTTTGGACTCTCATGCCCATGCCCAGTGTGGTTGTCAGGTTGCCAGATCAGGACTGTGGTTGGCCATGTGGGATCCAGCTGCCTTAACCTCTAGCTACCTGCTGGCCTAATGCCTTATAGGCTTTTAGAGGGGGGAATAATGTACTGAAGACATGGAGTGGAGATTTATGTACACCAGTAGTAACAAAAGTTAACGGGTATTGATCTCATTTTATGTGTGAAGGGCCATTCTGAGCATATTATTTGAATTATCTCACTTAACTCTCAATCCTATGAGGTAGGGAATATTAATTCGTTACTGTTCTACAGATGGCTGCACTGAAGCAGAGTAAAGTTAAGTGTCAGGGGCTTGCTGCTTGTCACATAGCTAAGGAGATAACGATCACTATTCAAAAGCAGCAGGTGATGCTCTTAATTACTGTCCTAGGGATATGACCAAAGGTTTTGAAAACTTCAATAGTAAGAACGACTGAAAAATTATAGTCTTTTCTCCCTTTTTTAAACCATAAGGTAATTTTTTCTCTTTATCTTACAATATCAATTTGGTGGTCCCTTCTGACTGTGTAGCGACAGGGTTCAAGATGGTTGAATTTAGGGACCAGCAGGTGGCGTGTTAGGCACTGGACACTCCTACATGGGTGACTAAGGTTCTAGTCCCAGACCTGGTGGCTTGCTTTCTCATTTACTCTCTCTCTCTAACTTTCTCTTTGTGTCTCTCTCTGGTCAAATTAAAATAAATGAATGAATAAATAAAATTTTAAAAAAGATGGTTAAATTTATACAAAGAGAAGGAAAAGCCACATAGTTCACAAACTAATATTTAATTAAACGTGTGAACGATGTGTGAACAATGTTTCTTTGACCTGCTGGTTTAATGTTAAAATGTATAAACAGAGGCAACTTCTGTCTTGGCTGCAGCATTCAATAGGTTGTTAGTTTTCAAAGGCAGGGGTGTTTTTTCTGTGTGTTTTTTTTTTTTTTTTTTTAAACACGTGGCACTGTGTTTTCTATAGCTTTTGGATACTTCAGCATGTTTTATTATGCACTGTTTCATAATTATGAGGTGTGTTGGAATGGGATTATGGAGAATTATTGAGTTGTCAGAAAATTCATGACACATTTTTGCATAGAAAAATACATCATGACTTTTCTGGCAACCCAGTTTTATTTTAATTATTGTAAGGCATGACCTTTGATACTTTTCATTTTAGGGTAAAGATAAGGGCCATTCCTGGAATAAAATAACAAGGGATTTAAATGTCTCTTGATAAGATAGGACAGCCCCTGCTGCTCACTCCCTCCCCAAGCAAAACAGACCGCAGCCATGCATTCAACCAACGTTTACTTAGGTTTTTATTTCTTGGGAAAGCTTTGCAGCTAGCTCTTAGCTTTTTATCTTGTTTTTGGGTAACTCTGGCAGACGAGGCTGACTAGGAAACCACAGACTGGAACACTTAAAATTTAAGCAATATAAAAAAAAAAAAAATTTAAGCAATATATGCATGACAAATTTGGACAGATTCTGACAATTTTGTTCCTTTACATACGAAGGTATAAGATGACGTTCTAGACCATATTAAAATAATTTAATTATAATGAACATCTGAGCATTTACAAATGCAGTATAGGCAAACTTTACTATTCCAGGAGGCAGCAGCCACTTTGTATTCTATGTAAATGATTCTCTCCCTGTCCCGGAGTTGAGTCTTTATAGAACTGGGGGATAGGGAAAGATCCAGTTTCTAGTTTTCTATATGACTTGAGGTATGGAATGAGACAGACCAATGTTATTTGCAGTTTTGTATTAGGCCTAATTCAATGTACAAGGGGACTTCAGGTATTTTTAGAAAAATATAATTCTGGGCCAGCATGTGGTGTGATGGTTAGGGGCCCTGGACTCCCACATGGCTGACCATGGTTCGAGTCCCAGACCTGGTGACTTACTTTCTTACTTTCCCTCTCTCTCTGTCTCCCTCCCTCTCCCTCTCCTTCTCTCTCTCTGGCCAAATGAAAATAAATAAATAAATAAATAGTTCTTTATTAAAAGAAAAGAAAAAAATAAAATTCAAGTGTGAGTTTATTTTGGGGCAAAAAAGCTTTTGAAATCCATGTATATTCTTCCATAATATGCATTTTCCATGAACTTTTTGAAGACCCCTTGTGTGTGTATATATTTTATTTATTTATTTTTGAGGGTTTTTGCTATAGGGCACGTGTGCTAGCCAGAAAGACAGAGAGAAACAGAGAGATAGAAAGTGAGAAATCACCCCCCAGGGGGATGACCATGCTGTAATCCCTTCTCCTCCATTCTCCACTCGGATCTTAGGCATGGACGCACACGCGCCCGGCGTGAGTTTAAGCCACCAGGTCCGGGACTCGAACCACAGTCGGCTACATGGGAGTCCAGCGACATAGCCATTATGCCAACTGCTGGTCCCAGACCCCTTGTATATTAAGACTTGATTTTTTTCGTTTTTTTTTTTGGGGGGGGGGTTGCTATAGGACGCATGCGCTTGCCAGAAAGAGAGAGACAGAAGAGAAATCACCCCCCAGGGAAGGTGGCTACACCTTAATCTCTTCTCCATTCTCCTCTGGAGATCTTGGGCGCACACGCGCCTGGAGTGAGTTTCAAGCCACCGGGTCTGGGACTTGAACCATGAACTACATAGGAGTCCAGCGACATAGCCATTACACCATCTGCTGGTCCCCAGATTTGGATTTTTTTAAATAATTATTTTTATTTACCTTTATTTATTCATTTGTTTGTTTATTTTAATCTGACCAGAGAGGGACAGAATGAGAGAGAGAGAAAGCAAGCCACCAGATCCAGGACTTAAACCACAGTCGACCATGTGGAAATCCAGCATCCTTAACCACCACGGTACCTGCCGACCCCAAGACTTGAATTTTTGAGTAGCATTTACTTTTTATTCTTTTCCTTGCTGTGGCAAAGTATATGTAACAATACCATTTTAATGTATTTCTTTTTTTAAACAGAATTTTTCATTTAACTGTGGGGCTCCTCTGGAATGTTAATGGAAATGTTACTTGGTTAATCATTTTTAATTCTTCAACCCTAGAGCCAGCCAACTATTCCTGTGACCGAAAATACTTTCGGTATGGGAGCTATTTTTGAGTTGTGAGTGCAATTTAATCTATTTCAGCTGAGTTTGCATATTGACCATTGAAGTAGAGATATCCATTATGTGTAGCTTCTAAGCACAAGTACTTGAAGCTAAGGTAGAACCTGGTAAGTTTATTCTGACAAAACTTGTAAGATCAGTTTATCTCATTACTTAGCTGTATATTAAGTCTTGTCTATTTGGGACAGACCTAGAGCAACCTGTCATATTTCCTTGATGCTGGAGCTTTTTCCCCTTTATGTTTTAACATTTTGGAACTAAAATAAATTAAGTCGTATATACATTATGTCATATACATTAAGTGTGTACTTTATCAAACTTCTTTTATTCCCCATAATGCTATTAAAATCGCTGCATAACTTTTGTACCTGTAAAAATTTCTAGTTAACATTTCGCTTAAATTTTGGAATAGGTAGACATGTTGTAAAACAAAAATTTGTGTTTTTCATTTGATTTCAGACCACTCCTAAACCAAGGCAGCATTACTATTTGACATTGGGTTTTTCCCCTTAACTGTTGTGAGAGGTCCCCCCAAAGAGGTAGTCAGTATCCCCTGGGAAATGTCAAAGAGCAAACAGGGAAAGGGAATTTCTCCCATTCTTTCTTCACACAGTTTCTACACAGTGGGGTCTGGTTACGTGAGTGTCTGACTAACAGTCCCCTGGGAATTTGAGGATTGTTCCCTCCACCCCCGCTTTGAATTCTTGAAATTGGAAGCAATAGGTACTGTTAGGAGCACTGAGGTTGCTTCAGTTGTGTTGCACGTTCCGCCTGGGGATGTCATTAAGGGTGTTAATGGAAGCCTTAAACAAAGACACTTTCCAGGCGCCGGATTCTGCCGTCCTGTAAGTGTGCTCTCTAGAGGGCCTATTCATCGTGGGTTGTGGAAGGCTGTGGTTGACCTCGCAACAGCCTGCAATAATTGCACCATCTAGATCAAGAGGGCCCAGAGCCCCGTGACTTAGAGGAGAGTCTTTAGCTTTAGTAGTTTCTGCAGCTTCTCACTGCATCCGACCTTAGGAACAGAACTAACAGAAGAAGTGGGGTGAGTAGGATTTTGTTGAGAGGAGAGGGGAAATTAGAGAAAGCCAGCCACTAGATAGTTTCATTTGTGGGAGAGCCTCAGGAAACAATTGATACCGGTGCTCGGAAGCTCTTAAAAATAGCATCTTTGAGTTGGAAAATTGATTCGAGGATTATTCGCATTTATCACCTAGATTGGGTATGCTGATTGACGTGTTGGTGGCTGATTAGAATGGGCATGAGAAGTTGGCCTGTTTGTATCTATGTTCAGATCCCTTCTTCCCCTTCCTTTTTTAGCAGATTTTATAAATAGGTGGGCATTATGAGCCTAGTAAGAGTTTGGAGGATTTATGTTTGGAAAAGATGAAAGCTCTTGATTGGATCTTTAGTTGTTAGATAGAATGTGTTTATTTAAGATTGTGTGCGAGAAGAGGAGGGAGCAAAATTCAAGAATCTCACTTTATGGTGTTGATAACCTGGGTATATTTCTTTAAAATGTCCTTCCTGATGTATTGTGGCAGTCGGTAAAATCTGAATGGGATCTATAGATCAGAAATAGTAACATATCAATGTTAATTTCCTGATTTTGATCATTGTTTTCTGGATAAACACACATATTTAGGGACATCCTATCTGTACAGTTAGGAAAAAATATTCATCATCTGTCTTATATATGTATTACATATTGCTTGTATATATTGAAGGAGAATAAAGAAAATATGGTGAAATACTAACATTTAGGAAATCTGGGTGGAAAATATTACAATGATTATTTTCACTGTTCCAACCTCTCTGTAGGAAAAGTTCTGAAATTGTGAGATTAAAAAAGAAAATTCCTCCTTTCTGTGTTAATTTCTTTTTCATGGAGGTAGTAGGAACTTCCCTCCTTTGAAAGCTGTGAATCCCTTTCAGTTCAGTTCTAAAATGCATTAAGTGAAAAATTTACAATGTGTATTTATTTTTTTTAATTAATTAATTTATTTATTTTGGAGAGTTTTTTACTATAGGGCGCATGTGCTCTCCAGAAAGACAGAGACAGAGAGACAGAAAGCCGGAAATCACTCCCTCGGTAGATGGCCATGCCACGATCCCTTCTCCATTCTTCTCTTAGGATTTGGGTATGCACGTACATGTGCCCAGCATGAGTTTAAGCCACCAGGTCCAGGACTTGAACCGTGGTCGACCACATGGGAGTCCAGTGACATAGCCATTACGCCAACTGCTGGTCCCGATGTTTATGTATTTAAAATGCATATCCTAGTGTCAGAGCCCACTTTTAGTTAGTTGTGGATTTTTTTTTTTTTCCCTGTCCTTGAGGTATCTTTATTGTGAGAATTCTCTACCATCTTGAAACAGTGACATAAATTTTCTTAATGTGCCAGTTGCTGGGTATTTTTAACTAGATTATAATTGAGAATTTCTCTTACAAACTGTCTTTTAAAGAGGCAAATAACCAGGGCTAGCAGGTGGTGTAGTATTTAACTTGCTGGACTCCCATATGGCTGACCATGGCTCGAGTCCCAGATCTGGTGGCTTAAAGATCATGCTGGGCACATGCGCATGTGTGCCCCAAATCCTAAAAGAGTGGAGGAGAAGGGATTGTGGCATGGCCATCCTACCTGGGCAGTGATTTCTCACTTTCCCTTACTCTGTCTCTCTCCGAGTGCATGCCCCCTATGGCAAAAACCTCAAAAAAAAAAAGTATAGAAATTACATGATAGTAGGACCAGCAGTTGACATAATGGCTATGTCACTGTACTCCCATGTGGTCGACCGTGGTTTGAGTCCCGGACCCAGTGGCTTAAACTCAAACCGGGCGCGTGTGTGCGCGCACCCAAGATCCTGAGAAGAGAATGGAGGAGAAGGGATTGTGGTCTGGCCATCCCCCTAGGAGGTGATTTCTCTCTTTCTGTCTCTCTGTTTCTGTCTGTCTTTCTGGCGAGCACACGTGCCCTATAGCAAAAACCTCTCAAAAATTACATGATAGTAACAAAATTGTTTGAAGAAGAGGGTTTCATTCTCTGTCATCTTTAAAGTGATTATAAATGTGTTCTAGAAGGACATATATAAAATGGCAGTACTTGTGTTTGGACAACTAGATTTTAGATAACTTTTCATTTTTTTCAAACTTATATGTTGTTATTTTTTATAAAAAAAAAAGTTGCAATATTTTATATTAGTGTTAGTATCTTAAAGTATTTTTTTCTTTGTATGTGGTGTCCTCCACATAATCTGGCCACACCATGATCCCCTTCCTCCAGACCTCCAGCCCCATTGGATCTTGGGCACTGGCGTGTGAGCCCGTTGTGTTTCTGGCTGATGAGAAGAGTCAGACTGTGGTCGCCGCATGGTATTTGGCTTCTCTTGAGCAGTTCATTACTGTTTCACCATGGGCTGTCTCATATAACTTAGTACCTTTTTTAAAAATTTTGGCAGAGGGTGCGTGTGCTTGCTCTCTAGAGAGAATCAGAAAGAAAGGGAGGCAAGCGAAAAAGCACCATGCACTCTGCCCCCCAGTCATGCTGTAATCCCTTCTCCTCCATTTGCCCTCCTATAAGGTTCTCATGCTTGCCAGAGAAAGTACCCCTTGGAAGAATAATGATACCACAATCTCTTTTCCTCCACTCTTTCTTGGTACATTTTGGGCATGCATGCACACACATGCACCCAGCGTGGGTCTAGCTACTGGGTCTGGGACTTAAACCACAAAACCAGCCATGTGGAATATGGCGGCCTTAACCACCACACCACCACCTGACAGGCCCTTTGTTTTAGTGTTTTTAAATAACCACTTAATAATAACCTCCTTAATTCTACAGAGTGGAGGCTGTGTTACACAGACTCTGGAACCATGAACATATTTGATCGGAAGATCAACTTTGATGCACTCTTCAAATTTTCCCATTTGTAAGTACTTTGACCTTGACTATGGTTTCTTACTAAACTTCCTTTCATAGCTGGTTTCTTTTCCCTTTTCCTAGTTTATTCATATTTGTATGTATAAACTATCAAATTAACTTAGCTAGAATTCACAGGACCCCGTAAAGGTACCCAGACTCTGAGGGCTACTGTGTGGTCACTGGGCAGTCATTTATTCTAGACTGGATGCTGATTTGTCATGACTTAGAGTTATGGGATCTTCCCCAGCATCGGAGATTCTGTTAACCTGTTTTTGTTTTGTTTTGTTTTTGAGAGGTTTTTGCTATAGGGTGTGTGCACTTGCCAGAAAGACAGAGACAGAAAGCGAGAAATCACCCCCCCGGAGGATGGCCACGCTGCAATCCCTTCTCCTCTCGGGATCTTGGGCACACACACACACGTGCCTGGTGTGAGTTTAAGCCACCGAGTCCAAGACTTGAACTGCGGTCGACTACGTAGGAGTCCAGCGACATAGCCATTACACCAACTGCTGGTCCCCTATTAACCTGTTTTTAAAACATCCTTTTTTTTTTAAAAAAAAAAAAAAGAAGAAGAAGAATTATTTAACTTTATTCATCATTATTATTTAATTGACCGAGAAAGACAAGAGAGAGAGGGAAAGTGAGAAAGCAAGCCACCAGGTCTGGGATTCATACCATGGTCTGCCATGTGGGAGTCCAGTGTCTTAACTACCACGCCACCTAATGGCCCCCAAAACATTCTTTTCTATTACAGTGTGCTCTCCTAAGTATCTCTCAACTATTGGGTCATCAGAAAAGCCATTCATATTTTTCTATGCAAAAATATGACATGACTTTTCTGACAACCCAGTATTTGTAATATAACTTGAACATCTTCCCTGGGAAGAGAAAAGGAAATGATCTCTCGCTTAGCGATAAGATCAGTTCATAAATGATGGCTGTTATTAATGCTCTTTCCTAGAACCCCCTCCACACAGCAGCACCTGAAGAAGGTCTATGCAAGTTTTGCCCTCTGTATGTTTGTGGCGGCTGCGGGAGCCTATGTCCATGTGGTCACTCATTTCATCCAGGTAAGAACACTCTTAGCTGTGATGGCACAAACTCTGCATTAGGAAGAAAGCAGTTGGGACCACAGTTGGTCCATATTGTCCCACTCCTTAATCCTCATCAGTAGTTGAGGGTCTGAACTTACACAGCCATTAAATCAGGACACACAAAACCATTTAAGTTTTCTGACAGCTGTGCCCCCTCTAGATATTAAAACAAAGTCTTAACCTTGGTGCTGAATGGTGCACTGCTGATTTACGAGACCCTGCTTCCTATCCCCCACGTTCCCTAGTAGAGGGGGATGTGCATGCTGGGATTCTTCTGCACAGTACCCTTTTCATCTTTGTCTCTGTTCTTTTTTGCCTAAATGACTATGGAGTACTTGGGTACAAAATTGTATGATTAATCATCAAGAGAGGCAAGGTTTTGACTTTTAAGAATTTGACTCGTATTCTCTGATATGCTGCTTTCTGGTTGGGTAAAAACCTTCAACCACTCATTTTTCTATGTTGAGGGACAATTTGAGTTTGGCCAGCTGGAGTAGAAGAGACATTTTGAGGAGTAGCCCAAAAATTTGAAGTTCTTACTACCCATGCCTTGCCTCTGGACAAGAGTATCCTTATTAGCCGAAATATAAGGTCTATTTTAGCATAAATATAGAGGTGTGCCTGGATTGGCATTTGCCATTGCCAAAAAGAACTGTCCCTATGCTCAGGCATTGTCTGATGGGGACAATGTGAATATCTTTAAACACTGTCAGAGGGTGTGGCTTTGACTCCCTGAGGTGTTTTTTTTTCTTTTTTTAATCATTTATTATTATTATTTTTTTAAAGTTTGCTGTAGGGCATGTATGCTCACCAGAGAGAGACAGAGAAAAATCAAGCCACCAGGTCTGAGACTAGAACCAGGATCGGCCATGTGGAAGTTCAGTGCCCCAACCACCACACTACCTGCTGGCCCTTGAGACCCCCCCCTCCCCGAGTTTTCTAATAGTTGTGAGTACTGGAGTAAAAATGTAATCAGTCCATTTTTCATGGATTTCATATTTGTGGATTCACCTGTTCCCTTAAAATCAGTACTTGAGGCACTTTTCACAGACATATGCAGAGGGGTGAAACACTCAAGTCACCTGTTGTGCTGTCTTCCAGCTGAGGGTGAATGAGATAACACTGTCTTCTTGTTTCAGTCCTCACACTGTAAGCAAGTGTCCTCTTTTTTTTTTTTTTGGCAGAGAGGTTTTTGCTATCAGGCACGTGCACCTGCTGGAGAGACAGACAGAAACAGAGACAGAAAGTGAGAAATCATCCCCAAAGGTGATGGCCACACTGCAATCCCTTCTCCTCTGTTCTTTGGGCACACATGCACATGCGCCCGGCGTGAGTTTTAAGCCTCTGGGTCCGGCACTAGAACTGCCGTCTACATGGGAGTCGAGTGACGTAACCATTATGCCACCTACTGATCCCAGCAAGTGTCCTTTTTGAGGACTATTTCCTGATTTTTTTTCTTTTTTGGAGGTTTTACTGTTTGAAATGCTAACAATGTAGTGCTGTCAAGTGGTCCTAAGTTGCAAGAAGTCTGTGATATGCCTTAATAGAGAAAGTGCATGTGTGAGATAAGCTTCGTTCAGGCATGACTGAGTGCTGTTGGTTGCAAGTTCAGTGTTGATGAATCAATAGTCAAACAAGGTATCCTTAAATAGAAACACATAAAACGGCATTGATCGGTTGATGAAAATGTCACCAGAGGCTTGTAGGAACCTAACCCCGTATTTACCCCAGGAGCAAAGGCACAGTATTTACTAATTCAGTATCCCTTTTGGTTTTATAACATCACTACCATAAATAAAAAGAATTGACTATTTTTTAAGAAAGGAAGGAACTTTAGCATCTGTATCTATACTTGATGATTTTCTTCTTCTTTAAATGCCCATAGCTTTTCCCATTTGCTTTAGGACATGTGTGCTTGAGAGAGAGAGAGAGAACACGAGAGAGAAATCACCCCCCACATAGGGCCTGGCCAGGCCACAGGCCTTTTTCTTCTGTTAGGATCATGAGTATGCACGCATATGCACCCACTGTGTCCCCAGTCTACAGTTGGCCACGTGAGGTCTGACTTTCTGCGCACAGCACTTAACTGCTGTGCTAGGGGACAGTTCTTCCCATTAGCTTTTTCTTTCTTTCTTCTTTTTTTTTTAATAGGCAAGGTCCCCTTGAGCACGATCCTCCTGCTTTAGCCTCCTGAGTTGCTAGGAATATAGGCACATGCCATGTCATGTGTCACGACATCTGATTTAGGGTGACCAGGCCTCCCACTTGCTTTTTTTTTTTGGCTCACCAGAGAGAGACAGTGAGAGGGAAAGTGAGAAATCACCTCCTATGGGGGATGGCGATGCCACAATCCCTTCTCTGTTCTCCTCCTGGGATTTTGGGCATGTATACACATGGCACCCAGCATGATTTTTAAACCTCCAGGCCCAGGACTTGAACTGCAGTCAGCCATAGAAGAGTTCAGCACCTTACCATGGCCCCCTCCCTTTATTTATTTATTTATTTATTTGTCTTGTTTTGGTATATGGTACATGTACTCAACAGAGAGAGAGACAGAGAGAGGGAAAGTGAAAAATCATCCCCCAGAAGAGATGGCCACGCTATAGTCCCTTCTCCATTTTCCTCTCAGGGTTGTGGGCATGCACGCCCATGCACCTGGCACTGCTGAGTCCAGACTTGAACAGCACAGTAGGCTATAGAGGATCCAGCCATCTTAACCTCAACGGGTTTTTTTCGTGTTATAAAACTAGTACATATTCATGTATAAATTCAGAAAACAGACTACAGATGAGAAGAAAATATTTGGGAGACCAGCAGGTGGTATAGTGGTTAAGGCACTGTTTATGGTCAACCATGGTTCAAGTCCTGGACCTGGTGACTTGAAACATACTAAGTGCATGTGCATACGTGCCCAAAATCCCAGGAGGAGAATGGGGGAAAAGGGATGGCAGCTTGGCCATTCCCCCTGGATAGTGATTTCTCCCTTTCCTTCTCAGTGTTTCCCTTTGGCAAGCACATGGACCCTATGGCAAAAACTTTAAAAATATATATATTTTAAAAACCTGCCAAAATCTCTTCACTCAGAAATAATATTAACTATTGTATAAATAATCTCTCCTGTTAATATTTTGGTACTTATCAGACTTTCCCACCTCCTCCCCCCACCTTTTTTCTCCCTATATGTGTTTATGTTCCAAGTGGTCAGAAAGGGGCCATTTCTGAGCTAGCCCGTCAGTGTAGTCATTACACGCTATGCATTGGGAGCCAGCTTCCACATGGTGGAGCACTGTTCAAATCCTGGCCTCGTGGCTTAAAAAACGCCAGGCGCATGTGCATACTCATGCTTGCCCAAAATCCTGATAGGAAGAAGTGGCGGAGACAGGGTGGCCGTCCAACCATGCCCGGGGAGCTCTTCGCATGCGCACACTCCCTGTCTCTGGCGTGTGCGTGTGTCCTCTAGCAGTTACATAAGGGGGAGGGTCCTGTCTGCTTGCCTGGCAGATGAAATATGCTTCAAGACTTGGCACTTTGGTTCATTTTCTCTGTTTCTTGGACAAAACAGACTCAGTTTGACTTGGGTGCTTGTCCTGTAGCTGATGGACCTCCCAAGCCAGAAGGGCCTCTAGTAGCCATCACAGTCGTAACTCCACCTCCGGGCTCTGATTTCTCTCCTCGGCCCCACCCTTGGAAAACACTGCCTTTCCCCCGCCTACATGTCAGATGAGTGTTTGAACGGCATAAGGTCTCCTGCAAAATAAATGTGGAGTCTTTGAGTATTTCATTACCGACTCTGGTTCTGACAGGCTGGCCTGCTCTCTGCCATCGGCTCCCTGGGGTTGATGGTTTGGCTGATGGCAACACCTCATAGCCGTGAAACCGAGCAGAAAAGACTGGGACTTCTTGCTGGATTTGCTTTCCTTACAGGTATGTTAAGGAATTTTTCTGGTTTTCAGAGGGAGAACTATATTTTTAGTATCTCTTTAGACGAAAGCTTGAGATATGCTTATTCTGATTTACTTGCATACTTTCTTACCTGACTGTTTCATTGTATAGTTCTTTAGACGGCTTCCTTGTGGAGTCTTCCCTGAGTTCCTTGCTCTGCTTTCATCTAGCACTGTACTCCCCAGCACTGTATTTGAATGTATTTGCCTGTACTGCTTTCTTATTTCACACAGGTTCACCTAGGTAAGCTCTTTGTGACTAGTTACTGTGACTTCTACTTTTGTATTAAAAAATAGGCACTGTGTGCTTAAAGAATGAGGTTCAAGAGCTTAGGCAGCACAGCTTGTTAATGGTGAGCTTGAGAGTCTGACTTGGTTGGACCTGTTCTGACAAGTGTCATGGGAGCCTCTGTTCTGAGCCTCGTGAACAGTTACGTATAGCCCAGTCATGGCGATCCATTGTACAGGACGCTTTGCCCTGATTCTCAAGAGAGGAATTAAAAGTACAGCTCCCTCTTCTAGAATTATTATTAAAGGGAACAGGACTTGAACAGCATAATGAAAAATACTTGCAAAGCAGCATTTGCGTTAGTAAGCTTGTTCTAGGTGATAGTCTAATCTAAACAGTGTAGGAGAAATTTTAGAAAGGAAGGGATTTAGGGATTAAGATTTTTGAATGAGCGAAGGCTAGCTTTTGAAGGCATTAAGGGGAGGAATTATCAGAGGGAGCGAGGACAGTAGCCAGTGCAGGAAAAATGCTGGCGCTGGGACGGGTTGCCTTCCTGTTGGCAGGCATCTGCCTGCAGAACTGGTCTGGCCCCTCTGCTGCTGAGGGAGTCAGTCCTGCATGACTACGAGGTTCCTGGCCATGGGGCCCTGCTTTGCTTTTGCTCAGTATCCTTTTCTCATTTCTTTTCTTTTTTTTTTTTTTTTTTTTTTTGAGAGGTTGTTTTCGCTATAGGGCGCGTGCGCTCGCCAGACAGACAGAGAGAGACATAGAGACAGAAAGCGAGAAATCACCCCCCAGGGGGATGGCCAGGCCGCAATCCCTTCTCCTCCATTCTCCTCTTGGGATCTTGGGCACGCACGCACACGTGCCCGGCATGAGTTTTAAGCCACCGGGTCCGGGACGCGAACCGTGGTCGACTACATGGGAATCCAGCGACATAGCCATTACGCTAACTGCTGGTTCCCTCTTTTTCTCATTTCTGACCTGGCCTGCATTACAGTCTCACATCACTAGCTCTGAATGTCGACATGCCTACTTTTTTTCCTCATTTCTGTTCCATCCATAATTTTCAACTAAGAGGACAGTTTGTGCAGCTGTGTTTATAAATAAATAACTCAGGTATTTTAAGGCATTCTCTTAAAAACAGTTAAGGAAGAGGGAGGAGAGAGAGATTTAATTACTTTAGTCTGCTTGTGTTTTTCAGAGGCATGATGGGCATACTTATGTTATTGGTTAGTTTTTAAACCAGGGTCTTTTTTTTTTCTTTTTTCTTTTTGCTTTAGAATGTGAGAAATCACTCCCCAGGGGGGATGGCCATGTTGCAATCCCTTCTCCATTCTCTCGGGATCTTGGGCGCGCGTACACACACACACACACACACACACACACACACACACCTCTGACATGAGTTTTAAGCTGCCGGGGCTGAGACTCAAACTACAGTCAGCTGCATGGGAGTCCAGCGCCTCAATGGCCATACCACTACCTGGCCCCGGACCAAGATTCTCTTTAAGAATTGATGGTGGTTGACTGTCTCATGGAAAAAGGAAAGAAAGAAAGGAGAGGAAGGTCTAGCCTCATGGCCTAGTAGTTAAGGGAACCGAATCCCACGGGCCCAACTGTGTGGCTTGAATCCTGGCCCTGGCAGCTCGAGTGTGTGTGTATGTGTATGCTCAAAATCCTGACAGGGTAGAGAAACGGAGAAGAGATTGTAGCGTGACTGCTTTCAAAAGTGAGGAAGAGGGAGGTACTTTCTCCCTCTGTCTGCAGAGTGGGTTCACCCTCTGGCAGTTAAAAAAGAAGGAAAGGAGGGAAGGAAAAATGATTCGATGGTAATACTGTGTTCTGGGATCTTTGTTTTCTAGGAGTTGGCCTGGGCCCTGCTCTGGAGTTGTGCATTGCTGTCAACCCCAGGTAACTGTTGGTAGTGACACACTTCCTTTTACCTTTATGACTGTACCTTTGGATAGGCCACGTACTTGTGGCCCCCCATCTGACGGTGTCTTTGTTTGCCAGCATCCTTCCCACTGCCTTCATGGGCACGGCGATGATCTTCACCTGCTTCACCCTGAGTGCGCTCTATGCCAGGCGGCGGAGCTACCTCTTTCTGGGAGGTAAGTGGGGCTGGGAAACGAGCAGGCTCTGCTGCAGCAGAACTGTCCCTTGAACTCTCTCCCTGTGCCCAGCTCCCTTGTGACTGTTGGGCTGAAGTGAAAAGCCTTTCTTTTGGGGGGAAGTAAGGAATGCCGTGGTGGGATTACTGTACTTCGCTCTGGCTTCTCTTGGAGCAGCTCATTGCCATGTCTTCTAGGTGTCTTGATGTCGGCCATGAGCCTGATGCTCTTGTCTTCCCTGGGAAATCTCTTCTTTGGATCCATTTGGCTTTTCCAGGTGAGACTTTGCCTAGAACTTTCCCGCAGCCATTTGCTTCACATTTTTTCTTGCTTAACCCTAAAAATAAGTTAGGCCAAGAATCTGCTAGGGTGCTCCCTTCTTCAGCAGTCCTCTCCAGTTCTTCCCTCCTGATCCTCAGTGAGTGAAGCCTGCCACAGGTGAAAGGACAGGCTGCATATGGCTGGGCATTGCTAAGGAGGCAGTAGTTTGCTCACAGATAGTTTGACAAAAGCTAGTCTAGCAACGGTTCCTTGTTAAAATGATTGGAGCTCTTCCAGCGACCTACAAAAGTGAATGCAGAATTGTGCTGAGGGAGATGATGTGGTCTCCATCACAGGCTCCAGTTCCCAGGAATGTGAGAGTTCACAGGGTTAGCATTTGATGTACTTTCTGTTGGCCAAGAGCCAGAAAGTTTAGTTGTTTTTTTTCTTTGTTTGTTTTTTTTCTCTGTGACCTCTACTTCATGGTAACCTCATCTCATTTTTCTTTTGCTAGGCAAACCTGTACATGGGGCTAGTGGTCATGTGTGGCTTTGTCCTTTTTGATACTCAACTCATTATTGAAAAGGCTGAAAATGGAGATAAGGATTATATCTGGTGAGTGTGAGAACTGATTTCTAACGGTGTGAAGGTCAAGACATCATACCATTCCATTTCACAGAAGAACTTAGGTGGCCAAGCTTGTGGAGTATATGTGGTAGCAAAACCATAGTCTGGGAATTATTTACCGTAACACAGTCTCCCTCAATCTTCTGTCCTGGGAGAGTGGCAAGGCAGGGAGAGAAAGCCAGCATCCCTAACATGGTCTTGACACTGCGATCCACCCCCAGCTTCCGCCAGCCCTGGATCAGGGGGCGTGTGTGTGCCCAGCCTCCTCTGGGAGGTCTCCGGTGCAAACACAGGGACTTTTCATGCAGCCAGCAGAGCACTGTTTACCACTGTGCCAAGCCCCAAACTCCCTTAATTCCTGAGAGAGACCAGACTTTTTGTTTTTTTTTTTTTTTGGAGAGATTTTCGCTATAGGGCGCGTGCGCTCGCCAGACAGACAGAGACAGACAGAAAGTGAAAAATTGCCCCCCAGGGGGGGTGGTCACGCCGCAATCCCTTCTCCTCCATTCTCCTCTCGGGATCTTGGGCACGCAAGCACACGCGCCTGGAGTGAGTTTGTGCCACTGGTCCAGGACTCAAACCACAGTCGACTACATGAAAGTTCAGCAACATAGCCATTATGCCAACTGCTGGTCCCAGGACCAGACTTTCTTAAGAGAGGTTAATAACATATGTTTATATTAATGGCTACCTCCGTGCCGGGGAAAGGGAAAAGAGTCTTTTTCTTTTTTACTCTGTATATTTCTGTAATCTTTAAACCTTTAATAGTGAGAAAGGTGTGTGTGTATGTATATATGTATGTGGTTTTTTTTTTGTTTGTTTGTTTGTTTTTTGAGAGAGATTTTTGCTACAGGGCACATGCACTCACCAGAGAAACAAAGGGTGAAAAAATCACCCCCTAGAGGGGATGGCCATGCTGCATTCCTGTCTCCTCCATTCTCCTCTAGGGATTTTGAGCATGCACGCGCACACACACATGCCCGGCATGAGTTTCAAACTGCCTGGTGTGGGACTTGAACTGTTGTTGACTGTGTGGGAGTCCAGTGACATAACCACCACACCACCTGCTGGCCCTATATATATATATTTTTTTTCATTTGCCAGAGAATGCTTGTGCTCACCAGAGAGAAGGAAAGCAAGAAAACACGCCGTGGGGCATGGCCATGCCACAATCCCTTTACTTCCATTTCTCCCTCCTCTTAGGATTTTGGGCACACAGGCCTGGTGTGTTTTTCAATCCATCAGGTGTGTTACTTAGACTGCGTGGACATCCATGTGGATCTAGTTCCCTTAACCACTAGGCTATGGAACTGTCCCCTCCCCCCTTATTTAATGTTGTAATCCTCTCAAAGTCTTATAATAAGTAGTAGTAGTTCCGAGTTCAGACTTGAGCCTCTCCGAGTTCCACAGCCCAGTCTCTTCTCACTATGCTGCATTATTTCCGTGAGTTGAAGAGGATCACAGAACACCAGAATTTTACTTCTGTGTTGGAGGTGCAGTGTGGAGAAGCTGACTCTGGGGGTGGGAGTGAAGTTTGTGTCCTTTACCTTTGTAAAGGTAAGGATAAGGGAGAATAGGAAGTGTGGTCCTTTTTTTTTTTTTAGAGGTTTTTGCTATAGGGCATGTGCTCGCCAGAAAGAGAGACAGACAGAAAGCGAGAAATTACCCCCCAGGGGGATGGCCACGCCACAGTCCCTTCTCCTCCATTCTCCTCTTGGGATCTTGGGCACGCATGCACACACACCCGGCGTGAGTTTAAACTACTGGGTCTGAGACTCCAACTGCAGTCGACTACATGGGAGTCCAGCAGCATAATCATTACGCTGATTGCTGGTCCCAGGAAGTGTGGTTCTTAACCTGATTCTTTATTTTCAGGCACTGTGTTGACCTGTTCTTGGATTTTGTTACCCTCTTCCGAAAACTCATGATGATCCTGGCTATGAATGAGAAGGTTAGTCTTCCTTCAGCCTGAAGGTGACAGGGTGGCCCCTGAGCTCAGCATCTGTATCTATTTGAGATTTGAAAACAGGGATGGGTGTGATAGGAGCAGGTGACTGGATGGAATGTGGCCAGATGTCCAGGCAGTGCCAGTTAGACCAAGCATCAAGTAGGTGTCCCAGCTGCAGTCGAAGCAACTCAACTTTTATTTCTTTCTTTTGAAGTATTATTTATTTATTTATTCATTCATTCATTTAATTTGACCAGCAAGAGAGAGAGAGAGAAAGTGAGAAAGCAAGCATCAGTTCCGGGACTCAAACTATGATCGACCATGTGGGAGTGTCCAGCACTTAACCGCCACACCGTCTGCTGGCCCCCAGCTATTATTCCTTTAACACCCTGGGTTTCCACCTGAGAGCAAATAGAATTTCACTGGATTCAGTTTTTCCCAAGCCTTGGTTTACAGCAAGGATTCATGCTTCCCTCTCTAAGATAAAGCACTTCCCAGGCCTAGTGGACAGTTGGTGGTCTTAGCCTCTAGTTTCTCTCTTTCAAAACAGACTTCCAGGCTGGGATTTGATCGGTGGTAGTTGTGAGGAGTCAAGAGTGGTCAGGCATTCTACCTGGGTACTCTTGGGGTGCAGGTAGGTGCGGCTGCTTACCCTGCATTCTCAATGAGTCTGTCAGTGGCTTTGGGAACCAGCAGAGGATGGTGGTCACTTTTCACCTCTTGCTGAGCTCAGGAAGTGTTTCTCATCCCTTTTTATTGTCTAGGTCCCTTCTACTCTGTTAGTAATGGCTCACTTGAGGGTTTTGTTTTTGTTTTTGTTTTTGTTTTTGCTATGGGGCGCGTGCGTTCTCCAGAAAGAGAGAGAGACAGAGACAGAAAGCGAGAAATCACCCCCCAGAGGGGATGGCCACGCCACAATCCCTTCTCCTCCATTCTCCTCTCGGGATCTTGGGCACGCATGCACACGTGCCTGGCATGAGTTTAAGCCACCAGGTCTGGGATTTGAACCACAGTTGACTACATGGGACTCCGGCGACATAGCCATTTACACTAACTGCTGGTCCCACGGCTCACTTGAGTTTTAAAGCTTGAAGGTTAGGTGTGCCAAAAATTAACAGAACGATTTTTCTTCATTTCTAGGATAAGAAGAAAGAGAAGAAGTGAAATGACCATTCAGCCTTCCCTCTCCCTGCGCCCCTCATTTCCTCTTTGCACACATTACAGGTGGCGTGTTCTGTGATAATGAAAAGCATCAGAAAAGCTTTTGTACTTGTGGTTTTCTCTCTTTTGAATTTTTTGATCAAAAAACTGATTAGCAGAATATAGTTTGGAGTTTGGCTTCATACTCCTGGGGTTTTTCCCCACTCTCTTCTGTCACCCCTGCCTCTTCATCTGCTCAGGCAGCCAGGCCACCACCAAGGAGCGGGACCAGCAGAGCGAGTGGACCCAGGAGGCCTTCTCCCACCCAGCTTCACCACGATTCAGCTGTGTGCAGCCCCGCCTCGCCCTTCCTCCTCAGCATTGTTCGGGTTGTGCACAGCCCCTGTGGGACTAGGCGGTGCATTTTCCCTTGGAAAGAGGTTTGCTGGCCCCACTGTTTCCTCGGGCTCATTGTATCCGAGCTGTCAGCCCCTGCAGAGGAGACGAAGAGCCTCCTGGTGGATGGCTTCCTCCAGGCTGCCCACGCTGGTCTGGCAGACATACCCTCCTGCCTTGCCATCGCAGAACTGGATGTGTGCGTGCCCTATGCCACCCCTCGCCTGCCCTCAGGGAATCTGCCTGCTTCCCATCCCTGGGGTGGGAGGATCTCAACACCGAGGGAACACCATCCTCGTCAGATGTTATGGAAAGGCTGGTTACGTGTGGCAGGGCATGGCATAGAATCCCCATTTTTAAGGGGGTTTTAAAAATTGGTTATCACGGTAGTTGCTGAATGGCTTTTGTCAAGTGGCCATGATTAAAGCTCTCAAGAAAAGAAGAGTGGGGAGGGGAATGGCCAACCTCTGGGCCGATTGTAACAATCATGCCTGACAAACTAGTAAGGGGAACACAGTCTCCTCCACCAGCTGAATGATTCCTCATTCAGGTCAACAGAACAGACTGCCGACTCAAGAGGCAGCATTCTCAACAGTCTATTGGACATTTTTGTCTATCCCCACCTGGACACTCTTCGATGGTGTCAGGCCAGAGGCTCCAGCAGCAGATAAATGTTCATTTTCAGAAGCACGTCAGTCTTTGGTCATTCACCTGTTTCCAGAAATCAGCGGCCTTCTAGGCAGGAACGAGGTGACCAGACCTGCAAGAGTCAGGATTCCCTGCAGCTTTGGGGCCGTAGTGTGGGTGGACAGGCCTGATGGGGATCACTGGCTCCTGCCCGTGGGCTGCCACTGTTGGCTGGCACAGAAGGGGGCAGTGTCAGGAGTGGTGTGGCTCCAGCATAAGGGGACAGCGCTGTCCAAAGCCTGTTACCAGTAGGTACCAGTTCAACCTTGCAGATTGTCACTACCAGTGCCTGGTTTGCCAGTGACTGTGGGTTCCCAGCATGCCATGGTGCCATACCATCCCTGACACATCCCAGGCTACATATCCCTGGGCACGCCGCCACAACGGCTCGCTTCTCCTGAGGGTGCCACCCTCCACTCTGCTGCCTCCAGCCTCTAGCCTGAGACCTGGGTAAAGGGACTTCATTCCTATGAAGCCCCCACTAGCAAATCCCCCTCACTTTGGTGATTCTCTGCCAGGCCTGAGAATCTGAATTACATCTCTTGAAGCCAGACTCCACCTCTTGTGCTTTTTTGCTTGGGATAAAGGAGTTTTTCTTTAGAAACAGTGCCAAGAATGACAAGATATTAAAAAAAAAAAAAAAAACTACTTTTAAAGAAAATGCCTAACAGGTTTTTAATACAGTTATCACTGTAATTATAACTTTCTTTTCTAGTTCCTTGGTTTTCAGCTCAGGCTGCATTCTCTAACTCATACTGTGAAGACAAAGGTGTTTTTGATTCAGAAATATATGAAATCTACATAGTCTTAATTTGTAAAAAATAAAGAAAATTCCTTAACCTTTCCCAGTGTTCATGTGCGTGAAATTCAAGGGCACAGCTGGACGGGCCTGGAGCACTGTTCTGGAGGGTGCTGGGAATGGGACAGGATTGCTGTAGGTGTAAATAGAAACAACCACCCCTACCACTCTGAAGCCCAGAATTTTCTAGATCAAATACAGTCTAGGCCGTTTCCTCGTCCCTTCCCCTCCCCTCCCCTTTATTGTACATTCCTGGGCAGCAGCAGGTGCAGTTGGTCCAGATGTGCAGCCGAGGTCGGGAATCGGGATGCATGCTGGGGAAGGGCAGCTCACGTCCACACGTTCTACAGGTGCCTTTGTCTATGACCAGCGCTGTTCTAGGTGTATTAGTAAATAAAAACCCTTGTCTTCAGAGTTTCTGAGACTATAAACTAGATTTGCATTACAATTAGGCCATTTGATTTGGGCATTTTTGCCCTGGGGTGGTTGTGTTAGTTTGTAGATACCAACCTTCCTGTTAGGTCGGAAGGTCATGGTCATTCCAACGGGTTTGTTCAGGTTATTCCTAGGTGACCTGTTTGACTCCTCTTAACTCTCATTTCAGCTAATGGTAGTCACTTCCCCAACTTGAAAGTCTTTTAACATCTGTTCTCACACTAGGAGTTTTTTAAGTTTACTTCTTCCGTGAGAGAGGTACCCCCAGTGGTCTTTATTTTAATTTTTTTTTTTTAAGGGAGATTTTTGTTACAGGGTACATGTGCTCACCAGAGAGACGGAAAGTGAGAAATCATCCTCCAAGGGAACGGACACGCCGCAATCCTTTCTCCGTTCTTGGGATTTTGAACATGCATGCACACATGCCTGGTGTGAGATTTAAGCCGCCAGGTCTGGAACTCGAACCGCTGTCAACTACATGGGAGTCCAGTGACGTAACCACACCATCTGTTAGTCTCACCCCCAACACTCTACAGTGTGATCTAACCCCAGCCTCAGCCAGTCCAGATTATGGGCACTCAGGTCCTCTGCTGTGTACAAGGAGGCCTTGGGACGGAAACCTGGAACCTTTCCGTATGGGCCCACCCGCATTACTGCTCAACTACCATCTGGCTCTCCACTCTAAGACTGCCAAGCCCTGGGGCCGACAGTGGTCTGGTAGTTGAGGCACTGCATCCCACGTGGCCAACATTGAGAGCTTGAGTCCCAGATGTGGTGGCCTGGAGAATATCCTAGGCATGTGTGTGTGCATGCCCATCATCCCAAGAGGAGAAGGCATAGCATGGCCAACCCTCGAGGGTGAGTTCTCACTTTCCCTCTGTTTCTCTCCGGCAAGCGTGCATGTCCTATGACAAAACAAGAAAAAAAAAACACAAACCTTTAAAGCTTGATTTTATCCCCCTGTTGGGAGGAGGTACAAGGCACAATATATTTTGAGTGCTTATGGTGCCGGGCACTATACAAAGTACATGAAGCATTATTGCCAAAGGCCTAATACTGATTACTTCCAAGGTCATGCCAGCTGGTAAGGAAAGGCAGATCCGTGTCCTGAAAGAGTCCAGGCACACTGCCTCTGGCCCCCTGCTTTTCATGTTACCCCAGGCAGGTCGCAGTAAGGTCAGTCCTGGGCCGGTGTCATCTTTTCCATCTGACCTTCTGGCTTGGCTCTGGCTGAGGCGGAGAGGGAAAGGTGAAGGTGTTCGAGCAAAATCTCACCAATCTAAATCTTCGTGCCAGAGGAGAAGAATGAGCACCTCGTGAGTCTCCCCTGCCCCGGCACTCCCCCACGGCACCAATTACCAATGAGACAGGAAACCTAGGGAACTGCAAGACCAGAGTCAGTGGCCGAACTGGAAGGGCCTCTGCGTTGAAAGAAGAGATGGTGGGGCAGTCAGTAGCAAATAGGACAGCAGCGCGGGAAGTCATGTGGCTGCCTGTAGGTTCGGATCCCTGGGCTGGCCTGAAAACCCATATGCATGCATGCACAGGATCCTGGCAAGACGCAGGGCTGAGGAACAGGGATCACAGTGTGATAAGACTTCTTCAAAGGTGCTTTCTCTGTCTCATGTACATGTGCACGTGTGTTCCCTCTCAGGAATAAAATTTTAAAAAGCATATCCTACCTAAGCATGGTGATCAGGGAGCGGTGTCCGTCACCCCCAAGCTGGGGATAAAGATGGATGAGACAGTCTCCCGCTTGTAGTCCTTCACCGCCAAGCCGCAGAGGGGAGATGCATGTAAACACTGTGCCTGGACAGGAGTGAACAGTGGGCCACGAGAAGCTGTGCGCCAGCCTGGCCTGGTGGGTATTTGGAACTGACATCTGAGTGAAGGCGAAATCTCCAAGGCTGACTCCGAGTGAGACAGTGAAGTGAAGAGAGGCAGTGGAGTCGATGCTTCAGGTGGAGGGTTAGCGTGAGAAACGACCAGGGCAAGCTCCAGGGCAGGTGGGGAGAGCCGGTTACGGTGTGAGGAGCCTGGTCGGAAACAGGAGCGAGGGGTCGGTCGGCAGACAGGCACTGAGCACCTGGCATGTGGTCCTAGGGAGCCCACCTCGTCCTGAGAGCGGCAGAGATGGCAGGGCTTTGGCCAGGGCGTAGTCCGAGTCTCTGCAGCATGGTGACTGGAGAACAGACTGAGGGAAGAGAGGCTGTTGAAAGGCACTTGCACTCGAATGCCCAGACGGTGGTCTCATTGTTTCCCACTAGAAGGAAGCAGAGCTCCTAGGAGGCATGGTGCTGAGAGGTCTGTGGCAGGAAATGCACGAGATGAGCCTGGAACACAGCATGATGCCAGAAAGCAAAAACATTACCGGAGATGACTATTATTCAAAAAGACTCAGGGGCCAACCTGAAGAGATTATGATTGGTCAGAGAGGGGATCACTTGAGCATCAGTAAGAATTGTAACTGCAATGGATTGAAATAAAGATCCTTTAAAGTCTCTAAGTTCATGATATTTAAAAAAAAATATCAGGGGGACCAGCAGTTAGCGTAATGGCTATGTCGCTGGACTCCCACGTAGTCGACCGCGGTTCGAGTCCTCGGACCCGGCGGCTTACAACTCATGCCGGGCGCGTGTGCATGCATGCCCAAGATCCCAAGAGGAGAATGGAGGAGAAGGGATTGCGGTGTGACCATCCCCCCTGGGGGGTGATTTCTCGCTTTCTGTCTCTATGTCTCTCTCTGTCTGTCTGGCGAACGCACGTGCCCTATAGCAAAAAAACCTCTCCAAAAAAAAAAAATATCAAAGCAGTTATATATATGTCACTGGACTCCCACATAGTCGACCGCGGTTCGAGTCCTGGACCCGGCGGCTTAAACTCATGCCGGGCGCGTGTGCATGCAGGATCCCATGGAGGAGAAGGGATATATATTTCTTGCTTTCTTTCTCTCTGTCTCTCTCTGTCTGGCGATATAGCAAAAACCTCTCATATATATATATCATATCGGACACCTTTGGAGAATGCTAGGAGCTGTATACTTGCTAATAAAGGGAAAGAAACAAGTATTTATCTTTCCTGTGCTTACTATATGTCAGAGTAATTGAAAAGTTAAGTGACGGCGTAGTACTGTAACACTCTGCAATGCTGGAAGCCACTCGGAAGGTCAGAGTTTGGTTCCTGGGTTGATGTGTACCTGCTAGGGGTGTGTGCATGCCTGTGATCCCAGCTGGCTGGGAAAGGCTGGGGATCCTCAGAACCTCTGCCTTGTTTGCTGGTGTGAGACCTGTTGGAGGGTGCTTGTCTTTCTCTCTCTGCCTGTTTCTTTGTCTCTGTCTCTCTCATTAAACTAATAAATAAAAACTTTTTAAAAGAAATAAGTGGAAGCTAGTAGGCGGAGTGGAGGTTAAGGCAGTTTAACCTCACATAGTCGACTTCACAGTTTGAGTTCTGAACCCGGCAGCTTGAAAAAACACACCCAGTGTGTGTGTGCGCATGCCTAAAATCTCAAGAGGAGAATGGAAGGAGAGGGGATTGTGACATGGTCATACCTCTGGGGGTAATTTCTCACTTTCCTTCTCTCTGTCTCAGTCTCTTTGCAGCAAGTGGACATGCCCTATGGCAAAATAAAAATAAAAACAAAAACAAACAAAACCACACAACCCCACATTATGTACTGCCTGACAGCAGTTTAGTGACACTACCAATGAAGTGTTATTTTTATTTATTATTATCATTTTTCAATTTGACCAGAGAAATAGAGACAGAGAGAAAGTGAGAAAGCAAGCTGCCAGGTCCAGGACTTGAACCATAGTCCGTCATGTGGGAGTCCAGCGCCCCAACCTCCATGCCACCTGCCAACCCCCCAGTGAAGTTTTCTTACAAAAGAAAAAAAAAAAAGATCTGAATTACATTAAGTTTTAGATCTAAGTACTAGTTTATAGAAAGAACATGTTACATGACATCAGGAGCAAAATATCACTAGTATGAGCAAAGACCAGTCAATTATATTAAAGAAATATTGTTAATATGTGTGACCAGCGAAACCCAGTGAGTGGAAAGCTAGGAAAAAACAGTAACTATGTGAGGTAATACTTAGGTCAATGAGCTGGGTTTGGTCATCCCACTGTGTATTTGTACACTTCCAAACATCACGTTGCACACAATAAATATGTACAATTTTACACGTCAATGGAAATGATAATAATAAAAAGAAAACTCTCAGGATAAACCGTCCAGTTTCTTTTTAAAACAAGTACAAGGGACCAGCAAGTGGTGTGATGGTTAAGGTGTTGAACACCCTTGTGGTTCCCATATGGAACCCTGTGGTTAAGCCCTAGACCTGGTGGCTTGAAAATCACACCAGGGGCATGTGTATGCTTGCCCCAAATCCCAAGAGGGGAGCAGAGAAGAAGGAATAGTGGTGTGGCCATTCCTCTGGGAGGGTGGTTTTTCACTCTCTCTCTCTGTCTTTCTCTGGCAAGCACATTTGCCCTATGGCAAAAACAAGAACAAAAACAAAAAAATTGCAGCAAAACCAAAAATAAGAGGGAAGGAACCTAGAAATTAAGAGACTCATGGGGCCAACTGGAGGCGTAGTGATTGAGGTGGCTGGCTCCCAAACGACTGTGCATTTCCAGTCCCAGTCTCTGTGGCTTGAAAAACACGCCAGGTGTGCATGCCATGCCCAAAACTCCTGAAAAGAGGGAGAATGGAGAAGAGATTGTGGCATGCCAGTCCCCCATGAGGAGGTGCTCTCTCACCTTCCCTCTCTGTCTCTCTCTGATGAGCACATGTGCCCTCTGGCAAATTTTTAAAAATTATTTTTAGTTAAACTTATAAGCCCTGTCAACAATATTCAATCTTTTTTTTTTATTTGTTTTTGAGAGGTTTTTGCTATAGGGTACATGCACTCGCCAGAAAGACAGACAGAAAGCGAGCGAAATCACCCCCCAGGGGGGATGGTCACGCTGCAATCCCTTCTCCTCCATTCTCCTCTCAGGACCTTGGGCACGCACGCACATGTGCCCGGCGTGAGTTTAAGCCACTGGTCCAGGACTCAAACCGCCGTCGACTACATGGGAGTCCAGCGACATAGCCATTATATTAACTGCTGGTCCCAACAATGTAGATCTTGTTGGGATTCTGATCCAAATAAACCTGCTATAAGAGAAAAAAAGAAAAAGAAAAAAAGAGTGATTTGAATCCCAATTCAAATTCTTTAAGACAGCTCTCTGAGATTCTGGAATTCGCACTCTAGTGTAGTTCCCTCCTATGCCCAGGCAGGCTGTATGGGTAAGCGGTCTTCAAAAGCTTCACAGAAAAGGCATATTATGAAAAAAAACACACATTGATTTCAATAATTTTTACCAAAATAAATGTGTTACTTTAATTTCATTTTCTTACAAACTGTTTAAAATTTCCTCAAGTATCCAAGGGAACACTGCAGAAGCACGCGAGGCTCCTGAGGCCAGGTCCTCAGAGGCATTGCAGCGTCCTCTCTTGCTCCTGGGAAAGCGAGGCACAGGTTCTCGGGCCATTCAAGCTGCCTGGCAGAGCCCCGCAGAGAAGGCCAGAGCTCCCACCAACAGCCAGCACCAGCTCAACTCACCAGCCAATGGGAACAGCCCCTTTGAAAGCTGAACCTTCTAGAACCAAACTCTCAGGTGACGGCAGCCTCATGAGACACGGAGCCAGACTGCCTAGCTAGTCTCCTGAATTCCTGACCGTGATCGACACCAAAAGTTTAGTGTTGTTTTAAACCACTATCTTACATAGCAAAAGATAATAATACAAACATGGTTGGATAGTTGAATATATTGAAGAGAGATTGAGGGGTTGGCCCTTCAGCCTGGCGTTAAGAGAGCTGGAGCCCACATGGTCGACTGCAGTTTGAACCTTGGCCCTAGCAGCTTGAAAAACACACTGGGTGCATATGTGTGCAAGTCTAGAGTTCTGATGGGATGGAAAAATGGAGAAGACTGTGGTATGACCACACTCCATTGAGGGCTGTTTTCGCCGTCTCTCTAGCTCTGGCAAGCACAAGTGCTCTCTGGCAATTAAAAAATACATACATTGTTAAGGCACAATGCTAATATCGTTACTGTAATTACGTTCTTCGAAAGTTATCTTTTTTTAAATTTTATTTATTCATTCATTTATTTTTAATTTGACAGAAAGAGACACACACACACACAGAGAGAAAGAGAGAGAGAGAGAGAGAGAGAGGGGAAGTGAGAAAGCAAACTACCAGGTCTGCGAGTGTCCAGTGCCTTAACCACCATGCTACCTGCTGGTCCCGTGAAAGTTATCTTTTAGAGATGCCTATGGAAGTATTTAAGAGTGAATTAATATGAAGTCTCTTTGCTTTGAAATAACGCCATTGGTCGGCTGGATGGAGGCACAGCAGACAACAACCGGACCCGTGTGAAAGGGCCTGAGTCCGCTCCTAGGCCCTGCTGAGTATGACTGGTGGGAGCTCGTGTGCTCGTGACCGGGGCAGCCGAGACTGTGGTGGGCGGCAGCATGAGGACCCTGCTGGGAGTGCACGTCTCTCTCTCTCTCTCTGATAGTTCTCATTAAGCCGAGGAACCAGGATTTGCTTGGGAGCCCTAGTAGCCTGATAATATAAGGAACATAAAAAACCTTTTTTCCCCCAGAGGGCACTGTGTTCCTGCCAGAGAGAGACACAGAGAGAAGAAGGGAAAGCACCCCCCATGGGGCGTGGTCACGCCGCAATCCATTCACCTCCATTTCTCCATCCGATCAGGATTTGGGGCATGGAGGCACATGTGTTTTGGGCTGCTGGGGCTGGGATTTGAACCGCATGGTTAGCTATGCGGGATTCAGCTCTCTTGGCCACTAGGCCATGGAGCAGCCCTAGAAGCCTTTTTAGTCTGCCCTCTGCGCTCCATCTCAACCACTGCCTAGGTGTTGGCCCTTCTGAATCCCTCCTGGAGTATCCTTCCAGCCTCCTCACGGCCTTGGGTCTCTCCAGTCCACTCCCCACAGCTTCTGGAGGGATCTTTGCAGTCGAGAATATTGAACTTCTCAATATTCAGCTGTTCTGGGCTGTCAGGATGAAGTCCAAACTTCTCATCGTACTTTCAGGGCTCCGGTTTCCTGTCCTCTCAGCTGTCAGTGCTCCAGCCGTGATCAACCCGTCGCTATTGTTCCACATAATCCCTCACTGTTGTGCATTGGCATTGAAACGCTTCTGATTAGAACTCCGCCCCACCCTCTTTGCCCGACTCAGTTCTACCCCCCCCCCGTCATCTTATTTTTTTTTTTAAACATTTCTTTCTATTATATCAGAGGGTGTGTGAATGTGCACGAGAGAGAGCACATTCCCCAGTGGGGACCAGTCAGGGTGCAATTGTTTTTCCTCCAATTCTCCATCCCAGGATCCTGAGTATCCACACACGTAGAGTATCCAGCATGTAAGCTCCCTGGGACTGAGACTTACACCCTGGTCGGCCGTATGAGATCCACCTCTCTCTGTAAGTGCTTAACCATTCTGCTTCGGAACTAGCCCCTGCCTTAGTGGTTTTTTTTTTTAAGAATTATTTATTTTAACTTTCTTTCTTTCTTTTAATTTGACCAGAGAGGGACAGAGTGGGAGTGAAACAGTGAGAGAGAAAGAGAGAGAGAGAGATGAAAAGTGAGAAGGCAAGCTTCCAGGTCCAGGACTCGAACTGCGGTTGGCCATGTGGCAGTCCAGCACCCTTAACTGCCACACACCTGCCGACCCCTGACCCCTGCTTTAGTTTTCATATCCCTTCTTCTAGGAAGCCTTCTCTGACCCCCACGTCTGGGCACCCTCCATCATCGCACTGCCTCGTTCTCCTGTGACCACCCAAGGACAGGTTGGCATCACCCAGTGGGACTGGGAACCCGTTCACTTCTGGTCCCCAGTGTCCGTCTCAATGCTTCAGCCCTACTGGTGCCCAATGGGTGTGTGTGTGAACAACAGTGAGGCTGGAGGGGGAACTGAAGGAATGAAGGGGAGGCCAGGCATGGGGGGAGAGGGGCTTGCCTGTAGCATCCAGCTTCAGAAGGATCAGGAAGAAGGAAGCAAGGCCTAGAGTCCCTCCTACTCCCTGGCCAACACCGCCTACCTTAGGGCCAGCTATAGGAAAAGTGCCCCAGAGAATGTCAGGCTGGGGAGCGGGACTGGCAGGGTTACTTTCCGGGAAGCAGACACGGACAGGAAGAGCTATGTCCATCAAGCCCTATATTCATTTCCTCCGCACTTTGTCCAGAGCATGTAGTGGGTGTGGAGAGCTGCGGTCAGGGCTTGGGGCAGTCACAGATGGTGAAGGGAGGGCAGGCACCCTGTAGTTCCTCTTCTCACCACAGGGTGGCAGTTCAGGCCTCCAAACCTCTTGGATGGGCGCTGCCCCTCTGGCACCACCTGATGGCAATGTACTGAATATTTTCCCAATTCTGTACGAAATGATTTTTTTTAAAAAAAGAATTGAAAACAGAGAATTGATGTGATAAGCTTATAGTTGCTATTTCCTTTTTTCAAAATAATTATTTTATTTATTTATCTTTTTATTTTTTATTTTAAAATTTGACCAGAGAGAGACAAAGAGAGAGGGGAAGTGAGAAAACAAGCCACCAGGTCCAGGATTCAAACCGTGGTCAACCATGTGGTAGTCCAGCACCTCAACCACCATGCTACCTGGGCCCCTGTATTTGCTATTTCTGAGTTACTTCTGGGAGTGCTCCTGTCTTAGGGAAGGCCCCTGTGCTACCTATGGGTGACCAGACTCAGTGACAGAGACCTGGTCTCTGATGGCTTCTGCAGCCTTCTGGCCCTAGCTACCCTCTACCCAACTGGGCCCTGCCACACTCTCCTGCACGAACCTTCCTCCACCTGCTCAGAGAACTGTCTCCATGGGCGTGAACTCCCCTCCACACCCATGCCACTTCAGGCTACCCCCGGGCTCCCGGCTGAGCTTCTGAGCCTCTCCCGCTGGTTTAGCCAGCTGCAGCAGATGGACTAGGGCACCCTTCTACGCCCAGACCGCGGCCACATCCTTCTGGCTCTCAGCCTTTCCCCTCCCCTCTGCTCTTTGGCTGCTTTGAAAGCCCAGCCCTGCCCCTAATCCCTCTGCTTAATCCTGCTTCTGCCAGTGCCCTCTGGCTCCTTTTCCTTGTGATTTTAAATGCAAATTCTGGAGCTGAACTGCTCAGCTAGATCATGGCTCTTCCACACATGTGCTTTTTTTTTTTTGGAGAGGTTTTTTCTATAGGGCACGTGCACTGGCCAGACAGACACAGAGACAGAAAGCAAGAAATCACCCCCCAGGTGGGATGGCCACGCCACAATCCCTTCTCCTCCGTTCTCCTCTCGGGATCTTGGGCACGCACGCACACGCGCCCAGTGTGAGTTTAAGTCACCGGGTCCGGGACTCGAACCGCGGTCGACTACATGGGAGTCCAGCGACATAGCCATTATGCTAACTGCTGGTCCTCCACACATGCGCTTTGACCTTGGGCAAGTTAGTTAAGCTCTCTGATCCTCACTCTCTCATAGTTTGTTAAATTTTCTTTCTTTCTTCCATGAGAGAGACAGACAAGAACTGCAAACATACTCCAAGTCCCAGCCTCAGTCAGCCTGGACACCCCTGGTGTGTGACCTCAGGGTGTGAACCCACGGCTCTTCCCATGCGGGTCCAGTTGCACTACCATCTGGCCCCTCTCATATTAAAACGGGGATAACAATAACACCTAACTTAAAGGTCGTGGGGAGGATTAACTGAGTTAGCAGGTATGAGGCCTTAGTGCAGCGCCTGGCTCATTGTGTTACACGCATCCTCACTGGTACGTATTATTGCAAAAGCTGGAGGCTGTGGATCACCTTCCTAGCCTCTGACCAGCCACCTCGGCTCCCTCATCAGCAAAGCCCACCCTCAGATGAATCCCACCATCTCCCTTCTCTAGCCCTAGAACCAGGCCTCTGCACCCTGCTAAGAGAAGAGGAAGCGAAACAGCAGTACCCCTTGTCTGCAGAGGGGTGCCCGGTCTTTTCCCTCACAGGCTCCAGCCTCCTTTGAAAACCCTTGCCTTGTCTTTAGCCCAGCCCCTTTCCCTGTCTGCAGTGCCCATTCCACATTTTCACCACTTTTCCCTATCCATGTCATGAAATTTAACAGATATAAAGAGGACACTGAGGGCCAGCAGGTGGCACTGTGGTTAAGGGCGTTGGACTCCCACATGGCCAACCACGGTTTGACTCCCAGACTGAGCTGCAGGCGACTCTCTCTTTTGTAATAATCTGCTCTTGCAAGTACTAACCTTTTCATGAGCACTGGCACTCACTCAGTTCTCTCACGAGACAACATTAATCCATTTATGAGAATGGCATCTCCATGATCCAGTCACCACCCACTAAGACTAAATTCTAAAACATGAACCTCTGAGGGACAAACCGTGATTCAAACCATAACGGTTTTTCTACAAGTAGAAACCACCATATATACCCAACTACCTGCTTCTGTGCCTTCCTTCTTTCTGTACCTGTGAATGATAATTTTTAAAAATATTAAGAATTATTTATTATTGGAACCAACAGGTGGTGTGATGGTTGGGACACTGGACTCCCACATGGCTAACCACAGTTTGAGTCCTGGACCAGGCAGCTTGCTTTCTCTCTCTCTCTGATAAACACACATGCTCTACAACAAATTTAATAATAATAATAATTTTTAAAAACTTAAATAATTTAAAAAATTATTATAATTTCTTCTTTTTAGAATTATGTATTTAATTTATTTATTATTATTTTCTTAATTCACCAGAGAGAGACAGAGAGAGGGCAAGTGAGAAAGCAAGCCTCAAGGTCAGAGACTTGAACTGTGGTTGGCTGTGTTAGAATCCAGCACTTTAACCACCAAGCCACCTACTGCCCCCCCCCCCAAAGATGTTATTTAAAGCCACTTGTGTACTATGACCCAATGTCTGCCTCTTTTCTTTCTTTTTTTTTTTTTTTTTTAAAAAAGAACTATTTGTTTTGTTTACCTATTATTATTATTATTTCACATGAGTTTTTGCCAGAGAAAGACAGGCAGAGAGAAAGAGAGAGAGGGTGAGGGAGCAAGCTGCCAGGTCCGGGATTCAAACGCTGGTCAGCCATGTGGGAATTCCAATGCCTTAACCAGCACGCCACCTGCTGGTCCCTTTTTTCTTTCTTGCATCATCAAATTTTCTCAATTTTATCACTCCTGTAAGCATAAGAACAGGTTTAATTTCTTATTTATTTAAGAAACCTAGACCTGGAAGGTGGCATGGTAGTTAAGATGCTGGCGTCTCATGTGCTGACTGCAGTTCAAGTCCTGAACCTGACAGCTTGTCTTCTTACTTTCCCTTTCTATCTCTCTCTGGTCAAATGAAAAAATAACAATAATAAATAAAATTAAAAATAATTATTTTAAAAGAAAGAAAGAAACCGTCTCTTAGAGGCTGGGAGCACCAACACTCCAACAGCGATAAGCACACCTGACCTCTAGATTTCAGTTTCTAAGTACAATTTTCTACTGAAAAATAAACAGGACTCTTAGGGAAAACGGCTGGTTCCAGGGTCAGGGCAAGGAGAATCCAAGATGAATCTTGAGCACATCATGCCACAAAGTACTATGTCCTCAAAGAATGATGGGGACATGTCAAAAAGACACAGAAGTCAGCCTGAAGAGGTGCCCCCAACTAAATCATGAACAATTTGAGCATCAAAGTAAATATTGGTAATATGGGTTATAATCCATTGACTAAAACAGGAAACCATGATTCCATACTGATATAAATGAATAAATAGGAAGTTTGATGGAAATATTTATGTATTTCCAGAGTATCTTCTTGCAATGTTCTTTTTTTTTTTTCCTTGTGGTGTTATTACTTGTAAGAGGAAATATGGTAGCTGTATAATGAAGAAATCTACAGACACAAACTTAAGTAATGAAAGTGAGTATCCTCCGTAATGACACAAACCAAATCACGGCCTGTAATCTTCAAAATCAACAAGGTCATGAAAATCAAGGAAAGACTGAGGAATCACTCCAGATTGAAGGCGATGGAAGAAACATGACTATTAAATGCAAGATGTGACTTAATTTTCATGCAGTGGGCATGGGTGGGCATGGGTGACAGAGAAACAAAGAGAGAAAGCACCTCCCAATGGGACCTACTCAGGCTGTAATCCTTTTTCCTCCAGTTCTCCATCCCGATGGGACCCTGAACACATGTAGGCTCCTGTCATGAAGTCAGAGGGGCTAGGACTCGAACCCCAGTGAGCGATGTGGGATCTGGCTTCCTCTGCACAGCTCCTAACCACTGCACTATGGGGCAGGTCTGCAATGTGTAGACAGGCTATAAAGGACACTATTAGGACAACTGTGAAACCTGAGCGTGTTCTGAGGAATACATCAGTTGTATATCACCATTAATTCCTGATTTTGATGGTGGCATTGGGGATATATAGGAAAATGCCCTTGCTTGTAGGAAATAAACACCGACATATTTGTGGTGATGCAGCATCAAGTTAACAACTTATTCTCAAACAATGTGGGAGAAAGAAAGTTCTTTGTACTATAAATGGAATATTTGTGTATGAGACAGTTCAAAAAGAAACATACCTCATTTCTTTTTTTAAAAAAAATTTATTTATTATTATTATTTTAATTTGTTATACCCCCTGCACTCACCAGAGAGAGACAGAGAGAGAGAGGAAAAGCAAGCTGTCAGGTCCAGGACTTGAACCGTGGTTGACCATATGGGAGTCCAGCACCCCAATCACCATACCACCTACTGGCCCTGAAAAAATACCTACTTTCTTGACCTATCTCCATTCTTGCTCTTTCTTCCCCTACTTCTTTTTTTTTGGAGAGATTTTTGCTATAGGGTGCATGCGCTCGCCAGACAGACAGAGAGAGACATAGAGACAGAAAGTGAGAAATCACCCCCCAGGGGGGATGGTCACGCCGCAATCCCTTCTCCTCCACTCTCTTCTCGGGATCTTGGGCACGCACGCACACGCGCCCGGCGTGAGTTTTAAGCCACCGGGTCTGGGACGCGAACCGCGGTCGACTACGTGGGAGTCCAGCGACATAGCCATTACGCTTACTGCTGGTTCCCGTTCCCCTACTTCTTTTTAAAAATTAAAATAATTAATGAATTATTTTAGTTCAGAAGGCATGTGTGTTTGCCAGAGAGAGACAGAGAGAGAGGGGGAAAAGCACCTTCCTCAGTGGGGCAGGGTCACACTGTAATCCCTTCTCCTTCATCTCTCCATCCTCTCAGGATCTGGGACACGTATGCACATATACATGGAATGTTTTCCAAGCCACTTAGACTGGGATTTGAACCATGGTTGGCCATGTGGGATCTAGCTTCCCTGACCACTAGCCCAGAGGGCTAGTCCCTCCTCTACTTTTTAAACGAGTTGTCTAAAGTCCAATTCTTTTTGCATTTTTTTCTTGAACCACTCCAGTTTTCATTTCCATCACTGCTCTTACTAAGTTCACCAGTGACTTCATGTCGCTAAGTCAAAAAGACACTTTTCAATCCTCTTTTTGCAAGACACATCAGCGCAACTTGACAACTAATTATTAATTTTTCTCTACTTACAGCCCAGGACCCCACATTCTTCCAGTACCACCTTTTTTAGTCTCTTTTGCTGTTTCCTCCTCATTTCCTCTGACCTCTAAGGAATGGCATATCCCAGGATTCTGAACCCAAACTTTCCCTCCTACTCCCTTGGCAATTCATCCAGTCCAGCGGCCCTAAATAATATCCTTATGCTGAAGACTAATTTCTAGTTTCAATCCAGGCCTCTTTTCCAAACTGGACTTCTGTAACCAACTGCTTACTCCATGGTTTCCCTTGGATGTAGTGCCACAGGCATCTCAAATTCAACATGCCCACCACTTACCTGCTGTTCCTCTTCCTGCAACTCTACCCACAGTCTTTCCATAGAAATTAGTGGCGACTTCGCCCGTCTGGTTGGTGCAAAACCCTAGGAGTTATCCTTGAACCTTCTCTTTCCCCAGTCACATCAACAAATCCTGTTGTCTCCTGCCTATGCCTGGTTCTGGCCACCTCCATCTCTTGCTGTGGTTACCAGAGATCTCCTTACTGTCTCTGCTTCCATGCTTGCCCACTAGTCTATTCTTTTCTTTCTTTTTTAGAATTTTGTCAGAGATAGAAAGGGGGAAAAGCACCTTCCCCACAACCGGCTGGAGAGAGACAGAGAAAGGGAGAAAGCACTCCTGCCCCGGGGGGATGGTCATGCTGCAATCCCTTCTCCGTTTCTTCCTTCTTTGGGATTTTGGGTGCATGTGTGTGCACACATATGTGTGGCATGTTTTTCAAGTTCAAGTGGTCAGGTCCAGGACTTGAACTATGTAGGATTCAGGCCATGTGAGATTCGGATGCCTTAACCACCACGCCATTGACTGCCCTAGTCTATTCCTGTCATTTCCTAGTGGTCCTCCGTTCACTCTACCTAAAAGCCAAATCCCAGGCTGTCGCCATAGCTCAATGGCTGTGCGTGGGGAGCTGGATCCTGTGCTGTGGTTTGACTCCCGGCCCTAGAAGCTTGCAAAACATGCCAGGCACATGTGCATGCTCATGTGCACGTGTGTGTGTGTGTGTGTGTGTGTGTGTGTACCCAAAATCATGGTGGGAAGGAGAAATGGAGGAGAAAGGATTGTGGTATGAACACAACTCGTTGGGGGTGTGTGTGGGGTGCCTTCTCTCTTTCTGCCAATTCCACAAATACATACATACGTATTATAAAAAGAAAAATATTGTGTTACTATCTTTAAAAAAAAGAAAAGCCAAAGTTCCTGCATTGGGCTGCAAGACCCTACGTGGTCTCTTACTCCTACCAAAAGGCTAAGCATGAAAAGCTTGATAGCGCTCGATGACACGGAAGGTGTGTGGGAGGGCAGTCCTAGTTATATATCACTGGTAGGATTGTAATTATTAATATCTATAAACTAAATTCAGCATACACTCTGACCCAGCAATTCCACCGACAGGAATGTACCTTACGGAAACACCAAGTCCTTAAAGGCACGTATATGATGTTCACTACAGTGTTGTCTGTCAAGGCAAAACAAAGAAACGTGGCAAATCTGGCACATCCATCCGGTGGAATGCCATGTTTAAAAATGGAGATTTGGGGCTTTGGAGAGAACTCCAGGATATATTAAGTGCTGAGGGGATAAATGGATCAGTAATGAGAGGATAATCTCATTGTCCTATAAAAAGTGAACATAAACCTGCTGTGTGTATGTGCACTTAAAAAACATCTGCATGGATTATAAATTAACTCAGGTTGTCTGGGCAGTGAGACCGGGGATGGAGTATGAAGGAGAGTCTTCTTTTTCTTTGTATGTACAACAGTTTCCATTTATTTAAAACAAACAAACAAACAAATAAACAAAAGAGCATGAGCATGAGGCCAGCAGGTGATGTCCTGTTTAAGGTGTTGGACTCCCACATGGATGACCACAGTTTGAGTCCTGGACCTGGTAGTTTGAAAATCACGCTGGGCACATATGCATGAGTGCCCAAAATCTCAGGAGGAGGTAGGAGGAGAAGGGATTGCAGCTTGACAATCCCCCCCAAGGGGTGATTTCTCACTTTCCCTTTCACTGTCTCTCTGTCTCTCTCCAGTAAGTACAAATGCCCTATAGCAAAAATCTAAACAAACAAAAAAAGTGAACATATATTTTTTTATAATCCGTCTTAAATAATTACAGTAAAAATTTAAAAAGTCCTACCAGGGGGCCAACAGGTAGTGTAGTGGTTAAGGTGCTAGACTCCTACGTGGTCGACCATGGTTTGAGTCCCGGGCCCAGCAGCTTGAAACCCACGCTCGGCACATGTGCATGTGTGCCCCAAATCCCGAGAGGATAATGCAGGAGAAGGGATTGCAGTGTGGCAAAGCCCCCGGGGGATTTCTGGCTTTCTGTCTCTCCGGTAAGTGCACATGTCGTATAGCAAAAACCTTTCCAAAAAATATTAATAATAAATACATAAATACAAATTTAAAAAAGAGTTCTACCCCACCCAAAGATAAAAATGCTCGCCTATATTTGCTTTAAATTCATGTGGCTTTAAAAAAAATTATGTTTGAATAGCTCACACAGGATTACAGAATGGAGTATGTGTCTAGAGCTTGCTGCAATGCATAATTATTTCTTTTTAAACTTTTTTAGACAAGATCTCAGTACATCATGATCCTCCTGCCTCAGCCTCCCAAGTAGCTGGGGGCACAGCTGTGCACTGTTCAGAATGGGCCAAGAATCTAACCGGGGCCTCCTGTGTGTCTAATTGGCACACCCTACCACGGCCAAGCCAGGACTTTTTTGATCAAGAAAACAAAACAAAGAAATTTTGTAGAAAACCTAGGAAAGGATAAAGAAGAAAATAACCTAGAGATAAAGTAACTGGTAACCTAGAGA
Source organism: Tupaia tana (assembly GCA_026018925.1). Classification (NCBI taxonomy): domain Eukaryota; kingdom Metazoa; phylum Chordata; class Mammalia; order Scandentia; family Tupaiidae; genus Tupaia; species Tupaia tana. Next base: position 153,684,637 of record JAKSZU010000006.1, read on the forward strand.
AAAACCTCAATTTTCAGAAAACCTTTCTGGGACATTTCCTGCAAAACGCAGGTGCCCTTGAGGAGTGGAAGCTGGGTCCTTGTCATAATTTTGCTGGTGTTTGATGCCACTTCAGGGGTGGGAGGGGTAGTCTGGCAGTTTTGACTTCCTTTGTTTGGGAAACCCGGCAGCAAGGGCCTTGCACAAAAAGTAGGCAAACATTCATCCTTTGTTCTCAAAGAAAACAGTGAGGCCACCTTAATTCTGCAAACAGATGTTACAAGCTGAGATAGGAAGTGTTGTGCCTTAATGAGGATCAAGTGGTCTTTTAGCCAAACCCCTTCTTGAGGTGCAAGAAGAAATCAGATTCCTGGGAGTGTCTTTATTATTTTTTAAAAAATTATTTGTTTAACTTTATTTATTATTATTACTTAAACATTTGACCAGAGAGAGAAAGGAAAAGTGAGAAAGCAAGTTGCCAAGCCTGGAACTTGAACCAGGGTTGGCCATGTGGGAGTCTAGTACTTTACCCACCATGCCACCAGCCAGTCCCCCTGGGAGGGTCTTTAAACTCACCTGTGTGCTGCTGACCCCAAGAATTATTTCCGATGGGAAATTCGGTTGGTGGGAACACAGTTCTGTGGGCTGTGAAAGGCTCCTCTAGACTCAGCTCCCTGTACAGCATGCTGGGGAATCAGAAAGGACAGCGTCCCATCTTGGGGCGCTTGGGAAGGAAGGGCTGTCCCCAGACCCTGCCCTGCTGATGCTAGCCATCCTGGCCTGCCACCTGACAGCAGGGTCTTTCTCTAGTCAGCTCCTGCTGCCTTGGGCGCCAAGGTGGTACCTTGCATGCGAACACTGGAGAACAGGGCCTGGCAGTAGTCATTAGACCTTGGTGATACGAACGTGGATGGTTTCAGCTTGGAAGAGGCAGAGTCAGATTCAAATCCACCATGACAAACTCCTCAGAAAGGAAATGCGAGACATCTCCTACAGGCAAACGGTTCTAAGAAATGAGGTAATTAACCAGGTTCAAGCAGAGAAAAGGGCTTGAGGAACCAACACAGGCAGGAGAAAATGCGTGCTTGATATTTGGAGCCCACCCAGCAACACAGAGTAATATTACACATCAGCCCAGAAGGGCAGAAAGGCCATGGGGTAGGAACCTGAACTACAGACAGAGGTAAGGAATCTGGACCCAGGCCAGCTTCATAGCCTAGTGGTTAAGGCAGCTGCATCCCACATGGCTGACCCCTCAGTTTGACTCCTGGTCCCAGCAACTGGAAAAACATGTGTGTATGTGCCTGTGCCCCAGATCTCAAAAGCGTGGGGAAATGGAGAAGGGATCACGGGGTGATCGTGCCCCCTCTTTGGCAAGCACACACGCCCTCTGGCAAAACTAAAAGAAAACTGGATCCTGACTTTGATGAAATAAAACTGATCTAACCTGAGCCTCCTTCTAAATCTTGTTGATTTCTTTAATGACTGCATTAAACAAGGGAAACAGGAGATAGGAGTGGCCAGACGCAGGAGGGTACGAAGAGCAGTGACGGAGGAAGTCTGGCTGAGAGGATCCCCTACTCTTCCGTAAATGAGGAAAACCAAGGTCCGGAGAAGAGAGGCAACTTTTTGGTTAAAACCAGACTCAGTGGCTAGGACTCATTTTTATTTTTTTAAGAATTATTTATTCTATTTAATTTAATTAATTAATTTATTTGATGAAAGAGAGAAAGAGGGAAAAAAAAAGCCACCAAGTCCAAGACTCGGACCATAGTTGGCCATATAGGAGTCCAGTGCCCTCAACCACCACACCAACTTCCGGCCCCAGCTAGGACTCTTAACTTATCTAGTGCTCTCCCACCCTGTCCACGAAGAATGATCTACAGGTCAAAAAATGTGGAGATTAAAGTCCAGGCAGAGAAAAGCAAAGCTACTCCAAAAGGAACCATGCCTATGAGGCTCTGTCACTCTGCAGTCCTGGGAAAGCACGGAACCAAGGTTCAATCATTGAACCAGACTCCTTAAGTCATTGAACTTAAGGCTCAACGTTTTCACCTGAAGGATGAAATGATGCTTCGTGGGTAGGGCTGTGGTGGGAATGAAGGATTCTGAGGCTGCAAAATGGTAGGTGTTTGTCCTAATTAGGGAGTGACCTCACTGCACCGGGGGCACACTGTGGGGCTGGAGATGGGGCTAGGAGGAGTTAATGTAACAGGAGGTGCTGTTGATCCGGTCACGGGACAGCCCAGTGTCCTACAGTGTACCTGAGTTTGGAATGGGCCCAGAAATATTCCCTGCACAGGCACCCCAGCTCCGCTCAGCAAGCATGCAGAGCCCACGCAGGGTGGGACACGCTGAACACGTGTCTACAGGGCCCCCACCTCCCATGCATAAACTGTCCAGAGTCCCAGCCCCAAGTCCAGGGGTTCCAAGTGTGCACATCACCCAGGTGGCCTCCAGAACTCTCTGTGCCAGGGAGGTGGCAGGTGTGGGCTGTGCCAGGTGGGTGCTCTGGACAAGTCATGCCACACCTTGTAACCAGGGCAGGAAGGCCTCCTATGCGTAATCTGGCAGGCCAATGTGAGGTGAGACGGGTCATTATCCAGCTCCACGCACAACAGGAGGTCCTAGGGCAGAAAGCCACAAGCACATGGCCTCCTTGTGCCACATGAAGAATTGGAAAAAAATCCAGACCCTTCCATACAGCCTTTCTTGTCCTCTTCCCCCTAAACTGAGAACTTCAGAGAAGGGAAACTTCTGGTTGAAATTTGAGGTATAAGGAGAAACAACAGGCCAGCTGGTAGCATGGTGATTAAGGTGTTTGGATCTCACATGACTGACTGCGGTTTGAGTCCTGGATCTGACAGCTTGAAAAATACGCCAGGCACATGTGTATGTGTTTACCAAATCCCCAAAGTGGGGAGAAATAAAGAAGGGATTGTGACTTAGTGACCATGTCCCATGGGGAAGGGGAGCTTTCTTGCTCCCCTGCCTCTCTTTCTGTTTCTGGCAGCACCCATGGCGTGGTGGTTAAGGTACCTGGATCCCAAGTGGTCAACTGTGCAGCTGGAGTCCTGGACATGTAGGCTTGAGAAACACGTCAGGCACGTGTGTGTATGTGCGCACATGTGTGTGCCCCAAATCATGACTGGAGGGAGAAGTGAAGGGACTGAAGCACGACCATTCCCCATGGGAAAGGGATGCTTGCTTTTTTTTTTTTTTTTTGAGAGGTTTTTGCCATAGGGCACGTGTGCTTGCCAGAAAGACAGAGAGAGAGACAGAGAGACAGAAAGCGAGAAATCACCCCCCAGGGGGACGGCCACACTGCAATCCCACGCTGCAATCCCTTCTCTTCTCTTCTCCTTTTGGGATCTTGGGGATGCATACACATGCACCGGGTCTGGGACTTGAACCGTGGTCGACTACATGGGAGTCCATTGACATAGTCATTATGCCAACCGCTGGTCCCCAGGGGATGCTTTCTCACTTTCCTCTGTCTCCGGAGAATGCACAAATCCTTGACAAAATTAAAAAAGAAAAAAAGAAAAAGAAAGTGGCAAAAGAGTGAAGCCTAGCTGGGCCTCGTTTCACTCTGGCAATGGGAGGCACAGTCTGCTAACCACCTGCCCTCCAGCACCTGTGAATGCCCGTCCCAGCTGGCACACGTGGAGGCTCGAGTGCATGCCCTCCATCCTCCTCCTACCGCCCTCTCCAAGGGGTGCTCAGCCTTCTGCCTTGCCCATGCCCTGGGCCAGGGGAGTCTCCCCAACCTTCAGTTACCTGCTAGAGAGATGCCCGCTCTCCTAGTGGGGGCTGCCTTAGAAGAGACCTGGGAGTCCCTCAGTCTGGCACCCATACAGTGCCCTCCCACACAACAAGCCAAGTCCAGGGTAGGGAGGGACCTCCATGTTTTATTAGGGATACGGTAGAAGCAGAGGCTGGAAGCAGAGCAGCCGCGTTTTGAACAGATAAATTAACCGCAGTGTGGGGATGGGGGTACGGACTGGGCCAGGTGCTTTAATAAAAAACAAAAACAAAAACAAAACAACCAAAAAGACAGACAAACAGACCCCCAAGACATGGGGAAGGGGTGGGCAGCACCATCCAGACAGCAGGAGGGACCAGGGCAGAGAGAGAAGGCAACTTGTCCCCCTTACCCCAGGCTCCACCGGCATGGGGCCTCTGGAATGGCCCCGCGGGGGCCTCAGGGCAGGGGAGCAGCCAGGTTGGGCAGAGATGGCACAGCTGGTGGGCAGGAAGCCCAGCACCACAAGATGGCTCGGCCTGAAGCAGGAGCTGGGGGCTGGGACCCAGTGGCCTTGAACCCCAGTCCCTTAGAGGAAGAGCCTCACTCTGGGCAGGAGGAGGGGCCTTGGTGGGGTCTCTCCCTGAGCTGAGCACGGTCACCTCATCCAGAGCAGCGGCGAGCAGTGGGGTATGCCAGGGACCCCCTTCACCTCCTTATCCACCTGCCTCCTTGGTCCTTCCAGAGAGGGGCCCTGTTGGCTCCGAGGGCTGGTCCAGTCTGTGGTCCCCAAGTCCAGAGGGGGACATGGTGTGGCGTAGCCCCTTAGCCCTGACTCCCGCAGGAGGAGAGCGAGTCATAGAGTGAGTCACTGAGAGACTCTGAGGTCTCCAGCCCTGGAGGGCCCCCACTGGCCACTCTGCCTTCCTCGCCCATGTCCGAAGTGCTGGGGGTGCGGCTACCCCCAAATGCTGGGCCCGGCGGCGTTGGGGCTGGACGGCTGGGCTCCAGGCTCCGCTTCCGGTCCACGGGCAGGGCCTGGCAAAGGAGGGGCAGCTTGGGAGGAAGGTCCTCTCCAACTCTTGGCCCAGTCAGAGAGCGCTGGGCCTGTGGGTGCATTCTGCCCACCCGAATGGGGTACTAGAGAGGGGGCCTTCAGAGGAGGGGTGCACTTCAGAGGAAGTGGGCAGGAGGTATCACTAAGCAAGGCTTCAGGGAGGGCTGGAAACCCCGCCCCTAAGAGAGGTGTATAACAAGGGCAGGTTGGGGCTGCCAGAAGGGTGCCCAGGGGGTACTCCCTCGAGCCTCCTCCCAGACAGTGTGGGAGGAGGCCATGCAAGAGCCAGGCTTTACCTCACTAGAGGAGATGGTCTCTCTGTGCTGTTGCCCCTGCCCCAGTCCTGTTCCCTTCCCTTTCCCAATTCTCACCATGGAGGTTCTGGGCAGTCCCTCCAGTTGTCGGGGTGGGCACAGGTAAGGGTCGGCGGAGCTGCTGGCTGTCCTGGTGTTGGGGAAAGTCCAGTTCTTGGCCAGCTGGACAGGAGCGGGAGGGCCTGGGTCTTCGCAGGGATCTGACCAGGAACAAAGGGAGGGTGCACGGAGCCAGCTAGCTCCCGTAGAGCTCCCAGGACACATACACCCCTCCCTCCCAGCTGGGCACTCACCATCGGTGCAGGTTGGGTGGCCCCGGTGGCCAGGAGCAGCGGCGAGCAGCGCGGGAAAGGCTGGCATGCTGGGGTGCCGCCCGCTCACCAGCAGCTCCTCTATGCCCGGCACTTCCCGCTCCAGCGTGTGGGCGCGGCGCGGTACTTTGGTAAGGGGTGGTGGTCGAGCTGGGGGTACTCCAGGTGGGGGCTCCAGCCGTGGCGGCTTGGTCTTGGGAAGGTTCTTGCTGGGGGTCCCACTGCTGCCATGGTCTGGAGGTGGGAAGGTCCCAATGCCACTGTCCAAGGTTCGAGTCAAGGATCCACAGGCTGGGGAGGGGAGGGCACAGCTCAGCCCTCTGCCTGCTTCCTTGGCTCCCTGTCCCAGCCCAGGATCCACCCCCACCTGCCCTGGGCTTGGGGAGGGGCGGGGAGGGAGATGATCAGGAAGTCCCCAAGGGCAGTGTGGGGTGTACTCTGTGCAGCCCTCGTGCCCACTTGGTGCCTGGTGCTTGCTGTGGGGACAGGAAGGAGTATTGCAGGTGGGGGAGCGGGCCCCACACTCATCTTCAACCCTGCTGACCTGTGAAGTGTGCGGTGGGCACTGGCTCAGCCAGGCCGTCCTCGGTGGGCAACTCTTCCCGCCTCCCTGGCTCGCTGCTCAGCTGTGTAGGGCACAGGTGACCTCATAGTTGGCTCCTATCCCCCTAGACCCTCCCCTTACCCCAGGGAGTAGGAAGCTGGTATGAGGAATGAGTATTAGGGCCTGGGAGTGTGGGTCTAAGAGCCCCACAGGCTGTCAGCCCTTGGGAGCCTTCTCCCCACCCCCCAGAGACATGAATGTATCCCACAGCTCCAGGCCCCCAAGAAGGGCAGCCCTCCGGGAGGTAGCGGCCTGGTAGGACCACAGAGCCAGGACCTTTTCTCCAAGAACTTACCTTTCCAGGTTTCCCACAGCCCTGAAGAGGGCCTACCAGGCCATTTCGGGGCCCACAGGCTGGCCAGGGGCTCTTGGGGTCAGAGGACACCGGCTGGAAATCTCCATACTCAGGCTTGGGCTCCCGCCAGCTCTTGGGCGGCAGCTCCTTGCCATCCACCCTAGGGGCAACCGGGAAGAGGGCGGTGAGGGAAGCCTGGGCCCGCCCAGTTGTCTGGCCTGGCACCCTCCACTGGGTGCTGGCCGAGTGGGGCACTCACTGCCACTCAGCCCCGAGGAAGGGGACATGCTCTTACCGCCACCCCCTCCTGACACTGCAAGAGCCAGGGACCATAGGAGAGAGCTCGGGGGAACAGCAGGTGCAGGAGAACAGCTGCGAGGAGCTCCCCAGGCCTACCCAGGGTCGAGCCTCGAGACCACTTGACAGCGCTTACGATAGACCAGCAGACCCAGGCAGGTCCTGGTCCATGTGGAGCACACCCTGCCGCTCCAGGGGGACTTCTGAGCACATTTGCCGTCCAAGCCACACCCCTACCTGGGGCCCAACCCCTGTGGATTTTCTGCCTTATCCGGCCCAGACAAGGCAACTACAGGACGGGCGAGTGCCTTCTCTACACTGCAGCTCCCACCGTGGCAGGGACCGAGGGGCTCCTTCCTTGTCCTTTCCCGAGGGAGAAGACCACCGTCAGCCCCTAATTAGACCTAGTATTCACTTTACCATGCGCAGAGGCCTCCGGCAGGCTACCTTATCTGACAGGGAGGCGATCCAGGAAAACACAGGCTGTTGACTCCTCTCAAATCAGAGCTGTATCCTGGCCTGTCTGACATCAGCCACCAAGGAGGGAAGCTGGGATGTAAACCTGACTTCGGACTCAAGCTCCCAATCTTTTTCCAGGCCAGGTCACTCACTCCCAAATCCCTCTTATTTCTAGGAAGCCCGACCTCTCAGAAAAAGCTCCAGACCCAGGCACACACTCAAAGGGAAAAGTGGTCCCAGCACTGAGGTACCCGCTGCAGCCTCAGGCCCTCACCTGTTGAGCAGCTGCTGCATGAAGGTATCCGCGCCCTGGTACATGCCGGCCAGCTGGCCCTGCACCTGCCCCAGGCCTGTGCTGGGCCCTGGAGCTGGGCCCCCGGGCCGCGGCCGGGCCCTGCTGCTCAGGTAGGCCTTCTCCTCCTCCAGGGCCCGGCGCAGGTCTTCTGCCTTAGCCATCAGCTTGGAGATATTGAGGCTCTCGGCTTCCAACTTCCGGGCTTCCATCTTGACCTCCTTCCGGAGTGGGGAGCCCCCACTGGCCCCTTCCTTGGTCTTGGTGGCCTCTGTGCGGCGGTTCAGTGCCGGCAGCTTGCTTTTCTTAAGGCCGAACCAGCTGGCGATGCTGCTGGTGTTACGGTGCTTGGCCTCGGTGCCCGGCGCCCGTTCCTGGCCCTGGAGCCGCAGCACATTTTCCTCGATGCCCTTCATCACCTTCTCCTCGATGGCTGAGTGTGGGGCCGGCCCCTCGGGGCCCTGGCTCGGGTCAGTGGGGCCAGGTACTGGGGGTGGGGGCTGGGCTGGGGTGCTACCACAGTCTGCCCAAGGCAGACCCTTCCCCTTGTCGGGCTTGGGGGGCTCCTTGGTGACTGGAGGTGCTGGAAGTCGGGGGTACTACCTTGGTCGGTGACTTGGATGGCAGCTTGGTAGGGCTACCGTGAGGGCTCTTGTTAGGCTTGCCCAGGCTGGGGGCTGAGGTTGGCACTTTGGCAGGCGTACGGGGTACCTGGGGGCATAGGGCCCCTGCCAGCCGGCTCTTGGCCAGCTCCACTTTGGTGAGGCAGCTCCTTGGTGAGACAGGCTCCAGGTCCACCCGGGCCCCCATGGAGTGAGACGAGTAGACTCGGGCTCCGGGATCCCCCCCAAGTCCAGGTTCCTGCTGCTTCAGGCTGCTTGTGCCTAAGGCCACTGCTCCCCGCAGGGCCCCCTTAGCTTCTGACTGCTCAGGGGGTCTGGGGAGAACCACGTCTCCAGTACTCTCCCCTCCCCGCCCCGATCCCCGGGCCTTCTCGGTGCCAGGCCTAGCTGGCAGTCCATTCTTCTCTGGGCCCAAAGGCCCCTCGGAGCCTGTCTTCAGTTTCCCCAGGGCTGCCAGTCTGTCCCGCAGAGGTGTGTAGCCGGGGTCCCCTGGCCGCCGCCCTGACCCCTGGCTGGGCTTCTTGGACGAGCCGCCGGGGGTCCTGCGGCCGGGATGGGGAGACTCGGAGCCTGCCTTGTCCGAGCTCTTCTCCTGGGGGATCCCGTAGGGGCAGGATTCTGGAAGGCAAGGGCTGGGGGGGACTCCAGGGCTTCTGAGACCCTCAGGAGCCTGTGGCACCTCCAGAGTCAGCTGTGGGTAGGTGGGCACCTGCAGCGGGGATGGGGGTGGCTCTGGGGAAGGCCCCCTAAAGGTGCTCCGGGAAAGGTCCAGGATGTTCTCATAGCAGGGAGACCCCCCTGGTCCTGGGGACAGTGAAGCTGACAAGGCTAACTGCGGGGGTCTGAGCTGTGTGGAGTCTGGGGTTGTGGAGGAGGGTAAAGGGCTGGTGGGCAGACCCTGAGCCCCTTCCGGGGACAGCTCTCCTCCACCCAGACCCCTGCGGGCCAGCAGTGGGGATGGGCTGCCGTCTGAGCCACTGTTCCGACAGGGGATCCGGGAGTTCCGCGGAAGCTGGGGGCTGAGCTGGGGGCCGCCTGGGCTGGGGACCTTCTCCGAGGCTGGAGGCAGCTTTAGGAACTTGAGACCTCTGGCTGGAGAGGGCAGAAGGGGTTGCTGGGCTTCCCCAGGAGAAGGGGGACCAATTTGGAGCTGGCTTTTCACCTGAGATGAGGAGTGGGGGTGGCCAGGCCGTAAGCCCAGTGGGGCATCCCCTGTACCCACAAACATGCTGAGGAAGGGGAGGGGCCCCTGGCAATCTGAGGTAGCACCAAAGCCTGGCCTGTGGGCCTCTGGGGTACCCCCACCCCAAGCTGACTTGGGGAGGCCTTTGGGCTTAGACAGCTGTGGGAGTCCCTGGTCTGGGGAAGATGGTTGTCTGGAACCTGGGTGGTCCCCGTTGAGTGGGCCCGCAGCCCCAGCCAAGAAGGCCTGTAGGTAAGACTCTGTATCCTCAAGCAGCTGGCCCAGGTTCAGCTGTTTGCGGGCCAGGGCCCCGAGCAGGGTGTCAGGGCTGGGAGCCTCATTGGGGTCACCAGCCTCATCAGAAGAGGAGGAGGAGCTGCTGCCTGTGGCACAGTGTGGGCCAGAGCTGGTACCCTGGGCCTGGGGGGTGGCCCTGCTAGGGCCCCAGGGCCGCCCGGTACCCTCTTCCTCCCCTAGGCCTCCCAAGAGGCGCTCCCAGCGCAGCAGGCCTCCCAAGTTACCAGGGCCTACAAGCAGGTAGGGGGCCCAGGGTGCGGGTTCAGTCTGGGGTGGGCCACACAGTTCGCCATTGATGGGCTCAGGGGAGATAGGACCCTGGCCGGGAGGCTGCCAGGGGGTGGCGGGTGAGCACAGCAGTAAGGGGTCAGTCTCTTCCAGGGCTCTGAGCACCTCCAGAATCTGGGCTTTCTTCCGAAGGAACGGGGACAGGGCATCCAGTGCTGGGGGCGGGGTGGCCGGGGGGCCTGGGCCTCCTGGCCGCAGCTGCTGCTCCCAACACACCTTGGGGGGAAAATAGCATGAGGAGGAGACCAACTGTAGCTGGAACCCTGCCCCCAGCCCAGGCTCAGGCCCTCGGCGGCATTAGTCAGGCCCAGGGCTGGCCTGCTTATCTGTCCCTAGAATGAATGCACAACTTTGGGGACATTACGGTTCAGCTTCCTCAAGGGCCCCTCAATCTTGGTGACCCCAACTTTTCTTCCTGGCACACTCACGGTTGGATAGGCTCCCCACACCCTCTTCTCGGTCATCCCAGCTCCCCACTCTCCACTATTATTTGGATCAGCAGGGCTGACCTACATCTCTGACCTCCATGGCTGTCCCAAGGAAGGGAGGCCTAGTCTTCAGGCTCCGGAAAGAACACAGAGGCTCAAGAAGGGGCTGTGATGTGGCCAAGTCCCAAGGCAGTCACTGCAGGCAAGCCCAGGCCTTCCCAGGTCAGAGAGCCAAGCCCACAGCCCTGACCCAGCAGAAGACAGGAGTATTCCACACAACCCCTCCCTGCCGCTACCCAGCCCCTCGGGTGTAGCATGTTCTGGTTAACTACAGAGGCTCTGGTTCTTGACTGGAGGGGTCAGGTCCCAGTTCCACCTTGCTATATGACCTTCAGTGAGTTATCTGACTTGTAAGCTTCACTGCGTCATCTGTGAAATGGGACAGTCATTATGTTTACACTCATAAAATGCAAGAAATGAGACCCAAGGTGTGCCGCACGGTGCACGGCACAGAGCGAGAGCTCAGCAAGTGTTAACGATGACTCCTATGACATTACTAATGTGTTTGCTCAGAGGGCCGCTGGCTGGGGGTGGGGATGTTTTCCTGGTATGAGGCTAACAGCTGAAGGCTCACACTCCCAGCCTGGACAAGAGTGTGCACTCAAAACAGCCCTTCCTCTGGGACTCGTTAGGAAACAGCCGTGAAGTACCGACTGACTAGCCTCTAGCCAGAGCAGACACAGGCCACTAACCCAGCCCTCCTACCTCTCTCTGCCCAGCACAGCGCCCCAGAGGCAGCGAGGTGGCCGGTCCTTCTGCGGAGCTCAGGGAAGGGGAGGCTGGCGGCTCTGATGGCGGCTGGAGTGGGGTAAGCGGGATCTGCAGAGGGAGAGGCAGAATTAGCCTGCTGCTGTCTGGCCCAGGTTCCTATCCCTCATAAAACCAGGCCTTCCCACCTAGGACTGCTCCTTCAGGGATGTCTCCTGGCCCAAGGTGCCACTCTAGCACCTGCTACTCCCACGTGCTGGCAAGAGGAGCCTCAGGAGGTGAAGGCACAGGCAGATTTGAAGGCCGCATAAGCCCAGGTGGCAGAGCCAGGTCTAACCCAGGTGCCCATCTCAGCTGCAGGACTGCTCTGCTTTTCGGTGGTGCTCCCGTCCCTATCACAAAGGGGAAGGCTCTTCCTGCTCTGACCACCAGTCCCGGAGGATCGCAGGGATGGCTGAGGCTAGCGGTCTTAGGAAAAAGATGGCGGGAGTTACTTGCCTTTCCTACCCAGCGTCATCAGAAACACCTACTCCAAGCACTGCAAAGGGAGGATTTAATCAAGGGCCCTTTCCCTCAGTCCCTGAGAAGGTAATTTCCTTCTTCCAGGCTCCTTGGTCGATATGAGCCAGCTCTAACTCTCCCCTCTCCTTCCCCTAGACCCTGTCTCTACAGCGGCTCTCTGTCTCTGCTCCGGCCCCCACAGCCAGCCCTCTGTGCAGATCTTCCCAGCTCTGGCCTGCATGCTGCCAGCATTTCAATCTGTCTCCTTGACCTGGTTTGGTGGCCTTTCCCTCTCCCATGTACAAGGAGGCCTCAGGTATCTTTTTGTTTCTTTTTTCTTTTTGAGAGGATTTTGCTATAAGGTGTGTGCGCTCGCCAGAAAGACAGAGAGAGACAGAGATAGAAAGCAGGAAATCAACCCCCGGGGGGATGGCTGCAGTCCCTTCTTCTCCATTCTCCTCTTGGGATCTTGGGCATGTACGAACATGCACCCAGCATGATTAAGCAACCAGGTCCAGAACTCGAACCACAGTCGACTGCATGGAAGTCCAGTGACATAGCCACTATGCCAACTGCTGGTCCCATCTTTGTTTCTTCTAAAGAATCTTTATGTTCAAAACCTCCTAGACTTGCCCACTGCCCATGGAAACCAGTGTGAACCCTAGGCTCAGCCTGCTGGCTCTCCCCTGATACTGTCTCCAGCTTTATCACACTGTCCCTTCACATTCTCTGTCCCAGCCAAGCTGAGCAGCTGGCCCATATCCAATGTCTTCTCCTTTTTTTTTTTTTTTTTTGGGGGGGAGAGGTTTTTGTTATAGGGCGTGTACGCTCGCCAGACAGACAGAGAGAGACAGAGAGATAGAAAGCGAGAAATCACCCCCCAGGGGGGGATAGCCACGCCGCAATCCCTTCTCCTCCATTCTCCTCTCGGGATCTTGGGCATGCACGCACACGCGCCCGGCGTGAGTTTTAAGCCACTGGGTCCGGGACGCGAACCGCGGTCGACTACGTGGGAGTCCAGTGACATAGCCATTATGCTAACTGCTAGTCCCTCCAATGTCTTCTCCTTAAAGGAACCTTCCCTAGCCCATCTCTGATGGCTCCCACAGACTTTTGGACAGCACTGTGGCATTCCGCTATGTCACACAGCTGCCTAAGACCTGCCTTGGCTCCCAGCAGTGCTAGCCTCCCGGGGTCACAGGTCACAGACCTTAAACAGGGCCTTATGATTCAGTCCAACTCCATGTGTATGGGCAAAGGTGCTGTTCACAAGAACAGCTTAATTAGGGACCAGCAGATGGCATAGCGGTTACGTCACTGGACTCCCACATGGTTGACTGTGATTTGAGTGCTGGACCCAGTGGCTTGAAAATCACTCCAGCACGTGTGTATGCGTGCCCAAAATCCTGGGAGGAGAATGAAGGAAAAGGGACTGCAGCATGGCCATCCCCCCTGGGGGGTGAGTTCTTTCCTTCTCACTGTGTCTGTTTCTCCCCTGCACCACACTCTGTGAGCAAACGCTCCCAAGACAAAAACTTCTTTAAAAAAAAAAAAAATCCAGCTTAATTGGCATCGGCTCAAGGACACTTACATCCTAGCAGAGCAGGGCTTGGGAGTCACATTCATGACCAGATAGTTGCCATTACCCACTATCTCCTATGGGCCAAGCACTACATCTCATCTCATACTCACAATAGCCAGGGGCAGAAGGACTTTTATCCCCGTTTATAAGGAAAACACCCTAGTTAGTTTGCTCAAGGTCACACAGCTAAGTAGCTAAGTTAGAGATCCAACCCAAGTTTACCTGAGGCCAAGGCTCATGTTCTTTCCATCATGTCATGCTCCCTCTGGGAAAGACAAACCTATTGCCCCAAACCCCAAGAAATCACAGAATTCATTTAGGGAAAGAATGATTTAAGGCTGCTCGACACCTCTGTTATCAGTGGTCAGGGAGAAGGGTTTGGTGAGGTAGGCTTGGCAGGTGTGGTGAGGCCTCTGGGGAGCCCAGGGCAAACCCTGCAGCAGGGCCAGATATAGGACAGGGAGACCTTGTCACTGCTGCACCGGCCTGGTGAGATGGGGCCTCCAGAAAGGCTGGTGACAAGGGGCTTCCTCTGTAAGGAATCAGGCCTGCCAGGGAGCAGAGGGGCTTCCAGCTCAGGGTCTAGGGGCCAAAGTTGCCTGGTTTGCATCAGAGAGACACATACATACACACTTGTACATACACACATGCATGCATGTGTCCATGCACGCATATGCACAGGAAGTGCTTCTCTTTTTGTCAAAGTGGAAGAGGGGGAAGACTGGCTGACCTCCGAAACAACCCACTGCTTACCTCAGCCACCTGGAGCTGCTTTTGATCCTCCTACTCCCTATCGCTCTCCATCCTCGGGGGACCCTGACAGAATAACTCAACTGACATCTTAACTCAGCCAGGGGTCGCTCCTGGTAGCCAACTGCTTCTCCTGGGAAGGCAGGGTCAAGGCAGCAGCAGAGAGCAGCGTCACACACGTGTGTCAGTGGTGGGCATGTGCAACTATTGTGCACACTGGGTTACCCAGGGGAAGCTCCTTTTCTGACCTCTCTGTGACACCAAGCCCTGGGCTGCCTTACGCCCAGCCCCACCCTGCCTCTGGCCAAGAAGAGATGTGTTTGTAGTCAAAGGGGCCTCTTGAGAGCTTGAAATAATTACATTTGCAGCCTCCACCCATCTCCCCACACAAGGCAGGAGCAAGTGCGAACCATCCAGATGGACGGGGAGCACCTGGGAGGTGGGGGACAGCCAGGCTTGAGGGGACCCAGGTAGCTTTCACCCACCTAAGGTGCATATCTGTGGGGTCAAGCAAGCCTTCCCGGGATGGCCACGGCCCCGGGGTTGGAGGGGGATGACTGATGGCCTTCCTCTAGAGGTGCACGTGAGAAAAGAGTGAGGATGCTGGTAGGAGAGCAGGCAGGACGTAGAGTGATGGTGGCGGGGAGGAGAGGCACACGCGCCCACCTGAGGGAGGGAGCCTGTCGTGAGCTGGAGTTTCTGCTGAAACAGGGCGCTCAGCATCTGGTTCTGCCGCTCCAGGTCGAATACCCTCTTCTTTAGCTTGATGCACTCCTCCCGCAGGTCCTGTGCCACCAGGAGGAGGTGGAGGAAGAGAAGAGCAGGGAGAAGGGGATGAGCACTGTCTTCTTTCTCAGAGCAGCATGCATGGGTCCTGGCTGGAGGCTCCAGGAGCCCTGCTAGGCACGCCCTTCTGCAACCTCCTTCCATGAGGGATCTGAGTCTGCCAGTGTTTGCAGCTATCGAGTCTTCTAGGAATGGTGCATTCTCTAAAGTTTACCACCTCTGCTGGGAGGTAAATTCCATTTTCTTTGTCACCTATCTCATCCCTGAAGCCAATTCCCCGATTCTGAAGAAACTACACACCAGGACCAGCAGTTAGCGTAATGGCTATGTCACTGGACTCCCATGTAGTAGACTGTGGTTCGAGTCCTGGACCTGGTGGTTTAAACTTACGCCGAGTGCGTGTGCGTACGTGCCCAAGATCCCGAGAGGAGAATGGAGGAGAAGGGATCACAGTGTGGCCATCCCCCCTGGGGGGATGATTTCTTGCTTTCTGTCTCTGTCTCTCTCTGTCTTTCTGGTGAGCGCATGTGCCCTATAGCAAAAACCTCTCAAAAAAAAGAAAAAGAAACCACACACCAAAGAAGGGCCTACATAAGACAGAGGAAGACCCCGGGGCCAGAGTGGTCCATGTGCCAAGGAGTTATTCACAGTATATGAGTAAATCTTTAGATGCCACTTAGGCTCACAACATTAACAAACTTAAGTCCATCATAACCTGGAGAAACCAACTGGGACCAGGGTAAGGGAAGGATTGAAGCCCAAATCAAAGTTGCCACAGCCCAGAGGCCAATGCTGTACCCAGGGTCTACCCCAAGGCAGAGGGCCGAGGATTGGGGCATCTCCAGTGCCTACTCACCTTCTGGTTCAGCAGTGCCTGCACCACATGGTTGGCAACCTGGGGACAGAAAACCCAAGGCAGAGCTGTCAGCCAACCCAACTTCTGCTGAAGGCAGACAAGCGGACCCACCCTGGGGACTGACACTGTCCCCAGCATCAGTCCCACTGCAGACCCCACTGACCTCGTCCAGGCAGCGCTCATACGTCTCCCGCTGGTTTTCATTGGCCTGGGCAAGTGCCGAGTTCTCTGCCTACAGAAGTGAGAGGGTTATAGTGCAAAAGGGGGGCTGCGGGGACCACTCTTCTTCCGGGCAAGTTTCTTTTGGGGAAGGGGAGGCAAGGAGTCTACAACCCTTTATTCTAGCTCTTGGCTGAGATCGGGTCCTCACTTGGGGAGCTCTGCAGACACAGACCACAGGCAGCGAGAGGAAGGGCTGGTGTCTACAACCCCAACCTCAGTCAGTGAGGCTGCGGGTGGCGGGTGCTGGGGAGAACAGTGGCTAGGAGGACCTGAGGTAGGGGGTGGGCAGAGAGGGCTGCAGAGAGGAGGAGAGGGCCTTAGTATGTGCTGAAGAACCTGGCTAGACTCCTGAGCCCGGGGCGTCCAATCCCTTCCTCCCGTGGCCTCTGTGACTACCCCATTCCCTACAGCTAGCAGCGGCATGACAGTAGGGAGAAGAGAGGTAAGGGAGGGAGACATTTGGGGGTTAGGACAGCTGCCCCTGTGCATAGTACCCGTCCCTGAGCTGCCACCAGGTCTGCAGAGCTAAGAGCAGGGACAGGGCTTCTCAGAGGAGCTCTGCTAAGGAACATTTGGCTCTTCTCTGGCCTGGCAAATCAGGCTGCAGGAAGGCCATCTGTACCAAAACTCCAAACTACATGCTCAGAGGAAGAGGCGGCCCTGCCTCCGAGAGCTCCACTGTTACTGTTACCCCGCCCTGCCCATGTTGTACCTCCAGCTCCCGCAGCCGGTGCAGAAGCTCCTGGCAGGTGTCTGGCTCCATGCTGCCATCACCACCCTCTCCTGGCCTCGGGTTTCCAGGAGCACCCGCGGTCTGGTCCATGGCCTCCGACATCAGGCCCTGGGAAAAAGTGAGAGAAGCCCTGGCAGGCTGCCCCAGGGCACAGAGGGAGTGTGTGGGGGAGGAGGACAAAGGACTCTTCGGTATTACGAGAGTTTGGATCAGTGCGACCTATGTGCCAGGGACACTGTAACAACTCAGGGCCAGGCAGGGCATCTCCTGGCCCTGGGACACATGCACATTTTCCCCATTTTAAGAACAGGGAGCATTGTTTTACAAGCCCCTGCACTTGCACACACAAGGCCATACCGACACCGGGCAAGGAGCTGAGGCCTGAATCCTCCACTGGGACTGGCCTCAAACCGGCAAGTCATTCAGGCTCCCTGTGCCTCAGTCTCCCATTCGCGAAACAACACTGACAGCACCTCTCTCACTCAGCGTTGCAAAGATTAGGTCTGTGAAGGTGATTGGAAGAAGTTAAAAACAAGGGACCAGCAGTTAAGAGTAATGGCTATGTCGCTGGACTCCCATGTAGTTGACTGCAGTTTGAGTCCTGGACCCGGTGGCTTAAACTCACGCTGGGTGCGTGTGCGTGTGTGCCCAAGATCCCGAGAGGAGAATGGAGGAGAAGGGATTGTTGTGTGGCCATCCCCCTTGGGGGGTGATTTCTCGCTTTCTGTCTCTCTGTCTCTCTCTGTCTTTCTGGTGAGCACATGCGCCCTATAGGAAAAACCTCTCCAAAAAAATAAAAACAAAAAGAGAAGCTAAAAACAAAAAACTACTTAAAGCATGAGACTGTTATGACTCCTCACAGTAACAATAATTATTGAATTTAACAAGTAAGTCAACCAGGATTTTGTCCTAAAGGTGAATGGGCCCCTGCCTGGGACAGGGACAGGCGTTGGCCTGGCGTGAGCAACTTGCTCAGTTCATTCACTCACTTGGTAACCAAAGGGTCCTTAGTGTCCTAATTCTGAGAAACAGGCAGAAAGATTCCTTTCTTTCTTTCTTTTTTTTTTTTTTACTTTTTATCTACATTTATTTTATGCTGACTTTATTCCTGTGCCATAAGTTTTTGTTTTTTCAGTTTCTTCTGGGATATCTTTTTCTTCTGTGCAACTTCCTCTTCCGGTTTAGGAACAATTTGCTCCTTTTCAGTGAGGATCATCTGGATGTGGCAGGGGGAGCTCACGTATGGGTTAACCCATCCATGAGCTCTGTACATGCGACGGCACATCTTTGGTGCCTTATTCACCTGAATGTGCTCAATGACCAGAGAATCCACATCTAACCCCTTACGTTCAGCATTACTCTCTGCATTTTTAAGCATGTGCAGCAAAAATTCAGCACTCTTTTGGGGCCACCGACCTTGTGTCCAGCCCCACTGTTTAGCCTGGGCACATCTACCAGCTCCACCATTGTAACGACGGAATAGCACACACTGCTTCTGTAAAGTGACAGCCTTCAGATACTTGGTGGCTTTTCGGATATGCATACCCTTGATGGCCTGGGCAGTTTCACGAGTGTTCTTAAAGTGAACATGAAGATTTGAACCTCTTGACTTGCATGACTTTGTGGGGTTCTCTGGGTCAAGTGAATAGCGAACCATTTTCAAAGTTTACCTCAGGCCGCTAAGGAAAAGAGCAAGATTCCTTTCTTATAGTGTCCTTGTGAGAGTCAAACGTGACCACCTATGGGACAGCAGCTGGAGGACCAGCCTGCCAAGGTGCTGGCTATATAACCTGGACCATGGAGGACAGAGGCCCCCGCAGCCCCCACCCAGGCAGCTGAATGCATGCCCCTCCCCACCCCTCCCCTCTGGTCCCCATCACCAGCATGCACAGGCCCCCGAGTCCCTCACCCGTCTCTGCCTCCTCGCCCAGGCTGGCACGCTCACTCTAGCATCCAGAACAGCCACCTCGCCTGTGGAGAAAAAAGGGCGAACAAGAGGGTGCCAGTCGGCACTCTAGGGGCACAAGTGGCCTCTGCTGTGTGCCAGGCACTGGGCCAGAGAGCCCTGCCTTCAGGAAGTCTCCACTGCACTGGATGAGGCTGATGATACTCTACATCGGGTCATGGTATGTTAATGACACGGGCGATGACAATTAAGCAGAGACCTGAATGAAGTCCTATAATGGGAGAAGCATTTGGGTGCAGAGGAAGGACCCAGGGTAAAGTCCTCAGCTCTGAGCCAGCAATCAGCTGGATAATAGATGAGAGGAGGAGCCCACAGTGTTTCACGACCCTCCACAACATACACTGTCGCCCGTAAGCCTCATAACCACAAAGGGAGTCACATGTTGTTATCAATGCCTGTACTTCAGATGAGGAGACCAAGGAACAGAAGTTATGCTTGCATACATCAAGCGTATCCTGTGTTCTCTGAGTTTCTTTTGCACCCTTATGTCTCATTTTCCTAACGACCTTGGAAGAGGGGCACCAGCCTGGGGGAAGAAGCAGGCACCAGGGCAAGGGACATTCCTCCAGTCAATGGTGGGTTCGCAAAGCACACTGGACCTGGCCTCCCCGCCCATCTGTACACACCCAGGCTGAACTGCAAGTGCACAGTACAACTCACAGGTAAGCTCCGTATCGTCCCAGGGCTCCTTGGAGGCAGAGCCTGTGTACAGACTTCTGGTGCTTCGCTGCTGGACAGATCTGGGTTAGAATCCTGACTACAGAATCACTTTCCTCACCTGTAAGATGGGGATAAGTATACTTGGACCAGAGAGTTTCTGGAGGAGGAAATGAGACAATCTGTGTGGAGCGTCTGGCATGCACTTGTACATGAGGTCTTTCATATTAGCGTGTGCTGACCCAAACACAGAGCAGAGCCCTGGGGCTACCCGAGGGCCTGCAGCTACCTAGTTTGATCATACATAGGCAGGTCTGAAATCTCAGGCCCCTCACCTGGGGTCTTGGCTGTAGGAACCCCTGAAGTCCTCAAAGGGCTCCTAGCCAGCTCTCCGGCCCCAGGGTCAGCCCAGACTTCATCCTTTTCTGCCTGATACCCCAGAAAGAGAAAGTGGCCAGTTTTTTGTTTGTTTGTTTGTTTGTTTTTAAAAGATTTTGCTATAGGGTGCATGTGCTTGCTGAAGAGAGAAAAACTGAGAACACACTTCTCCCAGGGGGAAGGCCATGCTGCAATCCTTTCTCCTCTCAGGATTGTGGGCATGCACGTACATGCACCTAGTATGTTTCCAAGCACCCAGGTCCAGGACTTGAACCACAATTTGCCATATGGAATCCAGCTACCTTAACCTCCACGCCAACTGCTGGCTCCAATGGGTGGATGTTTTGATGCCAGGGGTAACAGTAAAAGGAGAACACTTCTTTGTGAGTGTGTGTGTGTGTATCTGATAGTAAGATGGGGACTTCTGAAAACAGAGGAAAAGGAAAAGTGATGTAATACCTATTTTTAACACTCCATAACAATCTTAAGTCTTCTGTTATTTTAACATCATAAAAATCTATCATGTATAACTTGGTTTTCTCATAACATTATCGTGGTTGATTATATTTAGAAATGTATAAGCCTGGGAAAAAAAATGAAAAAGTTCAGGAAATATCTTTCTTCCCACACACAAATTGGAATTAAAACCAAAAAGGGTGCCACGCGGAATTACAGCAGTACGACGGGGGCCCTGGGCAGGAAAGGTCCTGGGCTCACCTGGAGTCACCCCGGGCATGTGAGGTACATGTGCTCACTCACAAGCAGGCCTGCTAGGAAGCGGGAGGGTGTCAATGATGGTGTAAAGACCTCGGGGGTGCCTGTCTCTACCTGTCCCTCTGTGTGTGTGTGAGTGTGTGTATCTCTCTCATGGAAGAGATAAAGAAACTTTTATTTTGTTTTCACGATAAACAAAACTTGCTTCTTAAAAAAAAGAAATGGGAGGGGCCAGCAGGTGGTGTGGTTAAGGGCACTGGACTTCCACATGGCCAACCACAGTTTGAGTCCCAAATCTGGCGATTTGCATGCTCTCTCTCTCTCTCTCTCTCTGTCCCTGTCTGGTCAAATTAAAATAAATGAATAAATAAATAAATAAAGAAAAATAAATAAAATAATTTTTAAAAAATAGGGGCCAGCAGATGATGTAATGGTTACATTGCTGGACTCCCACGTAGTCTACTGCAGTTTGAGTCCCAGACCCGGCAGCTTAAAACTCATGCTGGGTGCGTGTGAGTGCATGTGCATGCATGCCCAAAATCCTGAGAGAATGGAGAAGAAGGGATTGTGGTGTGGCCATCCCCCCACCCCCCCGCCCCCGGCGATGCTTTCTGTCTCTCTGGTGAGTACATGCATCGGATAGCAAACAAACAAACAAACAAAAAGGCCTCAAGTTATCCCCACCATTTGACCATTTCCACCTCACCCCACCCCACAACTCTGCTCTACTCCCAGGTTTACATTGTCCAAAAGACCTGTCCTTCTTGAACATTAGTTTTCCTTCAAACCCCTCATTGCTTATTTCCTCAGTGGAATCTTCCAGGGAGAGAACAAGTTGAGAAGGTGAAGGACAGGAATGGGAGGAACAGGGGTACCCAGGGTTCAGGAACAGATAATGACAAAGCTGTGAGAAGCCCAAGGTTTTGTGTTCCTCACACAAAAAAAGAAACCAAGGATGGGGATGGTTTAGTAGATATTTTGTCCTTGAAAAATAAAACAATTTTCCGGTTAGGAGCAAGGCCCAGATTGTGAGGACTGGCTGAGGACTGTGTCTGAGTGCACGTGGTGGTTTTGTGTTGAGGAGGGTGGAGACCCAGTACACCCACAAAGCCAAGTGCTGCCTCCCTCCAAATCTGAGCTCTTCGGGATCCCAGGGCAGGGAGGCCAGAGCCCAGTGGGAACTGAGAACTGGGGATCGCTTCCAACGCACAAGCCACCCCAGGGTAACGGTTCCTTTGTGTGCCTCCGCCAGAGCCCGAGTAGCTCAGGAAACACTGGCTGCAGAAGGCTGTGACTCAGCCTCACTGTGGGAGGAAGCTTCTGCCCTGGCACCGCGGTGGTCTGACCCGGCTCAGGACAGTGACCCTGCCTGCATTTACAGGGCTGCCAGTCTTGCCTGCTGAGGAGTCACAGGGAAGACACCTGCATTTAAACGTGTGGTGGGCTGCCATGTGAGGGCTCAGCCAGACTTCCAGATTCTGAAAGAATACTTCCTGTGTCTGTACCCCCCTCTATAGAATATGGAGACCCGGAGGGATACCACCACTTCTGGCCCCCAATCTGAGCCTAATCAGGACTCTGACCAGATGGGTGTCTGGGTTTTCTGCCTAAATTTCATGAAAAAAGCCAACCTGGGTCAGGGCTGGCAGGTGGTGTGGTTAAGGGTGTTTGGACTCCCACATGGCCGACCACGGTTCGAGTCCCAGACCTTCAGGCTTGCTTTGTCACTCTCTCTCTCTTTTTCTCCCACTCTGTCCCCCTCTGGTCAAATTCAAATAAATAAATAAATGGATAAATAAAGTTAAATAAAACAACTCTTTTTTTAAAAAAAAAAAGAAAGTCAACCCAGGTCAGCTTCCCAGGGCCTGTCCCTGCTGGGTGGCAGTGAACCTCCCCCACCCCAGGGGCCACACAGCACCCTCCTCCTCCTACTCCTCCCTCATCCCAGAGTCCTTCTACTCACAGCCTCTGTGCTCAGCCTGACCCAGGGCCCGGGAGAACCGCAGGCCTGGGTTTTCCAGGACGGCCCAGGCTTCAGACATTCCTCTGGAGGTCCCCCAACGTATCTGGGGAGTGGGGTCTGGTGCACTGAGGCCGGCCAGCCTGGGCAGGGATAGAGCGCCAGGGTCGGGAACTCTAACTTGAACTGGAGGCTTCTCCCGCCAGGCGGCCAACGGGAGGCCCCTCCCCCCACAAAGGCCTGATTCAGAGGGAGGTGACCTCAGTGCCGGAGGGGAGGGAGGGGAGAGGAGGGGAGGGAGAGCGGAGCCCTTTCTGGCTGTCCTTCGGAGGAGGTGGGGGACAGCTGTTAGGCAGCCAGGGACAAGGAAGGCAGAAACTGCTGCTCGGGGTCTCTGGGTGACCCGGAGAAACAAGGTGACTGCAGCTACTCAGTCATGGAGGGCCCAGTTCCTCCTCCCCCGTTAAAGCCAGGAAGTGACAGAGGCGTGGGGTGTGAAGCCCCCAGCGGTCTCCTGCAAGGGCACAGGCAAGACCCCTCCCTGAACTTGGAGTCCCGGCCCCAGAGGTGGTAGGAGGCGGGGGCTCCACCCGCTCTCAGCCCCGCCTCCGCCTCCTCCTTCTGGCCCTGGGTGAGCCCCTCACTCACCAGCTGTTCCCCCCAGAGTCCTCTAGGGAGGAAAGCCAGGGCCTGGGGCGGGGGGAGGGGCGGGCAGCTGTGGGAAGGCGAGATGGAGGAGCTCACTTTAATCACAGAATCATCCGGAACACCCACCAATGCCTCCCCTCCCCAGCTGCCTTCTGGAATCCTTTTACCAGTCCCAGCCCGTCTCACCCAGGAGTCCACTTGTAAACAGCAGTTTCTGCACCCACAGCAAACACCCTTTCCAGCCAGGAGGAGCCCTGGCTGACATGGAGGGTGGGGTGAGGAGGAATCTAAGGACAGAGGCCTGCCTCCCAGGGCCCTCCTGGCCAGAACTGGCCACTTAATCCCTGGCCCAAAGCATCTTTCAGTCCCGAGAATTCCAACTTGCCTTCACCCCACCTCGGAGAAAGAAGGCAGACATTAATTTCCTTCTCTCCTGACAACTGGCAGCAGAGACATAACAGCCCTACAGAGGCATCTGTCCTTGGGGAAGGACCTACTGCACCAACCCCCCACTTCCTCCTCACAGGCAGGCACTCCAAGAACCTCCACTACCATGCAGGGCAGGGGATGGGCAGTTGTGCAAAGAGCCCCAAAGTCTTCCTGATTTCAGTGTCCCTGACTCTCCTTCCCTGAAACCCTCCTGTTCCCTGCCCACAGTGTAACCCAACAACAAAAATAGCAGCTGCTAGGGTGGGAAGAGGGAAGGGGTTCCAACACAATGGGTTTATTTATAGGACCACACACCAGGGGCTCTGCAGCCCTGCAGCCCAGGCCCCACTCCCAAGCCCAGCCAGATCTATCCTGCTCCAGCCAAGGGTACTGGAAAAAGCCTCACACCAGAAGGCACAAGCTTAGAGTCTCATCTTTACAATGAACTTACGTGCTGTGTGACTTAAGGTGAATCGCTTAGCTTCTCAGGGACAAGTTTCTTTGCACCAATGGAGGCTGTTCTCAAAGTGTGGCCTGGGAACCCTGAGGCCCTCACAAAGGCTCCATAAGGTCAAAACTGTTTTCACAATACTGCTAAGATATTATGTGCCTTTATCACTGTCATTCTCTCATGGGTATACAGTGACATTTTCCAGGGAGTGTTATGTGATATCACAACAGATTGAACACAGAAGCAGATAGAGAATCCAGCTGCCTTCTGCAAGTCAGACACGTTACATTTGCAAACATAAAGGTCAATGACATTTTTTTCACTATTTCGTTTGCTTGTTTGGGAAGACATAATTATTTTCATAAATCATGATATGTAAAGGGTTTACTAATTAATTAATTTATTTAAGTTCACTATAGGGTGTGTGCACTGGCCGGAGAGAGGAAGAGAGGGAGAGAGAGAAAGTGAGAAATCATCCCCATGGGGAGATGGCCATGCCACAATCTTTTCTCCCCCATTCTCCTCTTGGGATGTTGGGCATGCACACACATTTGCCCAGCATGTTTTTCAAGCTAGGTCAGGACTCAGAACATGCAGTCAGTCATATGAAATCCAGCTGCCTTAGCCATCATGCCACCAGACTAGCCTATTACTGTTATTTTTAAATGATTTAAATAAATATTTAAAACTTTCATTTTTAAACTTATAATACAATAAATGTCAATAAGTATAACATAACAAAAAAGCTCTCTGGGGACTTTTTAAGAGTGTGGATGGGGGCCGGCAGGTGGCATGGTGGTTAAGGACTCCCACATGGCCACCACAGTTCGAATCCTGGACCTAGTGGCTTGTTTTCTCACTCCCCCACCTCGCTCTTTTTTTTTTTTTCTTTTGAGAGATTTTTGCTATAGGGCACGTGCGCTCACCAAGAAGATAGAGAGAGACAGAGAGACAGAAAGCAAGAAATCACGTCCCCAGGATGGCCATGCTGCAATCCCTTCTCCTCCATTCTCCTCTCAGGATCCTGGGCACACACACACGTGCACCCGGCTTGACTTTAAGCCACCGGGTCCAAGACTGGAACCATGGTCGACTACATGGGAGTCCAGCGACGTAGCCATTATGCCAACTGCTGGTCCCTCTCTCACTCTCTTGTTCTGACCCTCTATGGTCAAATTGAAATAAATAAATAAAGTTAAATAAAATAATTCTTAAAAAAAAAAAAAAGTGGTTCTCAAACTTTTTGACATAAGGTCCCCTCCATATGTTTTTCTTTTTTTTAAAAAAAGAATTATCTTATTTAACTTTATTTATTTATTTATCTTAATTTGACCAGAGAGGGACAAAGCAAGAGTGAGAGAGAGGGAGAGAGAGAGAGAGAGAGAAGAGAGAGAGAGAGAAAAAGTGAGAAAGCAAGCTGCCAGGTCTGAGACTTGAGCCACTGTCAGCCATGTGGGAGTCCAACGCTCTTAACCACCATGCCACCTGCCAGCCCCAAGAATCACTTTTAAAAAAATGTATTTATTTATTTTATTTTATCTGTTATTATTATTATTTATGTTTTAATTTTACCAGAGAAAGAGAGAGCAAGAGAGAGAAAGTGAGAAAGCAAGCTGACAGGTCTAGGACTTGAACTGCAGTTGGCCATGTGGGAGTCTAGCATTTAACCACCACACCACCTGCCAGGCCCGAGAATCACTTTTCTAGAACAGTGCTGTCTAGTAGAACTTTCTGTAATGATGAAAATAATCAGTGTGTGCTGTCTAAATGGTAGCCACAGATACACGTGGCTATTAGGCACTTGAACTGGTTCAGGGCCAGTCAGGTGGCATGGTGGTTAAGGTGGCTGGATCCCAGATGGCTGACTGTGTGGTTTACGTTTGGACCTGGTGGCTTGGAAAATATACTGGGTGTGTGTGTGTGTATGCACGCCCAAAATCCTGGAAGAAGAGTGAAGGAGAAGGGATTGTGGCATGGCCATCCTCCAGTGGCTAATTTCTCACTTTCTTTTTCTTTCTTTCTTGCTCTCTGTCTTTCTCTGGCAAGTGTACACACCCTATAGCAAACACTTAAAAAAAAAAAAAAAAAAAAAAGCAGCCTGTTAAACTAAAGAACTGATTTTTGGGGTGGGGGGGCGGTTTGCTATAGGGTGCGTGCGGACAGAGAGAGACAGAGAGACAGAAAGCGAAAAATCACCCCTGGGGGGTGGGGGGTGGCCACGCTACAGTCCCTTCTCCTCCATTTTCTTCTTTTTTTTTTGGAGAGGTTTTTTGCTTTAGGGCGCGTGCGCTCGCCAGACAGACAGAGAGAGACATAGAGACAGAAAGCGAGAAATCACCCCCCAGGGGGGATGGTCACGCCGCAATCCCTTCTCCTCCATTCTCCTCTCGGGATCTTGGGCACGCACGTGCACGCGCCCGGCGTGAGTTTTAAGTCACCGGGTCCTGGATGCAAACTGCAGTCGACTACGTGGGAGTCCAGCGACATAGCCATTACGCTAACTGCTGGTTCCCTCCTCCATTTTCTTCTTGAGATCTTGGGCACACACGCACATACGCCCGGTGTGAGTTTTAAGTCATCAGGTCCAGGACTCGAACCACGGTCGACTACATGGGAGTCCAACGACATAGCCATTACACTAACTGCTGGTCCCAAGAACTGATTTTTTTAAAAGAAGTAGTTAATTAATTAATTAATTAAAATTTGACCATAGAGGGACAGAATGAGAGTGAGAGAGAGAGAGAAAGTGAGAAAGCAAGCCGCCAGGTCTGGGACTGGAACCGTGGTTGGCCATGTGGATGTCTAGTGCCATTAACTATCACACTATTTGCTGGCCCCAGAACTGAATTTTTTTAAGGAATTATTTATTTAATTTTATTTATTCATTCATCTATTTTAATTTGACCAGAGAAAGACAAACACACAGAGAGAAGGAAAGTGAGAAAGCAAGCCACCAGGTATGAGACTCAAACTAGTCGACCATGTGGGAGTGTCCAACGTCTTAACCACTACACCACCTGCTGGTCTTCAGAACTGAATTTTTTAAAAGTTTATTTCTTGGGTCAGCAGGTGGCATGGTGGTTAAGGTACTGGACTCCCACATGGCCAATCATGGTTTGAGTCCTGGACCTGGTAGCTATAAAAATTACACTAGGTGCATATATGCGTGTATGTGTGCCCAAAATCCCAGTAGGAGAATGGAAGAGAAGGGATTATAGAGTGACCACCCCTCCCCCAGTGGTGATTTCTCACTTTCCCTCTCAGTCTCTCTCTGGCGAGCACATGTGCCATATAGCAAAAACTTAAAAAAAAAAAAAAAAAAAGTTTATTTTTTCTTTGGAGAGAGAGAAAGAACTCCCAAGAGGGTCTTCATACCATGATCCAGCCCTAGACATGGGCACACACATGCCTGACATGTACGAGAAAAGGCTTTGGGATGCAAACTCAGGACGTCCCGTGTGGGTTCGGCATGGCTGTTTTTCATTACTGCTGCACCCCTGGCTGGCTCTTGAACTGTAAGCTTTAGAGTCATGAGTAGCTAGCTAGCTGGGTGATGACGTCTGAGAAGATCTCTGGGATCACCTGACTTGAATAGCTTCCTTCCACAGGGGGTAGGGTGGAGGAGGAACAGCACTTGACTCTCACTTTTGTCCCCAAGCTTCTACTTACCCTTTCTCACTCTCTCTTCCCCACCAAAGGACAACCATCTCAGTTACACTGGCAGCCCTGCCTGGCAACCCTACCAAGGCTTACTGTTACAGTTGCTCTCTCACGCTCTGCACTTTCACACTTTTCCACTCTCTTTAAAATTCTGGCCTATCACCTCACTTCCTGCTTCCCCAGTGGACTACAGCCAGCAGAAGGAAATTGCCTCCAAGCTCCTGACACCACCATCCCAGGGCCATCAGAATCCTTACTACCTCCTCATCTCCTATTACTGCACAGTGGTTGCCCTCTTCCCAGGCAAGGCTGATCTGTCCCTCCTGTCCCAGATTTCCCCTAATTATGTATTCAGCGTCTTCCTCCTGCAGAGAACTTTCCCATCTACCTTTAAAACTTCTCAGTTTGAGAGACCAGCAATTTTGGCATGGTGGTTAAGGTGCCGGACACTCCCACATGGCCGACCATGGTTGGAGTCCAAGACCTGGTGGCTTGCTTTCTCACTTTCTCTCTCTTTCTGGGTGTATCTCTTTCTGTGTGTGTCTCTCTCCAGTCAAATTAAAATAAATTAATAAATCAAAATAAAATAAATAATTCTTAAAAAGAAACCAAAAACTCAGTTTGAACCAGTAGGTGGCATAGTGGCCAACCGCTGTTCAAGTCCCAGATCTGGTGGCTTGAGAATCACATGTGCATGCATGCCCCAAATCCCAGGAAGACAATGGAGGGGGGCTGCAGTATGGCCATCTCCCCCCGGGTGTGTGTGTGTGTGTGTGTGTGTGTGTGTGTGTGATTTCTCACTTTCCTTCTCACTGTCTCTCTCTCTGTAGAGCACATGCGTCCTATGCAAAAACAACAACAAAAAAACAAAACAAACAAAAAAACAACTCAGGCTAGCAGGTGGCATGGCTCCTAAGGTGCTGGATCCCACATAGCCAACAACATTCAAGTTCCAGACCACAAGACGTGAAAAATACCCTGGGTGTGTGCATGCCCAAAATCCCAAGAGGAGAATGGAGAGGAAAAGAGACTGCAGTGTGGCCAGCCCCCTAGAGGGTGATTTTTCACATTCTCTCTCTCTCTCTGTGTCTATCTCTCTAAAAAATATACACACACAAAGCAAGCTTCTCAGTTGTCTTTCATCTTGACATTTCTCTGGATTTTGCCCTCTTCTGCCCTTCGAAGACAGTCACTTATGTTATCATTTGTTTATTCAGCTGCTGATGGACATATGGCTTTTTGGCTATTATGAATAATGTTGCTTTAAGCATTGATGTACAAGTATTTTTTTTAATTCATGTTTTCATTTTTCTTTGGTATATACTTAGAAGTAAAATTGCTGGGTCATATAACTCTATATTTAAGCATTTGAGGAGCTGCCAGATAGTTTTCCAAAGCAGCCACACCATTTTACAATCTCACTAGCAGTGTAAGAAGGTTCCAGTTTCTCCATTTCCTCACCATTTACTACCTGATATTCGGAGCTGGACACCCTGCTAGGTGTGAAGTGCCATTTCACTGCAGCTCTGAGTTGTACTTTCCTGATGACTGACGCTGAGCATCTTTTCATGTGCCATTGGCCACTTGCATATTTTCCTTCGAGAAATGTCCCTTCAAATTTTTTGCCTGATTTTTATTTTTATTTTTGTAGTTTGCTATAGGGCATGTGTGCTTGCCAGAGAAACAGAGAGGGAGAGAGAGAGAAAAAATGAGAAAGTATTCCTCAGGGGAGATGACCACACCAGAATCCCTTCTCTTCCACTCTCCTCGCAAGATTTTCAGCATGCTTGCACATATATCCAGCAGGTTTTTCTTTTTTTTAAAAAAGAATTACTTAATTTTATTTATGATTATTATCATTGTTATTATTTTTTAAAATTTGACCAGAGAGAGACAGAGAGAGGGAAAGTAAAAAAGCAAGCCACCAGGTCCAGGACTTGAACCGTGGTAGTCCAGTGCCTTGTCCACCATGCCATCTGTCAGCACCCCCAGCACGTTTTTTAAGCTGCTGAGTCCAGGACTTGAACTGTACAGTTAGTCATGTGGGATCTATCTGCCTTAACTACCATGCCACCTGGCTAGCTCCTCCTTAACCCATTAAGTGTTTTGTTTTAGTTTTTGCTATAGGGTGTGTGCTCCCACCAGGGAGAGAAAGGGGGAGGGGGAGAGAGAGAGAGAGAGAGAGAGAGAGAGAGAGAGAGCGCAATCACTCCTCTCAAGGGGATGTACATACCACAGTCCTTTCTCCTCCACTCTCCTCTTGGGATTTTGAGCATGCACGCACATGCACCTGGTGTGATTCTCAAACCTCCGGGTCTGGAATTCAAACCATAAAGCTAGCCATGTGAGATCTAGTACCTTAACCTCCACACCACCTGCTGGCCACTAATTTATTTCTTTAAATGTCAGAGGGTGTGTGCACTCACCAGAGAGGGACAGAGAGGTGCCCATTAATGGGGGTGTGATCCAGCTATAATCCTTTTTCCTCCATTTCTCCATCCTGTCAGGATTTTGGGCATGCACACACACACATATCTAATGTGTTTTTCAACTCACCAGGGCCAGGATTTGAACTGTAGTCAGCCATGTGAGATCCAGCTCCCTTAAACACTAGGCCATGAAGTAAGCCCCCTTTGTCTATTTTAAAATTGTGTTATGTATCTTTTTATTAGCTAGTTGTGATCATTCTTTACATATGCTGAATACAAGTTCCCTATTTATATATTACTTACAAACGTTCTCTCCTATTCTGTGGGTTTGTTTGTTTATTTATTTATTTATTTATTTTCACTTTCTTGGGAGTGACCACTTTCTCCTAGATGAAATTCCCCTTGCCTACTATGGTGCTCCCCCCAACCTTCTCCCACCTCTACCTCTCTCTGTATACATATTATTTTATGTTGATACACACACTTTTCTTTTAAAAACCGACACAGCAGCATGCTCTACACTTTTCTTTAACAGAACAAGTTTTAGAAGATGAAACTACGGACTTTACCTGGATCCTACCAGTTTTCTCACTGATTTTCTATTTCATGATCCAATACAGAATCCTAAATAGTTACCAGTCTCCTTAGGTCCCTACAATTCATGAGTCTTTCAATCGTTTGTTGTCTTTCATGACTGATACTTTTGAAGGGAACTGGTCAGCATTTTGGAGACTATTTCCTAATTTAAAAAAAAAAAAAGTTTACTTTTATATTTCTTCCACAAGTGAGAGAGACAGAAAGAGACAGCATCCCTGACAGGGTCCTGATGCTGTGATTCACCCACTAGATTCGGTACACCTGCATGCTTAGGGCTCACAGGGAGGTCTCTGGATAAAACCTGGAAACTTCTCATGTAGATTAGTCTTGCTGATCTACATCGTGACTCATCTAGATCATGACTGATCTATCACGAGGATCAGTCTGCATTTTACTGCTGTGTCACTGTCAAGCCCCCTCACTTTGGGTTTGTTTGATGTTCTTGCTGATTAGATTGAAGTTATAGACTTCAGGGAAGAATACCACAGAAGTGATGTGCCTTTTTCAGTATATCCAGGAATGTACCTGATGTCAACATATTTTACTACCCATGATTTAAAAATAATAATAATTAATTTTATTTATTTATTCGTTCTTTTTTTTTTTTTTTTTGGAGAGGCTTTTCGCTATAGGGCGTGTGCACTCGCCAGACAGACAGAGAGAGACAGAGAGACAGAAAGTAGGAAATCACCCTCCAGGGGGGATGGCCACACCGCAATCCCTTCTCCTCCATTCTCTTCTTGGGATCTTGGGCACGCACGCACACGCGCCCGGCGTGAGTTTAAGCCACCGGGTCTGGGACATGAACTGCGGTCGACTACGTAGGAGTCCAGCGACATAGCCATTACGCTAACTGCTGGTCCCTATTCGTTCGTTTTTAATTTGACCAGAGACGGGCAGAGAGAGAGAGAGAGAGAGAGGGAAAACGAAAAAGCAAGCCACAAAGTCCAGGAACTCGAACCAGAGTTGGCCATGTGGGAGTGTCCAGGGCCTTAACCACCACACCACCTGCTGGTCCCAACTACTAGATGTTTTAATCTTGAATACTGTGGTGGTAACACCTAACCCTGGTGAGGTGGTATCGATCAGTGAGTTTCTCCACTGTAAAGTTACTATTTTCCTTCTTACAATGACCAGATACTTGGGGGTGGGCAATACTTCGTGGCTATGCAAATATCCTGTTTCTCCTTCAGTTTTCTTCAGTTTTAGGATCCATCAGTGGATCTTGCTTGCAGCGATTACCATGGTGTTCTAATGATAATTTCTGATTTCCCGTATTCCTCTGACATTAGTGGGAAGTTTCTGTAAGGAAAAATTATCCTTTTGCTCCCATTTATTTAATTATATGTTTGTATTGACATAGACTAGTTGAATATTTGTTTTATTCTCTGGGTTTCTAATACCATCATGACTCATAATTCACATTCCAGCTTTGGTCAATGAGAATTCTTTCAGGCTGTGTCCCTTGACCATGCTTTTGCTTTTTGTTGTTGTTGTTCTTCCTCACTTTCTGGCCCATAAGATGTTTCAGGCTCATCTCTTTTCTAAAATATTTGTTGATTTATTTAGCTAGCAGGTGCGTGCATTTGCCACAGAGACAGAAAAACAGAAGGAGAGAGAGACACCCTCCCCCCAGGTCATGCTACAATCCCTTCTCCTCCACGTCCCCCTCCTTTTGGGATTTTGATTATGCATTAACTCCTGCCTGGTGTGTTTTTCAAATGGCTGGGTCTGGGACTCAAATTGCATGACTAGCAATTTGGGATCTGGTTCTCTTGACTACCAGGCCATGGGCTGGCCCTTCAGGCTCATCATATACTTCCTCTGTCATGACCACTTCCCAAGGAGCTCTACCAGAGCAATCTTCTATAACTACAAGTCTGATGTATCCTTCTCATTACTTTCTCCTGCTCTGGGGACAGACCTGAGCTCTCAGTACAATCCTAGAAGCCATGCTTTGGTCTGGTCTGGAGCAATTTTTCTGAAAAGCTTTTCTGGACTGATGCAGCCTGCATTGATCTCTCTTCTCAAGTGCCTCCTGCAGGATCAGTATTTCAAAATGTACTGAATCCTGTTCTGGAAAAGTCCCCTGTGAGGAAGAGGGGATTTCCCATGCTCTGTTAGAAGGGGCACTCCCTGAGGAGGAACCCTGCCTGTATTTCTGTGTTCCCCCAGTGCCCTCTGCCAGTGCACCATCCCTGCCAGGGGCCCAGAAACGTTTCTCACCCCCTAGCACCCTGCAAGGATTGGTCATCTCCTTTCATTCCAGTCAGAAAACAATTAGAAAGAAGGGACAGATAAGAACACAGGACAAGTTCATCAGGTTCCCTAAAGACCTCCAACCACCCCCTACCCAAGTGGCTCTGAGGGCCCATAAGACAAACTATACTGAGGACGAAGCAAGGGACGTTTTCAGATTTGCTCCTGATGTTGATATGAAGCTCTCAGCCAGCTCCCGGGCCTCAGTGACTCCCTCTGACAAGTAGGACAAGTCTGTCTACTCTACAGATATCTCTGGACAGATCACTCAACACGCAGTACAATGCTGGGTACTGCAATTCAGAGATGAGGTCTTCTCAGACTTCTTGAAGCTTTCAGTCAAATAGGAGTTATAAGGCATGCAGGTATAAAAATTAGTAGTGTTTCTTTCTCTTTTTTTCTTTAAAAAAAAATAAATAAAGTGTCAGAGGACGTGTGCCTCTCACAGGAGAGAAGCAGAGAGAGAAAGAGGACATAGAGAAAGCACCCAACATAAATAACCATAGGCATGGTGCGCTGGCAGAGGGCACTGGGGGAACACAGAAATACAGGCAGCGTTCCTCCTCAGGGAGTGCCCCTTCTAACAGAGCATGGGAAATCCCCTCTTCCTCACAGGGAACTTTTCCAGAACAGGATTCAGTACATTTTGAAATACTGATCCTGCAGGAGGTACTTGAGAAGAGAGATCAATGCAGGCTGCATCAGTCCAGGAAAGCTTTCCAGAAAAATTGCTCCAGACCAGACCAGGCATGGTTATGTTGCAATCCCTTTTCCTTTCTCCCTCCTTTCATGACTTTGGGCATGCATTTACCTGTGCCCGGTGTGTTTTTCTTTTCTTTCTTTTTTTTTTTTATTTTAGGTTTTTGCCACAGGGTGTGTGCACTCACTCGAGAGCGACAGAGAGTCACACAGAGAGGGAAAGTGAGAAATCACCCTGGGGGGATGGCCACAGTGTAATCCCTTCTACTCCATTCTCTTCCTGGGATTCTGGGCATGCATGTACACGTGCCCAGTGTGCTGGTAGATTTTCACGCTACCAGGTCTGGAACTCAAACTGTGGTCGACTACATGGGAGTCCAGCGACATAGCCATTACGCCAACTGCTGGTCCCCTATAGCAAAAACTTCTCCAAAAGTCAGCCATGTAGGAATCCAGTGCCTTAACTACCAAGCCACTACTGGCCCGACTCGGTGTGTTTTTCAAGCCACCAGGTCCAAGACTCAAACTGTGCAAAGGATGCTGCCTTAACCAGGCACAGGCTGGCTCCAATAGTGTTTCTTTCTTGCTTTTTTAATTTGCCAGGGGCATATCTGTCACCAGAGAGAGACAGAGAGGGGAAAAAAATCTTCCCCATGGGGCATGGTCATACCACAATCCCTTCTCCTCTATTTCTTCCTCCTTTTAGGATATTAGGCAGGCATGCACATAGCCCAGTATGTTTTTCAAGCTGCTAGATCCAGGACTTGAACCATGCAACTTAGCCACCACACCACTGGCTGGCTCAGTAGTGTTTCTATACATTAACAATAAACTATCTAAAAAAGAAGTGACGGAAACAATGCCATTTACAATGTCTACAAAATAATGAAATACTCAGGAATACATTTAACAAAGGAGCTGGGACCAGCAGTTAGAGTAATGGCTATGTCGTTGGACTCCCACGTAGTTGACCGCAGTTCGTGTCCTAGACCCGGTGACTTAAAACTCACGCTGGGCACGTGTGCGTGCGTGCCCAAGATCCTGAGAGGAGAATGGAGGAGAAGGGATTGCGGCATGGCCATCCCCCCTGGGGGGTGATTTCTCACTTTCTGTCTCTCTGTCTCTCTCTGTCTGTCTGGCGAGCGCATGCGCCCTATAGCGAAAACCTCTCAAAACAAAACAAAACAAAACAAAAAAAACAAACAACAACAAAAAAAACACAAAGGAGCTGAAAATCCCCTACACTGAAAACTATAAAATATTAATGAAAGAAACTTGGGACCAGCAGTTGGCGTAATGGCTATGTCGCTGAACTCCCACGTAGTCGACCACAGTTTGAGACTGTACCCGGTGGCTTAAACTCACGCTGGGCGCATGTGCGTGCCCAAGATCCCGAGAGGAGAACGGAGAAGGGATTGCGGTGTGGCCATACCCCCCATGGATAATTTCTCACTTTCTGTCTCTCTGTCTGTCTCTGTCTTTCTGGCGAGCGCACGCACCCTATAGCAAAAACCTTTCCAAAAAAAAAAAAAAATTAATGAAGGAAACTGAAGATGCTAATAAGTGAAAGGACATCTGTGTTCATGAATTAGAACAATTAATGCAGGTAAAATGTCCACACTACCCAAAACAATCTACTGATTCAATAACATCCCTATCGAAATTCCAACAACATTTTCACAGAAAGAGAAAAAAAAAATGTATGGAGCCATAAAAGACCTTGAATAGCCAAATAATCTTTTCTTTTCTTTTCTTTTCTTTTCTTTTCTTTTCTTTTCTTTTCTTTTCTTTTCTTTTTTTCTTCTTCTGGAGAGGTTTTTTGCTATAGGGTGCATGTACTCACCAGAAAGACAGAGAGAGACAGAGAGACAGAAAGAGAGAAATCACCCCCCCCCCCCCCCCCCCCCAGTAGTGGATGGCCACGCCGCAATCCCTTCTCCTTTATTCTCCTCTCGGGATCCTGGGCACGCAGGCACACGCGCCCGGTGTGAGTTTAAGCCACCAGGTCTGGGACTCAAACAGTGGTTGGCTATATGGGAGTTCAGCGACATAGCCATTAGGCTAACTGCTGGTCCCAGCCAAATAATCTTAAGCAAAAAAGAACAAAGCTAGAGGCATCATTCTACCTGACTTGAAAATTCTGCAAAGCTGTAGTGATCAAAACAGCATGGTACTGGCGTAAAAATAGACATTAGGTCCATAGAACAGAATAGAGAGCTCAGAAATAAATCTATACATTTATGGTCAATTGATCTTTGACAAAGATGCCAAAACAAACAATGGGGAAAGGAAATTCTCTTTAGTAAATAGTGCTAGGAAAACCTGATATTCACATGCAGAAGGATAAAATTAGACTCTCATCTTATGCCATATACGAAAACCAACTCAAAATCACATTAAAAAAAAAAAACTCAAAATGGATTAGAAATGGGCCAGTGGGCTAGCCTGTGGCCTGGGAAAGGAAGCTGGATCCCACATGGCCAACCTCACAGTTCAAGTCCCAGATCTAGCAACTTTGGAAAAAAACAAAACAGACCAGCCTATGATGTAGTGGTTAAGATGGCGAGATCCCATATAGCTGACTGCACAGTTCAAGCACTGGACCTGGCATCTTGAAAAACATTCCGTGTGTGTGTGTGTGTGTGTGTGTGTGTGTCCGAAATCCTGAAAGGAAGGAGAAATGGAGAAGAAGGGATTGCAGCATGACCATACCCCCTTGGAGGGATGTGCCTTTTCATTTTCCGTCTCTCTGTCTCCCTGGCTAGCACAAACACCTTCTAGCAAAATTTAAATTAAAAAGAAAAAAGTAAAAACTTAAAACATGCCACCTGGAACTAAAATTAGAAGAAAATGCAAGAGGCCCAGCCAGTAGCACATGCTGGGTGCTGTTTGGCAAGCTGAAGCCACATGAGAGGCCTGGGTTTTACTCCTGGCCCACCGTAAAAGTCAGGTATAGTGGTGTGTGTTTGTAATCCCAGCTTCTACGGTAGCTGATATAGGAGGATCGCAAGCTCATGGCCAGCATGGGCAAAATAGTGAGACCCTATCTGAAAGAGCGGGGCGAGGTAGCATGTGCCGGTGCTCCTAACTACTCTGGAGGCTGACACAGGAGGTCCAGTCTTTTAGACAGCAAGACCCGGTTTAAAAACACCACACGCACAAACGCCCAGGAGAAGAATGAGAAAAAGTTCCATGACTCGATTGGGACAATGACTTTTTGGATATGATTCCAAAAACCTCAGGCAATGAAAGCAAAAATAAACTAATGAGATTACATCAAACTCAAAAGCTGCAGAGCAGAAGAAACAACCCACAGAGAGTGAAGAGACAGTGTAAGGAATGGGAGAAAATATTTGTAAACCATACATCTGATAAGGGGTTAACATCCAAAATACATAAGGAACTAGAACAACTCAAGTGCAAAAAGACAAATAACCTGACTTTAAAATACGAAAAGGACTTGACATTTCTCAAAAGAAGACATAAAAATGGCCAATAAATATATTAAAAAATTCAACATCATGAATCATCAAGGAAATGCAAATTAAAACCACAATAAGGACCAGCAAGTGGCAAGGTGATTAAGGCAACTGGATCCACATGGCAACTGTATAGTTCAAATTCCAAACCTGGGGGGGGGGGGGGGCTTGAAAACCACACCAGGTGCATGTGTGTACATGCCCCAAATCCTGAGAGGAGAAAGGAGTGCAGTGTGGCCACCCAGCCCCCGGAAGTCATTTCTCAATCCCTCTCCCCTTTCTCTCCCCTCCACCCCCTGTGCAAACACTCTATGGCAAAGCTAAAACTAAACTAAAATGTTTTTGCTTCATAGCAAAAAAAAAAAAAAAAATCAAAAGCCAAAACCAAAAATAACTACAATGAAATATCATCTCCCCCTGTTAAACCGACTATGACCAAAAAGACAAAAGATAACAAGAACTGGCGAGAATGTGGAGAGAAGAAACTTACATCTTGTTAGTAGGAAATAGTACAGCCACCATGGAAAACAGTAAGGAGGTTCCTCCAAAATTAAAAATAGGACTAACAGGACCAGCCCCATAGCCTGCGGTTAGGGCAAATGGATCCCACATGGCTGAATACAGCTCGAACCCCAGCCCCGATGGCTTGAAAAAACGTTAGGTGGATGTGTACGTGTGTCCCAAATCCCGACAGGATGGAGAAATGGAGCAGAAGGGATTGCAGTGTGACCATGCCCCATTGGGGGATACTTTGTCTCTCTCTCTTGTTCTGCTGAGCACACATGCCCCAAATTAAGAAAAAAAAAAGAAAAAAAAAAAAAAGAATTACTATATGATCCAGCAATCCCACTACTGAGTATATATCCAAAAGAGATGAAATTAATATGTAAACCTGCACTCCCAGGTTCACTGCAATGTTATTCGTAACTACCAAGACATAAACTCAACCTATGTCCATGAACAAATGAATGTGTACCAAAAATGTGGTACATATACACACGGAATATTATCAGTCTTTATAAAGGAAGAGGGGGTTTCCTATACTCTATTAGAAGGAGCACTCCCTGAGGAGGAACCCCGTCTGTATTTGTGCGTTCCCCCAGCGCCCTCTGCCAGCACACCACTTTGTGCATTTTGTGGTGCACTGGTAAAGATGCCACTGCTCTACTCTGAGGCCACCTAGGAGGCCAGGGTTCAATTCCTGGCATACCTTAAAAAGTCGGGTATAGTGGCATGTGCCTGTGGGCCTAGCCACTTGGGAGGCTGAGGCAGGAGGATCACCACCCTGTCTTAAAAAAAGAGGAGGAGAAAACTGTCATTTGTGCCAAGATGGACAAACCTGGAGGATATTATGTTAAATGAAATAAGCCAGGTACTAAAAGATAAATACTGCATGATCTCACATATGTGGAATTTACAACTCACAGGAGCAGGGAGTAGAATGGTGGTAACTAGAGGCTGATGTTGGTCAAAGGATACAAATTTCAGTGGCACAGACATAAGTTCAAGAGGTCTGCTGCACACCACGGTGACCACAGTGACCAACATATGCTGCATACCTGAAAATTGCTGCAAGTAGATTGTAAGTATTCTCACCGCAAAAAAAGGCAAGAATGTGAAATAACATATATTATTAGTTTGGTTTAGCCATTGCACAATCTATACATATATCGAAATCATTTTGTACACCATAGGTATATACAGGTTTTTTTGTTTTGTTTTGTTTTGTTTTTTGAGAGGTTTTTGCTATAGAGCACGTGTGCTCGCCAGAAAGACAGACAGAGACAGAGAGACAGAAAGCAAGGAATCACCCCCTCAGGGGGGTTGGCGACACCGCAATCCCTTCTCCTCCATTCTCCTCTCAGGATCTTGGGCACACACGCACATGTGCCTGACCTGAATTTAAGTCACCAGGTCAAGGACTCGAACCATGGTCGACTACATGGGAGTCCAGCAACGCAGCCATTATGCCATCTGCTGGTATATATATATATATATATATATATATATATATATATATACACAATTTTTATTTGTCAATGAAAAGAAAAAGGCATGGAGGTAAATATCTTCACTGTGAAGAAAGTTCCACAAGAGAAGCATTTTGGAGAACTTCATAAATCAAGAGAGATATGAAGCTGGAATGGCTTTCAGGATTTATGCAACTTTACTGAGCCCTTAAAGACAGGTGGGGTTTAAATACAAAGAAGGGGCAGGGGCTCATTTCAGGCAGAAGGAAGGGCATAAACGGGAGGAAGGAGGCAGAAACCTCTGGGTATGCATGGACACAGAATGATTCAGTGCAGCTGATCTAAGGGCATCTGAAGGTGAATCCCGCTACCCTGGCCCATGGCAGTACTATCTCCTCTCTTACCTCCTGGCCCGAATTAAGAACTGTCAGCATTTGTTCCACATTCTGGGTGTAACCAGAGACATATGCTGGGGCTCACAGAAGGAACTGAGGTAGAGAGGCTCCCGGAGGTGATGGTGGAGGCGACAGCAGCACTGACCACTGAAGGTCAGCGACCAGCTCTCAGATCTGAGACAAAAGACCTGCGAGGCCACACAGTTAATCAGCTCTCAGGTTGCACCCAGGCACCTGGGGGCCCATGAGACTGGGTACCCCTCCCAGCCCATGCATGTCTAGTTCCACGTCATATCCTGGCCTCTCTACACAAGGAACTGGCTCTGGCCAGCCAAACACCTTCCATGCCCAGGCAGCTCCCGTGCTGACCCAGTGGGTGCCTTCCAGCCAGAACCCAGAGGTGACCTTTTCAGCTGCCAGTGACTCTTGTTTGTGTTCACAAATGGGAGTCAGGCTTTCGGGATTCCAGTTCTGGCTCATCCAAACTGCATGACCCCAGGTGAAGCCAAGAACCCCCTGGGCCTCAGTTTCCCCATATGTAAAAGGAGAGCAAGTCCTCTGACTCCTCGCTCCCCGCAGGGCACAGAAGAAAAGGATGACATCACATATAGCAAAAGAAAGCAGCTGAGAAGACAGGTCCCCTGCACAGGGTAGAAGTAAGGCGCTCAGCAGGGCCACTAGGGAGAGGCAGTGCCGCGGGTTGGATTCGAGGTCGCCTCTCTCCTACTAGGCCTGCAGGCTTCCCAGGAAAGTAGAAGGGGAGGAAAGAGGAAGGGACAGCAAAGTCAACACTTCAGCTTCTTCTAGCTGAGGGGACAGGAAGTGAGGTGCTGTCTACAGGGGAAGTGAGAAGCAAGCACCTCCCAACTTCCCCTCAGTCTGCAGTGGAAAGAATGTCTCCCATTCAGGAGCCTGCAGGCCTGAGCTGGGTAAATGGAAGGCAGTGTGGGAGAGGTGGGAGAGGAGGCATTTTCAGCACCTTCATTTGGCAGAGAAGAGGGTCCCTTGCCTTAGACACAATAAAACTCACAGGTTCTGGGACATCTTTCACACTAGGGGAGCGGGGAGAACAGAAGCCACTGAAGCCAAGTGGAGAAACCCAACATGACAGGTCACACGGCACCACATGTGCACACGTGTCACACTGTGCTCCCCAGCACGCACCACGCACACCTCGGGCAGGTCCTCTGAGCACTTATTCCTCTGTTACGGGTCTGTTCTTTGCAGCTCTTATTACAGCTATTGGTTGTTGGGAAAGTAATGATGCACTTTGCACAAAGAAACTTAGAAAAATACATCAAGACTTTCCTGAGGGCCTAATATAATTCTGTCATTGTTAATCACTTGATTAGTGTGCATTTTTTTGGATCACCACTCTCTAGAGACTAGCTCAGCCCCTGGTACAGAGTAAATTCCCAAACATCTGCTGGCTGAGTGAATGAGCTGGCCATAGTTTGAGAATTCCTCAGAGGCTGATTTGGGCCTAAATCCTGGCACCTGAATGGAGTTTAGTATACTTACGTGAGTGAACCCTGCTCATGGCTTGGGGTCAGCGTGGAGACCCTGAGGTGGGTGGTAACGGTCAGTGCTATGGTCTGAATATGTACCTCAAAATTCACAGGTGAAATTTACACCCATTAGTTATGGGGATAGTACCCTCATGAATGAGACCAGTGCTCTTACAAAAGAGGCCCAAGAAACCCTTTGCTCCTTCTATCATGTGAAGACACAGTTATGGGACCAGCAGTTAGCGTAATGGCTATGTTGCCGGACTCCCACGTAGTCGACTGTGGTTTGAGTCCCTGACCCAGCGGCTTAAACTCATGCCGGGTGCGTGTGCGTGCGTGCCCAAGATCCTGAGAGGAGAATGGAGAAGGGATTGTGATGTGGCCATCCCCCCTGGGGGCTGATTTCTCACTTTCTGTCTCTCTGTCTCTGTCTTTATGGCAAGCGCACACGCCCTATACCAAAAACGTTTCAAAAAAAAAAAAAAAGACATGGTTAGAAGGCTCTAGCTATGAATCAGATTCACTAGACTTAGAATCTGCCCGTGCTTTGATCTTGGTGAGAAATGAATTTCTGTTGCTTGTAAGCCACTCAGTTGTTTAAAATTTATTTTTAAAGAATTACTTATTTAATTTTATTTATCATTTTTATTATTTTTTAATTTGGTACAGGGCATGAATGCTCACCAGAGACAGACACAGCAAGAGGGAGAGTAAGAAAGCAAGCCACCAGGTCCAGGATTTAAACCGCAGTTGAACACGTGGGGTCCAGTGCCTTGACTGCCACGTTACCTGTTGGCCCCAAGCCTCCCAGTTTACGGCACTTTGTTATAGCAGCCTTAACAGACTAAAACAACCAGAAACAAGATCTGACAAAGGTGGCAGGAGAAATCCACATGCACTCAGGTATTCCCAACAAGTAAGATGACAGATGAGGAGAGTATGTATTATACGCTATCTTTTGGGTAGGAGGAAAAAAAGTATGTAGTTGTATTTGTTTGGTTTTGTATAAAGAAACTTGTGAGTGATATGTCAGAAACTAATAACTGATTATCTGTGGGGTAGAAGAGGGTGGAGGTGGGAGTGAGATTTCTTAATGTATGGCTTCTTATATATCATTCCAATTTTTGAATTACATAGAAAAAAAGCTATTAAAATAAAAGCAAAACTTTAAAAAATATTAGAAGGAATCAAACCCCTCAACAAGGTGATTTCTGCTATAGGGTGCGTGTGCTCACCAGAAAGACAGAGACAGAGAGACAGAAAGCGAGAAAGTACCCCCCAGGGGGGATGGCCAAGCCACAATCCCTTCTCCTCCATTCTCCTCTCGGGATCTTGGGCATGCATGCACATGTACCTGGCATGAGTTGAAGCCACCATGTCCAGGACTCGGACCACAGTTGACTACATGGTAGTCCAGTGACATAGCTGTTACACCATCTGCTGGTCCCTCAACAAGGGGATTTCTAAAGCTCCTCCCAGCTGTGCCATCCATCCTTTTCCTGTACTAGGAGGTAGGGACCGAGCCCCTGGGACAAAGAGCAGGTAGGAAGTCTGACTAAATGAATGTGAGGATACTGATCCAGAGAGGCCAGTGCCTCCCCTCCCTTACTTCCCCAGAAATCTCTTCCTGGGCTAGGAGAGAGGCCCTTCAGCCCCAGGCTGTGGGGTGGGCATGGTAGTACCACTATTCAGAAGTTGCTTAGGGCCACTTCTGCGTGGGTTCATTCCAGATCCCTGGGAAGGGGAGCAAAGTGTGGTCAAGGGCAGAGGGGGAGGATTGGGAAGGGGAGTTAGGGCAGGTGGGGGTAAGGTGGGGTAAAGGACTCCTGGAAATGCCCGTGGCAGCTACGGGCAGGTTCTGGGGGTGTCTTAACAAATCTTTGCACAAAAGGGCCAGTTACAGACCCCACATCAATAAACTCTGGAAACAAGCTTCTGAGAAGCCCAGGGCCATACCCCTGGAGTTCCAAGGCCCCTTACAGCCCTATCAAGGAGATACATCATTCTCCTACCTAGAGGGTCTAGGGGCCAGGGCATGTTCAGGTTGAACTACGTGAGAGTAAAGAAAAGTGCAGACCAGCACCCTGAATACACCTGCCACTCAAGCTGTGCAGCCAATAAGAGCAGTAGAACAGGTCCTTCTTTCCTTCTAAAATGGCTGTCAACCTGTCCAGCATAGTGGGATAGCCAGAAGCAAACTGAACTGCAGTGCTGGAAACCATGTGGCCTACTCTAGATTCAGATTCCCTGGTCAGTCAGAAAACGTACCAAACATTGGGGGGCAGCAGATGGTTATGTCCTGGACTCCCATATGGCCAACTGTGGGTCGAGTCCTGGACCTGGTGGCTTGAAAATCACACCAGACACATGTGCGTGCATGCCCAAGATCGCGGGAGGAGAATGGAGGAGAAGGGACTGCAGCATGGCCGTCCACCCTCGGGGATGATTTCTCACATTCCCTCTCACTGTTTCTGTCTGTCTGTCTGTCTCTCTCTCTCTCCGGCACACACCCTAAAGCAAAAACCCTAAAGATAAGATCCTGTGGAGGGTGCTATTCAGTGTCTCACTCTCTTGTGCACACATATGCCAACATTAATAAAATTAAATAGAAAATGTTTAAATATTTGTTATTTTTAAAAATCTCTAAAATATAGGGACCAGCAGTTAGTGTAATGGCTATGTCGCTGGACTCCCACATAGTCGACTGTGGTTCGAGTCCCAGACCCGGTGGCTTGAAACTCACGCCGGGCACGTGTGCGTGCGTGACCAAGATCCTGAGAGGAGAATGGAGGAGAAGGGATTGCGGCGTGGCCATCCCCCCTGGGGGGTGATTTCTCGCTTTCTGTCTCTCTGTCTCTCTCTGTCTGTCTGGCGAGCACACGCACCCTATAGCAAAAACCTCTTCACACACACACACACACACACACACACACACAGCTTAGTGAGTCTGGAGGACTCCTAGAGTTCAAGGACCAGCATAAATCCAGGGTGCTGTTCCTGACTAGGTTCTTTTCAGCAGCTGCTGGGTTTTTAGAAATCAGTAATAACAGCACTGATAATTCACCTTAATAACAGCCTGACCTCCTCAGGTTTCTTTCATCTGGGTAACTCCCAGAGCTGGGAAAACAGTAATTATTAAGCAGATGCCACACCCCAATGATGATGTATTATTAATCCATGAGCATTAGCTGAGAAACTGAGGCCCAGGGAGAAGGATTTCCCCTCTAAGAGCTAAGGATAGAGGTGCCGAGGGCCACTGGGCAGCGGGGAACTGAAGGTGCCAGCTCTACACCTGCCAGAAGTAGGAAGCTCCCAAAGATAGCAGCCAATTTCTAAGACGCCCAGATCTGGGTTTGGGGAAAAGGTGAGGAAACACCCCAGATGTGTGTTCCAAGACCCCTCCCCAGGCTGTGGCAGGACCTGGTGGGTAGCCCTGGCTAGAGTCAGGGTCTCTGTTCTTGAGCCCAGGCCCCACCCCACCCCCGAGCACCATAAGGCAGGCACCAGTCGGTAAGGGAGGGCTGTGCCACACACACAGTCCATGAAGTGGCAGTGGGGGGCACCTTACAGCCAGGTCAGTAGGTCAAGAACACAACAAGAAGTGGGGAGACTGGTTCTTGGGGACCAAGTTCACCTCTGTAGCCCCAGCCCGTCCATTCACTGATCCTAAAATAATGAGACCCTTCCTACAGCAAGGCCTGCCTGGTCACTACTGTTGAAACCTGCAGGGGGGGTTCATCTGGCCTGTGCCTCCAGGAGGGGAGAAGAAGGTGGGCAGACTCACAGGAGACCCAC
The DNA here is from genome assembly GCA_026018925.1 of Tupaia tana. NCBI lineage: Eukaryota > Metazoa > Chordata > Mammalia > Scandentia > Tupaiidae > Tupaia > Tupaia tana. Next base: position 153,729,001 of record JAKSZU010000006.1, read on the forward strand.
TATCTTTCCCCACTGTGGCCACGGCAGTGAGACTTAAAGTGGGGGAGGGGGAAAGGATGGGAGGCACCTGCAGAGGCAGAGCCCATCACAGCCTACTCTGTGCCTGGTACTGTGACAGAGACTGTGAACAGACAAATCCCGGCTCCAGGAATTCTTAAGGGCCAAGACAGGCAGCATCCAATGACCTTGTCCTCCAAGCCTCCAGGACAGTGTCTGGGGGAACCTTTCGAGGCGCTTACTCCAAGGGATTTGAAGCTGTCTTTCTTTAGCATGTTAGAGAGCTGACCAGAGCCCCAGGGAGGGCCCTGGAATAACAGTCTGACCCTCCAAGGGCCCAGCTCTCTGCAACCTCAGCTTCAAGAACTGGCCTTCCCTGCTTTAAAGCCACCCAGACTCCCCCATGCCAGAAAAACTAGGGCGGAATGGTACCACGTAAAACTGTACACCAGAGTCAGGAGTCCTGCCTCTGGCACTCACCACGGTATGAATCACTTCCCCTCTGGACTGCTGTTTCTCCATTTTTAACATAAGAGTGTAGGACTAGACTGTCTCTAGGATTCCTTCCAGCCTATGGCTTTATGTTGTTTTAATGTAGTGGCAGATCCCAGATTGATTTACATAAATTTGCATGTTCAATCAGAACTCCCAAACTCCAAGTAGAGAAAAATCCAATCAGTCCATTAGTGCAGCGAGGCTGGGACTGGAGGAGCCTGCCAGGTTCGGGCGAGGGCTGTCAAAGCAGACAGTGGTATTGGTGAACTGTGGGTGGGCCTGGGAGAAGCAGGGCAAGATATGGAGTTTATTCTGAGAGATGAAGTGCTGGTGACGTGAACTGATGGGGCTAGGGACCCCCACACTGGCTGTCAGGCAAGGGTCTTTTCTCCTCCTAACAGGGCCTCTGGAGCCACACCCCAGGAGGGAACAACAGCCTCTGCCTAGCAACAGCTGCATCCTTCACTCTGACGGGGACTCTACCATTAACCACTTTCTGGGAAACTGACTGCCCTGGGAGCTCCTGTTATCCATTCCAAGGGCTCACAGCAGTGAAGAAGGCTTCCTTGGGGTCTAACCTAAATATCTCCTGCTGCAGCTTTACCCTACAGGCAGCTGGGCCTAGGGCAGAGGACCTCCGCAAGCCAAGGCGAGCCAGCAGAGGAATAAGCAATGCAGGAGAATGTGCCCCCATCCAACCAATCCCAGGGCCTCCCTAACCACCACCGCTCCTTCAACATTCTCCTTCACCCGGGAAACCGAGGATGAAAACAAACAAGAACGTGAAGGCCTTTGGCTCTTGGGCTGGAGAGCAAGTCCCAACCTGGAGAGCCCGACTCCTGTGGAAGCCCTACCCCCAGGGGGGAAAGGGGCTGGGAAAGATGGGGTGGGGGCAACTTCTCCTTGCTGCTACTGAGCTGGCATGGCAGGGCCCGATAGGCTGGCTGGGCTGGGCTAGGCTGGGCTGGGCTGAGAGAGGGCAGCGGGGAGATCCCTTAGGCCCTTGGCTGGGAGCTGGGGTTTTGAGTACAGGGGCAAGGTGGGTAGGGCCAAAGGGTGGGATGGGCAACAGCCATGGGGCCCTCCTTGCCCTCTTCCCATAAGAGGGAAGATGAGTGTGCTGTGCTCCCTGGCCCAGGTCCTAAAACAAGTCCCAACAGTTGAGGTGCAGACTGTCTCCTGGGAACCTGCTTACAACACTGGCCCTTGGCTGCCTCCTCCTCTCTCAACCCCTCCCCAGAGGCCCACCTCAAAGACTGGCTTGACCATGATGTCTCACCAGAGGCCTTGATGGGTGGGCCAAACCCAAGTCAGCAGGAGTTCACACCTCGAGGCACCAGGGGTGAGCAGGACAATGGCTATTCTCAGAAAGTCTGCTTGTCTCTACCCAAAGTTCAAATCCTAAGTAGCTGCCATTTAGGAACCACATCACTCAACATCTGAGCCCTCTAGACAGAGCCGCCCTGCCAGAGGACCTTTCTCCCCTCTAGATTTTCCCATTGTAGAACATTCAATACCAAAAAGTGGAAAGGAATGTTAGAACTTTCTGGTCCAAGTGCTGGACTAAAAAATGGGAGAAACAGTCCCAGAAAGACAAATTCTTTTTTTCTTTTGGAGAGGTTTTTGCTATAGGGCATGTGTGCTCGCCAGAGAGACAGAGAGACAGAAAGCAAGAAATCAACCTCCAGAGGGTATGGCCACGCCACAATACCTTCTCTTCCATTCTCCTCTCAGGATCTTGGGCACGCGCGCACATGCGGCCGGCTTGAGTTTAAGTCACCAGGTCCAGGACTCGAGCCGCGGTTGACTACATGGTAGTCCAGCGACATAGCCATTACCCCAACTGCTGGTCCCAAGGCAAACTTTTGGCCAAGGTCACACAGCAAGCGAGGCAGAGTGGGGACCAGAGTGTCTCAGACCCAGTCCACATTGAGAGAAGCGTGGTCCCCATACACGTAGGTTTTCCACTTGCCTATCAGGGGCAGTCGTCTTCCCTGCAACCCAGGACATCCTGCCTCCCACATTCTCACTTTCCTCCTGAAGGCCTGAGCTGGAGAAAGATGCTGAAGGACCAAAGCCACCTCTTTCACTGTCCATAGACTTTGAAAACAAACTCGAACTACATAAGAATATCTCCCAAGCAAGAATGTGGTTACTTTGCGGTAGAAAACCCACTAACACCAGGTTGTTCTTAGGAAGGGGATTTGGGGGCACCAATGTGAGAAGTGAATTTTTATGTCTCTCTTGCTGCCAAAGAGTCTCAGAGCCAGCTGGCATAATGTCTGCAGGAGAGGGTGTCCAACAAGGCAACTGTGCTAGGTTCATTTTCTCCAAAAGTACTCACCGCAAAATGGTTAGAGATTGACACCCCTCCCATCTCCATACCCCAGGACAGACCTTGTCCCAGGCTCTTGCCTTCAACCACTTCCTCTGGCTGACAGTTGTGCTTAGGCAGGAGGACCCATGGGGGAGGGGGGAAAGTGGTGGGGAGGGAATAAGAGGGATGGCCTTTTGAAGGGGGGAACCCCTCAGCCTATGCCCCGGGCTCCTCCCCAAGGAAGGCCTTTAAGAAGTAGCAGCTGGGTGGGCTCTGGTGACAGGCCTGAGACGACTGAAAAACCAGGCCTGCGGGTGGTAGGGCCTTCTGTGCCCTTGGGGCAGTGCCAGGACTGGAGGCTGAGGTGCTTTGGGCCCAGGGCATGGAGAGGGGAGCTGGGGTCCAGACAGTGGCTTTCCTAGTCAGGCTAAGCCAGGGGAGTGCCCGACACAGATAAATTCTCTGCATTCTTCAGGCACCGCAGCCAGGACCCAGAGAGCCTTTTTCTGCTAGCGCTGCCCTGTCCCCACTCCCTGCCCAACCCTACTCCTCCTTCAGCTTTTCTCTGGCGTGCAGCCCACCGGGTTCTGAAAGGTTGTTCCCTCAGACCGGTCTCTCCCCGCCTCCCCCACACCCTACCGCCCCAGGCCACGGGGACTGACTGGAAGGAGTGCGAAGAGGAGCCCCAGGCTCGCCTTCGCGCCTGCGCTTTGGGGGTAACCCCCCCTCCGCAACAACCCAGCACCGCTAAGCGGCACCCGGACGATTGTGGGATGCGGTTGGGGTGGGGTGTGCAGCTGGGGCAAGGTCAGTGCTTTCAAAGAGGGAGGGAGACCAGCCCCCGGAACATCCCCCACTCCCGAAAGTTTCCCTTCCGGGGCCATGGAGTGTGCGCGAGGATGGCGCAGAGGGTGGGATGGGGTGGGGTGGGGGTGGACTGAGTGGCAGCTGGACCCCCCGGGGAGAGTGCGGCTGGAGAAGGGCAAGCAGCAAGGTCCAGGCAGGAAGCGGTGACGACCCTTCGACCCAAGGCTGCCAAGAGAGCCTGACGCTTCACACCCCAACAACCTCCCCTCCGCCCGTAGCTTACAGACCCCAGACACGCCGCGCTTTAAATCCCAAGTAGGCATGGAACTTACCGAAATCAGGTGTTCAGCTGGACCAGGACTTGCAGGATCAGCCGGGTCCATGGCCGCGGCTCGGGGCGGGGGGCAGAGAAAGGGGGGTGCCGGAGCCGCCTCTTGATGTCAAGGCTTTAAAGGGGCCAGTGAGCCCCACCTCTCAGCTAGACTCCACCTCCCTTCTCCCGCTCAGCCAATCCACGCTCACTCTGGATGCGCGCCCCTCCCAGCCCCCTCCAGATGTTCCCAGGACAAGAGCTAAGTCTGCCCGGCCGGCGCGCGCCGCTTCCGCCCGGGTGGGAAGGACCTCCCCTCCCCCCTATAGAGAAATACTCTACCCCAGGCTGGGCAGGGCCTGGTAAACCTCTCCAGTGCCCGGGTACGGCACGCTGGGCTGCGCCAAGCGGGGGTGGTATGGAGGCCTCTAAAGCAGAGAGAACTAACTGGTGCGCTCGAGCCCACCGGCATGCATAGGGTCTGCTGCTTTGGGTTGTGTGGTTGTGAGCCTTATTTGTAATTTGCCTTCCTGCATACGTGTTGGGTGTAAATCCGATGGGAAGAGGTTCGAGTGCCTCCTTGGCCTTAGATGCTCCCGCCTCCCTCTTCCTCCTTCAGGACAGGGTCCTCCCAGTAATCTGGAAAACTGGGCGCTAGAAATAGGTTCCTCACTTCAGAGAGCAGTGCTGGCAGTTTCCTTCCTGGTTTAGAAGAGGCTGGGTAGAAAAAGGACACAGCCTTACTCTCAGCCACTCGCTATCTCAGTGAAGAAGAGTTCTTCGAATTATCCCCGTAAAGAGGAAAAGCTAAGAGCCTACTCTGGCCCCTCCAGATCCTCAGAGCTCCCTTCCATAACCATTCTCATTGGTCCTTAGTTAAGCACTCATTTGTTCTTGTCTGGATACCGTTTAATCCTCACAATACATTGCACTCACTGGCCTAGCAATGCAGGTTCTGAACTGGGTTCTGCAGGAAAATACAAAGGGATCCCTAGGCAGTCTCTGCCTATTTTATTAAAATTGCTCCTGTTGTGGGTATACAAGGAATGTGACTTTAAGCATTAAATTAGTCTAATTAAGGAAAAACACACAAAAAAAACTGATGGAACACAGAATAGGATGCTCAGATTAGCAGAGGATTAGAGTTCCTCTCCGATGGAGACATTTAAAATGTACTTGAAGAGATGAGAAAATTTGAGTAGGGTTCAGGCAGGGTAAGGGCACAAGGAGACTCAAATAGAAGAGGGCAAATTATCTGCATGGAAAGGTGAGCAGATTTCCTCCGTAGAGTGAAAAGTGGTAGAAGTTCATGGCCGAGGTTTTTGTAGGGATATCAGAATGAGGATAAAGAATTGACAGAGGGATGAAAAATAAGTAAGTCATCTGGGGTCGAGCATACCTGTAGCTTGAGAAGAGTGTCTAAGGATAGTTATTGAGTTCAAAAGATGGCGATTACTAGGGCTATTTTTTTTCTTTTTAAAAATTTGCCAGAGGGTATGCGCACTCTGAAGAGAGGAAAAGAGGGAAAGTGAGAAGGCATCCTGATGGGAAATGGTCACTTTTCAATCCTTCCTTCTCCATCTCGCTCTCTCCTTAGGGGACTTAGGGCACACAGGTAGGGTGTGTTTTTCAAGCTGTTGGATCTGGGACTTAAATTGGGCATTCAGCCATGTGGGAATCCATGCCACCTTCACTATGCCACTGAGTGACCCTCACTCTCTCTTTACTTAAAATTTTATTAAAAAATTAGTTTATCTTTGAGTCCAGTAGGTGGTGTCGTGGTTAAGGCACTGAGCCCACATGGCCTACTCTGCAGTTTGAGTACTGGACCTTGTGGCTTAAAAAAACGTGGGGACCAGCATTTGTAATAATGGCTATGTTGCTGGACTCCCATGTAGTTGACCATGGTTCGAGTCCTGGACTCAGTTGCTTAAACTCACGCTGGGTGCGTGTGCATGCGTGCCCAAGATCCCGAGAGGAGAATGGAGGAGAAGGAATTGTGGCATGGCTATCCCCCCCCGGGGGGTGATTTTTTGCTTTATGTCTTTCTGTCTCTCTCTGTCTTTCTGGTGAGTGCACATGCCCTATAGCAAAAATCTCTCCAAAAAAAAAAAAAAAAAAAAAAAAGAATAATGATAATGCTTCTGAGACACATTTATGTGTATTGGTAGTCTATACTTTCTTATGCTGAGCAATATTCCATTGTATGAACATATCTCCATTTACTTACCATCTTCCAGTTGATGGGTATGGGGTGTTTTCAGTTTGAGGCTATTATGATTAAGGCTGCTATCAACATTGTAATGCAAATCTATGAATGTGGCTTTGTTTCTTTTTTCACCTTTCTTTCTTTTTTTTTTTTTTAGGTTTTGCCATAGGGTATGTGTGCTCGCTGAAGAAAGACAGAGTGAGGGAAAAATGAGAAAAGATAGCCATGCTATAGTCCTTTCTCCTCTTGGGACTTTAGGCACACACACTTATGCACCTGGCATGATTTTCAAGCTGCTAGGTCTGGGACTCAAACTGTGGTCAGCCATGTGGGAATCTAGCACCTTAACCACCATACCACCTGTTGGCTCTTTTTTTTCCACTTTAAAAAAAAAAAAAAAAAAAATATATATATATATATATATATATATATATATATATATATATATATTACATAAAAATAGAAATAGAAATATATATACTATTCTATATATTCTATATATATAATTATATATACATATATATGTATATATATAAAATTCCTGATAGAGGGTGTGCATGCACATGATAAAGAGAACAGCACCCTCCACAGAGCAACGTCATGATCCCCTTCCTCCAGTCCTCCAGCCTGCCAAGATCCTGGGAACATGCACATGTTCTCGTTGTGTTTTCAGGCCCACTGGGTCAGGGACTGGAACTGCAGCCACCATGTGGCTTCTAGCTCTGCAGCCCGGTATGCTACTGGTTGTACTATAAAGGCTAGGCCTTCACCTTCTTTCTTTCTTTTTTTAAAAACAATTTAAATTAAATTAATCATTACTATTATTTAATTTGACCAAAGAGAAACAGAGAGTGAGAGAGAGAGAGAGGGAAAGTGAGAAACCAAGTCACCAGATCCAGGACTTGAACCACAGTCAGTCGTGTGAAAGTCTTGTGCCCTTAACCACCAGGCCACCTGTGGCCCCATCACCTTATTTCTTGATAGGCTGTGGCATTTTTGGAAGCCCACAACTCATTAATTCTTGTTTGCTCATCCAACATTTACTGAATAGAGATCAGGCTAGTCATGGGATTACAACAAAACTTAGACATGGTCCTTTCCTCAAAGGGCTGAAAAGTTCAGTAAAGGGTCAGCAGATGATGTGGAGGTTAATACACTGGATCCACACGGCTGACCGAGTGATGTAGGTTCCAGACCCAGCCGCTTTAAAATCAGGCCAGGTGTGTGCACGTGTGTGCCCAAAATCCTGAGAGGAGAATGGAGAAGAAACTGTAATGTGGCCATTACAACCCCGAGGGGTGATTTCTCACTTTCCCTCTCTCTCTCTCTCTCTCCATCTTTGGCAAGTGCACACATCCTATAGCAGAAAAATAAAGTCCAGTAAAAACTCCACATAGCTTCTGTATTCTGAAGCCTTGGTGTGGAAAACCTTCAAAGTCTGCCAGGCAATTCTAACTATTTTTTAAAATTATTTATTTAATTTCATTTGTTACTGTTATTATTATTTTGAATTTGACCAGACAGAGACAGAGAGAGAGAGAAAGAGAAAGCAAAAGAGCAAGCTGCCAAGTCCGGGACTTGAACTGCAGTTGACCACGTGGGAATCCAGCGCCTTTAACCACCACGCCACCTGCTGGTCCCAATTCTAACTATTTTTGGATGTTTCCAAATAACTGAATTTTGGGACGCAAACAGAATGCCCATTTCTCAATTTTCTTTCTTTCTTTTTTTTTTTTAGAGGTTTTTGCTATAGGGTACCTGCGCTCACCAGAAAGACAGAGACAGAGAGACAGAAGGTGAGAAATCACCCCCCAGGGTGGATGGCCACACCACAATCCCTTCTCCTCCATTCTCCTCTCGGGATCTTGGGCATGCATACACACACGCCCAGCGTGGGTTTAAGCCGCTGGGTCTGGGACTCAAACCGCGGTCGACTATGTGGGAGTCCAGTGACATAGCCATTACGCCAGCTGCTGGTCCCTGGATTTTCTTTTTAAATTATTTATTTTATTAATTTTTATTTTAAAATTTGCTATAGGGCATGTGTGCTCACCAGACAGACAGAAAGAGAAAGGGAAAGTGAAAAAGCAAGCCACCAAGTCTGGGACTCAAACCGTGGTCAGCTTTGTGGAAGTTTAGTGCCTTAACCAACTCACCACTTGCTGGCCGCACCTATTTTTCACTTTTCGTTCAGATGTTTGCTCTTGTTTAAAAATTAAAACCAGGAATGCCAGAGGTGGTATAGTGGTTAAGGGTGCTGGACTCCCACATGGTCGACTATAGTTTGAGTCCTGGACCTCGTAGCTTGTTTTCTCATTTTCCCTCTCTCTCTCTCTGGTCAAGTTAAAATAAATAAATAAATAAAAATATTTCTTTAAAAATTTAAAACCAGAATATCTGCACTTGTCAGAACAAGTACCTGCCCTCCTTACTTAAAGGTTCTTGTACACTTGGTAGCTTAGGCATTCAGATTTTGGTAGACTCTCTATGGTGGATTCGAACCACGAAGTCAGCCATGTGAGATCCAGTGCCTTAACTTCCATGCCATCTGGTGGCCCCACTACAACTGCTTAATTCTACATAGCCACAGTTATATTCCTTGAACTGCTTTTTTTTTTCCTTCTTCTTTTTTTTGGGAGAGGTTTTTGCTACAGGGCGCGTGCGCTCGCCAGACAGAGAGAGACAGAGAGACAGAAAGTGAGAAATCACCCCCCAGGGGGGATAGCCATGCCACAATCCCTTCTCTTCCATTCTCCTCTCGGGATTCTGGACACGTATGCACACGCACCCGGCGTGAGTTTAAGCCACCAGGTCCGAGACTCGAACCGCGGTCGACTATGTGGGAGTCCAGTGACACAGCCATTACGCCAAATGCTCGTCCCTGAACTGCTTTTTTTAAAAGAGATTTTTGTGTTATGATGCATGTGCTCACCAGAGACAGAGAAAGTGAGAAATCACCCCGTAAGGGGGGTGACCACACTGCAATCCCTTCTCCTCCATTCTCCTCTTGGGATTTTTGGGCACACATGCACATGTACCTGATGTGAAATTTTTTTTTTTTTGGAGAGGTTTTTGCTATAGGGCATGTGCGCTCGCCAGACAGACAGAGAGAGACAGAGAGACAGAAAGCGAGAAATCACCCCCCAGGGGGTATGGCCACGCCACAATCCCTTCTCCTCCATTCTCCTCTCGGGATCTTGGGCACGCACGCACATGTGCCCAGCGTGAGTTTTAAGCCACCGGGTCCAGGACACGAACCACGGTCGACTACGTGGGAGTCCAGCGACATAGCCATTACGCTAACTGCTGGTACCCTACCTGATGTGAATTTTAAGGCGCCAGGTCCAGGACTCAAACAGTGGTTGACTACATGGGAGTGCAGCGACGTAGCCATTACGTCATCTCCTGGTCTCATGTTTCTTGGATTCTGACAGCATTGCCCACATGTGTTTTGAAATCTGGCACAGGTATGATAAATCTGTTCAGATCCTTGAACTTCCATTTCTTTCTTTCTTTTGCACAGATTTTTGGTATAGGACATGTATGCTTGTCATGGAGACAGAGAGAGACAGAAAGTGAGAAATCACCCACCAGGGGGATGGCCATGCTGCAATCCCTTCTCTTCCATCCTCCTTTCAGGATTTTGGGCAGACATGCACACACGCCCAGTGTGAGTTTCAACCTGTCAAGTCTAGGGCTCAAACCATGGTCAGTCATGTGGGAGTCCAGCGACATAACCATTATGCCACCTGCTGGTTCCCCTTGAACTCCTTTCTCATCATTCAAAAAATTGTATTGAGTCTTATGACAGGCATAGTGTATATAGTATAACGAATATGGAGTTCATGTGGGCTGTGATAAACAATGAGGTTGGAAAGGTAAGCAGTAGAAAGATCACATTTTACCCTAAGAACAATGCACAGTGCTTTTTTCTTTTTTTAAAATTTGCTACAGGCAGGGCCAGCAGGTGGTTAAGGGTGGTGGTTAAGGGTGCTGGACTCACACATGGCTGCCTATGGTTCGAGTCCCAGACCTGGTGGCTTGCTTTCTCACTTTCCCTTTCTCTCTCTCTCTGTCTCTCACTGGTCAGATTAAAAAATAATAATAACAAATAAAATAAAATAATCATTTTAAAAAGAAGTATTTTATTTAACTTTATTTATTTATTTTTTATTATTTGTAATTTGACCAGAGAGGGACAGAGTGAGAGAGAAAGAATGTGTCAAAGCAAGCCGCCAGGTCCAGGACTTGAACTGTGGTCGGCCATGTGGGAGTCCAGCACCCTTAACCACCATGTCACCTGCTGGCCCAGTAAATTAAAAAAATAATAATAACTTGCTATAGGGTATACACACTCACAGGGGGTTAAGAAGAAAGTGAGAAATCACCCTCAGGAATGGCCACACCACAATCCCTTCTCCATTCTCCTCTCAGAATTTTGAGCATGTGTACACATGCATATGGTGTGTTTTTCAAGCCTCCAGGTCCAGACTCAAACAGTATAGTCAGCTAAGTGGCATCTAGTCTCCTTAACCATCATGCCACTTGGCTGGCCTACACAGCCTTCAAACAGTTTCAAGCAGGGGACTGACATAAGCAGATTTGCACTTTAGAAAGAGCACTGTGATTGCGGTGTGGAGAATAGAGAGAGCAAGACTGAAGACAGAATATACACCGTTTTTGCAATATTTGAGAAGGAAAATGAGAAATGAAGTGGTCTGGACTAGGAAAGTGATAATGGTAATGGAGAGATTACTTCATGAAATTTAAATACCGCTGGAGTCAACAGACCTTGGGACTAGAAGTGGAGGAAGCAGAGAGCTAAGCCAGGACTTGGAACTGGGTATTTTGCAGATGGGAGGACCACTCACTGAAAAAAAAAAAAACACTAGAGGAATAGGTTTGGGTGATGATAAACTCACTTCCAAATATGTCGACAATGAAATCCCCTGGGGACATGAGGAGAGGGATCTAGACTAGAGCTAAGAGATGTGTGAGTCGTCGGAACATGGGTCGTAGCAAAAGCCATGGATGGAGAGGTTACCATGCAAAGAGAGAAGAGAGGCTGGAACAGAATCCCAAAGAACACCAGCATTAGAGAGGGGTCTGCAAAGAAGAAAACTAGATGAACGTTGTCACCTGAGCCCAAAAAAGAGGTTTCCCCCAAAAGACCAAATAGTTCCCAATGTTGCTACGGCCAAATTGGATCAAGACAGAGACATCTCTGACTAGCCACGTGTCACTAGAGACTCTGGCAAAACCAGATTTTGAAGGGCTGAGATGTACAGAGGGACAGAGATAGGAAGTATTTAAAACTCTTTCAAGAATTTTGGTTATGCTGTCACATTTATGACTGTGTCATATTATTTGTGAGGGGAAAAATGAGACCCAGAGATGGGTGGGACAGTGGGGAATGAGAGTTATTTTAGAAAGTTATTTTTAGAAAGATAAGGTTTAATTTTATTTAAGCATTATTTATTTAAAATTAGTTTTCAAGAAGTAGTATGTGCATGTGGTTAAAAAAAAATACAGAAACAGGGACCAGCAGATGGCGCAACAGTTACATCACTGGACTCCCACGTGGTCAATCACAGTTCGAGTCCCAGACCCAGCAGCTTGAAACTCACGTCATGCAGTTGTGCATGCATGCCCGAGATCCTGAGATGAGAATGGAGAAGGGATTGTGGCATGGCCATCCTCCCTGGGGGTGATTTCTCACTTTCTGTTTTCCTGTCTCTGTTTCTTTGATGAGCACATGTGACCTACAGCAAAAATCTCTTTAAAAAGAAAAGAAAAAAAAATACAGAAACAATTATTTGCTGTATTTTCCACCCCCTAGCAATGAGCTATTTTAACCTTTTGGCTGATTCTTTGACTATGATTATACTACTATTATTTGATCTTTTGCTTTTAGAAGTTTTGTTACTTTCTATGTGTATATTCTTTTTAGCCCTTAAAATATCCTGGAGACCTTTCCATTCTAGGATATATTGCTCTACTTTGTTCTTTTTAACAGTTGCATAATAATCCATTTATGATTGTGCCATATTATTTGTTTCCAACTGATGGGTATTTAGGTTTTCAGCTTTTCACTTGTTTCTTTTATTTAAAAGGAAGTGAATGGAAGATTTACTTTGATACTCTGAATGCTGTAAACATTGTCATTTAAAACTATTTAAAAATTTTATTTAATTTTAGTTATTATTTTAAATCTGACCAGAGAGAAAAAAGGAAAGTAAGAAAGCAAGCTGCCAGGTCCGGGACTCAAACCGTGGTCAGCCATGTGGGAGTCTAGCACCTTAATCACTATGTCACCTGCTGACCTCTCAGCTTTTCATGTCTATCAACTAGTATAATAGATAATATTGAACAGCTATCCTTGCATACTTATATGAGTATATTCACCACACAAATCCCTAGCAATGGAATTTCTGGGTATGTACAGTATACCTTTTTTTTTTTTTTTTTGAGAGATTTTTGCTACAGGATGCATGCGTTTGACAGAAACAGAGAGACAGAAAGGGAGAAACCACCTGCCAGGGGGATGGCCACACTGCAATTGCTTCTCCATTCTCCTCTTGGGATCTTAGGCATGCATGTAGATAGGCCGGTGTGAGTTTCAAGCTGCCAGGTCTGGTACTTGAACCAGTGTGAGCCATATGGGAGTCCAGTGCCTTAACCAGTACACCACCTGCTGGCGTAAATACTGATAAATATTGACAAATTGTCTTCCCAAATAGTCACTTTAATTTTTGATCCCACTAAAAGGGTACAAATAATGTCTATTTTCCTATATTCTCATCATCGTTTTAAAAATTTGTGAATAGTTTATTAAATTGTGAAGTATCATTGTTTTCACTTGTATATAATTAGTAAGATTAAACAAGTTTTCAGGTGCTTATCTGCCATTATTGGACTTTTTCTGCCTCAAGTCAAATTTATCAATCTTTTTCTTTATGGATTTTGGATTTTTAATATTACCTTTATTCTCTAGACTGTTTATGGTTTTCTTTTTACTTATATTCCACCCAAAATCCAGTTAAATGGCAAAGATCACTGTTATTTTCCACTACTGACCAGAATGACTTTATTCTGGACCAGCTATTCCTTTTCTCAATGTGCAAAACACCTAGACCGATCTATGTATTTTTGCCAAAAGGTTCCTTTCTCCAAGGTCAAAGGGAATGTTTCTTTCCAAAAGCAATTATTCCTTTCAGGGACAGTTCAAGTCCCGCATCCTCCAGTCTTTTAGGCCCATCGCAGTCCATGAAGACTTGTTTTTCTAAAGTTCACCTGTTTGCACTTTACCTCTCCTTTTCTTTCCTTCCTTTATTTTAGATTTTTACTATATGGTGGTATGCTAGCCAGAGATAGAGAGAAGTGAGAAATCATCCCCCATGGGGATGGCCACACTGCAATCCCTCCTCTTCCATTCTCTTCTTCTCAGGATTTTGGCATGCACACGCATATTCCCGGTGTGTTTTACTTCCTTTTTTTTTTCCTTAAAAAAAAAAAAAAAAAAACAAAAACAAACTATTTAACTTTATTTTATTTTATTTTATTTTAATTTTACCAGAGAGGGACAGAGTGAGAGAGAGAGAGACAGAAAGTGAGGAAGCAAGCAACCAGGTTCGGGACTTGAACTGTGATCAACCACATGGGAGTCCAGTGCCCTTAACTACCACGCCACCTGTGAGCCTTTTTTTTTTTTTTTTTAAGAATTATTTTACTGAACTGTGTTTTATGTATTTATTTAAATTTGACCAGAGAAGGAGAGAGAAAGCGGGGAGGGGTGAGAACCACGGTCAGCCATGCGGGAGTCCAACACCCTTAACCACATCACCTGCCAACCTTGTCCAGGGTGTGTTTTTCAAGCCATCAGGTCTGGGACTCAAACTGTGGAGTTGGCCATGTGGGATCCAGTGCTTTAACCACCATTCCACTTGCTGGCCCCTACATCTCCTTTTATTTTCTGAATGAATCAAATCTTTGGGAGTCTGAGGTTTTTTAAACATTTTTTTTTTCCCTCTCTATACCCCATAGTAACTAAAGGCATGTTGGATATATGGAAGAAAATTGATTAAATTATTTTTCATTTTATTTATTTATTTTTATTATTTTAATTTTTTAATGTTATTTATTTAAGCCATCTCTTGCTGCAAGCAAAGGATGGGAGATCAGCATGCTTGTCATCATTTGCTACAAGTGAAGAAGTTGAGCTTAAGGTCCCATACACTTTCCTGGTCCATGTGCAGAGTAATGGTCCAAACCAGTGTTGCAGTCCCCAGTGCCTGAGTAGGGGTCCCTGTGCTCTTTTTTTTTTTTTTTTTTGAGAGGTTTTCGCTATAGGGCGCGTGCGCTCGCCAGACAGACAGAGAGAGACATAGAGACAGAGAGCGAGAAATCATCCTCCAGGGGGGATGGTCAAGCCGCAATCCCTTCTCCTCCATTCTCCTCTCGGGATCTTGGGCACGCACGCACACGCGCCCGGCATTTGAGTTTTAAGCCACCGGGTCCGGGACGCGAACCGCGGTCAACTATGTGAGAGTCCAGCAACATAGCCATTACGCTAACTGCTGGTCCCGGTCCACGTGCTCTTTATTCATCTTCATAGCCAGTCTGAAGTGGATTCACATGAGGGTTATGGAATAAAGTATGGTTACCATCTCCCCAGGGGAAGGGCTTGGGCCTGATGCGGAGATGGGGGTAGGCAATGAACTCGGGTCTCTCATGCTCCTTGTGGTGGGACTTCAGGGAGACATTCAGCATGCTCACTCCCACCCCCGGGAGCACAACGAAGTTACGTGAGGGCCTTCCACATACGAGCCGAGTCCTCCTTGCCATTGAACACCACTGGACATAGGCCGCCCCAGCTGTGGACAGGAATGGCTTAGCAGCCGAGACACCTGGAGCACAGCTGCTGTGGCCAAGTTTGACAGACCGCCACTTTTTTTTTTTTTAAGAGACACGGTCTAGCTATGTTGCCCAGGTTGGCCTCAAACTGTCAATCCTCCTGCCCAGCTTACTCCAAGTAGCTGGGATTACATACATGTACCACCACACTCATCTGATAAAATACTTGATTTGCCTGGGACCAGCAGATGACATATGGCATAATGGCTACGTCGCTGGACTCCCATGTAGTCGACCGAGGTTCGGTTCCCAGACCCAGTGGCTTAAACTCACACCAGGCACATGTGCGTGCGTGCCCAAGATCCTGAGAGGAGAATGGAGAAGAAATTGCAAAGTGGCCATCCCCGCTGAGGGGTGATTTTTCGCTGTCTGTCTCTCTTTCTGGCAAGCACACTAGCCCTACAGCAAAAACCTCTCCAAAAAAATACTTGATTTGCCATCAAACAGTATGCATTAGTCACATGTAGCTAATAAGCATCTGATGTGTGGCTGGTCTGAATTGAGACAAGCTGTAAGTGCAAAATATACACCAGATTTTGAAGACTTACTGTAACAAATGTATCTCATTTTTAAGATTTCATGTTGAAATATATGGACTGTATATTTATTAAAAGGTTATGGTATATCCAGGACTATTCTCTATTTCTTGTCTCTTAAGTATCATGGTTCGTGCTGGCTTCTAAATAGGCTGGTTTGAAGATAAATAAAATTACCTCTCCTTGGAGCCAAATATATTTTTTTAAGAATTATTTTATTAAACTTTATTTATTTTTTTAATTTGACCAGAGAGGGGCAGAGAGAGAGAGGGAGAGAGAGAGAGAAAGTGAGAAAGCAAGCCGCCAGGTTGGGGACTTGAACCTCAGTCAGCCATGTGGGAGTCAAGTGCCCTTAAACACCATGCCACCTGCTGGCCCTGAGCCAAAGATACTTTGTCTCCAAGGGTTCTCACTGGCTAGTATGCAATCATTATCTTCTTGGTGTTTGGGCTTCATCTTAATGAGCACTAATTACACATCTTTGAAACTGTCATAGACTTACAACACAGCAGTTCCTCCCAAGTCAGGTAACCACTTATCCAGTAGAATGTTACTGAGAACGGGTCAAGTTCAGATGCTAAAGGATTTCCCAAAGGTTCTAGTGGTTGAGAATTTTCAATTAACCATGATCAGTGGGACCATTTTCTGCCACCAAGGAACTGTTTGGGACAGGTACCACTTGGTCCTGTAAGCCAGTCTCATTGTAGTCAGAGCCCCTGTGTTAGTTTCCTGTTACCGCTGTAACAAACCACCACAAACTTAGTGGTTTAAAACAACTATAGTAAATTTTTTTTTTTTTTGAGAGGTTTTTCGCTATAGGGCGTGTGCGCTTGCCAGACAGAGAGAGACAGAAAGCGAGAAATCACCCCCCAGGGGGGATGGTCACGCCGCAATCCCTTCTCCTCCATTCTCCTCTCGGGATCTTGGGCACACACGCACACGCGCCCGGCGTGAGTTTTAAGCCACCGGGTCCGGGACGCGAACCGCGGTCGACTACGTGGGAGTCCAGCGACATAGCCATCACGCTAACTGCTGGTTCCCAAAGGTAAGCCATCTGCTGGCCTATAGTAAATTTTTATTGTTCTGGAGTTCATAAACCTAAAATCAAGATGCTGGCAAGACTGCATTCATTCATTCTGGAGGCTCTATGGGAGAATGTATCTCCTTACCTTTTATTTTCCTTCTTCTTTTTTAGATTTTTGCCATAGGGTGTGTACATTCTCCAGAGACAGAAAAAGTCAGAAATCACTACCCAGGGTGGATGGCCACACAGCAATCTCTTCTCTATTCTCTCAGGATTTCGGGCCTGAATGCACATATACCCAGCACAGTTTTTAAGCTGCTAGGTCCAGGACTCAAACTACAGTCAGCCATGTGGGAGTACAACACCTTAACCACCACACCACTTGGTGGCCCCTTCCCTTGCCTTTTTTTTTGGGGGGGGGGGGGGAGGTTTTTGGTATAGGGCACATGTGCTTGCCAGAAAGACAGAGACAGAGAGACAGAAAGCGAGAAATCACCCCCCCCAAGAGGGATGGCCACACCTCAATTCCTTCTCCTCCATTCTCCTCTCGGGATCTTGGGCATGCACGCACACATGCCCAGAGTGAGTTTAAGCCACCGGATCCAGGACTTGAACCATGGTCAACTACGTGGGAGTCCAGCAACATAGCCATTATACCATCTGCTGGTCCCTCAAATCTCTCTCTTATAAGGAAACTTGTGATTATATAATAATTAGGACTTGTTCTAACCATTGAGGTCAATCTCCATCCAAAATCTGTATGCACATCTGCAAAATCCTTTTTAGCAATTTAAGGTAACAGTCACAGGTTCCTAGCATTAGCGTGCTGACATTTTGAGGGCCATTATCCAGGCTTGGCACTGCCTTGGTGAAGGGTGGCAGCAGAAGGCACCCATGAGGGGCACAGGTTTCAGTGCTCCTATGTTAACTACAGAGAAATGGGTAAGTTCAGCTCTATAACTGCTGTGATCGCTGAGATCATCATACATTGGCCTCATTTCCATTAGCTCCTCATTCCCTCCCAAGGCTGCTTTCTTTAAAATGCTCTGTAATGTTCAAACTCATTATTTTTTCATCCTAGAAAATAAATGATTAGAGACAAGATACATGTTTTCTTCTTTTAATTACCAGAGGGCACATGCATTCACTAGAGAGGGAAAGAGAACACCCTCACGGAACGTGGTCAGACTATAATCCCTTCTCGTTTCTCCAACCTGTAAGGATTTGGGATACACATGCACATACACCTGATGTGATTTCCAAGCTGCTAGGGCTGGGATTCAAAACACAGCCGGCCATATTGAATCTGGCTCCTTTAACCACTAGGTTGTAGAACTGGCTCAAAATGAATGTTTCCCTTGGGGCCAGTAGGCGGCATGGTGGTTGGGGCACTGGAGTCCCATATGATTGACTGTGACTTGAGCCACAGACCTGGCCATTTGCTTTCTTATTTTCCCTTTCTTTCTGGTGAGTGCGCACATCCTATAGTAAAATTAAAAAAAAAAAAAAAAATTTTTTTCTCATAAGCCTTTGGTCTAAACAGCACATCTGTATCCTTTTGCATGCTTAGAGTATAACAGCATCTTATTTTTTAAACTCTATATTCTGCACAGTATCTTCACATCCTTTAGCTCATTGGGCATGGGCCAAGTCAGGTACTGTTATTTCAGTTATAGAGGTAAGGAAACTATGGCTGCAAGGCAGAGAACAAATTGGGCAGATGACTTAATGCACAAACTCCTGATAGGTGCCAGCCATATGGATGGAATAAATGGAATTTGTGTTTAATTTGTTATAGGGTATGTGCACTCATCAGACAAAAAACAGATGGGAGGGAGGAAAGGGAGAGAAAGTAAGTGAGAAAACACCCCCTTGGTAGGATGGCCACTTCACAATTCTCTAGGGATTTTGGGCACACATGTACAGATGCCTAGCATGACTTTCAAGCTACTAGGTCCAGGACTTGAATCACAGTTGGCCATGTGAGATCCAGCCATGCTAACCACACCACTGGCTTGCCCTGAATAAATAGGGTTTACGTGCCAATCAGTGGCCTGGTAATGAAGGGACCAGGACCTCACATAACCAACCATGCAGTTCAAATCCCAGACCCAGTAGATTGAAAAACACGCTAGGTGCATGTGTACATATGCCAAAAAGCCCCCTAAAAGAAGGAAAATTAGTAAGGGATTGCAGTGTGATCATTCCCTGTAGAGGGTACTTTCTTCTCTGTCTCTCAGGTCAGCGCACATGCTCTCTGGCAAATTTAAAAAGAGAAAAATTTGGTAGAATTTGCTAGACTTGTGACTATTTCTGTGTGAAAGTAAAAGTGAAAAAAAGTTAACTGAGGTTTCTAACTTGAACAATGAGTGGATACTACAAAAACAGGATTAGGTCTAGAATGAGGGTAATGAATTTACTTTTGGGATATGTTGAATTTGAAGCACCTAAGAACTATCTAGGGAAGTATGATTACAACACAAGTAGAATTAGTCTGGAACCATGGAGGAAGAACTATCAATAGATTTAGGTTCCATCAGCATAAGAGTAGCTGTTAAAAGATACGAGGGTAAAAAATCCTCACTGTAGGGAAGACATGTAGGGGCAATCTGGGTAAAACCCTAAACACTCAAAATATGGTCTACTACGTTCATTAGAACAACCTGGGGATGGGGACCAGCAGATGGCATTGTGGCTATGTCTGGACTCTCACATGGCTGTGGTTTGAGTCCCAGATCTGGTGGCTTAAAAATCATGTCAGGTGTGTGTGACAACCAAAATCCCAAGAGGAGAATGGAGAAGGGATCACAATGTGGCCATCTCCCTTCAGGGTGATTTCTCATTTCACCTCTTACTATGTGTCTCTCTTCAACAAGAAAAAAGAATAATCTGGGGTGCTTTTTTGAAAAAATAATTTTATTTATTTCATCTTATTTGTTTATTATTATTTTTTAATTTAACCAGTGAGAGAGAAAGAGAAAGTAAGAAAGCAAGCTCCAGGCCTGGGACTTGAACCACAGATGGCCATGTAGAGTCCAACACCTTAACCCCACACCACCTGCCAGCCCCTGGGGTGCCTATTCAAAACAGACTCTCCATTGTAAATGCATTTAATATCACAGAATCATACACTTAAAAATGGGTAAAATGTGGGCCAGCAGGTGATGTGGTGGTTAAGGTGCTGGACTCCCACATGAGTGACTGAGGTTCAGGTCCCAGACCCAGTGGCTTAAATATCACACTAGGTGTGTATGTATGTGTGCCCAAAAATCCTGAGAGGAGAATGGAGAAGAGACTGTGGAGTGGTCATCCCCACTGGGGGGTGGGGGTGGGTGATACTTTCTTTTCCTCTCTCTGTCTCTCTACCGTGAGCATAGGTATCCTATGCCAAAAACCTTAAAAAAAAAAAAAAAAAAAAAAAAGATAAAATGTTTAATTTTGGGACCAGCAGATGAGATAATGGTTATATTGCTGGACTCCCATATAGGTGACTGTGGTTTGAGTTCCGGTCCTGGTGGCTTAAACTTAACACCAGGTGCATGTGGGTGCGCGACCAAAATCCCAGGAGGAGAATGGAGAAGGACTCACAGCATGGGCATCCTTCCTGGGGTGGTGATTTCTTGCTTTCTGTCTTTTCTGCAAGCACATGCACCTTGTAACAGAAAACACTTTAACAAGATGGTTAATTTCATGTTATTTATATTTTACCAAAATAAAAGAATGCAACAAAGCAAGATTCCTAAGCCGCATTCTGGGTTCATAATTTAAATCTTTTAAAAATCACTTAAATGGCAGTTAATGCATCTTGGCTAGTATTGGTAGTTGCTGTGCTGGGCTGGGCATGTTGGCGACTTGACTTGCTCCAGAAAATAAGGTGCTTTTCCTACAGATCCCTTCCTTTAGTCATTCTGGATTGCATTGTGAGGTTTTGCCAGAGGCAGGCCTAGGAAGTCCAGAAGAAGCCTGAAGAAATCAGATCTGATTCAAGGAGCCCAGGGAACAGATACTTTTTGAAGCTAGCCTGTTCTCATCTTTATAAAAAGCAGCCCTTTCCAGATCCCACAACCAGAATCACTTTTTCTAGGCCATCCCAATCCAGAGAGCCTAGCATAGTGCTCCACAGATGAATTCTCCTCAGGTATCATTCAACACAATGAGGAACAGATACTGATTCTCTCCATTATATGCCTTGGATATTTTGCCAAAAGCTTCTGGTAGGTTTTGAGGCAGCCTGATTACAGATGAGGTAAGACAAGTGAATGAAATTATTAGTATAAAAACCCTTTCAATATCTCTTTTCCTGAGCTTCTTGCCCTCCCATCTCACTGTCTCTAGATTCTTAATCTGTTCCTTTCTTTCTCTTCTTCTATCTGTGATTCAGGGACTGGATGAGTCTCTATGGTTTGTTTTGTCCTGAAGAGCAGAAGGCTTCGGTCCCAACTGGTGTTGCCAAAGCAGCATACTAATTCCATGCCATGGTCCTGAGTTAAGATTTGCACGATCTGATCGGCCATGTCACCTCGGATGGTAAGGGAGTGGAAGTGGTCAAAATCATGGAGTCCCAGCTTTCGGAGACGCCTTGCAGCTGCCCGGTAACACTTCCAGGGCTGTGGCTCCACAAGGAGGTAGTGGCAAAGGGAGGAAAGATGAGCCAAGAACTCCCACAGGCCACGGTCCCCATGGTTCAGATGAATCCACATGGTTACTGACATACAGAAGCCAATATCAAAAGCAGAACGTCCAAACTGGCTTAAGAAAGAGTTCAAGAGAACCTTCCGGGTCCTTTGATTCATGAAGTCCAGGGTGATAAAAGTCAAAGCATCAGGAAAAGGACATTCTTTTTGAGCTCGTGCCACCAGGGCTGGATCAATGTCACAGCAGAGGAGACGGAGTTCTGTTGAGGCATCTGAGCAGGTCTCCCCATCATGTAGGGAAAGGAAGTGTTTGTATAGAGCCACACTCAGATCCTAGAGGAATCCAAAATAGTGTTGTCATCGCAGCTCTCAACTAGTGAATGGAAGAGCAATCTTTCTCTCTCACCTCCCACTGAGATTGCCACTTACCCTAAGCTTTATAGAAGGCAAGGAACCTAAAACTAGAACCTAAGAAGGCCAGGTGGAAAGTTGTCCACAGGGTAGGCTCTTAGAGCCTTCTAGAGTTCCAGGCTACAGTGCATTACCCCTATATTTTCCCAACACCAATGACAGATTGGGTGAAAGTTATAGCCCAATGGATGTGGCAAAAGGGCCTAGAACAGCTAAAGTAATATGATGGTAAAGTCACCATCTTTTCTGGGTACCATATACCCCAGGGAGGAAGAAAGGGGTATAGAGGCACAACCAATGTCCCTTACCAGGAAGGTAAGGAAAAGAGCAAGCACCATCTTATAAAAACTTGCTTCTCAGGGAACCAGCAGTTAGCGTAATGGCTATGTGGCTGGACTCCCACGTAGTCGACCGCGGTTCGCGTCCTGGACCCAGTGGCTTAAAACTCACGCCAGGCGCGTGTATGTGCGTGCCCAAGATCCCAAGAGGAGAATGGAGGGGAAGGGATTGTGGCGTGACCATCCCCTCTGGGGGGTGATTTCTCGCTTTCTGTCTCTATGTCTCTGTCTGTCTGGCTGGCAAGCGCACGTGCCCTATAGCAAAAACCTCTCAAAACAAACAAACAAACAAACAAACTTGCTTCTCAGACCTATAGTTGGATTCCAAAAAGTACTCATTTATCCTTCTCCCTATAGTTTCAGTCTTACTACCTATCTTGTTTCCCCAGATTCTTCTCAGACAAGCTCTGCTTCTGCAGCCATTATTCCCCACTTGCTGCTGACCTCCCTCTGGCCAAATCCAATGACTTCTAGTTTGCATCACCTTAGTATGCTTTTGACTCTTAAACAAATCACCATCTCTTTTCTCTGACTTTGATTTCTATGATCATTAAAAAGACCTCAAATTTGTGTTATTCTAAATAGTTCTTTCAAGATAATCTTCCTGCTTGCTACCTAATTTGTTCTGTCCAACAACAGGATGAGGAAAATATTCATGCCGTTTGTTGTGCAGGTGAAGAAAATGCACAGTGGAGGGCCAGTCAATGGTATGGTGGTTAAAGGAGCTAGATCATACATGGTCAAATGTGTGGTTCAAGTCCCAAACCAGTAGCTTAAGAAACATGCTGGGTGCATGTGTGTGCATGCCTAAAATCTCAAGAGAATGGAGAAGGGATTGCTGTGTGGCCATACAATGGGAACCACTCAGATTTTTTAATAATAACAGCGTAAGGGACCAGCAACTGGTGTAATGGTTATGTCGCTGGACTCTCACATAGTCGACCGCAGTTCGAGTCCCAGGTCCAGTGACTTGAAATTCACTCCAGGTATGTGTGTATGCATGCCCAAAATCCCGAGAGAATAGAGAAGGGATTGTAATGTGGGCATCTCTCCCGGGGGACGATTTCTCGCTTTCTGTCTCTCTCTACATCTCTGCATGTGCCTTATAGTAACAATCTCTCTACACAAAAATAATAATAATAAAAAAATAACATGGACAAATAAAGGTGGTATAATCATTGAGTGGGAATATTAAATAGCAGTTAAAAATGAAGGAGCTCGGGCCAGCAGGTGGTGTGGTGGCTAAAGGTGCTGGACTTCCACATGGCAAACTGTGGTTTGAGTCCCAGACCTGGCGTCTTGCTTTCTCACTATCCCTCACTCTCTCTCTCTGTACCTCTCCAGCCAAATTAAAAATAAATAAATAAAGTTAAAGAAAATAATTCTTAAAAAAAAAAATGAAGGGGCCAGTTAAACAACATAGATGATTTTCACAAATACACAATGCTGAGTAAAAATACAAGTCAGGGCCAGCAGGTGGTGTGGTGTTTGAGGTGCTGAACTCCCACATGGCCAACAACAATTTGAGTCCCACACCTGGTGGCTTGCTTTCTCACTTTATCTATTTCTGGTGAGCACACATGCCCTACAGCAGACTTAAAAATTATTATTAATAATAATAATAATAATACTAAAGTAAGTAATTTTAAAAATACAACTCACAAAAGAAAATATTTGGGAAGTTTCTACTTACGTGAAATTAAAAAAAAAATTATTTTATTCAACTATTTATTTATACTAATTTGACCAGAGAGGGACAGAGTGAGAGAAAGAGGGAAAGTGCAAGCCACCAGGTCCAGGACTCAAACCACGGTCAGCCATGTGGGAGTACAGAGCCCTTAACCACCATGCCACCTGCCGGCCCCTACTTATATGAAATTTTAAAATTAGCAAAGTTAAATATTGTTTACGAACAGACAAGTGGTAAACTATAAAGAAAAGCAAGCAAACAATAAAAGTCAGGTTAACTGGGGACCAGCAGATGGTGTAATGGCTACATTGCTGGACTCCCATGTAGCTGACCATGGTTCGAGTCCTGGAACTGGTGGCTTAGACTCACGCTGGGCGCGTGTGTGCGTGCCCAAGATCCCAGGAGAATGGAGGAGAAGGGATTGCAGTGTGGCCATCTCCCTGGGGGTGATTTCTCGCTTTCTGTCTCTCTGTCTCTGTGTTTCTGGCGAGCGCATGCGCCCTATAGCAAAAAACCTCTCAAAAAAATAAAAAAAAGTCAGATTAACTGTTACCTCTGGCTGGAGAGGGGTGTTTATGAACAGGAAGGGCATATGGAGGATTTCTGAGAGGTTGACAATGTTTTATTCTTGACCTAGATAGTGCTCATAAAGGTATATGCTTTATAGAAACTCATAAAGTATAAATTTGTGTTATGCATTTTTTTTTGAGAGGTTTTTCGCTATAGGGCGCGTGCGCTCACCAGACAGACAGAGAGAGACAGAGAGACAGAAAGCAAGAAATCACTCCCCAGGGGGGATGGCCATGCCGCAATTCGTTCTCCTCCATTCTCCTCTCGGGATCTTGGGCACACACGTACACGTGCCCGGCGTGAGTTTTACGCCACTGGGTCCGGGACACGAACCGTGGTCGACTACGTGGGAGTCCAGCGACATAGCCATTACGCTAACTGCTGGTTCCCTGTATTTTTTTTTTTTTTTAATTTGTGGCATGGGTCACAAAACAACAAGTATATTTTTAAAACTGTGATTCAGACCCAGGCTCTGTAGCACAGCAAACAACATACTGAACTGTAAAGCTGAAAGCCACATGCCAACCTCAGTTTGAGTCCCTGGTCTAATCAGCCTGAAAACCTATCAGGTGCACGTACTTGTGCCCAGGATCTTGCAGGCTGGAGGACTGTTAGGGATCACAGCAGGACTGAGCCCTACAGAGGGGGCGTCTCTTTCTCGCTCTCCCTCACACACATATAGTCTATACTCTCTCAACTGTGCACAAATACTTTATCATAAATAATAAATTAATTAATCGGGACCAGCAGGTGGCACAGTGGCTAAGGTGCTGGACACTCCCACACGGCCGACCATGGTTCGAGTTCTGGGCCTGGTGGCTTGCTTTCTCGGTTTCCCTCTCTCTTTCTATCTCTCTCTGTGTCTTTCTCTGCTCAAATTAAGAATAAATGAATAGGGACTAGCAGTTAGTGTAATGGCTATGTCACTGGACTCCCATGTGGTCGTCCGCAATTCAAGTCCCGGTCCTGGTGGCTTAAACTCACGCTGGGCGCCCTATAGCAAAAACCTCTAAAAAAAAAAAATAAAGAATAATAAATGAATAAATAAAATTACAAAAAATAAATTAATTAAAATGATGACTCAGGGCCAGCTCTACAGCCTGGTGGTTAAGGGAGATGGATGCTACATGGCCAACTAAGCAGTTTGAATCCCTGCCCAAGCAGCTTGAAAAGTACAGTGGGTACATTTGTGTGCATGCCCAAAACCCCAACATGGAAAAATGGAAGAGAAAGGACTATGGCATGGCCGTGCCCCATAAGGAGGGCTTTCTCCCTCTCCTTCTATCCCTGGCAAGTGCACATGCCCTCTGGCAAAAAAGAAAAAAGATAGTTCAGAAGCTAGTGACTTACTTGTCTAATGTCGCATGTTCATATATAGCAAGACTAAGGTTATATTAGGTTCTTTCCTTTATAGCAGGCTTCTCAAACTTTAATGGGCATAAAAACCACCCAAGGATTTTGTTAAAATAAAGACAACGATTTTGTAGACTTTACATGATGACTGAGATTCTGTATTTCTAATCAGACAAGTCATGCCAATATTGTAGTTCAAGGATCTTTCTCTGAGTAGCAAGACCTTATACCATGTAGCTTAATCCCCCCCCCCCATTTAATTTTTTACTATTTTCCTCTTCCCATCTGATCTTGGGTATGGCCTCACATTTGGTCACTTCATTATACCAGGCCCTCCCTACCACATTTATCTGCTCAATTCCCTAATCTTAGAATCTTCTGGAAACTTAGACTCAAGGGCTCAATTACCCAAGATCTTGATTCAATAGATACAGAGTAGGGCCTAAGAATTATTGAAATTTAGAAAAAAGCACCCATAAATTATGGCACATCTGTACAATAACATATTATGAAGTGTTAAAAAAGAATGTAGTGAGGGCTACCAGGTGGCATAGTGGTTAAGGTGCTTGGACTCCCACATAGCTGAGTGTGGTGAGTCCTGGACCTGGAGGCTTAAAAATCATGCCATGAGGGAGACCAGCAGGTGGTGTGGTGGTTAAGGTGTTGGGTACTCTCACGTGGCTGACCACAGTTCGAGCCCTGGACCTGGCAGCTTGGTTTCTCACTTTCCCTCTCTCTCTCACTCTGTCCCTCTCTGGTCAAAAAAAATAAATAAATAAAGCTAAATGAAATAATTCTTTAAAAAAATATATCATGGAACCAGCAGGTGGCATGGTGGTTAAGGGCGCAGGACTCCCACATGGCAGCTGGCTGCGGTTTGAGTCCCAGACCTGGTGGCTTGTTTCCCAGTTTCTCTTTCTTTCTCACTGTGTCCCTCTGTGTTCAAATTAAAATAAATAAAGTTAAAGTAATTCTTTAAAAAAAAAAATCATGCCAAGCATGTGTGGATGCATGGGATTAAGGGCATGGCCATCCCCTGGGGAGTGATTTCTCACTTTCCCTCTCTTTGGTGAACACATACACCCTATGGGGGAAAAAAAATAGTGACATGAATGACACGTGAATTATTAAATGAAAAGCAAAGTATAAAATAGTGTGCTATATTTGTAAAACTAAAATGGAAGGGGGGTATTTATACAAACATAAATGTTGGTATGCGCACAGGATGAATTCCCAAGAAATTATGAACAGTGGTGTCACTGTGCTGGGGAAAAGGAAGATTTAGGGCTAGGAAGAGATATTTACTTTTATTACCCCTTCTGTATTTTGAATTTTTTTTTGTTTTATCAAGTGTGTTTTTTTCAAAGTACAAAACAGAAAGCTCTCTAAATGTATAGCCAGGTTTGGGAATCACTGCCCTAGTTAACTGCAACTATGCCTATAACATGTATGTATACACACATGCACACACACACATATATCCCAACTTTCTCTCTCTCTCTCACACACACACACATATATAAAATCTCTGTTGGTTTTCTAATGCCCTTCCTGAAATCCCAAACCTTAAACCTAGTTACTTTTCCATTGCTTATCCTCTGATTTCCTGTGTTAAAATGTGTGGAGAAATGTTTGCAGGGAGTTGTCACCACACGTCAGCTCATTCTGGCCTTTAAGACTGAAGCCAGGGTTCCCCTTCTTATCAGTTGTGTTCATCAAGGTCTTAAAACCTCCATCAGAGTCTCTTTTGCCTAAAGCCTTTCTTTGCCACAGTAACAGCTCTTGGTTGGAAGAGAGTAGAGTGTGGGTACCAACTTTAAAAACATTTGCAATCACAGGGTCAGACTGCCTGTTTTTCTAAGATACCCTGGTGGCTACAAACACACACGAGACAGACATTTCCTTAGCTTGAATATCTTTAGACTATACTCATTATATGCCTAGAATACTTTTGCAAGTAAGAAGAGTGGCAATGTACTCCTTCACTCCCACCTGCAGAATGCTATATTTTCCTAATATATCCTCTCCGCTCTACTTCATCAACTCACTGCATTCAAATAAATTATATATATATATATATATATATATACACACACACACACGTATATATATGTGTATATATACACACATATATGTATATATACACATATATATGTATATATATGCATATATATGTGTGTGTGTGTGTGTGTGTGTGTATTTATGCCTGTCTCCAGGGTTCGACATGCACCGTATGACATACACAAGTCTTAACTCCAGTCATGATTCTGTTCCCCAGTCCTCCCAACAAATCATTTCAACCCCACGCTCCCACCAAGGGTCTCCAGAGGTCCCTTCTCTCGACAGGTCACTACCCACGATGGACAGGAGGCAGGGGCTGGAAGCCCAGATACGGTGGCCGTCCCCACCTTGGCCATGAGGGCAGTGAAGGCCGAGGCGGGTAGGCGGGAATTCGGAATGTATTGTAGTTGAGACGGATTCCTCCCCAAGATTCCAAAGAGAATGGTGGTGGGATCCTGACGAACAGGTAGCAGCAGCCCAGGCTCGGTCAACGTTACTCTGTAAGTTCGTTCTGGGAGAGTTTTTAAAGGGATGCTGCCGCACCCCTGTCAGAACTACAACGGACGTGGAGGCTGCCAAGCGGTCGGTTCCCAGGGCTCCACTCCCTCCCCCGTCACTCACCCCGGAGTTACACCCCACGTCGAGCCCCAGGATCGGCCTCGTGTCGGGACTCCGAGGGAAAAGCCGTTGAAGCAGCTCCGGGGGCAGGAGGCGGAGCCGTTGCTCCGGAGGGTAGAAGCGGGAATAATGAGGGAAATTTCCGAACGGGGCAGCCCCAGGTTCCAGAACTCGCGATTCCTCTTCCGCCCCGGCCTCCTTAACACCTCCTCCGGCTAGTTTCACAGACGCCGCCATTAGCCTCAGTCCCGCCTCTGAATTCCGGCGGAACCGGAAGCCAAGAACTCTTAGTGGACCGGCGGCATGCCCCTGCCAGCGCGCATGCGTTGAAGGACCGGGGCGGGTGGCTAGGGTGTTGCGGATGGGAAAAGCTGGCTGACGTTATGTTGTTGACCCGCCGAGTGCCTGGTTCGCTGTTGTTGCACGGGGCTTGCGTTGTCCTGTTCAACCCTCGCCACAACCCTGAGAGGGAATAACGTATTTTACAAGGAGGAAACAAACGGCTAGCTGACATAGTTTGAAACTTGGGCTACTTGAACCTGAACAAGGAATTCGTTGGGATTGTAGAGATCAATTTAGGGGGACCTAGCAGATGGCTTGGTGGTTGGGGTGCTTTGGGTGCTGAACTCTCAGATGGATGACCGTGGTTCAAGTCTCGGACCAGGCTTACTTACTCTCTTTTGTTCTCTCTCTCCCTGGTGAGCACACATTGCCTTATAGCAAATTTTTTAAAAGATGATAATAAATAAAATTAAATAATTCTTTTTAAAAATCTATTTAAGCCCAACTTCTTTTCTTTATAAATGCATAAAGTAAGATTCAGAAAGGAGAGATTATTTGTTTGGGATCCCGCAGTGTATCTGTGACACAGGAGTATGCATCCAGTTCAGGAAAAAGTAGCAAGAGCTGCTTGAGGTGTCAGAAGACTTAGTTGGCCCTGCCTGCTTGGAATGACAAGCGGACAGGGCAGCTGTAGACTGCAGTGCCTAGAGAGGCAAGAACTATACCTTGAGAGCAGACACTTAAAGAGTGCTTATCTTGGGAACCAGCAGTTAGCGTAATGGCTATGTCGCTGGACTCCCATGTAGTTGACCGCGGTTCGCGTCCCGGACCCGGTGGCTTAAAACTCATGCCGGGCGCGTGTGCGTGCGTGCCCGAGATCCCGAGAGGAGAATGGAGGAGAAGGGATTGCGGTGTGGCCATCCCCCCTGGGGGGTGATTTCTCACTTTCTATCTCTCTGTCTCTCTCTGTCTGTCTGGCGAGCGCACGCGCCCTATAGCAAAAAACTCTCAAAAAAAAAAAAAAAAAAAAAAAAAAAAAAGAGTGCTTACCAGGCTCCAAACACTTGTAATTCTAAACTCTACGTGTACTCACGTACTTAAAACTTACACTATGGAAAGGCAGTAATTATTACTTCTTTTATGTAGACAAGACTATTGACACTTAACTAGCCCAAGGTCATGCAGTTAGAAGTAAATAATACCACAGGCCAGCTTGTGCCTGGTGCTTAAGGTGGCTAGAATCCACATGGCCTACTACGCAGCTTGAGAAGCACCCAAGCCTGTGTGCTTGCATGCCCAAAATCCCAAAGGGAGGGAGAGGTAGTAAAGGGATTGTTGCAGGACTATTTCTCATAAGCGGGGAGAGTGTTTTCCCCCTCACTCTGCATCTCTCTGGTGAGTGGACACATGCCCTGGTAAATTGAAAAGTAAAAAAGAAGCAGTAGCCTAGGATTCAAACCTAAGCAATTTGACTTCAAATAGTGTGTTTGTGACATAGTATTCTCAACCTTGAATCCCCAATGCTTGCCATAATGTCTGGCACAAAGATGCTCAACAAATATTTGTTAACTGGAAACGCAATAAAGGATGGAAGTAGGTGACTAAAGCCAGATCTGTTGGGAAGACTAAAATGGAAGGGAGAAAGGAGCTGAATTGAAATAGACAGTGGGATGGAGCTAGGCAAGATGTGGGCTGGACCAAACAGAGCAAAAAGAAAGAGCTGGTAAGGAGAGAGATTGAGCAGTTGGCCTGGGTACCAGTTTCTCAAGTCGGGAGTCAGAATGGCCCAGAATTGTCCAACACGGTCAGCCAGGGGTCAGCAGTGCTGGGCTGACCACTTCTCACCAGTCAGCCTATTATAAAGGGGACTTTTGGTGATTTGCTAAACTTTTTTGTTTGTTTGGGTTTCTTGTTTTATTTTGTTTATAAGCCAAAGGGTACATGTACTTGCCAGAGACAGAGAGAGGGAGAGAGAGAAAGCACCCCCAGTGGGGCATGGTCACGCTGCAATCCTTCTCCATTTCTCCATCCTGTAGGGATTGGAGGCAGGCACACACACTCGCCCAGGATGTTTTTCAAGTTACCAGGGCCAGGATTCAAACCATGCAGTCATTGTGGGATCCAGCTCCCTTAACCACTAGGCCTGGGACATGGCCCACCAAGCTTATACGGGACTCCTGCAGGCAGTGCCATCAAAGATTAAAATAGACCCTCTCTCTTTTCCTCCCAGATTCTATTTTATATTTTCATCTCTGCCTAATACGGTTCCACTATTTTTTAAAGTTTCTTATAAATACTTCTAATACGAATTCTTTCTCATAATACAGAGCACGTGCATGGGTGCATGAGAGACAGGGAAGCACCCGCAGCAGAGTCTTCTACCCTCATGATCCCCTTTGCCCTGGCCTCCAGCTGGTCAGGATCTTGGGTAATCGCGCATGTGCCCGACATGTTTCAGGCTGACCTGGGGGTCTGCACCAGAGTCAACCAGGTGGCTTCTAGCACTGCAGTTCAGTTTGCTACCAACTGTGCCACCAGCCTGGGCCTCACTAGTTTTGTTTTGTTTCACTACTTCTCTCCCCAGGTTTTGGCAAGCTGAGCTTGCCCCTTTTCAGCACCAGATGCTAGCACAAACACTTGACAATCCTTAGTTTTCACTAATCCTTCATTTTCTTTCTTTCTTTTTTAAGATTCTCTCTCCCTCTCTCTCTCTCTCTCTCTCTCTCTCTCTCTCTCTCTCTCTCTCTCTCTCTCTTTTTTCCCCCATAGGGCACATGAGCTCACTGGAGAGACAAAGAAAGAAGGAAAATGAGAAATTACCCCCTATGAGAGATGGCCACACAGCAATCCCTTCTCCTCCATTTTCCTCTTAGGATTATGGGCACTCACATGCGCCTGGTGTGTTTTTCAAGCCACCAGGTCAGAGACTTTAACCGTACAGTCTGCCATATGGAATCCAGCACCTTAGCAACCATGCCACTACTGGCCCCCAGAATCGTCTTTCTTTCTTATTTTTTAATTTCAATTTATTTATTTGCATTCATTCACTGTACATCATTACAGCATACAAAATGAGATTTTCCATCCAGAGTACACTGTATATTGTCTCAATCAAGCGCATCAACAAACATGTTATTGTCAGCCGATGATCTTCCATTTCTTGTTTTCTGTATGTTTGGCTTTTTTACCCCCCATCCTTGATTCCCTATCTCTTACCCTCTGCCATCTCCCATTCTCCTCCCACACTGTCTCTGGTATCTATGTTTGCTTTCTATACTGTTTTCCTCCCACATTTTATTGAATCACCAAAGACCCTAATCAATCCAAATACCCTCATAGCAAACACAGGTGACACACACATTTCCATGAACACAAGTCTAACTTTATGCATCCTATAAAGTAGCACCTAGCTGGGGCTACATATCCTACTGCAGTCATTGAATAGATATATATTTTTTTTTCTGAAACTTTTTTCTTTAACTCAATTTACATCCCTTACCTAAGCATCATCACAGCACACAAAATGCGATCTCCCATCCAGTACACACTGCATAGTGACTCAATCATGCACATTACAAAAAAATTTTCCATTTCTAGTTCCTGGAAATATTTCCACCCCTCTTTCTGACCCTCTGTCCCTTCCCACCCTCCTCACACACCACCTCCGGTGTCCACAATTGTCCTTCATTCCCTTCCCACCCACCAGAATCGTCTTTCTTTAGTAAAATTTTTGTTTGTTTAAATGTGTTTTATATATATATATATATATATATATATATATATATATATATAAAATCTTTAATTATAATTTATAATTATATATATAACACACACACACATATATATATGTGTATATATGTGTGTGTGTGTGTGTGTGTGTATATACATATATATATATATATATATATATATATATATATAAAATTTTCCCCCCAAGTAAAGAGTTTAATTTTATTAAGGCAATTCTCAAAATGCTGTTCACCAAAAGGAAAACAAGCGACAGGCTCAGGTGGTGAATGGAAGTTTCCTCCAGACCCTGGAGTTCCTGTAGAAGCAAGGGGAGGTGTGGGCCAATGTTACTGGTGACCTAAAATGTCTCAGAGGTGATCCCATAAAAAGGCATTTTCGTTTGGCCTGCTCTGGTGACTTCTCTAATCTGCCTATTTTTCCGAGCTTGATCAGTCTAGGTGACCTGACAATACTCGGCGCCTGGACCTGTGGCCTGAAGGACAAGCTCCACACCTCACATGGCTACGGCAATGCCCAAGAGCTTGTTCTGTCCTTTGGTCGTTCAGGTTTGGTGAAGCCTGATGCTTATACAGTGTGGGGAAGGGGGATACAGGGAGTGACCTCCTTAACGGAATAAAAAGTATGATAGTGAATATTTATTTGTAATAAGAAATCAGAACAAATTATCAATTTTAAAAAGCTAGTAAGTATTGGGGCCAGCAGGTGGCATGGTGATGAAGGCACTGGACACGCCTACGTGGCCGACCACAGTTCAAGTCCTGGACCTGGAGGCTTGCTTTCTCACGTTCCCTCTCTGTATGTGTTTGTGTGTCTCTCTCTGGTCAAATTAAAATAAATGAATGAATAAATAAAACAAAATAAAAATTTCTTAAAATAAAAAGCTAATAAGTATCACAATGCAAAAATTCCCTTCATAGTTTGATTAATTAAATGCCAGCCACTCTACAATATTATATTTTTTTATGCTTTGGACTTCATACTTTTTGGTTGCTTATGACAATAATTTGAGAATAACATTTTAGAGCTTTAACAAAAGACTCTAAAAAGATAGTTTGGCTTTTTTTATTTCTCTCTTTTTAAAACTTTTTTAAACTTTTTTTTTTTTTTGAGAGGTTTTTGCTATAGGGTGTGTGTGCTTGCCAGAAAGACAGAGATAGAGAGACAGAAAGTGAGAAATCACCCCCAGGGGGCATGGCCACACCGCAATCCCTTCTCCTCCATTCTCCTCTTGGGATCTTGGGCACGCACATACACGTACCTGGCGTGAGTTTAAGCCACAGGGTCCGGGACTCAAACCAAGGTCAACTACATGGAAATCCAGTGACATGGCCATTATGCCATCTGCTGGTCCCAAAACTTTTTAAAAAAGAATTATTTTGTTTAACATTATTTGTTTATTTATTTTAATTTGACCAGAAAAGGGGAGAGAGAGGGAGAAAGCAAGAATGCAAGCCATCAGATCTGGGACTTGAACCACGGTTGGCCATGTGGGAATCCAGTGCCCTTAACCACCACACCACCTGCTGGCCTCCTTTCTTTTTTTTTTTATTTGTAGAGGTTTTTTTCTTAGGGCACATGTACTCACCAGAGAGAGAGAGAGACAGAGACAGTGAGAAGGGAAGTGAGAAATTACCCCCCGGGGGGATGGCCATGCAGCAAACCCTTCTCCATTATCCTCCAGGGATATTGGGCATGCACATACACATCTCCGGCATGAGTTTCAAGCCACTGCATCCAGGACTCAAACAGCGGTCAGCCATGTGGGAGTCCAGCGACATAACCACTATACCACCTACTGGCCCCTGGTCTTTTTTTTTTTTTTCAGCATGGTGGATCAAATTTGTCTTTTATAATTTGATAATTTAAAAGTTTCTTTCACATTTACAGGTTGTTATTGGCAATGTCATGCACATTTTTAGGTTTGTTATCAAATTAGGGAAAACATAAGGGGAAATGTGAAGGAGGGGGTGTCCAAGTGGTAATAACAGCTTTAAGCCTCAGCAGTTAAATTATATTTTTCGGGGCCAGCAGGTGGCATGGTGGTTAAGGGCACTGGACTCTCATATGGCCGACCACAGCTTGAGTCCCAGACCTGGTGGCTTGCTTTCTCACTTTCCCTTTCCCTCTGTCCCTCTCTGGTCAAATTAAAATAAACAAATAAATAAGGGTAAATAAAATAATTCTTTGGGACCAGCAGTTGGCGTAATGGCTTTCTCATTGGACTCCCATGTAGTAAACCATGGTTTGAGTCCCCGACCCGGTGGCTTAAACTCATGCCAGGTGCATGTGCGTGCATGCCCAAGATCCCAAGAGTAGAATGGAGGAGAAGGGATTGTGGCATGGCCATCCTCCCTGGGGGGTGATTTCTCACTTTCTATCTCTTTCTCTCTGTCTCTTTTGCTATAGGGCGAACACACGTGCCCTATAGCAAAAACCTCTCCAAAATAATAATAATAATAATAATAATAATAATTCCTTAAAAGATATATCTTTTTAAAATTTTACAAAAATGAATGACACTGTGAACGCATTGCTAGGGTCTTAGCAGGATCTTACAGGGAGTGAAGTCCCTGAAACTTGAGCTTCACAGTATATCCTCCTGAGCCCTGCACAGAACATAGACCCATAATTAAAATGAAGAGGTAAATACAGAATTGGAAATATTCCATTTAGGAATGACTCACATGTATCATGGCTTCTACTGCCTCCAAAGGGAGCCCGACACCCCAGCCCATGGTCCAGCCCATCCTACCCTCCTGCCTTGTCCCTCTCTCCTCACACCCTGCAGCCTCTGCTCAGCTTCTGCTCTCCCACCTCACTCACTGCCTCCAGTGCAGGGCCCAGCAGGCCTCAGAGGGTTAAGCAGGAATCTGTATATTTTAAAACATTAATGACTCGTGCCTCAATCTTTCTATAAACTAAGAATTTCATCTTCTTTAAAGTTTTTGCTATAGGGCATGTGCACTCATGGTGGGGATGGGGTGGGGGCAGGGAGGGGGAGGGGTGGAGGGAGGAGGGAAAGTAAGAAGTTACCCCCCCCGGGGGGGCTGGCCATCACAATCCCATCTCCCTTCTTCTCTCAGGATTTCGAGCATGCATGCACACGTCTGTTGTGTTTTTCAAACCAGTGGGTCCGGACTCAGACCACGCACTTGCCATGTGAGATCCAGTACCTCAACCACCTTGCCACCAGCTGGTCCAATAAATTTAGTCATGTTTCAGTTGTTAAATTCTTTAATTAGTCCTTGTAGAGGTTTTAAATTTTTATTTATTTGTTTATTTTTGGAGAGTATTTTTGCTATAGGGCGTGTGCACTCACAGGAAAAATAGAGAGAGAAAGTGAGATATCACCCCCTCCAGGGCAGATGACCACACCGCAATTCCTTCTCCTCCACTCTCCTCTTAGAATTCTGGGCATGCACGCACATGCACCTGGTGTGAGTTTCAAGCCACCCGGTTCAGGCCCTGAACTGCGTTTAGCCACATGGGTATCCAGCACTTCAACCAATAGCCACCTGTTGGCCCTTAATTTTTGTTTTGTTTTGTTTTAAGGTTTTTGCCATAGGATGTGTGTGCTCGCCAGAGAGAGACAGTGAGAGAAAAAGTGAAAAATCACCCTTCAGGATGATGGCCACACCACAATCCTTTCTCCTCCATTCTTCTCCTCCTAGGAGTTTGGTAACACACACACACACACACACACACACACACACACACACCTGGTATGATTTTCAAGCCATCAGGTTGGGGACTCAAACCATAGTTGGCCATGTGGGAGTCCAGTCCCTTAACCACTACTCCACCTGCTGGCCCCAGTCCTTGTGGAGTTTGAAACCACTTGGAAATACTAGAAATACAGGGCCAGGCAGTGGACAGCAGCAGCACAACTGGACCCCCATGAGCAAGGCCCTGCAACTGCGTCCCAGGACTTCCCTGAGCATCCAGGTCTACACATGCACGCCCCAGATATAGGCTATTGGGACTGGAGGGGACTGTAGCACCTCAGCCACCTCTCTCTGTGTCTCTGTGTCTCCCTCTCTCATGAAAGAAGTTAAAAATTAAACACCCCATACAACTTACAAATGAAGTGTTATAGTTGACAGGTAACCAAGAGAGCACACTTTCTAAATCCCTCATTTCCAGGTGAGGAAACAGACCTATTGTAGAAAGTAAAGGCAGTTTCTCCAAAGAGGGGTCGAATTAGTTGGGGCAGGCTAAACGCAGTAATAACCAGTCTCAGCAGCCACAGTCCAGTGCGGGTTGTCCGGGCAGAGGATAGAAGGTGCCTTGATTCTCAGAGACTTCATGGGCTTGTGTATAAGCTCTGCCTTAACCTGGAGACTCGGAAGTCCTCCAGTGAGCTCTCTAACTGGCTTCCTGGAGAACCTCAAGCAAAGATTTGGGGCCAGATTCAGAAGAGGTGTTCCTTCCCCCTGCACACACACGTCAGTCAGGGCTCCTCCTCCACGGTCTACCTGATTGCAAAAAGAGCGAGAATTCAATCTAATGACTTGTCCAGGAGGAAGACATGGATTTGGGAGAAAACTAGTCTCTGCCCAGGAAGGATGGGAGAGGAAGAATGGGGTATCTGTGAGATATCTATCAGAAGATTGGCACTGGACTTCTGTACGTTATTTCATTTCATCTGCTCCAGACTTCAGCTTCTTTTTGTTCCCATACTGGTATTTTTTAACCTCAGTCCCACACAGGAGATAAAATGAAAACAAGGATATTTCTCATCCACCATCTCTCTCCCAAGACACATTTTAGACCTCGAGGGGCTCATTAAGCCAACAATTTATCTTCGCTAATTACTGAGAAGTATGAGAATGAATTTAAGATCTTTTGGATAGATTTTCTCTATCCTACCCTCCACAATCTAAACCAGTTTCTTATCACTATTGAAATCCCACAGGACCTGCAGGTGAGTAACAGCTAATTTTCACTTTCTATTTTCAGAATTCCCCCCATTTCCCCTCTAAAATAAGTCATTTTCACTGTGGCATTCAGGGTTCAAGTAGTAGAAATTGGTTTCAAGAAATAGGAACTGGCTCTGATTGATAAGCAGAAAAGGAATGTATTCATGGATAGTAAAAGAACAGGAGAGCCAGGCTCGGAATGGGCATGAGAGAGTCCTGGGTAAAGGTGATGGACTGAACACACACACACACACACACACACACACTCTCTCTCTCACACACTCACACACACACACACACACACACACTCTCTCTCTCTCACACACTCACACACACTCACACACACACACTCACACTCACACACACACTCACACACACACACTCTCACACACACTCACACACACCCACACCCACACACACTCACACTCACACACACCGACTCGGTTTTAACCTTCTCTGAAATTCTATTTAAACGATAGTAAAACTCTGAAACGTTTAAGGACAAAGAAAACGGGAGAAGACAAACGCAACAAATTGTGGGCCACTGGATGGCAGGTGGCAAGCCGTAACTGACTTAGCCAACTAGAGAGCTGACTCCCAAGCCACTACAGGGGAGATCAAGGCGCAATACCACATGTCCTGTGGAATTCCTTAAGCTTCAGGAATTGGTGGCAACAGATACTTCTGGCCATGGGAAGCAAATATGTCTCGAAAACAGAGGAATCAGGGGCCGGCAGGTGATGTGGTGGTTGAGGTGCTGGATTCTCACATGGCCAATCACGATTCAAGTCCTGGGCCTGGCAACTTGCTTTCTTACTTTTCCTCTCTCTCTCACTCTCTCTGGTCAAATTAATAATAATAATAACAACAGTGATTATGAATAAAGTTAAAAAATTCTAAAGAAAAGGAAAAACAGAAATCATTCATTTCAACAAATGGTGCTTGAACAATTAGTTCTTCATAGAAAGAAAATAATAAGATTTTAAACTTCACACCATACACAAAAATTAACTCAACATGGATCAGCTTTAAATGTAATAGGTAAACTATACAACTTAGAAGAAAGCATAAGGCCATCCTTAGGGTACAGGGACCGATAGAGTTCTTAGATAAGAGGCCAAAAGCATGATTGATAAAAGAAAAAAAATGAGCAAATTGGACTTCATCCAAACAAAGGACTTTCACTTTGTGGAAGACCTGTTAAGTCGATGAAAAGATAAGCTGCAGATAGGAAAACGGTATTTGCAAGCCACATATCTGACAAAGGATTTTTATCTAAAAAATATTTTAAAACTCTTAAAACTCTAATGAAAAATAATAATTTGATGAGAGAATACGTAAAAGTAGAGCGACTGCCAGGTCTTCTCCCTGCCATGGGGCACCTGAAGGTACCCAGCTGTGCTTGTCTGGCCAGTGCCACCTGGCAGGGCAATGCCCCTCCCCCCACCATGGGAGTGCAGCGCCTTAACCCTATGTCACCTGCTGACCCTGTGCCCAAATTCTTAATAGGTTGGAGAAAGGGAGAAGGGATTTCAGTGTGACCACACCCCATTCTGGGCTCTTTCTCCCTCTCCCTCTCCCTCTCCCTCTCCCTCTCCCTCTCCCTCTCCCTCTCCCTCTCCCTCTCCCTCTCTCTCTGTCTCTGTCTCCCTCCAGCGAACATATGCACCCTTTGCCAATGAAAATGAATGAACGAATGAGTGAAACTGATGAAAGGTGACAAGAAGAAAGAATTGTGGGAACTAAACAAACTGTTCAAACCAGTAATTGCTGCTCAAAAAATAAGTAAAAATGCAGATTCCGAGTCCATAGTATGTACTTTCTTCAAGCAAGGACAGTGCACTAAAGGAGATAAGTGTGAGTTCTCTCATGACTGAACTCTGAAGAGAAAACGTGGAAACCAAAGTGTTTACACTGATGCAAGAAATGAAGAATGTGAAAAAGACAGTATGGGTGGGACCAGCAGTTGGCTATGTTGCTGGACTCCCATGTAGTCGATTGCTGTTCAAGTCTCAGACTCGGTGGCTTAAACTCACGCTGGGCGCGTGTGCGTGTGTGCCCAAGATTTCAAGAGAACGGAGAAGGGATTGTGGAGTGGCCATCCCCCCCGGGGGGTGATTTCTCGCTTTCCTCCTCTCTGTCTCTCTCTGTCTTTCTGGTGAGCGCATATGCCCTATAGCAAGGAAAAACAAAACAAAACAAAACAAAACAAAACAAAACACCTCTTCAAGAAAAAAGAAAGAAAGGAAAAAGAGGAAAACACTATGGGTAAACAATATGGGTAACAGTTGGAAGAAGTAATGAACAAGAAGCACAGTGGGATGGAAAAGAACTAACCCAGACACTGAGCGAGTGTGCAAACATTTCCTTGAAGTGCTTGAAAACAACTCTGTGTGGTTTTGGATATGTCCTGGAAGCAGTGGGACTTCCCTGTATCGTGCACTTCTTTGATAGGAGCTGAAAAAGAGAAAGAGAAAGAAGATGAAATTTCACAAGAAGATCGCACTGAAAGATAATATTCTTCCCTAGGTCCCTATGTTGCCAAATCATTCTAGAATCTCTTCTTGCATAGAAGAAAAGGCAAAGACAAAAAAAAGGTTGATAAACTTGGGCCGGCCTTCTAGCTTAGCAGTTAGGGCAACCAGATCCCACATGGCTAGCCATGGTTTGAGTCCTGGCCTGGCAGCTTCAAAAACACACCAGGGATGTGTGAGCACATGGCCCAAATCCCGATGAGACGGAGAAATGGAGGAAGGAGTATTGTGGCATGACCACACCCCACTGGAGGATTCTCTCTCTCTCTCTCTCTCTGGTGAATGCATGTGCTCTCTGGCAATAATAATAATAATAATAATAATAATAATAATAAAAGGTTGATAAACTTGAACAAGATACAGAAAGAAGGAAAAGCAACTTCAGAGTGGGGAAAGCATTATGACTCAGAGTCGGGGCATGTTTGTTTCATCCTGAACTGACCCATGATGCGGAGGGAGCAGATGACACCTGCTCTACCAGGAAGCAGGTGG
The DNA here is from genome assembly GCA_026018925.1 of Tupaia tana. Lineage (NCBI taxonomy): Eukaryota > Metazoa > Chordata > Mammalia > Scandentia > Tupaiidae > Tupaia > Tupaia tana. The sequence continues at coordinate 153,769,261 of JAKSZU010000006.1, forward strand.
AGACGAGGCTGATGCTCAGTGAGGGTAAATGGCAGAGTTTTACACCTCTGTACCCCACGAGCTGGAGACGAGACCGATATTACTGACGTCAGCTCTGAAAGATCCGGTACACGTACTTCAGATAAAGGTAAAAGCAAGTCAGGGGAAGCTTTCGGAGATGGGGCTGAAAATGGTGAAAGAAATGACTTAGAAGGGGGCAAAAAAAGGGGAGGGACAGGAAAATGGAGCCGTTGATTCTGCTCCTGTTGATAAGAATCTTTTTACTGGGGAGGATTTGGATGAACTAGAAAAAGAATTAAACACACTTGACTTAGGAGAATGACACCAAATCAGTCAATGAAAAAGTTCAGTAAACCTCGGCACGAGCTGAAATCACTACAGTAATTTTTTCCCACCTGGAATCTATAGGCGGTTTATTTCCCCATGCTGATTCCAGAGAGCTTAACCGCTTCCAAAAAAGGAATATTCTCCTTATGTCTTCTTTCCTAACTGTCTTGTAGTAAGTGCAGCGTAGTTCGCCATCAATTAAAATTATAATGGCCCTTGCATAAAATAACTATTGTAACTGTCCACCCAAGCAGGAACTAAAACTTCTTTTCTATCTTTTGGTTCTCATTGGGCATGTATTACTATCAGAAACAATATAAATTGACATTTAAAATACCTTTCATTTGATGCCATTTTTTTTTCCTTTTTAAAAAGGTTTTGCTAGAGGGCATGTGCACTCACCAGAGAGAGACAGAGAGACACAGAGAGGGAAAGTGAAAAATCCCTCTTCCACAATCCCCCAGTGGGGACGGCCATGCTGCAGTCCCTTCTCTTCCATTCTCCTCTCCCCGCCTCACCTGGTGTGTTTCAGGACGCTGGGTCTGCGACTCAGATCACAAAATCGGCTCTATGGGACCCAGCTCCCTAACCACCACGCTACCTGTTGGCTCAGTGCAGTTTCTACTAAATAATTCCTTTTCCTTTTTATTTATATGTTTAAAAGACTAAGACATGAGCACTGCACTTCATAAAGAAACTGCAAGTGCAGATTCAGTATTATATATCTTTTTTTTCTTTTTTTTGGAGAGGTTTTCGCTATAGGGCATGTGTGCTCGCCAGACAGACAGAGAGAGACAAAGAGATGGAAAGCGAGAAATCACCCCCCAGGGGGGATGGCCACGCTGCAATCCCTTCTCCTCCATTCTCCCCTCGGGACTTGGGCACACACGCACACGCGCCCGGCGTGAGTTTTAAGCCACCGGGTCCGGGACGCGAACCGCGGTCAACTACGTGGGAGTCCAGCGACATAGCCATTACGCTAACTGCTGGTTCCACAGTATTATATATCTTTCAAAAAGTATTTTTCTTGGGGACCAGCAGATGGCATGCTGGTTAAGGTGCTGGCCACTCCCACATGGGCGACCGCGGTTCGAGTCCCGGACCTGGCGGCTCCCTTTCCCTCCCTCTCTCTCTCTGTGCCTCTCTCTGGTCAAATTAAAATTAAATGAATGAATAAATAAAGTTAAATAAATGATAATTTAAAAAAAGTATTTTTCTTTATTCATGATAGAACACTGTCCCTTCCTCCAGTCCCCCAGGCTGTTGGGTCCTGGGAGCTCACACATACATGCACAGCATGTTTCTGGTGTCCAGGCCAGAGTTTCGAACAGCAGTGGTCATGTGTGATGTGCAGACTCAGAACAGGGCATTGCCGCCATACCACAGGGCCAGCCCAGTATTATATCTTCAGGCAATTAGGTGGCTGGACATCTAAAATGGAACTTCTTTAGTCTGACAGGGTTAGCTTAAATTCTTCATGTTTAACTGTTTAAAAGCTTTTCCTCTTCTTGTCTGCTAAGAGAGCTGTAGATAAACACCAGCATATAATATAATTTTAATTTTAAAAATGATTATTTTTTAAAGAATTATTTTATTTAACTTCATTTGTGTATTTATTTTAATTTGACTAGAGAGGGACAGAATGAAAGAGAGAAAATGAGAAAGCAAGCCACCAGGTCCAGGACTTGAACTGTGGTCAGCCATGTGGGAGTCCAGTGCCCTTAACTATCATGCCACCTACCAGCCCCTTAAATTATTTTTTAACTTGTTACAGGACCCAAGCACTTACTGGAGAGAGACAGAGGAAGAGAGAGAGAGAGAGAGAGAAAGAGAGAGAGAGAGAGAGAGAGAGAGAGAGGACTCACCAGGGAGGATAACCACACTGCAATCCCTTCTCCATTCTCCTCTTGGGATTCTTGACACACACACAGACACACATGCACCTGGCATATTTTTCAAGCCTAAGGGTCTGGGACTCGAACCATGCAGTTGATCATGTGCGATCCAGCCACCTTAACCACCGTGCCACCAGCTGGTCCATGATTATATATGTGTGTGTGTATATATATACACACACACACACACACACAAACACACACACATATATTGCTATAGGACATAAGAACTTGCCAGAGAGAGACAGAGAGAGAGAAAGTGAGAAATCACCCCTGAGGGGACCATACCACAATCCCTTCACCTCTATTCTCCTCTCGGGATTTTGGGCATATACTCAAATGTGTCTGACATGTTTTTTAAGCTGCGAGGTCCAAGACTCAAACCACAAAGGCAGCCATGGAGTATTTAGCATCTTAACCTCCATGCCACCTGCTGGCCCCACCTGCAATATATAGAAATATTTTAAAGGAACTATACAAAAGATCTGGAGAAATTTCATTGAAGAAGATATGCTGATGGCATAGAAGCACATGAAAAGATGTTAAACATTACTGCCATTGGGAGCATGTGAACTAAGACCACCACGTGGTGTTTTACACTCTTATTGAAACCGTGTAAATAAAAACCATATTTAAAACTCCAAATGCTTGAATGCTTAGATGTGGAGGCACTAGATGTCTCATATATCGCTGATGGGAAAGTCAAATGACACAGGCTCTCTGGAAAAGAGTTTAACAGGTTCTTAAAAAACAGGAAACATACCAACTAGAATAGCTATAATAAAAAAGACAGACAATAACAAATGTTGACAAAGATGTGGAAAAATAGGAAGCCTTAGACATTGCTGGTAGGGATGTAAAATGGTACAGCCTATCTGGAAAACAGTTTGGCAGGTCCTCAAAAAGTTAAACATAGACTTACCATATGGCCTAGCAATTCCACTCCTAGCTATACACTCGTGAGATATGCACACATCCACACAGAAACTTAAACACAAATGTTCACAGCACCATTACTCATGAACCAGAAAGTAGAAACAACCCAAACGTCCATCAGCTGATGAATGAATAAACAAAACTTGGCACAGTCGCGTGCCACCTAGCGATGCTTCAGTCAACCGCTGTCTGAATACGTCATGGCGGGCCTGTGAGATCACAGCGGAGCTGAAAATTTCTACCACCCAGTGACACCGTAGGCCATCACAATTCCAGTCCTGCAAGCTCCATTCGTGGTAAATGCCTTACACAGATGTACCATTTTTGGTCTTTTCTATTGCATTTTTACTGTATCCTTTCTAGGTTTAGATATGTTTAGATGCACAAATACTTACCACTACCTTCCCAGTGGTCTACAATATTCAGTACAGTGACACACCATACAGGTTTGTAGCCTAGAAGCGATCGCTTATACCCTATTGCTTAGGTGTGTAGCGGGCTATGCCTCTAGGTCTGTATAAGTACAAACTTAAGTGATAAAATGCTGCCAAATTCTGCACACGTATTGTATCAATGTTAATTTCCCAGTTTGGGTAGTACACTATTTTGTAATGATGTAAGATGTAACCATTGTACCAATATTAATTTCCCAGTTTGGGCAGTATACTGTTTTGTAATGATGTGAAATGTAACCATTGACGGAAACTGGGTGAAGGATAAACAGAACCTCACTGTACTGTTTTGTTACTTCCTGTGCATCAGCAATTATTTGAAAATAAAAAGTTTCAAAAAGAAGAGGAATGATTACTAGAAGCAGTTTTGTTTGTTTGTTTTGTGGAGAGGTTTTTTTTTTTTTTTTTTTTTTTTTTTTTTGCTATAGGGAGCCTGAGCTCACCAGAAAGACAGACAGAGAGACAAAAAGCAAGAAATCACCCCCCAGGGGGGATGGCCACGCCGCAATCTCTCCTCCATTCTCCTCTTCGCAATCTCTCCTCCATTCTCCTCTTCGCAATCTCTCCTCCATTCTCCTCTTCGCAATCTCTCCTCCATTCTCCTCTTCGCAATCTCTCCTCCATTCTCCTCTTCGCAATCTCTCCTCCATTCTCCTCTTCGTATCTTGGGCACACATGCACACGCACCCAGCGTGAGTTTAAGCCACCAGGTCTGGGACTCAAACTGGGGTTGACTACATGGGAGTCCAGCGACGCAGCCATTATGCCATCTGCTGGTCCCAACAAGAAGCAGTTTTCTGAGGACCCCCTCTTGCATCCAGTGCAGCTGTCTGATTAAGTCCCACTCCAACTCAGCAGTGAATTAGAGAAGGTAAAACAGAGGGGTATTTATCTAGGGATACTAATCCACCGGAGCAGGGGTAACCTGCTGCGAGCTTACGTAAAAGCTGACACACTGAGTGCTGAGAATCCCAGAATTCTTGCCTACCTCTTTCCAGATAACTGGAGGTCAGCGTTAGACTCTTCAGATGGGAGGTCTGGCGAGCCTTCTTGGAGCAACGCAAGGATTCAGGCGTCTTCTACACTTGATCTTAGCCAAAAGGCCGAGAAGCAATAGGATTCAGGCGTCTTCTCAGGAAACAGCCCAGCCAGAATGCCAGTGAGTGAAGCCCCAGAGACAAGCCTCCCTACCAGCTCAGAGCCTCCAATTGGCTTATTAGTGCCCCATTCATTTTTTTTAAAGAATTATTGTATTTAACTTATTTGTTTGTTTGTTCATTTGTTTGTTTATTTATTTATTTAAGTTTGACCAGAGAGGGACAGAGTGAGAGAGAGAGAGGGAACATGAGAAAGCAAGCCACCAGGTCTGCTACTTGAAGTGCTGTTGACCAAGTGGGAGTTCAACGCCTTTAACCACCATGCCACCTGCCGGCCCCACCCCATTCATTCTTCTTTAACTAGAAATGTTCAAGCATATGTAGCAGTAGAGAGAACAGTACAATGATCTCCATGTACCCACAATCCAGCTTCAGCACTTTTTGCCAATCTTAGTCTATACCTCTGTCCATTCTGCCTCTGCCCGCCTCCTTTTTAAGGGTCTTGCTGTCCTGAATTTCCTGCTTCGGCCTCACAGGTACAGGCCACTGCACCTAGCCCTTTTTTATGTAGGATCTCACCATGTTGCCCAGGCCAGCCTCGAGTTCTCCATCCTCCTACCTCAGGCTTCCTGTGTTGCTGGGAGTATAGGCTCGTGCTACTGTGACTGGCCTTTAGGTCAGACTGGGAATTGAACCCGAGCTGCCCACATGGCCCCAGCCTGGGGAGCACAGAGTTCCAGCAGCACGTGCAACTGTGACTACACCTCTGCCCTGGTTATTCTGAAGCAAATCCCAGACACCATATTTTATCTGTAAACCCATTTTCATCTATTTAGAGATAAGGACTCTTTTCTTTTAATACTATCAGAATTTAAGACACTTTTTAAAATAAGTATTTTATTCATTTATTCACTTATTTATTTCAATTTGACCAGAGAGGGACAGAGTGAGAGAGAGAGAGAAAGAGAAAGTGAGAAAGCAAGCCGCCAGGCCCAGGACTGGAACCACAGTCGGCCATGTGGGAATCCAGCGCCTCTAACCACCATGCCACTTGCCGGCTGCAGCATCTAAGATACTTTAAGAATAATTTTTTAACATAAATATGTCCTGTAGGTGGTTTGCCTGATTTCTCATAATTATATGAGATAATCTATATATATAGTTGGTTTATTCAACTGTAAGGCCCATACATGCCATTTTGTTTCGATGTCTTTGGAATTATAGGTTCCATTCCTTATTTATTTATTTATTTATTTATTATTTATTTATTTATTTATGTTAAGTTCCAGCTTCTGTGTTGAACTGGGTAGTTAGTTCTGTGGAGTTTCATATTCTGAATTGTGGGAGTTGTTTAGTAAGCTTCTTGCTCCTTGTATTCAATATAAACTGCGCTAGAGGCTTACCTGGATTGAGATTTGGTTCAGGGCTGGAAAACTACCTCGGCGGGGGTGCATTTCCTATCGCACCACACAAGAGGGCTGCTCTTAAAGCACAGCCGATGAGCTGGGCCATCCGGCGTTGGAGACGAGGCAAGTCTCTAAGATGAAAGAGTCTGAGAAGCCTAGAGACAAGCGAGTCAGAGAAGCAAAAACCAGACGGGGGAAGAAAGTGTCCCAAACTGCTAAAATATTAATTTTCTCTAACAGAGAAATAGCATCTGTGAAACAAGCTATAAAAAGAACCTTTAATCCAGGTACTTGTTCTATGGGTGTTTACCATAGAATTCTTTCAACCTCTCCATATGTCTGAGAGCTTTCATAATAACATTTGGGGGTGGGGAGAACATTAGAAAAACAATTTTGGGACCCACAGACGGCATAATGGTTATGTTGCTGGACTCCCACGTAGTCAACTGTGGTTCGAGTCCCAGACCTAGCGGCTTAAAATTCACGGTGGGCATGTGTGCCCGCCCACCCCAGATCCCAAGAGGAGAATGGAGAAGAGATTGTGGCATGGCCATCCCCCCAGGAGTGATTTCTCACTCTTTTTCTCTCTCTGTTCTCTCTCCATCTCTCTGGTGAGTACACATGCCCTCTAGCAAAAATCTTTCCCTCAAAAAACAAATAACAAAATAAAAATAAAACCTCACGGAGCTTAAGGCAGCTGGATTCTACATGGCTGACTGTGCAGCTGAATCTCAGACCTGGCAGCTTGAAAATCACTTGAGGGGCATGTGCATAAATGCCCCCTAAGAGGAGAATAGAGAAGGGATTAAGGTGTGGTCAGACCCCTGGGGAGTACTTTCTCACTTTCTCTCTCTCTCTCTCTCTCTCTCTCTCTCTCTCTCTGCCTCTTCCCTGCAAGTGCATGCACCTACAGCAAACTAAAAAATATAACAAAACAGAAACTTCCTGGAAAATAAAAAAACATTATAGCAAAGGGGCTGGCAGGTGGCACAGTGGTTAAGGCAGCTGGACTCCCACATGCCTGACTATGGTTCGAGTCCTGGACTTGGCAGCTAGGTTTCTCGCTTTCCTTCTCTCTCTGGTCAATTTAAATAAAATAAAATAAAACAATGAAAATGAATAAAATTGAATAAAAATATTATAGCAAAAATGAAGCCTTCCATTGAACAATTGGAAAATATGATTGAGATCATCTTCCAAGTAGAGCCAAAAAGACAAAAGATGGAAAACAGACAAAAGATAGCATCCAGGACCAGCAGATGGTGTCGTAGTTGGGTCGCTGGACTACAATATTAGAGTCCCAGATCTAGTGACTTGTTTTCTTACTTTCTCTCTGTGTCTCTTTTTCACTCTCTTTGGTGAGTGCACATGCCCTATAGCAAACTGAAAAAACATTAAATAAAAAAAATTCTTGGGGGAGAAAAAGAAAAGATAGAGTCCAGGGCTAGCCCAATAGAGAAGAGGTTAAGCCCTGTGCACGGAGTGCCGGCTCCCCATTCGGCAGACTGCAGTTCAGTCCCAGCCCCTGGAGCTTGAAAAACACATCAGGCATATGTGCACGGATGCCCCCAAATCCTGACGGGATGGAGAAATGGAGGGAAAAAAAGATTGCATTATGACCATGCCCCACTAGGGGGTACTCTTCCCTCCCCTGCAAGGAACATGCCCTCTGGCAATTATCAAAACAAAAAAGATAGCCGCTAGACTAGGAGGTCTGACATACAAATAAGAGGAGTTCTATAAAGGGAAAGCAAAGGAAGCTATCAAATGAACTGTCAAGAACTATTTTTAAAAAATAATTATCTAATTTTGTCATTATTATATTTTAGTTTAGTACAGGGCTCATGTACTCACCAGACAGAGAGAAAGAGAGGGAGAGGAAGAGAGAAAGTGAGAAAGCAAACCACCAGGTCTAGGACTCAGTGATCGGCCATGTGGGGGGTCCAGCGCCTTAACCACTACACCACCTGCTAGTCCCTCAAATAATTATTAGAGAAATGAAAGAACTATCAAGGAAATAACCCAAGAACATTTTTCAGAACTGAAGGGGCCATCAGGTACCAATTATATAATGGATGAAAATAGTCCCTCAAAAAGAAACGCATGGTACAATTTCAGAACAGTGAGGACAAATAAGAAATCCTGTATGATTTCAGAAAGATTTAAACGAAACCAAACAGATGCCATACAAAGGATCAAGCATCATAATAGCAGTGAACTTCTCCACAGTCATGCTGGCAGCTAGAAGGCAATGGAATGATGCCTTGAAAATCCTGACCAAATGATTTCCAGTCTTTCACTCTATACACAACCAAGTGATTAAGTATGAAAACAGAACGAAGACATTGCCAGGCGTGCAAGGAGCCAAAAACATTGTCTTCTATGAGCTTTTTCTCAGGAAGCTACTGAAGAATGTTTTCTATCCAAATAAACCAAAAAGGGCAGTTTTTAGAATCTAGAAAACTGGTTTCCAATAGGGGAGAGTGGTGAAGAGGACCCCCGGGATGGAGGTGAAGGAAGATTCCTGGAGCCGCTGGGCAGCAGGTCTTCAGAGTCGCCAATACAGGCTGGAGAAGTTCAACCATGGAAGATTCTGGACAGCAGGTGGTGTGGAAGTTACAGTGGCTAGATCCCACATGGTCAACGGCAGCTCGAGTCCTGGCCCCCGCTACTGGAAGATCACACTAGACTTTCAAGTGTTGTTCATGTGTGCCCAAAATCCCAAGAGGAGAAGGGGTTGTGGCAGGGCCATCCTCCCCACCACCCACCTGTCTCTCTCCAGTGAATGTGCCTGCCCTATAGAGCATATCAGATTAGAAGATTCCAGGAGACGAGACGGCAGCAAGATAAACTGAGAGGATATCAAACATATCAGAATATATGGGGAATATATTTACCCACTTAGGAAAGAGTTAACAAATTCATTTTTTGGCTCAGCCTCAGTGACACAGTCAGTAGCGTGTTGAACTGTAGCACTGGAAGATTCGGATGCATGACCCAACGGACCTGAATTACTCTGGGTGCACGAATGCCCAAAATCATGACAGCCTGAGGGCTGGGGGCGGAGAGTGAAGCATGATGAGACCTTGTCAAGGGTGCGATTCTCTTTCCCGCATATGTGTGTGCAATACTCTATCATGAATAGATAAACTTTAGAAAAGGAATGGGGGGGGACCAGCAGTTGGTGTAATGGCTATGTCGCTGGACTCCCATGTAGTCGACTGCAGTTCGAGTCCCATACTCACAAACCAGTGAGTCCTGGTGACTTAAACTCACGCTGGGCACATGTGCATGCATGCCCGTGCGTGCCCAAGATCCCAAGAGGAGAATGGAGGAGAAGGGATTGCGGCGTGGCCATCCCCCGGGGGGTGGTTTCTAGCTTTCTGTCTCTCTGTCTCTCCAGTGAGCGCGCACATCCTATAGCAAAAACCTCTCCAAAAAAAAGGAAGAAAGAAATACATTATTAATAAGGATGTAGAGGGACCAGCAGGAGACCTAGTGGTTATGTCACTAAACTCCCACATAGCTGACCGCATCTCGAGTCCCTGACCTGGTGACCTAAAACTTGCGCTGATGCATGTGCATGAGTGCCCAAGATACGGAGGGGAGAAGGAAAGAGACGGGATTACACATGACCATCCCCCTCGGGGGCGATTTCTCATTTTCTGTCTCTTTGTCTCCCCAGTGAGTGCATGAGCCCTATAGCGAAAATCTCTCATAAAAAAGGAGGACATAGAAAATAAAGCAAATGGGGACCAGCAGGTGGTGTAATGGCTATGTTGCTGGACTCCCATGTAGTCAACCATGGTTCGAGTCCCAGACCAGGTCACTTAAACTCACACCGGGCACATGTGCATGCGTGCCCAAGATCCCGAGAGAAGAATGTAGGAGAAGGGATTGTGGCGTGGCCATCCCCCTTGGGGAGTGATTTCTCACTTTCTGTCTCTCTGTCTCTCTCTATCTTTCTGGCAAGCACACACACCCTATAGCAAAAACCTTTTTATTTAAAATTTAAAAAAGAAAGAAAGAAAATAAACCAATGAACAAACAACTGACAGCAACAATAATTTAACTGTCAGAAATGCAAAACTGCAAAAAAGGAAAAGTGATCACTACTGTACCTAGGTCCATGGTCAACAGTTTTGATAACCTCACATTGAATATTGATCAACCCATAATTATGGATATAACCAAACCAGAGGCAGAGAGGCAGTGGGAAGAATGGCTGTGTGTGTGTGTGTGTGTGTGTGTGTATACCTTTGATTCCCATCTCTCTCTCCCTGCTTGTTTTTAATCCTTCCTGTTTTTCTCTGACTGCCTTTTTGTTTTCTTCTTCCAACTAATGTATGTTCCAAGCCCCCTTTCCTGCACATATATTAGTTTTACAGTCAGGGAAAAAATCCCAATACAGGTTATTATAAAGAAAAGGTTAGGAACCATGTCTTCTAGTTTCCCGCTTTAATTCACTGTAGACTTAGCATCTGAGTTTTTGTAAACGTTTTGACCCACTTGTGTTTCCAGCGTGTAACGCTGCTTCCACAGAATGAGTTCCATGAGGCCGCCCAGCTGTGCAAAGTATTTTCTAGAATCAAAGAACCTTACCTTTTCATTTATCATCATTCAAACCCAAGGGATTCCCTCATTCAAGAATTTTATGAGGTGTGTCCAGGACAATGAGGCTGAGGCGAGGTCTATGAGGGGAAGCAGTGGGTGGGGGACCAGAGTCTCTGGGGTTAGTGGCCGGCAGAGGAGCTGCTGAAGAAATGCTGCAAAGCTGGGGAAGAGGAAATGAAGAGCCACTCCTACTATGCACACCAGGGAGCGGAGCAGAGAGGCAGCCCCCAAAGACTTCCCGAGGCCTCCAGAATGAAGCCCAAAATCCTTAGATCTGAGTTTCTTGAGCTTGAATACAGAGGAATCCCCTGAACCTCTTATTAAAATGTAGACTCTGGGGACCAGCAGTTGGCATAATGGCTATGTCGCTGGACTCCCACGTAGTCGACTGAGGTTCGAGTCCTGGGCCCAGTGGCTTAAACTCACACTGGGCGTGTGTGTGCCCAAGATCCCGAGAGGAGAATGGAGGAGAAGGGATTGCGGCGTGACCATCCCCCCTGGGGGGGTGATTTCTCGCTTTCTGTCTCTCTTTTTTGTCTCTCTATTTCTGGCGAGCTCACGCTCCCTATAGCAAAAACCTCTCCAAAAAAAACCACAAAAAATGTAGACTCTGATTCAGGAGGTCTGGGTGGGTCAGAGGGTGGCATCTCTTTTCTTTAAATAATTATTTTACTTAACTTTATTTATTTATTTATTTGACCAGAGAGGGGGAACGTGAGAAAGCAAGCTGCCAGGTCCAGGACCCAAACCGCAGTCAGTCATGTGGGAGCCCAACACCCTTAACCACCACGCCACCTGCCGGCCCCCTGAGGGTGGCATTCCTGACAAGCTCTTGGTGACTCATAGACTTGAGTAGTGAGGCCTCAGTGACCCACAAGGTCCCCTTCCTGTCTGTTTCTTCAGCGTCACCTCCACTCGCCACCCCACTCCACCATCTTTGTCCTTCTACATCATCAGCTTAAAAACAGAATAGGGCCAGCAGGTGGCATGGCAGTTGGGGTGATGAACTCCTGCGTGGTTGACCGCAGTTTGAGTCCCACACCCAGCAGCTTGAAACTCACACCAGGAGTATGTGTGTGCATGCCCTAAATCTCAAGAGGAGAATGGAGAAGAAACTGTGGCATGGCCAACCCCCCGGGGAGTGATTTTTTTGCTTTCTGTCTTTCTGTCTGTCTTTCTTTCTGGTAAATGCATACACACTAAAGCAAAAATCTCTCAAAAATAAAAATAAAAAATAAAACCAGAATTATTCCTTCATTATTTTTTCTCTCATTATCTGTGTCTTAACATATAAAACCAAAATAAATCAACAGACTCTTTCAACATTTTGCCTGGAAACCTTAGCTAGAGCCATCAGTTCATTAAGCACGCTTTCTATTTTTACATATTAACAAAGATAAAAGTTTTGCTACATTTTATACCACTGTATAACAAAACTCTGTTCCTCCAGGTTCTGATAACATTTTCCTCAACCTGCAGCTCCTCTGGCCATTTTTCCAGATTTCTGGGGCAATTTCATTGAGGCCTGTGAGACACCTCCCACCGCCTGGTCCCCGAATAAATGCCCCGTGTTTTAGTTTGATATGGCCGTGCTCACTTCCGGGTACCAGACTCAGTTCCAGTTGCCTATTCTCGCACAGCAAGCTGGTTCAGACGCTGTGGCATAAACCCCCGACCATTCCTAACGTGCATGGAATTTGTGGGCGGAGAATGCCCACGAGGCACAGAGGGGTGGTCTGTCTATACACCACGGAGTCTTGGATCTCACTGGGGAGGTTCAAAGCTAGAGCCGGCCAGACCAGCTGAAGTCCCAGCATCATCCCCAGATGGTGTCGTCCCTCCCCACACACATGCCACTTTCCCGTGGTGGCCCCAGGGCAGTCCCACATACTCCGTAGTGGCTCAGGGAATAAAGAAGCCAACCAAGGGGTCAAGAGGTGCTGAGAGGCTGCGCCTCAGGCCTTTTGCAGGATCTTCCCAGAGGAGAAGGCAGAAATGACTCCAGAGAGGAGTTGGCACCGGAGGCTGGGAGGAGAGTATCTTAATCATCTGTGGGGGCACTTGTGTGTGCGCATGATTTGTGAGAGGGCAAATGGGGAGTAGCCAGACTCAAGTGCGGACAGATGGCGTTATGCGAGCTGTGTCAGGCCGCTCAGATCTGGGGCCAGGAAGGATGGGCCTTGGTGTGAAGTCTGTCCCTGGAGGAGGGACGTGCAGGGCCTTCGCCACTAGGGGCAGCAACTGCTAGAGGGAGTGGGTGGTATGGTGGGTCGAATTGAACAGTGGCCCCCAAAGGAGGTATGTCCAGTGTGAATATGGCCTTTTGGAAACAGAAAATCTTTTTCCAAAACAAGGATTTTCTTACATTTTTTCCCCCTAATTTTTATTTAGAATGATTTATTTCATTTTATTTATTAATACTTCTTAAAATTTTGCTATGGGGCATGCACATTCACCAGAATAAGGGACAGAGAGAGAGAGAGAGAAAGTGAGAAAGCGAGCTTCCAGGTCTGGGACTCCAATCACAGTCGGCCATGTGGGAGTCCAGCACTCCAACCACCTCACCTGCTGGTCCCACAGAAGGATTTTAAGGCGAGATCATCATCCTGGATTTACAGCGAGCTGTAACCCAGAGACAGGAGAGGGGGACCTGAGGCACAGAGACGCAGAGGAAAGGGCTCTGTGGAGATGGAGGCAGAGCTCGGCGAGGACCACAGCAGGGACACCGGGGATTGCCAGCAGCCACTGGAGGCTAGGAGAGAGGCAGGGACTGGGTTCTCCCTCAGAGCTTCCAGAAGGACCCAGCCCCGCGGACACCTCCATTTCAGCCTTCTGGACTCGGCAACTGCGGCAGAGTAGGTGAGTTCTGTTGTGGGCAGTCCTGGGAAACTCAGACAGATGGCCTGGGTAGTGAGGCTGAGCGCCCTGGAGGCAGGAGGAGCCCAAGGGAGCCCAGCTTTGCCTCCCCCAGTTTAGACGGACCCATCCCTCCTTTTCTGCCCCTCAGTCTCTCACAGGCTGCGAGCCCTGACTCGGAGCCCTCCCCGTCTCTCAGGGCCTGGGCCTCAGTGCTGGGGCCACATTACAGAGCTTTTGCTTGAGACTCTGAGCAACGCGGTCTCTGCATGTTCCCCCGCCCACATGGTTGGCAACTCCTCCCTTTCCTCCCTCCCGCTGTGCACCAGCGCGCCTTGTACCCAGCGGAGCTGTGCAAGTCACTTCTCTCTGTAGGGGCCCTCACTCTTGCCTCTGCGCCTACCCCACTCCAGCTGAATTTGTACCAAAACCTTGTCAGAGATGAGATAAGACCCTGCACTGCTCTGTGATGGTGCCCTCCCCCGCAGACCGTCCCCCAGGGACTTGGTGTCGTTGCCCCACATGCCTCCTGGTCCTGTTCCCAGTCACTAACTTAGGCATACCTTTGGACAAGTCATTGCATCCTCTGCTCCTTAGTTTAAGGGACCAGCAGATGGCGTAATGGTTACATTGCTGGACTCCCACGTAGTCCACCGCAGTTTGAGTTGGGCCCCGGTGGCTTAAAACTCACACCGGGTGCGCATGTGTGAGTGCCTAAGTCCTGAGAGGAGAATGGAAGAGGATTGCTGTGTGGCCATCTCCCCCGGGGGGGTGATTTCTCACTTTCTCTCCGTCTCTCTTTCTCTCTCTCTGGCAAGCACAAGTGCCCTATAGCAAAAACCTCTCTAAAAAATAAAAAACATTTATTACCATTATTATTTTTTTTAATTTGCTACAGGGCACATGTGCTTACCAGAGAGGGGGAAAGTGAGAAAGCAAGTCACCAGGTCTGAGACTTGAACCTTGAGCCTCGGTCGGCCATGTGGGAGTCCAGCACCTTAACCACCACACCACCTGCTGGCCCCTCCTTAGTTTCTTCTTAGGTAAAATAAAAGGGTTGGAGTAGATTTATTTATTCATCCCTTCATTCATTTATTCCTGCATTCCATCGAAAGTTGAAACTGTGCCATAAATCCTGTGAATTAAAGGGCAAACGAGACAGTCCCGCCTTCAAGGAGTCCAAGTTTATAGTTTTTGTTTGTTTTAAATTTTTCCAGAGGGCACGTGCACTTGCCAGAGATAAACAGAGAAAGAGAGAGGAGGAAAGTGAGAAAGCACCCCTCATGAGAAGTGGTCATGCCACACTCTTCTCCATTTCCCCCTTTCAGGATTTCAGGCACCCATGTACATGCTCCCGACATGTTCCTGAAGCAGCCGAGTCCAGGACTCAAACCACGCAGCTGGCCATATGGGATCCAGCTGCCTTAACCTCCATGCCATGGGCTGTCCCCTCAAGTTTATGGTTTTCAAGTGGCTGACCACAGGCTTCCTCTAGGGGAAGAGATTTTGTCTCAAAATAAGGAAGAATCTACTAACAGAACTGCCTGTAAAGGAACAGGCTTCTGTGGAAAGGGTGAGCCTCTTGCCTGGAGCAGCCTCCAGGAGTCCCTCCAGCTCTGGGGTCCTAAGAGCCTCCATAAAGGCTTTATTGAGCAGGAGAACCAGTATCACTTTTTCCACATAAAAATAAACAAGGATATTGGGACCTGCAGTTAGCGTAATGGCTATGTCACTGAACTCCCATGTAGCCAACCGTGGTTTGAGTCCTGGACCCGGTGGCTTAAACTCACGCTGGGTGCGTATGCGTGCATGCCCAAGATCCTGCGAGGAGAATGGAGGAGAAGGGATTGCGGCACGGCCATCCCCCCTGGGGGGTGATTTCTCACTCTCTATCTCTCTGTCTCTCTCTGTCTTTCTGGGGAGAGCACATGCCCTATAGAAAAAACCTCTCCAAAAAAATAAATAAAAAAATAAACAAGGATATTGAATTCCAACTTAGCTGCCCTGGGAAGCAGCCCTGGTGAGAAAGCTTACGCACTACTCGGAGTAACCCTCCCACCCAGATTCCGTGAACCATCCAGGCAGCAGACAGCAGGCAGGCCGAGGAAACCACGCAGGTGTCATAACTGCTTTTATTCTTGTCTCCAGTCAGTCGCAGACCCCAGGAATTGAGGCCAGGGAAGGGAGCAGGCACAGGACCCTAGGGAACTTGGAGGAGCTGAGGCCTGGGCAGCAGATGTGTCTGGGGGTGTGGCAGACGTGTGTCCCCAGTGCTGCTGTGTCTGCCTCAGACGAGAACACTCAGGGGAGGGAGCGATGCAAGGGTGGCCAACTGTGTCCGAGAGAGGCAGCTGTCCTTGGACAAAAGGGAACAGCTGGTGGCTGATCAAAAACAGGCCTGGGAGGTCCGAGGAGAACTGGAGAAGCAAAAGCCAGCAGCCAGATCCTGCCCTCAACTCCCAGCCATAAGGCCCCTTAGTCGGTCTCTCTCTCCCAAAGCCAGGTCCTGCTTTTCCTCAGGTAGCCACAGGGGGGCAGCAAAGGGCTTGTATAAAATCCTAACCTACCCAGGAGCTTAGACCACTTGGGACTTGTCCCCAGGTGGGCCAGGGAGGAAGGCACAGAGCCTTTTGGAATAAGGGTGTCTGTCTTATTACAACTCCCCTGGGAGGGAGCATAGGGAATGAGAAAACCAAGATCTGTGGGATTTCCCCCGGCAATGCAAAGGAGCCAGGCATGTGTCTGGGAATTGTGCAGGAGTCTGGGGACTCTGTGTGTGTGTGTGTGTGTGTGTGTGTGTGTGCACGCGTGCACCTCTCTGGCCCCAGTCTGCAGCTTCTGGGACAGGAGGAAGAATCCAATTCCTCTTGGCTGCCTCCCCTTCAGCAGGATACCTCTGACCTCATCACGGGGAGTCATTCCTGGCTGTCTCTAGCTCTATAAAATCCAACCTGCCTTTCCTGGGCCCCACCCAGACTAAAAATGTGAGGCTCCCCGCCTCTTCCACAGCTCAGCTGCACAGCTTCAGTTTCTCTTAATCCTGTTCCCCCACCCTTCCTCCTCCCAAGACCCATTCAGGTGTCCTGGGCTCCTCACTGCCTGGAATGGAGGGGGAAGCCCAGGCTTTGATTCTGGCCATGCTGCGAGCTCAGCAGTGTCCCAGGCCCAACTCCGGACTGGGGCAGGAGACCACAGCATCATACACCAGGCCTCCCACCTTTGGGAAGGAGCCGACTTGGTGGGTCCTGTTGTTATGACTAGCCGCTCCCCCTAGTTTTAGGGGCTCAGCTTTGGATAAGCTTCTCAAGCCTTGGTTTCTGCATAAATTATCTCAAGAAGAGGAGGACTTAGATAAGTGGATTCTGGGAAGCCTGACTAAGGCCTAGTCTGAGTGGAAGGGCAATGGGGGCAGGGTAAACCCTCACAGCTGAGGCCAGTGATTAGGAGAGGAGCCCAAGGGGCCTCAGAGGAGGGAGGAGACGTGACAACTGGGTGAGGAGCCAGTGGAAATACGTGTTCTAGTGCCTCTCCCTGCCCTCTCCTGGCTGTAAACTTCCACCCTGCAAGTAGGGAAATCTAATCACACAAACAGCGAGAAACACTTGCCTAATGCTACGAGCCTATTGGCAAAAGGTTTGGAATCAGAAACCGGAAATCATGTCTGCCCGCTCGTGTCCGGAAGGTGGAACCCTCTGAGTGCAAAACCTGGGGGGTCGGGAGGGACATGGAACACCGGGAAGCGCCGAGGCCTCCCTAGACTCCCTTGCAGCCTCAACTCCCAGGCTGGGAGGCCCGAGTGATGCCTCTGAGAGAGGGACCAAGGGCCTGGACCCAGATCTGTTGCTGGCCAGCTGGATGACCCTGGACCAACCTTTCTGAGCCCCTCAGCTCAGAGTGCTGCCCGCAGGACTGCCACAACGGGTTACTTTAGGCCGGTGCACTCATACCCAGGCCCCAACAGCCTGGACCTTGCACACTCGCCACCCGCTGGCGGTTTTTGGTTCCTTCTTTCCTCCAATACCAGAGATGGAGCAAAACATCAAATGCTTCTGCAGCAGTTCTTGAAGGCCAGGAGGAAGGAAGGTGGGGCCGGTGGGAAACAGACTAGTGGCATGCCTAGTTACCCTTCCTGGGGCAAGCGGAGCCCCCAGCCTAGGGGAAGAGGAGAGAGCCCTGAAGGGAGAGGCTGAGGGAGGACCCTGGTATCCACTGGGCGATTCCCTGTTTCCACCCAGTAACTTTCCACTGGCCCAGAGTCGGCCATGTGCACTGCGGCGGCATGTCCCCCCCCACCGGTTGTGGTCCCCTGGTTCCCTTCCCAACAGGCACCTGCCACGGGCTGGGTGACTGACGCAGGCACACACGCACAGCCTGCCTGAGATCCCAGCAGCCGGAAGGTT
This sequence comes from Tupaia tana, assembly GCA_026018925.1. Classification (NCBI taxonomy): domain Eukaryota; kingdom Metazoa; phylum Chordata; class Mammalia; order Scandentia; family Tupaiidae; genus Tupaia; species Tupaia tana. The sequence goes on from JAKSZU010000006.1 coordinate 153,787,244, forward strand.
GATAAGGAGCCTTGGCCTCATCACGTGTGACCAGCTGAGGCACTGGCGCTGGCTCGAAAGCCGCCAGACTGCAGAGGTGCCGAGATAAGGGGAGGAGGGGATTTAGAGACTCTGGGCTGAGTGAGTGGCCAGGGGAGGGCATGGGAGCACTGCCAACTAACCGCTAAGGCCCCAGGAGAGGCCAGGGGTTAGCCGGCAATGCAGACGCAGCAGGGGGGGGGGGGGGGGGGGGCTGAGGAAATGAGAGGCACAGAAGGGCTTCGGCAGGGCCTGGGGAAGGGCGGGGCAAGGCAGGATTCCCTCCAGAATATCCATAGGAGGCCCCAGGCAACCTCAGGGGCCTCAGACCTGGGTGGGGAGAAGAGACTGGGAGGCTGTGGGTCTTAGTCCCACAATGCAGACACGTCCCTGGGGACAGCCTGGATGGACTGGCCACACTGCAGAGCCCAGACATCCCAGCAGCTGCCCTGCTCCCACCTCCCTGGGAGCCCGGAACAGGCCCTCACTTAGGAACAGGCCCCATCCCTACCTCCTGCTCCAGCAGTGCTCTGTCATGACCCAGGAGGGCACTCCAAGGCAAGCGACAGGTGGCACTGGCTTCCTAGCCCTTCCTGTTCTTATGATCCCAGGGCCCGCGTCCCTGGAACAGGCCGCTGCTTCCAAGGTGAGTCAGGCTGCCTGGGACAGCCGTCCTGTGAGCCTGCCTCCCCTATCTGCAGAGCTGTGCCAGGCCTTACAAAGTGTTCATGCCTGACCTGGAAGAGAGCGAGGGGAAGGGGTAGATGGACACAGGACAGCGTGTCCCAAGGTCACTGGGTTGTGGCAGCCCTGGGAGGAAACTTGTGAGGGCACCTGAAATCCTGCCGGGCCCCGCCCACTCGTCCTTTGAGTTCTCAGACTGGAGGAGCCATCAGCCTTGGCTGTCTCAGGGTGGACGATGTGACTGGGAGGGGGGTGGCACAGGAGATGAGGTGGCCTCCGTCCGCAGGGTCCCGGTGGCTTATGTACAAGCTGCAGAGGGTGAGGGCAGGGCTGGCCCAGGCAGTGAGAGGGTGGCCACAGGCTGGGCTGGTGGCTAGTTTATATCTGGTCTCGCAGGAGCACGGGGAGGGTTGGAGGACCAAGAAGGGAGCATTCTCTGGAGGGAGGCGGGGGTGGGGAGGGCTCCTCATTCCCGGTTGGTGCCAAAAAGCTGCAGGAAGAAGGTGAAGATATAGATGATATCTAGGTAAATGTTGAGGGCTCCAAAAATATACTCCTCGGGGCTCAGCGAGTGCCTTCGGCTACCCATCAGCAACTGGGTGTCAAATGCCAGGAACTGGAGGGGGAGAGAGAGAGAGAGAAGCAGAGGTCCCGTGAGTCCCTGGCCAGTGTGGCCCTGCTGTCCCGCCCAGGCGCACCCTGGGTTTTATTACCCTCGCCTGCTGCCGGGCTGCTCAGTGACCCTCCTGGGACAGCTCGGCATCTGCAACTTTCCCAACAACTTTCATCCCTGCTTCTATCCGACACCTTTAGTGAGCACCTACTGTGTGTCAGGTACAGAGATACAGCAGTGAATAGGACGGACACGATTCCTGTCCTTATGGATCGCAGTCTCGTGGGAAGTACTTTTTAGTATAACGAGTGCAATGAAAGAGAAAGCGCCCTGCAGTGGAGAGGATGGGGGAGACTGATAATAAGTAGTGTGACCTAGCTGAGTATGAGGGGCAGTCCAGGAGGCCTGATGGAGGAGATCTTTGAGCAGAGGCCTAGTCTTCCTGCCATTCCTGCAGGGCCCTGCTCTTGGAGAATAAGGAATGCGTTAGCAGGAGCCGGCAGGACAGAGTGCTCAGGTACTTTACGGACATAGCCATTTAGTCCTAACTGGGAGTTTTATTAATCCTGGAAGAGAATGAGGTCCAAATATTTGTCTGAGTTACACAGCTGGGAAGTAACAGAGCCAGGATTTGAACCTGAGCGGGCTAGCTCCAGAGCACCCACGTAACTATTTTGCTCTGTGGGCTGCACTGAGGTTAATGCGTGTTTCCTCCCAGCAAACAGGCTGCCTGGCGCGCCTCCTCAGCCTAATGCGCTGTAAACAGATTCCCTTAGAGACAGCCCCCCTGCTGCCTGCGACCCCCTCCCAGCCTCCCCCTGCCGTCACTCCCACTGCCTCCACCCCCACGGCCTCCACCAGCTTTCCTCTCCAGGCTGAGGAAGCAGAGGCCCAGCAGCTGTGCAATGTGGCGACCTGGTGCCCTTCAGAGGCCAGAGCCCACCAGTGCCTCTAAGGTTAGCAACCCTCGTGCACACGGGATGGGACCTCTTTAAATGGATCCCCATTCTTGTTTTCTGGGCTCTGCCCAGTGCAGCCATCACTTGTGTGTGGATGACTCGTGTTCCCAGGGTCCTCTGAAATGCATGACACAATTGGTATGTGTGGGGCCACAGCAGTGTGGGCCGGGGACTCTCTGAGAACTGAAGAGAAAATGAGAATACCAAGCCAGGCCTGCCTTGGGAAGCTCATGGCTTTTGGGGGGACACTTAGAGGCAGTTAAAGAAAGCTGAGCAAATGCTTTAATTAGAGCTGTGGGGGAGGGAGCCACTGACTGGGCAGGAAGCAGGTGTCTCAGGAGAGGTGACATTTCACCTGAGGCTTGAAGGATGAGTAGGGCTTTGCTAGCCGGAGAAGACCTAGAGGAGCCCTGGAGGCCCAGGCACGCGGGAGGAAGGGGGAGGAATTTAGCAGGGCGGGAGCAGTGGGCCTGGGCTGTGCCTCGTAGGGAGCACAGGCCCAGTTCCCTCTCCTTCACCGCAGCCACCAGTTCCTTGACTCCAGGACCCAGACGCTTGGGAGCTGCTTGAGGTGTGGCCCCACAGAATCCTGGGAGAATCCCTGCCTCAGTGCCAATGTTCCTACGCATCAGGGACAAGAGGACCAGAGGGAGCACCCCCAGCATGTGGCACACTGAGACAGGTCATTCTCCACGGGTGAGAAGTGGGGGCGACTGACTCTGAGCACAGGAGGTCAGACTGATTTGCGGTCTGGTCTTCACTCACCACTCGCAGCTATGGGACCCTGAGGAAGGTACTTAATCTCTCTGCCCTGGGAGTCCCTGTCTGTAAACAGGAGACGAGAGCGTCCCTCTGGGGTTGTCATGAGGGTGAGATGATGTGTGCGAGGCGCCTGGCATGGTGCCTGACACATGGAAAGCGCCTAATGAATAGTGGCTATTAATGTCGGTTTATTGTTATTGTCTGCAGAAGGAGAGGTGTCTCCTGAGAACGTGTATTTGCTGCTGATGAGACACAGGAGGCAGAAGTAGTCCTGGGGGATGCTGCGTGTCCTGAACAGAAGGAAAACGGGGAGCCACAGCGTGGGCTGGGGGGCCCTGCACAAGCTCCTGGGCTCACAGCACTGAGGGCAGGGCGCCTGGGTTTGAGTCCTGGCTCCACCCCTCAGTAGCTGAGGCACCCACTTGAGCTCGGTGTCCTCGTCTACAAAACAGCACTGTGGCGTGGTTTTGAGGGTAAACATGACAGCGAGTGTCACGTCAACTATTCCTCTTCTATAGCCTCATCTCACTCCATGCCGTTCTGCTCCTGTGTTTGACTTGGACTCCCAAGTAAACTTCCCTTCTGCAGAAAGAGCGAGCAGCAGAGGGGCCGGCTCAAATGCTACAGGCCGCTTAGCAGTCACGGCTGCCAGCCTAAGTTAATAAACTGCCGATCTGGCTTATCAATCAGCTTCCTTGGTTGATTTCCCAGACTCTGGTCACCCCTGGGTGAGCTAATGAAATTGAATCTCTCAAGTAGAAGGCTTGAACCAGGTCTGGGGTGGCCCCTCCCAGGAGCACCCACCTGGAGGCTTTCTAGAGCAGCCAGCTGGCTTTCTCTTGGAGAGAAGAGGAATGAAATGGTTTCTGCCCCTGCCCTTGGCCCATGGCCATGGATGCTTATCTAGGCGGTGTTTATCTGGGGTAGCTTGCCCGAATTTCAACCCCACTGCCCCACATTACCCATCACTGCAAGCTCATGCCTATGCCTCCGCTGAAGGCTTTGCATCCATTTACTCCTCACAGAATCTACTGAGCACCTGCTATGTTGCAGAGAACCTGTCCTCATAGAATTGACAGTCAAGGGGCCAGCCAGTGGCATAGTGGTTACGATGCTGGACTCTCACGTGGTTGACTGTGGTTCAAGTCCTAGATCCGGTGACTTGAAACTCATGCCGGTCATGTGTGTGTGTGCCCAAAATCCCAAGAGAAGAATAAAGGAGAAGGGATTGTGGTGTGGCCATCCCTCCTGGGGAGTGATTTCTTGCTCTGTCTCTTTCTCTCCAGTGAGCACATTGCTCTATGGCAAAACAAAAACGAAACAAAACAAAAATGCAAAACTCTCAAAAGAAAAAAAAGGAAGAAGAAAAAGAACTGATAGTCAACAACGAGCAAAAGACACGATCAGCAATTCTGTACCGAGCCCGAGCATTCATGCGTCGCAGGGGAAAGTGCTCCACCGCTCTCACTCTCTCCGTGGTGGGTTATGGAAAGTGTGGAGAACAGATAGGATCTTACTGGCAGCTAAGATCTTGGTTAACGCTTTAAAGGACAGTGAGGACTTGAGCTAGTAGCAAGTAGGATGCAGCAGAGCACGGTGGGACTGGGACCCTGGGAGCGAACATTGAATGGCCCCCTCACAGGCTGAGCGCGTACTGGGATCTTCCGCAAGCTCCTGGAAAATGTGTATCATGAGAAAACTACGGATGGGTTTCTTTCAAAACTTTGCACCGAAATAAACTTGTCATTCCACTTCATTTTTCCAGGAACTTTTTTGAATCCCCTTACTACTTCATTTCATCTCACTCTCCCAGACAGAGAAAAAGAGACAGCACCCCTAACATGGTCGTCACATAGCAACCCACACCCAGCTCCAGCCAGCCTGGAGTATGCGTGCACCTGGTGTGCTCAGCAAAGATCCGGGATGCGAACCCAGGACTTGCCCCTATGGGCTGGGTTGTTACTGCTGCGCCCCCGCCTGTCTATCACTATTTTACATACAAGCAGAGGAGGCTCAGAGCGGTGAGCAACTGGCTGCCGTCCGCTTATCTTGAGCACCTGCTTCCTACTTTGGGAGAGACAGGGCAGGGGGTGCTTGCAGGGAGGGAGGGGCACGCGCAGAGGGCAGAGGAACTGCAGGCTGGGCCTGGCCAGGAATCCTGACCTCATGCTGGGCCTGCCTCTGCTGTGTCCGGGACCCTGGTTGTCCTACCTGAATGTGGCCCAGACGTGAGACTGAGGGGCTCTAGGAGAGAGGTGCATGGACAGACCAGCTCAGAGCCACCAATAGACAGGCTCTGAATACACAAAGCTGCTTCTGCAATGTGTTGAAGCAGCAGAACAAGCATCACGCGGACGGTGCCCGTCCTACAGAAATGCCAGGCGGAGCGCGCACACCACAGTCTGACCAGTGAGCCGCTGGTCTTCTCAGTGAGCCGCCGGGAAGGACTCAGGCTCTGCCAGTACAGGGATGGTTAAACACACTGGCGGTGGGACTGAAGAAGACACTTCTCTGAAGCATGCTTTTATCAGAAAAACGCAAACTGCAAAAAAAAATCCCTATCACACGATCCCACAAAACCAAATCTGTCATGGGAGCCCATTTAGCAAATATCTATTAACTACAGGTAGGCAGCGCCAGGAGGGAGAGCTGACCGCAGTGGTTACCACCGGAGAAGACAGGGAGGGCACGGTCAAAATGACATTTACTGTAGCTATATTATTTCAGATAGTTTAAAAAATGATATATGAATCCACTCCACTTCCAGACGGTTCAGGGGAGGCCTCAGGGAGGTGTTGGGCTGTCCTGTGGCAGAGAGTGGGTGACAGAGCAGAGAAGGACCTTCCTGGACCCTTCTCGCTCATGTAAATCACTGAGGCCAAAAAACCTCTAAACTCTGAATGAAATAAAGTTAACTCTAACACAAATCAGACATCGGCCTCGGATTTGCGTCTCCGTTTTCACTTTTCAAAGTGTTTGCCTACTTGTGAGGAAGGAGGGTGTGGCCCTCACTAGAGAAGCAGGGAGGGGACAGGGCACCCCTCAGATGCTGTGAGTCTGGCCTAGGCTGGCCATGTTCTGGGGACACAGCTCTCTGCTGGGGCCAGAGGGACGTAACTGCTGAAGGCAGCCTCAGGGTTACAGAGGTTGAGGAGGCCTCTCCGGGACCTCGTGCTATGGGAGGAATCAATCTGCATCCTCTCTCTGTACCTCTATTTTCCCCTCTGTGAAATGGGCAGGGAGAGAGAGTGGAAAGAAAGCTGGGCCCAGCGCAGGAAAGGGGGCTCTCGTGCAGCGCAGCAGTCAGTGCTGAGCCTGCTTCTGGGAGTGCTCTCTGGGCCCCAGTGCATGCTCCGAGGGAGGTCCCTGCCAGCTCTGGTCTCACCTCCTTTCCTCCCAGAGACTGAGGACAGACGGCTGTGTGTACCCCCTCCCCCATAGCCAGAGGTCAACAGCCAGCACTGGAGGCCCAGAACCCCAACAAAGCACCTTCCTTCCCAGGCTTCACTCACCCCAAGGCCATCAGGCCCTGTGGACCCAGCATAGACGTTCCACATTCTCCCTGCCACCTCGTCCCTGTCTTGGGGACCCTGTGGTGGCCTCCTAGCTGTTCTCACAGACTCCGGTCTACTACCTGACTCTCACGTATCTTCCTCAGAAGGCAGTGACCGTGATATCGCCTATTAATGACCAGTGGCTCCCAAGGTCCTCAAACTGGGCTGGGCAGGGACGGGGCAGCACTGTTCCCACTGGGCCCATCCCCTAATTTCTAAAGTCCCATGCTTAGTCTCTTCCCTTGGTCTCTGGAATTTGGCTTTCTGACTTGGTAACTCAGCTTCCCCAGCGGACCAGCTCTGAGATGCGGCCACGTGCAGGTTCAGCTGTATCTAGCAACCAGTCGGCCAGACCCACGGTCTCACCCCTCTTTCACTCCCTGCCTCAGCCCTTCAACCCTGCCCCATCACCTCAGTCTGGCCCAGTGCAGCTCTTGTGCTCCCTATCATATTTCCGTGGTTTCTACAGAAAATACCAGGGAGAGGCTTGAGAGGGGAGAGGAGGCTGCAGTCACTCTGAGGTTAGTGCCTTTCAGCTGACTCACCCACTTCTACTGGCATTTGGGTTCTGGCATCCAGTGAGGGGCATGGAGTAGGGGTGAGGCCAGAAACCCCAGGCTTCCTGAGAACACCAAGGCCAGATGTAGGCGAGGCCTAGGAGGGGCCTATTCCCCAAGACCGGACCAGAGCCCTCGGGAGCCTTGGCTCCCTACCCTCAACTAACAGCCCAGGCCAGCTGAGCGGCTCTGCCCTCGAGGATGGCAGAATCTCTCAGGGGACCACTGAGGTTTCTAGGAGAGAAAACCACTGGCTTCTCACAGCCCTCAGGCTAACGGGAATGGGAAGGAGGTCCCAATGGGGTCTGAGGGCTCCTCTGAGGGATCTCTTGGGCCCTTTCGTGCACATCCCCATTGGGGCAGCAAACAGAGCAGGGACGCTGAGTGTGGCCTGCGATTCCTGCCTCCCGCACTGCTGGGGTGCCCTGCTGTGCTGAATTCCCCAGGGTTATAGTGGGGAATGATGGGCAGACGGAGCCCAGGGGTGCGGGGTGCTAGTTATGGGGATGGGTTGGAGCTAAGGGCACCACACATCCCACAGGACAGGACCATGTTGGGAGCAGGATCTGGGCAATGGCGGAGTTGTTTCTGAGTTGGAGTCAATGGACCGGCACGAGAATTTTAGTTCTTCTGGGCTGGCCTCTGAGGGCCTCTGCCTGCTGGAGTGAAAGGCGGGCGAGTGGGTCCAGCCGCTGCTCTCAGCTTCCCCCTGTACCTGGGGCCCTAGGGGCCTGTCTTCCTTCCCCTGACCCAGACAAAGCTGGGCAGGGGCTGGAGCAGGGGGTTCCCGTTCCCCAAGCTTACACAGACACAGACAGCCCAGCCCTGGCCCTGAAGTGTGCTGATCTCCTAATGAGAGGTTAACGGGGTAATTAGCTGCGGTTCTTCCTCCCAGTGACTCACAGAAGGCAGATGGGACAGCGCCTAATGCAACTGTGCACCAGCCTTCTTGCCTCTTTGCCTCGCCTTTTTTTTTTTTTTTTTTTTTAAATTGGCCAGAGGATACATGTGTTCGCTGCTGAAGAGAGACAGAGAGAGACAGAGGGAAAGTGAGAAAGTTCCCCATGGGGAATAGTCCCTCAGCAATCCCTTCTCTATTTCTCCCTCCTGTTGGGATTCTGGGCAGGCATGCACACGCATCCAGAGTGTTTCTCAAGCCACTGGGCCTGGGATTTGAACCTCTCAGCCAGTCACGTGGGATCCAGTTGCCTCAACAACCACACCAGGGGCTGGGCCTCTTCGCATGACTTTGACAGCACCTCAGCAGACCCGCCCCCTCCTCGGCCACTCCTCTCAGACATCACATCTATGGTTCCATAAACATCGTCCAGATGCCTGCCGTGTGCCGGACACAGTTCTGGGTGCTGGATCTACAGCCATGAACAAACCAGAGAAGGAACTTCCCTGAAGGAACTTAAATTCTGCTAGAGAGAGACGACAGCGCACAGCAGAACCGAAGCGTGCCGTGGGTCGGAGGATGAGGAGTGTCATGGGAGCGCTGTGACGCAGGCGAGGGCCCGTAGCCCACGGCGAGTGACTGCTGGCCGCCAAGCAGAGGAATGACCTGACCTACTCACGCCAGCGGCTGCACTGAGCACAGATCAAGTGGCTGACAGGACAGCCTATCGGAGGCCACTGCAGCATTCCAGGTGGGAGTGACGGTGACACAGACCAGGGAGTAGCCAGGAAGGTGGAGAGAAGAGGTCAGATTCTGGATAGGAGGTTGGACCTCAGGATTTGCTGCAGGGCCCCGTGTGGGTGTGAGAACAAGGGAGGAGTCGAGGATGTCACCAAGGCTTTTGTCCTGAGTAACTGGAAGATGGGGAAAGATCTGAGAGAAACAGATATTCGGGGAAAGAGCTGGAACTTGGTTTTGTACATGTTAAGTTTGAGGTGCATTCCACATCTGGGGACACTGACTAGGCAACTGAAATTCTTGCCTGGAATTCGAGAGAGAGAGCCAGGCAAGAGATGAACATTTTACAGTAATCAGCATGAAGGGTGGCACTCCAAGCTTCAAGACTGCCTGAGATCGCCTAGTGAGTAAGGCAGAAAGAGGACGAGAATGTGGGCCAGGAGAGGGGGGTGGCCTGGCTGTCCAGGTTCCAAGATGCTCCTGGGTGAGGGCAGGAGTGCACAATTGTATCGAATGTTGGTGGGGTCAGCAAGAGAGCCGGGATCTGACCGCTGCACGTGGCAACATGGAGGCCCTTGGTGACTCGGACGAGTGCACTGTTAGAAGGGCCAGGAGAAGCTGGGAGGAGAGAAGGGAGGAGGGAGGGAGGAGTTGGAGATAGTGCAGATTTTCACATAAGGAGTTTTGCTATGTATGGGGAACAGAAAATGGGGCAGGAGCCAGAGGGGGATGCGGGTTGCCAAGGGTTTTCAGAATCAAAATGGAGTCATTTGTGTCAGCTTATGCTAAAACCCTGACTAAGCCAAGCAGGGAGGGTCATGCAAGAGGGGTTTTCTCACACCGGCATACCTGATAACAAGAACTATTACCTGAAGAACCTGCCAAAATCACAGCCTTGCACGAAGCCTTGACCTGACATAGGTGAGTCTGCAAGGACATCTGCCCAGCCTTGGACTGCCACCACCCTTGTAATTGATCCTGGCGGCCAAGGGTAACTGTCCCAAACAATCGGTATAACCCCTTCCCCTCCTCTCCCCTCTCCATGATGGTTTGCCTTTAAAATCTGTCCAAGGATTATGAAACCCTCAGCGAGCATGTTTGGGGCTACCTGAAATATATACTCATTCAGGCTGCATGCCGGTGACAGTCCTTGTACTTGGCTCAGAATATACTTCTTTTTAATATTTTACAGTTTGTTTTTCTTTGTGGGGCAAGAGTGTTTGGCCTGTTTGACCTTTAGATGGGAGAAATGAGAGCATGCTTCTGTGCTGATGGGAATAACCCAGTAGAGGGAACAATACTGACGGCACAAGAGAAGAACACTGCTGCAGAGACCTCCCAGCCTCTCCCAACTCCAAGCCAACAGTTGCTGTCTCTAGGGCTACGCTAGAAATGGCATTGGGCCGGACACAGGACCCCTGAGTCCTAAGCTTAAATCTGCGCCTTCCTTGCCCCGACTCTGCCAGCTCCTGAACACTAGGGCTCAGAGTGGAAAGCAATTCTTAATTTGCTATAGGAAAAAGAGAAAGGGAGAAAGCACCCCCTCCCCAGGGCATGGTCACATAACAATCTCTTCTCTTCTTGGGACTTTGGGCTTGGAAGCACACATGCTCAGTGTGTCTTTCAAACCTCTGGGTCTAGGACTTGAACTGTGTAGTTGGCCATGTGGGAGCCAGCCTCCTTAACCACCATGCCACTGGCTGGCCCTGGAAAGCAATTCTTACAGCGCTGCCTCCCTCCCTGAATTGTGGTGGAGATCCAGTGAGGTAATAGGTGTGAAAGTGCTTTGTAAAACATCAAGGTGGAACAGATGGTTGGGATTATTTTTCTTATCCTAATAACACAAGGGATTATTAAACAAATTTAAGGGATTACTGTTTGCCCAGCCCTGCTCGTGCGTGCAGCCTCCCTGAGCAGCTCACACACTAGCTGTGATCTGCAATAAGCCAGGTCCATTACCCGGCACTCACGGATGCTCGCCCTCCTGCAGCTCTGCACCAGCACTGACTTGACCCCTCTTCTGTCCTTGGTGAATCCTGCCCTCTTTCAGATGCTACTGCCCAGGCTCGCTCTCCCAAATGCAGCCCTCCTTTCTTTCCTCCTAGCCTGACTCCCTACCCCATCTTTTTTTTTTTTTTTTTTTTTTTTTTTCTGCCACAGAGACAGAGTGGGAGTGAGAAATCACCCCCAGGAGAGATGGCCACATCGCAATCCCTTCTCCATTCTCCTCTTAGGACTTTGGACACGCACACACACATGCCTGACATGTTCTTCAGGCCTCCAGGTCCAGGAATCAAACCATGGAATTGAGCATGTGGGATTCAGCATCTTAACCTCCACGCCATCTGCTGGCCCCCACCTCATCTTTTTAAACAAAACTTTTCTTTAGACCATATTGCCTGGTGGGAAGACCACTAGTCCAGGAGCCAAGAGAAGCTAGTGCCCTAAGGTGACACACCATACCAGTCTGCCCAGGATTTAGGGGCTCCCCAAGAAGTGGAGCTTTCAGTGGGAAAATCTCAGGTAGACTGGCAGAAGTTGGCACCCTAGTCTTGACCAAGGCCAGGCTTAAGTGATTAGCCATTATCTAGTTAAGAGACCTTGGACCAATCACCATTCTAGAACTCGGTTTTCTCATCTGTAAGAAGAGGGCAAGGAGTTCCACTAGCTCCTTCATTGGTCCCTTCCAGTCCTCACGCTCTGAGCCTGGAGTTCATGTGTTCATTCCACTGAGCACTACCATGTGGATGCGCTGCGCCCCCCGTGGGCCGTGAGCCCTACCGTGTGGATGCGCTGCGCCCTCCGTGGGCCGTGAGCCCTACCGTGTGGATGCGCTGCGCCCTCCGTGGGCCGTGAGCCCTACCGTGTGGATGCGCTGAGCCCTCCGTGGGCCGTGAGCCCTACCGTGTGGATGCGCTGCGTCCTCCCTGGGCCGTGAGCCCTACCGTGTGGATGCGCTGTGCCCCCCGTGGGCCGTGAGCCCTACCGTGTGGATGCGCTGCGCCCCCCGTGGGCCGTGAGCCCTACCGTGTGGATGCGCTGCGCCCCCCGTGGGCCGTGAGCCCTACCGTGTGGATGCGCTGCGCCCCCCGTGGGCCGTGAGCCCTACCGTGTGGATGCGCTGCGCCCCCCGTGGGCTGTGAGCACTACCGTGTGGATGCGCTGCGCCCTCTGTGTGCCGTGAGCCCTACCGTGTGGATGCGCTGCGCCCCCCGTGGGCTGTGAGCACTACCGTGTGGATGCGCTGCGCCCCCCGTGGGCCGTGAGCCCTACCATGTGGATACGCCTTGTGGACAGGGTGAACGAATGAACCCACTGCACTGCCATTGCTGGCTTGATCCCTACCACCCTCGCAAAGCCTCTGCTCTCACTTCTGACTCCCATCCTTCTTCCCACCTCAGCTCCCTCACCCTGTCACCCATGAGCCTTTGGAACCTGTGCGTAGACTGGGAACTCTAGCCGTTGAATCGAGCTGAACATCCCAGCGAGGGGAAGAGAGCCTGGCCACTGCTTCTGCTGGGATGTTGCCAGGAATACTGCCCACCTGGAAGGCCCCTGGAGCAAGATCACATTCAGGTGCTAGGAGCCCACCTGAGCACAAGGCCTTTTGGGTGGCTCCAGGCAGGTGTCTGTCCCTGGTCACCTCTTGTCTCCTGGGCATCTGCTTCCAGCCACTCCCTATCTAGCCTCAGACCCCCTCCATGTGGGACTCGGGAGCTAGACTGTCCAGGTTTCCAGTTTGGTCCTACCACTTCCTATGATGCTGTGTGACCCTGAGCATGCTAGTTGGCATCTCTGAGCCTTGGTTTCCTCATTTTAATATGAAGCCCCGTGTACGGGCTTACAGTGAGGAGTAACTGCACGTGGAGAGCTTGCTGGGAAGTATTCGCTCTAATAGTGATCACAGCCATCATCCTCATCGAGACTCAGTTTGTGAGGTCAGTAAAGGACAGACTCAGTCTCAGCGTATCTCTTGCACAGGCTACTTACAATCTCCCTCCGCCAGTGAGCCTTCCCAGATTACCTGTCGGAGAGCAGCTGCTAACAGGGCCCATGTGGCCATGGCACTCCCACTCTCCCATACCCACAGCAGTGTGACCCTCCCCAGAGGGAGGGGCCCCGCTTCCCACTCCGGTCTGTGTACAGTGTAGATTCTGCATTAGTGCTACCTTCCTTTGCCCTTACCCCCTCCTGTGAACAGACAGAATTTCCTGAATGTAGCAGTGAGCCCGCCCCACCCCAGGTGCTCCACAGGCCATCAAGGAGGGTTGTGAGGAAGACAAGGGTGGTGGAGGGGCCTGGGGAGAAGACTGGAAGAGGGAGAGGCGGGCCTCAAGGGAGCCGGCCACACTCACCAATGTAAACACGCCTGCTCCCAGCACGGCGTAGACTGCGTGGAGCCAGGGCACCTGCGAGGCAGACAAAACACGGGCTCAGAGATGGTGAGAAGGCGCAGTGGGCAGAGGGGCAGAGAGGAGGGCCCCGTCCAGAGAATGGAGTGCCCGCATGGACTAAGGAGCCCCAGGCGGACAGGGGTCAGGGTGTGCTGCTCGTGGTGGGTGGGAAAGCCCAGGGTGGGAGAGATCACGGTGGGATTGGCAGGGAGCTCCCAGACAACCTGGTGCTTCTGCCCTCGACACAGCTCCAGGCACAGGCCGGGATGAGTCACGGAGTCATTTTGGCGGGGCCAGCCATCCTCCCTGCGTGGTCTATTTTAAGGCTGTTCAGTCTCTCAGCATGTACCAGTCTCTCCTAGCCTGGAGTCTGTCTGTCCCTTTGTCAGGGAGTCTTGGGGGCCAGGGGTTCCATGGAAGGGGACAGTGGGGCTGTCTGGAGTCTGCCAGCTGTGCATGGCAGAGGCTGCAAAGGCTGGAACAGCACTCTCCTGACCTCTGCCACCCTCTGTGTGCAGAAACTCCACAAGAGGTGCCACACTAGCTGTGCCCTCTGTGAGGCCCTCACCCAGAACATTCCTAGAAACAAAGGCATCCCATCACATCAGCCTGACCTGGATTGATAAGGCTCTTTGAAGTTCCAGGACCCCTTCCTGTAACCCCTCCCCCATCCTAGATACACAGAGGGCCCCAAGGCCAGGTCCGGCCCCTCCCTTAGTCAACAGGATCCTGGGAAAAGCCAAGGAAATGCCAGAACCCATCCTAATGTCCTGGTCTGGGAGCCAAATGCCCAAGGCTGGGGCTGGGCAGGATAAGGGTGGGAAGGGGGGAGTGAGGAACTCCCAGTTCTTCAGAAAAGAGCCATGGGGCCTGTGGACCAAATGTAGCTGGGGGACAGGGTGACAGGTTGGGGGGTGGTATGTACACTGAGACCCCAGCAACTCTGGGTTCTCAGGAGTCAAGCCCCAAGGCCCTCCTCTGATGCCCGCTTTGCCACACGCAGTGGCCTGAGAGCCTGTGCAGGGCCTGTGGGGTTCCCCATGGCAGGCTGGGCTCCTCTCAGAGAGCTGAGATGGGGCTGGCAGCCCACGGATGCTCTCCATGGGGGAGGGGTATGTCCCAAGCCCCACCACCCCACCTCCTGCCTGCCTGGCCAACCAGGTTCTGCCTCTTCCGACTTGGTGGATCCCCCAGGAGCCCCAGGAGGCCCTTCCTCAAGGCCCCTCTGGGCCTAGGGGACCCGTGGAGTCCCAGCGCTTCTTGCTTTGCCTGGGGTTTAAATGCTCCGTGCCCTCTCCTCAGCCTCACCACTCCCCTCCAGGGGAGGATGGGAAAGGTGAAGCCGGATGTGGCTCCTGGAGCCAGGCAGGTGCTCAGGCCTGCCAAGAAAAGCCTCCTTGTTTGCTTATGCTGCCAACATGTCCCAGGCAGGTGCCAGGAGGGCTGGACAGGATGGCAGGCTGTGTGGGGCTTTGGCTCTGGGCCGTCCCTGGAGGGTACAGGAGGGAAGCACCCTTGGGCCAGCAGTCCTCCCTCTCCCTCTCCACGGGGCGTGCTGGGGACCTGGGGACTCACATATTGGAAGGGTAGGAGAATGGCGAGGATGAGCCCGCTGAAGAAGAGAGTCATGAGCAGCACGAAGATCACACCCTGGCAGGAGGTGAAGTCAAACTGTGGGGACAAGAAGGCATCAGTGGCTGGGCCTACTGGGCCTCAAGGAGCAGCTCACATTCCTAGCCTCCCCCACCATGTGCTGGCCAGAAGCTGAGGCCTGTGTCCCTCCCCTTCCCCTCCCCCTGTCCCCTGCAGAGTGTCTCTCCAGACCCTTCACCTCTCCCCTGCCCTGGAGCTGAGCTCAGAGCCCCTGCCCCACCTGCCTTCCCCTGCTCAGGCCCAGGGTGCTGACCTTGGTCTGGAAGCTGAAGACGGTGACTGAGAGGCAGACGAGCGCCGTGATGCCCAGGCACAGCAGTACAGACGTGGTGTTGTAGTAACTGAGGATGCCGGGCCAGGGCTCAGCTTCCAGGTGGGGCTTCTGGTCGCCCCAGCCTGCTTCTGCCAGGAGCTGGCCCCGACCCCAGCCCCTTCCCCAGGATCCTCCTCCTTCTGCTTCCTCAGCCTTTCTCCTGGGCCCTGCCCCTCCCAATGTGCTCAAACTCAAAATCCAGTTAGAGGGATCTTGGAGAGGTGGGAGTGGGGACAGGGAGAGGTTTGG
This sequence comes from Tupaia tana, assembly GCA_026018925.1. Lineage (NCBI taxonomy): Eukaryota > Metazoa > Chordata > Mammalia > Scandentia > Tupaiidae > Tupaia > Tupaia tana. The sequence goes on from JAKSZU010000006.1 coordinate 153,802,636, forward strand.
GGTGGTGCTCGCAGAATCCCGAGTCTGGGGTCTTAGAGGCTGCAGCTTAAGAGGGGGCACCTTGCTTGCCACAAACCTCAGGCCCACCTCACAGACCTGGCCAGGTCCCAGGTCACTGTCAGTGGAGTGTGGGAGCAGAGGACTCTGGGATGAACTCCCTGCCTGCCTGCCTGCCTGAACCCTTGCCCCAGGCAGATGCTCCCCTGAGGGATGGCGACTGGGGGCAGCTCCCTGCGGTGTGGCCAGCCCTGGCTCTTTGCCTGACATAAAGCCTCCTCTCCCCCACCTATTTACTTTACCTGGACAGCATCCCAGTGAGGTAGGCCATGGACAGGGTCTGAAAGGAGAAGCAGGGTGAAGGGATGCTCCAAAACTCCGACTCCGGAGTCCAGGCACGCTCGAGGCTCATCCCCTACCCTCGTGTGTGCCCTCGGCTTTGAGTGTGCTTCACCCGTGCACATGTGTGCTTCTAGGGTAGGGCCTGGAAGGGGGCTCCCAGCGTCGGCTTCCAGGTGCCTGTGCCAGCTGTTCTCATTCCTCTTTTGCAGCTCAGCTCACCCCCATCCAAGACCCCCTCCTCTTCTTCATTATCCATACCTCTGGGCTGCCCCAGACAATCTCCTCAAAACAAATAACAGCGAATAGAAATGTGGGTGGAGAGTGTGGAGAGACCAAGCCTGTTTTGGAAAGCGAGGGTGGAAGGTCTTCATGGGAGAAGTGAGGTGAGAACACCCTATCCCCGCAGTGACCTACAGTGAAAGTCCCCAACCTTCAAAGCCCACACAGCCTCGCTCCTTCCTGTGTCCCCACTTAGTGTCTGTCCCCAGCCCATGCCCAGATCACTTACAAAGATGGTCAGGAGAATCAGGTTCCAGGGGAAATGCCTCCTGTAAGGTAAGCCACAGAGTTCGGAGGGGAGCAGGGGTGCCAGCAGCCTCAGGGAGGGGTCTCTGGCCACCCGTGCTCACACTTGGAACCTCTTCCTCAGCTGCATCCCCTGCGTTCCCCCCTTAACCTCAGAGGTGCCAACTAAGGGAGGGAGAGCTAGGCCAGCTTGCAGGATGGGGCCCTCTCAGGGGTACACAGCACCCCGGTAGCAGGTAGGGCTGGGGCCAGGACTTCCATGATCCTGCTCTCATTCCCACGAAGTGCTCCTCGAGCCGTAATCATACCTGGGTCCAGAACAGCAAGCCAGGGTCAGGTAGGTTGCAAAAAACACAGCACTGTGGGACAGACGGAGAGGCCTGTCAGCCAGTCCCCCGGGGCCCTCCACCCCGTCCCCCTGCACATCCACTCTCCACCACCCCCGCCCACAGGGCAGCCAGGCAGGAAGGCAGGGTGCAGCAGCACGGTTCTCCTAGAACCTGGCAACGGGCAAGGTGGGGGTCCAACTCCAAAGGAGAGAAAGGGGGGGTAGGAGAAGCTTGACCCTAGGAATGCTGAATCTTCGGTGCTATGGGACAGCTGTCCCTGACCAGCTAATCCAAAGTGGCCTCCCCAGACACTACCTGTTTAAAAAGCGTGTATACAGTACTTCCTATGTGCTAGGCAGTTTTAAGTGCTTTATGAATATCAACTAATGTAATCCTTGCGTCTTTGGTCCACTTTACAGCTGAAGCACAGAAAGCTCAGGTGACTTCTTTGAGGTCATGCAGCAGCCACAGTGCAGACGCAGGATTAGAACACTAGCCCCAGAGTCCTAGACACTCAGAACCTAGACACTCTGGCCCCAGAGTCCTTGCTGATACCATTACCGATCACTGCCTCCTTCAGGCCCTTCACAGCCCTCGTCACTACCTGTGGCAACCTCGTTAACCGCATCATTACTGGTCCACCCTCCTAGACTACAAACTCAGCAAGGGCAGGGCCCCTGTCCATCCTGCCAGCGCCTGGCACGAGCAGGAAGTGGCATCTGTGGGATGAACACCTGGATCAGGTATCTGCATCCAGTGGGAGACTGGCAGGGAGTTTAGGGCACTCCCGAGATGGCGACTGGGGGTTTTCTAGAAAGCAGTTGAGACAGAGGCCAGCCCAGGAGGTAGGAGATGAGGGTTGAGGACCCAAGGATGAGGCATGCCCATGTTACCCTATTAGTGTCACCACCAGTGCCTGGTCTCCCACCCCGAGTGGGCCGTGCACATGGCACCACCGTCCTCTCCCCTCTCTTTCCTCGCTCCTCTCACCCATCCCCTCAGCAGCAATTGCGAGCTTCCTCCTCCTTCTACAACCCCCCAGGCTGCCTCGTGCTTGTGCATAGTAGTTTGCCTGATGGTCCCTGTCCCCTTCTCCTGAATTTCCTACTGCAGAGGATGCCATATTCCCTCCAAGACACCCAACCAGAGACCTCAGCTTCATCCTCGACTTTCACCCTGCCACACCCAGCTAATCACCTGGATCTGCCAATCCCTCTACCTAGTTCACAAATATGTCCTCTTCCCTCTCTCCCTACCACCACACTTTCAGGTCAGGCCCCTCTCTCTGGCCAGGACCATCACAGGAGTCCATCTGGTCCTCCTGCTGCCAGCCCTGCCTTCCACCCTCCAGTCTATAGGCAGATCCAATCACACGACTGCCCTGTATAAAATGTCCAAAGGTCTGGCAGCCCCCGCGTGATCACCCCCACCTGCCTCTCCAGGCCACCTCTCAGCACACTCAGCCCCTCCACTCCACCCTTCTCATGACAGCCCGCTCTGCAGCTTTGCCACAGGCCTGCCACACTCCTTCCAGGAAGGACTGACAGGACAGGACGCCGAAGACTGGGCCGGAGGGGCTTTCTCTGTGCACAGCAGGCATACCTCACCAACGCCTGTACCCCTACGCCCGATAGGCCAGCTCTTCTGATTCCCCACCAGATACAGCACCAAGGGGCAGCCTGAGACTTAGCCACCTCATATTCCAGCATCTGACCTGGAACCTGGGCTAGAACCTGGAGAGTGCCCTTACAACAGTACTGGGGGACCTGCAGGACGCTCGACTTCCACATGGCCAACTGTACCTGACCTGGCCGCTTGCTTTCTCACTTCCTGCCCCACCCCCTTGCTCTGTCCCTCTCTGGTCAAATTAAAAATAATTAAATAAATAAAGTTAAAGAAAATATTTCTTTTTTTTTTTTTTGGAGAGGTTTTCGCTATAGGGCGCATGCGCTCGCCAGACAGACAGAGAGAGATATAGAGACAGAAAGCGAGAAATCACCCCCCAGGGGGGATGGTCACGCCGCAATCCCTTCTCCTCCATTCTCCTCTCAGGATCTTGGGCACGCACGCACACGTCAGGATTTTGGGCACGCACGCACACGTCGGGATCTTGGGCACGCACACACATGTGCCCGGCGTGATTTTTAAGCCACCGGGTCCAGGACGCGAACCGCGGTCCACTACGTGGGAGTCCAGCGACATAGCCATTATGCTAACTGCTGGTTCCCAAGAAAATAATTCTTAAAAAAAAAAAAAAACAACCAAGGAACACAGGTGGAAACAGGCTGTCGGACTTGGTGGAGAGGAGCCTTTCACCGCTCCTTCCTAGCCTTCAGTGGTTTTGAATCGTGTGGAGCTGCTGCCACAGTGACTGGGGGTTCTGCAGTACTATGCCAAGGGCCGGGGCTACTGAGCATCCTGCTCCATGGGGGACGCAGAGGCGTCCTGCCCCAGTTGAGGAATACCCCAGCACCTGTTCTCTTCCGGTCTCGCTGAGTCACCAGTCAGTGACTTCGACAATAAGGACAATAATAATAGCCTTGTCCATGAGTACCCTGGGCGTGGGTTCTGTCTCCCTGGTCATTGGTGAACTAACTCCCTGGAAGCTTCCTGAGGGCAGGGGTACAGTCTCCTTTTCTCTGTGGTTCTCAATCCTCAAGGTGAGGGGTCAGAAGGAAGGACAGGGGGACCCTAGACCGAGGCGTTATGGTGCAGCTTTGGGCCTGATACCTACAGGTATGTCCTAGCTTTGCCACTACTACCATGCAACCCTAGACAGGTTACTTAATAGCCACATCCCTGTGTCATCCTTTCTAAACAGAAATACTGGTGCCAACTCACGGGGCTGCTGGGAGGACAGGGGGCCGGGGGAGTGCAGCTCAAACACTGAGCAGGGGCCCCTGGCACAGCAGTCAGGACTCCCCATGGGAGATGCTCTTGTAATCAGAAGCTCCTGGAGAGGCTCTGGCCCCACCCCACTCAGTTCGGGTCTCATATTGTCCTCTGCCTGCTTTTCCCCAGCCGGCAGCAGACACTGAGGCTTAGTGGGAGTGATGAGCCAGGGAGGCAGGGACCCACAGGGAAGGTGACTGGAGCCTTGAGAAGGGGGATGGGCAGGCTGGCCTCCAGGGGACAGAGTGAGTCACCAGAGTAGTCACCGAAGGAGTCACCTGAGAAGCAGAGAACCACAGATTTGCACGATTTGCACGTCAGAGCTTGAGCCCAAGGCCTGGCCCTGAGCCATGGTCTGTTTACAAAGTGTCAGGAGTGGCGGGTGTGAGGCTCAGGTGATGGCCAGGCCCAAATGCAACTTGTTCTGCTCTAAGGCCCAGTCTTGGGCCCTGAGGGAGGCAGCAGAGCACTGAGAGTAAGAGGGTTTTGGGGCCAGCAGGTGGTATGGTAGCTGAGGTGCTGGACTCCCACATGGACCACCGTGGTTTGAGTCCTGGACCTGGCAGCTTGCTTTCTCACTCTGCCTTTCTCTCTCTCTGGTAAGCACACGTGCACTGTAGCAAAAATAATAATAATCATCAGGATCAGCAGTTGGTATAATGGTTATATCACTGGACTCCCACATGGCCAACCACGGTTCAAGACTCAGTCTGGGAGGCTTCAGACTCACACCAGGCATGTGTGCGTGCGTGCCCAAACTCCCAAGAGGAGAATGGAGGAGAAGAGATTGCTGCATAGCCATCCCCCCTGGGGGGTGATAGCTAACTTTCTGTTTCTCTGTCTCTTGTCTCTCTAGCAAGCACATGGCCCCAATAGCAAAAATCTCTCTTTTAAAAAATGATAATAATAGGGACCAGCAGTTAGCGTAATGGCTATGTCGCTGGACTCCCACGTAGTCGACCGCGGTTCGAGTCCCGGACCCGGCGGCTTAAACTCACGCCGGGCGCGTGTGCGTGCGTGCCCAAGATCCCGAGAGGAGAATGGAGGAGAAGGGATTGCGGCGTGGCCATCCCCCCTGGGGGGTGATTTCCTGCTTTCTATCTCTCTGTCTCTCTCTGTCTGTCTGGCGAGCGCACGCGCCCTATAGCAAAACAACCTCTCCAAAAAAAAAAAAAAAAAAAAAAAAGATAATAATAGTAATAAATAAAATTAAATTAAAAATGTTTTAAAGCATGGGTTTCTATCCTGGCTATGCTGCATAGGAAGCCATAACTTCTCCTGAGCCTTAACTTCTTCATCTGTAAAATGGGGATAATAACAACATCTGCCTAGTTTTTGTTCTTTTTTTTTTTTTGAGAGATTTTCGCTATAGGGCGCGTGCACTCGCCAGACAGACAGAGAGAGACATAGAGACAGAAAGCGAGAAATCACCCCCCAGGGGGGATGGTCACACCGCAATCCCTTCTCCTCCATTCTCCTCTCGGGATCTTGGGTACGCACGCACATGCACCTGGCGTGAGTTTTAAGCCACCGGGTCGGGGACGCGAATCCCGGTCGACTACGTGGGAGGCCAGCGACAGCCATTACGCTAACTGCTGATTCCCGATCTGCCTAGTTATTGAAATCAAGTGGAAAATATAGTCGTTCCTTGGTATTTGTGGGGGCTGGGTTCCCGGACAACACCCACCCCAACCTCATGCATACCAAAATCTGCAGATGCTCAAAGTCCCTTCTATAAAATGGCACAGTATTTGCATATAACCCACGCACATCCTCTCATATACTTTAAATAATCGCGAGATTACGTATAACTAATCTTAGCAACAGACCTAAGTGGGAAAAAAACTATACAGACAGACCTCGTCAGTATCTCTCTTCTAGGAAGTCACCTCTCGCTCTATTTCATAACAGCGGGTGGGGCCCAGCTGCCTCCATGGCTGGTCTGGGGACTGGAACCCACAGATGTGGATGCGAGGGCCAGCTGTGCGTGTAACGCACTTGGCACCGTGCCTCACACCCAGAACAAGGGCTGCCACGCTCTCACCCTCACCCTGCTGTATTGCCTGAAAAGAAGAGACTAGGACAGAGCCCGCGGGGAGCACTCCGTGTGCTGGAGGGGATGTGCCCCACCAGGATGCACACCTGGAGCAGACTCGGGGCAGGCTGCCAAGAGCTGAAGGTGGGGTGCAGGCAGAATCCCACCTTTCTAGAGGAAGGGGGCAGCACCCGGGTAGTGGAACTCCCAAGGGCCTTCGGTGCTTTGTGCTATGCCATGGAAAACACAGCCCATGCTCACTGTCGACTTCTTGCCACCTGCACCCACCCTTGAGCCAGACAGAGCAGCTCTGTTTTCTGCCTGGAGATGCTGACGCGGAAGGACTCGAGTGCCCATTCAGAAGTCGGATTATGCTCCACCTCTCCCTCCCCACCTCCCAGCCCACCCACTCATAGAAGGCCCAGAAGGGCCAAAGGACTCCATTCTGAGTTCTCAGGGGGCCCGAGGCTGCCAGGCAGTGCTGACGTCTCGGGAGCCATGCCAACCCGCTGCATGGGCCAGCCGGGCAGCCGTCCCCAGGGCCTCATTAGCCGTATCACACAGTGCTTCTCGCTTCTCCGCGCTACACACTGCCCTGCCGGGTCTAGACAGGCCCTCTGCACCATGCCCCATGATAGGCTCTGGGTGTAAATGTCTCCTGCCTAGAACTCCCAACCTGAAGAGCCAGCTCTGTCCCCGTGAGGAGCCCTAGAGAACAGAATGAGCCTCCCTACTGCCGGCCTTCGGCTGCCTTGTGTTAACTCTAGGCCCAACTCTTGAGGCTGCAGCAGGCTCAGGGGTCTCCAGGGGGCTTTGGACTGAGCCCACCTCCCCACCAGATCCCCCTCCAGGAACAGGGCAGCTCCTTGCAAGCTCCTTGTCCGGCTCCTTGTCCCTATGGGGACTTGTCCAGCAGTCCCTAAGGCCCCATAAGGCCCACTGCTCTCTGAGAAGTCTCAGAGTCCCCTCCATGGAGCCGTCCCCCCCCCCCCCCCCCCCGCCCAGTCTAGTGCCTTATCTCCAAGAGCGCCACGAGCATTCTCACTCTCAGACTTTTGCTTAAGCACTTCTTTCCTGAAAATGCTGTCCCCAGCCCCTTGGCGCCTCCTTTCAGGAGTACTCCCTGATCGAGCTGAGTGCTCCTATGCACTGGACTCGCCCTTTCCCTCCTCCCCTCCTCTGAAGCTGCATCTTCCAAGGCTGCCTGCCTGTAGACCCCACAGCCCTGCCCTGCAGAGTCTCCTTCCCGGCAGCCCCAGGACAGGGCTGGGCTCACAGTGGCTACTGAAGGAGGCAATGGCAGGGGCAGTTCTGCTCTGAACTTAGGGAAGACTGGCCTGGAATTATCCAAAGTGACTCCTCATTGATCAGAAAGGAGGGCTAGAGTCACCTACACCTTCAAACCTCTTCTCCCAGGTGCTCTGCCTTGTTCCTTATGGAGTACAGGACAAGCGGGAGCCAGTGGCTCCTGCAGAAGGGAGCCTGCCAAACAGAAGGATTTGAGTGCAAGCCTTAGCCTGCATCCTGGGTTTGAGTTCCAGCTCCTCCACGGACTAGCTGGGTAACCATGGGCAAATTACTCAACCTCTCTGAGCCTTTGTTTCCTAAAGTAATCATACTTGGTAGATTTGAGGCTAACTGTAATACTGTACAGTAAGCACAAAGAACAATGCCCAGCCCTTCCTAGGAGTTCTGTAAGTGGTAATGAATAAACCGAGGTATTAATAACAGTGTTAATAAGAGCAGCAATATTATCATTAGTGTGGAACCAGGTGTCCCAGCACCCCTTCCCCTTAGGGTCAAGAGCCGGGTCTCTCCAGCCATGACCCTAGCCCCACCCTTCCTACCTGGCGTAGGCAGCAAGTCTCCCCCCACCTCCTCTCTGCCCTGTCAGAGCTAAACACAGAAAGGCCCTCCTGGCCATTCTCTGAAGCCAGCGGGATGGGGCAGGGCTGTGGGGATCTGCAAGCACAGTCCCTGTTGGGTAGGGAATGTCATGGGCTTGGAGTCTGTCAACAGAGATACAGACAGTCCCTCCCCCGCCACTAAGCCTTCTGGGAGGGAGGCCGAGGGACTGAGGTGTACTCACTAGGATGCCCAGTACCATCCTGGGTTGGCCTGGACATAGTCCTTAACAGGGTCACTGCAGAGAAGAGAGGAAGAGAGTCAGAACGGCCCATCTCTGGCGTAGCACCTGCCCCACACAGTTCACAGGACTCTGGAGGATGGAGGAGGTGGGCAGGCCCACCTGGGGGTGCCTGGGGGTGTGGCTGCTGGATTGGAGAGGAATGACAGCCTCACAGACACCTGCAGACCCAGAAGTCACCAGGCCCACCCCATGCCGGGTGGAGGACCCCTCGCCCTGTGTACTCTCTAAGGTTCTTCCCTGGCCTGGGGAGGCCCACTGCCCCACACAAATCACTCCAGGCAATTATGCCAAGAGAGTCTGGTGGCGGCCCCTCACCCAGCCTGGCATAGTCACCCCGGAAGGTGCTAGTCCACACAGCCAACTCACCAGAAGGTAAAGAGAGCCACGACACCCAAGGTTACCAGCAGCTGGATCAGCAGGATGGTGTAGACCTGGGGGTGGGAGGAAGTTGACTTGGCTTGGGAAGCCCTGCTGGAGGCTGGGTTGGCTCAGGCCTCCAGGGAGGCTCAGGGAGAGCCTTAGTTATTCGATCGACCCTCCAGACTGGCATCCCGCTCACTCCACCCTCCTTCTTAGGTCACTGGAATAGACCAAGGACAAGGCGAAAGGAGAGCAAATATGTCCCACAGCCCAGACCCACAGGAGGGGCCCACAGTCTCCAGAGAGAAAGGACGATGTGTCTGGGTGCAATAGGGGCAGGGATGAGACCTAAGGAGCACGTCCCCATGGGTGTCGTCAGCTGGATCGCAAAGAAAGGAAGAGGCTGGCCTCTGCGGGGACACCTCCAGGGAGCCCCCAGGCCCAGAAAGTTACCTTTCTGATGAAGACTCGGCGGACTTTCTGGTCGTCCCAGCTGAAGGTGGTGAAGAGCTCATGGTGTCCAGTGGGGAAGCCGCTCTCGTAGCTGGAGCTGCTGCCTGTGTGGCAGGTGGAGGGCAGGGCCATCAGGGCTCCCATATGGAGACACGCCACCCCACAGCCACCTGTTTGGAGCTGCCTTTTTGTAAGACTGGCTCTCAGGACCCACTAAGCCTTCCTGTTCAGCCTCATTATCAGACACCCTACCCTGCCCCCCGACCCACCCCAGGTCTCTCTGCTCACCTCTCACTGTCCCTGCTCTGGGTCCTGGGAATCAACTGTCACCTCCCTTCCCCTCCCCTCCCCCTGGTTGGGGCTCCCTGGAGGCTGAGCTCTGTCATACAATGTCCCTTTCCATCTCCTGCCCCATCCCCTCCCTGGACACTCTGGCTCCTTTGTGACCAAGCATCAGAAAGGGACAGCCACTCTTTCTGGGCCACCAAGCCTATCTCCAGACAAAGATGCCAACCCTGGCTTGCCTGGAGGTCCTTGGGGTGGTAGTTGGGACTGGTAGGATGTGGTGACCTGCTGGTATTCCAGATAGACACTAGGGCTGAGGGTTCTAGAGGGGAAATAAAGCCAAGAAGAAGGGGTAGAGGGGGGGATGGAGGTTCGGGACCTGGTCCCAGAACTCAGGCTTTCAGGAGAGCACAGACCCCACCCACAGGCCCACAGGTACATCCCTCCTCTGGGGCTGATGCATCATGTGACCTTGACCAAGTCGCCAGACTTCTCTGAGCCTCTTCTGCTGTACCCACAATACCCACCCCAGGCCCAAATGAAGTAAAAGGGAAGCTCGGTGCCTGGTGGGCCTACACCGCCCTCTCCTGGGTCCCTCATTAGGGCCATTCCCAAGTCCTCTCATGTGTCTACTCTGTCCCCCTCAGCTGTCCCGGCCAGGTAGCCATGACCCTCCAGCCCTCCCTGGCAATAGCCTTGTCTTGGTCTTTCAAAGCTGACCAAGGAACTGCCCTCCTTCTAGCTCTTCCATGGCTCCCACTGCTATTCCCTCAAGTCTGAGATGCTAAACAAAGCCTCTCCCTCCCATCTTTCCGAATCAGAGGATATTTTTTCAGCCATGTGCTTTCTGGCCTCTGGGCTCTCCCCACCAGCTCCCAGCCCTGCATTTCCATTCTTTCAGCCTCAGACACTCATATCCCTGCCTCCTCACCAAGGCCAACTCATGCCCATCCTTCAGGATTCAGTGTAGATACCTCTTCCTCCAGGAAGACTTCCCTGACTGTCGGGGGGTTTAGGTGAGCCATCCAGGCTTCAATCACCATGTGGTAGAAAATCACCATTTTCTCATCTACAGGGTCAGCTCTGTGAGGGCAGAGACCCTGGTCTTGCAAACCCACGTATCCCCTCAAATGAGCTAAGAGCTAGATACTGGCATACACTTAGTAAACATTTGTCACATGCTGACTGAAAAGGGCTGCCTTCCTGCCTCCACAGTTCCTTGGAAAACATTCCTTAAGGTAGCCAGCCAGTCCTAGCAACCAAGATACGAGAACTGAGGAAGCGGAAGAGAGGCAGGCCTGTTGCAAACGCCGGCCTGGAGACCCTCGCTTTCGCCTTCACTTCTCTGCTTGTCTGTGCTATCTACATCTCCACCAAAGCCCGAATAGCCAGGCCACATGGGGCAAGACAAAAGAGGGAGAGCTGTCCTGGGGGTGTCCGGGCAGTGAGAAGGGCTCCCGTGAGCACCAGACCTTCATTGGCCTTCCAGTAGGTCACGGAAGGGTGGGTCTTCTGGGCTTTGGGCTGAGAGAGTTTGCGATGGGAGTTGTGGACCATGGCGGCTGCTCCCTGTGTGCAGTGGCTCTGTCTGGGGCATTGTTCCTGGGGTGGCTTCTAGAATTCTGCTGCGGGAGGGGCCAGGGGGTGGGGAGGTGGGGGGGACAGATGTTGAGGGAGGCTGAAGGAGCCCTTCCTTACAGATCCAGCGCAGCTTAGTTTTCAGCCCTGAGGCAAAGCTCCCATAGACTGCGCCCCGCTGGGATCCTGGGGCTGCAGGAGCCACCATCAGCCTGCGTGTGTGCCTGAGAACCGCGCCTGCCATGAAGGACACTGCTCTCCACTACTGTCCCCCTCATCATGCTCCGCCCCCAGCCAAGGCTTGAGCAGGGAAAGAGATGAGGACAAGATGGGGAGGTAGAGCCTTGACCCAACCCCAGCAACCCTGGGGCCTCCAGGTGGGCCTGTCACACTCAGATTCTGGATCAGCCAGTGCGTAAACACTGCACCTCCACCCACAGGAGCCAGGCCCAGCACAGACCACGGCCAGCTGAGTCCACCCTGACCTCTCCCCATTCCCTTCCTGTATCTCTTTCTCCAGGAAGGCCTTTTTAGACTAGCCCCTGGCTTTCATCTCCCAACCGTCCCCTCTATTTGCCCTAGCTCTGTCCCCTCTTCCCTATCTGAGAACACCCTGACTGCAGGCATTATTTCTCTCTCTCTTTCTCTCTCTCTCTCTTCATGGAGTCTTCTTTGACCTACTTTCAGAACAATTCTCCAAATCCTAAGCCTTTGACAATGTTGCCTCACACAACAACCACACAGTGCATCACTTTCTGGGCAACTTCCCCTTACCCAGGTTTTCCACTGGGGCCCACCACTCCCCCATGCACCAACCTCTGGAGGCTGAGAGACTTACTCGGGTCCACATAGGCCCAGCTTGGGTGGAGAGGCACAGCTGTGGGGGCCGGAGGGAAGGCCCCTGCCTTCAGCCCCTCCCCAGAGGTGGCCTCTTCATAAGAGGGTGGGGCCGAGGGCACTGCTGGAGCCTCCTTCTTCTCACCATTCGCCTGCTGCTGCCCCTCAGTCCCAGGGGCCTTGTTTGCCACGGAGAGCTGAGGAAGAGAGGCAGAGAGAGGTGGTCACCAGGGAAAGGGAGCTTCCGTGGGAGCTTTCTCACCGCACTAGGACAGGCAGGCGTGCAGATGAAAATCTCCTGACTTCACGGGGGGAGGACTGAGCTCCAGGAGGGGCGGGGCTGTCAGGGCACACAGTGGAGCTGGGCTAAGACTGAGGGAGGATTTTCCCCACCAGTGGTCACTGTCACTGGGGCAAGAACTGGGTCTCTATGCTTCCACTGTTTCATGGGGTCCAGAGAAGGCCTAGCACATAGTGGACCATCAAAAACACCATCAAGGGACCAGCAGATGACATAATGTTATGTTGCTGGACTCCATGTAGTTGGCCATAGTTCAAGTCCAGGACCTGGCAGCTTAAAACTCATGACGGACGCGAGCGCGTGCACACCAAGATCCCAAAAGAAGAATGGAGAAGGGACTATGGCATGGCCACCCCCCTTGCGGGGTGATTTCTCGCTTTCTGTCTCTCTGTATCTCTCCGGTGAGCACACGTGTCCTATAGCAAAAATCTCTCTCAAAACAAAACAAAACAAAAGTAACCATCGAATAAAAGCTTCCCTCATCTCACCTTCCCCTACCTTGCAAACCGTATTTTAACCCCTGTTTTAAAATGAGAGAACCAAGGGTCAAAGGGAAGGATGACTCATCCCAAGGCTCAGAACCGCATATGGCCCACTGGGTTGCAGGGTCCAGGCACGTCCGCTGGACCTGGCCTCCCTCTGCCGGGCTGGGAATGACGCAGGAGAGTGAGGATGGGGAGAGAAGAGCAGAAGGGAGGACAAGAGGGAGAAATAGGGGACTGCAGGGCGACGGAGGGAGGGCCAGATGCCCCTAGCCGAGAGGCCCGCTAGCCTCACTCCATTGGAATCACAGCCTCTCTCGGAAGCAAAACAGAACCACAGAGTGTCACTGTGGAGGGGACCTCGGAAGACATTCAGTTTAGTCCTGTCCATCCCTTAACAGCTGAGGACACTGAGGCCCAGAGGACCATGTGCCCATGTTGAAAATGCAGGCCCAGACTGGCCCGTGACCTACCAGTTATGGGAGCCAGATCACACGTGACCGGCCGTGGTTCTCATGGCAGACCCAGAGGCCCGTAGAGCACACTGGGCTCTGTGCATGGGTACCCAATATCCAGACAGGAGGGAGAAATGGAGAAGAGGTTGTGGCACGACCATGGCCCATTAGGGGGCGCTTTTTCCCTCCCCCCCTCTCTCTGGCCTGTCTCTGTCTCTGTGGCAACTGAAAAAAAGAAAGAAACGCAAGCCCATTTATACTCGGACGTGCCCCCTGCACCACCATGTACGTGTCCGGCTTCAGTGAGAAGAAATGAGCTATGGGGGCCTGGATGATGCAGCCGAAGGAAAGGCTGGAGTGGAGGGCAGCTGGAAAACTAAAACAGCAACCAAAGGCCCAGATGCCAGAAAATGCGATGTAGGTCTGGTTCCAGAAAGAATCTGTCAAGCCTGACGGGTCCCTGAGGAAGGTCGCAGGTTCCTCCTTTGTGGGGTTGTCTAGCTGAGGCACCCAGCATCCAGAGACTTCTGGTTCTATCCAGCCCTGAGGACCACCGAGCTGGAGGCGTGTTTACCAGCACCCCCCTCTGCCCCTACAAAGCCTGCGAGTGAGCTGAGGCAAGGGGTGCAGATGCGGAACATTCACCCCAGGACAACGAGGTGACCGAGGTGTGGGGGTGGTCAGTGGCTCAGCAGAGGGGTGTTCTTCACTGTCACCATGACAAATATTCCCAGGCCTGCTTGGGGAGGGGACTCAGAGCCCAGGCTTGTGGGGATGCTCCTCTCCCATTCCCAGCCGCTTATCACTCAGATCAGAAGCGTCATGCCCAGCAAAATCCATTTCAGCTCCCACCCCAGACACTCCCACGCCCCAGCAACCTGGGCATTATTTCCCTCCCACTCCCCACACATACAGCATTCCCCAGTGAGGGCTGACCAATGGCAGGAGTGGTATCACCCAATGACATCATTTTGAGGCCCAAAGAGCTTAAAAACAGGGAGAGGAGGGTCTGAGTACCCAGAGAAGGATGCCATTGGCTCTAAGGTTCATCTCAGAAGCAGGGGGAGTATAGGGGAGGTCCTTTCCTTGTTTTCTCTGCCCAATCCTTAGCACCCCCAAACAGAGGGCCAGGGGACCCACCCCCTTTGCCCCAGGCCCTAGTGGTTGTATAATTCCACAGGCTGTTAATGTTACATAACCCAACGCTGCTAGCCAAGTCTCTGTCCCAGCTCCTCTCCTACAATTCAGACCAAGAACTGGAAAAAAGAAGACATTTTAGCCGGTCCCATCTAGTTCTGTTATGGCCCAAACTATTTAAGATCCTATCCTGGGTTGCCACAGTAACCCCAACCATAGAGGATGAATCCAGTTATCTAGATGTGGACTAACAGGGAGTTGAGGGGTGGGGTTGGGGGTTCTGTGGAGGGTATGAAAAAGAGCATGAAGTGGCTGGGTCTAAGATTGGAGGGCTGCCGGTAGGCATGGCCCCTCCAGGCTCACCCTGGCGTGCGCGCGCTCACACGCGCGCACACACACACACACACACACACACACACTCATGCATGGTACCCAGCCTAACTCCTTCAGGGGGGTCTGAGCACCTATGAAGAGTCTTGAGATGCCAAAGCATGGGGTGCGAGGGAGACAGGAGAAGAGAGGTGAGCCTGGAAGAGGACTGCCGTTCCTTAAGGTGGGCCTTTCGATCATCTGACTTCAGCAAGGACCACGGAGGACCAGCGCACTAGAGCCCGGGAAGATGCTTCTAAGTGGTCCAGAGAGCTTGCGTTGGTAACGGGAGGATGGGAGCCGGAGGAGGGAGGGAGGGCGGTGCAGGCGGGGGAGATGCCAGTACCTTTCCCTGGGTCATGGTGCTGTCTCCCGGGGAAGGGGTCCCTGAGGCAGGGGCGGCCGCTGGGGTCACCACAGCCTGCCTGCGTCTCTTCCTTCCTCCGCGTGGGTTCTAGCAACATCCACTGCAGCCGGGCCAGGCGGACCGGAGCGTACCATCCGGGAGCGGGGGGAGGAGGGCTAGGCGGGAGGGGGCGGGCCTGGGAGGATGCTGCGGAGGACGCTGCGGATTCGCGAGCGGAGGGGGAGGAGGCGCGTACGCTGCCCCCTCCTCCCGCTCCCTGCCCCTGGTACCCTTACCCCTCCCCCAGGACGAAGGAGTGTCGCGCTGCAGAGCAGCCCAAGTGGATGGGTCCGCGGGGGCGGGAGTTGCGGGGACTCCGTGACACCCGACCAGCTGATGCTGCCTGCGGGTAACCGGAGCTGAGAGCTGGGTTCAGGGCCTCCTCTCCACCCTCTCTCTTTAGCGTCTCTGCTGCTGACAGGTGCCTCTGCATTTCCCCCATTTCTCTTTGAACAAGGCCCTGATCTGTCTCTATCTCCAGCTCCCCTCTCATCGTCTCTGTTTCATCTTCTACAATAAAGTGGGAAAAGGCCCAGACGTCTTGCCAGAAGGGCTCGGCTTTGCTGGGGCCGTTCCTCATTCTAAGGGCACTCCTGGGCCTTAAGTTCCTACGGGCCTTGGGTAATCCACGTAGCCACCTCTCCTTGCCTCCCTTTTCTCACCTGGGAAATGGGAACAGGCCTCTCCCTACCTTGTTTCAGACATGGTTTGAGAGGATGTGGCTTCTGTTCTTTGTATTGAATCAGATCTTTCTGGAGACACCTCTAGCTCCATCCCCAAACCTCTCCAGCCCCCTTCCCTGCTTTCTTCCTGCCTCCATTGTCAGTTTCCATGGCCCCTGTTTTCTCTTCCATCCATTCCAGAGCTTGTCCCACCCTCTTTCCCCAGCCTTGTCCTTGGGACTCAGTCATCGCCGGGCCCCATTTTCTGCAGCTGCTGCAGTGTCACTGTGGGGCTTGCAATCTCAAGAGCTGGGCTCAAGTCCCAATGTAGTCACCCAGCGGCTGTGTGACCTTGGCAAGGCCCTTCGCCTCTCTGAGCTGCAGCATCTCCTATGAGAAGGAGGTTGAGAGCAGACCCTTGTTCTAGAGTGACTGGGAGATACCCAGGTTGTGGTGGTGAAAGTACATTAAAGACCATCAAGGTGGGACCAGCAGGTGACGTGGGGGCTGAGGTGCCAAACTGCCACATGGCCAACCAGGTTTCGAGTCCCAGATCTGGCAGCTTGCTTTCTCACTCTCTCCCTCATGAGTGCATGCCCTATAGCAAATAAAAAGATAATAATAATAAATAAAATAAAATAAATAATTTTCGAGAGGGTTTTGTTTTGTTTTTGTTTTGTTTTGTTTTGTTTTGGCTATAGGGCACTTGCACTCAATGGAGATACAAAGAGAGAGAGAAAGCAAGAAATCACTCCCCGGGGTATGGCCACACCATAATCCCTTCTCCTCCAGTCTCCTCTTGGGATTTTGGACACACATGCACATGTGGCCAGCGCGAATTTAAGCCACTGGGTCCAGGACTCAAACCGTGGCCGACTGGATGGGAATCCAGTGATGTAACCATGACGCTATCTGCTGGTCCCCTTAAATAAATAATTTTTAAAAACACAAAGTGCTGCCAATATGTGAGTTATTATTAACTGAAGAATCTCCTACCAGAATGTCTTGGGTTGTCCCAGAGTGAGAACTCAGAGATCTGCCTAAAAGAAAGATCTGAGCCTCTTAGGATGGAATGAAAAGCCAAGACATGCAGAGGTGAGAGTGGTCACTCAACCTTTGACTTCCCTATGGTCTCCCTAGCAGACGCACCTACGGACCAGTGAGAAAGCATGCCAGCTGGGCAGGTAGATCACTGAATTCTTCACTTGCCCTCTTCTTGCCCTTTGACCCCCATTCCAAAACCACCAATTACCCACATATGTGTGTAAGCCTGGACTCCTTGCCTGTAGGTTCTTTTGGCCCCAGCAAACCCTTCCACTAGCAAGCTGCCCTCAGGTCCCCAGCACTGCTACTCCAGCTCTGCCCAGCCATCCAGGTCCTGGCCTGCCCTTCCTCTCCACAACTTGTGTTTTTTCTGTTTGACAGCTCGAATGCCACCTCCTCCAGGAAGACTCCTCATCCCCTTGTCCAGGTTAGATGCCCCTCTTCCGCAGTGTTGTCGCATCTGTCAGGTGGCACTGGTAAGTTTCTTTGTCTCCCAGGATCTTGACTAGAGCAGTTTTTGTGTTGGCAGGACTGAACGCATTGCCAGGCATGTGGAATGCACTCAGTAAACGGCAGCTATGAATATTTCCCAGACATGTGGCCTTCGTAGGGCCTGACTTCATGTAGGCCTCAGCATTTTGTGTTCTTTTCTTCCCCCATTCATTCTGCTGCAGCCACACAGGTCTCTGGGCTGCTCTTTGGCTGGACCAGGCATGCTCCTAGCTCAGAGGTGAAGTACATGCAGATCACCCTCATGATGACTCTGTCCCTCATTCTCTTCACCCCTCTCCTTGGATATTACCTTTCTGGGAGCGCTTCCTGATCTTAGAAAAGTAGCAATGCTATAACATGTGCTTGCCCTGCACGTCAGATTGTCCATATTCTTGACCTGACTGTATTTATTTCCATGCAATTGTCATCTCTCACCTGTATTTTTTTTTAAGTTTTCTTTCTTTCTCTCCCACTAAAATATCAGCTCCAGGGCCAGCAGGTGCCATGGTGGTTGGGGCACTGAATTCCCACATGACTGACTGGGGTTGGAATCCTGGACCTGGCTTGCCTTCTTACTTGACCTCTCTCTCTCTTTCAGCCTCTCTCTAGTGAGTGCATGAGCCCTAAAGAAAATTGAAAAAAGAAAAAGTAAAAATATATAAGGCACTCAAATATACAGACCCAAGAAATACAAAGGCCCCCACATAGAATCAACCCAAGAAGATCTTCCACAAGGCACATCATAACCAGATTGACCAAAACCACAGACAGAGACAAGATATTAAAATTGGCAAGAGAGAAACGTCAAGTTATTTTTTTCCTTTTATTTATTTATTTATTTTGAGAGGTTTTTGCTATAGGGCGCGTGTGCTTGCCAGAGAGACAGAGAGACAGACAGTGAGAAATCACACCCCCAGGGGGGATGGCCACACTGCAATCTCGTCTCTTTCATTTTCCTCTCAGGATCTTGGGCACACACACACACACACACACATACACACACACACCCGGTGTGAGTTTAAGTCACCAGGTCTGGGACTTGAACTGCAGTCGACTACATGGGAATCCAGCAACAGCCATTACACCAACTGCTGGTCCCACGTCAAGTTACTTTCAAAGGATATCCCATAGGCTAACATTGGACCTCTCATCAGAAACAATGCAAGCAAGGAAAGAATGGGAAAATATATTAAAAGTGTTAAGTGAAAAATAATTTCAACCAAGAATACTATACCCAGCAAGATTATCTTTCATATGGGGAAAAAAGACAAAAACATTCTCAGATAAACAAAGCCTGAAAGAATTTTCTAACACTAGACCAGCTCTCCAAGAAGTGCTGAAGGGAATGCTATACCAGGAAAACTAAAGTCGGACACACAGAAATAAGAGTACAAGAAACAGCCGAGAGAATGGCCAGCCTAATGGTAGGGACAAGTCCAGAGTTTAAATGGAAAGATCAGACCACAGTAACACTGCAAATTCAATAGAAGAGAGATTAATTATGTGAGTCTGAACTAGTGAAATAGAATGTTTTTTCTTTTTCTTTTTTTTTTTTTTTTGGTAGAGGTTTTTGCTATAGGGCGCATGCACTCGCCAGAAAAACAGAGAGAGACAGAGACAGAAAGTGAGAAATCACCCCCCAGGAGGGATGGCCACACCGCAATCCCTTCTCCTCCATTCTCCTCTCGGGATCTTGGGCACGCACGCACACACGCCCGGCGTGAGTTTAAGCCATCGGGTCCAGGACTCAAACCGCGGTTGGCTACATGGGAATCCAGCGACATAGCCATTACGCTAACTGCTGGTCCTCGAAATAGAATGTTTTTTACTTTAGACTAAAACATTACTGATTTTCTTCGATGCTTTGATTTCCATATTTAAGGATTTTTGTCTTCTCTTGAACTGTTGATAGCCCCATCTACCTACGATTTGAACTGAATCCTAACCTTTTTACTGGCTTTAAGTTCTAAGCAAATTTCTCTTAACATTTTTTTGTTTTGATCTATTAAAATTAAAACTTTCTTGCAATTAAAAATGCATTAAAAATACCTGTTAATACCTATTTAATGACTGCAGAAAGCTATAGAGCCCCAGCATGGTACTACTTTATAGTATGTTCACTTTACTCACTGAGGTTTACGCCTGAAGTCAGACATACATTCATAAATATGTATATATCAGCTGTGCTTGCTATTGAAAGTCTTTAAATTAATTAAGGTCTTTAGTGAATCAATAAAATGTGAAAAAAAAAAGGTACAGAAAATAACTACATACAAGAGACAGTGTGGGAGAAGGGAGGGAGCTGGCAGAGGGTGAGAAGTAGGGAATCAAGGGGGGAGGAGAATAAAGCAAAATATATAAGAAACAAGAATAGAAAATTAGATAATAGAAAACCATTTGTTGATGATAACATGTATGGTAATATCCTTGATTGAGCCGTATACAATATATACTGGATGGAAAATCTCATTTTGTATGCTACATTGATGTACAGTGAATGACTGTAAATAAATAGATAAAGAAAGAAAGAAAAAAATATATATACATATATCAGCTCCCTGAGGGTAAGAGTTTTGGGGTTTTGTCATTGCTCTACACCCATAGGTTAAAATAGTGCCTGGAGGGCCAACAGATGGCTTGGCAATTAAGGTGCTGTATCCCATGTCACTGACTCCACGGTTCTAATCCCAGACCCTGTGGCTTGAAAAACATGCTGAGCACGTGTGTGTGTGCATGCCCAAAACCCCGAGAATGGAGGAAAAGAGATTGCTATATGGCCATCCCCCCTGAGGGGTGATTTCTCACTCTCTCTCTCTCTCTCTCTCTCTCTCTCTCTTTTTTTTTCTCCCAGGTAAGCGCATGTGCCCTGTGGCAAAAATCTAAAACAAAACAAAACCCAAAGTTCTTGGCACAGATGCAGTAGGTGATAAGTACTTGGGTGAGTAAAGAACAGCATCATGTGGGGCCAGCAGGCGTCGTGGTGGTTAAGGGCACTGGACTCCCACATGGCCGACCGTGGTTTGAGTCCCAGTCCTGGAGACTTGCTTTCTCACTTTCTCTCTTCCTGTCCCTCTCTAGTCAGATTATAAATAAATAAAGTTAAATTTAAAAAATAATTATTTTAAAATAATTATCTGGCACACAAGAGAGATAGAGAGAGAGAGAGGGAAAGTGAGAAAACAAGCCTCCAGGTCTGGGACTCAAACTATGGTCAGCAATGTGGGAGTCCAGTGTCCTTAACAACCATGCCACCTGTTGTCCCCCAAGTAAAAGAATTCTTTTTTTTAAAAAAAAGGACTGCATCATGCAGCATCTGTGTGCTCCTCAGACATGCTACATCTCAGTGCTGTGATGTCACTCAGATGCTGGACTCTTATTTCCTTTGCCTCATGTCCTCCTAAGGAGGTCATTGGACATGACCCAGACACTGGAACAATGTGTCACATTCCTCTGTCTTCTGCCTTCTGGAAGCCCTTTGGCATGGTGAGCTAGCCTGATGGTGCAATAGGCAGCATACTGAGCTGCGATGCTTGAGGCCACATGGCTGTCCACAGGTTCGATTCCCTGGATGGGCCTGAAAGCATGCAAAGTGTGCAAAGGCACCCAGGTTCCTGATGAACTGGGGTGGGGGGCCATGGCATGAAGAGACTCTGTTGAAGGTGCTTCTCTCTCTCTCTCTCTCGTGTGGATGAACTTTCTATCCTGAATAAGTGAAAACAATGAGAGCACAGGTTACAGAGGCTGGAGGCTCAGTCCAGGGTCCACCTCCTCTACTTGAAAGCTGTATGACTCTGGACGAGTGAATTCCCTTCCCAGAGCCTCGGTTTCCTCATTCGTAAAATGGGGGATGTAAAAGTACTGACTTCATAGGATTACAGAGAGGATTAAGTGATAATATATGTAAAGTGTTTAACATGGTGCTTAGCACATAATCAACTCTCAAAGTTGGCAGTTAGCCTTAAGGGCTCCACAGATACTGTTTAATGAAATAATGAATTTCCACCCTCATGAGGCAGCTCAGCTCAGTCTCACAGTTATTTATTTGTTCATTCATTTGTCATGACTGCCATGCTTATCTCTGCGTGACACAGTGTGGTAGAAGCTTTGGTGGTTCCAAGAGCATCCCTATGTGGAAAGAGGGAGGGCAACGCTTGGGTGAGAGAGGAGGGGTTGGGCCCAAGGACAGGCAGGAGAGCTAGAGAAATGGGTGCCTGAGGGGAGCTGCGGAGGCTGTTGGGGGGGGTGTCCCACTCTTTTTTTTTTTTTTTTTTTTTTTTTTGGCTATAGGGCACATGCGCTCACCAGAAAGACAGAGAGAGAGAGAGAGAGAGAGAGAGAGAAAGCAAGAAATCACCCCCCAGGGGGGATGGCCATGCGCAATCCCTTCTCCTCCATTCTCCTGTCAGGATCTTGGGTACGCACGCACATGTGCCTGGTGTGAGTTTTAAGCCACTGGGTCAGGACTCGAACTGCAGTCGGCTACATGGGAGTCCAGCGACATAGCCTTTACGCTAACTGCTGGTCCCTGGGGGGTCCCACTCTTAAAGCCCAAGTCTAGGGATAGGCTTCATTTTGTTTGCACCAGGTAGAAAGTAGGAGGAAGTTTGGAGGCTTTTTTTTTTTTTTTTTTGAGCAGGGAAATGACACATTCAAGGTTATGATTCAGAGAGATCAAACTGCCCGCTGGGCGCGTGTGCATACATGCCCAAAATCCCAGGAAGAAAATAGAAGAGAAAGGCCTGCTGCGTGGCCACCCCCGGGGGGTGATTTCTCACTTTCGCTCTCGTCTCTCTCCAGTGAGCACAAGCGCCCTATGGCAAAAACCTAAAACTAATCATAATGATAATAAGCCAAGTGGTCCAGGGACAGAAAAGGAGAGAAGCAGACAGCTTGGCACAGGGTTAACAAGACTTGGGAAGAGGCTAGATGGGAGAGAAACAGAGAAGGGGTGGAAGTTTGAAGGTCTCGTCCCTGGGAGAAAGATGCCGTTGTATTATTATTATTATTATTATTATTATTATTATTATTGACTGTGTGCTCACCAGTGAAAGAGAAAGCACCTCCCACCCCCACCCCCCCCCAAAAAAAAAGGGATGCAGTCATGATATGGTCCCTTCTCATCCATTTCTCCATCCCCTCAGTGACACGGGAGTGCTGGGTGATCAGACCTAATACCCACGTCGGTTCCCGTCCCGTGTTCATAAAGAACTGGAGACGTGGAAACAGGAAAGGAAAGTGGAGTTTATTAAGGAAGGAGAAAAAGCTTCCCATGTTGTGGGAGGGGGCCCGAATGAGTTACCAAAGAGGGCTGGAGGCAGGAGTTTTTATCTAGCAGTCTGAGCAATGGGCTGACTTTCTAATAAGAAAGTGAGCTTTAGAAAGTGGTTACGTGGTGGTCTGAGCGAGTTATTACCCTATTTTTGGTGGCTCAGCAGTCCATCCTGTCCCATCCTTTTGGTTAGAATACAGCTACTAAATAGAAACTGTTGCCCTTAGCTGCAGTTGCTTTGGATCTCAATGGAGCCAGTTTTTGGCTGTGAAAACTTAGCCACTGTGACGCCATCTTGGGTCTTTACACTGTCTGTGCGCTCAATATCCCTCCCTCTTGCCTTATTAGCAAGAGTCATAAATTCTTTAGAGACAAGTAAAAGGGGTGTATATCATACATTAACCAGACCCTAGCAGAAAACCACAGAGACTTCATCAAAATGAAAAACACAGTAACTTCCTTTGGGGGGCCCTTACCTTATCTACCTGTGAGTGGATCTCACTCCTATCTCATCAGGATTAGGGGCATGCAGGCACATCACACCCCTAAGCTGCTGGGACTGGGATTTGAACTTCGTTCAGCTATGTGGAATCCAGCTGTCAACTGAAATAACCAATTCTACAAAGTAATTAATGCAGTTTACTTTCTTAAGCATGAATTTGAATGACCTAGGCCTGGAGAGGAGGCAAAACATGCATTTCTCTCTGGGTGATCGGATACAGGGGTTCCTTTTATTTGATTTTTGAGAGTGAGAGGCAGGATTCAGAATTTCCATTAGTCTGGCCCAAAGAAGTGGGACACGTGGAAGGGGGGCTTGTAGGTTTTGGGAAGGGATTAGTAACAGAGATAATGGGGCTTGTATACAGTTACAAGATACTGTCCCCAGGACAGAATGTTGGAGTCCTGTTAAACGTGAATCAGAAATGGTCTATTAGTAACTGTGGGCATGATTCACCCATTACAGGGACACTATGCCAGGGACAGGATGTAGGAAGATTTCTGTTATCGAATGGGCCAGAGTGGCCTGTTAATGTCTATGGGCATGACTCACCCCACACCCTCTGGAAGGGATTTTGGAAATAGGAAAAAGCAGTCGTGTTTCTGTCCTCACAGCATGGAACTAACCACTGTACTACAAGGCCAGCTCTGGTGCCATTATTTAAAAGGAGAAAGTGGGGGGCCAGGAGATGGTGTGGTGGTTGGGGCACTAGACCACAGTTGGAGTTCCAGACCTGATGGCTTCATTTCTCGCTCCCTTCCACCCCCGTCGCAAATTTTTTTTTTTTTTGGAGAGGTTTTTCACTATAGGGCGCATGCGCTCGCCAGACAGACAGAGAGAGACAGAGAGATAGAAAGCGAGAAATCACCCCCCAGGGGGGATGGTCATGTCGCAATCCCTTCTCCTCCATTCTCCTCTCGGGATCTTGGGCACGCACGCACACGCACCTGGCGTGAGTTTAAGCCACTGGGTCCAGGACTCGAACCGCGGTCGACTACGTGGGAGTCCAGCGACAAATTTAAAAATAAAATAATGATGAAGTAATGACAAATGAAATTTTAAAAAAGTATGAAGGAGCTGATGTCCTCCAGTGGGAGGCATCTCTGTGCTCCCCTCTGCCTCCCCAGCCAGGCCGAGGTGAGAGTGGAGAGACTCACAGACCACGCGTCAGTTTTTACAGAGCTGCTCCTTGGAGGGGGGAAGGGTGGGCTCTAGCTAGTTCCTCTTTCCTCCTCCTCCTCCTTTCAGGCCCACACCCGGAGGCCCGTCCTACCCTGTGTTCTGCTCTGGTTGCCGGCCAGCTCTGTCTGGGGTAGTGCCAGGGGGGGAAGGGGGGCTGAAGGTGTGGACAGAGGTGACTCCTCATTTTACGGACGTGGAAGCACAAGGCCAAAGAGGTCACGTGACTAACCCAAATTCCCGTGACATGTTGGGGGCCGAGCCAAGGTGGGAAGAGTGCATTTGACCCAGCTCAGGGACCATCAGCCCAAGAGGGCTTCAGTGACAACGCTTGGGTTGGGAGTCGGGGGGAGTCGGATGTTCTCAGACATACTAGGTGGGCAGGCCAAGGTATCCAGCCTCTTTCCCTAGGTCTTCACCCACATCCACTCACCCAGCCCACACCACTCTCTGCCCCAGCAGAGGAAGAGACTCCTGCACTTTGACGCTAGCGGCGGGGAGGAAGAGGCAGAGATTGAGCCCAGGTCACTTATAGGCAAGTTTCTCAGGGCAGCCCCAAGAAGTGGGTGGTCTGGCAAGCTCAAGCATCAAAATGCTCCCACTGACTGACCCACCCTCTTGGGTACACATGGGCCCCTGTGATGCTGCCCCCACAGATGTCAAAGCCTGTCATTTCCCTCCTGGTCTCTAGCCCCCTGCCCCTCCCACTGTTATACAGGCTCTTGCTTGCTCCCCCAGGGCCCTGCAGCAAGCCTCTTATGCTGCTCAACCATAGCCTGGTTGCACAACCCCTCTATGCTGGGGTTTCATTTCTGCCTCCCTGCCCCTGCCCCCCATGACACACTATGCCTCCCCAGAGACAGTCTCCAAAACACAGGTTGTGACGCCGAGTCCTTTGGCAAGTCCCGACATCCGGATCACCTGTCTTCCCTGCTGCAGGCATTGCTGGGCGAGGCTAGAAACCGAGGTGGTGCCCCTCCTCCTTCCTCCTCCCTTCCCTACTGCTGCAGCCCCATGGCTGGGTTTTGAGGAGCGAACTCTCTGAGCTCTGAGAACCAGTTTCCAGGCCCCTCACACAGCCTCAAGTACCACATGCTCCGTCGGATCAGTCCACCCTGCAGAGCAGAATCCTGGAAAAGCCTGAGTTTACAGGAAACTGGTGTTCTAGCCAGGCTTAGCCGCTCACTTGCAGCAGGCCTGTGTGAAGTTGTTTCTTTCCTCTGGGGCTTGGCATCTGCCCCTGCCCTGCCTAAGGTCTGGAGTAGTCATGAGTTCTGTTCCCGACACTTGTGCGGCTGTGTGTGTGCATTTCTGTTTTCTGCCAAATGGAAAGTTCCTGGAAGGCACGAACTATGTATGCCAGTCCTCCCAGTCCCTCCCATCCCTTGCACCTGAGAGAGTTCAGTAACAAAGAACACAGGATTTGGAATCAGTTCAGTCTGCATGTGAATTCGGATTTTTTTTTTTTTTTTTTTTTTTTGGAGAGGTTTTTCGCTATAGGGCGCGTGCGCTCGCCAGACAGAGAGAGACATAGAGACAGAAAGCGAGAAATCACCCCCCAGGGGGGATGGTCACGCCGCAATCCCTTCTCCTCCATTCTCCTCTCGGGATCTTGGGCACGCACGCACACGCGCCCGGCGTGAGTTGTAAGCCACCGGGTCCGAGACGCGAACCGCGGTCGACTACGTGGGAGTCCAGCGACATAGCCATTACGCTAACTGCTGGTTCCCTGAATTCGGATTTTTGAAAAAACAATTATTTTAATTTTTATTTATTATTATTCTTCAATTTGACCAGAGAGAGACAGAGAGAGGGAGAGTGAGAAAGCAAGCCACAAGGTCCAGGACTCAAACTGTGGTTGACCATGTGTAAATCCAGCCCCTCAGCCACCACACCACCTGCCAGCCCCATGAATTCAGATATCTGTCTAATATTCTGGAACTAGATGGTGGTAATGGTTGCACAACTCTGTGAATATACTATAAATCATGGAGTTGTACATTTTTAAAGAGTAAATGTATGGTATGTGAATTATATCTCAACACAGCTGCTATTTGAAAAAAAAGTTTGTTTTAAAGGAGGAAGAAAGGATTGATGAGAAGGAGCGGTAACTTTGAAATGCATCTTAAAGAAAAGAGCCATATTCAACAGACAGAAACGGTGGTGGTGGGTGAAAGGAAGGAGGCCCTGCAGGGGACCACAGTGGTACACAAATAAAGGCCTGGAGAGAAGAATGCATGAGCTGCTGTGCTTACCCCCGGGAAGAGGCCAGCCCGGGAGGAGGTTAGAGGCTGACCCAGGCAAGGCAGCTGTATTCACAGGCACAGGAGGCAACTGCCCAAGAGATGGGGTTTGAGGGACCCCTTCCCAGCCCTCTACCCTTGGTCAAGACTATAGCAGGCTCAAAAGTCCACCATTAGAAATTCATCTCTTGGGACCAGCAGTTAGTGTAATGGCTATGTCGCTGGACTCCCATGTAGTCGACCGCAGTTCGAGTCCCGGACCCGGTGGCTTAAACTCACACCGGGCTCATGTGCGTGCATGCCCAAGATCCCAAGAGGAGAATGGAGGAGAAGGGATTGTGGCGTGGTCATCCCCCCTGGGGGTGATTTCTCGCTTTCTGTCTCTCTGTCTCTCTCTGTCTTTCTGGAGAGTGCACACGCCCTGTAGCTTAAACCTCTCAAAAAAAAAAGAAAAAAGAAAAAAAAGAAATTAATTTCTTTGGGTAATTATTCAGTCTCCAAGAGGCCACTGATAGGGGGAAAACCATCTCCAGAGGACTAACATGGAAGGAGGGTTCTGGGCCAAAGATGGCATGATGGGGAAAAACAGACCTGAAAACAGTGAAGAGCCAGGCAGAGCCAGAGGGGCCATAGCCTCGGCATGCCAAGTCTCGTGCATGGTGAGACCTATGAAGGCCATCCATAGCCCACTGAGCACTGCTTGGCTGTGGGAGGCTGGACTAGGTCACTGAGAAGGGACGGGTGAGTGGTGTGGTCTCTATGAACTCCCCTCCTCAGCCAGGGCCATCCGCCCTTCCTGCTGTCCTGCGGGAGGTGGAAGGTGCACAATCTGTGCAGCAATGCCATTTTCAGTGCAGTTTGACCCAGCCATGTTGTGGGTGCTCCTCCTGTGCTTGGGTGGAGACTGCACTAATTCATTCAACGAAATGTATTCAGCAGGCCCGAGTGCCCTGCAGTGAGCCAGGAGTACAGAGGTGGGCAAGAGACCCAAGCCTTGCTCTCAGGGAGCTTCAAGTCTGGGAGAAAAACTGCCAGAGACTGCAGAATCATCCGCAGTAAGCCCTGAGGTGAAAGCCCAAACTGCCTTGAGGGAGGATAACAGGGCAGTACTTAGGTGCGAGAGAGTTGTACTGGGGAAGGCCTCTAGGACGGGTGTTCCCAACCCCCAGGTCATTTAGGAACCCAGTCACACAGCAGGAGGTGAGTGGGGGCAAGCAAGTGAAGCTT
The DNA here is from genome assembly GCA_026018925.1 of Tupaia tana. Classification (NCBI taxonomy): domain Eukaryota; kingdom Metazoa; phylum Chordata; class Mammalia; order Scandentia; family Tupaiidae; genus Tupaia; species Tupaia tana. The sequence goes on from JAKSZU010000006.1 coordinate 153,830,183, forward strand.
CATCTGTAGTTACAGCCGTTCCCCATTGCTTGCTTCCCCTGCTCCCCCGAGCACCAGCTCCTGTCTGATCAGAGGGAACATTAGAGTCTCACAGGAGCCCCAGATGGGACCGTCTAGTTGCAGGGAAACCAGCTGAGGGTTCCCACTGATTCTGCAGTATGGTGAATTGTGTAACTACTTCACAATGGAATAACAGAAATAAAGCGCGCAATAAATGTAGTGTGCTTGAATCATCCAGAAACCACCCTCTACCCTCCCTACCTTCCCACCTGCATCCCTCACTGCGTCCATGGAAAAGTTGTCCTCCACAAAACTGGTCCCTGGTGCCAAAAAGGTTGGGGACTGTTCCTCTTGGTCTCCTAGAGTTGGTGAGGACAAGAGCACTGGGAACAGAGGGAGCCCCACCTGCAAAGGCTGAGTTGAGGAGGGGACTGGGGCCTCGGGCAGCCCATGAGGCTAGGCAGGACGGGGGAAGTTATGTGGAAGGAGTTGAAGGGGGGATGGCCCACTAGCATTTGCAATTTTAGTGTTTCCTTTCATTTTTCAATGATAGCGTGTGCACGCATGCTCACGCGATAGAGAGACGCACCCTCTACTGGGTGTTATCAGGTCGTGTCCCTCTTCCCCAACCTGCCAGCTCCTCAGGGCCCTGGGTGCCCGTGCACACACCCAGTGTGTTTTCAAGCCCAAACCCACCGTTGACCACAGGATTTCCAGTCTTGCAGGGCATTTGCATTACCACTGCACCACAGGGACTGGGCCAGATTTGCAGTTTAAAAAAAAAAAAATCAAATTTATTTCTCCCAGGAGAAAGAGAGAGAGACAGTACCCCTCACAGGGCTCGACAGCACATTCACTCTCCACCATCAGCCAGTCCCAGGTCACAGACAAGTGTGTGCCTGGTGTGCCTAGGGCAGTCTCCAGGCTCGAACCAAGAGCCTTCCTAGGTGGGAGTGCCTTGCAGAGCATCATGTTTTGCCACTGTGCCACCACCAGCTGGCCCCAGCTTCACACTCTTACAAGGGCTCTCTGGCTACTGACAGGGACTGAGGAAGCCTTTGCTGCCATCAGGAGGGAGGTGATGGTGGCCTGGGCTTTCCCTGAGCAGTGAATGAAGGAAATCCACAGATTCAGGAGCTACTTAAGGGAGAAAATGGCCAGGATTTGGGAAAGACCTGCCTTTCCTGGAAGGTGAGAGATGGCAAGAGGTTTCTGGCTTGAGCAGCTGGGTTCGTGGACGTGAGGAAGACAGAGGAGGGCCTGGTCAATGGTGCGCCAGCAGTAGTTAGAGACCTCTGCTCCATCTTAGGCCCACGTAGCTATGTGATGCAACAGAGCCAATAATAATAATACATAATAGCTAACGTTTACTGAGCATTTAATACATGCGAGTCACTGTGCTACATGGATCATTTTGTTTAGTCCTCACAGTGGTGGTAGGTCCTCTTATCATCTTCATTTTAAAGATGAAAAACGGGATCAGCAGTTGGCATAATGGCTATGTCGCTGGACTCCATGTAGTCGACCATGGTTTGAGTCCCAGACCCGGTGGCTTAAACTCATGCTGGGCATGTGTACATGTGTGCCCAAGATCCCGAGAGGAGAATGGAGGAGAAGGGATTGCAGTGTGGCCATCCCCTGGGGGAGGGGGATGATAACTTGCTTTCTGTCTCTCTGTCTCTGTCTTTCTGGCAAGTGCACACGTCCTATGGCAAAAAGAAGAAAGAGAGAGAGAAAGAGAGAGAGAGAGAAAGAAAGAAAGAAAGAAAGAAAGAAAGAAAGAAAGAAAGAAAGAAAGAAAGAAAGAAAGAACTGAGACTTAGAAAGTTTAAGTAACTTGGGACCAGCAGATGGCATCATGGTTATGTCACTCGACTCCCACATAGTCGACCACAGCTCGAGTCCTGCACCCAGTGGCTTAACATTCAAGTTGGGTATGTGTGCATGTGTGCCCAAAATTTCAAGAGGAGAATGGAGGAGAAGGGATTGTGGTGTGGCCATCTTCCCAGGGGAGTGACTTCTTGCTTTCTCTCTCTCTTTGTCTCTCCAGTGAGCATACACGCCCTACAGTAAAAAAATCTTTCTAAAAAAAAAAATAGAGGGACCAGCAGTTGGTGTAATGGCTATGTCACTGGACTCCCATGTAGTCGACCGTGGTTCGAGTCCCGGACTCAGTGGCTTAAACTCACTCTGGGTGTGTGTGCATGAGTGCCCAAGATCCTGAGAGGAGAATTGAAAAGGAATTGTCCATGACCATCCCCTCTGGTGGGGTGATTTCTCGCTTTCTGTCTCCCTGTCTCTGTCTTCTGGCAAGCGCACATGCTCTATAGCAGAAATATCTCTTAAAGAAAGTTTAAGTAACTTGCTGGCAGTTGGTGCCAGTGACCCAGCCTCTGCTGTCAGACCCTGGAACCCAGCTCTCAGATACCCTGCAGTTCTGCCTCAGGGACTCAGTGTAACTGCCAGTTAAATGGGGCTAATGGCAGCTGCTTCCCTGAGCCAGGAGGCACCCTGCATGGCATGACATATTGTGAGTACTTAACAAACGCTGGGTCCCATCCCTTTGTCGTGAGCTGAAAGCTCCGTTGCATAAACCAGGAGTCTCATAAATATTTCAGTGGTGCCTGTGTAGTCAAGGCTGTGACTTCTGTTCTCTGCAGCACTTGTGACAGTGAGATCTGAGAGATGTCTCAGGGCCCGGCACAAGTCTTTGATCAGCTGCGTTTCCGAAAAGAGCCCGTTATGCAGAGGAGCTGACAGTCACCGGCATGAGGCAGATCTGCTGATGTTTTCTGGAGAAAGGCCAGAGCGAGAGCCAGCCCAGGGTCCCAGTTCTCAAACAAGGCCACGGCCAGGGCTCAGTAGCCATCCTGGGGCTTTCTGGCCCTTGCACTCACACCCAACTTGTAGGCTGAGCCAAGGTTCCGTCACACAAGGAGTCCCAGAAAACCTGCAGCGAGGTCTGAGAAGAAAACAAGGGAAACAGCCGTGCCCCCACAGCAGGGACTGGCCCTAGAACTGAGGGCAAGATGAGCTGGGTCTGTGCCTCTGGGAAGTTTGAACATGTTCTCAGTCAACCCAGGTTGGCCTTGGACGCAGACCTGCGATACCCAGAAGCCAGGAGAGAAGGAGAAAGGAAGAAAGTGACAGGGGTTAGACAACGTGACCTTGCAAAGTGTCCTCTGGCTCGAGGGCTTTGTGATTTTAGATACTGGGGGACAGAGAGAGAGAGGAGAGTACCTTGACCAGGTTACCAAGAAAAAGGAACAGCAGGGCTCTAGCTGGGTTCGCTGGCCGGTCATCCGCCCCACACGTGCAGAGAGCCCTCCTGGATGGCCGACACTGTGCCAGGCCCGTGGTGACACTGAGTGCAGACCCCGCCCTCAAGATGCTGGAGAGGAGATAAGACAGTCGGGGCTAGCCTTGGTATAGGCAGGCTGTAGTAGGACCACACGGAGGAAAGGGAGGCAGAGGGAGGCCCAGGAAGCCTTCAGAAGAGCTGGCATTGTAGCTGATCTTTAAAGACTGGATAGGATTTGGGGCCAGCCAGCAGTGTAGTGGTTACATGGCTGGACTCCCACATGGCCAACCGCAGTTCGAGTCTCAGACCCAGTGGCTTGAAAATCATACCAGGTGCATGTGCAAGCATGCCCACAGTCCTGGGAGGAGAATGGAGGAGAAGGGGTTGCAGGGTGGTCACCCCTCCACCCCACCACCCCCAAGGGTGATTTCTCACTTTCTCTCTCACTGTCTCTGTTTCTCTCTCGCGCTCGCTCGCTCTCAGGAGAGTGCACATGATAGCAAAAGCCTCTAAAAACAAAACCAAACCTGGGTAGGAGTTTTTTTAAGTCTGGTGTATTTACACAGATTACTTTTCCAATTATATAGGGAATTAATAAATACTCATGAATTCAAAAATATTTAAGGAAAATGTAGAAAAAAAAAGAAGAAAATAGCTCCCTAGTTCTAAAATCCAAAGAAAGCTATGGTTAAAACATAGGTGTGTTTCCCTCTGGTGTTTTCTCTATGCAACACTGCCTTCTTTGTTCACTGAATTTTGTAGCTCAAGCATTTTGAAGGGTAGCATTTTGGCAAACGCAGTTGAAGAAACGGGTGAAAGGCATTCAGGATGAAGGAGAAGCAGAGCGAGGGGGTGGCATCTCTGAGGTCTTCACGTGCAACTGCCCGTAGGCAGGTGGGACTTTGAGCTCCCCAGGGCCCCAGACCCTCAGCTCTCTGGTTGGTTCACGGACCACACCCTTGGCCCAGTCCCAGCCCATTTACCTGCCAGTCACCTGGGCTGGGGCTGTGGGCAGAGACACGAGGCTGCAACCACCCTTTTTCCTGGCAAAGTCTCCCTGGGAGATGGAGCCTGTTTCTCGGGTAATGGAGTTGAGCAGACCAAATCCCAGGATCGATCGCCTGGATCTGTGCTGTCCACATGGTGGACTAGCCACATGTGGCTGCTGAGCACTTGATATCTGACTGGCCCTAATTGAGATGCGTTATAGATATAAGGTACACACTGGGCTCCTAAAGTGACTTGGAAAGTGGGTGCTGGACCGGCCGGTGGTGTGGCGGGTAAGGCAGCCGGACCTGACATAGTTGACTGTGCAGTTCAAGTCCTGTAACTAGTGGCTTCAGAAACATACCAGGTGCGTGTGTGTGTGTACCCAAAATTCCGAAAAGAGAATGGAGGCGAAGGGATTGTCCTGTGGCCACCGGCCTTGGGAGGTGATTTCGCACTTTCCCTTTCCCTTTCTCTTTCTCTGTCTCTCTCTGGCAAGCACACATGCCCTATAGCAAATTTTCTTTTTCTTTTCTTTTCTTTTTTCTTTTTTTTTTTTTCTTTTTGTTGCTAAAGGGTGTATGTGCTCACCAGAGTGGAGAGAGACAAAGGGAGATGGTGAGAAGAAAAGTGAGAGAGAAAGTGATAAAACATTCTCTGAAGGGGAATGGGCATGCTACAATCTTCTCCACTTTCCTCGTAGGATTTTGGGCTCGCATGCACATGCACCCAGTGTAAATTGCAAGCTACCAGGTCCGGGATTCGAGCTGCAATGGGTCATGTGGGAATCCAATACCTTAATCAGTATACCACCTGCTGGCCCATACTATAGTAAATTAAAAAGAAAAAGAGGGGCCAGGGGTGGTGTGGTGGCTAAGGCACTGGACTCCCATATAACTAACCGCAGCTTGAGTCCCAATCCTGGTGACATAAACTCAGGCCAGGCGTGTGTACGTGCATTCCCAAAATCTTGAGAGGAGACTGGAGGAAAAGGGATTGTGGCATGGCCATGCTCCCTGGGGGGGAGAGGGTGATTTCTAGCTTTCTGTCTCTCTCTCTCAGGTGAGTGAAAGTGCCCTATAGCAAAAATCTCAAAAAAGAAAAGAAAACGCAAAATATCCTATTGATAAGTTTTTATATTGATTACATATGGATGAAACAAACATGACACTAAAAAAAATTGACCTGTTTTAACTTTTTTCATGTGCTATTAAAACAATTTATATACGCGACCTACATTGTGTCTCACGTAGCACAGTATTTCTTCTATGGAACCACGCTGATCTAATTGAACCATTCCACACTTCTGACTCTTCTGAGGAAAAACCCACAGGGAAGGGTTGGGGGGACTCAGATGGAAGAGGTCGGGATGAACTGGAGTACTATCCATCCAGATCAGACCAGGGGTTGGGAGGGATGTGAGGAGGGAAAGAGCCAGACCCGACGAGGCTCCTGGGAAGAGGGGAGTGTGGAGCAAGTATTTTCTCTTTGGTCCTCGTATTTCTCTGCTATGTGTCTGCCTCCCTGAGGGACTCTTAACTCCCTCAGATAAACGACTACGCTTTAGTCATCCGTATAGTCCCAGGGCCAAGCACAGTGCTGGCCCGAGAGCAGGTGCTTGGGAACATGCACGGGATTCATGAATGAGGACGGATAAGACGGGAGAAAATCCAGGCTGCTGAGACAGTGGCCTGCCTGGGTGGCCCAGCGTTTAGAGTATTTAGAGATTTAAATTTTTAAATCCTTTAGATTATAATCTCCCAGAGAGCAGGGAGGTCGAACTCCACACCCACAGATGTTTTGGAAGCTGGAAGGTACCTGGCGCAGGCAGTGAGGACACCCGGGGGTCATTGCACCCAGACTTCTGCCTCCTTCCACCGCTCATGCCACCCGGTGAGCAGGCTCTCCCCTTCTCACAGCCAGCTCCGGGGCTCCAGCCCGGGCCATCCTGCATGCACCCACACACCTAGCAGAAAGCTCAGCGATTTCTCACACTCAGGCCAGGACAGGAAAGGCTGCTAGTGCACTCGGGAGGGGAAGGGCGCGTCCAGCTGCCACCGCCTGCCACGGCTCTGCCCCTACCTCAAGCCCAGGCCCGCCCTTGCCCAATTCACGGTCAGTGACTCTCAGGAGCACCAGCTCATACCCCTTGATTTTCAAGGTGGGGTCCCACTGGCAGGTTCTCACAATCCCCACCCTGAGCGAGCCTCTTCTGGACCAGCAGCGAACGAGGTGAGGATGCGGCAGAATTGGGGAGGCTCGTGAATGGAGAAAGGCGCCGGAGTGGCTGGGGTGGATGCGGTTCGCCCTGTGTATTGAGAAGCAGCCTACTGTGGAATGTAGGCACCAGCGCTCTGGAGCCGGAACACCGAGCTTCAAATCTCAGTGGCTGAAAACAAATCAATGCTTAGAACAGCGTCGGGCACAGAGCGAAGTACACCAGACAGCTCAGCTCCCTTCTCAGCTGGGAAACGAGGCTCACAGGGAGCAGTACCTCTCACAGTCGTAAAGACAAAATGGTTTTATATCATTCGGTTGCTTCTTTTACTTCTTACACACGCAAAAGTGGGGAGAATAATATAACCCCCCTGCACCCAGCACCCCGCTGTGCAGATGATCGACTCATGGCCAACTGAGTTTCATCGATAGGCAAGACATACCCCTGGGTTCTTTGATGCAAATCCCACACATGCAGTACTACTCCATCTATAAACACCTCAGGAGCTGGTCTGATGGCTCAGAGTGTTGTTCAAGCGAAGCTGGATCCATACGAAATGGTGCAGGTTCAGTTCCCCAGTCGACCTGTATACTCTGGGCAGGTAGGACCACGATCCTGGCTGACTGGGAAGGCTGGGGGGTCGGGGTGTGAACCCCAGCATGAGACCCTACTTGTCTTTTTCTCCCCTAACCCATCTGTCACTCATGAAAGAAGTAAATAAACTTTAAAATATAGATATACGATAATAGGGGCTGGCAGATGGCATGGTGGTTAAGGGCACTGGACTCCCATATGGCCGACTGTGGTTCAAGTCCCAAACCTGCTGATTTGCTTTCTCACTTTCCCTCTCTCTCTCTCTCTCTCTGTTTCTCTCTCTCACTCTGTCCCACTCTGGTCAAATTAAAGTAAATAAATAAATGAAGCTAAATAAAATAATTATTTGAAAAAAATTATTTAGAAAATTTTAGAAATACATATAAAAATAAAACAAAAACGTTCAAAATGTATCTCTAGGAGAAGAGGACTTTTTAAAAATGTTCTTTATTTATATTTATTCTCTAGAGAATTATTTTATTTAACTTTATTATTATTATTTTAATATTTCCAGAGAGAGACACAGAGAAACAGAGAAAGAGAAAATGAGAAAGCAAGCCTCCAGGTCTGGAACTTGAACCACAGTAGGCCATGTGGGAGTCCAGCACCCTTAGCTTTTGCTATAGGGCACCTGCATGCGCCAGAAAGACAGAGACAGACAGAGAGACAGAAAGCGAGAAATCACCCCCAGGGGGGATGGCCATGCCACAGTCCCTTCTCCTCCATTCTCCTCCTGGGATCTTGGGCACGCACGCACACGCGCCCAGCGTGAGTTTTAAGCCACTGGGTCCGGGACGCGAACTGCGGTCGACTACGTGGGAGTCCAGCGACATAGCCATTACGCTAACTACTGGTCCCCCCTCCCTTTATACTTTATTTGTTGAGGAAACCAGGTCTTTGTTTCTGCAGAGGTTCCCACCGGCTGGCATTTGGTTGCATCCCCGTAGCTAGAGGCTCGTTGAGATTCAGGTTCCGCGTCTGGTCTGGGACGTCTGCTTCACAGGTGCTGCCTTCTTCCACCTGAGGGGCTGCTGAGGGCCGAGCCTGGGTCTAATACTTCATTAGGGGTTGCAAAAGAGCGATAAACTATCATTGCTTCTGCCTTGAATTGCTGAAATACTTTTACTAAGAGAAACTTCCCTCTCAACTATTTGGTTAATGGGAGTTAGCATTCATCAACTCTACAGAAAAGGCAAAATCAGTGTTTGATTTTTCCCTTTATTTACAGTTTACAAAGTAATGAACTAATCCCCGGTATCTCTAAAAATGATCAATGAATATTTTAAATTGTGAGCTCATAGATTTACATATATTTGAAAATTTTCAACCTATTGCCATTATTGTTAGAATTTTTTAAAAATTGATTTTCTGGTTTAAATTGACAGAACAATGGGTCCAGTCCCAGTTGCACAGTTGGTTGCATGCTCAGCTGTGGTGCTGGAAGCCACATGGTTGGCCATGGGTTCAGATCCCCATCTGGTTGACCTGAAACACGCTGGGAGTGTGGGCTCAAGATTCAGAGAAGCTCAAGAGCTCTTTTCCTCCCTCTAGCATGTGTGTGCACTCTCTATGATGAATAATAAAATAAACTTTTTTAAAAGTTAGAGGGCCAGCAGGTGGTGGGGACGTTAAGTCAGCTGGATCCTACATGGCTGACTGTATGGCTCGAGTCCTGGACTGGCAGCTTGAAAATCGTGCAGGGCACATGTGCGTGCATGCCTAAAATCCCGAGAGGAGATTGGAGGAGAAGGGACTGCTGTGTGATCATCCCCTCTGGGAGGTGATTTCTCCCTCTTCCTCTCTCTCTCCATCTCTTTCTTTCTTTCTTTTTAATTAAAAAATTTTTGACTTAATTTTAGGTTTTTGCCATTGGGCATGTGTGCTCACCAGAGAGAGATGAGAGAGACAGTAAGAGGGAAAGTGAGAAATCCTTCTCCAGGGAGGATGGCCATGCCACAATCGCTTCTCCTCCATTCCCCTCCTGAGATCTTGTGTATATACGTACCTGCACCCAGCATGATTTGCAGGTTGTCAGGTCTGGGATTTGAACTGTAGTTGGCCATGGGGGAATCCTGCACCTGCACCACCACGTCACCTGCTGCCCCCCTTCTATCTCTCTCTCTGTCTCTGGGGAGTATACACACCGAATAGCTCGCTAAAAGTAAATTTAAACAGCTTAAATTGGAGAACGAGGGATTAGAGACTGGGGGAGAGCCCAGCCTGGTGACGCCGTGGGCAGCAAGCTGAACCGCAATGCTGGAAGCTACGGCAGACAGCAGGTCAAGTTCCCAGGTTGGCCTGGAAACACACTGGACCTGTGTGCTCAAAATCCTGATGAGCCGAGGACTGGGGAAAGGGGTTACACCATGACAAGACCCTGTCAAGGGTGCTCCTCTCTCTCAGGCCCACATGTGTGCTCACTATCATGAACAAAAATAAATGTAAAAAACTTAAACAACAACAATAATAATAATGCTAAGGGGTAACATGGAAAAGTTGAGAGAACTCTGACTTTGGAGTCAAATAGCACAGAGGTGGAATTCTGGCTCTAACACTTTCAAGCTGGGTGACCTTGACCAACTTACTTAGCTCCCCTTTCCTCATCTCCCCACCCTGGGAAATGACAATAACAAGCAGCGTTGGCTGGGTGCTCACCATCTTTCGAGCATTCTACTAAGTGCGTGTGGACATACTGACATTGAATGTTTACATGAGCTCAGCGAAGCAGGCGCTATTATTATTGTCTCCGTTTAGAGATGGGGAAGAAACTGATGCACAGACTGGCCAATTTACCGAAGCTTGCGCACCTAGGAAGTGGCAGAGCAGCGCCTTAAATCGAGGGCAGTCTGACTCCAGAACCGTGCCCTCTCGTGGTGATCGTGAAGAGGTGAGAGGACAATGGTGACCAGTCACGTGCTACACCAGGTGTGTGCCAGGCACCACACCTGGCCTGACTCTTAGCCAGGACCCTACTTTCTCAGCACTGGCATGTGTTGGGTGCCTGCCTAGTGGGCATCAGCAGTGGGGATAGGAGTAGCCACCGTGGGAGTGTGGGGTGGGGCAAGGGCACCAGCCAGGAACAGGGCAGCCCTGGCAGATGGGAAGACCTGGCAAGCAGGGCCCTCTTTGGCACTTCCCCTGACAAGCAGAGCCCAGACCGGCCTGGCACCTGGGGGGCGGATCTCTTATTGCAGCTGCAGGGTCTCTTCCTCTTGCTCGCTGTGACCAGAGCCTTGCCTAAGAAGACAGCTGTTCTTGGGAGCTCTTCCCACCGCCACTACAGCTCTCACCCGCACTGCGTCGTTAGTCGGTAAAGCTTCACTGCAGGTACATCCCCTCTGCTTCCCCCGAGTCAGCTGGCCGGGGGGCCCTGGAGAGCCTTAGAGACCCTGTGTACGACTGGGAGGCGTGATGTATTGATAAGAAAACCAAAACCGGAAATAATAGCTGTTACTCCTGATGCCTCTCCCGTGCCAGGCAGGGGCCAAGCCCTGCATTATCTCAATTCAGCTTCAGAATGGCCCAAGAGATGGGTCTTGTATCTCCACTTTGCAGGTGAGGAAACTGAGGCTAAGGGAGGTTAAGCAACTTTGCCTGAGGTCACTATAGAGCCAGGAGTCTAACCCAGGCTGCCAGCTCCACCTCAGGTACAGGCAGACAAGGAAGCAGGGTATTACAGAACCAAGAGATGCCAGGACACTCCAGGCGGCGAAGGGAGGGCGGCCTTCCGAGCAGAAGGAACACTTTGTGCGAAGGTGTGGAGGTGGGAAACGGTGTGGCCTGTCAGGGTGGTGACTAACTGGCTGGAGTGAAGGGTGTGTAGAGAGGAGTGGCAGCGAATGAGGGAGGGGGCTGGGGGCCAAGGCGGAAGAACCTTGGGCTCCGGGCCAGGGAGCTGGAACTTTGTCCTGGGGGACCTATGATGGTCACTTGGCTGGCATAGTGAGCTGTGGTTTACGAGGACTGTCCAGAGAGGGACCATCGGGTGAAACCTTCACATCCGCCTTGGGGAACAGACTCAGAACGGTTATGAGGCGTGCTCAGATCACACAGCAATAAACAACCGGCCTAAGCCCAGTGCTCCAGCCACCCCAGGACGTTGCTCTGAAACTTGGGGCAGAGAGAAAGCAGCAGCAGCCCCCTCCGTCCCTGGTTTCCCCAGCCCTGCTCCTGCTCCGTCTCAGTGGAGAACCCGAGATGGAGATCAGGGGGCCTAAATCCTAGGCATCTCTGCGCACCAAGAACGTGACCAGGGAAATGAGAAGGAATGCCCACCGAGGGCAGCCGGGTCCCAGGCCTAGGCAGAGAACGTTCGCGCCAGGACTCTCTGATAACTAATATTCTCAACTGAGGATCCCCAATGCTGGACTAGGAGGTGCCCCCAGATCTGCTCGAAGAGCTAGAAAGGGCTCCAGTCGGAAAAAAAATTGCAGGACCGCTGGCTCAGCCCTTAGCTATGCTGTGACCTTGAATAGGGGAGACCCTTCTAGAAACTTTGACCAGGCTGTTGCCAAGTGAGGGGCTACTCTGGAGAAGGGGCTGCTGATATCAGAAACCTTGGGGAGCTTCTCAGGCTGACTCGGGAGGTCCCGGGAATGGGCCCTGGCTGAGGCGCCTTAATGAGCTCCGAGGGAAACTCCGAAAGCACGCTGATGAGAAGCAGTGAGGCGCTCGAGGCTGTGAGAGCCGGCCTGACCGTTCATGGCGCCCGTGCGCTGCTCATGGGCACGCGCTGTGCCGGGCACCAGTGGCAGGTTCCGAGCAGTGAACAAAACACGGGATGAATAAGGACAGCTCCTAGCAATTAGAGGTGCTGAGAGAGGACGTGGCACCGGGCAAGGCCACGGGGAGGGCAGGGTGGGCAGTGGTGGGACTCTGTAGGGTGGGCAGGCTGGCCTGGCTGAAAAGGACGTGCACAGAGGTGAGGGAGGTAGCCGGGGGGGCATCTGGGCAAGCAAGCTCCAAGGCCCTGACCACGGCGGGGGAGGGCACGCACACAAGGTGGCCGGCGTGGCTGGAGCTGAGTGCTGAGAGCTGGGGTGGGACGAGGGGACGAGGACAGCCACAGAGCGCTGCTCCTGCACGCTGGGGCTGTAAGACGGCGTCAGCACTCTCTGACTCTGACCCATCCCTGCCCTGACCCTCCCCTGCTCATCTAGAGTTTTAGGGACCCACCCATCACAGTAAATGCCAGAACCAGTGATGCCGAACAACGCTATTTGTGTAGCTATGTACTTCGCATCTTACCTCCTTAATCCTAAGTGTCCTCAGCCTCTCCTGGTCACCTGCCCCGCCCGGTATTTGCCCTTCTCTTCTGGGCTCCTTCCAGGGCCCCCAGGCATCTGTGACCTGGAGCAGGGGAGCAGGGCTGCCAGAGAGCATGCGGCCAGTGTCATCCCCACTGTGCCAGGGAAGCAGTGGCCCAGCATGTAGCACCCGGAAGAGGGGCCGCGTCGTCACGTTCCCTGTGACTGAGCACCTACTCTGAGTTTCTCATGGGGAGTCCCAAGGTGAATATGACAACCCTTGTCCTGTGGGACTACCAGCCTAGGGGAGGCGGGAGGAGTGGAGCTGAGCAGGGAAGGGGATGGACACCCAGAAAGTTCTAAAATGTATTCAATGTATTGTTTGGAATTCTTCAGTGCAGTCATTGAGGGGAGGGAGGAGCATGTGACCCCTGCAGGGTGGCCGGGTGGCCGAGTTCAGCGGGTCACCACCTACCAGCTGAGGGATCCTGTGAACAAAAGCAGGGGCTCAATACCCCGAGATAAATGGCAGCACTTCTGTTTCTTTGTGTGTTGAATGGGGTCATAATAATGGTATTGTTGGCCGAGGGCTCCCTAGAGCCCCTGCCACCAACCGCCTCCGCCTGACTCCCTCAGCCCCGCGTGCCCACCCCCTTCCCTGGTGTGCCGCCAGGTCAGAACCACGGAAAGGAGCCCCATGCCACCCGTGGATGTGACCTTGACTGCCTAGAGCAGCCCCTGCTGAGCCGATGGCCATCTCAGTGTTCCACAAATGTAAGTGGTTACTTTTAGTGGCAGGGGTTGTCAACATTAATAAATAAAAATACAGGACACATGGTTCGATCTGCATTTCAGACAAGCCACCGATCTTGTTAGTATAAGTATACCCTTTAAAATACTTGGGACATACTTATACTAAAAATTAATCACTGTTTATCTGAAATTAAAATTGAACTGTAAATCCTAGATTTGATCTGGCAACCTGATTGACGGTAGCTAACTGTTGGGGACAACAGAGACACAAGGCCAGGAATGTGAGGATGAGTCACAGTCAAGATTCCCACTGGGGCTGTGCGATCATTCCTGCACAGAGGTCTGGAGCCTTTACTTTTTTTTTTTAAGTTTATTTTCTCTGTAAGAGGGAGCATGTGCACCTGCACATTAGAGGGGGGGCGGCACACCCTCAAATGCCGCGATCCCTTCTCCCCATCCCCCAGCCTGCTAGGATATTGGGCATGTGCATGCGCACCAGGTGCGTTTCAGGACGCAGCCAGGGATCTGCATCTGCCGTCAGCCATGCGGCTCTCGGCACTGCGCTGCAGTGTGCTCTCCCTGTGCCAGGAGGCTGCGCTTCTGTTAGGAAGACACAGGTCTCCTTCCCTCCGGGTCTGAACACCCTGTCCAACTAGGACCTGCCTAGAAGCTGCCCTGAGTGGGCTCGTGGAAGATGTATTGAGTGGTAATATTTGTTTTTTGGAGTTTTTTTGGAGAGAGATTTTTGCTATAGGGTGTGTGCACTCCTCAGAGACAGAAAGACAGAAAGTGAGAAACCACCCCCAGGAGGATGGCCATGCTACAATCCTTCTCCTCCATTCTCTTCTCGGGACTTAAGGCAAACACACACACACACACACACACACACACACACACACACATGCACCCAGCAGGAGTCTCAAGCCACTGGGTCCAGGACTTGAATCACGGTTGAATATGCGAGAGTCCGGCGCCTTCACCACTGCTCCACCTGGTGGTCCCAAGTGGTACTATTTGTAACACCTACTGTGTGCCCACTGTGGGCAGGCACCGTGCTGGGTGCTCTGTGGATGTGAGCTAACAGTGCCACGTGGCTGGGGATCGAATGCAGGTTGGTCTGACCCCAAAGCCGAGATCGTTTTCCGTTGCACCGTGCTATGGCCAGTTCAAAGGCTCCAGCAGCCAGGACCTTGTGGGAGGGTACCCAGGCTGACCTCCGTCGTTATCCTCCTGCCTCAGCCTCCCGAGTGATGGATTACAGATGCGCCACTTTGCCTGCTTTTATCTCCTCATTTTATGGAGGGAAGGACGGAGACCCAGAAGGCAGGAACGACTTGCTAGGATCCCTCAGCAAGCAGCAGTGCGGAGGTTTAGAACCTCTGCTTCCTGTCCGGCACTCCTTTTACTACCCACACCCGTGCCTGCCTCTTCCTGTGGGCTAGCGTCCACCCTAACACGTGAGAGCCAGAAGGAAAAATGAGATGAGAAAAAGACCAGATGAGAAAAAGGCCAGATGAGTAAAAGGGCTGGAGAACTCCAGCTAAAGAGTTTAACGTTCCCATTTTACTCAATAGGGAAAAAGTACTCACTAAGTGGTGTGGAGATGCCTGGATGGTTATGGGGGGAGCGGGTAATCAAGATGGAGCCCAAGCAAATCCCATTTGGATCAAAGACTTAGCTGTAATAAAATCATATACGTCCTCTAAGGAAGTACGGGTAAATTTATTTATCATTGTGGAACTGGAGATTTATTTCCCCAGTTTTTTTGCTATAGGACACATATGATCACTGGAGAGAGATGAGAGAGAGAGAGAGAGAGAAAGTGAGAAATCACCCCCCGGGGAACTGGCCACACCAGTCTCCTCCATTCTCCTTTAGAGATCTTGGGCACACACGTACGTGCACCTGCTGCGTTTTTCAAGCCACTAGGTCCAGGCCTCAAACTGAGCAGCTGGCTATGTGGGATCCAGCCACCTTCATCTCCACGCCACCCCTTGGCTCCAAAAGACTTTTTAAAATCAAGGCAAAGACTGGACTATTTGATTATACCACAGTTTAAAAAGAAGGTTATAGGGACCAGCAGTTAGCGTAATGGCTATGTCGCTGGACTCCCACGTAGTCGACCGCGGTTCGAGTCCCGGACCCGGTGGCTTAAACTCACGCTGGGCACGTGTGCGTGCGTGCCCAAGATCCCAGGAGGAGAATGGGGGAGAGGGGATTGCGGCGTGGCCATCCCCCCTGGGGGGTGATTTCTCGCTTTCTATCTCTCTGTCTCTGTCTGTCTGGCGAGCGCACGCGCCCTATAGCAAAAACCTCTCAAAAAAAATAAATAAGGGAACCAGCAGTTAGCGTAATGGCTATGTCGCCGGACTCCCACGTAGTCGACCGCGGTTCGCGTCTCGGACCCGGTGGCTTACAACTCACGCCGGGCGCGTGTGTGTGCGTGCCCAAGATCCCGAGAGGAGAATAGAGGAGAAGGGATTGCGGCATGACCATCCCCCCTGGGGGGTGATTTCTCGCTTTCTCTCTCTATGTCTCTCTCTGTCTGTCTGGCGAGCGCACGTGCCCTATAGCGAAAAAAAAAAAAAAAAAACAAAAACTCTCCAATAAATAAATAAATAAATAAATAAATAAATAAATAAATAAATAAAATAAAAAGAAGGTTATATATGGGGCCAGCTGGTGGTGTGAAAGTTAATGTGACTGGATCCCACATGGCCGTGTGAGCAGTTCGAGTCCCGGACTCAGCGGCTTGAAAAACACAGCAGGTGCACGTACGTGTGTGCCCAAGATCTCTAAAGGAGAATGGAGGAGAAGGGATTATAGCATGGCCACCCCCACTGGAGGACGCTTTCTTGCTCCCTCTCTCTCTCTCCCTGTCTCTCTCCAGTGAATACACGCATCCTATAGCAAAACACAAAAACCGCCTTGCGTATGGAAGAGCCAGCTCTGTAACCTAGTGGTTAAGGGAGCTGAATCCCCCTGGCTGACCATGATTTGAATACAAGCCCCAGTAGCTTAAAAAAAAACACTGGTTGGGGCTGGTAGGTGGTGTGGTGGTCAAGGCACTGGACTCCCACGTATCCAACTGTGGTTCAAGTCCCAGATCTGCAGGCTTGCTTTCTCACTTTCCTTTTCTCTCTCTCTCTGTCTCTCTGGTCAAAATAACAATAATAATAATGAATAAAATAAATAATTATTTTAAAAATAAAAAAATTTTTAAATACACTGGGCATGTATATGTGCATGCCAAAAATCCTGACAGGATGGAGAAATGGAGAAGGGTTTGTGGCATGACTGTGCCCCATTGTGGGGGGTGCTTTCTCCCTCTCTCTCTCTCTCTCTGTTTCTCTCTGGCAAGTACACATACCCTCTGGCATAAAAAAAGAAAAAAAATTATATAGAAAATCACTATAAAAATGTTTTTCCAATAACTGAGAAAACATGACAAAAGGATATTTAATTTACAAAGAAACTCGTAGTCATAAATAAGAAAAAAACACAGTCTAATCATTATTCCTGGCAATATTTAATAATCATTTACTATGGGCCAGATGCTATTTTTGGCTATATAAATTATTTCATCTAATTCTCACAGTAAGTAGCTCCATGAGATAGATATCATTATTCTTTCTATTTTTTTTTAATTGCCAAAGGGCACATGTGCTCCCTAGCAGAACAGAGAGAAAACTCCCCCCAATAGGACATGGTCATGCTGCAATCCTTTTTCCTCCGTTTCTCCATCCCATCAGGATTTGGGGCACTTACATGCACCAGTGCTGTTCATGAATTCCAGCTGCTGGGGCTGGGATCAAGACCATGGCAGCCATGGGGGATCCAGCTCCTTATACACAGCACGCAACCACAGAGCTACAGAGACAGACCTAATATTTCCACTTCATAGATGAAGACTTTGACCAAGTTCTTAATAATAGTCAAAAATGGGGCAGCAGGTGGCATGATGGTTAGGGCACTGGACATTCCCACGTGGCCGGCCACGGTTCAAGTCCCAAACCTAGTAGCTTGCTTTCTCACTTTCCTTCTGTGTGTGTGTATGTGTGTGTGTGTGTGTGTGTGTGTGTGTGTCTGGTCAAATTAAGTGAATGCATAAATAAAATTAAATAAATAATTATTTTTAAAAAATAGTCAAATAATGGGACCAGCTTATGGCATAGCAGTGATGTTGGTGGATTCTTCATGGCCAACCGCAGTTTGTGTCCCAGACCCAGTGGCTTCAACTCATGCCATGCACATGTGCATGCATGCCCAAGATCCCAGGAAGTGAATGGAGAAGGGATTACAGCATGGCCACCCCCTCCAATGGGTGATTTCTCACTTTCTGTCTCTCTGTCTCTCTATCTCTCCAATGAGTGCACGTGCCCTATAGTAAAAATCTCTAAAAAAAAAAAAAAGGTCGGGACCAGCAGGTGGCATGGTGGATAAGGCGCTGGACATTCCCACATGGCCGACCAGGGTTCGAGTCCTGAATCTGGTGGCTTGCTTTCTCACTTCCTCTCTCTCTCTCACCCTCTGTCTCTCTCTGGTCAAATTAAAAAAATAAGTGAATGGATAAATAAAAAATAAAATGAATAATTATTAAAAAAAAAGTTCAAGAATACAGATAGTTTATAGAAAAAGAAATATCAATGGCCAGTAAACATATAGAAATACTTTTTATTGAGAGAGAGATTTTTGCCTTAGGGCACGTGTGTTTGCCACAGAGACAGAGAGAGACAAAGAAAGGAGGTGGGAAATCACCCCCTAGGGGGGATGGCCACGCAGCAATCCCTTCTCCTCCATTCTCCTCTTGGGATTTTAGGCATGCACATGCACCCGGCATGAATTTCAAGCCACAGGTCCTAGAAATACGTTTGCTATCACTCATAAGTCAAGAAATACAAAACCAAACTGGAGTTTAAACATCGCTTTTTCACTTCCATGCTTGGAGAAAACAGAAAACATTTGCCAGTACCCGGGGTTGGTGACAGTGTGTGGAAACAACCTACTTACATGTGCTCCTCTGCAGATTCTGGGTTCTATACCAGTACCAGTTCACGTCACCAGAAAAGTATACACATTAGTTGAGTTGCCCAAAATGCCTTCAGGCAAATTTCATTTTAATGTTACACCCTTGACGTCTGTTGACAGTTGGCAGAAGAAATGACCACATGATACACGTTGCATTTTTTGGTCCAGAAAACAAAACCCAAAAACCTGCCACTAAAGTCATTGTCTATTATGGTAATTTATGTTACTTATATTAAAAAGGTCCCACACAGTAAATTATCTTCAGTATTTACTACCAGGAAAAAAATTTCTCTCTCTCAAAGACCTGACATGTTTTATTTGGCCACATAATGGTAATTATATAAGCCATTCTGTTTCTCTTTTCTCCTTGTCTGCCAGGAAGCTCAGAACTGTATTTTCTGACCCAGATTTTCTGACCTGACAGGCAAAGGTAAAGAAACTGTGACTGAGCAAGCCAGTCATCCACTCTTATAGTGATGGTCCACTCCAGTAAAAACATAGCTACCAACCTGACCTTATCTCATTTTAGCTCTTTTTCCTTTTTCTCTTCTTCCTTTGACTGGTTTATCTCTTTCCATTTTTTTTTTTAAGTTTTTTTTTATTTTACTTCAACAAAATTTTTGTATATGTGCGGTTTGGGGAAGCTGTCTTAAAATCTTTTGAAGTGAGTGGGATTCAAGTTATAAATAGAGAAACCTCCTCATTTTATAGACGAATAAATTCAAGTTCTCAAGAAGTTAACTGACTTTAGTTTTGTTTTAATCTGCTACAATGCGTGTACGCTCCCGGGAGAGAGACGGGGAAAGTGGGAAATCACACCCTGGGGCGAAGAAGTGAACCGACTTATTCCAACTTGTTCATTAGTACTTGTCTGTGTGCACGTGGTGCCCCTGCACACCTCTGTGAGCTCCTTAGACTGTACTTATCCCTGAGACCTGGTGGCCAGCTCTGAGTCAGGTAGGAGATAAATCTCTGCTGGGAGCGAGATGAGTGCTGTGAGGAAAGGGACAGTTTCGCATGGAACAAGGTCCAGCCGGTGCAGGTACCTGTGAGGACAGAAACAGCAACAGGGCATGACCTGAGCCTCCGGCTTCACCCGCCCCGCCCCTTCTCTTCTGGCAGGGCCCAGCATAATTAAGCTGCTTCACATTCCACCTGGCTCTCCTGCCTGGTCCAATCAGCGCCAAGTGTCCTGGCTCTGAGATGCCTGGAGGGTGGGAAATGCCTTCACCTTTGAACCTTGGGCAGCACCCGGTGTGGGCGCTCATTAGTGGTAACTGGTGATGATGGTGATGCTGATGAAAAGGCGGAGGAGGAAGACCCACGGGCACTGGCGCTCTGTAACTCTCAACTGATTTGTGTCTCCATACTTCTAGATGCATGGAGCGACCAGCAGATGTCAATGGGTCACTAGTTCCCCAGTGTCCCATCCTTCCTTCTGTGCTAGGAGGGGAGAGGGAGATGGACAGGGAGGTAAGCTGGGCCATGTGACGAGATGATGGATGGAGTCTCTGCTGCCCCACCCCCCGCCAGTGCCAGGCACCGAGCTGGCCTCCTGTTGGCGACCCCCTGCACCCCTAACCAGTTCTCCACCTTGCTCTGCTCCTGAGCAGCCCCTAGAAAGAGAGCCGAGGTCTGAGCAAGACTTTCTGACCTAGATTTCCTGGCCGAATGGGCACCTGTGTTGAGAAACTATGACTGGGCAAGCCGAGCTTCAGGGCCACACCTGCCAAGCCACGGGGAGCCTCAGCGTCCCTGAGCCAGCCATAGCCTGAGACCTTGGGCTCCTGCGGGGAGCTGGGCAGGCCACCCCCAGGGCCATCCTGCCGGAGTCAAGTGTTCGGCCTTTCCGTCTCATCCAGGACGTCACGGTCATCTCTGTGGCCGTGGGTGCTGTGGGCCCGGAGGAGCGGTCGCAGTGCGGCCTTCCTCTCCCGGTGCTGTGAGTGTAAAGCATTTGTCCTACACTGAAAGCCCCAGCAGGTGCGTGCGTCCAGAGGTGGCTTCCACACTGGACCGCAGAGAGAGCAGTGGGCACCATGATTCCAGCCGAGGCGTGGACCCACACCTTCCTCTCTGCTGGTGGCAGAACCGCCTGCTCTAGTAAGAAGTGACTGATATGGCATCTGAACATTCTGGAAACTCATACCTACTTCTGGGATAAATGAAGACCCGATCCATAGTACCAGGCTCACCCTCAGCTTTCGCAGGATTCAGGCAAGTTCTCACATCACGTGCCTGATTGTGGAAAGGCTCTCTCTCAATCAAGCCAACCCGGGGTAAATAAAACATGCTCTATCTGTCTGCCTTGATCACAGGCTTTCATAACAACATTTGAGCACATGTAAGGCTGAAGCAGGCCAGCAGGGCTGGAGCCGCTTTAAAACTTAAAAAAGGGCTCTAACGAGAACAGTCTGACCAAGTGCTGAGACATAGCGAGAACTGTTTGAGGAATAGCCAGATGAGAAACCAGAAATGGTATTGGAAGGAATTGGGAATGTTACTCAGGGGAAAATGATTGACTGATCGTAGTGAGGGATGATTTTTTGCATTTTTTGAATCTTGTTCCTATAAATACTGAGAACATGTTGAGCTTTTCAAGACAGTTTGGGAGTGCTTGCAGGCTGTCTCTCTGTCACCAGTTACAAAATAAACTCCCTTCTTCTCCAGTCTCTGCCTCTCGTTTCATCCATGTGAGCAGCAGCAGTTGGACTTAGTTAGCCGGTAACAAGGCTATGGTTTTTACATAACTGGAAGTTAACAAAACATCAGAAGACTAAATCTAAGAGTTATTGTTCGTGAGGGGCAGCAATGGTTGGCTGAGTAACAAATGCATACATAATTCACAAATTATTACATGCTCATTTCATAACATGTGTTTTTCTCGTCTTTGTCATAGTGAAGTCACTAAGTACACGGTTATAATTAAGATTTTTTTTTTTAGAGATTTTTGCTATAGGGTACATGCGCTCACCAGAGAGACGGAGAGACAGAAAGCAAGAAATCACCTCCTGGGAAGATGGCCACACCACAATCCCTTCTCTATTCTCCTCTTGGATTTGGGACATGCACACACATGCACCTGGCATGAATTTCAAGCCTCTGGATCCAGGACTTGAACCACAGGGTGCCAAGTGGGAGTCCAGTGATGGTCCATTATGCCATCTGCTGGTCCTTATAATTAAGACTTTCACAAAATTCATCTTCTGTTGACAATTATGGCATAGTACACAAACTTTATTGAGTCATTTTAGTTCTTAGGGGTTTTTAATCATTTTTAATTTAATTTAATTTATTATTATTACCTCTTCAATTTGACAAGGGAGAGACGGAAAGAGGGGAAATGAGAAAGCAAGCTGCGAGGTCTGGGACTTGAACTGCAGTCAGCCATGTAGGAGTCCAGTGCCTTAACCACCATGCCACCTGTTGGCCCTCAAGAAATGATTAAAATAGTTCTCAAAGCAATATTTGGATTCAGAGAAGCCCAGATCTTTTGTATCATGTGCAAACAAAATAATGAGATGGCACATAAATGATCACTGTCACAAAGACAGTTTTATTTTATTGTATAAACTGCCATTCCCTACATCACAAAAATGTCATCTTTTTTTGAGCGAGAGGATGCATACAGAGAAAGGAGGTGTGGGAAGAGAGAGGGAGAGGAATTCCTGACAGGGGTCGCTGTTGCCTTCCTCTGTCCTGGCCTCCCACGACAGGTGCACTCCACCAAGCTCAATCCTATTAGGTTAGTCCAGGTGCCAAAACTGGGCCTCCCACGTGGCCCAGCCACCCACAGGGATGCACTACCACTGTGCCACTGTGGCTGGGCCGCATGACGAAAATTTCTTGAAGTGATATGTAGTGGAGGCACTCAGGTGAGGGTGCTGAACTCCCACATGGCTGACTGCGGTTCAAGTCCTGGACCTGGCGGCTTGCTTTCGCACCTCTTTTCTCTCTTTTTCTCCCCCTCTCTGGCCAAATTAAAAATAAATAAATAAATAAATAAATAAATAAATGAAAGTGATATTTAGCGATATTTAAAATTCTGAAAATTTTTGAGGTAAGAATTCTTTCAAATTATTTTCTTCCCCCGAGAGGGTGTGTACACTCACCAGAAAGAAAAAAGAGAAAGAGAGAGAGAGAAAGCACTCCCCCATTGGAGCATGATAAAGCCCCAATCCCTTTTCCTCCATTTCTTCATTCTGTCAGGATGATTTGGGGAGTGCGTGTATGCACACCCAGTGTGTTTTAAAGCCTCTGGGGCCAGGATTTGAACCAGGATCAGGTATGTGGGATCTGGTTCCTTATGCATAAGGCTTAGCCAATACACTATGGGGCTGGCCCTCCTTAAAAAATTATTGAGGTGGGCCAGCAGATGGCATGGTGGTTAAGGATGATGGACTCCCACATGGCTGCCTATGGTTCAAGTGCCAGACCTGATGGCTTGCTTTCTCACTTTCCTTCTCTCTGGTCAAATTAAACAATAATAATAAATGAAGCTAAATAAAGTAATTCTTTTTAAAAAGAAAAAGAATTAAATAAGTAAATTATTGAGGACCCCAAAGAGCTTACCTTTTTTTTTTTTTTTTTTTTTTTTGAGAGGTTTTTGCTATAAGGTGTGTGCACTCGCCAGAAAAACAGAGACAGAGAGACAGAAGGTGAGAAATCACCCCCCAGGGGGGATGGCCGTGCTGCAATCCCTTCTCCTCTCGGGATCTTGGGCCCGCATGCAGGCACGCACACATGCCTGGCGTGAGTTTAAGCCACTGAATCTGAGACTAGAACCATGGTGGACTACATGAAAGTCCAACGACATAGCCATTATGCCAACTGCTGGTCCCTCAAAGAGCTTCTTACCACATAAGAAATTAAAACTGGTAACTTCTAAAACACAACACAGAAGCACACATTACATTAACCATCACAGTGATGATGATACCAAGTAGCTTCTGGAAAACTCCACTGTACATTCACAAGAGAGTTAGCATTAAAGGAAAAAATATATATCACTATCAACAAATTTCCTGTATGGGTCAGCCCCATGGCCTAGTAATTGAGGAAGCCAGATCCCATACGGCCAATCACAGTGTGAATCCCAGCCCTGGTGGTTTGAAAAACACTCTGGACCTGTGTGTGCATGTGTGCATGCGCCTGCACATGCTGGCAATTTTAAAAAGAAAAAAAAAAGAAGAAGAAGAAGAAGAAACCACAACAAATTTTCTATGTATTCAACTCATCCCAACCCACATGCTATCTCCTCTAGGGAATGTTCCCCAGACTCTCCATTCATTCGGGACCAGCCTTCCCCTGGATGCTTTGTTAGGACCTCTCTTATGTTCAGATGATCGTGCTGAAATCCCCAATCTATTGGAAGATGAGTTCACTGAGGGCAAGGGTCTTCTTACTTGCAAGTATTTCCCAGAGCTCCCAGCATGAAGTCTAGGATTATGGTGGGGCTGAGGATGTGCTGAATGAATAAATGAATGAGTAGATAAATGAATGAATGCTATTGAGTCATTCAGCAGTTTGTATTCTGATCAAAAACCTGGGCAAACATCCTTAACAAAGAAGGGTTTAGGGAATGCAGTCATTAAATTCACGGTTACGCCTCTATTGACAAGTGTAGTCATGTGTTGTTTCACCTGAGGTTTCCTAAGTCTATTATAGTCATTACAATGCTTGTCAATAAGAGAAAAATGGCCCAAATTACTGGAGGAATTATGTGTGAACTGCACACTCAGGCATTCTTCAGCCAGAGTCCGGCCGCAATCAATACAGCAATGCAATGGCAAGTTTTATCAAAGCTTTGGATTCTGCTTAGGCTAAAAGATCATTAGCCTTCAAATTAGCACTCCAAACAAAACTCTTAATCTGCTAATGATTTTCTTTGTTTAGAGGGATTAGTGCTCATCAGTTCTAATGTATGCTCCCAGAGCTGTAAGCATTTG
The DNA here is from genome assembly GCA_026018925.1 of Tupaia tana. Classification (NCBI taxonomy): domain Eukaryota; kingdom Metazoa; phylum Chordata; class Mammalia; order Scandentia; family Tupaiidae; genus Tupaia; species Tupaia tana. The sequence goes on from JAKSZU010000006.1 coordinate 153,854,258, forward strand.
TCCCTTGAGCAGTCCCAAGAGGAGAGCTGGGATTACAGAGCCTGTCCTCCAGCAGTGCATAGTCTGTAAACTGAGACAGCACAGCACACACCGCTCTTGGCTCTTCGGGGTCAGTGGCATGAGTACTAGGCCTCACGGTGGACCAGCAGAAGAGGGAGATGTCAGGCCCCGACACACATCTGAATAAAGCTTCAAAGCATGCCTAGGATTTTGTCAGGTAGAGACAGGACTGGAGGGCTTGGGCAGTTGGGCAAGGTGTTCCAGGTAGGAGCAGCTAAGGAAAGGCACGTTCACACACTCAGGTGTGTTCTCCAAAGAAGAAGGTCTGTCAGACACTGCCCGGGCCAGCCCATGGCCTGTTGATTAAGGCAAATGGAACCTACATGGCTGACCTTGCAGCTCAAGTCCTGGACCTAGTGGCTTGAGAAACACTCCAGGCACAAGTGTGTATGTGCCCCAAATCCCAAGAAAAGGGAGAGATGGAAGAGAAGGAATTGTAGTGTGACCAATCCCATGGCGGGGGGGTTGCTTTCTCATGTTCCCTCTCTTTTTCTCTGTGTCTCTCTCTGGTGAGTCCTCTGTAAAAATTTTTTAAAAAGAAAAGAAAAAAAAAAAAACTGTCTAAAAGGTGTCATTGTGAGATTGACTCTGTAGTCTAGTGGTTAAGAAAGGTGGATTCCTCATGACCAACCACAGTTTGAATCCCAGTGATGGTGGTGTGAAAAACATGCTGGGTATGTGTGCAAGGAAATTCTGGTCCAAAATCCTGACAAGATGGAGAGATGAAGAAGAGATTATGTTGTGACCATGCCCTATTGGAGGGTTCATTCTCTTTCTCTCTGTCTCTGGAGAGCACACGTTCTCCCTGGCAATTAAAAAAAAAAATGCCATTGTGTTCTCCTGGGTGAGGCCACAGCTAAAAGCTTCACCAGGTCCCGATTGCAGTTGTCCTTTCCTTTCCTGAGGAAGACATTAGCAGTTGCCTCCTGTCTGCCTTTGCATGGGTGCAAACCTCTCCCTGTCCCCAGGCTGGGCGGTCCCCTCAGGGTCCTTGTTCACTGCCAACTGCAGCTAACTCCAGGAAGCCCTGTGTGAACTGAGCAGATCTGCTGAGGCGTGGGTGTTGCAAGATGCAGAATTTTCCACCTGCCCCTGCTAGGGCTTTTGGCTGACCGGCCACACTGCAGGGGCACGGCAGCCCTCGGCCGTCCTGTGGACCGCTGCCGGGTGGTGTAAACTCTGTCTGATACTTAACACAGTGTTTAGAGACAGTTCCACTGTGCTTTCTTCCATCAGTCAAGACAAGTATATATTAACCACTTACATTTAAATCATTCATTTTTAAATTGGTGTGTATAAGCGTGCATTAGAAGGTACATAGTATTAGATTGCAACCTGATACATTTTTTACTGACTAATAGAACCAGAATGAGATCAAGAAATGAGGACCCCTGGGGCCAGCAGGTGACAGTGGTTAAAGTGCTGGACTCCCACGTGGCCAACTACAGTTCAAGTCCTGGACCTGATGGCTTGAAAATCAAGCTAGGAATGTGTGTGCGTGCCCCAAACCCCCCTGAGGGGTGATTTCTTATTTTCCCTCTCACTGTCTTTCTCCAGTGAGTACACACACCGCACCCTATGGCCAAAACCTTTTCTTCAAAAAGAAAAAGAACCTTTTTAAGAAAAGAAAAAGAAAGAAAGAAATGAAAGAAATGAGCACCTCAGACTGTTATCCCCCTTCCAGGCACCGCCTCCTCCAGGGGTACCCACTGTCCTGGCTTGTGACAGCAGAGATCGGTTTTGTCTGGTTTTGTGCTTTCAGTAAATGGAATCCTGTCGTGTGGACTCTCTAGGCACTGCTATTGAACTAACGTGTAATAGGTTGGTCAGACTCTGCGGCAGGAAAGGAGAGCGTGGGTTAAGACTGGCTCTCGTGAAGAACAGAGAGCAACAGTGGAAAATGAAGTCAAGCCGTGTTTGGGAGCCTCAGAGGGTGGGAAGGACAGGTGACCTAGTGAATAGGGCTCTGGTCCAGGAGTGGGGACTTTTGTTCAAATTTGATATCTACCCACAGTTTGCTATGCGACCTTTGGCAAATCTCTTTCCCTCTTTGGACCTCCATTGCATCCTCCAGAGGGGAAGAAACAGAAAATAATTTCCTACCTTTTTACCGCACAATACATCTTCTATTATTATGGGTATCACACTGTTTTGGTTCTTTAATTGATTGATTGATTGATTGATTGATTGATTGCTATAGGGCACATGTACTGGCTGCACAGAGACAGAAAGAGAAAGAGGGAGAGAGAGAGAAAGTGAGAAACCACCCCCTGGTGGGGAGGGCATACTGCAATCTCTTCTCTTCCACTCTCCTCTCACACAAACACACCTGACGTGTTTTCCTACCCACTGTCAAGGACTCAAACCATGCAGCTACCTTAAGCACCACAGCCATGTGTTATCCAGCCACCTTAAGCGCATGCCACTGACTGGCCCAGGAAGTCATGCTCCAAAAAATATGGCCGCCCGAGCAGACCACAGTGAAGTCCTAGTTATCTGTTTCCTGGCTCGTTAACTGGAGGACGGATGGCGCAGCTCTGCTGCAACTAGTGAGCGTGCCATCCCGAGCCCGTCAAGAGCAGAGGCTCTCGGTGACCGAGTTACCTGACTGCAGCCTCATGTCAGGGAAGTGTTCAGAGCCTGGTGCACACAGTGAAATACAGCAAATAGGGCCAGCAGATGGCGTAACGATTACATCGCTGGACTCCCACGTAGTTGACCACAGTTCGAGTCCCAGACCCAGAGGCTTAAAACTCAAGTCAGGTGCATGTGCATCCATGCCCACAATCCTGAGAGGAGAATGGAAGAGAAGGGATGGTGGTATGGCCATACTCCTGAGGAGTGATTTCTCACTTCCTGTCTCTGTCTTTCTGGAAAGCACACTTGCTCTATAGCAAAAATCTCTCTAAAAAATAATAATAGAGCGGGGCCAGCAGGTGGCTGGTGGCGTGGCGGTTAGGGGCACTGGACTCCCACATGACTGACCACAGTTCGAGTCCCAGACCTGGTGGCTCGCTTTTTCTCTGTGTGTGTGTGTGTGTGTGTGTGTGTGTCTTGCTCTGGTCAAATTGAAAATAACTAATGATAAATAACACAAAGGAAATAATTATTTTTAAAAATACAACAAATAGTTTGAGAAGCTTCATCCCAGCCTTTGTGCAGTCCTGGGCCCAGGAACTCAGACAGATGAGGCGGACACACTGACTTCCCTTCTAGCTCTGAGAGGCCAAGAGTCTGGGCAGTCTAGGTCCTCCCGGAACTGATGGTAAAATTGTGTGTGTGGACTCCCCTACACCCCATGTCCTCTACCCCAGCGGGCCCCAGTCCAGCCTGCTGCTGGATGAGTCCTGGAGGCATCGGGCCAGGGTTCTCACATTGCTCCAAGGGACTATTTAGAAAATGCTGATGGAACTGGAATTCTTAGAACATGATCATTGCGCCCTATGACCCCAGGCAGCCCCCAGTGCAGGGAAAGAAGCCCAGGGAGCTTGTCTAGAATGTGGTCTGGCCCCCAGGGACTACTTCCTCTTGAAGTCCTGGCTGCCCAGAGCCCAGACCCAGGCCTCACCCCCCTCTGTGTACCACTAAGAGCTGTCTGCTTTCCCCTCTGACCCCATTTCTGCCCATGGCCCAAGGACACAGGAGTCTGCTTGGGAACAGGCATTGCACTTCCTGGCGGGGAGCCAGAGCTGCCTTCGAGTAAGTCAGCATTGGTCTAGGGCTGGAGGAAGGCAGGGCGGGAGCTTGGAGGGGAAGAGTTTCCAAGAGAGCTTCTTAGGAAGGGAACTCACACCTGAATACGGAAGAGGGAGGGGACAGAGCTCTATGGAAGGAGGGTGTCGCAGGACAGGGCATTGCAGCTTGGACCACCTCTGCGCTGTGCAGGGGCCCATGGTCACCTCTGGAGGAATGAAGTAACCTGGAATGCCCTAGGGTGATCAGTGGGGAAGGGAGAGGGATGTGCCACTTTGAGGAGGGTCGGTGGATGGTCCGGTGAGTCTGCAGAGAATTTGGAACTTGATAGCTAGACACCCTGAGGCCAGGGCTGCAAGTTTAGACGCGCCTGGGGCAAATACCTTGATGGCCAACAGCAGAATGACCCATTAATCTAGCATAAGATCCATTTAACTCTTCAGGGCAAGATGCTGGGCCTTTGTACAGTGAGGTGTGAAGGGACTGAGGGGTAAGGCCAGCCTGTAGTCCAGTGGGTGAAAGTAGGCTTCCTGAAGGATGGGACAGATGTTTGGGTTATGGAAACAGTGTTTGAGCATGTGTTGTGGGCTGCTGCAGCTCTGAAGAATAAGCAGGAACAGCTGTGCCCCTGCCCTCAGGGGGCTGACAGTCTAGTGCAGAAGGCAGATCATCTCAACACAGTGAAGACGCTGAGCTTGAGAAGGGCTGAGGTAGGGGTGGGAGGGTGTCTAAAGTCAGCGTCTGAATTGTGTTGTGACGGATGAGTAGGATTTCTCTAAGGGGTGAAGTGGGTCCATGCGCAGAGGCATGGACCTGTATCTGATGAAAGTTATGGACCTTCTCTCAGAAACACACACACCGCATGCACACACGGACCTGAGAGTGGGTCCCTGAGGCCAGCATCAACAGCGGGGCAAAAGGCCCTGGACATTGATCTCGGAGGCAAAGACGAGTGCCTGGACCAAGGACCCCAGCCAGGGCATCACCACCCTGGGCAGTGGTGGGGGTCATGGATGCAGAAGTGTGGCTCTCGCATAGTGGGAGGGTGAAGTGGGTGTCAGCAGGAAGCGGCTCCCGGACTGAGCTGTGCCGAGAGTGTGCGGACGTGGTGGCTGTGGGAAGGGGTCCAGTGAAGAGGGTGAGGGTGATAGGACCTCTGCGAGGGGCTCTGTCATGAAGGTGGGGATGGTGGTAGCCGTCGCGGTGGGCACAGAGCATGGTGGTTAGGTGCAGGAGCTCAGGGTCCAGCAGACCTTGAGTGTTGATTAACTGCCTCAGAGACACCCAGGAACAACCTAGAACAGGGGTGGGGGGGGGCAGGGGGCACACTGTCGGCACAACCTAGGACTTTCTCAAAGTGCAGTGGCCACCCCCCCTCCCCCCCCCCCCAGCCTGGCCTCCGGGGGAGCTGGCGGACTGGACTGCCAAAAGCCCTCCAGGTAATTCCGTCCCTCCCTCTGCCAGACAGCTGTCTGGGAAGATTATTACTTTTTAGAAAAAGGATTGAGACACTTCCTCTGAACTAAATAGACCAGCCCAATTCAACAAACTAGCCTATGCCCTCAATACATTTTTCTTTATGTTTATTTATTTGTTTTCCCCATGAGGCTGGGAGACAGACAGCACCCCCAACAAGATTTTGACACTGAAATCCACCCTCTGCCTCAGCCAGGGCTGGCTCAGGGCACTCATGTGCCCATTGTATTCACGGAGGTCTCTGGACTGGAACCTGAAACCTTCCCCTGTGGGATTGCCTCCAGAGCATTTTACCACCTCACCTCGGTCCAGCCCCCCATTCACATCCTTTTATTGAGTGTGGGGGCGGGCAGGCACTGGGGACCAAGCCCTAGCGTTGGGTCTGCCTTCACAGTGTGCTGACAGCTCCCCAATCAGGAAGAGTACCCCAGGAACACACAGGAGGGGCAGTCTGGGGTCATCAGGAAAGGCTTCGGGGAGGAGGTGTGGGTGGAGGTCTGGAGCCAGCCCAGAGAGTGAAGAAAACCTTCCAGGAAGAAGCAGCCACCCACACACAGCCCAGAGGTGCAAATAATCCCTGCGTGGTCTCATGGACAGAGGCCGGGAAGCCAGCAGGGTAGTTTCTCCTGCAGGCAGCGGAGAGCCAGGGAAGGTTTTATCTGAGGGAGGCTGGGGTGCTGAGTGGGAACAGTCAGGCCTGGAGGGGAGGTCCTGGAGCAAGGGATGGACTGGCGCTGCTCTGGACGACGCCTGACAGAGCGCAAGTCCAGGGGACCAGAGGGGAGGGACTGACCTGGCAGAGGTCTTGGGGGGATTGCTCAGGAAACCTGTGTGCAGCCAACATCAACCCAGACCTGGGCCCCAGGGGCAGCCAGGCCCCTGCCCACTTCTCGCACAGAGTCCTTGGAGAAGCTCTCCCATGTCCCAACACCATCCCGAAACCTCTCTCCACCTCCTGGCCGCCCTCAAAGCCCAGCTCTCCCCCTGCGCAATGACCATCCTGGCTCCTCCTTTTTGCCATAGGGCATGTGCCCTCACCGGGAAGAGACAGAGAAAGACAAAGAGAGGGAAACTGAAGAATCACCACCCAGGGGCATTGCCCACACCACAATCCCTTCTCCTCTTGGGATTTTTGAGCACGAGCACACACACGCACACACACACACAACACGTGATTTTCAAGCCACTGGGGCTGGGACTCAAACCACAGATTTAGCCATGTGAGATCCAATGCCTTAACCACCACACCATCTGCTGGCCCTCCCTTCTCCTTGCTCAGTTCCTCTGTAGCCTCACCCTGAAGCCCATCTCTCCTAAAGCGCCTGTGCTTTTCCACACTCAGACGAGACACTCCTCTCCCCAGTCACGTCGTCTGTGCTTCCAACTCTGACTCCCTCATCCCCGCCCTCCTGTCCCAGATTCTCACTTACCTAAACCTCCGGGCCCCTCACCCCACCCGGGCCGCCTCACTGCCCATTGCACCTCCCAGCACCCTCTGGGCCCAGGTGGCTGGCTGCCTTCCCAGCTTCCAGCCTGGCCTGCTGAGCCAGACGGGGAACAGCAAGCCACGGTGCAGACCCCGGCCCTTGCCTCTCACAGCCGCCACCTCTGCTCTCTGCCGCAGACCTTGTCTCCCACTCCAACCTGCCTCATTTAGGAGGGAAGTCGGAGCCCAGAGATGGGGATTCCTCTACTTCCTGTCACTCCGGCTTCGTGTTTCAACATCACGCACACCCCGATTTCCTCCTTCCTCCTGGCCGGGACAGGCCCATCTCCCCTCCTCCCTGGCACGGAGCTCCACCTGGAGCCCTCCACTTCCCTCTCTCCGACCTCATACTCCTCACCAGTGGTTGTGGGGGGTGCCTTCTGCCTTGCCTCCCACTCACTCCCACCCCTGCCTTCTGGTGCTTCCCAGAGCCCTCTCTTGCCTGTCCCAGAAGCGCCCGAACATCAGAACTCATCATTCCTCCCCTCCCGGCAGCTCCTCCCGTGCTCCCATCTCAGTCAAGGGCGGCGGGTCCACTGCACACCGGCCCCTCTGTGCTCCTCCCCTCCCTCGTGCTGATCCCACCACCCTCCGCGTGCCCTAGCGCTCCTTGGTAGCACCCCCAGAATCCATCGTGCTGCCTTTGCTATGCGCCAGGCACTTACCCTGCAAGCTCTGGTTGTTGGTCGTCCGTGTACTCAGCGTTACTTGGAGAGCCCACCCTGTGCAGCACGGCCTCAACTCATGGTCACACTTCTGATTGTCCCACTTGGCACCTGGCTTCTCTCACCCCGACACCAATCACTGACCCGGACTTCACCCCTCCACCCCTCCTCACGTGTGAACTGCCCACAGCATGGCTGCTTCTCGTCACCACCTGTGGTCTCTCTGGCCTCGCCCCCACCTGTCAGCTGGGCCTGGCAGTGGCTGTTATGATGAGGAGTTGTGGCGGTTATAGCGGCTCGATGGCAGCCACTACAAGGATGGAGAAGCCACATGAGACGGGGCCGGGGGGGATAGCGACTTTGTGAGAATTTCATTAGGAACATTTATTAATTTATGCACTCCATAAGTATTTATCGGGCACCTATAACATGGCGGGCACTGAGCTAGGCCCTGGGGATACGACAGGCGTCACAGAGCACACAGGAGCTCCCGGAGCTCACTTGTGGGGGGGAGGTGTGCACCATATCAACGTTGTCATTAGGGCCACCATGCTCTGAGCATGTAATAGAGGGACTTGGTCTTCTCGGAGGAAGTGATGGTGAAGCTGAGCCCCAAAGGGCAAACGTGTCAACCAAGAGAAGAGAGGAAGGACAAGGACCCCAGGAAGAAGGACCAGCATGTGCAAAGACCCTGGGAGGAGGCAGAGGCAATACTGGGACAAGAAATCCTGTGTGGGGGACTAGCAGTTGGCATAATGGCTATGTCACTGGACTCCCATGTAGTTGACCGCGGTTCGAGTCCCGGACCCGGTGGCTTAAACTCATGCTGGGCAAGTGTGCATGCGTGCCCAAGATCCTGAGAGGAGAATGGAGGAGGAAGAATTGCAGCATGGCCATCCCCCCGGGGGTGATTTCTTGCTTTCTGTCTTTCTGGTGAGCGCACGTGCCCTATAGTAAAAACCTCTCCTAAGTAAATAAATAAATAAATAAATAAATAAATAAATGTAAAGAGCAGAAAAAGAAGAGAGAGAGAAAGAAGAAAGAAGAAAGAAAGAAAGAAAGAAAGAAAGAAAGAAAGAAAGAAAGAAAGAAAGAGAAAGAAGAAAGAAAGAAAGAAAGAAAGAAGAAAGAAAGAAAGAAAGAAAGAAAGAAAGAGAGAAAAGAAAAAGAAAGAGAGAGAAGAACGAAAGAAAGAAAGAAAGAAAGAAGAAAAGAAAGAAAGAAAGAAGAAAGAAAGAGAGAGAAAGAGAGAGAGAGAGAAAGAAAGAAAGAAAGAAAGAAAGAAAGAAAGAAAGAAAGAAAGAAAGAAAGAAAGAAAGAAAGAAAGGAAGGAAGAAAGGAAAAGTCCTGTGTGGGCAAGGGCTGAAAGTAGCATGACACCATTTTACCACCCGCGTGCACAGCTCAGAACTCCGCACGTTTATGACGTGCAGCCATCACCAGCCTAGCTCAAACATTTCTCACTCTGCAAGGAAACGCACATCCATTCAGCACTTACTCTCCGTTCCCCTCTAACCCTGGCTCCTGGCCTGTCTCTTTTCTGCCTCTGTGGATTGGCCTGTCCAGGACATTTTCTCTAAATGGAGTCATGCAATATATGTGGCCTTTGTGTCTGGTTTCTTTCACTCAGCATAATGGTTTAGTTTAGTTTTGTTTTGTTTTGTTTTGTTGTTGTTGTTTTTTAAAGAGAGATCTTTGCTATAGGGTGCGTGCGCTACCAGAGAGACAGAGAGAGACAGAAAGCAAGAAATCACCCCCCAGGGAGATGGCCACACTGCAATCCCTTCTCCTCTATTCTCTCGGGATCTTAGGCGCACATGCACACGCTCCCAGCAGGAACTTCAAGCTGTCAGGCCTGGACTCGAATCATGGTCCACTACGCTGGAGTCCTGCAATGTAACCATTAGGCTATCTGCTGGTCCCCAGCATAATGATTTTGAGGTTAATCCAGGTGGTAGCACATATCAGTATTTCATTCCTTTTCATGGCTGAATAATATTGCATTGCTTGGCCACAGCACAGTGCATTTATCCATTCTGTTTATTGATGGCCATTGGGTTATTTCTACCTTTTATTTTAAGGTTTTTGGTAGGGCGTGTGCACTCACTGGAAAGGAGACAATGAGAGAGAAAGTGAAAAATAACCCCCCGGGGGGATGGCCATACTGCAATCCCTTCTCCTCCGTTCTCTGGGCACACACATGTGCCCAGAATGATTTTCAAGCCACCAGGTCCAAGACTTGAACCACAATTGACCATGTGGGAGTCCAGTGCCTTAACCACTATGACACTTGCTGGCCCCTGTTTCTACCTTTTGGTTATTGTGAACAGTGTTGCTATGAGCATGCAAGAACAAATTATTGTTTGAATACCTGATTTTGATTGTTTTGTGTATGTGTCTAGAAGTGGAGTTGTGAGATCATATGTTAACTCTGTGTTCGAATTATTTTTTTCAAATGATAGAGAGTACGTGAGTGAGAGAGGGGAGCACCCTTGACAGGGTGTGTTGTCTTGCTGCAGTTGCTTTCTCCTGCCCTCTAGCTCCTGGGGTGCTGGGTGCTAGCATGCATCCACAGTCGCCCGCGGTGCAGGACACCATATCACTGCTCCCTACAGCCAGGCCTGGGAGCTTAACTGTTAAAGGAGCAGCACACAGTTGTAACCATGTTACTTCAGTTCCAGCGGTGATGCTGAGATGGGGGTTAAGAGGACATCTGAAAGTAAACACTTATTTTCCAATATTTACCATTTCTTTTTTTTCTTTTTTTGAGAGAGATTTTTGCTATAGGGTGTGGGCGCTCACTGGAGAGTCAGAGACAGAGAGGGAGAAAGCGAGAAATCACCTCCCAAGGGGATGGCTATGCCACAATCCCCTCTCCTCCATTCTCCTCTCGGGAGCTTGGGCGCGCACGCACACGCATCCCGTGTGAGTTTCAAGTCCCCCGTCCAGGACTCGAATTACATGGAGGTCTAGCGATGTAACCGTTACACCATCTGCTAGTCCCCAATATTTACCATTTCCTTCCCGCTCTGTTTACTCGGGTAGTTTGAAGTGGAGGAGAAGAGGCTGAGAGGGGCCATCTAACACATTGCCATGGACTAAATAAAGTGCTCCAAATCGTAAGCCCTGCCAGGCCAGGGATATTTGTCAGTTTTGTTTCCTGATGTGTCTTAAGGGCCTAGACAGGTCTAAAACAGTACTTAATACATGGTTGGTGCTCCGTAGCTATTTGTCGCATGGATAAATAAATACAATGAACTATTTCAAGTGCCCTAAAAGCCCAAGAAAATAGGCATTTGTCAGCTAGAACCAGAGAGAATAGGCCAACATTGTAGCCAGAGGTGGGAGGTCAGATACGGACTTCCCAGAGCCGTAGGCCCTTACACCTTAGAGGAGCCTCAACTCATTTTTTAACACCCACCACGTGCAGGTACTTTTCATATAGTTACCCAGGAGCTTGGAGAGCCTTTGGGCTCTGCAGCCTGGCAGTCCAGCAGATGGAACTGGAATCCAGCCCCTGGCCGCAGAACACCCAGGCCTTGTTCCCTTGGCGGGGACAGTGGTGCTGTTCATCACTCCAAGGCCAACCCCTCAGCCCTGAGCAGGCCAAGGTGAGACCAGCCCGAGGGATGCCCACGGGGCCCTCAGGAGAGCCGTGGAGAATGCACAGTTCCCTCCCCCAGCAGAGGGAAGGGTGGTAGCAGAGCGTGCAAACTGGAGGCTGCTATTGAACTGCAGCAAAATGAGCAGAGGATTAGGTGCCCCACCTGGACGCACCTGGGACAATACCACAGCCTGGACTGGTCCTGGTGAGAAGCTGGCAGGCCCAGTACCAGGAGGAGTCACGGCCAGAGGAGCAGGGGCAATGAGGCGGCTGGTTTGGCCCACAAGCAGGAAGACACTGCTGGTTTGTTTCCGTTTTCCCTTCCTGACCTGCCACCTTTGTCCTGGGCATCCTGCATTCAGAGCTCCTCTTGGGGATAGAACTGGAGGGACCAGAGGCAGGGTGAGACCCTGTCCTGGGCCCTTGTCCTCAGCGAGCACAGGGAACAGGGGGAACAGAAACACAACAAAATGTTCCGGATTCTAGGAGGTGGAGAGGAGGAAGTTGCCTTGGCCAAGCAAGTCACAGAAGGCTTCCTGGAGGAGGGTGAGGGTGTGGGTTTGGGTTGGGATCCAGGAAGATCTGGGTTTGAATTATGGCTTGGCTACTTCCTAGCTGTTTGACCTCAGGCAAACATTTAGTTCATTCTGCAAACATCTTTTAAAGCATCTATTCCCTGCCAATCACGTGTGAGGTGTTAGGACAACAAAGGTGAATTAGATGTGGGCCCTGTTCTCAGAGCGTAAACAGAGCATCCAAGACAGCATGTGTGAGCTACAGTGAGGCAGAGGGTCCTGCGGGCAGGACCTGAGGGGCTGCTTATAGCTCTCTGTCCTCCTCCCTTCCCCTCGTCCACAGAATGGGGACCACTCTGCCTCATAGTTGAGGGGACACTGTGAGCCTGGTTCGGCGCCTTGCACAAAGGATGGGCAGACTAGGCCTGAGAAGAGGTGTGAGGCTGTGGGAGGCTGAGGCCAGGGAGGCAGCGAGGCACTGGCTGGGAGGAAGGCCAGGATGGAGGGAGAGGGGCCTTGGTGGGGGCTGAACAAGGTCCTGCAGGTCGCTCTGTCACTCGAGTCCAAGCGTGCTGGAGGCAGGCCCTGGGAGCCAGGGTGGTGCAGCTGCAGCTGTTCTGAGTAGGGAGTCAAACAGGTTTGGGTGACCTTTGTGAGCAAGATGGTGGGGTGTTGCTCGTTACCACCCCCTTTTCTGGTAATGACCCCAGCAAGGCCTGGCCCTGGCATTCATAGTATCTCTCTCTCCTGACAGGGAGGGTACTCCAGGTCACCGCCCCTGCCCTGCAGCCCTGAGAGGAGCCCCCTCCCCGCCGGGTGCGTGGAAGCCCAGGAGCCGTGGGGTTACTGAGGCACCCTCTCCTCCTTGGGTCCTCCAGCCTGGCCAGCCTCCCCGAGATGTGACGGGGAGTAGGATGAGTTCAGGGAGCAGCAGCACCAGGAAACCTGCCCTCCTACAGCCCTCTCTTCCCAGCTGGTCCCGCTCCTGCTAGCATCCACAGTACACCCAGCTGCCCTCCTGAGGAGGCTTTGTTAGCCAGTAGCCTGTGTTCCCCATACTGTGAACCCCATTCACTCAGTTCCTCTGCCCCGCCCCTGGGTGCACGAACTTCTGCCATGGCTTCCCAGTGTTTGGTGACCCTGTGCCAACCCTGTAAGTGACGAGTTCACTGCCTTACAGGGCAGGCTTACCATCAACAGAACAGTCCCCCGCCCCAGCTCCGTACTCACACCTAACCCTTGCCAAACGCGAGTGAAATTGTCCCCTCCCTCCACTCACACGCAAATACAGCATTTCCTCTCAGCACTCAAGCTCTGACAACAAGTCAGTCCCTGAATCGGGGCTCTCAGGACTCACATGACCACACCAGAGAGAGCTCATGGCAGCATGCAGGTGGCGTGAGGGAGCAGGGCTGGCGGTTTGCTCATTCATTCGCTCACAGACACGTGTGGTGCCTCCGGTGTGCCAGCCATGTGCCAGGCAGTGCGAGGGTGAGCAGACTCAGACACAGTCCTGCCCTGTGAGAGCCCAAGTCCCGGGGAAGGCCAGGCTGTGAGCATATCTTCGCACGTCTCCAAACACTGCAGAAGGCAACAGCCGTTGAGTGGGAGTGTGTGTTAGTGGGGTACAGGACGTCTCCCCGAATAAGAAATTGATTTTTCAGCCAGGATCTCAAACAGTGTTTTTCACACTATGAGCAGCAACCCACTAGTGGGTCATGAAATTAATTTAGTAGTTGTGCCCTGAATGACTTTTTAGTGAAATAGAATCGAATTTACAACATCACACCTAGGAAGCTCTGTTCGTACAATGTTTGGTTTCAGTTATCCCCGTTTATCTTTCTGCCTCTATAATTTTTCTGTCTGTCTGTCTGTCTGACTATCTGAGAATTAAAGTTTATAGATTAGGATAGTAAATAATTTTTTTCTTACAGGTCTTAATCAAAAAGGTTTGAACGGGGCCAGCAGGTGGTATAGTGATTAAGACACTGGACTCCCACATCATCAACCACGGCTCAAGTCCTGAACCTGGCAGTTTGAAATTCACACTAGTCACATGTGTGCATGCTCAAAATCCCGAGAATAGAATAGAATGGAGAAGGGATTGCGGTGTGGTCACCCTCCCGGGGGTGGTGGTGGTGGTGGTGGTGTGTGTGTGGTTTCTCGCTCTCTCTCTGTGTCTCTGGAGAGTGCACACGCCCTATAGCAAAAATCTCTCTAAAAATAAAATAAAATAAAATAAAATAAAATAAAATAAAATAAAATAAAATAAAATAAAATAAAGGTTTGAAAGACACTGGCCTGGAGTGACCACTGGCTTTGAGAGAAAGTTTGCCATGAGAAGAGTGAGACGACACAGCTTCCAGGCAGAGGGGACAACACACATCGGGGCTCTGAGATGAAGAGGGTACAAGGGCACATGTGAAGTCCGAGTCCCTCCTTGTGCTGTGGGCGATGGGGGGAGTCCACCGTCTTCATCCCTGGGCCACATCCCATGGGAAGGAGGGAGACTGTAGGAAGTTGTCTTTGTGTCTCCCCAGGAGAATCTAAGACCTTCCCTACCTCCCGTAGGTCTCAGCTGTCAGGACCACCTGGGCTTTGAGGTGGGGTTTGGAGGGGAAGTCAGGCTGTCGTTGGAGAATGCCTGACCTTCTACATCCGTGTCTCATCTCTACTGCTTACCAGCCCTGTGCTCCTGAGCGACTTTACAATTGCTCCATGCCTCAGTTTTCTCCTGAGTAAATGGTGCTATAAGACTCATCTCTGGGGCCAGCCTGTGGTGTGGAGGTTAAGGCAGCTGGGGCTCGCACAGCCAACTACAGGTTCTAGTCCCAGACCCAGTGCCTTAAAAATCACACCAGGTGTGTATGTGTGTATGCTTAAGAGCTAAATATTAATCATCCTTTTTTTTTTTTTTTTAAATTTGTTATAGGACGAATCCCCAGAAGAGAAGGGATTGCTATGTGGCCATCACCCTAGGGAGTGATTTCTCACCTTCCCTCTCTCTGTCTCTCTCCAGAGAGCACACACATCTTATGGCAAAAACGTTTAAAAAAAATAAAAGTGTGTGCATGTGTGCTGTGCGTGTGTATGTGTGTGTGGTGTTTTAGACAGGTTCTCGCTGCTTGCTATCCTTCTGCCTCAGCCTCCAGCATAGCCGAGGCTGCAGGTATGCAGCACTGCACCGGCTTGTTGAGGTGAGCCAGAAATCAAAGCAAGGCCTCCCATCTCGCCTCAGCCTGCAGAGCAGTCACACCGGCACACGCAACTGCAGCCAGGCCTCATTTTCCTCATCTTTAAAAAATAAGATGGGGCCAGCTAGGTGGTATGTGGTTGAGGTAGCTAGATCCCACATGGATGATTGCGCAGTTCAAGTCCAGGACCTGCTGGCTTGAAAAACACACTGAGGCGTGTGCAGGCATGGCCCAAACCCCAAGAAGTAAATGGAGAAGGGATTGCGGTGTGGACGGTGGAAGGTGCTTTCTCTCTCTCTCTCTCTCTCTCTGACAAGTGTGTCCTATAACAAAATTTTTTTAAAAAGATTAATATTTAGCTCTTAAGATTGCAGTGGGGAGGGGCCGGCAGGTGGCATGGTGGGTAGGGATGCTGGACTCCCATGTGGCTGACCCTGGTTCATATCCTGGACCTGGCGGCTTGCTTCTCACTTTCCCTTTCTCTCTCTCTTTGTCTCTGTCTGTCAAATTAAAAAATAATAATGACAAATGGAATTAAATAGTTCTTTTAAAAAAAGAAAAAAATAAAGTTAAAAGAAAAAGATTGCGGTAGGGATTAAGAGAGTTAATACACACAAGAACGTCTAGAGTGATGATGAAGGACAGAGCGGGTGCTAAGGACATCTGCCGTCATCGATCACAAGGCGTGTCTGTTCTCCGACTGTAACTTTGCTTGCCATCATGGTATTCACAGCAACCGGGAGCGGCTGTCACTGCCTGTGCCTGTGCATACCTCAACTTGGTCAGGTGAGTTTCACACCTAATCCTTCCAACACACTGTGTTCGGCTTAACTGCTTTAAAAAAATACCTTCAAAAAGGTTACACCGCGGTTTAGCACTTAAAGCTATTGTGTATACAGAAAGGTGTGGGAACGGAGGAGTGCGGCAGAAATGTGGTATCAGTCTAGCAGACAGCATCACTGAAGAATGACTGTAATTCCATATTTTCTTACAGATGGACAGCCAACGGTTTTCTGGACCTGAGAAAGGGAGAGATCCACACGGAGGTCAAACTGTGGTGCTGCGTGGTTTTATCACTGAGAAAGGGCAATGATAGAAGTCACACCACGGGAAGCAAGAGAACGCCTGGCCTGTGAGAAAGCTTACAGAAAGACTGGGAAGCAATTCTGGAAGCAACAGCGGACAGTCCTTAAAGAGACAGTACCTCTGTTGGTGCAGAGGTAGAAAAGCCTCCGGGAATGAGTGAGAAAAAGTCAGGAAAGTTAGAATTTGCATGGACAGAAACTTGGGGACTATTTTAGCCAATTTTTTTGTTTTTAATCTTCTAAAGGGCACTTGTGCTTACCATAGAGAGAGAGAAAGTGAGAAAGCACCCCCATGAGAGATGTCCATGCTGCAATCTCTTCTCCTCTAATCTCCTCTCGGGATCTTGGGCGCACACGCACATACACCTGGCCATGTTTTTCAGCCACTGGATCTAGGACTCAAACTACCCAGTCAGCCGTGTGGGATCCGGCTGCCTTAATCACCAGGCCCCTGGCTGACACATAGTTTAGCCAACTTTTTTTTTTCTTTGCCTATAATTTATTTTTTTATGGATGCCCAAGAGTGATTTTGACTTTAACAACTGATACCTGAATAAATCTACGGACCTCGCTCACTGAGGAAAATAAAAAATTCTTAATGGTAAGAAGTCATTTTTTGGGTCACCTTTTTGACTTTTAAAAATGTTTTTGTTTACGCTGGACTCCCACGTAGTCGACCATGGTTCGCGTCCTGGACCCGGTGGCTTAAAATTCACGCCGGGCACATGTACGTGCGTGCCCAAGATCCCGAGAGGAGAATGGAGGAGAAGGGATTGCGGCGTGACCATCCCCCCGGGGGGTGATTTCTCGCTTTCTGTCTCTATGTCTCTCTCTGTCTGTCTGGTGAGTGCACGCGCCCTATAGCGAAAACCTCTCAAAAAAAAAAAAATGTTTTTGTTTCCAGGCCAGCACGTGGCATGGTGGTTAAGGCACTGGACTCCCACGGTTTGAGTCCTGGGCCTAGCAGCCTGCTTTCTCCCTTTCTCTTTTTCTCTCTCTGGTCAAATTAAATAATAATAATAATAACAACAAATAAAGTTAAATAAATGAATCATTGTTTTTTAAAGTTTTTGTTTTGTTTGTTTTTATTGCTCAAGGGAATACACACTTGCCAGAGAAATTGGGAGAGAAGGAGACGGAGAAAGCGCCCCCCAATACAGCACGGACACACTGCAATTCTTCTCCTCCATTTCTTTATCCATTAGGCTTTGGGGTACACATGCACACTCAGCGTGGTTTTCAAGTCACCAGGGCCAGTATATTTACCATAGTCAGCTGTGTGGGAGCCAACTCCTGTGACCACCAGGCTATACGGCCCAACCAATTTTAAAAATTACTTTATTTCATTTGATATCATTATTTATTTAATTTGACCAGAGAGAGAGACAGAGAGAGAGAAAGGGAAAGTAAGAAACCAAACCTCCAGGTCAGAGACTCAAACTATTGTCAGCATGTGGGAGCCCAGCGCCTTAACCGTTATGTCTCCGGCTGGTCCCCAATCATATTTTTTGCCCTAGTATTTTTTGGTTATTTACTTTTTTGAGAGGTTTTTGCCTTAGGATGCATGTGCTCGCCAGAGAGAGTGAGAGACAGAGACAGTGAGAGGGAAAGTGAGAAATCACCCCCTGCCCAGGGAAGATGGCTACGTCACAATCCCTTCATCATTCTCCTCCCAAGATTTTGGGCATGCACTCACACACACCCAGTGTGATTTTCAAACCACCGGATCCAGGATTCGAACCACGGTCGACGTGGGAGTCCAGCAATGTAACTGCTACGCCATCTGCTGGTCCTGGTCCTATTATTTTTAAATGGTAGTAAAATACACATAAAACTTAGCCATGTTTAAGTTTGTTTATTTTATGAGAGACACAGACAGAGACAGCATCCCCAACAGGGTCCTCACACCACAGCCCACCCCCAGCCTCAGCGGGCCCAGATCACAGGCACGTGTGTGCACAGCTGGCATGCTCCCGGGACTCAAAGCCAGGACCTTTCCCATGTGGGCCCGTTGCACTATCACTGCACCACCACCTGCCCGCCGCCACCATTCAGGGTATTAAGCACGTTCCCATTGCTTTGCTTCCATCTCCAAGAAAGCCTGATTGTCATCACCTAACTAACTAGGAGTGTATCACAGACAGAGATGTCACCACGGATGCCCTAAGGGATGACGCAGTGGTCATTGTAGGCCAAATGCTGCAGTCCTTGGCCAGGAAGCGTGAGCCCTGCTGGCTTTGACAAGAACAAGTTCTCTCTCCCCAGCGCAAAGGGAAAGTCAAGAACAAAACAAACACGAGTAGGTCCGCAGTCACGGCGGGCTGCTACCCCCAGAGTTGGGGCCAGACCAGAACGTGGGCTCTGGTCCTTACTGCTGCTGTGAGCTGTGTGACCCAGGAGTCATGATCTCTCCAGGTAGCATGTTCTAATCTGTTAGACGAGACCCACAGGCTAGATGTTCTCTAAGCTCCCACTGGGTGTTAAAGTTGTGATTGTGTGACTGAAAGAACACACACATGCATATTTGTGTCAGGGTTTCATGGGCTACAAAGAGAAGCTGTGACTCTCCTGCGTTTATCAGGAGGTAGGAAATTTTCACGCGACGGGTTAGGGGCAGTCCTTCCCAGAACCAAGGCCACTCTCTCAAGATCATCAATACCGAGACCACAGTGCCGGCAGGTGGCGTGGTGCTTAAAGGCGCTGGATTCCCACATGCTGACCGTGGTTTGAGTGCTGGATCTGGCCGCTTGCTTTTTCTCTTTCCCTTTCTCTCTCTCTGGTCAAAATAATAATAATAATAATAACAACAAATGGAAATAAATAAATAAATAAATAAATAAATAAATAAATAATTCTTTTGAGGAAAAAAATATATGCTAAGACCAGAAAGGATGCATGGACTATCCAAAGGCACACAGCAACTCAGTGGTTGAAGATGGATTTGGGAAACGTTTTCACAACAGCAGCTCGTATGAGGCCGGAGGGGAAGGTTTCCCAAGGAGCCTGTAGCTCAGGCCTGAACTTAGCCAGCTGGTGTAGACAATCTATCTGAGGGTCAGGAGAAGCAATATATGAAGTCGCAACAATAGGGAGTGGGGAAGGCACAGCTTCTGGGTGAGATTCCTTGCAAGTCCTTTCCTCTTCCTCTAGGTTGAGTCTAGAGGCAAGTCACAGATGTCCTTCTCTCTGTTTTGCTTTGTTTTCTTTTCTTTTTTAGTCTTTGCTATAGGGCATGTGCACTCACCAGAGAGAGAGAGAGAGAGAGAGGGAGAGAGAGAGAGAGAGAGAGAGAAAGAGAAAGAGAAAGAGAAAAAGGAGCAGGAAAGTGAGAAATCACCCAGGGTAGATGGCCACAGCACAATCTCTTCTCTACTTTTCCCTCAGGATTTTGTGACTCAGTGGTGTAGGGCGTGGTGGAAAGCTCTCCAGACGGGGTTCCAGTCCCAGCTCAGCCTCTGACTTAGATACGCCTTCCCCTCCCCGTCCTCAGTCCCCCCCCCACTCTTGACACAACACAAAGGGCTCCCTCTACAGTCCATAATCCCGCTCAGATTTCTGTTGCTGGATAGGAGACAGAGAAGGATACAGAAGCCCACCCTCCTGGACTGCAGCAGTCCCAGCACAGACAACAGGAGGTGGTGTTGCCCGGATGCTGGGCTGCGTGGGCGCTGGGGCTGGAGAGTTGCTTATCGGGCACCACAGCCTTCCTGGGCCTCCACAGCACACTGCCCCACAGAAATGTCTTCCCCAGTGACTTGGGTGGCTCCAAGCTCCTGGGGGTGCCGAGAGCCTGTGACAGCTTCTGGTACCCTGACACGTGGGTTTGGGGAAACCTCTTCTCCTCTGAGCATAAAGGGTACTGTGAGTAATGGCTAGTGTTAACTGATCACTTACTATGAGCCAGAGGCTGCTCATTGCGTTTGCATATGTTATTTCATTTCATCCCAACCTTGACCCCAGGAAGCAGGTTTAATTATCTCCATTTTACAGAGAAAGACAAAAAAGGTTAAGGCTCAGAGAGGACAGGGGAACCATCAAGTTCCTTAGTTGACCCTGTGGTGACTCCTTCTCCTTGGGCCAGGGTCGCATGCCATGGAGATCAAGCTCTGCCTCCAGGCTACAGGGGCTGCCATTTGGCTGGGGTTTCACAGAGGTGACGCTAATGACTTCTGCGTGACTGACTCCAAGAACGCAAGCACAGAAGGGGCATAGAACCTTTATGCCTTAGAAATTTGTCTCAAGCCCAACCAGTTGTTTTCCATTCCCTTCGAGAAGGAATCATTGGAGGTCGGATAGCAGGAGAACTTCCCAGCCACGTGAAGGGGTAGCTTTGACGTCCCTCACCGTCAGTTCTGGGTGAGGTGTGCCACCAGCCTTGGCCAATAGCTTGAGCCAGGGGGGCATCAGACCAAAGCCCCCACAAAGGTTGCCATTGACAGAACCCCAAGGGGGTAGGGAGGCCCTGGGGCAGCAGCCCTGGGGGAACCGAGGGAACAAATACGGAAAACCAGGGACGTCAGGCCTTATCGGGTGCTCATTAATGGGGAACATTAGTCAGCTGTGAAGGCCGAGATGGGGTGATAGGCATGCAGTGGGTGGGCAGGATGAGGAGTGGGGGCAGCCATGGGAGAGCAGGTATTGGCCTGAACTCCACTTCCACCTCACGGACAGACCCTATAAATGGCCATGGCTAAGCCTCCCCAGAGGCCCTGAGAGAGAGAAAGAGAGAGAGAGCGAGAGCACCACAGCCTCCAGCCCTGAGCCGGCGGGTCGGCCCACGAGGGCCCGCAGCATGTGGGAGCTCCGGTCCATAGCCTTCTCCCGGGCCGTGTTCGCCGAGTTCCTGGCCACACTCCTCTTTGTCTTCTTTGGTCTTGGCTCGGCCCTCAAGTGGCCACAGGCCCTGCCCTCTGGGCTGCAGATTGCAATGGCATTTGGCCTGGGGATTGGCACGCTGGTGCAGACTCTAGGCCACGTCAGTGGGGCCCACATCAATCCTGCGGTGACAGTGGCCTTCCTGGTGGGCTGCCACGTCTCCTTCCTCCGAGCTGCCTTCTATGTAGCTGCCCAGCTGCTGGGCGCCGTGGCAGGGGCTGCGTTGCTCCATGAGATCACGCCACAGGACATCCGTGGGGACCTGGCCGTCAATGCTGTGAGTAGCCAGACCTTGGCTCCTTCCATGGCGACAGAGCCTGGGGAATCCCTTGTGAAGGATAAGGTGTGAGAGACTGGCTCTGGGGGAGGGTCTGGGTGGGGACATACACAGATGGGGCACGGGGGAGGAGGGGGAAGAGCAGGGGCACATGGATGGAGCCAGGAATGCAGCCACCATGGGAAAATTAGAGTCGAATGGGAAATAATGTCACCCTCCGGCCTGAGCCCCATGGAGGAGTACAGCCAGGTTTCTGTTGGAGCCGATGCCCACATTACAAGGCCTGTGCTAGGACTCAGCAGGGGGCAGGGTCCCGAGGCAGACATGCCTTTTGAGCTGGGGGAACCTCAGGGTCTTCTAGGGACAAGAGAGATGGAACATTTCTTCAGCTTCTGGTGTGTGCGGGCCTCGGGGCAGAACCAACCCTTCACAACAACCCTAGGAGGCAGGGATGGGCATACTTGTTTCTTTTTGTTTTTCTTTTTTGAGAGGTTTTTGCCTCTAGGGTGTGTGCACTCACCAGAAAGACAGAGAGATACAGAGAGACAGTAAGGGAGAAATCACCCCCCAGCGGGGATGGCCATGCCACAATCCCTTCTCCACTCTCCTCTCGGGATCTTGGGCACACACGCACGTGCACCTGGCGTGAGTTTAAGCCACTGGGTCCGGGACTCGAACCGTGGTCAGCTACTTAGTAGTCCAGCAACTTAGCCATTACGCCCATACTTGTTTCTTAAGAAGGTGAAAATGGAGGCTTGGAGAGGGGAAGTGCCAGCCCCATCCCCCAAACCCATGATTTTTCCACCTGACCAGTGTGCCCTCCCGGAACCATCACCTAAGCCCTGTTTAACAAACGAGGACACTGAGGCTTGGAGAAGGAAAGTTTGTGAACACCAGAGAAAGCACCAGAACCCAGAGGAAAGCTGCAGGGACACGGCCTCCCCAGACCCGAAGGTCTATGGAGACTGTGCTCCCTGGTTACGTGATAGGTGGCGAGTTGGGCACCTTGGGCGTTTGCGAGCGAAGAGTGATGCCATAGCCCCTCCCCCTGTAAGACCACTCCTTCCCCTCTCCTGGGTCTGTTCAAGGGCTGGGAACCTGAGGGGTGTGGGGAGGCAGGCGTGACCTAGGCCCCCTCAGCATAGCTCTCCCTCTACACCCCCACCCTAAGCCAGGACGCGAGTGCCACTGTCTCCCACAGCCCTTGGCCTGTGCCATCCCTGGGCCGCTGGATCAGAGCCCTGACTTCTCTGCCGTGTCCTGCAGTTTCTGTAGCCGTCGCTCCTCTGCACAGATGGCACTTTCTCATGTGAGGGGCAGAATGGCCTAGCTGGGGAACTTCTATCGTCTTTAAAGTGGAAAATGTGTTGAGGGGGCTCAGGGCCAAGAAGAGGCTGGAGAGGCGAGGCAGGGGGTAGACGGGAGAGTGTGCCTATTGCTGTCTGTTCCGCATGCAACGGGAAGGGGCCAGTTAGACTGAGAAAGGAACTTCTGAGAACAGGACCGAGAAAGACGTTCTCAGACAGCAGGGCAGCGGGAGCACGGAGGCTGCAGAGAACACCCTGCTCCTACTCCCCCAGCACCCTCAGCCAGTCCTGCCCTCGGAAGGGAGGGTACAGGAAGGCTCCCCCAGACTGACGCTCAGTGTGGACCACCAGTGAGGAACTGGGGAGAACTCTGCCTGGCTGGGGAGGGGCAGCACGGGGGCTGACTTGTTCTGGGGCTAAGTGGAGCAGGTGGCCTTTAAGACTGTCCTGGGCATCCCCTGAGGACACTGAGAGCCAGTGCAAGAAGCAAACTCGCAGGGCAAAACCGAGGCCTGAAACCCAGTGGGGAATGGACGCAGAGTAGGGCAAAGCTACATGCCGAACTCACCCCGAGAGGGCGCATGAGGACCACAGCACAGCGCCACTCCTTAGACCCTGGCCTGGGAGCCATGTGACCACGGGAGGACAGAGCACCGGTCTTCCTGTTTCCTGCCCCAGAGTTTCCTGCTACAGTTGAAACCTCTTTCCTTCCTGTTCTTCAGGAAACAGAATTCGGATCTCAGCATCCTTTTCATTGCACATGTAGGTGCGCAGCTGCAGCCCCCAAATCGAATGGGCTGTGGAGTCAGTCTTCCTACCTCAGGCTGGGGACCACGGGCAGTATTAGGGTCCTTTCCCTTGCCTTTGGCCCAAGGCCCAGGAAGAAGGTGTCAGTAGCTCCAGCTAAGGGGACTGGGAAGCCCAGGTGTTCTGGCTCCCAGCCTAGAGGCTTCCTGGACCCTTGACTGCAGGCGGGCAGGAAGAGGGAGCCGGAGAAAGAGCGTGTTCAGTGTGCCCCCCGATGTCCACAGCTCAACAACAACACGACAGCTGGCCAGGGTGTGACTGTGGAGCTCTTCCTGACCCTGCAGCTGGTGCTGTGCATCTTCGCCTCCACCGACGAGCGCCGTGGAGACAACCTGGGCACTCCTGCCCTCTCTATCGGCTTCTCTGTGGCCCTGGGCCACCTCCTTGGGGTGAGTAATGGCCATCATTTCCAGCCTGCCTGGAGGGACAGTCATGCAAACTTTCCCCTGAAGAAACGGATCACTCTGGAGACAAACCCATAGAACCCCAAAATGACAGACACAATGACTCCCCAGAGGGACAGGTACACAGAACTCCCAAGTGGGAAAGACTCCTCAGAGGGTATGACTCCCAGATACCCCAGAGGGACCACTACAGCACTCAAGGAATAGAGACCTGTAAACAGAACACAGAGCTCTGGGACCAGCAGATGGCATGATTGTATGTCACTGGTCTGCCACGTGGTCAACTGAGGTTTGAGTCCCAGACCTGATGACTTAAAACTCATGCCAGGCATGTGTGTGTGTGTGTGTGTGTGTGTGTGCCCAAAAATCCTGAGAGGAGAATGGAGGAGAAGGAATTGTGTGTGGCCATTCCCCTGGGGGGTGATTTTTCACTGTCTCCTTGTCTCTCTCTCTCTCTCTCTCTCTCTCTCTCTGTCTCTCTGGTGAGTGCATGCACCCTATAGCAAAAATCTCTCTTAAAAAAAAAACAGAGTTCATTATCTTTTGTGTGGATTCCCTTCAGGCTGAGGTCAAGCTCTGGAGCAAGGTCGGGACTCCCTGCCCCATTCTCACCTCCCTTTTCTCACCCACCTCCCACTGCAGATCCACTACACCGGCTGCTCCATGAACCCTGCCCGCTCCTTGGCACCCGCCATCGTCACTGGCAAGTTTGATGACCACTGGGTAATGGCTGAAACCTTCCTTCCCCTTCCCTAGAAACCCACTTCAGAGGGAGAACAAAGGCAAGAATACAGTGGGTGGGAGGCTCAGTAGCTGTGCCCCAAACCCTCCAAACTCCTCCTGGGGCTTCCAGTTCCACCCTTCATGTCTGATGGCAAAGACACAATTCCCACTTACAAGGAACTTTCAAAAGTTCATAGGAAATGGAATTGAAGTACAAATTTATTTGGATGCAAAACTGTTGAAGTCTAAGTATAGTTTTCATAATATGCATTTACTGTGGACTGTTTAAAGATCCTTGTATAAATGAGGCAACAGTTTTTGCCTAGGCTCCCAGAGAGATGAAATGAGGTGACCTGTGTAAAATGAGCAACGCAGGCCTAGCACTTAGACCTCGCAAATAGTGGGCCCCTGGTGGCCTGGCAGTTGAAGGAGCCTGATTGCACATGGCTGACTTCCAACCTCAGTGGCCTGAAAAAACGGTGGCACGTGGGTGGATATGCCCAAAATCTGAATGGGAGGGAGAAACGGAGAAGAAAGTATTGCAGTGTGACCACACCTCATTAAGGGGTAATTTCACCCTCTCTCTTTCTCTCTCTGGGTCTCTCCCCAAGAAGCACAGGCAGCCTCCAATAATTAGAAAAAAAAAAAAAAGGTAATATTTATACTATAACATATTTCTTTTTATTCTCTAGCACTTATCCGGTGCTTAGTATGTGTAAGGCTTTCTTTTTTTTTTCTTTTTTTCCTTTTGAGAGGTTTTTGCTACAGGGCGTGTGTGCTTGCCAGACAGAGAGAGACAGAAAGTGAGAAATCACTCCCCGGGGGGAGATGGGCACACCACCATCCCTTCTCCTCCATTCTCCCCTCCGGATCTTGGGCACGCACACACAAGCACCCAGCATGAGTTTAAGCCAACCGGTCTGGGTTCGACTACATGGGAGTCCAGCGACGTAGCCATTATGCCAACTGCTGGTCGCGTGAGACTTTCTTCTAAATGCCTTGCAATAGTAGCTCATTCCGTTTTCACAGCAACCCTAGGAAGTAGACAGCATAACGAAAGGAAACCGAGGCACAGCGTGAGTGACTAGGTTCACACAGCAAGTAAGAGGTGGAGTGAGGATTCACACCTAGGCAGCCCACTTTGAGGTCACACCCTTAGCCCCACACTGACAAGTCCTCCCCAACAACTATGTTGTCATTCATTGCTAATGACACGAATTAGGATTTTATTGTATTGATGATGCATAGACCTCTTTTCCACAGGAAGTGAGAGGGGCGTGTACCTGCGTGCTGGGGGAGGGCCGGACAACACCCCCGCACCCGCCCCGCACTCTAGGGGGCCACGCCCTGGCTGGCTCAGGGGCCCAGCAGCCCTCTTTGCTCCCCTAGGTCTTCTGGATCGGACCCCTGGTGGGTGCCATCCTGGGCTCCGTGCTCTACAACTACGTGCTGTTCTGCCCGGCCAAGAGCCTGTCGGAGCGCCTGGCGGTGCTGAAGGGCCAGGAGCCGGACGCCGACTGGGAGGAGCGCGAGGTGCGGCGGCGGCAGTCGGTGGAGCTGCACTCGCCGCAGAGCCTGCCTCGGGGCAGCAAGGCCTGAGCGCCGCTCGGCCCTCCACCGCCCCGGACCGAG
Source organism: Tupaia tana (assembly GCA_026018925.1). Lineage (NCBI taxonomy): Eukaryota > Metazoa > Chordata > Mammalia > Scandentia > Tupaiidae > Tupaia > Tupaia tana. Next base: position 153,880,061 of record JAKSZU010000006.1, read on the forward strand.
CGCCTGTGGGGAACCCGCCACCCTCGCCGGGTCGGGCCGGCCCGAGGCGGAAGGGCCCACTCGGTCCCCTCTCTCCCCCGAGTCCTAAGTTGGCCCCCAGTGCAGAGAAGCTGCTTCCAGGACTGCTCAGCCCACGCCAGCGCTGTGAGCCGAGGGCGGCGGGCGGGGTAGCCGAGTGCCCGGCAGATGCCCTGCCCTGAGGCTGTTGGCAGCGAGTGTTGACCCTCTGACCTCTTGCTGGGGAGTTGGGGACCAAGCTGAGGCGGGGAGCAGGCCTGCGGGAAGAGGAAAGCTCTGGAGAGCCTGCGCCCAGGTTCGGGGCTGGAGTGCGCAGACCCCGCCCCCCGGGCATGCTGGTGTTGGAGTGTGTGTTCGTTCCGGAGTGCCTCTGTTCTCAAGTGCAGAGCTGTGCACGTCTCTGAGTGTCAACAGGCGTGCCTATGGTGGTGCAAGTGGCAGGCTGGGGACTTCTCACTTTCCCTTTGAGCCCCTCCACCCACCTGCAATAAATCCACCTGCCGCAGGGAGGAGTGCCCCCTGGGAGTCTTCCCCGGAAGGGGAAGGGGAGCATCGGAAGGCCACTTTGGAAGAGCTGAAGGGAGGGTCCTGATTTCCAACTTCTCCCCAGCCCAGCCTGGAAAATTCCCTAAGCTGTGGCACTGGAACCCGAGACTTGCCAGGACCCATGGCTGGGTGCAGAGACGTGTCAACCAAACAAAAGCTCCCCTAGAAATGGCCTCTGGAGAAAGGAGGACCGGTGCCCTGAAAGAGGACCTCTGCAGAGGGGGAATCAGGCATGTGTGTATGTGCATAAGACCCTCTTGGAGGGGGGGCAGACTCAAAGATTAGCCTCTGATTCCACAGGGAAAACAAAAGCCTTTTGTGGGCCCCTGGCCTTTGTCTTGGGAAAGGGGGAGATTTGCAACTAGACACTTCTGAAAGGAGACACTTGGTTTCGCAAGTGCGCCTTCTCACCCAGCACACACCTATGGCTGGCTGGGCAAGGCACTCAGGCTCGAAACCACGGGCACCAGGCAACACCCTTCCATCACCCATCCTGCCCTCACCTCCTGCCGCAGGCAGCAGGCCCTCCTCCCCAGGAATGTCTGTCCCCCCTCGCTTTCCCCAGCCTATGCTCCCCCCACGCCTTCTGGCTCTCACCAATGGACAGTTGTTATGAGCAGAGCAGCCTGCTGTCCTCGGGACCAGGAAAATGACTTGTCCAGGCAGAGCCAGGTCTACTCTAGAACCCCAGTTTCTAAATTTCCAGGCCAGAGCCTTCTCAAATGAGATTAAAAGGGATTAAGTGAGATGATGCATGTAAAGATGCTGTGTGAACTGTAGTTCTTAATACCATTATCATGCATTACTAGGATCATTTCATTATTTGAATGGGGGAAGAATGCAGAAGGTGCCTGACCCTCAGCTTCCTTTACTTCCTTTAGTTGGTGATCAAAGCAAAAGAGAGTCAGTCCCAGGCACCCCAAGGCCCAGGTGAAGGAGGTGGGTTTGGGGCTGGCCCCAGCCTGGTCCAGCCTCTTAACCTGCCCTTACCCTGAGCGTGTGCAGGCTGTCCTCCCGCCTCATTCTCCCCACCGCCCAGACTCACCCATCTCTCCTCCTCTCTCTAGCCTGCAGCACAACTAACGTAAGAATCGCATCTTGAGTGCCTTCTTGACCCTCTCTGTCATCATCCCCAGTCTCCCAAGGCTTCTGTGTCTATCCTACCCTGTACTAAGTGCCGACTGTGTACCAGGCACCATCTCTAGCCTCCTCCTCCCTTCCATGGCTTTCAAAGATGGGCTGTCTATAAGGAACAGCTCTGGAATGATGTCCTCTCTCATCTATGCTCTGTTCTGTCTGCTTTGACCAAAGCTCTCTTTGGGGTCAGAAAGAGCAGCCCTGGACCAAAAGTGCAATGAAGAGGACTCTCGTTGAGAGTCACAGCTAATGACAGCCACCTGGCCTCACTGCTAAGGAAGAGCTGGAGTCAGGAACCAAGGTGACCTCCAGGGCTGTCCTCCTGGGAGCTGAGTGTCCTTGCTCTGAAGTTCAAAGGCAGCAAAGTACTGAGCTGTGAGCCCAGCCTGGATGTGCCCTAGGCACATTATCCCTACCCTGCCTCATCCCAGCGAAGTTCTAGGAGGTGCCAAGAATGTGTTTGTGTGTCTGTTTCACTTGCTGGATTGCACCTCTCCAGAAACTGTATGTGAGATCCCCACCACTTCCAGTCCCATGGCTGAGATTGGGGCAGTTGAAGCAAGATCCCAGGTGGTGGGGATGGCAACAGCTGAACCTCTCTTGTATACCAGTCACCGGCCCTTACATGCATCCGCTCATCTAATCCTCCTCAAACTACAGACAGGTCAAGCAATGTCAACAACCCCAGCTATGCAAGGTTTTACTATGTCCAAAGCACCCCCTTATCATTTCCTGTGATTCACTCCCAACCCTATGAGATAGGCAGAGCAATGCTATTCTCCCCATTTTATAGATTTAGAAACCAAAGCTGAGTCTAAAGTCAGCTAGTACATGGTAGAGCCAAGACTTGGGCTTCTTAGGCAAAAACTCCATGATCTTTCCACAGAAGCAAATCCTAGGCTCCTTCTGGGAGCTCCTAACAGAAACAGAACATAGGGTTGGGCCTGTCCAGCCTAGCCTACTGTCCTGTGGTGGGCATGGGACCTTGGACAGAGTACCAGCAGGGTAGGGAAGAACTTGCAAGGGACACATGGCTAGTTTCTGTCCTTGAAGAACATATGGAGGAGAGAGGAGTCAGACATGCACCAGACCGGACAGAGAAAGGACAAGATGGAGGCTGGTGGACAGACCTCCAGATCCCCAGGATGGGGAGAGAGAAGGCTCTGAGCTGAGAGAAGGACGTGGTTGGCCACTGACCCCAGACGCATCTGTCCCTATGTGTGCCATGACTTTTCACTTGCAAATGTTGCTCTGATGTTGTTTGTATCTTTAAGCTGTGATTTGGTATATATGCAATGCCTTTCAGCTAGACTAAGCCCTTTGGGTAGGGCTCCCTCCAGTCCTTGAATGGCCTTCTACCTACCTTCCCTCATTTGTCTGTCTAGCGTATAGTAAGTACTCAATAAATGCTCATTTGCCAGTAAGTGCTGTTTCTTCTACAGCTTGGAAATAGTCAATGCAGCCCAAGGTACTGAGGACACGTTAGTAAAGGACTGAGCTCAGATCCTCAGGTAGGGGCTTCCCCTGGTGGCCCAGTCTCCCATGAGCATTTCTGAGTCCTTTTCCTTCCAAGATATAGGGTGTGAGACTTGGGGATTCGCAAAGGTGATGCCTGGAGGACGTGGGTAAGAGCAAAGGTGGAACGGTGCAGACTAGAGGCAAGTTCTGCAGCGAAGGCGCCCGGCCCCCCCCCTAGGGCCCCTGTCAGACCCTCTGGGGTCATCAGGGTTGAGGTCCAGTCTGAGCCCCAGGGCCAGAAGTATACAGCTGCCCTGCTCCGCTGGGGGCAGGGTCCTGGGACCTGAGGAAGAAAGGACACACAGACCTGCTTAAGAGAGAGATGAAGGGGAGGAGCTGCTCCAGCAGGAAATGCCAGAGCAGAGCGGGAACAATAGTGGGGTTTCTTTGGCCCCTGTTTTCTTTGGCCTCTTGGCTGCCTTGGAGCCCAGAGCCTGCTCCTCCAAGTCCTTGGCTTTCCTGAGGGTTCCTCCCCTCGGCCCCTGCCTGACAGACTGACAGAGGAGGCACCTGTTCTCTCCCTGGGCTGCACCCTGTGGTTCTGGCTGAGCTCCATACCAAGCCCTCAGGGAGCTCTTAAAACTGAGAGTTTAACGTGTGGAGACTTCTCTAAGCCTCGCTCTGCACCAGGCACAGAGCTCGGCGCTGTTCCGCACATGTGGGGTGGATCTTAGCCCGGCTCCTTTCCAGGCTCCTCCAAGCCTGGAGAGCCCTCCAGCCTCATTCCCCACATGCCAAACCTGGGAAAGGGGGAGGGAGGGGCGTAAGGGACAGGAGAGGGGCCGGGAGGACAGAAGGAAAGGGGGAAGACATGGTGGGGGTGAGAATTGCAAGAAAGTCCGTGCAGAAGGACTTGACTTCCGAGGCACTGAAAAAGACCACATACAAGACAGACAGACAGAAAGTGAGCTGAGGAAGAAACACAAAGTCACAGAAGTGGAAAGAGAGGGGGGAAAGGTAAAAATAGGAGAAATGAACGAAGAGACAAGAGAGATAAGTAGAGAGACAGAGGCCAAGACTGTAAGAGGAAGGAAGGGAAAGGGCAAAATGAGGACGAGAGTGTGAGAGAGACCAACAGAGGGAGCGAAGAGATTTTGAGAGCCTGAAATGAGAAAGAAACAGACTGAGAAAGGGGCAGGTGGTGAAAAAAGAGAGGAAGAGGCTGACGGAGGGGGCAGACAGACTGGGAAGAGAGAGGGTTTGCAGGGACAGAGAAGAAGCGGAGAGAGAAACCAAGACTGAGGAGGATTTGAAGGAAAAGGCTAAGGAGACTCAAAGGAGGAGAAAGAAGAGAAGGGAAATCTGAGAGCCAGAGGGGGGCCTCTGGCCAGGAGGAGGGAGAGGACAAGACCAGGCGAGGGCGGTCAATGGTTTGCCGCTGCCTCCCCACATCCCCACTCGGTTCAGGAGTCTGATACTGTTCCCTGACCCCAAACCAACCCAGACTTGTCAGGCACCCTCCAGCCCTACCATCAAGGGAAACTCTGGCCCCCACTTCCTACAGACTCGCCCTGATCCCCGAGAGGGCTAAGCCCCGGGGGCTGGGGAGACTGCCTGTCAGGGCGGCTCAGGGAGTCTGCTGCTCCGTGCGGGCACTGCCCGGCTCCTGGGTGTGAGGGAAGGCTAGCGCGACGCCCACTTTTCCCAAAATGTCTCCTGCTCCAAGGCCAGAGGCTAGGCCCGCCCGGGATGGGGAGAGGCCCAGGACGGCCAGACCTCCCAGCACAGCCCAGACCGCCCAGCCTGGCAGCCCGCCCCCGCCGGACAGGGAGCGGAGTGGTGCTGAGTGGTGCTGTCCTCCGGGAATGCCAGCGCTGGGCTGAGACCGGGTCAGGATGCTCAGGTCGCAGGAGGAAAAGGAGGAGCTGGACCAAGGGCCCAGGAGGTGAAAAGGAGAGGGCCACGGACAAGGCGGGTGGTGACCGACGGCCAGACGTCGGTGGGACAGCACCGCCGGTCCCAAGCAATCCTGGGAGCCCAGGGCGCACAGCGCCGAGCGAAGCGCACCATGCGCGGGTCCCCGGCCGCCGGGCCGGTCTACACTGCCGCCTGGGTCACGTGGCCCGGGCGGGTCAGTCGCTGCCGGGGCGGGGGCGCGGGCGCCGGGCCGGGGCCGCGCGGGGCTGGGGGCAGTAGCGAGCCCGCGGCAGCGACCGGGCTCCCTCCCAGCGCGCCGTGCTGGCCCCCGAGGGCGGGAGCCGCCTCCTGCCCCCCCGCGCGCGCCCGGCTGCCCGGCGCCCGCCCTCTATATAGCGCGCCCCTGCAGGGCCCGCGCCAGGCCGCCTGCCACGCAGTGGGCGCCGGAGAGCGGGCAGCGCGCGCCGGCCAGACCCCCGCCCCCGCAGCCGCGGCCGCCCCGACGGGCGCCCGACGCCGCGGCTCCTGCCGCTGCTCAGCCCCCCAGGCCAGCATGAAGAAGGAGGTGTGCTCCGTGGCCTTCCTCAAGGCCGTGTTCGCCGAGTTCCTGGCCACTCTCATCTTCGTCTTCTTCGGCTTGGGCTCGGCCCTCAAGTGGCCCTCGGCGCTGCCTTCCATTCTGCAGATCGCGCTGGCTTTTGGCCTGGCGATAGCCACCCTGGCCCAGGCCTTAGGACCCGTGAGCGGCGGCCACATCAACCCCGCCATTACCCTGGCCCTCCTAGTGGGCAACCAGATCTCGCTGCTGCGGGCTGTCTTCTACGTGGTGGCCCAGCTGGTGGGCGCCATTGCCGGAGCGGGCATCCTCTACTGGCTGGCCCCGCTCAATGCCCGGGGCAACCTGGCGGTCAACGCGGTGAGTGCCCATGAGGCTGAGGGTAGAAGCAGGGACCCTGGGGTGGGTGCAGAACTAGGCCTCCCTCCACATCTCCGCCCCCCGGAGCAACAGAGTAGCCCGCACACACGTTTCCTGGAAGCTCTAAGCCCCAGTGTGACCCACTGCCCCCTAGTTCACAGCCACCTCTTCTGCCGGCTCATCCTGGCCTCTCTACAGGTGCCTCTGCCCCTCCTCTCTTGCCTGAAACTTCTGCCTTTACTCCTGTCTCACCACTGAGGTCTTCGGTTCTCTTGGGCCCCTCACCTCCCCTGTCTGCTCCTCAGTGCTATGGTTTAATGAAACCGTCAGAGAGAAGCGGCTTGGAATCCTGGCTTTGGGTCACCCTAGCCTCTCTGAGTCCTTTTTCTCAGCCATTACACCGGCATGGCCATACCTACCCCAGGAGTCAAGGGGATCACACTGAGAAACACGGATGGCTCCTCCGCCCCTAATGCGGCATCAGTGTCCTGGTCTCTGTTGGTCATTGGTTCTCCTTTTCTCTCCACTCTGTCTCCTTCCTCCTTCCCTCCTCCCACTACCCCTTACAGCTCCAGATTCAGCCCACCCACCTCCCCACCTCAGCCCCATGCAAACTGGGTTCATTAATCAAACACAGAGGAGGATTTTCTCGGCTATTGTCAAGCCGTGAGTCAACCACGCACCGGAGGGACGGGTTTGAGATTGGCACCGGCAGCCGGTCAGGCACGGGCAGGAAGCTGGGGTGGGGGGTGCAGTAGGCAAACTGGGCAGCTGCCCACAGGAGGAAGAAGTGCTCGCTTACGGGGCTTGGGTTGGGCATAAATGTTGACAGGACCACGTCCAGGAAAAGCTCCCCTGCCACTCTGCCCTTTGGCCGCAGGCCTGAGCTTCACGCTTATGCAAACTGTGCAATACATGGCCTCTCCAACAAGCGGCCTCTCGGGGCAACACGCGCAGGGCTTGGTTTGCAGGTGCTCGGGCTGTAAGTGTCCTTGGAGGCCAAGTGCCCTTCTCCCCAAGCCCTCAGCCACAGAGCCAGGAGGCAGCAGGGACCCTAACCCACCCTCCTCTTACAGCTCAACAACAACACGACGCCAGGGAAGGCCCTGGTGGTGGAGCTGATTCTGACCTTCCAGCTGGCCCTCTGCATCTTCTCCTCTACCGACTCCCGCCGCACCAGTCCTGTGGGCTCCCCAGCCCTGTCCATTGGCCTGTCTGTCACGCTGGGCCACCTAGTAGGGGTGAGTGGTGCTGACACCCTGCTAGGGTTGCTGGGAGACACTCTGGGCAACGAAAGGAGCCCCAGAGCAGCACCCCTCCAGACCGAAGAGCCTAGCAATATTTAAGGCCTGGATGTAGGGCTGATGGTCTCTGGCCCTCCTGGGCCCCAGAATTTATTTCCCAGAACCTTCTCTGTGCTGATGATAGGTGGGTGGGAGGAAGTGGGGGGCGGGTTAGGGCCAGGGAATCAAGCTCAAGCTTGGGACAGAGGAAAGAAGAGGCATGGGTGCGGGGCTGTGATTAGCCGACAGCCGGGGTCTGTGGGGGAGGTCACTAGCCTCAGAATTGGGAGGCTTGCACTGGAGACCTGGCCGAGCCACTGGACTGCTGCGTGGCCTTGCGAGAGTCCTGATTCTGAGGGGTGGGTGGGAACGTCGCCCTCCTCACCACCAGCCTTTCCGTCCAGATCTACTTCACCGGCTGCTCCATGAACCCAGCCCGCTCTTTCGGCCCCGCAGTTGTCATGAAGCGGTTCAGCCCCTCACACTGGGTGAGTCTGGCAATGAGGGGAGATCCTGGTGGCCGCTGAGAGCAGACCAGACTTCCTGGGTGCCCTGGGCCCAGAGCTCGGGGGCAGGCCCAGGAGGGGGGAAGGAGAGAGGAGGGAACACAGAGGATGAGATTCAGCCCGAAGGAGGACAGGGGAGGACTTACATGACAGAGTGCCCTGAGCGGGAGGTAATGAGCGTCTGTCCCTCTAGGGGATGGGATCTGTACTTTCTCTAGAGGGACACAGGTGATCTAGTTGATGTCCTCTGGTGATTTTGTCTGTCCCTCTGGGCATCTGTCCTCTGTGATGGTTTACTTATCTGTCCCTATTGAGGCATTGAGAGAGTGCTCCTGTGGGTTGGTCTCTCTGGTCAACCTGTCTGTCACCTCCTTTGAGAGCTCATGATCAGTGAGTCCAGGGTCTGTGTTTCTATCCCTACATGGAAGGAAGGAGTTCTGTTTGTCCAGCTGTCTGAAGAGTTGTCTGTCCTCTCTGAAGCCTTGTTTGGCTCTCTTTAGGGTGGTATTGGGGGGGACCTGTCCCTCTGGGAACTCATCTGCCTCTTTGGAGGGTCTGGGTGTCTGTGACCGGTGTCTCTGACACAGGGGATTGAGGTCAGTACACCTGTTCCCAGGAGAGGGGAGCCTGGAATTCTGCCAGAGCGTCCCCTCTGGTCCACATCTCTGTCCTCTGGTGGGGGGGGGTCTTGGTCTCCAAGGCCTGAGGCCCAGCCTGATCACTGCCCTTCTCCACCAGGTGTTCTGGGTGGGCCCCATCGTGGGGGCTGTCCTGGCTGCCATCCTCTACTTCTACCTGCTCTTCCCCCACTCCCTGAGCCTGAGTGAGCGCGTGGCCATCGTCAAGGGCACATACGAGCCTGAGGAGGACTGGGAGGAGCAGCGGGAAGAGCGGAAGAAGACCATGGAGCTCACCGCCCGCTGACCAGAGTCAGGCAGGGGCCGGCCTTTCAGCCCCTGCTCCACAGAGGAAAAGACAACAGGATAGGGGCCAGCAGATGGCATAATGGCTACATCACTGGACTCCCACGTGGTCCACCATGGTTCAAGTCCTGGACCCAACGGCTTAAAACTCAGGCCGGGCGCGTGTGTGTACATGCCCAAGGTCATGAGAGGAGAATGGAGAAGAGATTGTGATGCAGCCATCCCCCCGGGGGGACTGATTTCTCGCTTTCTGTCTCCATCTCTCTGTCTCTCCAGCAAGCATACATGCCCTATAGCAAATATCTCTCAAAAAAAAACAAACAGAAAAAAAGACAACAGGATGATAGCGAAGCTTCCTTCCCCGAGCTAGACCCTTGGCTGGGGAGGAGCCTGATCCCCAGGCTGTGCAGTTAGAGTTGGGGGCAGGAACCCATGATGAGACTGTCAGGGTGGGGGCTGGGGCTGGGGCTGGAAAGGAGCAGCTCTTTCTGGGACAAAGCAGACCCCACTGGCATGAGGCCAACTTCAGAGGTCGTGAACACAGTGCCAAACATGTAGGCTTCCCAGGGCCAGGCCAGAAAGGAGTGGCCTGCAATTTGCATCCTCCACCCTCCCCAGCTCCTCCTCAAGGGCCAAAAGAATCCCAGCCTCTAGACAGGCAGAAGCAGACCCTCCCCCGGAGCTCCTCAGGAGGGAGACCGAGTGCCTCCTCAGGTTCACTGAGTGCCACCTTATTTATTCCTGGTCAAGGACACGTGGATTGGGGCTGCTAGGGCTGGAGGCTTCCCAATAAACCACTGAGACCCATGTTTGCTTCTCTCTCCCCTCCCCCAGAGCTCCTTCCTGGGACAGTCTGGCTCCTCACCTGTCCTCTTCATCACTCTACACCCTCTCCCACCATCTCCACAAGGTACCTGGGGACACTAGGACAAATCATCTAGAAGGAAAGAGAGAGACGCTGAGGCCAGGAGAAGCCTCAAGAATCCAAAAGACGGGAGCCAGAGAGGGCTGGCCCTGTAGTACAGTGGTAAATCACTGTCCTTGGGAGCCAGGTGCCACATGGCCAACTGCAGTTTGAATCCTGGCCTTTGTGTCTTCAGAAACAAGCCAGGTGCATTTCTGAGTGTGCCCCAAAATGAAGGGGAAAAGGTGGTGGTGTGACCACATTCCACTGAGGGGTGCTTTCTTGCCCTCTTCCTGGAGACAGTGTGTGCCCTCGGACAATAAGAAGGACAGAGCCAGAGAGGTCTAGAGGTCAGGCAGGACGGGGCCTCGGCACTTCCCCTCACACACTGTCCCTCACGTGCCCTCTCTCAGCTATGTCAAGTCCCTGCCACTTGAGGAGGGCCTGCCAGGCACCAGTGACAGGATGTGCCAGGCAGGGTGTAGCCTCTTGAGATGCCAAGGGGGTGACCAGTCAGTGGTCAGGAGGAGGGGCCCTGGGCTCCTTTGCACCGTGTTTCCGAGGTGCCATACATGGAGCCCGAGCTCGGAGCCTGTGCTGAGGGGGAGCGGCCCCCGTCCCCTCCCCACATGGAAGCCATGCTGGGCCCAGCCCTTCTCAAGCTCCCTCTCTCCCTCCACCACAGCCCCTCTGGGGCTGTAGCCCTGGCCTTGCCTGCTTTTGTCCCTTGGCCGCACTCCTCCTCCTCAGGAAACCTCCTTCGACTTTCTGCACCTCCATCTCTTCATCTGTAAGATGCGGATAAAAGTGCCTCCCTCCCAGGGTGGTGGTGGGGATCGACAGATGAGGGAATGAGACGCCTGGGACCGGTCAGCTCCGTGAGGAAAGGGTGTTAAGTCATGACACGAACAGCTCAGGACACAGCCTAGCACAGCCCAGTTAAGGAGCCCAGCTTGGAGCTGGTAACCCGAGTTCAAATCTTGCCATGCAACTTTAGGTAACAAGCTCCCTGAGCTTTAATTACCCCGTCTCTAAAATAGAATGCTTCAACCTCCCTCAGGGCTGTTGTGAGGAGAAAATGGGACACAGGACGGACGTAAAATGCTTGCCTAAGAGGGCCAACCACCTCAGAATGAGTGCTCGGTAAAGTAGCGAGAAGAAACCAGCTCCCGCGGCTCACCTGGGGCCTCCGCGGCACCGCAGCACACCTCTGCTCCCTGCAGCAGTGAGCCTGGCCTCCTGCCTCTGTAGTATGGGAACCTTTCCCTCAGTCTTCAGTTTTGCCTCAGAAGAAGAGGGACCAGCAGGTCAAAGGCCTGACGGTTGGGGGCTGGGGAAGTTACACCCCCGGTTGGCTGGCTGGCAAGGAGCCACCCTGGGGCTGGAGGTGAGGAGGGCAGGCATCTGTACATGGGAGCCGCAAGCGCTCCAGTCCTGCCTGCCCGCCGTGTAGGCTTGTCATGAACACCAGATGGCAGAGTGTGTGTGAGGGCCTTCGGGCCCCGGTAAAGGAGCAGCACTCCCAACCCCAATCATCCCCACTCTCACCTTCCCACCTCCAGCCTGCGCCAGGCTGGGGGAGCCTGACTGCAGATGCTAACTCTAGCCAGCAGGGGGAGACCTCGCCCGCTGAATCCACAGTCGCTGTGCTTCCTCTTGCACAAGTCCAGGGTCTGAGCTCTAACCAGATAAGGGGTAGGGAGGGGTAGGGTGAGAGTGGACCCCAAGCTGGGGTCCCTGGGTGCACCAGGAAGAAGCCCACACCATTGCCCAGAAGAGGTTGCAGAATAGAGAGAAGTCCTTTCCCTCTCAGTCTCCAGAATATTCAGGGACAGGCACAGGCTTGACCTCTCCCTTGAGCCCAGCAATTTACATGCCTTTTTCTGATGGGCCCCAAGGAAGTACATGACAGGGTGAATGTTGAACCCAAGGGAAACAGACCCTCGGGGATGGATGGGACAGCCAATCAGAGAGAGTTAAGGTCCTTCAGCTTCCTGCAGGTGACAGCTGTCCAGCAACTGGGTAAAGGTCCAACTAGGACTTTGGGCTGGTGAGTTGCACTGATTGGGGCCGTTTTGCCAGCAGGGGGCGCTCTGCTCCCACATCTGATCTTCCCAAGGTGTGCGGGCTCACAAAGGCCATAGCATACACCAGCACATGTACTAACCCCAAGACCTCTGGGGTTCGGATCCACATGCTGAACTTCCATTGTACCCAAGGGGCTGCATCCCCTTGGTCTGTGTCTCCCCTTCCTTCAGCACAGACACGCTCATTCCCAGTGTGCAGAGCCATCTCCACCCTCCTTACCACTTGCTCTCCCGGGGCTCCTGGGGTCCAGACCTACAAGCTGGCGCATGTTCTCAGCAAGGTACACACGTGAGCACCTATACCCAAGCACACACATGCTCAGTCACCTCTCAGGACAGACCCTCTGCTCCACCTAAAGTCGGAACCAAGGAAGAGCCCTGATTCTCCTGCAGGGGGTCTTCCTCCTCTCCTCCTTCCCATCCTCAACTCCCCAAGAGGCTACCAGTTTTCACCAGATAGATGGTGGCTGCAGTGATGTGGGTGATGGAGGAGGACTGGAGGTAAAGGTGGAGAATGGACAGAGGGTTGGCCATCCAGAGATGGACAGGATGGGCTGCTTGGAGGATCAGATCTCTCTGCCCCTCTCAGCCTCAGCTTCCTCCTCCACCAACTGTAGATGAGGATTACTGACTCCTACTCACTCCACATTTTGTGGGGATCAGGGAGATGATGCACAGGAAGCCACCTCAAATCCCTTCCCTTTCTGTCATGCTTCCTTTTTTTAATTTTTTAAAAATAATAATTCGTTTAAAGAGGTTTTTGCTATAGGGCATGTGCGCTCACCAGAAAGACAGAGAGAGACAGAGGACAGAAAGCGAGAAATCATCCCCTGGGGGGATGGCCACGCCACAATCACTTCTCCATTCTCTTCTCGGGATCTTGGGCATGCGTGCACAGGTGCCTGGCATGAGTTTAAGCCACCAGGTCTGGGACTCAAACCACAGTCAACTACATGGGAGTCCATCAGCGTAGCCATTACGCCATCTGCTGGTCCCTAAATATAATTCTTTTATTTAACTTTATTTATTTATTAATTTAAATTTGACCAGAGAGGGACAGAGCGAGAGAGGGAGGGGGAAAGTAAGAAAGCAAGCCTCCAGGCCCTGAACTCGAACCACGGTCAGCCATGTGAGAGTCCAGTGCCCTCAACCACCACACCACCTGCCAGTCCTTCTGTCACGCTTTTATTCTCCCCCCCCTCCTCTACTAGTATCTTCTTTTGTCTTCCTCCTGCTTCCACTACCTTCCCCAAGCTCCAAAAGGACCTCAGTCAGAGCTCACGTTGACAAACAGCCACAGACGGCCAGGTGTGGGGCCTTGGCAAAAGATCTCTGAGCATGAGTGAGCCCCAAGGTTGGCTGGAGTCCAGGACTGGCCGAGTCCAGGGAAGTACAGGCTGCAGCAGGCAAAGCCAGGCCTGGAGCGAGCTCTGGTCAACACGTACCTGGCCTCAGGGGGTGAAGGACCTTGTCCCAGGCCAGGCAGGGTGCAAGGAGACCTGCTCCGGGCTAGCTGTAGAGGAGGGTTGCCACTGCACTTAGAACGTTTAGCCTCCAGGCCCTAGGGCGGGGGCTACAGGGGCGGCTATCCTAGAGCACGACCCTTTCCTCCAGGCTCAGGCCCCACAGGTCTCGCTGGTGAGGGGAGGGGTGCAATTCTAATAATCAACACTTTTTTAAAAAATAAAGAATTACTCATTTAATTTTATTTATTTATTTATTTTTAACTTGACCAGAGAGAGAAAAGGAAAATGAGAAAGCAAGCTGCCAGATCCAGGACTCAAACTATGATGGGCCGTGAGAGAGTCCACACCTTAACCATCATGCCACCTGCTGGCCCCATAAATTGACATTTTTTAACTCAAAGCTACTATACTAGATATTAGCAAATTTATTCCTAACACATACATGTTTTTTTAGAGAGATTTTTGCTAAGTCACGTGCGCTCACCAGAGAGACAGAAAGCGAGAAATCACCCCCCAGGGGGGATGGTCATGCCCCAATCCCTTCTCCTTTATTCTTTTCTCGGGATCTTGGACATGCACACCTGTCTGGCATGAGTTTTAAGCCACAGGGTCTGGAACTCGAACTGCAGTTGACTACATGGGAGTCCTGCAACGTAACTATTTTGCCAACTGCTGGTCTCCTCACACGTCTTTTAAAATAGGGATACCGAGGTCATAGAAGCAGCTACTCAAGGGTGCAATATACGCAGCAAAGTTCAAAATGCTTTCGCTTATCTTATCAAAAGCTTTCAACAGCCCCAGCCTGGTGGCACAGTTGCCAGCAAACGACTGCAGTGCTGGAAGCCACATGGCTGTCCACAGGTTTGGATCTCCAGGTCAGTCTGAAAACAAGCCAGGAGTGTGTGGGCTCTCAAGACCCTGAAGAGCCAGAGGGCTGAGAATCACTGTCGACAGTCCTTCTCTCTTTCTTCCTTCTCTCACTCGTGCACACACATGTGTTTTCTTTTATTTTTTTTAGCATTATTTAAGTTTATTTATTCATTCATTTATTTTTAATTTGACCAGAGAGAGACAGAGAGAGAGAGAGAGAGAGTGAGAAAGCAAGCCCCCAGGTCCAGGACTCAAACCATGGTTAGCCATGTGGGAATGTCCAGCACCTTAACCACCACGCCACACACTGGTCCCCATGCATGTGTTTTCTATCACGAATAAACTAAAAACTTCTCAAGAATGCACTCAACAGGTGTTTGGTGCCCGTTTTACAGACACAGGAATAGGCAAGATCAGCTGCAGGGGCTAGTGTCTATACCAGGTCCTCCACTGCCCTAAGGAACGAAGGACGGGGGAGCCCTTGAGGTGGCCCTGGGACAGCCCCCAGACAGAGAACCCACCATGCCACAGGGGAGGGGCAACCATGCTGCCCCACAGCCACTCTCCATCATTCCTTGAGCATTTATTGAATGACTCTTGGTGCCAGATAGGGACGGAAGTCTGTCCTGGAACCGCGGAGTCATTGAAGAGGCGGAAGCACAACCAGGTTCTGCTCAAGCCTGACTTCTCTGGATGAAGTGTGCTTGACTCTGCTGGGGAAGGAAATCAGGGCAGGGTTCATGGAGGAGCTGCACTTGAACAAAGTCTTAAAAGAGACAGGGAGAGAAGAATCCCACACTCTGCAGAGGGCTCAGAAGCTTGTTTGGGGAAAGGTAGATGTCTGACTGGTTGGAGTAAAGGGCTGAGCAGTGGAGGGCCTTCCTTGCATGTTAGACACGAATATCCAGACTCGATCCCGAGGCAGGGAGGAGCCACTGAAGCTTTTCGAACAGAGGAGTCATGTGATCAGCTCTGCATATTGGAAGGATCTCTGGCTGTGGAGAGGAGAGTGGTGTGGAGGGGCACAAATGTGGTGTAGTCCGAGTCCGGTAAAGAGGTTGATGTCTGGGAGAGATGACAAGGGCTGAACTGGGCCAGAGGCAGACGGGGATGGGTAGAGGTGTCAGGCGTGAGAGAGGTGTCAGGCATCCTCCCTTGCCCTCAGCTATACCAAGTTGCCTTCTGGGTATGGGCTAAAGACAGCGGAGGTATCTGGATGACTCATGGGTTCTGGTCTGGGCTACTGAGTGAGTAGTGGAGCCACGCAGTTGGGGAGACACCATGGGGAAGCCTTTGGGCCTGGGGTTCACCAGGGAGGCTGGGGCTGGAGACAGTGTTGGGAGTCAACAGCCTGTGGAGGGTGTGGCAGCCACAGACATGAACGAGGCAGCCAGGCTCGGTCTCT
Source organism: Tupaia tana (assembly GCA_026018925.1). Taxonomy (NCBI): domain Eukaryota; kingdom Metazoa; phylum Chordata; class Mammalia; order Scandentia; family Tupaiidae; genus Tupaia; species Tupaia tana. The sequence goes on from JAKSZU010000006.1 coordinate 153,895,497, forward strand.
CTTGTCAGGAGTGAGGAAAGCAGTGGGGGCAGGGGCGGATGAGGCCTGGGTTTCAGGGTAAATGAAGACGAGCCAGCAACAGAGGCTGGAGAGACGTCTTCAGGAAGGCGGCATGGAAGCCGGAGCAGAGAGGCTTCACGGAGCAGGTAGACAGCAGTGCATGGCCACAGTGGGCCGGGGAGAGGGGCGCTGAAGAGTCACAGCAGCTTTGGCCAAGGCCGCTTCTGTGTGCCTGATGGTGGGGGTCTTACTGGGGAGTGACCGGAGCCCTGATCTTCCACTGCTCTGCGATCACCCAGGCACATTTATGGGGAAGAAGCGAGTGAGGAGAGGTTTAAGGCTGTAAGAATAGGAGGCTGAAATGGAGCAGATACGAAGGTTATCTGCCTCCAGGAGGTCAAGAATTTTTTCATCCCACAGATACTTATTTGTTGACCAAGAAGCAGGGGGTGAAGGGAACCCACAGATGAGAATCAATAATGACCAAGAGAGGGCACCAAGGACACAAAAAGAGCCACCTCTTTTATTTTTAAGAGATTTTTGCTATTGGTATTGGGCATGTGTGCTCACTGGAGAGACAGCGAGATAGAAAGCGAGAAATCACCCCCTCCCAGGGGGGATGGCCACACCTCAATCCCTTCTTCTCTCTTGGGATTTTGGGCACACACTCACTTGCGCCCAGCATGAGTTTTAAGCTGCCGGGTCAGGACATGAACTGTGGTCGACTACATGGGAGTCCAGCAACATAACCATGACGCCATCTGCTGGTCCTATGCCATCTCTTCCTCAAAGCAGCTTCAGATGCGTCTGTGACTGCGGACGAGGTCTGGCCTGTAGCCTGGCTCTCTGGGTGGGACGGAGGCACAGGTGGCTCTCTGCTGAGATGAGAGAAAGCAGGGCAGAGTAGGGCACAGGCAGAAGCATGGGGCAGGGGAGGATTGCTGAGCCGCACTGCAGCCCCTGCTGAGGCCAGAGAGCGTGGCCTGTCGTGGCTGCAGTCTGCACAGCTGGGCCGGTGTGTCCAGCGGAGCTCAGTGGTGCAGAGGAGGAGCAGAGGGTCACGGAGAAGAATAAGGATGAAGAGATGCCATGGGGCGGGGTGGAAAGAGCAGGGAACCAAGTCAGTGGGGAACGGGGGAGAGCAAGCTCCAGTTGACAAGCCAAGGGGTTCCCTGGAGGGGAGGGTGAAGCCAGGACAGCTGGGAGAACAGAAGGGCTGGGCGAGAGATCCTACTGGGCCTGAGACAGGGGAGGACGGATGGATAAAGCTCACCGGATGCACCACTTGAAAATACCAGAGGGCTTAGTCCCAGTGAGGAGAGGTTTAAGGCTGTAAGAATAGGAGGCTGAGGGGACCAGCAGTTAGCGTAATAGCTATGTTGGTGGACTCCCACGTAGTCGACCACGGTTCGCATCCCGGACCCGGTGGCTTAAAACTCAAGCCGGGCGCGTGTGCGTGCGTGCCCAAGATCCCGAGAGGAGAATGGAAGAAAAGGGATTGCAGCGTGACCATCCCCCCTGGGGGGTGATTTCTCGCTTTCTGTCTCTATGTCTCCCTCTGTCTGTCTGGCGAGCGCACACGCCCTATAGTGGGAAAAAAAAAAAAAAAAAAAAAGAATAGGAGGCTGAAATGAAGGTTACCTGCCTCCAGGAGGTCAAGAATTTGTTCCTTCCACAAATACTTATTTGTTGACCAATCATTGCACAAGACACTGAATGTAGGGACGAATAAAACTTGGTCCCTCCAGGCCAGACCGGTGGTGTAGTGGTTAAGGCAGCTGGATCCCACATGGGTGACTGCAGAGTTCGAGTCCCAGACCCTGTGGCTTGAGAAATATACCAGTGTGTGTCATGGGCATACATACCCCTAATCCCAAGAATACAGAAAGGATTGGGGCATGTTCATCCCCCCCTGGGGGGGTGCTTACACTTTCTCTCTGTCTCCCTATAGCAGATTGTTAAAAAATAAAAAAACAGCTTGGCTCCTTACAGCTTGGTTCCACCGCTTCATTGTGGAGACATGAGCACCATGACAATAGTGTACAAAATGCCCAGGTGCAGTGGAGCACACAGGGAGGGGTCTGCACCCAGAAAAGAAGCAAGTGTTAACCCAAAGCCTCGGGGATGGATTAGGAGCCACATGAGCAAAGGGAGTGACAAGGGCTCCCCAAGAAGAGAAACCATCGCCCAGGAGAGACCAGCACAGGCCTTCACTTGGCGAGGCCAGCAGGTAAAGGACAGGCAAGGAGCAGGGAGAGGTCAGGTCTGAGGGGCAGATTCCAGAGGACCTTCTAAGCCAGGCACGGAGCTTCAGAGAGATGGGAGGCTTTGAAGGGATTTGGGCAGGGGAGCAGCGTGATCAGATTTGCATTTGGAAAGATCCCTGGGCTGCGGTGTGGAGAATGGATTGGAGAACAGCCAGGGAATGGAGCGGCTAAAGGCTGAGGTGCCCGGGTGGCAGGAAGAGGGCACGATCAAGAAATATTTAAGATTCCAATTCAGCAGGAGCTGAAGCTTTTATTGGACAGGGAAGGAGAGAAGAGGCAAGGATGCTTCCCAGATTCCTCCAACTGAGCTGGAGAAAACGAGAGGAGTGCCTTTAGGGGAGACAGGCAGAGGATCACATTTTGAGACAGATTGATTTGAGGAGCCTTAAGGACAGCCAGGGGACATCTATTGGAAAGTAGATATGGCCAGGGGTGAGGTCAGATGTAGTTAAGAGGTAAAGACTATTATTTGCCTATCACCAGCTAGGCAGTCCTCTTAGGAAGGGAACATTTTTGTTTGAGAAAATATCCTGATATGCTGCTGGGAGGGAGTAAAAGGGGAACCCTGGTGCACGGTCACTCTTAGGCCAGCGTGGCCACAGAAATGGTTAAGCTGCCCTGTGTGCAAAATGAGAGGAATGTGTTCAGTCCCTGAGAAGGAGGGAAGCAGAGGGAGGGGTGAGCGGGGAGTGGGAGGTGGGGAAGGCAGAGACGGGAAGTGAGTGAAGGGCCAGTGGAAATTCCCGATGGGGGACAGTAGAGGGATCAGCTAGTTGTGCTGTGACATGGCTTGATGTGATGTGGAGTAGACCCTCCCCACCAGTGCCCTCCACACCCCCTGGACCACGTCCTTAGTGAAGCTGACTTCACATCTACCTTCTGTGAGTGGGGCTTTAGGTGGGAAGAGAGGAGCGAGCTTAGTTTCCCATCTAGGTCTGCGGGGCACAGCTCACCTGGAGGCGGTGTCTGGAGAAGAGTGGGTCAGAACAAGAGCCCCTGGGAATGCACAGGAAGCCCTGAAGCAGACATTGGTCTTGGGGATCTGAGGTTGATCTTGCTCTCAGCTGGCACCAGGGATGTGAGCCTCTGGAATCACATGACCACTGCTGCCCTTGCACCTGAGACCCTAGGCTAGCCCTCTGCCTGCAGCGAGTTAGGACTATTCAGCCCTGGAAAACCTCCCGGAGGTTCCAGCTCAGCAACCACCCCGTCAGGTGAGCTCAGGCCACAGCAGGCACGTGAGCACCACCCCTCAGAACACACACATGCCTCCCCTGCAACCACCCACACATAAGCCCCTCCGCCCACTCTCTGCCAGTCTGAGCTGCACATTTCTCGGGACAGCAGTGTGGTAGAGAAGCTGCAGGCGGGGGTAGAGAAGCCACCACAGAGAGTGAGATAATCAGAGACCAGAGGAGATCAAGAGGAACAGGAAACAGGACTCAGAAGCCAAGGAGAAGGCAGACGAGCCCTAGGCACCAGAACATGGACGCCGCACAGCCAGGGGGGCATGGCTGGGTCAACATGCTGGCGTGCAGCGTGTGGGCAGCCATCAGCAAGGCGCTGTTTGCCGAGTTCCTGGCCACAGGGCTGTACGTGTTCTTTGGCGTAGGCTCAGCTCTGCACTGGCCCTCGGCTCTGCCCTCTGTGCTGCAGATCGCCATCACCTTCAACCTGGCCACCGCCGTGGCTGTGCAGGTCACCTGGAAGGCCAGCGGGGCCCACGTCAACCCCGCCGTGACGCTGGCCTTCCTTGTGGGCTCTCACATCTCTCTGCCTCGCGCTGTGGCCTACGTGGCTGCCCAACTGGCAGGAGCTACCGTGGGGGCTGCTCTGCTTTACGTGGTCACGCCATCGGACATCCGGGAGACTCTTGGAATCAATGTGGTGGGTGCAGAGAGGGACATGTGACTGGTGCTTGGGAAAATGGCATCTGGCAGGGCCCTGCCAGGAAGAGAGAATCCAAACAGGTAGTCAGGGCAGAGGGCCAGACTCAGGAAGAGAGCAGAGGAAACGATTCAGTTACGTTCTCCACAGCTGCTCTGCGCTGGGCCCTGAGATCCAGAGGACTCGGACTTCGGCCTTAGTCTAGGAAGAACAGGAATGGGATGGTGGTACAAGGAACAAGTGAAGGCAAAGGGGGAAGAAGTTGAAGGACTAGGGAGAGCTGAGGCTGTAGGCAGAGGAAGGGGACCTTTTACACACCTAATTTTCCAAGTTCTACCCTCTACCCCAAGCTCTTCCCTCTGCCCTGCTTCACTCCCAACCTGTTCCCCAGTCCTGTGTGTTCCACCTACTCCTCCAAATCTCCTTCACTCCTACTCCTGTCTCCTCCCAGCCCACTCTCAATATGCATCCCCAGATTCTTAGGTCTTCCCACCAAGCTGAGCTCCTGTCTCCCTGTCCTGAACCAGAGACCACACAGATCTCTGGAGTCTTGGAGCTCAGTAGTGGTGAGGTGTCACCCCCCCGCCCCCACAGCTGAGATCAGGACCAGGGGTTCACCATCTGTGGGCAGAGCCCATGTCTGTTCCAACATAACTCCCTCTGCCCAGGTCCGGAACAGCGTCTCAACTGGCCAGGCGGTGGCAGTGGAGCTGGTCCTGACCCTGCAGCTGGTGCTCTGCGTCTTTGCTTCCACCGACAGCCGTCAGACGTCGGGCTCCCCGGCCCCCATGATCGGGATCTCTATAGCACTGGGCCACCTCATTGGGGTAAGAGGCAGAGGGGATCTGCACATGTACACTGGGCCCTCCATGGGAGCTTTGGGGCCCCAAAGGTCAGAAAATGACCCTCCCGAAGACCCTCAGGCCTTGGGACCAAGATGGTGGCCTTAAACTCCAGGTCCAGGACATGGTGCTGCCGAAGCCAAGGCTGAGGCCAGGGTTCTGAGCAGGCCAGAGGGAACCTTCCCTCCCAGGCCTGCCTCAGCCCCTCACCATGCCCTGCACGTGCTTCCCAGATCTACTTCACCGGCTGCTCCATGAACCCAGCCCGCTCTTTCGGTCCTGCTGTCATCGTTGGGAAGTTCACAGTCCACTGGGTAAGGGCTTCTGCTGTGGCTACGGGGAAGGGACAGGGCCTGAGCAGGCACAGCCGAGATGGCGGTTTTCACAAGAACCCGTCCACAGAGACTTGGGGAGGACACAAGCGCCCCCTCCTGCCTAGTCCGCTTGACCCTGGAGCGGAGGTTTCCCTAAGCTCTGTGGCCAAGGTGTGTATCCTGGCTCGTACTTCCTTTCTTGCCAGTGTCAGCAGCCCAGGGTATCCAGTAGACTGGAGTCAGAAATGGGCCAGGACAGGAACTGCAGGTTTGGCTTCAGTTCAAAGCCCTGGCTGTTTCCTTATTCACTTTCTCCAGCTGGACCAATTTTCAAACTTGGATAAAGAAAAAGACAAACAGAAATAGATACACACACCAGCAGAGACAAAAACAGCAATTGCCAAGACTAAAACGGGGGAGGTGACAGGAAAGAGGCAGGAGTGGGTGGGGAGACTGGCCCCTGGCCCTGGTCAGGCTGCATAGCCTGGGCCCAGTTCCACGGAGGGCAAGGTCCCCTCACCTCGTGGGTGTGGGAGGTGGGTCTGGGTCTTCTAGGCAGTCTGAAAGTTCCTGGGAGACCACATCAGCACAAGCGGTCCCCAAGCCACCCATGGTCCTGACAGCTCATGAGTGGGTGCCTACCTCCATCTCCTCAGATCTTCTGGGTGGGACCCCTGACAGGGGCTGTCCTGGCTTCGCTGATCTACAACTTTATCCTGTTCCCTGACACCAAGACCCTGGCCCAGCGATTGGCCATCCTCACCGGCACCACAGAGGAGAAAGTGGAGGAGGTGGAGCCACAGAAGAAAGGCTCCCAGTCTGGTAAAGGGGACGCTGAAATGGAGAGTGTGTATGAGACCGTGTAGACCCTGGCCCTGCACTCAGGCTCCAAGAGCAAGCTGGCAGGTGGGCAATAGGCCTTGCAGGATCTGACCTTTCCCTGGGGGAAGGGGTTGCAGGGGGCTGGAGAGACCTGGTCTCTTGTCTTCATGGAGTGGGCCTAGGGGTGCCAGTCCCTGTCCTGGCGTTACATTTCTGGACTGAAAGGATCTGGGAGCAGACCTGTCCCCTTTTCACCCCGGCCTTCCCCTCTCTTAATGGGACAGAGCAGAGGGAAGTGGAGGACCTCATGATCGCTCTGACTTCTCTCACCCAACTCGACCTAGTGGGAGTCCTAGGCCTCCAGAGCCTCCCTGTCTTGGTGAAAAAAGGAACTGGAGACCAACGGCCACTGTGCTTGGACACTGAGGACTGCAGGGACCTCAGGAATGCCTACTTTTCATCCTACCCAGGAAATACTTTGGAAAGGAGAGGACAGGTTTCTTTAAAGAAAGTGGGCCCTGGGACAGTTCCTAAGCTCCTCAGAGGGACTTCTCTGCCCTTGGGTGCAGTTTGAGGACTATGGCTGCCTCTCAGATGGGCTCCCTGAGGACAGAGATTGCCCTCCCACAAGGTCCTTCTTCACTCTTCCAGATCACCAGGAGAGGAGCTAGCAAAGAGAAACAGGATATAAAAAGGGAGGCTTGGCATAGTAGTTAAGGTACTGGACTCCCACATGGTCGACCACGGTTTGTGTCCCAGACCTGGCGGCCTGAAACAGATGCTGGGCACGCATGTATGCACGCCCAAATCCCGAGAGCAGAATAGAGGGTCAGGAGAATAGAGGGGAACAGAGAATAGATGGCAGCGTGGCCATTCTCCCTTGGGGGTGATTTCTCACTTTCTGTCTCTCTGGCAAGTACACGCACCCTACAGCAAAAATATCTCAAAAACAAAAAAAGAAGGGAGGTTTAGGCCTGGCAAGCCTTTTCCAGGGTAGGCTCTCCCAGGAGTATGTCCCCCCTGCCCCCCACAGCCCTTCATCCACAGGAACAACCCTGAGAGGAAACCCCATCCCAGTCTTCAGTTCACGACCTGGGCCCGAAGAAGCCATCTCCAGCCTCGCTGCCGGCATTATCGAGATCCTCGAGAAAGCTGCTGAAAAAGTCCTAGGGATGGTAGGGACCCACGAATGACCCAAGATTTGCAGTTTGCTGCCTCTGAAGAACCACCACAGTCTGCACTGATTTTTTTTAATATTAAAGGATTGCTATAAATCTACTCTAACCAGAAGCAGGGTCCTTTCTGGACCTCAGTTTCCCCAGTGGTAAAATGGGCATAACCCTCCCCCAGGGACTGCTGTGAAAACAAATTAGAGATTGGAAAACTGCTTTTGGAAGTTAAAATGCTAGTAAACTACCCCAATAAATGATGATTTTGTTGCTATTACTGTTAATTATTGGGTTTGAATACAATTGCTGTTGATAATGAGAGGGAGGAGGGAAGAAGGGAGAGGGAAGTAAGTGAGAGAAAGGGAAAAGAGGAGGTTGTTCTCATTTCACTGGGACTACTTCCAGGGGCCCCCCCTCCCTCTCTCCTAGGTCTGCTGACCTGGGAGCTTTGTGAGTGAGGAGGGTTGAGGGAGGAACCCAGGAATTAAGAGATAAACCAATAAAAGTCAGTTCTCATCTCTATGGCACCCATCACCATGGTACCCTCAAGTGTAGCAACCAAATCCATAAAAAAGATAAGTCCTTTTCCCTGATGTCTCCCAAGGGGCTGGGGCTGGGGGGTGAGCTGCCAAAGTTTTTCAAGGACAGGGTAACAGGCCCAGCCTCTGACTGGTGCAGTAACTGAGTCCCCGATGCTTGTGACCCCCGAGGCTGTGCTCAGCATCCAGTAATGTCGGTGCAGAGAACTACACACATCTCTCCAGGCTGGGGCTCACTTATCCATCTTCACAATCTCTGAGCCCAGGGCTCCCTGTGCCCTTTTATGAGCAGGGACAGCTGAGGCGCATGTATGTGGGCAGGCGTGTATGTGAGTACAGAGGATGACTGACTGGAGGTCACCCAGCTCAGAAGCATTGACCCGCTAAGGTCTTAGAATTTTCCCAAAACAGTCCCAAGGGGCTCTATGGGCTGCAGTCACAGGAAGAAAGGAAGGGGAAGGGGCATGAAGGTGGAGCTCCTGCACTGGCTCTTCAGCTCCTTGACAAATTATCTCTGTGTTCCCAGAGCCAAGCACACACTGGGTGCTCAATGAAAGTTTGACGAATGAATGACCAAGGCTGGGTGGCTGGGGAGGCAGTAATTGATCAAGAGAAGGAAAATTCAAGTTACAGCTCCAAATGAGTCAAAATGACAGCAGCCGAGCAGCCTGTGCTTCTAGGTAAAGCTAGGAAGAAGGTGCCACACCAGACACTTGAATCTCCACTCACTACTCCAGGGCAGGGTCTGTAAATTCTGTCCCAGGAATTTAAGGACTAAAAGATTATTTCCAACTCTCAAAGAAAAAAGGGGGGGGGGGGGGAACCAGCAGTTAGCGTAATGGCTATGTCGCTGGACTCCCACGTAGTCGACCGCGGTTCGCGTCTCGGACCCGGTGGCTTACAACTCACGCCGGGCTCGTGTGCGTGCGTGCCCAAGATCCCGAGAGGAGAATGGAGGAGAAGGGATTGCGGCGTGACCATCCCCCCTGGGGGGTGATTTCTCGCTTTCTGTCTCTCTGTCTGTCTCTGTCTGTCTGGCGAGCGCACGCGCCCTATAGAGGAAAACCTCTCAAAAAAAAAAAAAAAAGAAAAAAAGGGGGGGGGACCAGCAGTTAGCGTAATGGCTATGTCGCTGGACGCCCATGTAGCCCACTGTGGTTCGAGTCCCGGACCCGGTGGCTTAAACTCACGCCGGGCACGTGTGCGTGCATGCCCAAGATCCCAAGAGGAGAATGGAGGAGAAGGGATTGCGGCATGGCCATCCCCCCTGGGGGTTGATTTCTCGTTTTCTATCTCTCTGGCGAGCGCACGCGCCCTATAGCAAAAAAATCTCTCAAAAAAATTAAATAAATAAAAGATCATTTGCGTAAAGAGAAAACTGGGGGACTGTTTTCACTAGTGGTCCTTTAAAACTGTTCTCTGTCCAGATAGGCTAGAGAGGAGGAGCTAGGTTTCATGACAATTAAGGAACTAGGTTAGAATCTGAAGAGCATCGAAGGTTAGCAACAGAAATACATAACCAAAGGTTAGCTTCTCCTTCTCTGGAGCCCTTTACTAGGACAGCAGGCCATCTGTTTGGAGGAGGGAAGGGCTGGCCTTTGGTGAGCTGAATCTCAGCGGTTCCAGCTGGGGACACAGGCTTCATCATCACAGACCCTTGGCCTGGGTGGAGGAGGGAGCATGGGGAGGACAGAGACCCACCCGGGAGGCCCTTGGTGTTCATTCCCTTCCTCTTGTTTGTCAGGGGAAGTTTTTAATTAATGGTGTGTAATCTGATCTGGCCCTTCTCCCTGCTGAGCACTGCCTTCAATCAGTGGAGCCATCTGCAATTGCAATTCATAATTCTCCCAAAAGGGAGGGGGACTCAGAACGGGTGCCTCGGTGATTAATACAATTAGCCTTTTATGTTGATGATTGTCTTAGCAGGAGCAGATGATGTGGAGCCCAGAGCCTAGGCGGTCGCTTTCAGACTGGCTGGCAGGAAGCCCCTATCCACTTCCCACCCCCGCTGTTCGCTGTTCATCTTTAACCTGTTACCTCCAGGTATAAAGAGGACAGGCCTAACCAGGGACCAGACTGTACAAGGAGGGAAAGTCCAGTCCCTGGGTCACATTTGGTCTCCTAAGAACAAGGGAAAAGCACAATGATCTGGAGACTGACTTTCCCAAGAAAATTATTTTGACCTAAAGGATTCTGTGCAACAATGTGGTTGTTGTTTTAGAGTTTAAATACAAATTCGGGCACTTACTAGCTGTGTGAACTTAAGCAAGTAACTTAAGGATCCTGAGATTTGCCTTACTCATCTAGGAAATATCAAAAGGATGCTGGAAGAGCTACATGAAAAATGCGTAGTTAGCAACACTCTGACCTCAGGCAATGGGAGCTATCCTTCCCACTGTCATCATGGTAGGGCCCACTCCGTCTTCCATGAGCTCAACTGCTTCCTCTGAAGTTTCTAATGAGTGCTAGGCTATTACTGAAAAAGGGACCCTTCCTGCCCATACCCAGGCTTAGCTTGAGCTAAGGAGTGTGTGTTTGTGGGTGAGGGGATCCCAGAGGAAACAGAATTCAAGAATCAAACCCAAGAAAGAAATAAAGGCCTTCGAACAGAGAAGTGGAGCATAGGCAAGATCATAGCAGAAGGTGATCTTGAGGCAAGATTCAGACAATGAGAGGAAGGGGAAGGTGGGAGTGGGGAAGGGTGAAAAGCAGCAAGGCTTTGAGGGAGGGTCTGGAATTTGGCATGAAAGCTAAGTAAACAGAAAGGGAGCTGTCATCAGAACTGAAGGTTAAAGGAGTAGCTGACCAAAATCACTGTGATCTAATAAGGAGGTCAAGTGCTCTGGAATAAGCCGATCCAGGTCTTGATGGGAAACTCCACTGGGTCAGAGGAGGGTAAGACCTTAGTCCCTCTTGTCCCATAGCACTGTTCTCCAACAGCACCAGGGAGTACAGCAAACAGGGCCGAGGACAGAAGGCCAGATACAGAGAGATTTTTAACCTGACTCCAGCAATGTCAGAGAAGACAGCGGGAGGGAAGAAGTTAAGGGCTAATCAAGATGAAGCACTGGGCCAAGCTGTGGCCACTCTGGGCAGCTGTGGTGGGGGGTCAGCACAGCCAAGATCTGTAATCACTTCTCAAGAACAGGCAGCTACATTACAGCACTGCCACACATTCAAAAAAGCTGGGGAGGTGAGGCACAGTCAGTGAAGGGGGTTTACAAGAGTGGGGAATCCAATGGCATTAATGTACTGCAGTTAATGGGCAGAAAGGGGTAAAACAATGTTTTGGATCTTTGATTAGGCAGATGAAGGGGCAACCCATTACCAGGTCTGGGACCATAACTTGTACCCCACCCCTGTGACAGATGGAACAAGGTCCAACCAGGCCAAGTCCAGCCTGTTTTCAGAGAAGAGGCCAGAACAGCAGGCAGGGTGTTTGGTTCTGGAGCAACAGGTTGGTGGTGCTTCCTCTGCCTGAAAACGTGCTTCTGGTCCCTCTCTCGCTGCCATTCATCCTGGGTTCCAGCTTGAAGGTCGTGCCCTTTAAGGCTCTCTTAAGGCTCCTGCTCCCTCCTCTGAGCTCCCACAGTACCCTGCACCTCCTCTATCCTGGCATAGAACACAATACCTCTTGTCAACCTGAACAAGACCTTCTTAAAATTATTGTCTACTTCTCATTTCAGGGCACGAAGTTCCTTAACTCTACTATCTGAATGGTGAGACAGGCTCCACCCACCCGCCTCTTTGTTTTTTTGTCAGGCCCCCAAATCATGGCTTTCCAGTTTCAAGGGAGGAAAGATCTTCCTCTGATAATTTGGATTTGGTGAGCAAATTGAACAAAGGGTTGCAATAAGCACTAACATTCCCCCCGCCCAAGCAGAATTTCCAACACTTCTCATGACCTGTGCTAAGTATCCTGACCTACTGTTTGCATCATAGCATCCCTGATTCACAATGGTTTTCTCATTCCCTCATCCAGGAGTCACATGTAATGGCTCTGGGGATCATGACTAGCCCAGGTTTTTATACTGTTCTACACATGGCTTGTCTGCTTCTCTGTGCCAGATGTCTTTGGGTTGAGCCTTGGTTTCTCTGCTTTTCCTGTGTTGTGGCTTCCCTCAAACCTCGGGAACGCCTTGTTTTAGTCTCTTTTTGACCATAGCAAAGCAGCAGGTTTCCTGGCTTGCACATCTGATCCAGTCAACATCCTATCTCATGTCAACAGCTAACACCTCCAACCCAAACAACACTGATTATAATAGGCACTGCCAAGAAAAAATAGTTCTATTTTATATTTGTAAAATGCCATTGATGATATAATGTCCCAATTCGCAGAGATACCAACAATATATATATTTTTAAAGAATTATTTCATTAAACTTTGTTTTAATTTGACCAGAGAGGGACACAGTGAAAGAGAGAGGGAGTGAAAGTGAGAAAGCAAGCCACCAAGTCCAGGACTCAAACCACGGTCAGCCATGTGGGAGTCCAGTGCCCTTAACCGCCATGCTACCTGCCAGCCCCATTAACAATATTTTTTTTTTCATGCTTTGCCACTTTATTATCTTTTTTTTATTACATTGAATTACATATAACTTTACAGTGTATTACATTGCTTTTTCAAAAGGGAATGCCATGCATGTCAGTCAGTACAGAGACATTAATCTCCCCGCTTCAACATTCAATATCTTTCCTATGTTTCCCCAATCATTATTATTATTCTAATTATTTTTTATGATAAACATGATTTTTTTTTTTTTCCAATGATCAGATCATAAAGTTCCCAACAATAGGGAACGTAGACTCCACTCAGGGCTGGACCAAGGGTGGGTCTCATGCAGCCCCGTAATGTAGGTGAATCTCCATGGAACACAGTTTCAGGAACACGGCTCAGGAAAGCTGAGACGGCCATCAGCTGATGCGGCACGCGGGGCAGACCCCGTTTCCGTAGTGTAGTGGTTATCACGTTCGCCTAACAATATTTTTAAAGCACATCTTACAATCAGTTAAATGATCGTTTCTCTCCTTCAAATCTTGACCCCTTAAATCAGGTTTTAATTACAAAAGGAATGGAAGGCCAAAGTGGGGACCATACTGGAAGGTCTCAAGTCTCAAGGGATGAACACCACTGGCCTCATATGCTCTCAGTCCTGCACATGTTGCCATTCCCGTAAGTACTCGGGCCACACTTCACGGCAGACATCTCCCCTCCCACAGTGCCAGGGAGTCTACTGAAGAGAACCTCACTTTTTTCATGGAGGCAAAACAAAACACAAACCACACCGAGCTGGGACCACAACTTTGAGGCAATAATGGCCTAGCACTTCAATACCATTTATTCAGCTACTTCCCACCTCACCAGGTTATCTTTCCCAGAGACTCCAGAGCAGTGTCATGAGAAGATGCAGAGATTAGTCATTTCCTCCTAATCGGGCTAAGACAGCTCCGTTAAGCTGGCGACTGCAGGCAGTTCCCGTTAAAGCAAAGCAGCTGGAAAGGGCTTAGCCCTTTAATGCCAGCAGCTGTATCTCCGCGGTGCGGCTGCTCTGCTGAGGGGCTGGATTCTGTCCAGAAGCATCAGGCATTTAGCCCTAGTCAATGTACATTAACCTAGGAGGAAAGCACGGCCTGCTCCCTGGGAGAAGGGGAGGTGGTTCATTTAAGCACCTCCACCCTCAGGCTTTGCTTTTCAATGAGGAAGAAAAATCCCAGCCCCTTCTGTTTTTCTCTACTAAAATCTGGACAAACTATATCATCTTTCAGGCAGAAAGAGCTTTCTCGGTGGTAGAAGCAACTCCATTTAAAGACTCATCTAAAGACATCCACTTGTGGGTACCAGCAGTTAGCATAATGGCTGTGTCACTGGACTCCCACGTAGTCGACCGTGGTTCGCGTCCTGGACCCGGTGGCTTAGAACTCACGCCGGGTGGCTGGGTGCGTGTGCGTGCATGCCCAAGATCCCGAGAGGAGAATGGAGGAGAAGGGATTGCGGCCTGACCATCCCCCCTGGGGGGTGATTTCTCACTTTCTGTCTCTATGTCTCTGTCTGTCTGGCAAGCGCTCGCACCCTATAGTAAAAACCTCTCCAAAAAGAAAAAAAAAAAGACAGATCCACTTGTTAGTTTTGACAATGAAAATAATTTAGGCCACTAACCACTCAGACTCGTGCTCCTCTGAGCTGTTTGATTTTTCCCTCTCAAGTCTAAAGTATTCTTCCGATCCTAGGTGTGCACACATGTGGACACAATAGATGACTACCTCTGCTTAGAGAGCACTGAATCCTAGGGCTGATGAGGGAAAAAGCTGAACGGCTCTCAGAAAGTCCTGGCACAGAGCAGGCAGCTGGAGAGAGATCACTTGAAGACTCCTTACTCTAAGCCAGATGGTGAACATGAGATGGGGTGAGAGCTAATGCCACTCAGGGGGACAGCCAATAAGCTAATCCGCCGACACGTTACTAGGAACAAGCTGATGGATTTGGCTCAGAGACTTGCCTGTCCCTTGCGTTTGAGCTTCAGAGCACATGGGATGCATGTGGGTGGCATGCCAACGAACTATCACTGGAGCAATCTACAGCCCTCACCCAAGCATGTCTTTTTCTCTTCCACAGAAAACAGTCCCACACCACCAAAACTATGTCTTCCATTCTGATAGGCAATAACCTCAGCCACTAGGAAATTCTATCCCAAATGCTCTCCCCAGTAGCAGAGGCCTCCCCATTCTTTCTGGGTCATCTGTTGATAGTCAGTCCATTACTATAACTGACAGTCCTCAGTAGGAATCTATGATTCTAGATCGGGTGTGACTTACCAAAGTTCTTACACTAATAGAAAGAACTCCTGAAATGTAAATGAGCCTTTCTCTATAGTTCTATTCATTTTATAGTTGCTCACTTTGCAAAACAAGGTCCTTCCTTGAAGGGCCAGCAGGTGGTGTGGTGGTTAGCTGGACTCCTATATGGCTGACCACAGTTTAATTCCCAGACCGGGTGGCTTGTTTTCTCATTCTTTCTCTCTCTGGTGGGTGCAAGGGCCCCGTAGCAAACTAAAAAAGATAAATAAAATTAAATATATATTTTTTTATTTTAGAAAGTTTTTATTTTTTTAAATCAATTTTTTAAGAGAGATTTTTATTATGGGGCACATGCACTCGTAGGAGAGAAAGAAAAAGACAGAAACAGAAAGAGACATTTTTGCTATAGGGCATGGATGCTCTCCAGAAAGACAGACAGAAAGTGAGAAATCATCCCCTATGAGGAGATGGCCATGCGGCAATCCTGTCTCCATTTTCCTCCCAGGATCCTTGGCACGCACGCATACGCGCTTGGCATGATTCTGAAGCCACCAGGTCTGGGACTCAAACCACAGTCAGCCATGTGGGAGTCCAGCAACATAACTGCTATGCCATCTGCTGATCCCAAAGTTAAATAGTTCTCCAAAAAAAAAAGATCTTTCCTTGCATGGGATACAAATAACACTGGCTCTGGACCAGCAGTTTGTGTAATGGCTATGTCACTGGACTCCCACGTGGTCGACAGTGGTTCGAGTCCCAGACTCAAGCCGGGTGTGTGTGCATGTGTGCCCAAGATCCCAAGAGGAAAATGGAGGAGAAGGGTTTGCAGTGTGGCCATCCCCATGGGAGGGGTGATTTCTTACTTTCTGTCTCTCTGTCTTTCTGGTGAGCACACACACCCTATAGCAAAAACCTCTCAAAAAAAAAAACTACAAAAAAATAAAAAAAGCAAACAAACAAAAAACCCACACTGGCTCCAAGTAAAGACCTTTACTAGGATTTGAAGTACCTAATAACACATCAACAGGCCCCACAATGCTAAAGAAGCCTGCCAATGAGTACTATGGCTTCAAAGAGCTATAATTTACAGGTTATAATGCCAGGTAAATGATACATTAGTTTGTGGGACTCTGGGCAAAATCATCCCTCTGAATTTGCCAACTGGGATAATAGCAACCCGTCCTGCCCACCTGACATGTGTGTGATGGGATCAAATAAGATGATAAATGAAAGCACACTGTATGTGGTAAATCACCATATTAAAATTTCCAGAAATTTTATGGGGAATCAGTTCTTAATCCCATCTTCTGTGATGACCACAGAAGATATTAACTGGCAAGTGCTTTATTGGAAGTCTAAATATCCATTCCATTTACATGGGTCTGAGTCTAGCACACAGATGGTGCCCAACTGTGCGAGATATGAGAGTAATGCTGATTTAAAAAAAAGAAAGAAAAGAAACAAAAACAATGCAGCTAAATGAAGCCTGGCAAGAGGTACAGAGGGAGAATATAGACAAAAGGGAAAATTCCCGGTTCTAACTACCAGTCCCTATAAAGTGGTCTTCTTCTTCACCCGACAGCAGAGGACAAGCTCCCACACACTACAAGGTTATTCCTGGTGACGTCAAGCTGCCTTCTGCCTGACTTTGTGAAAAGAAACCATCAACAAAGACAGGTTTGGGAACCAGCGTCTAATAAATAACACAAGTTAGGTACCTTCTGACCTCATGCCTTCACTTATTTACAAAATATACCAGCTTCAGAGAGCACATAATAAAATTACTAAGTTCTTAGGTTAAGTGGCCATTCTCTAAACCGTTTACACTGAAAGCACAACGGCTAACATGCCCAACTCTGCATGCTTTAAAGCTTTTCACACCAGTATCTGAAAACTGAGTCACCACCAAGACTATCATCAAAGCACATTTTAATGGAGAACCTAGGGTGTGAGCCACACTGATTCAAATGCTGAACTCTGTGCCCCCCTTGCTTCTCAAATCTGGACGTCCACAACAGCTTTCCCTGCTCATGCTGAAAACCCAAGAAAAGGTGGTATATGATAGATTAATAAAACAACTTGGGGCCAGCAGGTGGTGTGGTGGTTAAGGGCAATGGGCTTCTACATGGCTAACCACAGTTCAAATCCTGGACCTGGCAGCTTGCTGGTCCAGCTCTCTCTCTCTCTGGTCAAATTGAATAATAATACATAAAATTAAATCTTTAAAAGGAAAACAACATGGCATACCAGGTATAGTGGTCCCCCAAATGCCTTCACACTAGGAAGTCATATATCATACATCTATGTATGTGTATATATGTCTGTCTATCTAAAGTTTGAGGCAGGCAGGTGGGCCCTACCATAACAACAAAAAAACAAGCCTGTATCTTTTCTTCTGCACTCACTTAGTTCTTGTCATTTTGTGCTACCCAATAATTTAAGTATAAACTTAAGAACACAAGACCTCTATCAATGCCACAGGTTTAGTTCACAAAAATGACTCTTTTTTCCCTAGTACATATCTGTCCACCCTAAAGTAGTCTAGTCAAAACTCAATATGGCTTCTTGCCTTCTTTTTCTGCAAGCAATGAATCTACCTGAAGAGAAATGAATAAACATCCAGTAATAGGGAACAGGAGATGGTGTAATGGTTATGTCACTGGACTCCCATGTAATTGACCACAGTCCAAGTCCTGGATCCAGCAGTTTAAAACTCACGCCAGGCATGTGTGCATGCATGCCCAAAATCCCAAGAGAATAGAGAAGGGATTGCTGTGTAGCCGTCCCCACGGGATGTGATTTCTCACTTTTTCCTCTGTCTCTCTGGTGAGTACATGTGTACTATACAAAAATCTCTCTTAAAAAAAAAAAAACAAAACAAACAAAAAAAAACCCCTCAGTAATAAACACAAATTATTCCTGCTGAATCAAACCATGTAATGCTTGCCACTTAAACATCAGGACCAGCAATTAGCATAATGGCTATGTCGCTGGACTCCCATGTAGTCAATCGTGCTTCGAGTCCCAGACCAGTGGCTTAAACTCTCGCTGGGCACGTGTGCATGCGTGCGTGCCTGAGATCCCAAGAGGAGAATGGAGAAGGGATTGCGGTGTGGCCATCTCCCCTGGGGGTGATTTCTAGCTTTCTGACTCTCTGTCTCTTTCTGTCTTTCTGGTGACCGCATGTGCCCTATAGCAAAAACCTCTCCAAAAAATAAAAATAAAATAAATAAACATCAAACTCAGGAGTCTGACATAGACTGGGCAGAACAGAGAAAAATTCCATGATTTAAAGATTCCAGTTATCAGACTAACCCCATAGCACAGTGGTTAAAAAAGCTAAGCAGTTAGCGTAATGGCTGTTGCTGGACTCCAATGTAGTCGACTGCGGTTCGCGTCCCGGACCCGGTGGCTTAAAACTCACGCTGGGCGCATGTGTATGCATGCCCAAGATCCTGAGAGGAGAATGGAGGAGAAGGGATTGCGGCATGGCCATCCCCCCTGGGGGGTGATTTCTCGCTTTCTATCTCTTTGTCTCTCTGTCTGGCGAGTGCATGCGCCCTATAGCAAAAACCTCTCCAAAAAAAGAAAAGCCAGATACCACACAGCTAACCACAGTTCAAATCCTGGCCCCAGCAGTTTTCTTTTTGTTGTCGTTGTTTTAAAAGTTTATTCTTGGGAACCAGCAGTTAGCGTAATGGCTATGTCGCTGGACTCCCACGTAGTCGACCGCGGTTCACGTCCCGGACCCGGTGGCTTAAAACTCACGCTGGGCACGTGTGCGTGCGTGCCCAAGATCCCGAGAGGAGAATGGAGGAGAAGGGATTGTGGCGTGATCATCCCCTCTGGGGGGTGATTTCTCGCTTTCTGTCTCTCTCTCTGTCTGGCGAGTGCACGCGCCCTATAGAGAAAACCTCTCCAAAAAAAAAAAATGTACAACGCATTCTAAGACAACACTTCATTCTAGCTGTAGCTGCTATGGTGGGGAATCCAGATGTTTAAATAGGAAAGGAATCAAGGGTGGTCGCCATGGTCCAGACACGAGGAGCACCTTACTTCTTGCCAGATTTCTTAATTCCACCTGAGGCCAGGGGGCCCTTCCCTGCCGCCTTCGCTTTTAGCTCCTTGTGCTTCTTCTGCTCTTTTTGCTTCTGCTTCAAAGCCTTATCTTCCTCGTCCATCTCCTTGGCATGCTTCTTGGGCTGTTTCAGGGGCTTCTTCTTGCCACCTTTGTGGCCAGACATCGCGCCTGCCAACCCTCTCCCACACTCTGCCACCGGAAATGGAGCCTCCCCAGCAGTTTAATAAATGTGTTTGTGCATGTTCAAAATCCTGACAGGTTGGAGAAATGGAGGAGGAAGGGGCTGCAATGTGACCACGCCCCATGGAGGGGGATGCTTTCTCTCCGGCAAGTACACATGCCCTCTGGCATTAAAATATAAAAGTCTGGTTATTAGCAAAGGGGATAGTAAAGGCAGAGTAAGAGGCATCAGCATCAGATAGGGGTTGGAGGGGCCAGCAGATGGGTAGCAGTTTCGTTGTTAGACTCCCACATGGTTGAGTACAGTTAAGAGTTCTGGACTTGGTGGCTTGAAAATCATGTCAGGCACATGTGTGTACATGCCCAAGATCCCAAGAGGAGAATGGAGGAGAAGGGACTGTGATGTGGCCATCCTGGGGGGGATGGTGATTTCTCACTTCCCCTGTCTCTGTCTACCTCCAGCAAGTGCACCTGTCCTAAGGCAAAACACTTTTTTTTTTTTTTTTTTTTTTTTAAAAAAAAAGGAAGGGTTAGGAAAAAAAGACAGGGATACCAGCCACTGCCACTCCAAAGCACTGGACCCCTTCCCTTTCCACAGATCTTATACATCGAAGATGTCTAGTTAATGAAAAAGCCCTTGAAAGCCAAGCTATTCCATATTAAGTAGTGTAAAGAAGTTCAAGGAGAGTAAATACTTCCCTTTGCTGATGTCAGAATTACTTTCGTGGCTAAGGTCTCTTGGCCTAGCCCAAAACCTGAGCAACTGGCTGCCAACATTTGACATGCAGGACCATTTCCTTTTCGTTAATGGGCCATCAGTTCCCACATAGGGTAGTCTTGCCTTCCCTAACGTTTACAATCCATTTACTCCCTCTACATTAGTAACTTAAAATGTACCTTGGGGAGACACTACAGAACAGCAAATATGGAGACAGGCCAACACCAGGCTTGCAAAAACCTAAGAAAAGAGGTAGCTTCTAGAACAAAGTTAGAAAAATAAAGCCCAGTAGGCGCGTGTGTGAAGGGGAAGGGGGAGGGGACAGGGGACCCATCTTCTGTCAATTTGCTGAGGCAGATGGGCCCTGCTGTGAGAGCTGCCCCCTCCTGGGAAAAAAGCCAGTAGGTTGCCTCCTCTCTCCACGGTTACATATTAAGCCTGCAACTGTTTACGTTCAATCTCAGATACATTCTGTTCACCAGCTTCAGAGTTCCAAGTGCAGGTGCCCTCAGTTAATCATCCCAGCTCACTCCAGAGTCACTTCCAGCAGTGAAGGATGTTCCAGGCAGCCAGCCAGCCAAAGGCGATTTTTTTTTTTTTTAATCTGCACCATTCTGGTCCCTAAAGACTCGTTTATAAAGTTTGTTTTTTGTTTAAAGTAGTTTCTTCAAACAAGACGGTAAGTCAGGACAAATCTAGGATTCCAGTTTGGACAGAGGAAGAGAGTAAATGAGAAATGAAGAAATCAAACTTCTGGTAATGGTAAGGTTAGGACAGGTCTAGAGAGTGGGAAATGGGGATGAACAATAGAATCCGAACACTTCGGAAAGAAAATATGTTCTAAAAGAGGTTGAAGGTTACCTCCCAGGGCAAAAAAAAAAAAAAATCAACCTTATGTTCATTTTGAAAAAACTATTTACTTTTTTCCAAATATTCTTCCGAATGTGTTTTACAAACAAGGGTCAGTATGAGTCAGAAACATTCTATAGAACAAAACCATTTTTATAGACATTGTGAATAATTCTAATGGGAGAAAACACTCATATTCATCTAGATGTGGCTATGTTCCACGGGAAAATTTCAGCATCCAAAGTGCAAAGACGGAATGACTGGCTTTTCTTGCCACATGAAATATTAACACTCTTCTCTTACAGCCTACACTAAGTTGTTAGCTGGGATGCCAAACAGATGACATACTGACCTTTAGAAGTGGTGCTCCACTGGACAAGGTGGAAAAGGTGTCAAGCAATGGAATGCATTCAACTTTGAAAGAATAAACTGACTTTGACCCCAGTCAAACCCAAAGTCCAGCTAGCAACCAATTATTGATAAATACAAGTTGAAGTATCATATTGATAAGGTTGTGCCACTTAACGTTATTAAGACCTAATCAATCCAAATTAAAGCTAAGCATACTCCCATCACTAGTTCCGTCCTCGATTTAATCCAATTTTATGAAAGCTCCATGTTATAGTTCAATTCATAATGGGGGAAGGAGAATGTAGGCATTCTCAGAAGGAGCCATCCTAAATCAATACTCTGTCCAACCCTCTTTTTTATACCCTGCCCGCCCATTTCCCACCCTGAGACAAGTTAGTCTTACCAGAGATAGGGTTTCTATCATTGTCTCATGGAAATTATTCTAAATGACACCAGAGAAAGGCCACTATTCCATGAGCAGCATTTGGCTTTAAGCCAAAGGGATACCCCTTGTCCTAAAAGGAATCACAACAAATTCCATACTATCTCTTCTATCCCTGTAAAGATCTCCCACCATTGACCAGCATAAGCTGCTATTATGTTACTTGAGAAGGAGAGGGAGATATATATATATATATATATATATATAGTTTTAATAAAACCCTCATGCACAATTAAACTTGATTAAAAGCCTGGAGAATGCTAAAAGGAATAATGAGTACAGGAGGCTGCAGAGCAGAGTACAGGTGTGCCCTTTCTTGCAGTTGGTAAATGCTGGCAAGTAATAGGCAAATATGACTTCACTTGAGCATTGGAGAAGCAAAAAAGTTGCCTTGTCGCCCCAGGTTGGTAGTAGACTTGCTTTTGCTCCCAAATCTAAAAAGAGAGAGAGAATGAACTGAAAAAGCATTCTACCAAATAATGATGAATAAACAACTATATTAAACTGATATGATCAACTAAAAAGAAATCCCAATTTATTTCATAAGGTACACTTAATCACCTGAAAAAGAAGGGATCCTGGGATGCCAGCAAATGGCATAGCAGTTATATCAATGGACTCCCACATGGCCTACTGTGGTTCGAGTCCTGGACCCAGTGGCTTGAAAACTCAATGCTGGGCACGTGTGTGTACTTGCCCAAGATCCCAGGAGAAGAATGAAGGATAAGGGATTATGTTGTGGCCACCTCCCCCAGGTGGTGATTTTTTTTCCCCCTCTCTTTGTCTGTCTCTCTGGTAAGCATGTGTGTCCTGAGGCAAAAACCTCTTTAAAAAAAAAAAGGAGGTGGGGAACTTGGGCTAGCTCCACGGCCTAGTTGTTAAGGCAGCCAGATACCACATGGCTGACAGTGTGGTTTGAGTCCCAGGCCTACTGGCTTCGGAAACATACTAGGAACATGTGCAGGTGTGCCTGAAATTCCAAAAGGAGGAAGAATGGAGGAGACGGGATTATGGTATGACCAGTCCCTTTCTCCTCTTCCTCTGAGGACATGCAAACTCTAGCAAAAGAAAAAGAAAAGAGGATCCTGATGGGTCCAGGTTTCCTTTTGGAGTCTAAATACTAATTAAATTATAACTCGATTTTTCTTTCAATAAGGTTTAATACAATGGTAAAGAAGACTAAAAAGCAATCATCTTTTATTTCCTAAGAAATACAATACTGCATACCTGGGAGTGTTCTTGGTGAGGGTGGAGCGAACTCTCTGTGACAGGGAGCTAGATGAAGGAGTCTTGAGAAGCTGATGTTCAGGAGTCGTCACAGGCCCCAGTAAACTCACTTTAGACATATTTTTAAAAGAGAAAAAATAAAGCACATTTATGGATGGCCAGTTTTAAGTTGATTGGGGTGGTGGTTAAGGTACTGGAATCACACATGGATAATTGCAGTTTGAGTCACATACTTGGTAGCTTGCTCTTCTACATTCTCAATTTCAATCTCTCTCTCTAACCCTCCTTGGTGAATGCACATGTCTTATAGCAAATTTAAATAATAGATAAAATTAAATAAATAATTCTTAAGAAATAGAACTAAGGTGGAACAGCAGATGGCATAGTAGTTATGTCGCTGGACTCCCACATAGTTGACTATGGTTCAAGCCCCAGACCAGGCAGCTTAAAACTCAAGCATGTGTGCATGCATGCCCAAAATCCCAAGAGAAGAATGAAAGAGAAGGGATTGTGGCATGGCCATCCCCCCAACGGGTGATTTCTCGCTTTCTGTCTCTCTTTCTCTCTCTCCAGGGAGCACATGCATCCAAGAAAGAAAAAAAGAAAGAAAGAACGAATGAAAGAATGAACAAACGAAAGAAAGAACAAACAAAAGAAAGAAAGAGAGAAAGAAAGAAAGAAAGAAAGAGAGAAAGAAAGGAAGAAAGAAAAGGTTAAACACCTAGCAATGTCTAGATAGTTTTTTTTTTTTAAAGAACAGTCCTTTTTTTATAATTATTTATTTAATTTTATTTAGTCACTCATTTATTTTAATTTGACCAGAGAGAGACACAGAAGAGGGAAGAGAGAGGGGGAAAGTGAGAAAGGAAGCCACCAGGTCCAGGACTCGAACCGTGGTCGGCCATGTGGGAGTGTCCAGCACCTTAACCACCACGCCACCTGCTGGTCCCCCGATAGATCATTTTTTGTCATAATCTTGTAACACAATAGTGTATGCTTTGAATTATGCAGGCAACAACTACTCAACAAATGGCTGACATTCACTTTCTGACTTAAGCCGTTCTCAAACTCCAAACTGCACAAATCTAACATCTTAGTGTTTTTTTCCTATACTAAAAGAAACAATATGCTCTCTTAAAAAGGGGAAGGGGGCTCACAGGTGGGGTGGGGGTTAAGGGCACTGGACTGCCACGCGGCCAACCACGGTTTGAGCCATAGACCAGGCAGCTTGCTTTCTCACATTCTCTCTCTCTCTCTCTGGTCAAATTAAAATACATAAAGTTAAATAAAATAATTCTTTAAAAAATAAACTTGTAATAATGAAAGAACAGGTTTCCACTGCCAGTGAGTTGGAAAGAAATCAGACTAGGGACCAGCAGTTGGTGTAATGGCTATGTCACTGGACTCCCATGTAGTTGACCTTGGTTTGAGTCCTGGACATGGTGGCTTAAACTCACGCCGGGTGTGTGTGCGTGCGTGACCAAGATCCTGGGAAGAGAATGGAGGAGAAGGGACTGTGGCATGGCCATCCCCCCTCGGGGGGTGATTTCTCGTTTTCTGTCTCTGTCTCTGTCTTCTGGCAAGTGCACACGCCCTATAGCAAAAATCTCTCCAAAAAAAAAAAAGAAAAGAAAAGAAAAAAAACCAGCCATTACACAAAATCATTGGTGGCAAGATAAACTGGAAAAAGCTTTTAAGAAACCAAGTGGATAAAATATAATCAAGGAAATATAAAAATGTTCAAGTTCTTTAATTCAGTGATTCTTACTACTGAGAATTTAAAAATCATTAGGAGATACAAAGGGTAAATACATATAATGTCGGATGCAGCATTATTTGTAATTATAAAAGTTTTTAAATGGCAATAATAGAACATATTTAGCTAGTTTACAACCATAAAAATGATAAAACTAGGAGTATACAAGGGGTTGAAATAGTTCGTGGAAAAATGGAATTCAAATATGTTTATTTATTTGAGAGTGTGCGATAGAGCACATATGCTTGCCAGAGAGACAGAAAGTGAGGCATCACCTCCCGGGGGGATGGCCACACCACAATGCCTTCTTCTCCATTCTCCTCTTAGGATTTTGGGCATGCATGCACACGCACCTGGTGTGAGTTTCAAGCCACTGGGTCTGGGACTCAAACCATAGTTGGGCACATGGGAGTCCAACACCTTAACCACTACACTACATGCTGGCCCAAAAGTATGACTTTATTTTGATGCAAACAAATTTGAAATCCATACAGTTTTTCATAACACGTATTTTCCCATGAACTTTTTGAAAACTTCACATGCAGTAATAAAAAAATTCTATAATATACTAAATGAAATGAGAACAAATTATATCTAAACTAGTATTGCATCTGTATAAAAATACATCTATATAGATTTTTTTTAAAAAAGGAGAGTATGAAAAAGTGAAAAGATACATCAGGATGGCAGAACTGTACAAGTTTTCCTTTCATGTCAAGATTTTCTTTAAAAATTTAATTTTTATTGGGACCAGCAGTTAGCGTAATGGCTATGTCGTTGGACTCCCATGTCGTCGACCGCAGTTTGTGTCCTGGACCCGGTGGTTTAAAACTCAAGCCAGGCGTGTTTGTGTGCTGTGCCCAAGATCCCGAGAGGAGAATGGAGGAGAAGGGATTGTGGTGTGCCCATTTGCCCTGGGGGGTGATTTCTCGCTTTCTCTCTGTCTCTCTCTTGTCTGTCTGGAGAGCGCATGTGCCCTATAGCAAAAACCTCTCCAAAAAAAAAAAAAAAAATTTAATTTTTATTGAAGAATACAAATTTCAAACAATTTTAAGCAAAGGCCAAGAGAAAGCATTTGACCAAAAATATACAGGGAATCAAGTTCCAAAGAAGCACAACTTAGAGGCCTTACCTTTAACATCAGGTGTCTGTGGTGTTGAAAAGGCATTTGAGTTTTCGATGACATGTAAGGGGTCAATGTTCTCTTGCTCCACCATCATGAACTGACTCCAATATTCCAGAGGCAATGAAAGCAGGCGCTCTACCACCTAGAAGTCACCAAATATGTTAGCCAACTTCCAAAGCTCAGGACTGACTTCTCATCATTCTCTCATGTCACCACATAAGCAAGCTTGTCACACATGTACAAGCACACTTGCCTACCTTAGGTTGACGCTTGATGTCTTGTACCATTGTCATTGGGTCTGGATTGGGCACAGCATGGGCTACTATTGTAGGCCCAAAGACTTTAGCCAGATTAGCAACGTCCATTTTAGTGTTTGGACTCTGAGCCACTCTAAGCAAAAGAGAATTAGATCAGAAGACTTGCTCCTCTGCTTAAATGCAGACCAAAATACAAATTCTACAAGAAAACGATTCATTCCTCACACTGCCTAACCCACATTATCTTTTCCCTGGAATATTCCCAAACTCTAAAACAAGTTTCTGCTGCACTCACCTCTGCAAGTGAATCATGAGGAAAGCTAATGTGTCCCTGTTGGCCTGGGGCAGTTCACCCACAGCCTGGTACATGGCAGCTATGCTGTTGTCTTCATCTGTGATTTCTGTAAATGAAAAGAAAGCACCACAAGGTCTAGATTCCTTCCCCTTGACAGCAGGCTTCCAAGTTATCGACCACAAAGTCTCATCTATACAGTAAGCTTTGAAACTTCTGATTAGGTTCATGACTGCTTCAGACTCTAGTTTCATTAACAAGCAGGACACTGGCCAACAGCTCAATATTAGCCAGAACGTTTAAAAATCTGGCCCTGGCAGTTTAAGAACGCACCTGGCAACCCATGTGCTAGGAGGATTGACATAGAACAGCAGTTAACTACTATGATCAAAAATGTATTCTGGGAGTGCCGGCAGGTGGCGTGGTGGGTAAGGGCGCTGGACTCCCACATGGCCGACCATGGCTCAAGTCCCAGACCTGGTGACTTGCTTTCTCACTTTCTCTTTCTCACACTGTCCCTCTCTGGTCAAATTAAAATAAATAAACAGGGACCAGCAGTTAGCGTAACGGCTATGTTGCTGGACTCCCATGTAGTCGACCGTGGTTTGAGTCCTGGACCCGGTGGCTTAAAACTCACACCGGGCCTATGTGCATGCGTGCCCAAGATCCCGAGAGGAGAATGGAGGAGAAGGGATTGCGGCGTGGCCATCCCTCCTGGGGGGTGATTTCTCACTCTGTCTGTCTGATGAGCATACGCAACCTATAGCAAAAAATAAAATAAAATAAATAAAGTTAAATAATTCTTTAAAAAAGAAGAAGAAGAGGTAAACAAGAGTACATCTCACAGAATATATATTCTATTAGAGGAGTTAGTTAAAAAAAAAAATACATGGGAGGCTGGCAGGTGGTGTGGTGGTTTAAGGGTGCTGGACTCCTACATGGCTGACCATGGTTTGAGTCCTGGACCTCACTTGCTTTTTACTTCCCCTCCCCTTCTTGTTCAGTCCCTCTCTAGTAAAAATAAATTAAATTAAATTAAACTCTTCCTTTCTGTCTCTCTCTGGGGAGTACATATACCTATAGTAAATTAAAAACAAAAACCAAAAAACCACTAAATACATATCAAGTAGTAGTGATACAAAAATAAAGAAAATGAGTGACGACAGGGATGGCAGGTGAGTCAGCAGATGGCATAGAGGTTAAGGCAGCTGGATCCCTCATAGCTGGCCATTCGGTTCTAGGTCCAGACCCAATGGGCTTGAAAAACACTTTGGGCACGTGTGTGTGTGCACCCAAAATGCCAAGAGAATGGAGGAGAAGGGATTACAGCATGGCCAACCTCCCTGAAGGGTGCTTTCTCTCTTCCCTGTCTTTCTCTCTGTATCTGACAAAGCGTACATGCTCTATAGCAAAAAAAAAAAAAAAAAAAAAAAAAAAAAAAAATACACACAGAAAAGTAAAGAAGGCAGGCAAGAAGCTAGAAAGCAGGGAACAGGGTAGTCGGGAAAGGTATTTCCAGGGACAAAGTCACTGAGGAAAAACCTGAAAAGAAAGGAGTAAACCATGCAGCTATCTAGGGTAAGAGAATTTCTGGCTGAGACAGTAAATGAGAAGGTCTCAACGTGGGGAGTAAGTCTGATATATTCTAAGAATCGTAAGAATTCTAGTTTAACTGGAGAAGAGGGAATGAAGGGAAAGTTGCTTAGTGAAATGTTTGAGCCAAATAATGTACAGTACTTTGAGGCCATGTTAAGATGGTGGATAGGCCAGCTGAAGAAGTTAATTAAGGCGGCTGGCTCCCACATGGCCAACTGCACAGTTTGAGTCTTAGACCAAGAGACTTGAGAAACATGTAAAATGTGTATGCATGCAAAATCCTGAAAGGAGAAAGGAAGAGGAATTGCAGTATGACCAACCCCTGTGGGGGTGGTTGCTTTCTCAATTTCCCTCTGTCCCTCTTGGCAAAGGCACAGCAAAACTTAAAAAAAAAAAAAGAATCTCTAAAAGGAAAATGGATTGCAGTGTGACCACCCCTCTTAGGGAGTGCCTTCTCACTCCGTCACCATTCATTTCTGGTGAGAGTACACACCCTCTAGCAAATTAAAAAAAAAAAAAAAAAAAAAAGAGTGGATTTTATTATGAAAGTATAAGAAGCCACTAGAGGATACTGAGGACAGAAGGAATATCATCTAATGTAAATGATAAAAGGTCCACTTAGAACCAGCAGGTGGCACAGTGGTTACACTGCTGAACTCCCACATGGCTGACCATGGTGGCTTGAAAATCATACTGGGGACGGGACTAGCAGATGGTGTAATGGCTACGTCGCTAGACTCCCATGTAGTCACCCGCAGTTCAAGTCCTAGACCTGGTGGCTTAAACTCAAATCAGGCGCGTGTGTGTGTGCCCAAGATCCCTAGAGGAGAATAGAGAAGGGACCGCATCGTGGCCATCCCCCTGGGGAGTGATTTCTTGCTTTCTGTCTGTCTCTTTCTTTTTGGCGAGTACACGTGCCCTATAGCAAAAATCTCTCAAAAAAAAAAGAAAAGAAAAGAAAATCATACTGGGGGCATATGCATGTGTGTCCAAGATTCCCATAGGAGAATGGAGACAACAGTGTGGTCATCCCCCCAGGGGGTGATTTCTCACTGTTTGTCTCTCTGTCTCTCTCTCTCTTTTTTTTTTTTATTATCTATTTTTTTATTGCATTGAATTACATATAACTTTACAGTGTATTACATTGCTTTTTCAAAAGGGAATGCCATGCATGTCAGTCAGTACAGAGACATTAATCTCCCCGCTTCAACATTCAATATCTTTCCTATGTTTCCCCCAATCATTATTATTATTATTCTAATTATTTTTTATGAGAAACATGATTTTTTTTCCAATTATCAGATCATAAAGTTCCCAACAATAGGAAATGTAGACTGCACTCAGGGCTGGACCAAGGGTGGGTCTCGTGCAGCCCCGCAAATGTAGGTGAATCTCCATGGAACACAGTTTCAGGAACGCGGCTCAGGAAAGCAGAGACGGCCATCAGCGGTTGGGGCACGCGGGGCAGAACCCGGCCACGGCACGCGGGGGCAGCCCCCAGCCACGGCACGCGGGGCAGACCCCGGCCACGGCACGTGGGACAGGGCCCCGGCCCCGGCACGCGGGGCAGAGTCCCGGCCACGGCACGCGGGGCAGAACCCGGCCACGACACGCGGGGGCAGACCCCGGCCACGCCACGCGGGGTAAGACCCCGGCCACGCCACGCGGGACAGGGCCCCGGCCACGGCACGCGGGGCAGAGTCCCGGCCACGGCACGCGGGGGCAGGCCCCGGCCACGGCACGCGGGGGCAGGCCCCAGCCACGGCACGCGGGGCAGGGCCCCGGCCACGGCACGCGGGGCAGGCCCCCGGCCACGGCACGCGGGGGAAGACCCCGGCCACGGCACGCGGGACAGGGCCCCGGCCACGGCACGCGGGGCAGAACCCGGCCACGGCACGCGGGGCAGAGTCCCGGCCACGGCACGCGGGGCAGGCCCCGGCCATGGCACGCGGGGGAAGACCCCGGCCACGGCACGCGGGACAGGGCCCCGGCCACGGCACGCGGGGCAGAGTCCCGGCCATGGCACGCGGGGGATGTCTCTCTCTCTTGTGAGCGCACACACCCTATAGCAAAAATCAATTAAAAATAAATAAATTAATTTAATGAAATAAAAGGCCCATTCTAGCTTCCAAATGAAGATCATATTGAAGGGAGAAAAGAGCAGAAACAAGACTATTGGTTATTAGGCTCTTACAATATCCCAAGGTGAGAGTGTGTCAAGAATAATAGGGACCAGCAGGTGGCAAGGAGGTTAAAAGCACTAGATCCCACAGGGACGACTACATGGATTGAGTCCCGGGTGCAGTGGCTTGAAAAATCCTGCTGTAATGGTTACGTCACTGGATTCCCACGTAGTCGATCATAGTTTGAGTCCCAGACCCAGAAGCTTAAAACTCACACCGGGCACCTATGCATGCATGCCCAAAACCCCAATGAGACTGGAGAAGGAACTGCAGCATGGCCATCCCCTCAGGTGAGTGATTTCTCTCTCTCGTGAGCACACATACCCTATAAGAAAAACTAGAAAGAAAGCTAATAGTACTTCTATTACAATTCTGGACAAATATCAAATTAAAAATATTAGTTTAAAAGACTGCTAACAAGATTTGACAATGGATTAGATATAGAGTGTGAAGAAAAAGAATCAAAGATGAGCGACTAGCAGACGGCATAGTGGTTACATCGCTGGACTCCAACATGGCGGATTGCGATTCTGATTCCTGGACCTGGCAGCTTGAAACTCACAATGGGAGTGTGTGTTTAATCCAGAGATGAGAGTAGAGGAGAAGGGCTTGTGGTATGGCCCTTGGCTTTGGGTGATTCCTTGTTTTCTGTCTCCCTGGCAAGCACACATACCCAAGAGAAAAATCTCTCTCAATCAATCAATCAATAATTCTCTTTCTTTCTTTTGCCTTAGAGCAAATGCACTCTCTGGAGAAAGAGACAAAGACAGTGAAAGGGAAAAATGAGAATTCAGCCCCCAGGGAGGATGGCCATATCGCAACTCCTTCCCCTCCATTCTCTTCCTGGGATCCTGGCACACACGCCTGACATGAGTTTTAAGTCACTAGGTCTGGGCCTCAAACTGCGGCTGGCCATGTTGGAGCCCAGCCACGTAATACCATCTGTTGGCCCCAATAAATAATTCTTTAGGAAAAAAAAAAGAATCAAAGAGGATCTTAGCTTCAAAAGAACAACCTAAAACTTGACCAAGAAAATCACCACCAACAAAAAATTGGTAATACCCTATACAGTTTAGATAGGGTGGGGAGAGGCACTGAGAACAAGTATGTAGCTATTCATCTCTCAAACTATGAGTGTCTGTTTCAGGCCAGGGATAAAACGGTACAAAGAGAAAAAAAATTCCCACCCCAGTGGAACTTACATTCAAGTATGAAGGTGTGTCCTTACCTGCTGCTTCCATAAAGGTTTTGTTTAGCCGAAAGGTCAGGAGGGGCTCTTTGAGGTTTCGGAGGAAGTCTTTTAGAAGGCTACAGATGGCGTGAATATCATCCACTTTGCTGAGAAGGGGCACAGTTTTCACTCTGAGGAACTTCTCTTTCAACTCTTTTACTGTCCGGTCACAGCCTGAGATCCTATACAGGCCTGTCTATTATCAAGAGAATACTTTGATTTAAAAATCTCCTAATTATGAAGACAAATTAACAAACTCACTCTATTCTAGGGTTGAACCTTACCTCAGTCAGCCCTCTCTGCTCAATCTCATTTACACAGTGGACAACAATGGAGGGGATCATTGGAGAAGTCTGGGACACAAAATCTGCCAACATACCCTGGGGGGAAAAATTTTAAGCTATTATTTACAACACTTATACCAACAGTCAAGAAGCATGTGTGAAGAAACCCCTCCAGATGAATACTCAGGCTGGGACATCATGTGTTCTTTAAAGAAAAAAATTATTTATCTTTATGTATTACTATTGTTTATTTTTAATTTATAGGTAGATGGGGGGAATAAGAAAGCAAGCTGCTAGATCTGAGACTTGAACTATGGTCAGCTGTGTGCAAGTCCAGCGCCCCAACCACCATACCACCTGCTAGCCCCACATCATGTCTACTTTTATGTTCCTATTCCCAAGCATATATTAAAACAGATACTGGGACCAACAGTTAGCGTAATGGCTATGTCGCTGGATTCCCACGTAGTTGACCGCAGTTTGAGTCCCGGACCCGGTGACTTAAACTCACGACGGGCACGTGTGCGTGCGTGCCCAAGATCCCGAGAGGATAATGGAGGAGAAGGGATTGCGGCGTAGCCATCCTCCCTGGGGAGTGATTTCTCGCTTTCTGTCTCTCTGTATCTCTCCCTGTCTTTCTGGTGAGCGAACGCACCCTATAGTGAAAACTCCGCCCTCCAAAAAAAAAAAGAACAGATACTTAACTATTCTTCATGCCTCTATGCCATGACTGAGTTACGACTGTGATATATATACACACAGACAAGTATACACATATACCATATTCTTTTTTAATATATAATTATTTATTTAATTTACTTTATTCATTCATTTATTTTAATTTGACAAGAGAGACAGAGAGAGAAAAAGAGTGAGAAAGCAAGTTGCCAGGTCCGGACTCGAACTGTAGTTGGAGGGAGTGTCCAACACCTTAACCACCATGCCACCTGCTGGTCCCAACATATACCATATTCTTGCACAAGCAAGAATAAGGAATAAGACCATTAGCTATAACCACCTCCTTCTCTTCTGTTTAAGGGCAGTAGAAAGCAAGTGCTGACAAGACTATCGCCTCCCAAGAAGGCATGTATGCTCATGAGAGACAGACAAAGGAGGAGGAAGAGGGCAAAAGCACCCTCCATAGGCAATGGTCACATCACAATCCCTTCTCCATTTCTCCGCCATGTTGGATTCTGGGAATGCATGCACTTGAGCTAAACATGTTTTTCAAGTCACCAGGTCTGAGACTCAAACAAACCACAGGGTTGGCCACGTGGGATCAGGTGCCTTAACCGCCAGGCCATGGAGCTGGCCCAGTATGACCTTTAATATAAACTAATTTATTATTCTAAAAAAGAAAAATTCTTTTATAATTTAATTATTCTTAGTTTAAAAAAAAAAAAGTATTCAAAACACCTCACAGTTGATCATGATAGACCCAGAGGTTTGAGTAACAGGGTAACATCTGTGTGCCTACCCGCATCCCCTAGTAGATAACTCCATGGTTCTCTATCAGAATATAGAATATTTGTTAAAAAAAAAAAAAAAAAAAAGTATTTGCTTGGATAAGAACTCTTACATTTAGGGAACAATAACATTTGATTTGTTGGTAGGTAGGTGGCATCACAGTCAATTTGTTTGATTCTTACTCATGTTGATTTACAATAATTGATTTTTTTCTTTTCTTTTTTTTTTTTTTTGGAGAGATTTTTGCTATAGGGCGCGTGTGCTCGCCAGACAGACATAGAGACAGAAAGCGAGAAATCACCCCCCAGGGGGGATGGTCATGCTGCAATCCCTTCTCCTCCATTCTCCTCTCGGGATCTTGGGCACACATGCATACACGCCCGGCGTGAGTTTTAAGCCACCGGGACCAGGACGCGAACCGCGGTTGACTACATGGGAGTCCAGCAACATAGCCATTACACTAACTGCTGGTTCCCAACAATAAATGATTTTTTTTAAAGAATTATTTTTATTTAACTCTATTTATTTATTTTCATTTGACTAGAGAGGGACAAGGAAAGAAAGGGAAAGTGAGAAAGCAAGCCGCCAGGTCTGGAACTCCAACCGGTTACCCATGTGGGAGGAGTCCAGTACCCTTAACAACCACACCACCTGCTGACCCCCAATAAATCTTAAAGGATTTAATTGATTTTTAGAAATAAGCCACCTAGGGGCCAGCAGGTGGCATGGTGGTGGTTAAGTGTGCTAGAATCCCACACTGGCCGACTGCAGTTTGAGTCCCGGACCTGGCAACTTGCTCCTTTACTTTCTCTCTCTTGCTCTTGCTCTGTTCCTCTCTGGTCAAATTAAAATAAAGAAATAAAGTCAGATAAAAATAATTCTTAAAAAAAAAAAGTAAAGAAAAGAAATAAGCAACCTCACGTTCAGAACCTACCATGGAATATCTCTAACAAAAGAGAAATGATATTCACAGCTGAAATTATACGATGACTAGGATTTACTTCAACATATCCACTCAATAAGGTCAGGAGGAAGAGATGAAGGCATTGATCAATCAAAAATAGAGCATGAGTTAGTAATTACAGAAAGCAAGTGAGAAGAGGGTTACATATACCAATCTCTCTACTTCTGTGTATGTCTGAAATTTTCCGAAATAGCAATAGAAGGAGGAGGAGGGAAAGAAAGGAAGGGAAGAAGTGAGAAGTAGAAACAGGTAGGAGGAATGGCAGGAAGTGAAGAGGAGCTTGATTTAGAAAAAGTAATTAGACAAACCCAAATAGTACTCTTGCAATTAACATTTTACAATTTGTTTTTTGAGATTTTTGCTATAGGGTATGTGCACTTGCTGGAAAGACAGAAAGACAGAAAGTGAGAAAGCACTCACCAGAAGGGATGGCCATACTACAATCCCTTCTCCATTGTTGTCTTGGGATTTTGAGCACACATGCACATGCACATGCACCTGGTATGAGGCTCAAGCCACGAGTCTGGGACTCAAACTATGGTCAGTCATGTGGGAGTCTAGCACCTTAACCACTATAACAACTGCTGACCCCAACATTTTACAATTTCTATGCATTATTTGTGAAAGGAAATATATCTGGCATCATTAATTTGAGAACAAAAACTGATATGGCATGTGGTCTAGTGGTTAAAGGAGACGTATTCCACACTGCTGACTGTGTGGCTTGAATCCCAGTCCCCACAGCTTGAAAAACACACTGGGAGGTAAGGGGGGGTCAGCAAACGACATAATGGTTACATTGCTGAACTCCCATGTAGTCGATGGTGGTTCGAGTCCCAGACGTGGCGTTCTAAAACTCATGCCAGGCGCGGGACCAGCAGATAGAGTAATGGTTATGTAGCTGGACTCCCACATAGTCGACCACGGTTCGAGTCCAGGACTTGGCAACTTAAAGCATGCCAGATGCATGTACATGCATACCCATGACCCTAAGAGGAGAATGAAGGAAAAGGGACTGTAGCATGGCAATGCCCCTGGGAGGTGATATCTTGCTTATTGTCTGTCTCTTTTTGGCACGTGCCCTATAGTAAAATCTCTCTTAAGAAAAAAAATTAAAACCTTGGGACCAGCAGTTAGTGTAATGGCTACGTCACTGAACTCCCATGTAGTCGACCGTGGTTCGAGTCCCAGACCTGGTGACTTAAACTCACGCCGGGCGCGTGTGCGTGCGTGCGTGCCCAAGATCCCAAGAGGAGAATGGAGGAGATGGGACTGCAGCATAGCCATCCCCCCTGGGGGTGATTTCTCGCTTTCTATCTCTCTGTCTCTCTGTCTTTCTGGCGAGTACATGCGCCCTATAGCAAAAACCTCCTAAAAACCCCAAAAATCAAAAAACAAACTAACAAAAAATAATAAACACACACACTAGGCGTAAGTGCTCAAAATCTCAGAGGGATGGAGAAGGGATTGTGATGTGAATGCAAAACAAAAAAACACACACACTAGGCATAAGTGCTCAAAATCTCAGAGGGGTGGAAAAGGGACTGGGATTTGAATGCACCCAGTGGGGCAGGGGCATTGCTTTCTCCCTCTCTCTCTGGCAAGCACATTTGCCTCCTGGCAATAAAAAATAACAAAACAAAAACTTATATTACGCCTTTGAAACATTAAATAAGCAACACAATGATGACGCCCATAAGTCATACCTCTCCAATCTTGACAGGTGTTCCTAACAAGGTAGGAATGCAGGGAAGGGGACATCGGTCCCGACATTCTGGATGAGAGACAACACGACAGTCTCGACACTTCAGAGACAGCTTGCCAAATTTTATCCGCTTTCCACATGGAACACAGGATTCGGGTTTAATAACCTGAAGGCAAAACAGGGCAGAAGGAACAGAGCAGTATGAAGTAGAAAATTATTATCATCAACCAACATTTACTGAGTACTTAGTATTTGCCAAATAACTTTGTAAGCTCTTTACGTAAGTATTTACTTACATAATTCTCACAAAAATTGTATAAGACAAGTTTTGCTTTACGCATTTTAAAATAACAGAAGCAAAAAGAAGTTAAATAACTTGCACAACAAACGTTACCCAGCTGGGAGGCAGCAGTGTGCAATAGTGAAGAAAATGTGTTGACAAGGAGTCAGAAAATATGAATATTAAATCTTCCACTTAAGATCATGTGGCTCAAACAAGTCAATTAATTCCTGAGTCTCAGTTTCCTTGGGTTTTTATGAGGAAATAAAATGGGACGAATTTCAAACATTTTGAAAATCTAAGGTGCTAGGGACCAGCAGTTAGCATAATGGCTATGTCGCTGGACTCCCACGTAGTCGACCACGGTTCGCATCCCAGACCCAGTGGCTTAAACTCGTGCCGGGCGCATGTGCGTGTGTGCCCAAGATCCTGAGAGGAGAATGGAGGAGAAGGGATTGCGGCGTGGCCATCCCCTCTGGGGGGTGATTTTCGCTTTCTATCTCTCTGTCTCTGTCTTTCTGGTGAGCGCACGCGCCCTATAGCAAAAAACCTCTCCAAAAAAAAAAAAAAAAAAAAAAAATCTAAGGTGCTATATTCAAGCATAAAATGTAAACACATTATCACTAAAAGTTTAATGATTACTTCTGAAAAGTTGCTTTTTTTTTCCTTTTTTTCTTTCTTTTTTTTTTTTTTGAGAGGTTTTTGCGATAGGGCGCGTGCGCTCGCCAGACAGAGAGAGACATAGAGACAGAAAGCGAGAAATCACCCCCTGGGGGGATGGTCACGCCCTAATCCCTTCTCCTCCATTCTCTTCTCGGGATCTTGGGCACACACGCATACGCATCCGGCGTGAGTTTTAAGCCACTGGGTCTGGGACGCGAACTGCGGTCGACTACGTGGGAGTCCAGCGACATAGCCATTACGCTAACTGCTGGTTCCCGAAAAGTTGCTTTCTTTAATAGTATTCACAGAATGGAAAGATACACACCTTCTGTAACCAGAGTAGGATTGGAAAGAAGAAAGAAATTCAGAATTTAACTTTTAGATACTAAGTATTTCAATTTGCTCCTACTACATATTACTTTCACAATTAAAAAATTAAATGTGTCCCCAACAGAAAGGAGCAATCTCAGATTTACCGTCTTGGAGACAAAGTCATGCAGACGCATCCCTCCATTATTCTGAGGTGTGCCTGAACTGTCAGTCTCAGGTTTCGGCTCCACCTGCCTGTTGCTCAGGGTGGAGTCACTGTTCCAAGGTTGTAAAACACCTAGAAATCAAGCAACTTTAAGCTTTGTGTCTTAAATATTTTGTTCCTTTGAATTTTAGCCCCAATTTTAGTATGATTGATAAACAGTACTCTATAACCATATCCGAAGCAAGTATCAATTCAATGGCTATACCAAAAACTTTCAAGAAAACTCGAGTTATTCACTAGTGGCAGGCTAGCAACATAAAGATAAAGCACAACACAAACAGTTCTCTAGTACTTAGGAAGCAGCAGTAAGAAACTACCCAATACATCCAATTCCTCTCTGAGTAGGTCCTGAGAAACCAACTCTTCCAAGTTTGAGCAGTTGTTTTAAACAAGCCACTTAGTCACAAACCCAACACACCTGTTTTCCTTCGGCTCCTGGTCCAATATGGCACAGTCTCAATAGTGGACACAGCTTCGATGGGCCCGCCATCATTGGGAACAGTCACTGTAGTTTTTGCAACTATGGATTCATTCCCCTGCAACAAAAGTAGTAATGAAGAAAAGACCATAAAGAATTTAACTTGCCCAGGACCAGCAGATGGTGCAGTGGTTACATCGCTGGACTCCCACACCACAGAGTTACCACAGTTCAAGTCCCAGACCCAGCAGCTTAAAATTCACACCAAGTGCGTGTGCATGGCATGCCCACAATCCCGAGAGGAGAATGGAGAAGAGATTGTAGCGTGGGCATCCTCCCTGGGAGGTGATTTCTCACTTTCTGTCTCTCTGGCGAGCACACATGCCCTATGGCAAAAATCTCTCAAAAAAAAAAAAAAAAAAAGAATCGTAACTTTCCCTACACCATATTTTAGTATAAATGAAAAATTTTAAGTCTAAATCAAAACTTAAGGCCCCAGCCCCAAACACTCTCAAATCTCGTACATTAGAATGTATATCAATATATCACAAGGGGGACCAGCAGTTGGCGTAATGGTTATGCCACTGAACTCCCATGTACCCGACCGCAGTTCGAGTCTTGGACCTGGTGGCTTAAACTCACACCAGGCATGTGTGCATGTGGTGCCCAAGATCCCAAGAGGAGAATGGAGGAGAAGGGACTGCGGCGTGGCCATCCTCCCTGGGGAGTGATTTCTTGCTTTCTGTCTGTCTCTGTCTTTCTGGCGAGTGCACGTGCCCTGTAGTAAAAACCTCTCCAAGAAAAAAAAAAATCACAAGGTATAAGAGAGGACTTCAAAACGATCATGGAAAGGGCTGGCCTTATGGCCTAATGGTTAAGGGATCCAGATCCTACACAGTTCCAATATTAGGCCAGGTGATTTGAAAACATGCAGGGTGTAGGTGTGTACATATCCAAAATCCCAACAGAATGAAGAAATGGAAAAGGGTTTACAGTGTGACCATGTTCCATGGAGGGGGTGATTTCTTTCTGTCTCTGGTAAGTGAATGCATGTAGTTTGAACAATTAAAAACAAAAAAAAAGGTTCATGGAAAAATGGAATTAAGAGTTTATTGTAGTACAAGGGATTTTGAAATCCACATACAATGTGCACTTTTTGTGAACTTTCTGAAGACCCTTAGTATACACAAGTAACTAAGACTCAAACGTAAAGCTGAAATAATTCTTTATTTAGAGTAATTCCATTCATATAGTTAAGAATCCTATTACAAGGTGACATAGTAGTTAAGGCACTGGACTCCCGCATGGCCAGTAATGGTTCAAATAACAAACCTGGCAGCTTGCTTTTTCACTTTTCCTTTCTCTTTCTCTAGTCAAGTTAAAATAATGATAATAATTTTAAAAATTAAATTAAATAAATAATTCTTTGGGACCAGCAGGTGGCACGGTGGTTAAGGCATTGGATTCCCACATGGCCGACCACGGTTCTAGTCCTGGACCTAGCTGCTTGCTTTCTCACCTTTCCTTTCTGTCTCCCTCTGATCAAATTTTTAAAATAAAAAATAGAATAAATAATTTAATGATCCTATTACATAGACTCTCATCAAACAACTCTCTCAAAATAACACTACTTTGTTGGGAACCAGCAGTTAGCATAATGGCTATGTCGCTGGACTCCCATATGGTCGACCACGGTTCGCGTCCCGAACCCGGTGGCTTAGAACTCACGCCGGGTGCATGTGCGTGCGTGCCCAAGATCCCGAGAGGAGAATGGAGGAGAGGGGATTGCGGCATGACCATCCCCCCAGGGGGTGATTTCTCACTTTCTGTCTCTATGTCTCTCTCTGTCTGTATGGCGAGCGCACGCGCCCTATAGCGAAAGCCTCTCCAAAAAAAAAAAAAAAAAAAAAAAATAACACTACTTTGTTGACTCAGAGGAGTTTTAGTGCTTAGAGCCATGACTCTGGTGTGTTCAATTCCATAGTTCTCTTGGCCTGACTTACCTGGTCTACTGTGGAGCCAATAGAACGAGTTTTCTTTATCGGTCCAGGGGGACCGTCAATGAACTGTCGACTATTAGAGCGCTGGAAAGGAGGAAAAGACCAGTAACTTTAGGGCCAAGTAGATCTGAAGCACAGAAGACACAATTACTCCATCAGATAATTTGGATGTACATCCTAGGGACCAGGACCATGGTAAGTAACAATACGCTCTCTCATTTCCAAATGAAGAATACATTTTATCAACTCAAAAATGCCCTCAGTGGCCTAGAAAACATGAGCAAGATTTGGAGAAATTCAGATGACAGCACCAGAAAAAGTAGAGCTGTAATCCTATCTAAAGACATGAAGTCTTTGGAAATACATTAAGTACCCTAAACAAACACACAGATTGATCTCTATATATCCCATTATACACATAAATTTCAACTAAAGCTTGCATTAAAACACAAAAGTACTGCGTTAAAATTCATGACAACCCAAAACAACTTGAGCATATCCTTTCCCACTGTATGAATGAACTGAGACGCAGCTCAGACAAAGTAAAACAGGACAGGAGCCTATCGTGAGATTCTACCTCAAAGGCTACCGATACCACTCCCACTGTATGAATTCATCTGTAGTATGTGTTGAACAACGGCAAGAGCAGTATGTCAGGAATGCAGAATCATGGCAAAATTTCCAAAGAAAACTCTTCTTGTAATAAAACCTGAACAAACAATACATACCCTCTTTTCTCTTTTCTTTAGTTTGAAAGTCTTCACCAAAGAAGAATCCCAGTCCTGTTGACAATTACATTATATTAATTTCTTTCTTTGGTTAGGCCTCCCTTATGCCCCATGCAGATAAATTTGCAACAAACTTTAAAGGCTTCCTGAATCAGACTACCTAACTTACAATTTTCAGGAAGAGAGGGCAGAAAAGGTCTTGAGTGTTGTAGCTATAGAGCTGTAGTAAGTTAACATGCTTTCTTTCAAAAATTGAAGCTATTATAATAGAATCAGGAATCAATACCAGAGAGGCAAGAAAAGGTTAAAGAATCAACTTCTGTTTTGATTATTTCTGGTGCCTGGTCCTTTATTTCTGATTATTTCCGTAATTAGTTTTAGAATTTACAGAATGTTAGGCACTACACTGATTGGGTTAGATGCGACTCTTGACTTAAGGGACTGATATTGTCTAATCAAATGTTCTATACAATCCTGCCACTTAAAAAGTTCCAGTTTAGGTTTTATAACTCTCAATAATGCCTCTTCTTAGGGTCCTAAAAAAGAAGTTTGCCACTAAATTATATCTTTTACTGTAGTCTGGTTTTAATTCATTAATTTTAGTCATTTGAATTCATTTTAGTAGCTACCTGTGATTTCTTTTTTGTGTGTGTGAGAGATTCTTCCTATAGGGCACATGTGCTTGCCAGAGAGATGGAGGGACAGAGAGACAGAAACTGAGAAATCACCTCCCTCCCCCAGGGGTGATGGCCACGCTGCAATCCCTTCTCCTCTATTCTTCTCTCTGGATTTTGGACACAAGCACACACATGCCCGATGTGAGTTTCAAGGCACTGGGTCTAGGACTCGAACTGTAGTCGGCCAAGTGGGAGTCTAGTGCCTTAACCACTATGCCACCTGCTGGCCCTGCTACCTATGATTTTCTTACTCCATATTATCCCTGTAAACATAGTATCTAGAAATAGCTGCAAATATCAAATAACTTAGCTAAATAAATTTAACTTCCCTGGGGCCATCAGGCAGCACAGTGGTTAAGGGCACTGAGTCTACTCCCCCACATGGCTGGCCGCGTGTTTGAGTCTCGGGCCTGGCAGCTTACTTTCTTGCTTTCTCTCTCTTTCTCTGTCCCTCTCTGGTCAAATTAAAATAAAGAAAGTTAAATAAAATAATTCTTAAATAAACTTAACTTCCTCAATTTACCATCAAGTAGTTCTAAACTATCAGTTGTTTGATTCAACTTCTGTTAAAATTGCTATCATTATTGAAGATCTAGTTCCAAAATCAGCTGATAATATGTTTTAATTTTATTATATATCCCAGACCTATTCTGTGTATCATTCTTTATTTCAAAAAGGTGACATCTGTACCTACAAAATGGCTGTTTTTCACTAGTTGAATGCTGAATTTGGAAAGAAAACTTCTAGCCACATAAGAAGTAATTATCAGAACCAGCAGATGGTGTAGCACTTAAGTTGTTGGATTGTCAACTATGGTTCGAGTCCCAGACTTGGTAGCTTAAAAATCATACAGGGCACATGTACCTGCCTGCCCAAGAACCCAGGAGGACAGTGAAGGAGTTGCAGCATGGCCATCTCCCTTAGGGAGTGATTTCTCACTTTTCCTCTCACTGTTTCCTGCCTCACCCCACCCCCAAGAGCCCAAGGCAAAAACCTCCAAAAACAACAAAAAAGAACTATCATTTAAGTAGCCAGAAAAACAACAGATTCAATTTCTATACCAGAAAACAATCACCAATAACTTCTTGATTTATTGTTTTGCTTGCTAGCTTTCAGACAGCAATAGAACAAATACATGAATCCAGAACTACCAATCTGGGCTGGCAGGTGGTGGTGGTTCAGGGCGCTGGATTCCCACATGGTTGACCATGGTTCGGGTCCCAGACCTGGCAGCTTGCTTTCTCACTTTCCCTTTCTACTCTCTCTTTCTGGTCAAATTTTAAAAATAACAACAACAATGGAACTGAATAAATAATTCTTTAAAAAAAAGGAGGGGAGCCCAGCAGTTGGTGTAATGGCTATGTCGCTCGACTCCCATGTAGTCGACTGCGGTTTGAGTCCTGCATTCAGTTGCTTAAATTCAAGTCGGGCACGTGTGTGTGCATGCCCAAGATCCCGAGAGGAGAATGGAGGAGAAGGGACTGCGGCATGGCCATCCCCCCGGGGGGTGATTTCTCGCTTTCTGTCTCTTGGTCTCTGTCTTTCTGGAGAGCAAATGCGTCCTATAGCAAAAACCTCTCCAAAAAAAAAGAGAACTGAACTACCAATCTCCTGAACAGAAGACTGAAATATCAGGAGATGACCTTTTACATCACCTAAGTTAAAAGAAGGGTGCTGTCCATAGAAGCAGGGTAACAAGAGTTCAGACATGTTAACTGTTGTTGAAAAAAAAGCATCATGGCGTGCCTAGAAACTCTCATCAACAGTCTTTAGACTGAACTCTCAGAACTTTGGTTTCCTTAATTTTGAAGTACACCTAGGTTTTCCTCAAAACTGACCTAATTCAGAAATAAGACACAAGTATATTCACCCCAAAAGCAGCAAATAAACACGGACTAGATTCAGTCTTCCTAAATTTGTAATTGTTTTGCTGGGGCTTTAATAAGTCAAGATATAATCAATTAGTACACGCGGCTTATAGAGATCTGTTAAGTAAACTCAACCTCATGCCAAATCCTGAGTTCTATATTCTCGCTTCCAGTAGCTACATAAATACAGAAGATCATCTCTACAGCTTGTGTGGATTTATATTTTAAATTGCTAGCTGAGAATCTATAACACATCAACTAATAAAACAGTAATAAGGGATGTCCAGAACAGAAGACAGGAGAGATATTCCTGAAGAAGTAGGGGGTAAGAAAAG
The DNA here is from genome assembly GCA_026018925.1 of Tupaia tana. Lineage (NCBI taxonomy): Eukaryota > Metazoa > Chordata > Mammalia > Scandentia > Tupaiidae > Tupaia > Tupaia tana. The sequence goes on from JAKSZU010000006.1 coordinate 153,938,345, forward strand.
TAAATAATTCTCAGACATCAAAAGTTTATTACCAGCGATTCATCAGTCTTGTCAAAGCTGATATCTGATAAAATGGAACCAGATTCATCAATGGTTGACAGTCTAGATGAGTGAACAATATAGCATTAAACACAGAAGACTGTGAAACATAAAAACCACCAACAATGAGAACAATTCCCACTAATCAGGTAACATCAGAAATTTCATAGCAGTACCTTCTCTATGGAGACAACTACAAGCTCAAACCCCAGCTGTGGTAGGCTGCTTTCTAGGGTTTTCATGGAGCAATTTGTGTATACCAATATGGGGCAATACAGTTCTTTTTCAGGCAAGGCCTTATAACACAACTGAAAGTCAGTCAGGGTATTATTCCCTGCTGAGGTTATACTATGGGCTACTAAAAATTCACAAGGCAGAAGAGTGAAGTCTAATTTGATCCCAATTGTGGCTGCTTTCTAAAGTGAAATTATTACTCAGCATTGGAATTTAAGAAATTAAGCCTGTACATCTTCTTAGTTATAAAGATTCCCTATAAAACACCAAGTAACAAAACAAATAGCTCTAAGAGTGCTGACCTTTCCTTACTTCCTATATTGGGGGTGTTAAATTCAAAGCCTGGTTGGGGCTATTTTAAACAGTAATGCAGTGGAACTAAAATTATTGTCTTGTCTGGTCTTGGCTCACAGAATCTTTCTAAACCAGAAGAGCTACAAGAGCTCTCTGGAGAGTAAACACTGACAGTATTGCTGAACTGCCACTTTCACCTTGGAAATGTGCAGAATTAAGTTATTGATGTGCAATCTAGCACTAACATCAAAACTTTACCCATGGTGAAACAATATCCTAAGGAAAGATAAAAAATAATAATAAAATAGGGAGGTCCCTGTGCCTTTATTTCCTTTATTTGAGGGTAGGGTAAACCTCAAAATCTCTTTCTGCTTTATTCAGCACACACTCCAGAAACAGTATATTTAGTAGGAGTTCAGATACCAAGAACTTCTGACATCTGTGTTGCTTGTGATCAGATAACAACAGATGCAGTTCCCCCACCTTTTGTTCCCAGCATTGGCGCTGGATGGCTGGCCTCTGTTGAGAAAAGCCAGGGCTGATTTTTGCTCCTCACTTAGTTGAATGCTGCCAGATGTGTCACACATGAGCATCTCTCGAATCAGCTGAATCTGTCGTTCCTACAGACCAAAGCAGAGTAAAACATCATAAGTAGCCAGGGGAGAAAGCTTCACCTCAAATTTATGGGATAGGCAGACCAGAAGACATTAAAATACAGCATTATGCAAATAGGCCTTCAGGAAGGTTGCTACACCAATAGCATATTAATTCACATCAAGCCCAGATTGTGTCTCTGATTTCTGACTGGTAAAATGAACTCCATTTAGAATAGTGGGGTTTCTGTTACAAGACTTTTGGATCAAAATGCTAATCCAAGAGAAGAGGAATGCATAAGGAGAGTCCTAAAATAGACTCTACAAGGCAAAAACACTTCAGTGTCATTCTATCAGGACAATTATTGGCTTCTTCTACGGATCAAGGCAGCCACCCACCTTTCTAAATGGTGGAGCAAAATGCATTAAAATGGATACAAAGTTGTAATGCACTGGAACCAGACAATTTGAGCTTACTGAGGCATCTAACACTATACCAAGATGGATTAGTCCCTTCTAGTAAAGGCTTTCCTTTGCGTCATGACCCTCCCTGGCACATTGAAATGATAGTGTTCTGCGTCATGTTGCTTAACTGGTTGGCTACATCTAGCCCTGTACTCTGAATTAGGGAGTGGTAATGAAGAACAAGGACACTGTCTTGCTTGTATCAATGACAAAGTGCAAGCTACTCATATAAGGATGAAGATATTCTGAGTAGCACTTATAATACATAAGGGATGTCCAATACCTTGTGAAAGATCAAGTACATTGGGATTTCCTTGCCTTTCCCTCTAATTCTAATTTCTTAACTTATTTGAAATTTATTAAGTAGTTTCAAGTCTAAAGGAGAAAAAAAGTGAATTTCAAACTGCGAAGAACAGGATTCTTAGCAATTTGAGCTCCAATCATTGCCAAAGGACAGGTCGCTTTCAGTTCTTCAATGAGAGGAAGAAAAGAGATGTATCTGACAAGTGGAAATGCTTTCCCTCCCCCACGACTGTACTAGCACAGAAAACAATACACACCAGTTTTTCACAGTCAGCCTCTGCTCGCTGTCTCCGTTTGATCTCTACATCCACCTGATTACGTGCATGCTTCAGCTTAACATCCAGAGCACTGCGCTCAGTCTCCACTTTCATCAAAAGATCTTTGCATTTCCCCAGCTCCTGCTCTGTTTTCTGCCACTTTTTACGGAAATCCTCAAAATCTTTCGCCAACTGGATGAATGCTGGGAAAAAGGAGAAACTTTAATAATTCAAGCACCAGAGTATAACTGCTCTAATAAATGAGGCCTATGGTTAGCTTTACTCCAAATACATAATTAAGGGACCAGCTGAACTATGGGCAAATCCAGCTGAAAATAACCAGGAGCAGATCCTGGCTACGTTCGTTACTCTAGATGAGAGCATTGTAGGAACCAATTCCTGTTGTAGTCAGCCACTTACTTTTGGCATAGCTAGTGGCATCTGCTATGGAATATGTACCTCATTAGTCACCTGGCTCCAGATGTAACATTAACACTGAAAGCTCCTGAACAGGAGGCAATCAAAGAGGGATACCTTTGGGGCAGCTGTCACGCACCAGGACAGTTACAGCTATAAAACAAAAACAGCCTCCTTTACAGTCACGCATTGCTGCGCCAAAGAGACGTTAAACAGCAAATTCAAATGTAACTGCTGTAATATGCTCCAGTAGGTGTAGATTAATATTATAGATGTCTAGGCCTGCATTTCCATTCAGCTATATAATTATACAAATATTGATTTGAAAGTAAAAAGCCAATTTGCCTTTGCTGTTTAATACCACCCTGAAGGGTGTGTAAACATTCCACAGGAAGAGAAGATCATACTTGCTTTTGGAAAGTCACTAGTACTAGAGTGTGGACACTCATTAAACAGCTGCAAAGAGATCACTTCCAAAGACAGTACTACAAACACAGAAAATCCTACTCCTTTTTTAAGAGAGATTTTTGTGGGACCAGCAATTGGTGTAACGTAATGTTATATGTCACTGGACTTCCATGTAGTTGACTGCAGTTCGAGTCCCGGAACCAGTGGCTTAGACTCACGCCAGGTGCATGTGCATGCGTGCCCAAGATCCCGAGAGGAGAATAGAGGAGAAGGGATTGCGCCATGGCCATCCCCTGGGGGGGGGGGGGGGGGGGCTGTGATTTCTCACTTTCTGTTTCTCTGTCTCTCTCTGTCTTTCTGGCAAGTGCACACACCCTATGGCAAAGACCTCTCAAAAAAAAAAAAAAAAAAAGAGAGAGCAAGAGCCAAGAGGAAAATTCTTCACAATTCAGTGACAATAAAGTTGTCTATAAGTTCTGCCAAAACAAAAGAGAGAGAGAGAGAGATTTTTGCTATAGGGTTCATGCACCCCCCAGAGAGACAGAGACACAGTGACTGAAAGCAAGAAATCACCCCCCGCAGGGGGGATAGTCATGCCGAAATCCTGTCTCCTTTCAGGATTTTAGGCAAGCCCACACATATCTGCATGAGTTTTAAGCCACCAGGTCCAGGATTCGAACCACAGTCAACCACGTGGGAGTCCGGTGACATAACCATTATACCATGTTTTACCACGGCATTTACTTTTTTTTAATTTTTAAAAATTTATTCATTCATTTATTTTAATTTGACCAGAAAGAGACACAGAGAAAGAAAGGAAAGTGAGAAAGCAAGCCACCAAGTCTGGAACTGAAACCACAGCTGGCCACATGGGAGTGTCTAGCGCCTTAACCATCACGCCACCTGCTGGTCAAAGACTGTTGGCAAAGACTGTTGGCAAAGACTGTTCTACAATATATTTGTAAAAGAACTTTACACTTTCCTAGTTAACCCTAACTCTAAGCATCACTCCACCAGCATCCTAGAAGAAGTTTATAAGGTGTGCATCTGCTCCTGGTGAGCCCAGTTTACAGCTGAAACTAAACCAATTCATTCAAAGCTAGCAGTTCCTTACGTAGCAAGGGCACATTTTGTACTTGAATTTAACCTAAGAGTACAGAAAACATATAGTCTTTTTTTTTTTTTTTTTTAAGAGGTTTTTGCTATAGGGCGCGTGCACTCGCCAGACAGACAGAGAGAGTCAGAGAGACAGAAAGCGAGAAATCACCCCCCAGGGGGGATGGCCACGCCGCAATCCCTTCTCCTCCATTCTCCTCTCGGGATCTTGGGCACACACACACGCGCCAGGCGTGAGTTTTAAGCCACCGGGTCCAGGACGCGAACTGCGGTCGATCACATGGAAGTCCATCGACATAGCCATTACGCTAACTGCTGGTCCCAATATAGTAACCTTTTTAAGCAAATATTTTCTTATTTACAAATAAGGATAACAATTCACTCTAGAGAAACCAAGTCATTAGGAACTTTTTAAACAAAAAACAAATTTTAACAAAACAAGATATTATAACCTAGTTATCTTAGGCAATGCAAATAGCAAGGACCAAAAATAAATTATTATAATTCATATAAACAACATGATGCTTTAGCCAACAGTCTGGAGCACATAACTGTTTTCAGTTTTTGGTTTTTTTAATTTAAATAAAATCCTTTTGTAAATTGATTTTCTTTTTTCACTTAGAGAGATTTTTGGTGTAGGGTTCATGTACCCACCAGACAGACAGAGACAGAGACAGAAAGCGAGAAATCACTACCCAGGGGGGATGGCCACGCCGCAATCCCTTCTCCTCCATTCTCCTCTCGGGATCTTGGGCACGTACGGACAAGCACCCAACGTGAGTTTTAAGTGGCCAGGTCCAGAACTCGAACCACGGTCAACTATGTGGGAGTCCAGCGACATAACCTTTACACCATCTGCTGGCCCCTGTAAAGTGAACTTACTACAACATTATAGATTCACCAAAAAAATTTTTTTAAAAAGCTGGTTACTGGACTGTGTTCACTCTAGTAAGTCATCAAGCAGCACTTATGATTTGTGTACTTCTAGGATGCATATACTATTTCAACTTTAAAAAACAATGAACAAGGGACCAGCAGTTAGCGTAATGGCTATGTTGCTGGACTCTCATGTAGTCGACCGCGGTTTGCGTCCCAGACCCAGTGGCTTAAACTCACGCTGGGTGCATGTGTTTGCGTGCCCAAGATCCCGAGAGGAGAATGGAGGAGAAGGAATTACGGCGTTGCCATCCCCCCCAAGGGGTGATTTCTCGCTTTCTGTCTCTGTCTTTCTGGTGAGTGCACGTGCCCTATAGCAAAAACCTCTCCAAAAAAAACAAAATAATGAACAAGAAACACACGTTCAACAACATAGTCTAAAAACTTCATAGCTCCACACTGTGGTTAATTACATAGTATTCTAAATATAATGTTGCAGACACACTCAAATACTTACTGAATAATTTTCAGAATGAAAAGAATACCATCTAACTTAATTCTACTGGTTTGTTCTTTAGGATACTCCTTGATAAGGGTTATTAAATTTGGGATCTAATTCCTACCTATTGTTAATTGGTATACACAATGGCTCTAACTGAATTAAAGGTAGAACTCAAACCAAACCAATGTCAGTTCATTTCAAAGAGTTCTTATTTTGGAACCAGTAGATGGTATAATGGTTATGTCATTGGACTCCCACATAGTCGGTCTGGACCCGGCTGCTTAAAACTCAAACCAGGTGCATGCACGTGAGTGCCCAAAATCCCAAGGAGAATGGAGGGGAAGAGAACACAGAGTGGCCATCTTCCCCTCACCGCCACCTCGGGGATGATTTTTCACTTTCTGTCTCTCTGGTGAGCGCACTATAACAAAAATCCCTCTTAAAAAGAAAATCTAGGGCCGGCAGATAGCATGGTGGTTAAGGAAGCTGGACTCCCACATGGTCAACATGATTCAAGTCCTGGACCTGGCAGCTTGCTTTCTCATTTTTCTCATTTTCTTTCTCTCTCTCTCATTCTATCCCTCTCTAGTCAAATTTTAATAAATAAAGTTAAATAAAATAATTCTTTAAAAAATAGAGTTATTTTAATTGTACAAATTGCTGAATTACATGTTCAGCTTACTTTAAGTTAGATCCAAACCAGTACATTTACACACCTCATTAAAACTTTCATGTAGAATTCTGCTATCAACAAGTTTGTTAGGATTGGGCCAAAAGGTAGTCTGGATCACAGACTAGGAAAATTTTTGATGTTGGAGATCAGTAACATGGTATTTTTTGGTCAGTTTATGAATCATAATTTGGTTTGGTGGTGGTCCCTATCCTGTCATATACACAGCTAAAGATTTATTAAATTCAAACTATCTCCTTTAAAAAAATTATGTATATACTAATCTATAAAATATATCAAAAAGAAGGAAAAGAGAAATGTCATTAAACAAATTAAGGATAATCTCTGATTCATTAAATAATAATAAAATTCTGATTCATAGTTCAATAAACAGATTTAAGTGGTTCCAGAAATTCAACTTTTTTTTTTTTTTTTTTTTGGAGAGGTTTTCGCTATAGGGCACGTGCGCTCGCCAGACAGACAGAGAGAGACATAGAAACAGAAAGCGAGAAATCACCCCCCAGGGGGGATGGTCACGCCGCAATCCCTTCTCCTCCATTCTCCTCTCGGGATCTTGGGCACGCATGCACACGCACCCGGCGTGAGTTTTAAGCCACCGGGTCCAGGATGCGAACTGCAGTCGACTACATGGGAGTCCAGCGACATAGCCATTACGCTAACTGCTGGTTCCCTATGAATCCTTTTCTAATCAGTTTGCTCCACATTGTTTCTAGACTTCCCAAAAGCATGTGATTTGATACTTGTACTATCTTCTGTTTCATAAGAAAAAGCCCCGTCTTGGGACCAGCAGATGGTATAATGATTACATCACTGGACTCCCACAAGGCCAATGCAGTTCAAGTCCTGGAGTTGGAGGCCTGAAACTCATGTGCAGCGTGTATGTGCCCAAAATCCCGAGAGAAGAATAGAGGAGAAAGGACTGTGGAGTGGCCATCCTCCTTGGGGGGTGATTTTTCAGATTTTTCACTTCCTGTCTCTGTTCCTCTCTCTCTCCAGCAAGCACACATGCCCCATTGGGGCAAAAAAAAAAAAAAAAAAAAAAAAAAAATCTCTCAAAAAAATGAAAAGAAAAAGCTATTTCTGAAACTAAAATACCATAATCTTCTTGAAGACAGACACCATGTCTCTTGTGTATTTCCTACTTTATACAGCACGGCAGAGACCTGGTATGTCAGTGGCACACAACAGGCACCTGATAAATATTATGCTATACTTATTCTTTTTATTTTTTAATTTGTAAGAGGGTGCATGCGCTCACTAGTGAAAGATAGAGAATGGGAAAGTGAGAAAGCATCCCCCAGGAGAAAAGCTCATGCCGCATCCCTTCTCCTCGATTTCTACCCCCCTCAGGATTTTGGGGATGCACACACACATGCCAGGCATTATTTCTCAAGCTGCAGAGTTCTGTGACTTGAACTACACAGTCAGTCATGTGGAATCCAATCATTGTTTCCTCTCTCTCTCTCCCCTTCACCTTTTCTGTCTCTCTCTAGCAAGTGCACATACCTTATGGCAAATTTTTAAAAGAATTATTTTATTTAACTTTATTTATTTATATTTTTTAATTTGACCAGAGAGGGGTAGAGTGAGAGAGAAAGAGAAAGTAAGAAAGCAAGCTGCCAGGTCCGGGATTCAAACCGCAGTTGGTTATGTGGGAGTCCAGTGTCCTTAACCACCATGCCACCTGCCAGACCCCCTTATAGCAAATTTTTAAAAAAGAGAAAAACCATGTAGTATAGGGAAAACAAAGATAACAAAACACCTAGACTATTAAGTCATTTTATTTGAATATTAGCTTTCATTCTGATCTTTCAATAACTCTGGATTTACCTTTTTTTATTAAAAAAAAAAAAAGAAAAAAATGAAATTTTTGCTATAGGGCATGTGCTCATCAGAAAGACAAAGACAAGAGAGGGACCAGCAGTTAGCGTAATGGCTGTGTCGCTGGATTCCCATGTAGTCGACTGCAGTTTGCGTCCCAGACCCGGTGGCTTAAAACTCACGCCAGGCGCGTGTGCGTGCATGCCCAGGATCCCGAGAGGAGAATGGAGGAGAAGGGATTGCGGCGTGGCCATCCTCCCTGGGGTGTGATTTCTCGCTTTCTGTCTCTCTGTCTGTCTGGCGAGCGCACGCGCCCTATAGCAAAAACCTCTCAAAAAAAAAACAAAAAAAGAAAAAAAAGAAAGAGACAAGAGAGACAGAAAGCAAGAAATCACCCCCCCCCCCCCAGGGGGGATGGCAATCCCTTCTCCTCTTGAGTTTTTGGGCATGCATGCACATGCACCCAGCATGAGTTAAAGCTGTCAGGTCCAGGACTCAAACCATGGTCAACTACATGGAAGTCCAGTGACGTAACCATTATGCCCTCTGCTGGTCCCTGGATCTACCTTTTAAAAAAAACTATAAAAAAAAAAAAAGTGAAAGAGAAATTAAGTTATAATGAAAGACAAGAGTAAGGAGCCAGGGAATACACATGGGAGGAATTCCCTAGGATCTAAAAATAGGATAGATACTAGGGTGGTCACCAAAAGAGATTCTAGAGTCTAGAAAATACTGAGCCACTTTAGTTACTTATAAGCCAACAATTCTAAGTTGGAGATCTGGAAAGAGGGGTTAAATGTACCTCTACTTTGTAACTTAAACTAATGGGAAGATAGAAATTTGCTTATAAAATAAGGATATCCATAAAAATAAGTATCTTGACATTCTTGGAGGCATTGTTCATGTAATCACTTCCAAAAGTATTTTTACAACTACTATTATAATTTAGTTCCAAATCCTCAGAACACTCTCAAAAACAAAACAGACATTTAAACTCCTATTTTACAGATGGAGATATAGACATAGTTAAAAATCACCACTAGTTATTGAGACTCTAAATCTCATATTCTTCCCTCTACACCACATCCTATCAGCTGTCTCCTTCTTATCTGTCTTATCACAATCTTGTCCACCCATTTCTCCCTATTTCCATCTTCACAACCACCTTTCAGCTAAGGTTCTTTTTTTTTCCTTCAAATTTTATTTATTCATTTACTTATTTTGATCAGAGAGACACAGAGAGAAAGTGAGAAAGCAAGCCACCAGGTCTAAGACTTGAACCAGGGTTGGCCATGTGGGAACGTCCAGCACCTTAACCACCACACCACCTGCTGGTCCCCTCAGCTAAGGTTCTTACTGCCTCCTTCCTAAGCTATGGCTACCATCTCCTTCCTAGTCAGTCTCCCAGCCTCCACCTCATATAGCCTCTACCTCTGCAAGGGTAATCTTCCTAAAACACAGCTCTGATTATGTCACTCTCCCTTATTCAAACTCCACACTCTCTCGCCTCGACTCAGGCTGTCACCTGACCCAAACTGAACTCTTTCATCTTTCTGTTGTTACTCTACCCTACATGTAAGGCTTTAATTCAAGCTACTTTCCTCCAAGAAGCTATTAGGTTATCCCTTTCCCTCAATGTGCTGGAATTTTGATAGGTTCTTATGAGATATTTGCTGAATAAACGTTAAGTTTTTAAAATCTTATTCCATACTCTCCCCACCAGACTCCAAAGTAATCCATCTTCTGAAATGATGTGACCTCAAAGAGAAGCCTAATTAGTATGCCATTGTGGTTACTGAGCTGGTACCAGATGACAGGGTCATACAGCAGCTATCACAAAGAGAAAACAGATTATTGTTTTGAAAGGTCTGCAAGTGGATAAGAGCTATTAAAGACATCAATCAATTTTTTAAAAATACTGAATGATACAAGATGACATACTAAGTATTACAGAGATTACAAAAATAATAATAAAAGGAGAAAGCTCCATGCACTAATGGTTAAGCAGACAAGATCCCACAGGGCCAACCATGCAGTTTGAATCCTGGACCCAGCAGCTTAAAAACCACTGGGTGCAGGACCAGCAGATGGACTCCCACACGGCTGACCACTGACCGCTGTTCGAATCCTGGACCCAGAAGCATAAAACTCATGCCAGGCACATTTGTGTGTACCCTAAATTCCAAGAGAAGAATGGAGATGAATGGATTGCAGCATGGCCGTCACCCCAGGAGATGATTTCTCCGTTTCTATCTCTGCCTCTACAGGAACACACACACTCTATAGCAAAAATCTCTCTTTAAAAAAAAAAAAAAAAAAAAAAAAAAAAAAGGGACAGAAGAGAAGAGAGAAACACTAGGCACATTTGTGTACATGCCCAAAATCTCAATGAGAGAAATGGAAGAAAAAGGATCACAGCATAACCACACCACATTATGAGAGAGGAGGAGATGCTTTCTTCCTCTTTTTTTCTTCCTCTCTCTGGTGAGCACACATGCCCCCTGGCAATTTTTTCTTTGACGAGGTTTTTGCTATAGGGCGCATGCGCTCATCAGAAAGACAGAAAGAGACAGAGAGACAGAAAGCGAGAAGTCACCCCCCACACCACAATCCCTTCTCCTCCATTCTCCTCTCAGGACCTTGGGCACGCACGCACACACACCCAGCGTGAGTTTAAGCCACCAGATCCGGGACTTGAACCACGGTCAACTACATGGGAGTTCAGTCAATTACATGGGAGTCTAGGCAACATGGCCATTATACCATCTGCTGCCCGCCCCCCCCCCAGCAAATTTAAATAAAAAATTATTCAAGACAACAGTTCTTACATTACTTTTATACCAAGAAAAAAATGATACCAAATAAATGTTGTCTTGAGAACATTCACTAGATGAGGCATTAATGAAAATCTGCAATAAGAGAAGATGGCAATGCAAACAAAAACTAGTGAGAACAATTCCCTGAGAGGGGCCAGGCACAATTGGACCCACATGGGAAATGTCCTGTGTTTACACTCGAGACCTCCCTGAATATGCCAGGCATGTGCCTGTAATCTTGCTGAGACTCGAGGTGGATTCCAGCATGAAGACCCTGTTGGAAGTGCCTTTTTCTCTGTCTCTGTACCTCTGTTAACTCTCTCATGAAAGTGATGAACTTAAGGAAAAAAAAAAAAGAGAGAGAGGGAGAGAGAGAAAGAGAGAGGCCAGCAGGTGGTGTAATGGTTCAAGTACTGGATCCCAGATGGCTGACTCCTAGATTTGAGTCCTGGATGCAGTGAATTAAAAAACACTCCAGGTATGTGTGCAAGCATGCCTAAAATCCTGAAAGGAGAATGGAGAAGGGACTGAAGCGTGGACTGAAGGTGATTTCTCACTTTCTCTATCTGTCTGTCTCTAGCAAGCACACGCACCCTATGGCAAAAATCTAAAATAAATAAATGAACGACTCCCTTAGATCACAGTCAGTGCTATCAGTCTCCCCCTTTCTTTTCTTTTCTTTTTTTTTTTCTAAAAAGGAGGGTTTTTTTTTTTTTTTTTTGCCTTAGGGCATGTGTACTCAGAGGGAGAAAGACAGATACAGTGAGAGGGAAAGTGAGAAATCACCCCCCAAGAGGGATGGACAGGCCACAATCCCTTCTCCTACGTTCGCCTCCCAGCATCTTGGGCATGCCTGTACACGCGGCCAGTGTTTCAAGCCACGGGTCTGGGACTTGAACTATGGTTGGCTATGTGGGAGTTCAGCAACATAACCACTATGCCATCTGGTAGTCTCTCTTTCTTTTCTTGCTAATTTATTTCTCAGACCATTCCTTCTATCAGCTTTGTCTCTCTAGCTCTCCAAACTATCTCAATCCTTAAAAAAAGAAAAAAAAGTATTTAATTTTATTTACTATTATTATTTTAAAATTTGACAGAGAGAGAAAAAGTGATAAAACAAGCCACCAGGTCTGGGACTTAAACTGTGGTCAACCATGTGGGAGTCCAATGCCTTAACCACCACACCATTTGCCAGTCCCATAATCCCTTAAAATAAGCATCAAATTTATGAAGTAGGTGAAAGAAGACGCTTGGCCATCTGCCAAAAAGAAATCATGACTTTCTTCCTATTCACTCAAAAATGTTTTACAGAACACGGAGAAAGACCAAAAAAATCTAATAGATAACTACTACTCTAAAGAGCAACATTCTTAGAAATCTAGATTTTACCTAGTTCGTGGTACAAAAATGCCTAATGCCAGCTATTCAGTGGGAAGATAAGATTGATAATTAAAAAAAAAAAAATCTGAGTAAAAACCATTTAAAAACAACTACAGAAAATCTTGTAGTGATTATTTAGAGTAAGTGCCCATTATGCTATGCTGTTAGATGAATGACCATCACTTTCTTTTTAGGTAACCCAGATGAAAAAATACCCTAAGGTTAGAACACACTTCAACTTGGTAGAAAACCCAAATTTGGAATCTGTTTTTTTTTTCTCTTTGCACAAACCAGCTCAAAATGACTTACGGAGTTCATTTCCTTCACTGAGAATCTCCACCCGGCGCACAAGCTGCTCAAACAGATTCCGCAAATTCAGCATTGTAGTATCCATCTTTCTGCCAAGAAATCAAATATACATTAGGGGTCTTGCCTTCTCCCCCACAATGAATGATTCAATAGCAATTCAATCTAGCCACTTGTGACCAACATCTGTACTCTTCCATCTGCAGCTACTGTTAAGAGAATCTCAAGTCAACAATTGACGTTTTGTGTGATCCTTATTAGAAGAACAAAGCTGGAATGTTTCAGACTTACCTGAAAATTAGAAAACCACTTCAGACCTCTGAATATAACACCCTTTCCTACCTACTACCCCTTGGCCCTACACTGCTCTGTAATTACTCTGGAGCTGAGAGGAAAGCAATTAGAAACAAGTATGTCAGTTGATTATTAGTGACCAACTATAAAATGTGGTTCTTCAGGTCAAGTCTATTGATTAATATAACACTTATGGCACTTTAATCCTCTGAACTTCAAAGACCTACAATGTAACTTAAAGGTCTATTTTTAATTTCATTTTTAGCTAATGCTCCTTTTGCAACTGCCTTTTAAACGCAGGACATGGTCAGCACATTTCCTACCAACGGCACCAATGACGTCACACAAGAGTGATTAAGTGGGGAAACCGCCAGCTCAGCAGCACAAGAATTATTTCTGTAATGCAGGGCTCTCTGCTGGACTGCATGCAGGGACTATGTCTAATAAATTTATACTAAGTATAGGCAAAGGATTATGTTGTACCACATTCTGGCATCAGAGAAGACAATGAACCACCTTCACAGTTAGAAGGTTAAAGGAAAAATCATTTGCTACTGTGTTCTGTATAGTGAATTTCAGGCTTTGTATTTTCCCCCCAAAGACCTGCTGATATTACATTAAAACGTCCTTACAGGCAGTTCTGTTCTGAATAGACTTTAACTGGGGACAATTTGAGGAAAAAAGATCTTCCATTTAACAGTTAAGAAAGAAAGACATTAACTGAATGTTATGAAAATTATCAAGAAAATGAAATAAAAAGTCAAATTTTATTTGAAAACTCAATGTCCTCAGAAATATCATTAAATGATTCTTCTATTTTTTAAATTATTTTCATTTAATTTTACTCATTGTCATTATTTCATTTTGTTTTATTTTATTTTATTTTGAAGTTGACCAGAGAGAGACAGAGAAAAAGAGAAGGAATGTAAGAAAGCAAGCTGCCAGGTCCAGGACTCGAACTGAAGTCAACCATGTGGGAGTCAAGACGCCTTAACCACCATGCCACCTGCTGGCCCCAGGAGTCTTCTATTTCATCTAACCACCCCTCCAACATTACAGCCCAGGTCCTTCTTTCATGGGTCTAAATAAAAATTTCAAGAACCTTTGAAGGTTTAGTGACTTTGTAGTGTATATATGACTGTACCACAAGTTGTGAGGTCAAGAAAGGACAAGGAAAAAACACAAAGCAATATATGAACATTAAGATATTTTCCCAAAATTTTTTTCCTTTTTTTTTTTTTTCTAAAGTACATGTGCTCACTGGAGTAGGAAGGACTGAGAAATCATCCTAGGGGCAGGGGGAACAGCCTCTCACATTTTTTTTTTAATTTTTTATTTAATTTTATTCATTCTTTTTTTTTTTTTAATTTGACCAGAGAGAGACACAGAGAGAGAGGGAGAGAGTTGAAGTGAGAAAGTAAGCCACCAGGTCTGGGACTCGAACCATGGTCGGCCATGTGGGAGTATCCAACACCTCAACCACCACGCCACCTGCTGATCCCCAACATTTCACCTCCATTCTCCTCTAAGGATTTTGGGAATGCATGCACATGCATCCAGCATGTTTTTCAAGCCACCAGGACTTGAACTGTGCAGTTGGCCATGTGGGGATCTAGTCACCTTAACCAGGACACCACCAGTTGGCCCCAAAAATATATTTTCTATTAAATGCTACAAAATTATTCCTTTGTATTCAAGTGACAACTGCTGTAAAAGCAAAAAAAGCTTTGAATTCCAAGCCTGGATTCAATATATACCTGACTCAGAGCTGGAAACGAAGATTTTCAAATGGCAATATATCTGTTCCAAACTATATCATCACAGCAAGCTGCTAAGCAACAGGACCAACAAATTTATTACAAAGCTTTCTCTGAACTAAGAACAAAACTGAATGCATAGCATTAAAACTAGCAATTAGAGGGGCCGGCAGGTGGCGTGGTGGTTAAGGCGCTGGACTCCCACATGGTTGACGATGGTTCGAGATTTGGACCTGATGGCTTGCTTTCTCACTTTCCCTTTCTCTCTTTCTCTTTGGTCAAATTAAAAAATAGTAATAATGATAATAAATAAAATTAAATTAAAAAAGTTTTTAATGTAGTTAAAGGGGTCAGCAGATGGCGTAGTGGTTAAATCCCACATGGCTGACCATGGAGTCCCAGATCTGACAGTTTGCTTTTTCGCTTTCTCTCTCTCTCTCTCTCTCTCTCTCTCTCTCTCTCTCCCCCAGTCAAATCAAAAAAATAATAACAAATTGAATTAAATAAATAAATAATTCTAGGGCCGGCAGGTGGCATGATGGTTAAAAGCACTGAATTCCCACATGGCCGACCATGGTTTGAGTCTCGGACCTGGCACCTTACTTTCTTGCTTTCCCTCTCTCTCTGTCTGGTGAAATTTAAAAAATAATGACAACAACAACTATAATTAAATAAATAAGTAGTTCTTTTTTAAATTTTAAAGAAATACATAAATCTTTTTATACAAATGTAGTTTTAAAAAAAGAACAGCAAGGGACCAGCAGTTAGCGTAATGGCTATGTCGCTGGACTCCCACGTAGTCGACCGCGGTTCGAGTCCCGGACCCGGCGGCTTGAGCTCACGCCAGGCGCGTGTGCGTGCGTGCCCAAGATCCCGAGAGGAGAATGGAGGAGAAGGGATTGCGGAGTGGCCATCCCCCCTGGGGGGTGATTTCCTGCTTTCTATCTCTCTGTCTCTCTCTGTCTGTCTGGCGAGCGCACGCGCCCTATAGCAAAAACCTCTCCAAAAAAAAAAAAGAAAAAAAAAGAACAGCAAGAAGAAGCAGATGGCAAAATGGTTATGTCACTGGCCTCCCACATAGTCAGTCAATCACTCTTCAAGTCCCAGGCCTGGTGGCTTAAACCTCACAACAGGCTTGTGTGCCTGCAAGGTGACCCCGAGAGGAGAATGGAGAAGGGATTATGGTGTGGTCATTCCCCCAGGGGGTGACTTCTCACTGTCTTTCTGTCTCTCCAGTGAGTGTGCGCCTTATAACAAAAATCTCTCTTTAATAAAAAAAAAAAAAAAAAAAAAAAGCCAACAAGAAGAGAACATAACAATAGGTAAACAAACCCAAGGGCTCCAAGACAGAGCCAGCAGCAGAACATTCAATGGTCAATTCAAATGATGATTTTCTTTTTTTTTTTTTTTTTTTTTTTTTTTCTTTTTCTTTTTTTTTTTTTTTCTTTTTTTTTGGAGAGGTTTTTGCTATAGGGCGCGTGCGCTCGCCAGACAGACAGAGAGAGACAGAGAGATAGAAAGCAGGAAATCACCCCCCAGGGGGGATGGCCATGCCGCAATCCCTTCTCCTCCATTCTCCTCTCGGGATCTTGGGCACGCACGCACACGCGCCCGGCGTGAGTTTAAGCCGCCGGGTCCGGGACTCAAACCGCGGTCGACTACGTGGGAGTCCAGCGACATAGCCATTACGCTAACTGCTGGTCCCTTGATGATTTTCTTTCACTCACAGTAAAAACTGAAGACACTCATCAATAGCTTTTTTTTTTTTTTTTTTTTTTAAGAATTGTTTATTTAACTTTATTCATTCATTTTATTTTAATTTGACCGGAGAGAGAGAGAGCTACACACACACACACACACACACACACACACACACAGAGAGAGAGAGAGAGAGAGAGAGAGAGGTGGAGAAAGTGAAAAAGCAAGCCACCAGGTCTGGGACTGGAACCGTGGTAGGCCATGTGGGAGTGTCTGGAGCCTTAACCAGCACGCCACCTGCTGGCCCAGTGGTTTTAATATAAAGTATTGATTTCTATTGTATTGGCATTCATCTGTATATTTTAAGACTACAGACAGTGAGCTCAGTACCACAGGAAAAATGTGTATCTATCATCCAAGAACACAGATAAGGAAAATTTAATGGTGTAAGTAGGATACTGAAAACCAATTGTATAAAAAAAAAGTTCAAGGCAAGACTGTGGTCTAGTGGTTAAGAGAAACAGATCCCACTAAGCTGACTACATGGTCTGAGTCTTGGATCTAGCAGTCCGAAAAACATGCCAGGCACGTGTGTATGTATGCCCGAATTCCTGATAGGAGGAAGAAATGAAGAAAGGATTATACATGATCATACCAATCAGGGGGTGCTTTCTCCCTCTCCCTTCTGTGTCTCTGTTCTGGCAAATGTACATGCCATCTGGCAAATTTTTTTTTTAATTTTTGTTCAGTGGAGTCTTATGTCCCTGCTATGCTTTAAATGTTTACATCTCTCCAAAAGTCAAAGTTGAAAAAAAAAAAAAAAAAAAAACACTTAATCCCAATACAATAGTATTAAGAGGTTAGACCTTTAGGAGGTAATTAGGTCACAAGGGGTCAACCCTCTCAAATGAGATTAGAATCCCTATGGGACCAGCAGCTGGTGTAATGGCTATGTTGCTAGACTCCCAGGTAGTCGACTACAGTTCAAATCCTGGACCTGGTGGCTTAAACTCACGCCAGGCGCGTGTGCATACATGCCTAAGATCCTGAGAGGAGAATGGAGAAGAGATTGCAGCGTGGCCATCCCCTCCTGGGAGGGGGGGGGGTGATTTCTCGCGCTCGCGCTCGCGCTCTCTCTCTCTCTCTCTCTCTTCTTACCGGCGAGTGCACGTGCCCTATAGCAAAAAACCTCTTCAAATAAATAAATAAATAAATAAAAAGAGAACCCCGGGGCCAGCAGGTGGTGTGGTGGATAAGGGCGCTGGATTCCCACATGGCCAACCATGGATCAAGTAAGTCCTGGACCTGGTGGCTTGCTTTCTCACTTTCCCTCTCTCTCTCTCTCTCTCTCTCTCTCTCTCTCTCTCTCTCTCGTCAAATAAAGAAAAAATAACAATAACAAATGGAAATAAATAAATAAATCTTTTTTTTTTTTTTGAGAAATTTTTGCTATAGGGTGCGTGCGCTCGCCAGACAGACAGAGACAGACAGAGAGATAGAAAGCGAGAAATCACCCCCCAGGGGGGATGGCCACACCACAATCCCTTCTCCTCCATTCTACTCTCGGGATCTTGGGCACGCACACGCGCCCGGCGTGAGTTTAAGCCACCGGGTCCGGGACTCGAACCGCGGTTGACTATGTGGGAGTCCAGCGACATAGCCATTACGCTAACTGCTGATCCCCTAAATAATTCTTTAAAAAAAAAAAAAAAAAGAGAACCCCTACAAAAGGGCTTAAGGGATCCTGTTTGCCCATTTATGCCCTTCCACTATGTGAGGACACAGCAAGAGGTCATTTTGAAGCGGAAAAGTGAGCCCTTATAAGACACTGAATCTGCTGGTGTTTGGATATTAAATTTCCTAGACCATGAGGAAAAAAACGTACGTTATTCATAAATTACCTAGTCTAAAGTACTTTATCATAGCAGCAGGAATAGACTGAGACATTCTCCTTGAAAAAAATTTTCACATTTTCTTAAGTTTCTCTAGTCCATTATTCTTCCCTTTGTTCTTTGCACATACCAGGCCCTAGAATGAGGATTAGGGAAAGTATTCTCTTGAAAACACACACCTGATTTCTGAAAAAAATAAAAAAAATAGAGAACCTACATGGGGACATCTTACCATAGCAACTGCTATATATACAACTAGGGCAATTTACACTGTTCTCCTCAAATGATGCCAAGTACCTAGGAGATAGTTGTTTAAGTAAATTCCCAATTCTCTATTATAAAACAAAGAGGCGGGGCCGGCAGGTGACGTGGTGGCTAAGGGCGCTAGACTCCCACATGGCCGACACGGTTTGAGTCTTGGACCTGGTGGCTTGCTTTCTCACTTTCCATCTCTCTCTTTCTCATTCTGTACCTCTCTGGTCAAATTGAAATAAATAAATAAAATTAAATAATTATTTTAAAAAAATTTTTAATAAATAAAAAAAAATCAAAAAGGTAATCCTTAACTCTGTTAGACCTTCATGGTATCCAGATTTAGTTTTACAAAGTCTGATTATTGATCTTTCTTTATTCTTCCCTCTTAACACCAGACATTTCCTAAAGTTCAATCCTTCAACCTCTCAAAGAACCTAACTATTCCATTTTAGCTATTACATCTCTACAGACAACTTACCAATTTTATCTCCCCAGACACCTGTTCTAACGCTAATCCTACAGCTTTCAATTTGCTTGGGATGCCCTTGATATTAAATTTGATTTTTTTTTTTTAGATTTTTGCCGCAGGACATGTACAATCACCAGAGAGAAACAGGGAAAGTAAGAAATCACCCCCAAGAGGGGATGGCCACACAAAAATCCCTTCTCTTCCATTCTCCTCTCTCCAGATTTTGGGCAGGTGCAAACACATGTGTCCAGCATGTTTTTCAAGTCTTCAGGTTCCTGGACTAGTACTGTAGAGTCAGCCATGTAGGATCCAGTGCTTTAGCCACTATACCACCTGCTGGCCCTGAACTTGATTTTCTACAGTTCCTCCCTCATATACATTAAGTACTATATCCACTGACCTACCCTATCCCCTACCCTACTGACTCCCAATTTTAATTTCCCTATGTTTATAATTCTCCCACTCACTAAGTTCCATACTTCAGAAATCACCTTTGGTTCCTACAAGCATAATCATTAAATCTGTGCACTCATCTCGCATACTTATATAAAGTCACTCCCTCGTCACATGCAGGTTTATCACTCACTTAAATTGACCCCTCGCCTCCAATCCTTACCCTACTTCTTCACTGAGTTGTCACTCAGACACACACACCTTGCACTTTTAAGGCAGTGAATTCCCACATAGTCAACTGAGGTTCAAGTCCTGGACACGGCAGCTTGAAATATTACTCCAGGCACGTGTGTGCGCATGCCCAAAATCCCACGAAGAGAGTGGAGAAGGGACTTTGGCATGGCCAACCCCCCTGGGAGGCGATTTCTCACTTTCCCTATCTGTCTCTGAGTCTCTCTGGTGAGCATATGTGCCCTATGGCAAAACCTAAAGAAAAATAAATAAATAACTGCAAGGTGAGGTCCTGTCAGGTGGCCTGGTGGTTAGTTAAATGACTAGATCCCACATGGCCAACTGAGAGGCTTCAGTCCTGGAGCTGGTGGCTTGAAAAACAAGTCAGGTACAAATACACACATACACAAAATCCCGAGAGGAGAATAGAGAAGAGGGGATTGTGGCAGTCATCCTCCGAGAGGGTACTTGCTTTCTCTCTCGCTCTCTGTCTCCAGCAAACACATGCACTCTATAGCAAATTAAAAACAGAAACAAACAAAACAAACTTTGGGCCAGCTCTGTAGCCTGGTGTTTAAAGCTGGATCCCACATGGCCAGACCCTGAATTAATGTCCTAGACCGGGCACATGTGAGCCCAAAATCTGGAAAAGAGGTAGAAAGGGAGAAGGGATTGTGCTGTAACTATTCCCTATGAAGGGGTGTTTCTTGCCCCCTCCCCCTCATGTCTGGTATCTCTCTCTGGCAAGTACAAAAGAAAGATAGAAAGTGGGGCTGGCAGGTGGCGTGGTGATTAAGGACACTGGACTCCAACATGGCTGACTATGGTTTAAGTTCTAGACCTGGCAGCTTATTTTCTCACTTTCTATCTAACTCTCTCTGCCTTTCTCTGACAAAATTAAAATAATGACAATAAATAAAATTAAATAATTATTTTTAAAAATATAGAAAAAAAGAAAAAATTTTTAAAAAACAGTTAAATTGGGGGGAGGATATAGAAGTTCTAGGATAAAATTTCAGCTTTTCTATCTGTCAGAGTATATCACTTCAGTAAATCGCCTTAATTCTGAGACAGGTCTACAAACTGGAAAAAATACAGAAATGCCCTATCTACTTCTCAAAATTTATAAATTAATGTAGGTGAAAATTTATAATGTATAAGTTGAACCTTACTATCAAAACATAAGGTATTATTGGGGACCAGCAGTTAGCGTAATGGCTATGTCGCTGGACTCCCACGTAGTTGACCGCAGTTCACGTCCCAGACCCGGTGGTTTAAAACTCACGCTGGGCGCGTTTGCATGCGTGCGTGCCCAAGATCCCAAGAGGAGAATGGAGGAGAAGGGATTGCGGCGTGACCATCCCCCCTGGGGGGTGATTTCTCGCTTTCTGTCTCTCTGTCTCTGTCTGTCTGGCGAGTGCACGCGCCCTATAGTGAAAACCTCTCCAAAAAAAAAAAAAAAAAAAAAACATAAGGTATTATTAAACTGGATTAGTGTATTATTCTGTTTTGGTTTTGGTCTGACAGGTGTTATTTACAGGCTAAACAGTGATTCCCAATCGAAATTTTTCCCCAAGGCTGTCTCCACATATTACCAAACTCAGAATGTTAGATGAGTTTTTAAAATAGTGCTATATAGTTAGAAAAAAGGGAAATTCATTATTTACCAAGTGCCTTTGAAGTTATTCAGATACTAAACAGTTCACATTCATTTTTTTTCTTTCAGTAAATTTGACTGAATTCTCTCCACTTACAGAAATCAATTAAGACTCAGAGACTTTAGTTTATTAATATTGGGGTTTTTTAGAATTATTTAATTAATTTTAAGAGATGGAATTTTTGCTATAGGGCACATGTACTCACTGGGGAAAGAGAGACAGAGACAGAGAAACCTAATGCAAAAAGTCACACCCCCCACCCTCCAGGGGATGGCCACACTGCAATCCCTTCCCCTCCAGTCTCCTCTCAGGATTTTGGGCAGGCACAAACATGCGGCTAGCATGAGTTTTAAGCCACTGGGTTCAGGACTTGAACCATGGTCAACTACGTGAGAGTCCAGTGACATAACCATTATGCCATCTGCTGGTCCCTATTTATTTATTTTTAATTTGACCAGAGAGAGCTAGAGGGAATGCAAGCCACTAGGTCAAAACACAGTCAGTCATGTGGGAGCCTAACTCCTCAACCACCAAACCACCTGCTTGTCCCTAGACTTTAAATAAATAAAAAATGCTGAGCTCACATCAAAACCCCCATCTAAGTCCAAAATCTATGTTCTTCCCACCACTACACACTTAACAGATAGTATATTACACAGCTATCAACTAAACCATATATGTGGCAGACATTCTCAAACATCTCCCACAAATCATAACATGTTATATACCTACAACGCAGATCAAGAAGAATCATGGAAATAGCAAAATTTGACAAGATCTAGGCTCTTAAACAAGCTATTCTAATATGAGTTTTCTGAAGCATTTTCTAACATAGGTTTATACTTAAACGTAATTCAAAAATGGCACTAGCAAAATATGATCTATTTCCCTTTATATGTTGGGGGAACCATATATTTTTATTAACATTTTACAGAAGTGATTCTCAGGAATTATTTATAGATGATGAAATTATCTTTCTGCAGCAGTACTGATATCTCAGCTAAATTGTAACTTGAAAAGCTAAAATTTACTCATCCTATTCAACATCAATTGAAATTGATCTTAATTTTCCTGCTGGGTCACATTTTTCACTCTCATGAATACTTGTTTATTTCTTCCCCTTTATTATATAGCTCTATAGCTAGCAGATACACTAATATGAAAGGAAACAAAAATAAAGTCATATTGTAGTACACTGCTTGGCAGTTATAAAGCAGCTGTCACCTCCACAAGTGAGGCTGCTGCCTTTTGAGAAAGCTGAAATGATCCCTGTGTGTAGCAAGAACACTTATTTAGGGACACTTGAAATAAAGTGCTAGAGAACCTCAGCTGTTATTGATGGGGAACCCTAGAGGTGAAGTCCCTATGTTACAGGTTCCCAATCTGCGAGAATCCCTAAGGAAGCAATCTGGCAATACCCTGAAAGAATCTCAGCTAGATGTGATTGCTTTGAATCCCCAATTTAATTTCAAATCACCCAGCTAAGAGACATAGTCCTTCAGAATAACAAACTATTACAGATCTTACTGCATGGTATCCTGGCAAGTCTCTATCCTCTTCCTCCTCCTATAAACATTATTATGAGAACTATACATTTTTTAATGCATCAAGGATGTTAAATAATTTAAGAAAAACCAATGAAAGATTACTTGAGTTTTTTAGGGAAGTTTTTCTTTTCTTTTTTTTTTTTTTTTTTTTTTTTGGAGAGGTTTTTGCTATAGGGCGCTTGCGCTAGCCAGAAACACACAGAGACAGAAAGCGAGAAATCGCCCCCCCCCAGGGGGGATGACCACCACCATAATCTCTTCTCCTCCATTCTCCACTTGGGATCTTGGGCGGGCACACACGCACATATGCCCAATGTGAGTTTAAGCCACCAGGTCTGGGACTTGAACCGCAGTCAACTACATGGGAGTTCAGCGACATAGTCATTACGCCAATTGCTGGTCCCTTAGGGAAGTATTTTGATACAAAAACATTCTCACAAACACTGCTAAATCTGGAGAGTCCCAAGAAATAAAAAACGTAGGTTCCCCACTATCAAGGAAAACCATACCAAAGACAATCTCAATACTGTAAGATTCTTTCATATGAGAGCATTTCAGAACAATGTGTCAGCCCCATGGCATGGGGATTAAGGCATCTAGATCCCACATGGCCAACTGTAGTCTCAGACCTAATGGCTTGAAAAACATGTTGGTTACATATGTGTCCATGCCCAAAATCATGAAAGGAAGGAGAAATGGAGAAGGGATTGTGGAATGACCATTTCCCCTGTGGGGGAGGGGTGAATTCTCACTTTGTCTCTCTCTCTAGCAAGTACACACCCCCTCTGGAAAAAAACGGAAAAAGAACAATGGTTTTCCCCAAATATCCGGCTTATTATAGTCCCTTCCCCTAAAGACAGGGTCTCACTGTGGCCATCCTCCTCTCCCAAGTTATTAGGATTACAGGTACACACCATTCCACTCAGCCTTTAGGTTAGAGTAGGAATCAAACCCACGCCAGCCTACAGATAACAGTGTCTTAGCAGAGCAAGACACTACAGCTGGGCCCAAATGTCCAGCTTCTACTTCACCATTTTAAAGTCTCTAAACTGGCAGGCAGATGGAATATCTTGAAATCAAATATTCTTATGGGCAAATCAACTACAAAAGAGTAAACAGAATGTCCCTAGTCCAATATGAAGACTAAAATAAGGAACGGAAAGAGCTGAAACATGACTTCTCTGAAAATTACTACCAGTTCCACATATTAAGCTCTTTTTTATATTTTTCCTGTGAATTCTCCCCATTCTCAAGTCTTCCAGTCTTCAAAGTCTTGCCAATTCACTGAAAGAGTCTCTAATCATTTTAGTCCAAATTTTTCTAAATATTTATTTAATCATATTTATTTACTTTAAAAAAAAAAAAAAATTTGAGAGAGAAAGTGAGAAAGCAAACTGCCAGGTCCAGGACTCGAACTGTGGTTGACCTTTTAGGAGTTCAGTACCCCAACCACCACACCACCTGCTGTCCCCTCAAAATTATCTGTTTTATTACCTATAACATGCATTTAGCAGATGTAAAAAAAACTTCCCTTACATTCGTTATCTATGTTCAAATAAATTGTTTTGAAAATACCATGAAACAAAACCCTCACCACCCTAAACTGCATGTACCTCCGTATCAAATTTTTACCTGTTACACTTCATAGAGTTGCGATCATACTTCTCAGAGTTGCATACTTCATCGAGTTGCAATCCCAGATTATATACAATTTTGTGTTTTGATTTTTACTATCATGTTTCCATTAAGTTCCAAAGAGTTGATGAACAACTGTTTATTCTCTCCTTTGGACATTTGAGGTAACTTCCAGTTTTTCAGTGACCTACACCTTGTATAACTCTATCACCTCCTCTGGGTTTTTATTCAAATGTCACTTTCTTAATGAGGTCTTTCCCAACCACATTCATTCATACATTCATTCATTCATAGGTCTTTGCCATAGAGCACATGCACTCACCTGAGACAGATAAGAGAGAAAGTGAGAAATCAACCTCCAGGGGTGTCTAGCCATGCTGTAATCCCTCTCAATTCTCTTCCTGGGATTTCGGACACACGTGCATGCACACACACCCAGCGTGATTTTTCAAGCTGCTTGTCCAGGACTTGAACAGTAGTCAGCCATATGGGAGTCCAAGCACTTAACCACCATGTCACCTGCCAACCACTCTTTTAAATTGCCCTTTCCCACTACTTTCCTGCTTTATTTTGCTCCAAAGCATGAATCTCTATCTAACTCTTAGATATTTACTTATTGATTTTATTTACTGTCCATCTGTCCAAGAGACAAAATTCTTTTTTTTTTTCCAAGAGACAAAATTCTTAAAAGGCAAGATCTGTCTGTTTCATTCACTGCTGAGACCCTAGTGCCTGACATTTGGTAATTTGGTGAAAGATAAATATTTGTTGAATTAATAAATTCAATATTCCTATGGACAGTATTTTTTTTCAGGTGACTATGTTCCTTAAACTATATTTCCAATTACATTAACATTAGAGTGTAAAAACCTTTTACGGTTCTTCATAAATACTGCCATGTTTCCTAAAAGGGCTGTACTATTGAACAGTACTCTCTATAGTGTACAGTTGTAATCGGACCCACCAGTTATCTTTTTGAGCTCTATCATCCCAAATGAACTACACACTCCTTTAAAACCACCTAAGACTGTCTACTACTTAGACTTTGCACTTAAGAAAAATGCCTGTTAAATGAGTAAACTATATAAAAAGCGCCTTTCTCTAAACACCTTCAATATTAAAAAGCTTATTTACCGGGCACATGAAAGCGTTAAATAGGAAGGTAATGTCATTTCTTTAAAAACAAAAACAAACTCAAGCTTCCCATTCACCCCACTTTCCTACAGACACCCTCTGCCTACGAAGAGAAATTACGGCCAGCGGCAAAGGCCTCCTTGTTACTATGCTAAGAATGGGGTGGCAAGGGCGAGATGTCACTGCCGCGGCCCAGATCCCACAAGGGAGAGGGCTCTCTCAGGCCGCCCGGCCTCTCCAACACCAGGGCTTTTCCCTTCGAAAACACCCAGCTCCCCGAGAAGGACGGAGGTGTTCTCACACCCACTTCCAAACTCAGTCCACTGTGGGGGGCTCCTGCTGTCTTCAACACACCACTTCAAAAAGACGCCCCCGGCTTTCCACAAAACCCGAGCGGAGAGAAGAGCCGCGACCTGGGGCGGCGGGTGGAGGGGGCATAGCAGCCGGCCTTCCCCCAGCCCCCGCGGTGGTCCCGGCTTACCTCGTCAGACGCTCTCCCTCCTACCTCAACACAGCGCCGGACGCAGCAGTCTCGCCGCTAAGCACTCACTTCACCGGGTCCGCCTGGCCCCACCTGGGCCGCCTTCCACTTCCCTCCGCGCCTCACCCAACGGCAGAGCAGCACCGCGCCGCCAGCTCCGGTTTGAAATCCGGCACCAACCAATCACGAAGAAATTTATTCCTCCTATGCCGTCCCTCCGCGCTACGACGCATGCGTCCGGCACCCGAGGGGGCGGGGGATAGCAAAGGGGGCGGGAGCAGGAACGAGCATGCGCATCTGACAGCGAGACGCCAAAAGTAGCCATTTTGTCTAAGGTCAGCAGATTTGTTCTTTTTCTTTTTCTCCTGGCTCCCTTTTCCGAAATCGTTCAAGATGCCATGTTGACTAAGGCTGAGTGGTAGTTCTTGAGTGCAAATTACTCTTGGCCTCACTGTCATCTCGGAAACTATTAGCTATACGGGTCGGGTCTCGCCATAGAATACAAAGAATTCCAGAAGGAGATAAAAAACATATTTATTGAATTATATTATCCCTCCAGTCATTGATGCACCCATTCAGGCTTTGATTTGACACACATTAAGTGTGCCAATCTCATAACGAGCACTCTTCTAAGAATCAGAAAAATAAAGATACGGTCTCTGCTTTCAGATTGGAGCTACCAATGGAGCAGACAGCTCAAGGAAACAAATACAAAGTGAAAGTGCTATAATTCTATGTAATAAAATTTAGAATTTTGACAGTGTACTAGCACAGGGGCATTCAGACCGTTTTTGTTTGTTTATTTGCTTTTGATGGAGTCACCCTGTTATGATCCTCCTGATTCAGTCTCCCAAGTCTTAGGATTCCAGGCTTAACCACTGCAACTTGGACCAGGCCTCCCACGTGGTCCCGGCCTGCTAAACACAGTGTTTTAGTAGCATTTATCACCAGACTCAAAGGGACAAATACATTTTACATCACAGCCAAGTATCAAGAGATCTCTGCTCATCCTTACTATATATAATGTACTCTAATTTTTCTATTCTTTTTATTCCATGCCCCCATGTTAGTGTCTGTAGCACAGGATTTACTCCTAAATAATGAGTGGCAAGGCCAGGCTTTAATGCAAAGGTTAAGTGCTGTGCATGGAAATCTGGATCACAATCAGCCCTGGTTCAAATCCCAGCCCCTGTGGCCTAAAAACACATAGGACTGGGAACCAGCAGTTAGCGTAATGGCAATATCGCTGGACTCCCACATAGTCGACCGCGGTTCGCGTCCTGGACCCGGTGGCTTAAAACTCACGCCGGGTGTGTGTGCGTGTGTGCCAAGATCCCGAGAGGAGAATGGAGGAGAAGGGATTGCAGCGTGACCATCCCCCCCGGGGGGTGATTTCTCGCTTTCTGTCTCTATGTCTCTCCCTGTCTGTCTGGCGAGCGCATGCGCCCTATAGCGGGAAAAAAAAAAAACACATAGGACTCATGGCATTTGTGCCCAAAATTCTGATGGGATGACAAAATGTAGAAAAAAAGGATTGTAATGTGACCATACCCCATTGGAGGATTTTCTCTCTCTTTCTCCTCTCATGCCCTCTGGCAATAAAAAAAAAAGGAGGAAAGAAAGGAAGACAATAATAATGAATGGCAATCCACAATTCAAAACCACTGACTAGAGCACACAAGAAGCAATGCAGGAAAAAAAAAAAAAAAGAAACAAATGTGGTTTATGGGAAAATCACAAATTTTAGGGAGGAGAGAAGATTGGGGATGTGTTTGACAAAGGATATAAAATTTCAGTTAGAGAAATAAATTCAAGAGATCTATTGTACCACATGGCAACTATAGTTAATGTATTGTTTACAAAAAAAGATAAGTATGTAAGGTAATGGATATGTTAATTAGCTTGGTTTAGTCATTCCACAATGTTTACATATATCAAAACATTGTGGGGACCAGCAGGTGGCGAGGTGGTTAAGGCGCTGGACACTCCCACATGGCCAACCACAGTTGAGTCCGGAGGAGAATGGAGGAGAAAGGATTGCAGTGTGGCCATGCCCCCGGGTGGGGTGATTTCTCCCTTTCCCTCTATTTCTCTAAGTACACATGCCGTAAGGGAAATAAAACCACTACAAAACATACACACACAGTAGGCCTTGTGGGATCCAGCCGCCTTAACTGCCACACCCCAGCTGCCCCACAGTATCACTTTTATTTTATTTATTTATATATTTTTA
Source organism: Tupaia tana (assembly GCA_026018925.1). Lineage (NCBI taxonomy): Eukaryota > Metazoa > Chordata > Mammalia > Scandentia > Tupaiidae > Tupaia > Tupaia tana. The sequence continues at coordinate 153,966,540 of JAKSZU010000006.1, forward strand.
TTTTGGAGAGGGTTTTTTTTGCTACAGGGCACGTGCGCTCACCAGACAGACAGAGAGAGACAGAGAGATAGAAAGCAAGAAATCACCCCCCAGGGGGGATGGCCACACCGCAATCCCCTCTCCTTCTTTCTCCTCTTGGGATCTTGGGCATGCACGCACATGGGCCCGGTGTGAGTTTAAGCCACCGGGTCCGGGACTCGAACCACGGTCAACTACGTGGGAGTCCAGCGACATAGCCATTACGCTAACTGCTGGTCCCTCACTTTTTAACTGTTCTGTACTTTACTTCCTCTGACTATAAAACAGAAATATCATTCCTATCACACAGGTAGGTTTATTCCCAGATCACTCGAGATAGTGTGTGATACACCATCAAAATTTCTACTTTATAAACTGTAATGCATATTGTTGTTAATATTATTAGAAAAGGGGTGAAGAAAGGAAATATCAACTGTATGTACAAACAGTATTCCATTTAATCCTCCCAGGAAAATTTCAAGGTCAAGAGTGCTCATTGATTGCATTAGCCTGTGCTGCTTTAGACACCTACAATACAATGAAATAAAGAGTAGAGCAGAGATGTGTGTAAAATGCTTTAGGAGCATAGACAAGGAAGCAATCAGTCCTGTCTGGGGAGTGGGAAAGTCAGACAGGCCTACAGAGGCTTGATATCTGAGCTGGGACTTCAAGTGTGAATAGGAATTTACCAGAGAGGAGATGGCAAATTCCTGGCAATGGGAAGATCACATGACCTCTGAGAAATGAGGCAAGAATGTCTCTAATAAATACACAAGCAGTTTAGGGCTATGAAGGAACATTTATCTCAACCCCTGTGATGTTGGGGTTTCAGTGGGTATAATACCTCCAGGCAGTTTTGGCCTGAGAAGGGGAAGATTGGCAAAGTAGGTTGGGGCCAGACTAGAAAGGACTGGACTTTATCCTGTAAATAGATTCAATGTCAACACAATGGAGAGTCGACCCACTTGAGTGGTTTGTACTTTGGATACAAAATATACTAAGATGGTGTGGAAGATGGTATGAAGAGGGAAAAATCTGAAAGTAGAGAAACTCTCCACTTAAGCCAGTGACAGCAGGATGGCAAGGAGGGAACAGGTGGAAATGATACTCATGAAATCAATGAATGAGATGAAATGGCCTTATTAAAGTTATTAAAATGACTGGACCTCACAGGTGAGAGCAAGAGGTATTACTAGTATTATTTGTATTTTTTGTTTTTTGAAGAAGTTTTTGCTGTAGGGCGTATGCGCTCGCCATACAGACAGAGAGAGAGACAGAGAGACAGAAAGTGAGAAATCACCCCCCAGGGCGGATGGCCACGCCATCTCCTCTTGGGATCTTGGGCATGCATGCACACACGCCCAGGTGAGTTTAAGCCACCGGGTTGCGAACCGGGGTCGACTACATGGGAGTCCAGCGACACAGCCATTATGCTAACTGCTGGTCCCTATTTGTAGACAAGTGAGCAAAGGCACGGATGACTTGTAGAAGCCATATAATGGCACCTGGGAGAACAGGAAGACAAGCATGAACTGTGTGAAAGGTGGAGATCAGAGTGCTAGGGAAGTTTATTGCCAAGGCAGGGGGCAGATGAAACAGCAAGGGCAAAGGCCAGGGTGGGAACCGTAGCTACTCCCTCTTTCATACAAAATATGCATACCTATTTCATAGAGTTGTTGGAAAGAATACATGAGAAATTCATATAAATCCATGTAAAACCCTTAACACAGTAAGCACTCAGTATAATTCCTTATTTTCCCTACTACACTATAAATTTCCAGAGAATATGAGCTCATACTCTATTTGCTGCTATATTCTTTTGCTTTTGAAACTCCCATAAATAGCCATTCAAGCGGAGGTGAGCTAAGTTCAATGGGCTGGTGATATCATTCCACCCCCTACACAATCTGTGCATCCCAAATGATGAATGGGAGTTGGGACTACTGTCCCTCTTCCACCCTCCTCTACTCAAAGCACCACCTCACCCTTTCTGTTCCCCTTTCCTATTGCACCAGCCAGGTAAGAAAGCAAAGGTGAGAAAGAGGAGTATGTGTGTGTTTGTTTGTAAGAGAGCTCCTACTTCCGTTTCTACCCAAACTATAGTTCTCTAGGTAGGAAGGCTTCCTGGGGCTGCACCTGTAACAGGAAAAGCATGAAATTTGCTGCCAGAAACGGTGGGTTCGATTCCCGCCACTGCCACTTATTAGAAGCGTGCTCTTCTGCCTGGTTATTTAACCTCTAGCGACTGGCGAGGCCCACTGGCTGGATGGTTCTTAGGTTCCAAGGAGGTAATGGCCATGAAAGGCTTCTGTCTCCTGGAAAGCGCCGTCGGAGGACGGTTTAGTACCATTACGCACAGGAGGCGTGCGCCGCTTGGCGCGGCGCGGCGCGGGCGGGGGGTGGGGGGCGGCCACCCTCCTGCGTGCTCCTCGCGCCGCGGCCTCGCTTCGCGGGCAGCTAATGGGATTTATGCTAATAGGCAGGACTCCGGTGACCGCCTGAGCGCGCCCGCGTTCCGCCCGCCCCCGCTTCGGAGGCGGGCCGCACGCCCAGATGTCGCGACAGAGGAACTGTCACTGTGTGTCCCTGGGTTTAGAGGGGGTTGGGGAGAAACTTAGCCCCTAGCTGCGGTCCGTCTGGCCACACCCCACCCCCAGTGTCTGTTTGCACCACTCCCCTCTGCTAGGTTTCTGCCTCCCGGTTCCTTCTCATTTGCCCTCAGTCTCCCGAGGTCTCGCTGCCTACCTCCATTCTAGGATTATCGTTCCCTCGGTCAATTAAGCCAAGATGTCTGGAGCAGTTCTGCATCCAGGCCGTGTGCTAAGCACCGTGCGGAGGTGGGCGCGGGGCGGAGGGCGCGCAAAGGCAAACAGCCTTTAGCAGAGTGCGGAGGTGGGAACAGAGCCCGGGGCACAGGTAGAGGGAGCCCACTTCTGGCTGGAAAGTAGGACAATCCACCTGAAAGAGCAGGCATTTGAGATGAACTCTGAAGGACGGATAGGACCCTATGGGGAGAGGATTGGAAAGTGAAATGGGAAGAGAAATTGGGACAGCATGCCATGTGACCTGAGTGAAGGGTCTTGGAGGCAGAATGGTTAAGGATGGAAGGAATATTGAGAGCCCAATGTACGGGCCCTTGAGTACTAGACCAAATGAATTAAATGTAATGCCTGGGGCATTAGTGAGCCATCGAATGTTCTGTTCCTAGGAGAAGCACTAAAGCATCATGGTTTAAATCCATGGTTTCTGGAGTTAATACTGGCGGTGTCCCAAGGTCTGCTTCCACCACCCATATCCTGTGTGAAGGGGAACTTCTCTATGCCGCTGTTTCCCCATTCATTAAATGTGGGTGACAAAAATGATGCAGTGGCACATGGTTTATTATTTTGTATATCTCTTTCTTCCTCTCTTTCTTCTGGTGACCCTTCTCCCTCTCATTTACAAATAAGCAAAGCCTCTTTTTTCTTTCCTTTCTTCTTTTCTTCTTTTCGCACTCTCTCATAAAAAGAAACAATAAAGTTTAAAAAAAGGAAGTGGTGCCATCACACCAGTGGATTTCAAAATATACTACAAAACTATAGTAACCAAAACAGCATGATACTAGCAAAAAAAAAAAAAAAAACCCAAAAATAACAAAAAACCTAGACACATAGACTAATGGAACAAACTAGAGAATGCAGAAATTAATCTATGTATATATAGCAAGCTGATTTTTGACAAAGATACCAAAAATATCCATTAAGACATTCTCTTTAGTAAGTGGTGGGAAAACTGGGCATCCAAATGCAGAACCATGAAACTAGATCCTACCATTTCTTACTATATACAGAAATCAGCTTGAGAGAGAGTTCTATGGGACACAGTAATGAGCTGCTCAAGAAAAGCTGGACCTCACATGGCAATCGTGGTTTAAATCCCCTGCCCAGTCAGCCTCAAACATGCTGGGTACATGTGCCAGTGCCCAAGAGCCAATGGGCTGGAGTACTGAAGGGAATCACAGCATGGCCAGACCCTGAAGAGGGTGCTCAACTCTTTCTGTCTCTCGTGAGTGTGCACATGTTCTATCATGGATATAAAAATTTTAAACAAAAAGTGAGAAAAGAAGTCAACTAAAAATGGATTAAAGACATAAACATAAGACTCAAAACTGTGAAACTACTAAAGGAAAACACGGAAAATGTTGCATGACATTGGTCTAAGCAGTTTTTGAATAAAATATCAAAACCAAAGACAACAAAAGAAAAAATAGACAAATAGGATTACATCAAACTAAAAAGGTCTGCACAGCAAATCACTAGGCTGGAAACAAGCAGCAGAGCAAAGAGAAAACCCAAAAAAGGAAGAAAATATTCGCAAGCTCTGCATTCAACAACAGATTAATGAACAGGGACCAGCAGGTGGCATAGTAGTTAAGCCACTGGACTCCTACGTGGTAAATAGCGGTTCAAGTCCCAGACCTAGTAGCCTGCTTTCTCACTTTCCCTCTCTGTCTCTCTATGCTGAGCACCATGCCCTATAGAAAATTTAAAAAATAATAATAATAAATAAAGTTAAATAAAATAATTCTAGAACCAGCAGTTGGTGTAATTGTTATATCACTGGACTGCCATGTAGTCGACCGTGATTGGAGTCTCAGACCCAGTGGCTTAAACTCATGACGGGCGTGTGTGAGTGCTTGCCCAAGATCCCAAGAGGAGAATGGAGGAGAAGGGATTGTGGCATGACCATCCCCCCTGGGGAGTGATTTCTTGCTTTCTGTCTCTCTGTCTCTCTCTCTGTCTTTCTGGCGAGTGCATGTGCCCTATAGCAAAATCCTCTCCAAAAAATTTTTTTAAAATAATAATAATAAAATAATTCTAAAAATAATTAAAATAAATAATCAGAATATATGAGGTCTATAAAAAGTCATGGAGAGGGGTAGGTGTCATGGTGGTTAAGGTGCTGGACTCCCACATGGCTGACCATGATTTGAGTCCTGGACCTGATGGCTTGCTTTTTTGCTTTCCCTTTCTCTCTCTGTCTTGCCAAATCAAAAAATAATAATAATAAATCATTCTTTAAAAAAAAAAGTCAAGAAAAACTAGCCTCGTCCTTAGTGGTTAAGGGAGCTAAATCCCACATGACCAACCACAGTTCAGCACCAGTGGTTTAAAAAGCACTGGGCATTGGGATCAGCAGATGGTGCTATGGTTACGTTGCTGGATTCCCACATAGTAGACTGCAATTCAAGTTCCGGACCCAGTGGCTTAAAACTCACGCTAGGTATGTGTGCATGCACGCCCAAAATCCTGAGAGGAGAATCGAGAAGGGATTACAGTGTGACCATTTCCCCTAGGAGGGTGATTTCTCACTTTCTGTCTCTCTGTCCTTCTCTGTCTTTTTGGCAAGCGCACATGCCCTATAGCAAAAATCTCTCTTAAAAACAAAACAAAACAAAACACTAGGCACATTGGCGTGCATACCCCAAACCTGACATAATCATGCCCAATTGGGGGTTGCTTTCTCTCTCTCTTCTTCCCTCCCTCTCTCTCTCTTTTTTTTTTTCTCTCTCTCTCTGGAAAACACACATGTCCTCTGACAAAAAACAAGGTTCATGGAAATAAAGTACAAGTCTTTTGATGTACAAATTTTAAATCTATGTATAGCTGTTTTTGTAATACATATTTTCCACGAACATTTTGGAGATACCCTGCATAAGGAACTGAAACAACTCAGTAGCAAATAATAATAATAATCTAGTTTGAAAAATGTTCAAACAAGGGCAAGTCAGTGGTATGGTGATTAAGATGGCTGGATCCCTGGGACCAGCAAATGATGTAATGGTTATGTCACTAGACTCCCACATAGTCAACCACAGTTTGAGTCCTGGACTTGGCAGCTTAAAACTCTAGGCATGTGTGCGTGCGTGCCCAAAAATCCCAAGAGGAGAATAGAGGAGAAGGGATTGTGCTGTGGCCATCCTCCCTAGGGGTGATTTCTCGCTTTCTGTCTCTGGTGAGTGCATGTGCCCTGTAGCAAAAAAAAAAAAAAAAAAAAAAAAAAAAGATGACTAGATCCCACACAGCCTACTGCACAGTTTGAGTCCCAGACCCAGTTACTTGAAAAATACACCAGGCAAATGTGTACCCAAAATCAAAATCTAAAAAAAGAAGTGGAAGATGGGGGAGAAGGGACTGTGGTATGATCAGCTCTCATAGAGTGCTCTCTTTGTCTCTCTGTCTCTCTCTCCAGCAAGTGAATGTGCCCTCTGACAAAAAAATTTTTAAATGGTCAAATGAGCTGAGTAAACAATTCTCAAAAGAAGACATACAGACGTCCGAGAAACATATGAAAAACATGTTCAATATCATTAGTCATCAGGGAAATGCAAATCAAAACTGCAATGAGATGTACTCTTACCTATTAACAAATACGCAAAAGATAACAGATGCTGGTGGGTGTAGAGAATGGGACACTCTCTTACACTGTTGGTGGGAATGTAGACTAGCCATTATAGAAAACGGTAAGGAGTTTTCTCAAAGAAACTGAGAATAGAATTGCTGAATGATCTAACAGCCCCACTCTAAGCATATATACAAAGGAAAAGAAATCAGTATGTTGAGCTACCCAGAGGAGGTGATAGTTAAAGTGGCTAGATCGCATATGGACAATTCTGTGGTTTGAGTTTCAGACCCAATGGCTTAAAAAACATGCTGAGCACATGAGCATATGTGCCCAAAATTCCGAGAATGGAGGAGAAGGGATTATGGCACTGTCATCCCTCCTGCGTTGTACTTTCTCTCTTTTTCTCTCTCTCCCTTCAGCGAGTATACGTGTCCCAAAGCAAAAAAAGAGAAAGAAATCGGTATATTATAAAGATATCTACACCCCAATTTTTTATTTTTTTTGAGAGGTTTTTGCTATAGGGCGTGTGCACTCGCCAGACAGACAAAGAGACAGAGAGACAGAAAGCGAGAAATCACCCACCAGGGGGGATGGCCACGCCGCAATCCCTTCTCCTCCGTTCTCCTCTCGGGATCTTGGGCACGCACACACACGCACCTGGCATGAGTTTTAAGCCACCGGGTCCGGGACACGAACCGCGGTCGACTACATGGGAGTCCAGCAGCATAGTCATTACGCTAACTGCTGGTCCCAACGCCCCAGTCTTTATTTCACACCAGCCAAGATATGGACTCAATCTAAGTGTCCGTCAACAGACAAATGGATTTTTTAAAATCATACACACACACACACACACACACACGTATATATGTATATACACACACATATGTATGTGTATATATACATATATATGTATGTATATATAGAGATAATTTATACATATATATAATTTAATAATTATTTTACTTGACATTATTTATTTATTTGAAGAGGTTTTTGCCATAGGGCGCACACGCTCGTCAGGCAGACAGAGAGAGACAGAGAGACAGAAGCGAGAAATCACCCCCCAGGGGGGATGGCCATGCCACAATCCCTTCTCCTCCATTCTCCTCTCAGGATCTTGGGCACACATGTACATGTGCCCAGCATGAGTTTAAGCCACTAGGTCTGGGACTTGAACCACAGTTGAGTCCAGTGACGTAGCCATTATGCCAACTACTAGTCCCGAATTTATTTATTTATTTATTTGTTTATTTATTTATTTATTTATATTGGACCAGAGAGAGACAGAATGAGAGAGAGAGAGAAAAAGCAAGCCACCAAGTCCGGAACTTGAACCATGGTTGGCTATGTGAGAGTCCAGAGCCCTTAACCACCGTGCCACCTGCTGGTACCTAAAATGGAATACTATTAAGCCACTGAATAAAATGACATCCTGTTATTTGAGGTAACACGGGTATGGCTTGAGGACATTATGTTAAGTGAAATGAGCGAGGCACAGAAAGAGAAATACCACAGTTCTCACTCTTATGCGGAAACTAAAAAGATGAATCCATGAAAGTAGAGAATAGAGCAATGGCTAGTAAAGGCTGGGAAGGAGGGGCCAGCAGATGGCATAATGGTTACATCACTGGACTCCCATGTAGTCAACTGCAGTTCGAGTTCCAGACCCAGCGGCTTAAAACTCATGCTGGGCACATGTGCGTGCGTGCCCCAAATCCTGAGAGATACTGGAGGAGAAGGGATTGCGGTGCTGCCATTCCCCCTCGGGGGTGATTTCTCACTTTCTGTCTGTCTGTCTCTGTCTCTCCAGTGAGTGCATGTGCCCTATAGCAAAAACCTGTCTAAAGAAAAAAAAGGCTGGGAAGTAAGGAAGAGAGAGAATAGAGAGATATTGGTTAATGGAAATAAAATTACAGATAAATAAGAGGAGCAAGTTCTAGTGCTATAAAGCACAATAGGGTAACTACATTAACAACAATTTACTGTTTATCTCAGAGCAGCTAAAAAAAGGATTTTGAATGTTCTCAACACAAAGTAATGACAACTGGTTAAGATGATAGATATGCTAATTACCCTGATTTAATCATTACACATTGCATGCTTGTACTGAAAGTCACATTGTATCCCATAAATATGTACAGTTATTATATGTCAATTAAAAAAAAAACCAAAAACCTGGGGGCCAGATGGTGGCTCAGCCATAAAATACAACGCCGTGTGAGGCATATCCACATGGGAAGGTCACCAGTTCATGTCTGGAGACCTCCGGAGGAACTGGCACATGTGCATTCATGATCCAGACTAGCTGAACCTGGGGTGGATTGTGGCATCAAGGGTACTTTATCTCTGTCTCTCTCTCTCTCTCTGTCACTCACTCATTGAATAGTGGGAGAAAAAACAAAAAAAACAGGCCACAGCTCATTCACATCACCATCCTGTCCCCTTCCTAACAGTGTCCCTGACCCTCAGTTGATCTCTGCTCTATACAGTGATTCTCAAACCTGAAGGTACATCAGAATCCTCTGGAAGGCTTGTTAAAATAAATATTGAGGCCAGCCAGCCTCAACATGTAAATAAACAAATAAATAAAGTTAAAATAATTCTTTTAAAAATTTATTATTTTAAAAGAATTATTTTATTTAACTATGTTTATTTGTTTATTTGTTTGTTTTATTTGTTTATTTATTTATTTATTTATTTATTTATTTTGGAAAGGTTTTTGCTATAGGTTGCGTGTGCTCGCCAGGAAGACAGAGAGAGAAAGAGAGACAGAAAGCAAGAAATCACCCCCCCAGGGGGGATGGCCATGCCACAACCCCTTCTCCTCCATTCTCCTCTCGGGATCTTGGGTACGCACGCACACGCGCCTGGCGTGAGTTTAAGCCACCGGGTCCAGGATTCAAACCGTAGTCAACTACACAGGAGTCCAGCGACATAGCCATTATGCCTACTGCTGGTCCCTGTTTGATTGTTTATTTTAATTTGACCAGAGAGGGACAAGGGACAGAGCAAGAAAGGAGATGCGGAGTGAGAAAGCAAGCCACCAGGGCTGGGACTTGAACTGCGGTCGGCCATGTGGGAGTCCAGTGCCATTAACCACCACACCACTTGCCAGTGCCCCAAATTTAAATTTTTTAATTAAAAAATAAAAAATGGAGGTTAGGCCATGGCATGGTGGTTAAGACAGTAGGATCCCATGTGGCAGACCTTGCAGCTTGATTCCTAGACCCAGCAGCTTAAGGGACATGCTGGGCACATGTGCATGTGTACCCAGAATTCTGAAAGAAAAGAGAATAGAGAAGAAGAAATTAAACAAACAAACAAATAAACACACATATAGAGATTGCTGGGATCTCTCATAGAGTTCCTGATTCAGTAGGTCTCAGTTGTGGGAACCCAAAATTTGCATTTCTAACACATTCCCAGGAGACACTAGTGTTGATCTGAGAACCACACTTGGAGAACCACTGCTGAATGGTATATCTGAGAAGGTAAGGTAGCCTCAACATTCCCTTCCCAAGCTCACGTGGTCACCAGCACCCAAAATATGGATCCAAGGTCTAGAATGGCTAGGCATGGGACTCAGGGGTTTTCCAAAAACTTCCCAGTTGGTTCTGTTGTACAAATAGGCCTTGTACTGCCTTACACACCTCACACTCCTTTTGCCCACCTCAGCTAACCCAGCCCCAAGCAAAGGCCCTGCCTAACTGCATAGTTTTTGGGCTTTTATAATTTTTTTTTTTATTTAGAATTATTTATTGGAGGGATCAGCAGTTGGTGTAATGGCTATGTCACTGGACTCCCATGTAGTCGACCGTGGTTGGAGTCCCAGACCCAGTGGCTTAAACTCACGCCGGGCATGTGTGCGTGCGTGCCCAAGATCCCAAGAGGAGAATGGAGGAGAAAGGATTGCGGCGTGGCCATTCCCCCTCGGGGGGGGTGATTTCTTGCTTTCTGTCTCTCTGTCTCTCTCTGTCTTTCTGGCAAACGCACACACCCTATAGCAAAAACCTCTCCAAAAAAAAATATATATATTTATTGGGACCGGCAGATGGCATAATGATTATATTGCTGGACTCCCATGTGGTAGACCGTGGTTCTAGTCTCAGATCCGGCAGCTTAAAACTCATGCTGTGGGGAACCAGCAGTTAGCATAATGGCTATGTCGCTGGACTCCCACGTAGTCGACTGCGGTTCACGTCCCGGACCCAGTGGCTTAAAACTCACGCCGGGCGCGTGTGCGTGCGTGCCCAAAATCCCGAGAGGAGAATGGAGGAGAAGGGATTGCGGCGTGACCATCCCCCCTGGGGGGTGATTTCTCGCTTTCTATCTCTCTGTCTGTCTCTGTCTGTCTGGCGAGCACACGCGCCCTATAGCAAAAACCTCTCAAAAAAAAAACTCATGCTGGGTGCATGTGCATGTGTGCCCAAAATCCCAGAAGGAGAATGGAGGAGAAGGAATTGTGGCATGGTCATCTCCTCTGGAGGGTGATTTCTTGCTTTCTGTCTCTCTGTCTTTCTCTCTCTCTCTCTCTTTGCTCCCAGCGAGTACATATGCCCTATAGCCAAAATCTCTCTTTAAAAAAAATATTTTAAGTATTATTTTATTTAACATTATTTATTTATTTATTTATTTATTTATTTATTTTAATTTGACCAAAGAGGGACAGAGTGAGAGAGAGAGAAAGATAGAGAGGGAATGTGAGAGAGAAAGGGAAAGTGAGAAAGCAAGACTCTAGGTCCAGGATTCAAACCACCGTCGGCCATGTGAGAGTCCAGCCCCCTCAACCACCACACCACCTGCCAGCCTCTATTATTATTGTCTTTAAATCTACTATAGGGCAGGTATGCTCACCAGAGAGAGAGAGAGAGAGAAAGTTGCCTGGTCCAGGACTCAAACCGCAGTCGGCCTTGTTGGAGTCCAGTATCTTAACCACCACACCTCCTGCTGGCCCCCTGCTGCACTCTTTACTCAGAGGACCTGGGTTTAAGGTGGCTAGAACTACACAGAAATGGCTGAGAGGGAGAGGAAAGTAGATTCTGAAAAAAGAAAACCAGCAATGTATAGAAGCCGGTAACAAGTGCCACTTCTACTAATTGTGAACTCTAAACGATAAGCCGAGAGCCAGTTCTCCCCAGTCCAACCCAAGCAAGTCTCAGTTCCTCCCTCTTTGTTCCGTCTCCCTGGGCTTCTGTTACCTCCAGTGTTAAGTGAGAATAATGGAATCTACTTCACAGAGCTGGTTTGAGGATTAAAATGGAGATTATGGATGCAAAATTCCATTCCCCAGTCACTTGGCTATTTACCAAAAGTTCCACACATGTTTAATTGGATTCTCTCAACAGTCCTGAGTGGTAAGAGAGACATTATAATTCCCTCCCATCTTATAGATGAGAAAACAGAGTCTCAGAGAAGTTAAATGACAAGAGTCTGTGAAAGGGGAAGGGTCTGAAGTAGCATGGTCTGCTCCTCTCCATTCACCCTCCACTTGTTCTTTTTTTTTTTTTTTTTGGAGAGGTTTTTTGCTATAGGGCGCATACACTCACCAGAAAAACAGAGCAGAGAGACAGAAAACAAGAAATCACCCCCCAGGGGGGATGGCCATGCCACAATCCCTTCTCCTCCATTCTCCTCTCAGGATCTTGGGCATGCACGCACATGTGCCCAGCATTGAGTTTAAGCCACCAGGTCCGGGACTTGAACCCCTGTCGAGTCCAGCGACACAGCCATTACGCCAACCGCTGGTCTCCCTCCATTTGTTCTTTAGACATCTCCTTCCCATAGGTTCCTCTTACAGGCATATTTTACCTGAATCTGAAAGCTAAGGAGACAGAGTGGGGGCACCATGCATCTCTCGGTGAGGGCCTTCTTCTGCTCCCCCACTTCCCCCCGCTTCGTCCCTGTCCAGAGCCCCTTAAGGACTGAGGTTGTCAGCCCCTTTGGCTAACATCTATACTGAATTCAAATTCTAGCACATCACCTCTGGCTGTGTGAATTCGAACAGGCCTCTCGAGGCCTCATCTGTGACTTGAGGAGTGGTTTAAGTCTGTAGTTCCCTAACTGTAGTGACCTTGGAGTGATCAGAGAGACTCAGCCCCTGCCTCCCATAAAGACTGAAAACCTACCCCTATGTAACTGATTGTGTAACTGTCTGATTGTTGGGGGACAAGATACAAATAAACTTTAATAATGCAAGCCAGAACTCAGACATCATGCATTTCTCAGTCAAAAGATAACAAAAATACAACTACTACCATGTTGGGATCAGGGAACTTTTTTTTGGAGTTAAAAAGTTTGAATCCTGGATCAGCATGGTGGTTAAGGCAACTGGATGTCATGACTGACAGCACCGTTAGAGCCAGGCACGCGTGTGTGCACCTAAAATCCTGACAGGAGAAATGGAGAAGGGATTGTGACATGACTATCTCACGTAGGGGTGCTATTTCACTTTCCCATCCTCTTGCTCTGGAGTATATGCTCCCTCTGGCAAAATTAAAAAAAAAAAAAAAAAAAAAAATCTCTGGTTTAAATATCCCTGAAGGCCCTTTCAGCTATCATTCTATCAGCCATGAGGGAGAGGGGCATTAGGCCACCAAGGGGCGAGGCAACTCTTGTGCAACTGGAAACTGAGATCCAGGGGTGAGAGGGCTGCTCTAAACTGGGAGGGGGTCGGGGAGCTGAGAATCCAGTCCAGGTGTGCAGACCGCAATGGAGGCGTGTTACATGTACGGCTCTGTAAGGGAGACCGAGTCTCTAGAACTGGAGGAGGTAAGGGCCCCGAGGGGACTAAGCTCTGTGCATACACCTGCAGGGGGCACCTATGGTAGGGGGTGTTAGAAACAGAGACAGTCTCTCAAATTTTACCTCAGCTGCCCTCAGACAAGCAGCAGCTGAGAGGCCCAGGCTCAGTAGCACGTGCTGAGCACTGCTGCTCTGCAGGCTGCGGCCGCACGGGAGGCCCGAGTGGTGCAGCTCCTGCCCACCTGCAGGCTGGGTATGGTACACACCTGTGGAGGAGGCTGAGGCAGGAGGATCATGACACAGCAAGACCTTGTCTAAAACACCACACACACACACACATGCAACTCGAAGAAGAAACAGTTCCTGAGGCCGGCAGGTGGCATGGTTAAGGTGCTGGACTCCCACATGGCCAACCACAGTTTGAGTATCAGACCTGGCAGCTTGCTTTCTCACTCTCTCTCTCTCTGATCAAACTAAATAATAATAATAAATGAATTGAACTCAATTAAAGAATTCTTTTAAAGAAGAAGAAATGGTTTCTAACAAGGCAGGGATAGCCATTCACAGGGACCATGGGAATGCGGGAACTGCATGGAGACCCTGGAGTCAGGGAAGCCCTTCTGAAGGCAGCACTGAGGGCAATCAGAGAGAAAGAAGGTCACACCAGGCGGGGAGGTCTACAGAGGGAGTAATTACGACAAGACCCTTGCTGACATGTAGACTCTGTCTTGCAGCTCATGGCCAGAGGGGAGGACAGCAAGGACAGCCCCTCCTTCTGCTTCCTTCCCCTTCTGCTGCTGAACCCTGGGCAGCACTCTGTCAGCTCAGCCACCGCCGTCAGGGGTTGCTCCCTGGGAGGGGCCAGAGACACTCAAAGAGAGAAGCTGTCGCATGTACAGACACACACACACACGCACACAGCCACACCACAGAGACCAAGACCCTCTCCTACTCATAAACTGTTAGGACCCAGAAATTTAATTTTCTAGCCTAATCTGAAGGTGCACTCAGATAGAGACACCACAGTTGGTCACAGGGGCCCTACCCAACCAGGGAGAGACAGATACACGTACGTGTGTACACACTCGCACACCCTCAGGGTTGATTTTAGCAGAACAAATGAAGACGGACAGGACCCATGCCTTCTGTGTGCTCCCCCGCCACACACACACACAGCTTCTCAGGCCAGAGCACTGGACTCCACATGACCCCTTCCCCTCTCTGGCCAAACCCCACTCACCTCCTCTTCCCTCTTCTCATGGACGCCCCCCACCCCCGAGCTGACTCAGAGCTATGAATTCCTCCCTACAATCGCTTTGCTCTACCCTGCCCCTCTGCCTCCTGGCCTGGGCTCTGAGTACCATCCCTGTTCCCCAGGCTGAGTGCCTCCCAACTCGTTCCTCCCACCCTCCCATACCTTGTACCTTCCTACAATGCCTCTCTGAGGTTTGCCAACTGGGTGCTCCTCGGCCGAAGACCAGAAAGAGAGGCAGCCAAAGCAGCAAAGGCATTTGTTGGCAAGGACAGCAGGGGGCAGCAGGACAGGTGGGCAGGCCGGCCACTCTGGAGAGGGTGCCTATGCCCTCCCCTACCCCTTCTCAGGACCATCTCCTGCACGCTCACTCACATGTGCACCCCAGCCTGTCTGCTCTGCAGAGGCCTTTTTCTCTGGGACCTCAGGGCCTGCGTCCTCGCTACCCACTGAGCCTTCCCAGCAGCTCTCACAGGGAACCCTCACTGCAGCTGCTCCATTTCCAGCCCAACCCGGCACCTCCCTCCCGCCTCCTTCCTGCTATTCCTTGGTGCCTCCCTCCCGCCTCCAAGAAGCCTTCAAGGCTGGGAGGGAGGTCAGAATGGAACCCATCCTGGCAAAATGAGAAAAGATTAGAGCAATACATTTGCTGTCAATGGCAATAAGGCTGTCTGAGCAGGGGAGGAGGAGTATTTGATTTCGGGCTCTCCGGGGGTCTTGATGGAGGAGCACTGGCAGCCTGCAGCCCCAGGCCTGACAGAGCAGGGAGGGCTGATTCTAGCTCCAGCCAACTGGGGACCCTGGTGTCCCCAACCCTCCCATCTCCATATCGACCCCATGCTCTGCAGTCCCCTGCAGGGTTCCCGCTCCCTCCTCCACCCCTCCCATGTTTCTCCCTCTCCACTGCCTCCTTTCCCTGCAGCGGTTTTTCTACCCGGTGCAGGGCTGATGGAGCAGAAAGAACACTGCTCCAGGGGCTGGAGAGGGGGCCTGGGTTCTGACCCCCCCCCCCCCATTGCTTGCAAGCCCAAGGACGTCACATAAGTCACTGAGCCTCTCTAAACCTTGGGGGCAGTGTAGGTTGGGGACAGAACCTGGCCTGTGGCATCTCAAGACCTGGGGTGAGTTCAGCCTTTCACCACTTGAGTAGTCTTGGGCAACATGTCTTTTTTTTTTTTTAATTTACTTCATTTTTATTTATTCATTCATTTATTTTAATTTCACCAGAGAGAGACAGGCAGGCACAGAGAGAGAGAGAGAGAGAAAGTGAGAAAGCAAGCCAGCAGGTCCAGGACTTGAATTGTGGTCAGCCTTGTGGGAGTGTCCAGAGCCTTAACCACTATCCCACCTGCTGGTTCAACATCTCTTAACCTCTCTGAGCTCCCACTTATTCATCTATAAAATGAGGTGAAGCAAATATTAAGGCCGGTGTCCGAGGGTGGCAGTGAGTAGCAACAAAGCCATAGGTATGGAAGTGGTAACAATTGTGAGGATGGCATTGTCTTGTTATAAGGCTATGGGATTTGTGTTGTTCCCTTGCTGAAAGCTGGGCCTGGCTTTGCAAAGCTCCAGAATTCCTTCCAGTCCTAGAATCCTGACTATAGGCCCTGCCTACCCAGAGTAGTGGATGGGGATACAACATCTCTGGAAAAGTGGATAGGTGACTTCTTGGTCAAATAGTCCCTAATCTGGGGACCAGCAGAGGGCATAATGGTTATGTCCCTGCATTCCCACATGGTTGACCGTGGTTTGAGACCCAGAGCAGGTAGCTTCAAACTCACACTGGGCACGTGTGTGTGCATGCCCAAAATTCCAGAAGATATTGAAGGAGAAGGGATTGTGGTATGGCCATCCCTCCTGGGTGGGGGTGGGGGGGATGATTTCTTGCTTTCTGTCTCTCTGTCTCTCTCTTACTCTCCAGTGAGCACATGTGCCCTATAGCAAAAAATCTCTATTAAGAAAAAAAATAGTCCTGAACCAAGAGAAGTAGCTGTCAACCTGCCTAGGACCAATTCTGAAAGATATTCTGGAGGAGGCGGTTTTAGTAGCAACTGGTCAAGTGTCTCCTTTATAACACTGCCACCCTCGTATCACCAGATGTCAGGTGCCAGCTGTGCAGTGTCTTCCATATGATATCCAGTCTCTACTATAGCCTGAGAGGTGGGTGTAGTTGACACAGAGATTATCATTACCTGTTGTTACCAGGGCTAGAACTGAGACTCAAGTTGAGCAGATCCCATTACTCCATACTGCTTCCCACTGGAGTAGAGGGATCAAGGCCTCGGTCCTAGGCCTGTATCCCCATGGCTAAGTTGGAAAACCGGGAAGATCTTTAAATCGCTCTGACCATAGTTTTCTCATTTGCTAAAGAGGATGGCGCTCATGAGCTAACTTAACGCAGAGAATGCTTTGGAAAGTACAGAATCATGCACAAGTTGCTAATGCACAATGTGCTTCTTTTCTGGTTCCAACCTCACTTCTCACTACTCCCCTGCATGGCCTTTCCCTTTGGCTAGATCGCCCCACTTCACTTTCCACCCGAAGCACCAAGCCAATCATATCTTCTCCTCTACCCTCTGTCCAGATCTCACTGATCCTGCAAGGCCTAGATTCAGGCCTCCCTCTTCCATGAAGCCTTCCATAACACCCTGACCCTCAGTGACAATACACACAGACTCCTTAGACTTACCATTTGCTTTTTAAAAATGATTATTTAATTTTATTTGTTATTATTATGTTTTAATTTTGACTAGAGAGAGAAAAGCAAAGTGAGAAAGCAAGCCACCAGGTCTGATACTCAAACTACAGTCGGCTATGTGGGAATCCAGTGCCTCAACCACCATGCCACCTGCTGGCCCACCACTCACTTCTAATAAATGTGTATTCATTTCTCAACTAATCTCCCCAACTGATGGCACAGACTATGTCTTCTACCTCTTTGTAATCCTGGGGCTTCTGTTAGGGACTGGCACATATCGTGTACCAGAAAGGTTTTTTTATATCTATATATGTATAATTGCCAGGGGCACATGCACTTTCCAGAAAGAGATGGAATGAGAGTGGGAGAGGGAAAAGCACCCCCAGTGGGATGTGGTCATGCCACAATCCCTTCTCTTCCATTTCTCTATCCTGTCAGGATCTGGGGGATATACTCATGGGCGCCCAGTGGTTTCTGTTTGTTTGTTTCCTATAGGGTGTGTGTGTGCTCACCAGAGAGAGACACAGAGAGAGAGGAGGGAAGGAAATCACTCCCCAGGAGGATGGCCACATCATAATCCCTTCTCTTCAACAATCCTCTGGGACTTTGGGCATGCACACGCATGCACCCAGTGTGATTTTCAAACTGCTGTGTCCAGGACTCAAATGCTGCAGTCAGCTATGTGGGATTCAGCTGCCTCAACCTCTATGCCATCTGCTGCCCTGCCCAGTGTGTTTTGAAAGCTACCATCAGCCATGTGGACCCAGCTCTCTTAACCAGTATGGAGCTGGCCCTACCAGGATGTTTACAGCTGGTGATGACCGTGGTGCTAGTGCTCAGGATAGAATCCATATTTAAGTTTAAAGTAGTGGTGGTAATGGTGGTGACAGTAGTGATAGCTGTGAAGGCAGTTACGGTGGTGAGTTTGAGAATATAGGGATGTTGATAGTGATGATGGTGATTTTGACGACTGTGTGTAGTGATCAAGGTAATGATAGTGACGGTCCTGGTGGTGGTGACGGCGGTAGTAATTATATATTGGGAAATCTATTTTTCCAGTTCACTCACGTGGTTGTTAGCAGGATTCAGATCCTCGTAGGCCCTTGGACTTTGCTCTGTTGATCTGAATCTTCCCTCGGTTCCTTGCCATGTGGGCTTCTCCATGGAATCGATGACAGCAGTGAAAGAGTCACGGTCTTTTCAGTCTAATCTTAAAGTAACACCTCATAGTCTCTGCTGAATTCTATTTACTGAAGTAAGTCATTGCATACAGCCCACACTAAAAAGAATAGGATGACTCAATGGCCCAGGAGGCAGGGGTCCCTGGGAGCCATCTTAGAGGCACCTCCCAAATAGCAATGGTGGTGACAATGACAAAGGAGGAGGAGAGTTGGAGAATGGTAGTAGTGACAGTGATGATCAGATAAGGGATGGTAGAATATCTGAAAGTGAAAGTATTGATGTCTGCACTGGAGTTGAAAAGTGGTTCCTCCAGGGACCAGCAGGTGGTGTGGTGATTTGTTTTTTAATTATTTTATTTAACTTTATATATTCATTAATTTATTTGTTTCAATTTAACCAGAGAGGGATAGAGTGAGAGAGAGGGAGAGAGAAAGCAAGTCACCAGGTCATCCAGGACTCAAACCATAGTCGGCCATTTGGGAGTCCAGCACTTTCAACCACCAAGCCACCTGCCAGCCCTAGGTGGTATGGTGATTAAGGAACTGGATTCCCCATGACCCACTCCACAGTTCAAGTCCCAGACCTCGTGGCTTGAAAAACAGGCCAGGCACGTGTGCTTCCATGCCCCAAATCTCCCGAGAATGGAGGAGAAGGGATTTCAACATGGCCATCTCCCCTGGGGAGTGATTTCTCACTTTCCCTCTCTCTTTCTGTCTCTCTTTTCAGGAAGCACACACACCATGCCTATGGGAAAAAAAAAAAAAAAAAAAAAAAAAAAAAAAAATATATATATATATATATATATATATATATATATATATAAAAGCAGGGTGGGGGGGGGGGGAATGGTTTCTCCAAACTGAATCTGAGCAGAAGAATCCAGCTGACTGGAGCCAGATACCAGATATTTAAGACCCACTCCCTTCCACCACGGTCTGGCCCTATCCCAGACCCTTATCTATTTCCTAGGGTCCTCCCTACCCATTGCTTCGTCTGCTGATCACCCTCACCCTAGGCTGCTGCTCTCTTTTAGGCAAGTAATGAGCTAAATAATGCCCAAATGAAGAGCAATTACTATCAGCAAAGCAAGAGGGTGAAGAGTGGTCAGAGAACCAGGGGAGACGGAGAGGTGCTACCAACTTAGGGTCAGGGCTGTGCTTCCCGCCAGCCACTCTACCCAATACTCGGCCCTGATGTCCTCGGTCTCCATCCATCATGCTCTGTAGGACACAGCCCACCACCATGCCTCGTCCCCAGTTTATCTTTCCTCTTTCAATCCTTCACATAGGCTACAGGCCACAACTTGGCTGAGCCCAGGGGAGCGCATCCTCTCCAGAGTCCCCTGTTTTAATCTCCTGCCCCTAATCTCTCCCACTTCTGGAGAGATTATGCCTTGAAATCCCATGCTTTGAAATTCCCCCCTCACGCTCTCTGTTCTTTGATAAGCACAGAAAGGGCTCATGTTCTTTGAAGGCTCAACCCTGCAGTGACCACTAGTCCCTGTTGCTACTCCAATGCCAGCTCTTTTAAGCTTGGCAAGCCAAAATAAAGCCTAGTTATAAGGAAAGTCTCTTGAGGCACTAGGTGATATTGGGTGTCATGGGGGCCAAGTCCTCTTGGATCAGCAGGTTGAGTAGCAAGGGTAAAAGATACCGCAGACATATTTTTCTATGTGAAAATGTGTCAGGACTTTTCTGACAACCCAATAGATTAGGAGTCTGGAGAGGAGGATCCTAATCCTACCTTTCTCACTCACTAATTATGCCACTTCTGTCTCCAGTCTCAGTTTCCTCATCTGTTAAATGGTGAAGGTGGAAGACAAATTAGATGATCTCTAAAGATCCTGCCTTTTTTTTTTTTTTTTTTTTTTACCCTGCCATATCTTTTTTCTTTTTTACTTTTTTTTAGATTTTGGCCATAGGGCACATGTGCTCACTGGAGAGAGGCAGAGAGAGAGAAAGTGAGATACCACCCTGGCGTGATCTCCATTCTCCTCTCAGGATTTTAAGCATGCATGCACACGTACCCAACGTGATTTTCAAGCCACTAGGTCTTGGACTCAAACCATGGTTGGCAAACGTGGGAATCCAACACTTTAACCACCACACCACATGCTGGCTTGACCCTGCCATTTATTTCTTTTAATTTCTTTATTTTTGGAGATTTTTGCTATAGGGCATGTATGCTCACTGAAGACAGAGACAGGGAGAGAGAAAATGAGAAATTACCCTCCTAGGAGGGAAGGCCACACTGCAATCCCTTCTCCATTCTTCTCTCAGGATTTTGGGCACACATACACACATGTCCAGCATGAGTTTCTTTTTTTTTCTTAAAGAATTATTTTTATTTAATTTTATTTATTCATTCATTTATTCTAACTTGACCAGAGAGAGACACAGAGAGAAAGAGAGGGAAAATGAGAAAGCAAGCTACCAGGTCCAGGACTTGAACCGTGGTTGACCATGTGGGAGTGTCCAGCGCCTTAACCACCACGCCACCTGCTGGTCTCCCCAGCATGAGTTTCATGTCACCGGGTCCAGGACTCAAACCACAGTGGGCCATGTGGGATGTCAGCACTGTAACCACTACGCCACCTGCTGGCCCCAACCTTGCCATTTCTAAACTTCCAAGATTTTTCTTGCATTTTCTTTCAGTTGAAAGGGTAGATGTTTAATGGAAGGTAATAGCTATGAGGAGGCAAAGGGGCCCATGAGATAAGAGTTTGCAAAGGAGAGTAAAGCCTCCTCACAGTGGGGAGCCTTTGTTCTGTGCATTGTGAGAACCCACACAACTCCTGGCTTTCCTTTCCTGCATCTGCCCAGCCTCCAGGTGGATGCCCCTAGAATTGCCGGGTTCCTCTCTGGCCCTTAATCAGCATTTCTAGCCACCAACTACCAATCCTTTCCAAGCTCTCACTCACTTCCTTGTTTCCTTTCTATCTTACACACCTACTTACACACCTGTGCTGGGCCCCACCTGGGTCAGACCTTTGCCACTTCTCCCTGGGCCCCTCTCGCACACACCTAACTGTTCTCTTGCCTCTTACCCCTTTGGTCTAGTGCTACCTCTCTCTTGGGTTTTCTCCCCTCTCTTTGACCAAGCATCCTCAGTTTCCTTTGTCCTTCAGCCTCCTTCCCTGCCTCCTCTCCTTCTATTCATCCCTGAAATTTGGTAAACCCCTTAAGGCTATGTCCTTGGCCATCTCAAAATGGTACAACAACAAACGGGAAAAACAACTAGGATTTAATGGGGCTTATAAGGTACAAAGGGCTTCACACGTATTTCTACTTGATTCTATGAGGTACACTATTACCGCCCATTTAATAGAAGTCAATTTTGCTTTCATAGAGTCTCTGAAAACTGCTTTTTCCTTTTTTATTTCCATTGCTGCTGTCCTAATTCAAGCTCTTAATACCTCGTCTTAGACCTTTGCTTCAGCGCCCTAGCTGACAATAGTGTAGGTCTTAGCGGTTGATGAGAAGGAAAGGATGTAGTTCCAGTTAGCCAATTGACCGAGGGCTTTCGACTTAACTGAACCAGACCAGACCCCACTCAGAACAGTGGTTACACAGTGGGCTGTACTGTAAAGATAAGGCACTCGGAACTGGAATCATTTGGGGGAAAAGATTAGGGTCACACACACACACACAAAACAGAACCCATGATTGGTCCAAGCGTAAAGAGGACAATTCATGATGAAGCGGGTAAAAGGACTGCATAATTAACTCTAGGAGAATCTCCTTGGAAAGCCTACCCTCCAGGATTTGTGTGACAGGTTCTAAATCATCTCCAGTCAACCCAATCTGCAGCCCAGCCTAGTGGAGCTTGTAAACTTTGACTTGACTCTCTAGGTTAAGTCAGAAAATTCCTCTCTCTTAGAAGAGAAAGGAATAAGAATTAAAATACATGGGCCATCAGGTAGTGGTGGTTAAGGGCGCTGGACTCCCACATGGCCGACCACGGTTCAAGTCCCAGACATGATGGCTTGCTTTCTCACTTTCCTCCTCTCTTGCTCTGTCCCTTTCTGGTCAAATCAAAATAAATAAATAAAGTTAAATAAAATATATTTTTAGAGAGATTTTTGCTATAGGGCATGTGCACTCACCAGAGAGACAGAGATAGAGAGACAGAAAGTGAGAAATCATCCCCCAAGCAGCACTGCAATTCCTACTCCTCCATTCTCCTCTCAGGATTTTGGGCACGCACACATACGTGCCTGGTGTGAGTTTAAAGTCCCCAAGTCCAGGACTCGAACCACAGTTAGCCACGTGGGAGTCCAGCAACATAACCATTACACCATCTGCTGGTCCCAAATAAAAGAATTCTTTAAAAAAAATTAAAATACATATATAGAGATATTGAATAATGAAACTTAAATCCATAGTATTGTTTTCGTAATTTTTTTGAAGAGGTTTTTCCTAAAGGGCGCTTGCACTCACCAGAAAGACAGACAGAGACAGAGAGACAGAAAGTGAGAAATCACCCCCCTGGAGGGAATGGCCATGCTGCAATCTCTTCTCTTCCATTCTCCTCTCGGGATCTTGGGCACACATGCACACATGCCCGGCGTGAGTTTAAGCCACCAAGTTCAGGACTTGAACCGCGGTCAACTACACAGGAATCCAGTGACAAAGGCTTTACTCTAACTGCTGGTCCCTGTAATGTTTTTTTGGTTTTTTTTGTTGTTGTTTTTTTGTTTTTTGAGAGGTTTTCGCTATAGGGCGCGAGCGCTCGCCAGACAGAGAGAGACAGAGAGATAGAAAGCGAGAAATCACCCCCCAGGGGGGATGGTCACGCCGCAATCCCTTCTCCTCCATTCTCCTCTCGGGATCTTGGGCACGCACGCACACGCGCCCAGCGTGAGTTCTAAGCCACCGGGTCCAGGACGCGAACCGCGGTCGACTACGTGGGAGTCCAACGACATAGCCATTACGCCAACTGCTGGTTCCCCCCTGTAATGTTTTTGCTTTGTTTTATTTTTTGGGTTTTTGGCAATGATGATATTATGTGCTCTGTCTACATTTAAAACTTTTTTTTAAGAATTATTTCATTTTTTGGGGCCGGCAAGTGGCATGGTGGTTAAAGGCGCTGGACTCCCACATGGCCGACCACGGTTCAAGTCTCGGACCTGGTGGCTTGCTTTCTCACTTCCTCTCTCTCTCTCTGTGTCTCTGACTCTCTCTCTCTCTGTGTCTCTGATCAAACTGGAAAATAATAATGATAATAATAATAAATAAAGTTAAATAAAATAATTCTTTAAAAAAAAAATTAGCCAGCCTTTAAAAAAAAAAAAAAAAAAAAAGAATTAT
Organism: Tupaia tana; assembly: GCA_026018925.1. Classification (NCBI taxonomy): domain Eukaryota; kingdom Metazoa; phylum Chordata; class Mammalia; order Scandentia; family Tupaiidae; genus Tupaia; species Tupaia tana. Next base: position 153,990,127 of record JAKSZU010000006.1, read on the forward strand.
TTCATTTTTTTATTATTATTTTTAAATATGCTATTTGGTTAACGTGCTCTTACCAGAGAGAGAGAGAAAGAGAGAGAGAGAGAGAGAGAGCCGACTGGTCTGGGACTCTAATTGTATTTGGTCATATAAGAGTCCAGCACCTTAACCATCACGCCCCTACATTTAAAACTTCTTTTTTTCGGGGGGGGGGGGGGGCAGAGGTTTTTGCTATAGGGCGTGTGTGCTCGCCAGAAAGAGAGACAGAGAGACAGAAAGTGAGAGATCATCCCCTCGGGGGGATGGCCACACCACAATCCCTTCTCCTCTGTGCTCTTGGGATCCTGGGCACACATGCACATGTGCCTGGCATGAGTTTAAGCCACGAGGTCCGGGACTGGAACTGCGGTCGACTGCATGGGAGTCCAGCGACATAGCCATTACGCCATCTGCTGGCCCCATTTAAAACTCTTAAGGAAACTTGATAGAGGCCAGCTAATGGCTTGGAGGTTAAGGCAACTGGATCCTACAGTGGTGACTTCGTGGTTCAAGTCCTAGATCTGGCAGCTTGCTTTCTCGCTTTCCCTTTGCTCTCTCTCTCTCTCTGTCTCTGTTTGGTCAAATGAAAAAATATTCATAATAATAATAATAACAGGGAACAGCAGTTAGCGTAATGGCTATGTCACTGGATTCTCATGTAGTCGGCTGCAGTTTGAGTCCCGGACCCAGTGGCTTAAACTCACGCCGGGCACGTGTGCAAGTGTGCCCAAGATCCCGAGAGGAGAATGGGGGAGAAGGGATTGCAGCATGGCCATCCCCCCTGGGGGGGGGATGATTTCTCGCTTTCTGTCTCTCTGTCTCTGTCTGTCTTTCTGGTGAGCACACGTGCCCTATAGCAAAAACCTCTCAAAAAAAAAAAAAAAAAAAAAAAGAATTAAATAAATAAATAATTATTTAAAAATAAAAATAAAGAAAAACCCACTAGGCACATGTGTGTGCATGCCCAAAATTCCAAGAGGAGAATGGAGGAGAAGGGAATGCAGCTTGGTCAACCCCCGAGGGGGTTGCTTTAGGATTCAACTTTCCCTCTTGCTTTCCCTCTCTCTCCGGCACGTACATACAAACCCTATTAAAAAACTAAAAAGAAAAAAAAAGAGAAAACTTCTTAGATTTATGAAGAGTTTGATTTCATTTGCAATCAATGTTTAAGCATTTGGGGAAATATAATTTGCTAAATTCCTAAGTTTTTGATTTATTGGTTATATAACTAACATGAGAATATTTAGGGAAATGTTAATAATTGAATAAAGATTAGTACGTGGACATCAAAGCGCAAAGAGTAATGAATATTCTCTATGCCCCAAGTGCCTGAGAAATTAAAGAATTTATCACCCTGGCCCAGCCTCTTTGCTACAGTTGGTAGCATGCTTGACTGTGGAGCTGGAAGCCACATACTGACCAAGGTTTGAGTCCCTAGCCTGGTCAGCCTGAAAGTATACCATCTGCATACACACATACCCAGGATCATGGGGGGCTAGAAAAAGGGATAACAACCTGACTAAGCCCTGTGGACGGTGTTTCTCACTCTTGCTCTCTTGTGTGTGCATATACCCTGTTACAATTTTTTTTTATCACCTTAAGCTTCCCATCTCTAATTTCTGCTGGTTTTTTGTTTGTTTTTGTTTTTTGCTTTGTTTGTTTTTGCAGGATCTCACTGTCATGATCCTCCTGCCTTAGACCTCCAGGGTGCTAGGATGACAGGCACATGCCACCATGACCAGGAATCAAACCCTGTCCTCCTACATGACTGCAGCCTTCAGAGTACAGCATCTTAGCAGCACACACCACTGCGGCTGACCCTTTGCTGTCTTTATTTGAATTCCTTTTTATTGCCAACACCTCTGGGATTCTATTTCCTCATCTATAAAATGGGAAGATAAAACCACCTAAGTGAGCGGTTGTGAGAATTTAATGACATAATTCCTCCCATAGCACTTAGAACAATGACCAGCACATAAATGATGGCTATCTTTATCTTCCTTCAATACCAGTTTGATCACGTCATCTCCTGCTCAAAACACTTCGGTTGCTGCTCAGTGATACCAAGACTAATCCTATCCCTTCCAGATGATGTAAAGAATCTCCATGTTCTGGGGCCAGCAGGTGGCATGGTAGTTAAGGCACTGGACACTCCCACACGGCTAACCATGGTCCGAGTACCGGACCTGGTGGCTTGCTTTCTAACTTTCTCTCTCTTTCTCTGTGTCTCTTCCTGGTCAAATTTAAATAAATGAATGGGGGACCAGTAGTTAGCATAATGGCTATGTTGCTGGACTTCCACATAGTCGACCAAAGTTCGAGTCCCAGACCCAGTGGCTTAAACTCACTCCAGGCGCATGCGCATGCATGCCCAAGATCCCGAGAAGAGAATGGAGGACAAGGGATTGCAGCATGGCCATCCTCCCTGGGGGGTGATTTCTCGCTTTCTGTCTATCATCTCTGTCTTTCTGGCAAGCGCACACGCCCTATAGCAAAAACCTCTCCAAACAATTAAAATAAATAAATAAAGGTGTAGCATTCTTGGCAGAGCCTGAGCCGAGGCATCCGGAGCCATTGCTGTGAAGACTATGGTGCTTCCGAACATCTTGCTCACTGGTACACCAGGGGTTGGAAAAACCACACTAGGCAAAGAACTTGCATCAAGATCAGGACTGAAATACATTAATGTGGGTGATTTAGCTCGAGAAGGGCAGTTGTTCGATGGCTATGATGAAGACTATGATTGTCCCATTTTAGATGAAGACAGAGTAGTTGATGAGTTAGAAAACCAAATGAGAGAAGGTGGAGTTATTGTTGATTACCATGGTTATGATTTCTTCCTTGAACGCTGGTTTCATGTAGTTTTTGTGCTGAGAACCGATAACAATATATTGTACAAAAGACTTGAAACAAGGTGTTATAGCGAAAAGAAACTAAAAGAAAATATTCAGTGTGAGATTTTTCAAGTGCTTTATGAAGAAGCCACATCATCCCACAAGGAAGAAATTGTGCATCAGCTGCCCAGCAATAAACCAGAAGAGCTAGAGGATAATATAAACCAGATCTTGATGTGGATTGAGCAGTGGATCAAAGATCATAATTCTTAACTTATAAAACTTTATATAACTTTACAATCAAAATAAATAAATAAATAAATAAATAAATAAATAAATAAAAATTAAATAATTAAAGACAAAAAAGAATCTCCATGTTCTCACCTCTGTCTTCTTCCCAGCGTTGGCCTAAGTATTCTTTTTGGTTGTTTTTGCTTCAGGGTGCATGTGCTTACAGGGGAGAGAGACAGAGACAGTGAGAGGGAAAGTGAGAAATCACACCCCCCCCCCCCAAGGGGTGATTGTGGAGCTGGAAGGGACTGGTCATGCCACAATCCCTTCTCCTCCATTCTCCTCCTGGGATCTTGGGCACTCATGCACACGCATCCAGCATGATTTCTAAGTCGCAGGGTCCTGGACTGCAGTCATGGTTGGTCATGTGAGAGTTCAGTGACATAACCGCTACGCCATCTGCTGGCCCTCAGCCTTAGTATTCTTTTTTGTTTGTTTTTTAAGATTTTTTTCTATGGGGCATATGTGCACGCCAAAGAGCGAAAGAGAGAAAGAAAGTGAAAAAATTACCTCCCGACGGTGGGAGAGATGGCAACTCTGCAATCCCTTCTCCTCCAGTCTTCTCTTGGGATTTTGAGCACACACGTACACACACCTGGCATGAGTTTCAAGCCACCAGGTCCAGGACTTGAACTTCAGTTGGCCATGTGGGAGTTTAGCACCTTAACCACCACATTACCTGCTGGCACCTTGGCCTCACTGTTCTCCCTCACCTACCAGACCAATGAAATTATTATCTCTTTGCTTTACCGTGGTTCCCTATCAACCCGTTTTCCTACTCTTCCTCCCCCCGCATGCCTTGCTCCCTCTCATACCATCACAGCCAATTGAAACGCCTACCCATTCCACAAAACCCAACTCAAATGCCATTTTCTTTTCTTTTTTTTTTTTGAGAGTTTTTTTGTTTGTTTGTTTGTTTTTGTTTTTGTTTTTGTTTTTGCTATAGGATGCATGCACTTGCCAGAAAGACAGAGACAGAGAGACAAAAAAGCAAGAAATCACCTCCCAGGGGGGATGGCCACACCACAATCCCTTCTCCTCCATTTTCCTCTCGGGATCTTGGGCACGCACACACACGCACCAGGTGTGAGTTTAAGCCACCAGGTCCAGGATTCGAACTGTGGGCGACTACGTGGGAGTCCAGCAACATAACCATTACACCAACTGCTGGTCCCAAATGCCATTTTCTTGATCATCACCAACTTTCTCCTTCCTTTGAGTACCTCCTTCCTGACAAGCATCATATTCTTTCTTCATCAGAGTCAGTTACCTATGTGGTCATTTCTTAAAATTATTTTATTTAATTTTATTATTTTAAAATTTGCTATAGGGCATGTGTGCTCACCAAAGAGAGACAGAGAGAGGGAGAGAAAGTGAGAAAGGAAGCCGCCAGGTCTAGGACTCAAACCGGCAGTCAGGCTTGTATGAATCCAGCGCCTTTAACCACCCCACCATGTGCTGGCCCCATGTGCCTGGTCATTCTATTAAGTCATAAGCTCTCCAAAGCAGGACCCACTTCTGATGGATCTTGGGAGTCACTGAACTGCCCTGCCCGGGGCCCTCGCATGTATTAATAATAGGTGCTCAGCCAACAGGTGGTAGATTCCTCTTTGAGTATCCCTGTCATCTAAGCAGAAGTAACAGAGATTTGCAAGCTTCCCGGGCCACCCTCACAGACCCAGGTAGACCACGGGAGAACAGGGAACCAGGGAAACCAGCAGTCTACGCGTGCCAAGGCCCACCAGGCAGATGGCAGAGCCATATTCCGGGAGCATGTGGAGCTGTGCCTGCTTAGCTCATCAACATTCCCCCAGTCATTCGGCCCTCAGTCAACTCTTTTTTTAGACCCTTCTCTGCTAGGTGTGGTGTGAGGGCCCCGGACACCAGAGGTAGTGTCAGTTCCCAGAGGGGTATGGGCCGGGAGCGCCTGTATGCACATACCCGTGCCCACACGCCCCGAACTCCAGCTCCTGACAAACTGGCCGTCTGGGAGCCGAGGCTGAGAGGGCCGCCTTTTACCCTGTTTCCAAACAACTCCCTTTTCTGCGCCAGCGCCGCTGCTTCTCCCGTCTGTTTGCCCCTCGCCTCCTCCTCCCTCTGTTGGGGCTGCCGCTGATGATGAAATTTGGCTTGCAACACCCTCGTCCTCCCTTTCCTACAGGCCTGGGAGAGGATTAAGCCGCTGGAGTCTGAAATCGGAAAGATCCCAGCTTCTGCTCCGGAGCACCTCCCCACGCCCCCTCCTCCTCCCCGCCCATGCAAAACCAGAAAATTAATCTCCCCTTGTGCCTGTGATATGGCGGGCTGCATTCCAAGCTGGGCGTCGAGATAAAGCGGGGAGCCGCGGGATGGCGGCCCAGCGCAGGGGCCCCGGGTGGGGCCGGCTGGGGAGATAAGGGCCTCCCAGCTCCATGAATTATTCACCGGCGCTGCCTCCTCCGGTTTGGCGGCCGCCCTGGGCGCTGAGATTGCGCCTTCTAGAGGGGCGGAGCAGGGTGGGAGCGGGGTCCATGGGGAAGGGCAGCGGGCTGTAGAGAGGTCCTCCTGGGAGCGGCAAGGCGGGGGTCTTGGGAGGACTGTGCTCACCTGGGAGACAGCTCAGAGATACAAGTACCCAGCAGGGCCTACCAATGCAGGAAAAGGAAGGTGTGTCCAGGCTTGAGGGACCCCAAGACCCAGCCAGAGGCCCCAGGGGTGCACTTCATTTATGCAGCGCATTAAACACTATGGAGTACGTGCAACTGCCAGGTTCTGGCCAGATCCTGGATCCTAGAGCTGAAGATTCAGTTCCTGCCTGAGGGTGCCCTCAATATAATGCACCTACTAAATACCAGAGCCTGAGGGTCTTTGGGCTTGAGCACAGTCCACTCACAGCGCCTGCCTCCCTGCAGCCCTTCCCTGCTCCCATCAGCCCTGTTGAGACAACTGCTGCTCTCTCTGAAGGAGCAACCTACCTGGATCGGGCTTGGGGAAGGGGCGAAAGGACAGATCTGCTCCCAGGGCAGCCAGAGCCCACAAAACAGAGAAACCAGGACAGGTGATGCAGAAGGGAACCAGGGCTCGGGACTGAGGTGAGGGCATTAACTGGGAACGTTTCCTGGAAGAGGAAAAGCCCCAGTCTCTTTGGGGGCCTTTTATTTTTCTCCTCTCCCTCTTCTCAAAGATCCACAGGTTTAAAGCAAGGAAGGACTTCAGCAATCTCTTTCCTATCTCAATGTCTCCATTTCTCTCTCTCTCCTAACCTACCCCTTCCATCTCTGTCTCTGTCTTAGTCTCTCTCTATCATCTCCATTCCTCCCTCCCACACTGTATTGTCATCCATCTCCCCCCTCTTGTATTTTTGCCAGAGGGGCCACGTGCTTACCAGAGAGACAGAGAGAGGGGACAGAGAGAAAGCACACCATAATCCCCTCTTCATCTCTCCATCCTGTCAGGATTTGGGGCACACATGCACATGGCATATTTTTCAAGCCATATTTTTTTGAATCACATAGCCATGTGGGATCCAACTCCTTTAACCACTAGGCCATGGGGCCACTTCTGCCCCCCTTTTTAGAGTTTATTTATTTCTTCCATGAATGAGAGAGACAGAGCAAGAGGGAGAGAGACAACACACCCAACACGGTCTTGATGCTGAGATCCACCCCAGCCTCAGCCAGTCCCCAGAGCATGGGCATACTCGGGAGACCCCCTCCTGCACACTTAGAACCTTCCCATGTGGGCCAGCTTTGCAGAGTGTGGCATTTTACCACTGTGCCGCCATGTGCACCACCCCATCATCTGTCTCCAAAAATGTTTAAGTAATTTTGTTATAGAGGCATGCACACACTAAAGAGACAGAGAGGGCAAGTGAGAAAGCACTCCTCAGGGGTGATGGCCAAGCCACAACCCCTTCTCCACCCTCCTCTCGGGATTTGGGGCACACTTGCACACACGCCAATGCATATTTCAGGCCGCTGGGTCCAGAACTTGAATGGCATGATCGGCCATGTGAGATGCAACGCTGTAACTACCACGCCACCACCAGCCCCCGGCCTCCTTTAACAATGTTTTTTTCTTTATTCATGGTAGACCGTGTGTGTGCACGTGCGAGATGAGCAGCCTCCAGTGTCTGGTTATGCCCCAATTCCCCTCCTCCAGTCCTTCAGCCCACTGCATCCCGGACACTGGCACACGTGTGCCTGGCATGTTTCAGGCTGACTGGCTGGAGATTTGAACCGTGATTGCCGTGTGGGATCCAGCTGCTCTTGGGCAGTACGTTACCACCGCACTCTAGGGCCAGCCTAGTCTCCTTTTTTTTAAAAAAAAAAAAAAAAGTTTATTTCTTTTCTTCATGAGAAAAAAAGAAAGAGACGGAGACTCCCAACAGGGTCTTGCCACACCAAAATCCTCTCCTGGGTCTTCTAGCCAGCCAGATGACAGACACACTCTGTGCATTCAGATCGACCTGGAAACGCATCCCTGCGCCTTCCCACATGGCCCCGGCAGCACCCCTATCACCTGTGCCACTGCCACTGGGCCATCTGCTCTTCTCATCTCTACCTTTGCCCCAAGTCCTTTACCTCTCTTGTTTTCTGCATTTCTCTCTGCGTCTCTATATTGTCTTTTTAATGATTCCTCCTTTCCAAAGCTGTGAATTCTGAAAATGACATGTTGACACACAAATAGGAACGTGTGACAGAAGAAAGGTGGCTTTCTTCCAGCCCGCTGGGGAGAGGAGAGGGAAAAGGGGCCAGCATAGTCCTGGACACAGACTCTGAGACCCAGAGGCAGCACTATGGGGAGAGTGCTCCCCAAACATGCGCTGGCACAAGCAAAAGACCCTGAGACACCCCGAGAGCCAGGAGAGAGAGGTGCTGGGAGAAGGTGAGGACCAGAGGAGACGCCCCCCGGACTTGCAGAGGCAGATACTCTGCCCAGCAGCCAGCCTTGACCTGGTGCGCCCTATAGATATGAAGCCCCACATTCACCAAGCAGTGAACGAGGCACATGTGCTGAGACCCATATTCAAGCTGGAGAGTGAAGGGGGCTCAGCTGCGAGAAGGATGTGCTGAGGGGGTAAGGTGAGCCTCTGAAGGATGGAGAAGTCAGTGATTTGGGTGGGGAAGGGGACAAGCTGAGTGAGAAGGAGAGAAGGAATTAGGGGGAGAGATGGGGGAGAAGAAAGGAGAGGGGACAGCATGAAATGGCAGGGAACAGGATGAGGTAACAGAGAGGTGTGGGGGAGATAAAAGAACATTCAAACCAGAAAAGAGAGAAAGCAGGGGGAGATGAGGGTCATGGGGCGGTGAGCAACGTGGAGTACGGTCGGACTGGGATGAGCCCAATCCGTCTTGGGTCCCCAGCCCCTACCCACCGCCTGCTAATTAACTCCTTAATTGTCTGCATTTGCTGAGCTAGCAGATGAAGTGGATGCAGACAGATTGGGGCGCTTGTGATTTCACGCACGGGGGAGCAGAGAAGAGCTGCCTGGGAGTCCCAGGGGGCCTTGTCCCCCCTTTGCCCTCCCCTCCCCACCCCTCTCTGAGAAGCTGGAGGGTGCTTCTGCACCCAGCAGATGGGGCCATCTGCAAAGGAAGCGTCCATGGGGAATGTGCCCCCATCCGTCTTCCAGGGACGGTCATAACGCTTGCCACTATTAATGGAACACCTACTGTTCGCTAGGCACTCATTGTTTCATCAGTGTGGGCATTCACTGTGCTTTAGGGTAGAGAAGAGGGAGACTCAGGTTAAATTACTTGCCCAGGACCATACAGCACTGGTGTGGCAGAGCTGGGATTTGAATTCAGGTTAGCACCCTGACAAAGCCCTGGCCAGATGCCGCACACCAGCCAGCGGTGGGAGGAATACCTCCACACCTATTTTCCTATTTCTCTGTCAGCCCCTTGAGGAGAAAGGATACTGAGGTCTGGGGACTGCAGGGGTCAGAGATAATGAAGTATGAAAGAGAAGCTGGGAGGATGCTGAGGGAGCCAGGATCTATAGGGGCTTGGGCAAGGGGTGGGTGAAACAGGAAGATGCAGTGGGACGCTGACCACAGTCCTTGAATCCCTCTCTTGTCATTTTACTGAGGCTCCGGCAGCACCAGCTTCCCTTTTCCTCATCTCTGCCCCATAAACCCCTGTCAGAATGACTGTCCCTCTGCCACTCTATTCTGGCAGCCCCATCCCCCTACGTGTTTTACTCCTGCCTGTTGCACTAGGGTCACCTGTCAACTTGTCAGTCTCTCCTTTGACACTGGGAGATTTTGAGAGCAGGAACTAGACTGCTCCTCTCCATGTCCCCAGGGCCAACCTTGGAGCTTACCACAGGAAAACCCAGTGAAGGCTTGCTGCGACAGGGCAGGGGTGGAGGGCTCTTTGTGTCCAAGCACCCGTCTTCTCTATTGAAGAAGAAACAACAGTACAAGGGATTTTGGTTGTATATACAAACTTCCCGGCCGGGAACCAGCAGATGGCATAATGGTTACGTCACTGGACTCCCATGTAGTCAACTGTGGTTTGAGTCCTGGACCCAGCAGCTTAAAACTCACACCAGGTGTGTGTGTGTGTGTGTGTGTGTGTGTGTGTGTGCCCAAAATCCCGGGAGAATAGTGGAGGTGAAGGAATTGCAACCTGGTCCTCTCCCCTGAGAGGTGACTTCTCGCCTTCTGTCTCTCTGTCTCTGTCTGTCTCTTCCTGTCTCTCTGGCACATACCCTATAGCAAAAAATCTCTCTCAAAAAAACAAAAACAAAAACAAAAAACCCTTCCAGGGCCAACTCCAAGGCCTGGTGGTTAAGGCAGCTGGATCCCAACATAGTCTGAATCCCAGACTCAGCAGCTTGAGAAACACACCAGGTGTGTGTGTGTGTATGTGTGTATGTGTGTGTACATGTGTGTGTGTGTGTCTCACTATGTCTCTGGCAAGTACATATGCCCTCTAGCAAAAAAATAAAAAAGAATGAAAAAGAAAGAAAGAATTCCCTAACGCGGGAGATTTTTCCTATGAAGGGTTGATTCAGACCCATACATTCTCAAGAACAAGGTTTCTCAAGACTAACTACATATAAAAGATTTCTAAAAGTTGAGAGGTTGGGCCAGCAGGTGGCACAGTGGCTAAGGCAGCCAGATGCCACAAGGATGACTGCACAGTGGAGTCCTGGAGCTGGCAACTTGAAAGTCATATAGGGCACATGTGTGCGCCCCAAACCCTGAGAGTAAAATGGAGCAGAAGGGATTGCAGTGTGGCCATCCCCACCCCGGGGGGAGGGTGATTTCTTACTTTTTATCTCTCTCTGTCTCTCTCCAGTGAACACACCCTATAGCAAAACATTTAACTAATAAATTATTTTTAAAGAGAGGTTTTTGCTATAGGGCGGATGTGCTCACCAGAAAGACAGAGAGAGACAGAGAGAAAGAAAGTGAGAAATCACCCCCCAGGGGGGATGGCCATGCTGCAATCTCTTCTCCTCCATTCTCCTCTTGGGATCTTGGGCACACACACACACATGCCCGGCATGAGTTTAAGCCACCGGGTCCAGGACTCAAACCACGGTCGACTACATGGGAGTCCAGCGACATAGCCATTATGCTAACTGCTAGTCCCTTAACTAATAAATTTTAAAAATAAAGTTGAGAGGCCCAGCCTCAGCTGGAGACTCTGTGGGAAGACTTTTGTATCTCTAGTCTACCTCAATACTCAGGAATGGCTGTGACACAAGGACCCTGGCAAAGGTCCCCTCTGCTCTCCTTCTCACTCCCTCTCTTCCTCTCAATAAATAAATAACCTTTTTTTAATGAGAGGAAGATTCTTTCTTTAAATTTATTTATTCATTCATTCATTCATTTTAATTTGAGAGAGATGCAGAGAGAGAGAGAGAGAGAGAGAGAGAGAGAGGAAAGCGAGAAAGCAAGCCACCAGATCCGGGTCTTGAACTGTAGTCAGCCATGTGGAAGTGTTCAGTGCCTTAACCACTATGCCACCTGCTGGTCCCGATAAATAAATAAACTTTAAAGAAAAAAATAAGTTGAGTTATCTGGGCCCCATCCCCAGATATCCTGATTTAATTGGTCTAGGGTGGGCATAGCATTGGCAGTTAAAAATTCCTCCCTCAGGTGATTCAAACGTGCAGCCTGGGTTGACACTCAGCGTCTGCCCTGATTTAGCTGCACTGGTGGGTTTACCACTGAATCCTAATGCTATTACAGATAACAGTAGTTATTTACTCACTGAGGATTTACTAATAAGCCAATGTACTAAGCACTTTCCATGCATTCACTCATGTAATCCTCAAAAAACGCTGTGAAATAAATATTATCCCCATCTTACAAATGAAGAAACTGAGGCTCAGAGGTCAAGGTACCTGCCCATGCTGATGAATGGCAGGGCCAGGTCTGGAAGCTGAGATCACCTGACTCATGCTTCCTGTCTTCCCCCAGACTCCTCCTGAGGCTGCTCGTTGGCCTTGATCCGTCCTCGCCTGCCTCCACCTCACCTCATCACCTTCCCTCCACCCCCGCTGCTCCTTCAGTAACATCCCAGGTGACTGAAGCAATTTGCAGTCATTTGAAGAGGCTCTATGTGTCACTCAGACTTCTGAGGGGAGGTGGGGGAATTACAGAAACTTCCAAATGATCCTCCCCTCCTCCCGAGGACATTTGGGATTCCGGAATCAAACTCTGCTCAATTTCCTCTGGTTTCCCTTTAGGACCCCCTCCCCGCCCTCGCCGCCCAAGGCAAATTCCCACTTCCAAATGACCCTCTTGAGTTGATTCTAAGAATCTGGGAGAGTGCTGCCACCCAGTGGCTGCCCATGGACATGGCCACCCTCTGGCACCTCCTGGTGCTGCTGGACAGCTCCCCAACTCAAGATCTGAATGGATCTCATCCTCTCTTTTGGCAGTTCGGTGCCTAGGCTCCTAGTGAATGGATCCCAACCTCCCTCCTCCACAGTCCTAAGCCTACACTGGGATCTAGGGATCTCCAGATGCCTTCACTGGTTTCCTATGCGCCTCCTACCCCCAACCCCTCGCAACTTATTCAGTTTCTTCCACCGTGCCACCCCCTCCTCATTACAGGCTCTTTCTTCCAGCTTTATGCCTAGAACAACGTCCTGGGAACACGCCTCTCACCTGCCTCCTCTCAGAGCTGTACCAGCCCTGGCCCTGCAAGTGGAGCAAAGGAGCCGCGCCAGAGGTGGAATTCTGGTCCCAGCACCCCCCCATCATCATCTGACACCATCAGACCTCAACAGCCTCTGTGCTAAGAGCCCCTAATGAGCATCAGCAAATTAACAACTTCCCTTGATTGCTCCTTCTCTGTTAATTGGATAGGGAGGGCCCCCCAAGGCCTCTCTGAGAGGAGGGAGGGAGGGAAGAAAAGTGAGCATTCCAGGAGCAACCCCCTCCCAGGCCAGGGTTCAGTGCCCAGACTTCTGCTCCGTCCCTGAGCCCGGCTCCCTCTTCTGACCTTTCCTCATCCTGTCCCTCTCTGCTCTCATTTCCCTCTCCTTGCTTCTGACCAAATGTTGCCTCCTCTGGCTATTTCTCCTTTCTTCTATCAGTCCTTCTTTAGAGATGAGGTGGTGAGAAGCTGCAAACGCGACACACACACACACACACAAACACACACACACCAGGCAAGCCCAGGGCTACAAGGATGGGGTCTGGGTGGCCAAGGCCCTGTGTTCTTTTGCATATGTGCATGTGTGTATGTGTCACATGTAGGTGGAGGGCAGGGATAAGCACAGATGAATGAAGACGTGTAAGCCCCTAAATGCTTGCGGTAGGGGTCAGGCCTCTGACGTCTGGGCGCCTGTGGTGTGTGTGGCAGTGAGCAGTGTGGGTGACTCTGGTCTGTATGTGTGTCTGTCTGTCCACATGGGCAAGTGCTTGAATCAGTCAAGTGTGACTCGGAGCGTGTGTGTGTGTGTGTGTGTGTGTACGCGCGTGTGTGCCACCAGAGGAAGCAGCAGCAAAAGGCAGGAGCATCGATCCGAAGGAGACAGCGCGGGGAGGGGGACGCTAGGGGCAGACAACCTCCCTCCTGCGCGCACACACGCGCGCGCGCGCACACACACCACACACCACACACCACACACATAGTCTCACACAAGCCACAGGGCCTCGCAGGCAGGGAGACGGCTCCTGGACCGGAGGGAAGCAGCGCCGCCAAGAGCGGCTGGGAGGAAGGGGCGAGCCGGCGGGGGGAGCCCCAGGTCCCGCTGCCCGGTCCGGGGGCCCCGCGCGCACACCGGCCCAGAGACACCCTCGCAGACACTCGTAGGCGCGCACGCGCACCCTCTCCCCTCCCCCTCCCCTCCCGCCGCCTCCCGGCCGGACGATGGATCCCTGCAGATCCCGGAGCTGAGAGCACCGCGCACCGCGCACCGCGCCGAGCCCGGGCGGACCGAGCCGAGGCGAGCGAGCAAGCGCGCGCGGGCGGGCGGACCGAGCTGCGCCGAGCCGGGCCGGGCGGGCCGCTCCCTGCAGGGCTCTGCGCGGCGTGCCGCGGTGGCCGCCGGCTCCGGCTCCGGGCCATGAGCCCCTCCGCGGCGCGGCGCTGAGCCCGCGACCCGCCCCGCGCCCCAGGACCCGCCGCCGGCTGCCGGCTTCCCCGAAGCCCCCTCAGGTGGGTTTCCGATCTCCCAGCCTCTGGCCGCGGGGCTCCCCAGCGCCCAGTAGCCGAGACTCTCCTCCCCTCCGGCTTTTCCTCAGCAGCTGGGGCGGCCGGGTGGCTGGGGAGGGGGGCGGGGGCCAAGCAAGGGATCTGACTGCGACGAGAAACTGGACTGAAGGGGGGGGGGGGTGCGTCCGGGGCGGGGACAGCTTGCTCTGATAAGGAACCGCGCCCCCCCCTCCATACATCTGCCTCGGGCAGTCCGCCACCCCCAACCCCAAACATACACACACACAGAGCCTGCGCCGGTGTGAGAACTGGAGACACCAGCAGGTGAGGACTCAGGCTGGGCCCCTTCCGGATGCACCCACCTTCCTGGGGCAAGGGCTCAGTCCTGGGGATACCTTTGCCAGGAGAGGAGCTCCTGACACCTGGTTTAGCCTCTCTGGGGGGAGTTTCCTCTCCAGGATGAGGTGGACATTCCTGTCCCAGAGTGACCCCACATCTGGAGGGAACTCCTGTGCCTCCCTGTGGGAGATCAGGACTTCCCTCACCCCTCCGACTGTATCTGAGCCTGGGAAGCTTCCGTGGGAGAGCATTCTCTTGGCCTGAGCCAACCCCCTGAGCCTCTGTATTTGGAGGAACCATGTCCTGGGATGTGTTCCTTGGCCCACCACCTCACTTCCCTTGCACACCAGGGGAGTCTTCTGCCCCAGAAGCCGTGACCTCTGGAGATGGGAATGCTACATGGACACATTTGGAGGGGGCCCATGTGTACTCTCATCCCAGGACAATGACAGACTGTCCCCCTCAGGATCCTCTCGGCAAGGATGGAACTGAAGGCCGAGGAGGAGGAGGTGGGTGGTGTCCAGCCTGTGAGCATCCAGGCCTTCGCCAGCAGCTCCACACTGCACGGCCTGGCACACATCTTCTCGTACGAGCGGCTGTCTCTGAAGCGGGCACTGTGGGCCCTGTGCTTCCTGGGCTCGCTGGCTGTGCTGCTGTGTGTGTGCACCGAGCGTGTGCAGTACTACTTCAACTACCACCACGTCACCAAGCTCGACGAGGTAGCTGCATCCCAGCTCACCTTCCCTGCCATCACGTTGTGCAACCTCAACGAGTTCCGCTTCAGCCAAGTCTCCAAGAATGACCTGTACCATGCCGGGGAGCTGCTGGCCCTGCTGAACAACAGGTGGGCAGCTCCGACCCACCCCTCAGCCCGGCTTCTGGCATAGCACGAGTGTCAGGCAGAATGCGTGCCTCCCTAGCCCAGCAGAGAGCCCAGCCAACTCTACCCTCTAGCCACCCCCCAACAACTGCCACTCACCCCAGAAGAGTTGGGGTACTGCTGGGCACCCAATCTCTGATCCTAACATAATCCCAAATGACTTCACCCCACCCAGCCTGAGCTATGAGATGTTGTCACCCTCTGGACTGAGCTTTACCTTCCCTCTTGACACTATGTCTTGACTTTCTGCTACTTAGGGGATGGGAAGAAGGTAGTGGCTGTACTGTAAATTACGGTAGAGTACAAGCTCCTGCCTCGCTCTCTCTGCCTGCCCACCTTCACCCACGTTTCCTCTCGCCCTGTGCTGAGACACCCAGCCCTTGGATAGCCTCTACAGACCCTTCTGTCTTCTCAGACCCCACATAGCAGGTCCTCTGGAAGGCCCTCCTCTCCCTCCTTGGCTATGCCCAGGCCTGATTTCCAGGACTGGAAGCTGCCCCAACCCCCCGGTTGGGTATGGGACACCAGTGGTCACATAGACCCATGTGCTGCTCACCCCGGGCTCCAGGTATGAGATACCGGATACGCAGATGGCCGACGAAAAGCAGCTGGAGATATTGCAAGACAAAGCCAACTTCCGCAGCTTCAAGCCCAAGCCCTTCAACATGCGGGAGTTCTATGACCGAGCAGGGCACGACATTCGAGACATGCTGCTCTCCTGCCACTTCCGGGGAGAGGTCTGCAGTGCAGAAGACTTCAAAGTGGTGAGTGAGTTCCCTAGTAAGGGATATGGGTCAGCCCAGCCCCCAGAGATGGAGGAGACAAGGATCCTGTGGGGCCTCTCATGGTGCTTGCTACTCTGGGAGAGGAAGTCTTGTGACTTGAGGTTTGCTTCTGACAGAAGGGGACTTTTTTTCAGCACAGAGACACATTTGCATTGTATAAGGGCCTGAACCTCAGCCTCACATCCATGATGGTAGGAAAGAAAGCCAATGGTACATATTACACACACACACTCACACTCACATATGCACACACACTTGCAGCCCGGCAAGGCCCCACCAACACCCATCTTGCCTTCAGGCCACAGAGGTCAGAGCTGGGGGTGGTGGTAAGTAAGCTATAGCCTTGCTACTCCAAGTGAGGTATGGGGAGCGTCCTCTGGGAGCTTGAAGGAAATGTAAGACTTTTCCACCCTACTTGCTAGACCTATGGGAATTTGAATCTGCCTTTTAATAAGAGCCCCAAGTGGTTTGAGCACACATTAAAGTTTAAGAAGTGCCCACGAGGCATAAAAAGCTTTCTCTTAAATAGCCAGATAGGACATTTTCTACCAGCAGCACCCTGCCCCATACACACGCGCTCTGTTTGGTTGGGTTCTTCCTTCGTGAGCAAGAGCTGCAGAGCCGGGGACTGAGGAAGAGATAATCAGGCTGAACTGGGACCTCCCCTTGCTTCTTAAAATGAAGATATCCCACAAACACTCATGCCACATCCCAGCACCTCTGGGAGGGGCAGGAGAACTGATATTGACATCGATATGCTAGGTGATCCTGGGACTGTCAGAGATTCCTAACGGCTAAGAACTGGACAGAGGCCGGAAAGACCTGGAGCCATGTCTGAATAGTAACACCAATGAAAGGGCAATGCTTGTCCCTCTTCAGAATGCTTTTTAGCCTCTCCTTCAGTCCCCTTGAGAAATAACCAGGTTATCACTATTTTACAAATGTACTACAAAATGTACAAACGGAGACCCAAAAGGGTAGAAGATTTGCCCAAGCTCATTCAGCTGCTTGGTGACAGATTCAGGATTAGAACTCAGGTCTCATTAAGACCCAGTGCAGTGTGCTCTTTTCATTAGTATTGGTGACCCTGGAACTATTGTGTCTACTTCCAATTTTGGCCATTGCCCATTCAAAACTCAGTCTCTCCTAGGAGCCCCTTGCTCTCTGCTTAGATCCTTCCTTTTCTCCCTGCCCATTTTCTCCCCAACTCACTTGCTTCCTGCTAGCATTAGGGGAGCGTGAACTGCATTTCTTTGTGTGGAAGGTTGGAGCCTGGTCATGGTAGTGTTTCCTGCTGAGGTTACACAAGATTTCCCAATCTCTTTAAGCTGGTCTCTGCAGACCAGTTTCATGGCCCTTTGTCAATCCCGCTGGACATGACCACACTCCTTGCAGAGCCAGACTGATGGGAAGCTTAGCCTGGCTGCAAAAATCGCTCCTCCTGTCTTTTCCTCTCTCACAACAGGAGAGTCCTGGGTTCCCTAGAGCTTGAGATCAGAGCTCTTGGGCTCACAAACTCCATTCCCAAGGCTAGTAGAAGTACAGGTGAAGGTCAAGTCAGAGCCTTCAACTCCCCAACACCCAAGCAAAAGGAACTATCAAGAGAGAGAAAATCTATTAGCTTTGGTGGTTTGTAGCATTTGATGTGGGAGGGAGGTGTTTGGCTCAACCTGGAAAGCTGCTAAGGTATAAAGTTGGGGTACAGTTAGTTCAGAGACAATGTTTAGTTGAGGCTCTGTTTGTCCATCATGTCCGGAAAGATTCCAAGGGGTGATGCTAAGACTTGTTTGGCTCACAGTAACGGGAATACTGAAGTGTGACTGGCCCACATTGTCTGAGGGGACAATTTGAAGTAGTCAGATGACAATATAATTGGTTCACAAACTTCTGGAGCAATCTGCGTTCTTCCTCTTGCTAGGGGAGAGATTCACAGGCTAGCATCCCGCAGGCCCAACTATGGCCCCTCTTGATTCTGAGTTGTCAGGGAAGACGAGGCTTTTGCTTTTTCTCAGCCCCTATTGAAGACCTAACCCTGAATCCAGCTGGACCCTAGCCTCTCAGCCCCTCTCTCCACCTTCCCTGGTTGATCTCACTGCCAGTGCCTTTCCATAGCACTTTCCTGTCCCACTTCTGTCCGTAGGGATATTTCAACATAAATGGGAATCTGGTTCCGAGATCTCCCTGGTGGCGAAGGGCCTGGCAGGCAACCCCCTCCAGCTCCCCAGTTCTAAGGGACTCAAACACTCTTGCCTGGTGCTCCACCCTCTCCTTTCTTTGCTCCTCTGATTAACATCCGTCTCAGCATCCCTGCCATTAGCGGCGAGGCTCGGAGGTGTGCTGGGGCTGTGTATTTAGTCCCTGGGCAGGTTCAGCACTGATAGAAAACATCTGTCTGTAGGGTTGGGGTTTAGGGGAGATCATCTTGACATCTTCGGTGGCCTCAAGAGCAGAGTTTCTTTCCTGGGCATTTAAGCCCTCACTTAAAGTGTTTGTAAAATACAGTGAGCATAGAACTTGTGGAGTCCTCTGGATATCCAAGGGCAACCCTCAGCCAAACACTAAGATCTCTATTCCTGGACATGGATTTGGGGAGACCTAGAAAAGGGGACTACTCTAGTCCTCCAAAAAGCCCCGTGCCTCTGATGAAGCTCTGCAGTAACATTCTCTCAGATGTGCTTCTGAATCAGCTCAGCCACAGGGAAAGGACTGGTGGTCACAGGGTGTTTGACAGAGCTCCAACCACCCAGTGTGGCTGAGTCTGCCTGGGAGGGTGAAGCAAATGTGGGAAGCAGGCCTAAATCTGGGAGAAACTGATCTGGAAATCCTCTGGGACTGAAGAGACTAAAGGGCAGTCGTCCAGCTAGGTCGACCTCAGTAGCACCTTCCTGAGCTACCAGAGAGCAAGCACAGGTCCATCCACAAGGCTCCCCCTTCCCTAGCCACCTTCTTTCCTTCTCAGTGGGGTGCTTGGTTGTCAGGGTGACAGGGTCTGAGGTTCCTCTCTCCCACCCCACCTTGAGGCCAGCCAGGCCAAGGCAGGGCAGGGGTTCCATGGCGGGGGGGCGGAGGCGCAGCTGCTGGCTGGTGTCTGGGTGGGGGCCCAGGGAGTGAGCATAGTCGCAGCTGGTGCCATCCTCCAGCTGCACCTTATCTGTCCCTGGCAGTGGGAGCGCTGATGTGGCTGGAATGTTGAGCAGCACCAAGAGGAGGGGGCCGGCAGATGGTTGCCCAGTCTGCCCTATGCCACCCCCTTCTCCAGCTGAGACCCAGAGCCTTTGCTTAGGGGAGAGAGAAGCAGGAATTCATTTCTGGACCCTGGAAGAGAAGGAAGAATAGGGCAGACAATGGAAATTCGGGCGAGGGGGTGCAGTAGTAATAGCAGTCTGCCTTGGGGGAAGGAATGGGGTGGGATTGGGGGACAGAAATCCCTGGGGAGACATAGGAGTCCTGAGGACCCTGAAGTAGGGATAAGAATCCTCCAGAGGAGAAGTGGAGGAAGGGGGTAGGCACAGAATTCTCCCCAAGGTTCTCGAAGATGGACAGGAATCCAGAGTACCTAGCAAGGTGACATGCTGACATGAGAGGTAGATGTGGGTGGGTGATCCTGGGACCAAGAGAGAGGACAGAGAGATCACGTTAAGGCAAGCAGAGCAGGGATGGCAAGACCCCGGGAGAGCCAGGACTAGCATGGAAGCTTCCTCTTCCTAGAGTGGGCTCTGCCCCTTCTCTGACATCCCCCACCCCGACACAGCCTGGCTTGCCTCACCCCCACCCCCATAGACGCTCAGCCTAGGAGTCCCTGGGTCTCTCCCCTCCAGCCAGGCAGGGAGGGCAGTGGCTGGTGAGAGGGAGGCTGTCCAGACTGCTATGCTGAGAGAGGAAGGAGGGTCGTGGGCAACCCCACCCAGAGGCCCGGTGGTGGGGTGGATATGCAGAGGTCACAAAGGGATGGAAGAGGCGGAAGGTGGACAGGTTAACTTTGGAACAAGTGCTCTTGCCCCAGGAGTCGTGAATCCCCACTCCAGCCTTATCCATCTCATCTCTCCCTCCTGAACTGAATATAGGAGGTTGGAGAGAGGAGACTGGAGCTGAGCCAGCTGCAAGAACCCAGGGCCTTGCCCTGGACTGGGGTCTGTCTCTCTCTCTCTCTCAGATCTAATACCCTTTGGGTAACTTAGCTTCCTTTCCTTCCTCCTCCCCAGCACCCTGCTCCCAGCCATTTCTGACTGCCCCCTCTCTTATATCAGCAGAGAGGATACTCTAAGCTAATTGATCTCCTGGCTGTTGGCTAAAGTAATAGGGAATTGATGTAAGTAACTAAGTGCCTCTGGGGCAGAGCCCAGACATATCAGGCTGGAGAGGCAGGGCCTCCAAGCCTGGGGCTTTTCTCACTGCCCAGCCCATGCGAACTCACAGAAGTGGCTTGTGCACGCCCAGTGTCCAGAGGGTCGGTTGCGGAGGGAAAGGGGGTGTTGGGGAGAAGGGGTGGGTGTCTGCAGAGTGGGCGGGAACATTCTGTTGCAGAGGGAGGTTGTTTCTGAATGTGCTTCAACTTTGTGGAAAGCAATTTAAATTCTGGGGGAATGGCGAGGGAGACCGAATATTAGGAATGAGAGAGGCACTGGGGGGTGCCAAGCTCCACTTGGTTTGTCCCCATAATGGATAGAGGCCACTTTTAAGTGCTGGGTGCTGGGCGTGGTGGTGAACAGGCAGACCAATTTCTGCCATATGTCGTGGGGGCTGGGGGGAGGTGTCAGAGAAGAGAGGGTGGTACTGAAGGAAGCCAGGGCACTTCGGGACAAGGAATAATGCACTAGGGATGAGAGAGCTTTTAGTATCCAAATGGAATCCTGGTTTGCCAGCCAAGCTCGGAGACTCAGAATATTCCAGTATTATAGAATGTTCTGGTATCTCCCATATCCCATCCTCCTAGCTGACGAGTCAGCCAATTCTCTCCAGCCAGGCCCCCCAAGCACAAGCTTTCCCTCGCTTGTATGTCTGAGGTAGCAGCTCCAGAGACCTCTACCTCTGGCTGAGAACTTTCCAGTCAAAACCCTTGGGTGGGCATTCTGGGAGGCAAAACCGTGAAGGAGACAGCAAGAAGGAAAAGTGGTGCCTCATTGGGGTGAAGGATGGTGCTGGACATATGTGCTCCTGGGTTCTATGGGGAGGTCGCCAAAAAGTTCATGGAAAGTGCATATTAAGAAAAAAACTATGTATGGATTGTTAAAATTTTGCACCAAAACGTTTGTATATTAATTCCATTTGTCATAAACTTTTTGAAGTTCCCTTGTACTTTTGGCATTTCATCTGGCTGTGTTTCTTAGTTTCTAGGCCCAATTTTCTATGAAGCGAGGAAGCCACAGGGAACTGTTAAATTATTCTTTGTCCAGGGGTAGCCTGTCATCTGAACCTCTGGCCAAGCCACGCTGGTTCATACGTTTAATGGATAAATGGGGTTGACTCACCTGGACGCATGTATCAGACATCTTCCTCATGGAATGTTTAAAACTGAGCATGAACCTGCCATGCATTCTCCTTAAAGGGAAGGTCCTTTAAGAAATGACAAGGACAGAGACTGCCACCTCAAGCTCTCCAAGGCCACTCCTGAGGAAGGAGTGATCGTTAGGCAAGCTGTGATCTTTCTGAGATCCTGTGAGTTCTTAGAAAGAAACTCTTTCTCACCTGCACACACTCAATGTGGCTGACGATGCTGGAGGCCCGAGAGATGGGGCTGTGTAGTGCAGTGTTGTGTGTCTCTAACTGGCGTGTTGCTTTGGTGTGCCAGGCTGAGCACACCCTAGGGGAGAGACTGCTGCAGTGGCCTTCACCATGGACAGCAGCCAGCCAGCTTCCCTCACAGCACTCACTGCATGTGTGTCCCAAGTGTGTGACCGCATGTGTGCACTTCTGTGTGCATGTCTGGCAGAGAAAGTGGCTATAGACGAAGTATGTGGATGTGCATGGCGGCACACACAGCTCAGTGTGCATGGCTGTGGGAGAGAGCTTTTGTGCAGGCAGACCTCAGGTTGCATGCGGAGCACATAGCAGCACAATTAATCATCTCTTTCAGCCGTGCTTTGCAATTTACAAATTCCTTTTACTTTTTAGCTCATACGATCCTCACAATTCTGAGAGGTAGGAAGACATTCTTACTAAGGAAACTGAGGCTCAGAAGTGTTCTGTGACTTGCCTGAGGTCACACAGCTGGTAAATGATAGAGCAGGACCCAGACTTCAGATCTTTTTTTAATTGCCAGAGGTTGTGTGTACTAACCAGAGAGAGACAGAGAGGGGGGAAGAGAAAACACCCCACCTCCCAATGGGGCACAATCATGCATGGTCTCTTCTCCTCTCTTTTACATCCCATCAGGACTTGGAGCAGATGGGTGCTTGAGCACATATGCTGAACATAGTTTTCAAGCTACTGGGGTTGCCATTCAGATTGCAGTTGGCCATATGAGATCCAGCTCCCTTAACTCTGAGCTACCCAAGACTTATCCTAGCCCAAAGCCTGATACATAGAAAGTGCTCTATATACGTTCGCCACCGCTGTTGCTAAGTACTGTGAGGTGGGAGCCTCTTAAGCATGTTTCAATGTTGACAGCCAGCCCCAGCCTCAGATCTTCTAAGTCTTGATCTTTGCATGTGGCTGTGGCAGGAAGAATGTGCTCCAGGCACCCCAGCTTCCCTTGCTCTGTGGAGAAACAGCATGGGGAGAAAGGAAGGAAAAAGGGGGTACAAAAGATAATGCCCTCTCATTATCGAATCCCACCCATAGGGTGAGCATGCCAAGTCTTTGACACCTCTGCCTTTTCGTTGCACCATCTCGCCAAGTCCAACCTTGGGTGAACTCACCACTAGCTCTCCCCAGGACGGTACCCGGGCAGCCAGGCTCTACTGGAGGAAGTCACACACAGGACAGCTTGGTATCACATCACGTCCAAGATCAACATCCTTAAATGGGTCTGCCGTGCTGTGGCAACCCCACTGTGTTTTCCTGGTCAACTTACTCTTCCTGATGACCTTAGCAAACTTCCCCGGGCTTCTCAAATGGCTGCTCTTGCTAGCGCCTCCCTCTCAGCAGATGAACTTGTGTCTACCAGCCAGAAAATAGAAGCTTCAGACAAGATCTCCTCCCTCCTTTGGGTACCAGATATACCCTAAGAAGGGACATCCATCTTATCTAGGATGAAAGCTCAACCTTCTGCCTTTTTAGGAACGTTACTCCACTGAGTCTGCCTCTTTCTCCTCTACAGCTAGTCTCCCCTTCTCAAGTGG
The DNA here is from genome assembly GCA_026018925.1 of Tupaia tana. NCBI lineage: Eukaryota > Metazoa > Chordata > Mammalia > Scandentia > Tupaiidae > Tupaia > Tupaia tana. Next base: position 154,013,158 of record JAKSZU010000006.1, read on the forward strand.
GACTGTCCTGTCAACACTGAAGCATGCTTAAGAGGCCCCCATCTTATATAACAATAGCAACAGCTGACATATATTGAGCACTTACTATATATCAGGCTTTGAGCTAAGATAAAACTCAAAGCACCTCTTCAGTACTCTCCAACTCCCACACTATCTCTCTGCTTCCCTTTACCAAAAAAAAAATTGTGTGTGTGTGGTGGTTTAATTTTTTTCTTTATGCATGGTAGACCACATGCATATATACATGAGAGAGAGAAGGATGAGCACCCATTCCATGGGGTCTGGTCAAATCACAATCCTCTTTCTCCAGTCCTCTAGCCCGTTGGGTCCTGGGCACTGGTGCAGGTGCCCGTTTCAGGCTAACTGGGCTGGGGGTTCAAACCTTGAATGCCATGTGGGATCTGACTTCTCTCAAGCAGCGCACTACCACAGAGCCAGCCCTTTACAAAGTTCTTAAAGGCAATGTATAGATTTTACTATCTCTGCTTCTTCATTTCTAACTCAGTTTCTAATCCACTCTGGGTTGCCCTCTTCCCCCATGCCCACCATCCTGCTAACTGCTTCTAGCTAAGGCCACTGGTGACCTTCATGTGGCCAAACCCAGCAAACATTTTTTACCTTCAATCTGTCAGTAGCATCACTACAGTGGACCACCGTCTCCTTCAGAACTACACTCTTTCCTGGCAACCATGCCCGCGTGGTTTTCCTGTCTAGCTGCTCCTTGGTCTCTTGGCCAGTTCACTCTCTCTCACTTGGCTACGAAGTGGTGTCACTACTCAAGGCTCAGCACTGAGATTTGCTCTTGGAGATTCTGAGTACACCGAAATGGTACAGTTTGAAGTGTTACATTAGTGTATTTTCACATTGGTATCTTCTAATGTATTGTTTTACATGTTACATTGGTAGTATTTTCCCTGATAAAAAGCATTTTCAGCATCTCAAGAAGTTCCTTCAAGCCTTTTCCTAGTTAATACTACCCCACGAGAGATAACCACTATTGTATCAATATAGGTAAGTTTTACCTGTTTGTTTTGTTTTGTTTTAGTTGCCAGATGGTATGAATACTTGTCAGAAAGGGAGAGACGTCTTTCAGGGGACATAGCCATATCTCAATCCCTTCTCCTCCATTTCTCCATCCTGTTTGGGTTTGGGGCATGCATGCACAGGTGCCCAACATGTTTTTCAAGCTGCCAGGTTGGGATTCGAACTATAGTTGGCCATGTGGGATTTGGCTTCATTTAACAACCTGGCTATAGGGCTAGCCCAAGTTTATATTGAACTTTCTTATACTGAACTATTCTTGAAATCCCTGGATTATATGTACCCTCTGGACACCACACAGTCTTTTGTCTCTCTCTCTCTTTTTTTGCTTATGATTAGGTCCATGAGAATTAGCCATGTAGTCGGTTCTTTTTCAGTGCTGTGTAGTACCTCATTATATAAATATACCACAGGGGTTATTTTTTGTTTCGTTTTTTGCCTTAGGGCATGTGTGCTCACCATAGAGAGACAGAGACAGTGAGAAGAAAGTGAAAAATCACTACTGCAGGGAGGATGGCAATGCTGTAATCCTTTCTCCTCCATTTTCCTCCTGGAATCTTGGGCACACATGTACACATGCCTGGCATGATTTTCAACCCACCAGTTCTGGGACTCGAACCATGGTTAGCCATGTGGGAGTCCAGTGACGTAACTGCTACATTATCTGCTGGCTCTATCCCAGTTTGTTTAATCCATTCTACTGTTGCTAGACATATGGGTTGTTATTGGTTTGGGGTTATTATAAATTCTTTTTTTTTAAGAGTTTTTTTTGCCTTAGGGAGCATGTGCTTACCAGAAATAGAGGAACAGAATCAGTAAGAGGGAAAGTGAGAAATCACCCACGGGGGGGCTGGCCATGCCACAGTCCCTTCTCCTCCATTCTCCTACCAGGATCTTGGGCATGCACACGCACACACACACATACAAGTGTGTGTGTACACACAGCATGATTTTCAAGCCACAGGTTCTGGGACTTGAACTGCTGTCAGCCATGTGGGAGTCTAGTGACATAACCGCTATGCCATCTGCTGGCCCAGGGCTATTATACATTTAAAAAAAAATTTTTTTTATTCTTTGTTTTTTTGTTTGTTTGTTTGTTTGTTTGTTTTGAGAGGTTTTTGCTATAGGGTGTATGCGCTTGCCAGAAAGACAGAGAGAGACAGAGAGACAGAAAGTGAGAAGTCAACCCCCATGCTGCAATCCCTTCTCCTCCATTCTCCTCTTGGGATCTTGGGCATGCATGCACACGTGCCCGGCGTGAGTTTAAGCCAACGGCTCTGGGATTCGAACTGTGGTTAACTACATGGGAGTCCAGCGACATAGCCATTATGCCAACTGCTGGTCCCCAAAAAATGTTTTTAACTTTGCTATAGAGCAAGTACACTTGCCAGAGAGAGATGGGGGCAGGGAAAAGGGAGAAAAATGAGGAAGTACCACCCGGGGGGATGACCACACTGCAATCCTTTCTCCATTCTCCTTTCAGGATTTTTGGGCATGCATATACGCATACCTGACATGTTTTTCAAGTTGCTGAGTCTGGGGTTTGAAACACACTGTTGACCATGTGGGATCCACCTGCCTTAACCACCACACCACTGCCTGGTCTCTAATTCATTATTATTATTATTATTCATGATAAAACACATGAATACACACAGGCGTATGTGTGAAAAAGAGAGAAAGAGACAAGCATTTTCCACAGGGTCTGATTGGTCTCATTGCACTTCCCTTCCTTCGTCCTCCAGACATGTGTCTGGTGTGTTTCAGATGTACCAGACCAGGAATCGAAACCGTAGCCACCGTGTGGGATCTGGCTCATCTTGAACAATGCATTGACTGCTGCAGCACGGAGCGAGCCCTGGAACTATCATACATAGCGCTACTGTGAACATTCTTCTTCGCGTTTTCTACTTGACATATACACTCATTTCTCATGAATAGTTAATTAGGAGCTATGGTTAAATCATAGGTGGGATTCCACGTAGTTTTAGTATGTATTGACATATCAGACCTTTTCCTTTCTTTTTATCTTTCTCTCTTTAAAAAAAAAAAAAATTGCCAGAGGGTGCAAGAGTTTGCCAGAAAGAGACAGAGAAAGGAGAGAGAGAAAGCATCCCCCAATGGGGTGTGGTCACACAGCTATCCCTTCTCCATTTCTCGATCCTGTCAGGACTTTTGATGTACACACATGCCCAGCATGTTGCTCTTTCTTTCTTTCTTTTCTTTATTTTTTTTAAAGAATCATTTTATTTTATTTAACTTTATTTATTTTAAATTTAAGCAGAGAGGGACAGAGTGAGAGAGAGGGGCGGGGAGAAAGTGAGAAAGCAAGCCGCCAAGTCTGGGATTTGAACCATGGTCAGGCATGTGGTCAGCCACCTGCCAACCCAGACCCAGCATGTTTTTCATTCTGCTGGAGACAAGATTTGAACTGCCCAGTCCCCATATAAGATCCAGTTCCCTTAATCATTAGGCCACAAACTGGTCCATCTTTTTATTTATTTATTTTTTTTTGGAGAGGTTTTTGCTATAGGGCACGTGCGCTCGCCAGACAGACAAAGAGAGACAGAGAGACAGAAAACGAGAAACACCCCCTGGGGGAATGGCCACGCCGCAATCCCTTCTCCTCCATTCTCCTCTCGGGATCTTGGGCACGCACGCACACGCACCCGGCGTGAGTCTTAAGCCACCGGGTCCGGGACGCGAACCGCGGTTGACTACGTGGGAGTCCAGCGACATAGCCATTACATTAACTGCTGGTCTCCCCCTTTTATTAAAGAATTATTTATTACTTAATTCTATTTGTTATTATTTTTTAATTTGACCAGACAGAGACAGAGAAAGAGAGAGAAAGGGAAAGCAAGAAAGCAAGCCGCCAGGTCTGGGACTTGCACTGTGTTTGGCTATACAGGAATCCAGAGCCTTTATCCACCATACCACCTGCTGGCCCCTGATCCATCTTCATTTACTTAAAAAAAAATTGTAGGGTGACCAACAGATGGCATAATGATTATGTTGCTGCACTCCCACATCATCAACTGCGGTTTGAGTCCCTGACTTGGTGGCTTGAAACTCACACCAGGTGTGAGTGCATGCCCAAAATCCTGAAGGGAGAATGAAGGAGAAGGGATTACAGCATGGCAATCCCCATGGAGGGGTGATTTCTTGCTTTCTGTCTCTCTATTGCTGTCTCTCTGGTGAGCACACATACCCAATAGCAAAATCTAAGAATAAAAAAAAAAAAAAAAAAAAACTGTAGGGGCCAGCAGGTGTCATGATGGTTAAGGCAATGGACTTCCATATGGCCAACCACAGTTTGAGTCCCAGACCTGGCAGCTTGCTTTCTCACTTTTCCTCTCTCTCTCTGCTGAGCACATGTGACCTATAGCAAATGAAATAATAATAATAATAAATAAAATTATATATATATATATATATACATACATATATATATATATGTATATATATATTTTTTTTTTTTCTTGGATAGTCTCATTTTCACTGATTACTTCAACTACTGACTATCTACTGAGAACCGCTAAAGTTATGTCTCAGCCCAGGTCTTTTCTTTTAGCTTCAGCCCCACTGGCCAATTTCCCACTTTCTGTCTCTATTTGGATAGTCCCAGGGTTCCTCAGAACCAGCATGTGCAGGCCAGCAGGTGGCATAGTGGTTAAGGCACTGGACTCCTCCATGGCCTGACCATGGCTCAAGTCCCAGACCTGGTGGCTTGCTTTCTCACTCTCTTTCTTTCTCTGGCAAAATTCATGAAAAAAAAAAAATTAATTATTTTTAAAGAACTCATGTAGGCACATGTGTGTGCGTGTCCAAAATCCTGAGAAGAGAATGGAGGAGAAGGGATTGCGGCACGGCCATCCCCCTTGGGGGGTGACTTCTCACTTTCTGTCTCTCCAGCAAGCACACACTCTGTATATCAAACATCACTAAAAAACAAACAAACAAAAAACAGTATGTACAAAACCAAACTCGTCATCCTACCTCCCAAACTAGTCTTTCACCTCTGTGCCTAATCTAATGTGCCTAATCCACCATTCGCCCAGTCACACAAGCCAGGGTGCATCCCTGACACTTCGTCTTCCTCGCCTGCCTTGATAGGCTCTGCTAATTTTGCCTCCTAAACATCTCCACTCTGCCACCCTGTTCTAGGCCATCTCACTACTCTAGATCTCTCTGGGCTCCTTCTCTGTGGACAGAGTGGTCTCTTCAAAACACAGCTCTGGTTGTTTGAAGTACTTCCATGGGGAGTCCTGTTTTGTTCTTGAACAGAAATTTGTTTGTTTTGCTGTAGGGTGTGTGAGCTCACTACAGACAGTGAGAAAGATAGAAGGAAAGCGAGAAATCACCCCCCAGAGGAGATAGCCACCCTGTAATCCCTTCTCCTCCACTCTCCTCTTGGGATTTTGGGCACACATGCACACATGCCCAGCACGATTTTCAAGCCACTGAGTCTGGGACTCAAACTGCAAAGTTGGCTGTGTGGGATCCAGCCGCCTTCACCTCCATGTCACCTGCCAGACTTCTAGAATCTCATTTTTTTAATTATGCATTTATTTAATTCCATTTGTTATTATTATTTTTTAATTTGACCAGAGAGAGAAAGGGAAAGGGAGAAAGCAAGCCGCCAGATCCAGGACTTGAACTGCAGTCGGCCATGTGGGAATCCAGCGCCCCTAACCACCAAGCAACCTGCTGGCCCCTGGAATCTTATTTTTTTAAGTGTATTTTTTTTCTTCCTCCCATGAGAAAAAAAGAGTGAGAGAAACTGCATCCTCAACATTGTCTCAGTGCTATGATCTACCCCTAGCCCCAGCCAGCCCTGGATCCTGAGCATATGTGTGCCTGGCGTACTCAGGGAGGTCTCCAGACAAGCCCCTGAAACCTTCCTATAGAAGGCCTGGACTATAATTTTTACTGTGGCCTTCCAGGCCCCAAAAGATCTGGCTCCTACAGACCTTCGCCCACTTCGTCAGCCACACCTGCATCCGCTTAACCCTCCCCTCAGGGCCCTTGCACACTCCGGTCTCTCTTTGGAATACCTTCCCCCTCCTACACAAACTCCCTGACCGAGGCACTCCTTATTCTCCAGATCACAACTCAGACATCACGTCCTCAGAGGAACCTTCCTTAACACACCAGTCTGAGGTCCCTGTCCCTTGTCCCCATAGCACCATAATATTTTGTTTTTTGGAGAGATTTTTGCTATAGGGCGTGTGCGCTCGCCAGACAGAGAGAGACAGAGAGACAGAAAGCGAGAAATCACCCCCCGGGGGAGATGACCACGCTGCTATCGCTTCTCCTCCATTCTCCTCTTGGGATCTTAGGCACACACGCACACAAGCCCGGTGTGAGTTTAAGCCACTGGATCTGGGACTCAAACTGCAGTCGACTACATGGGAGTCCAGCGACATAGTCATTACGCTAACTGCTGGTCCCAGCATCATATTTTTTATAGCATTTATCAGAATGATTGCAAGGAATTTGGGATTCAGAAAGTAACGGAGTAAACTGGGCCAGGACAGTGATAGGAAGATTAAGTATTTTTTTCAGTGACTTAAAATTGATGTCTGTCTCCCCCACTAGATAGTAAGCTTGTAAGGGCAGAATCGGGAGGCATTTGTTGTCTAGTGTGTCGATGAATAAGTGAACGAATGAAAAAGGAAGGGATTGTAAAGAGACGACCCAGTTCCAGTCTCAAGCATGGCACTTGCTCTCCACAAGACTTGAACAGGCTGGGATAGCTGTTTCTTCACTTGTCAAATGAAGCTACTCATACCTGCTTATGTCCCTGGGCTGTATGAGGATCCCATGAGATATCAGTGGAAAATCGTAAAACATTGCACAGATGTGAAGGATGGTTGGAATTCAGAAAGCGATGTCAAGTCAGAAATCACTCGGTTGCTGCACATGGCTGAAGGGACATGCTGGGTGGAGGGTGATACGGGGAAGGGCCACATCCTTGGACAGTGTTCAGAATCGAGCACAGCTCTGTGTGTCTGTGTGGGTACCTCTCCTGCAGCCCTTGTGTGTGTGTTGGGGTGGGGGGTCTGGTGTATGACACTTTCCTCACCTCCCGTTATTACCTCGAAGCATTGGATTTGTCTTCTGGAATGAAATGAAGGGGGGAGAGAATGTTAGAGGAGGGAGGATGCAGGAATGGGGAGGGAGGAACTGTAGTGGAATGTGTGTGTGATGCCCCACACCAGGGCTGCGTGTCTGTGTAGTGATGCATCAGTGTGCAGCATGGGGCTTGGTGCGAGTGTGTAGGAAGGGGTACTCAGCTGTACCAAACCTGCTGTTCCTTGAAGCTGCTCTGTGTGTGTGTGCACACCCTTCTCTGCAAACTCAGTTCCCTCCTTCTGGAAGTCCTGTAGACTGCCCCTTCCAGGACGTCCGAAGGAAGGGGACAGTGCCTCCTAGTGGGCATGGCTCGGATGGGCAGCTGTAGCGCCCTCAGCCCGAGCCTCATTTGATGCAGTCCTGGCAAACCCATCTAGCACATATCTTTGAAACACCTCCTGAGGAGATGCAAGGGAGGAGGATCTTGCCATTTGAGAACTTGAGATTGAGTGAGCAGGAAGAAAATGCACATGGGACAGGAAACAGAAAAGCAAGCCGTATTTATTCAGAATGGAGGGGTATCTCTCCTCATCTCTGCAGACATCTCTGGCTGCCTGGGTGTTCCTGGTCTTTCTCACTTCCTGCTACTTCACGCCATCTCTGGGTCTTGCTCTCTTACTCTCACAGTCCCTGGCCTCAAGGAGCTACGAGGCTGAAGGTCCATGAGCAGAATTGACCTTTTGGTCTATTTTGGGGAGCTACCTGTGCCCTGTGGGGAAGGCTTCTTGGGAGAGGCAATGTGAGAAGGATCTTGAAAAAGAAGTAGGACTTCTCCAGAGGGAGTCCAGGGAAGGCATGGAGTTGTGGATGAGCCCAGTGTGTCCTGCAAGTGTTGTGGTGGGTGGACGCTGGACTAGGGTGCATGGGCAGTGGTGGAAAGTGAGGCTGGAAACCAAAGTGCTTTCAGCTTTACAGGTCCATCCGGGGCCCTGGGGGGTGAGGGAAGGTCTTTACATAGCACGATGGTCAAAATCACACAGCGAGGACTGAAGGCCAGGAGAGGCTGCTGGGAGACAGGGGTTAGAGGGACCAGTCGAGAGACTGTTGTGTAGGCACAAGAGGTGGAGGCCAGGCTGAGAATGGAGGTGTGAGGATAGAGAGAGGCCAGACCTCAAGGCCTTTCTTCTGGGGCCTCCGTGTCCCTGGCAGCAAAGTTAAGGCCAGAGGTTCCACCTTGGTCAGTTGTGCTAGAGTCTGGCACCCTGCCCCTGACCCCACGCACTCCAGGGTCTCTGCATGCAAATGGAGAAGGGCAGCTGTAGGAGCAGGCAGGGAGGGGAGCAAAGAAGCAGGAGAAGTGACTGGGGCCAGGAATAGCTGAGGAGTGCAGAGGCCCACCTAGACCAGTCAGTCCCCCTCCTCTGAACTGCAGAGGAAGGGTTAATACAGTCTCTCTCCTCCCTCCCCTTCCTGTCTTCCCCTCAGGTCACCTTCTTGGCCCTGGAGACTTAGCTGGTGGCTCAAGTTGCTCAACCAGTGGCCCTGAGTAATCAGAGCACACAGAGGGGTGGGGGAGGGGGCCTGAGAGGTTGAGGGTTTGGGGGTAGCCCCAGGCTGGCTCCTGATATTCTCCATGTGATCCAGGACCCGTTGTCACTGCATGGGTCCCAACATTTTCCTCCCACCAGAGAATTCCTCGAACACCTCTTCTGGATGGTTGGGGGTGGGCAGGCGGAGAGGGCTAGAGCGTGCTGCCAGGAAGCATCTCAGCTGCCAGAGATGGGCCCTCCCCCACCCCCCCAGTGCCGGGAACAGGCCAGAAATGAGTCTGTGGTCAGTGAGAGACCTCTGCTAATGGAAGCTGGGCCGCCCCACAAGCCACAGAGAGCAGGGCGAGGAGGGGCCTAAGTGCAGCTCAGCATGGGGGTGGGGTGCTGACCTGAGTAAAGCAGGGGCTCAGGAAGTGAGAGAGAAGAGGACCGGGACTTCAGGAGGGCTCTGGGGGGCGAGAGAGTGATTGCAGGGAATTTGGGGGTTCAGGGAGTAACTGAGTAAACTGGGTCAGGATGGTGACCGGAAGAGAACTGGGACGGAAGGACTAGCTGGAGGAGAACTGGAGTCTAAGGGTGGACTGGAAGTCAGGGGCAGTGAAGGAGCTGGGGAAGATTAGGGGTCGAGGGGAAGGAGAGCTGGATTAGAGGTTCCTAGAGAGTCAGGGGCTGGGCTATCCCAGAGGAATCACTGGACCTGGTGAGAAGAAAGGGGAGTGGACCCAGAACCGGGATGGAGAGACCGAGGGACAGATTGGAGGGCCAGGGAGCACTGAGTGTGTGCGCCGGCTGGGTCATGGGGCGGCGGGAGCAAAGGACTGAACTGAGCTCCCACCTCACCTGGGGAGCTGCCTTCCAGAGCTCCAGCCTCAGCTCTTCACCGCTTCCCCTCTGTCTTACAACCTCTGTCCTGCTGGAGCTAGAAAGGGGCTCCTACCCCCTCCTCTCCATCAGCCTCGCTGCCCGCTGCCATTCATAATTCATCAGCTCAGAAGCCGCCCTCCCTGGTAGGGCCCTCCTCCTCCACGCCCCGCCCCACCTCGGCCACACTGCCACAGAGGCCTGGTAGGTAGGAGGCCAGTCGCGGCAGTGGACAGCCAGCTGAAGGACTGGGTGGCTGGCCCTGCCCAACCCTGCCTGGGCTCACAGCTCTGTTGCCTCCGGCACCTTTTCCCTTCCTGCTGCCCATCCCCTGGTGCCTGGAAACCCCTGGAGAAGATGCCCATCCAGATCTTTTGTTCTGTGTCATTCTCTTCTGGAGAGGAGGCACCGGGGCCTCTGGAAGATGTTTGGGGTCCCCACCATCACCAGCAGCAGCGGGACAACTCGGAATCAGAAGAAGAGGAAGAGAAGGAAAAGGAGTCAGCGAGGAAGGCAGCCGATGAGGGGGATTCGCCTGTGGACTTGGTGGCCTTTGCCAACAACTGTACCCTCCATGGTGCCAGCCACGTCTTTGTGGAGGGGGGCCCAGGGCCAAGACAGGCCCTGTGGGCGGTGGCCTTTGTCCTGGCCCTGGGTGCCTTTCTGTGTCAGGTAGGGGACCGCGTTGCCTATTATCTCAGCTACCCACACGTGACTCTGCTCGATGAGGTGGCCACCACGGAGCTGGCCTTCCCGGCCATCACCCTCTGCAACACCAATGCCGTGCGGTTGTCTCAGCTCAGCTACCCCGACTTGCTTTATCTGGCCCCCATGCTGGGTCTGGATGAAAGTGACGACCCTGGCGTGCCCCTCGCTCCGCCAGGGCCGGAGGCCTTCTCCGGGGAGCCGTTTAACCTGCACCGCTTTTACAATCGCTCCTGCCACCGGCTGGAGGACATGCTGCTCTATTGCTCCTACCAAGGGGGGCCCTGTGGCCCGCACAACTTCTCCGTGGTGAGTGGGGACCCATGCCTGGCACAGCACCTTCAGAGTGTCTGCCATGGCTCTCCCTGGCTGGGGTTGGTGACTGTGCTGCCCCTACCCCTCACATAACCAGAGCTCACTCGGGAGCCCAGGGTCTGGAACTGGGCTGATATTCCCAAGACTGGGTCAACTCTGCTCTTCTTGTAAAAAATCTTTTTTTTTTTTTTTTTTAAGAATTATTTTACAGGACCAGCAATTGGCGTAATGGCTATGTTGCTGGACTCCCACGTAGACAACCATGGTTCAAGTCCCAGACCCGGTAGCTGAAACTCACGCCAGGCGCATGTATGTGCGTGCTTAAGATCCTGAGAGGAGAATGGAGGAGAAGGGATTGCAGAGTGGCCATCTCCCCAGGGGGTGATTTCTCGTTATCTGTCTCTCTGTTTCTCTCTGTCTTTTGGGTGTGTGCACACGCCCTATAGCAAAAACCTATCCAAAAAAAAGAGAATTATTTTACTTAACTTTATTTATTTATTTTAATTTTACCAGAGAGGGGCAGAGAGAGAGAGAGACAGTAAGAAAGCAAGCTGCCCGCCAGGTCCAGGACTTAAACCGTGGTCAACCTTGTGGGAATCCAGCACCTTTAACCACCATGCCACCTGCCAACCCCTCTTCCTGTAGAATCTTGAAATACTTCTGTCCTAGTTGGTAATTAGTTGCTGCCCTGAGGCCTCTGGAGTCTCCCTGAATATCCTCCAGCCCCACCTGCCCTTTGCTAGCCCTCCTCTGGTCCAACAGGACCCTAGGACCTCGTTTACTCCATGAGGTCAACCTTCGATCTGGTGGTAGGTGCGATGCCGGGCCAGTTGTTAACTGTTTTGACTACCGCCCCTGGATGAAGCTGGATGAGTGCCGCCTGCTCTCTGGATGTAGGAGAAGCGGGTAGAAGGGAAGTGGTAGGAGAGTGGGGAGCCTCACCTCCACCCCACCATGGCCTTGTCTGCAGCTCCCACAGCTGGGACTTCATTGCACTCTCACCTGGCTTTCCTGTGCTCTCTCATGGCTGCCCCTCTCCCACAACTGTGTGTGACAGGCCTCTAAATCAGACTTCTCCCACCAGCCCTAAGCGGTCAGGGGGATCCCTTACTAGGAATTACCCTTCCAGTTGGCCTCTCATCCATGGGTCTGGGGCCTTCTCAGCTGAGGGACCTCCTAGCACTCCACCCCCTCATCCGTTCAGCTTCCAGTTCTGACTGGCCTGACCTCTCCTGCCCTCCAGGTTCCAGATGCCACACCCGCCCCCTCAGCTCCTCACCTCCTCCCTAGTGTAGGAGCAGGTGGAAGGTGTCATCATATCATGATGGAACTCTGCAGGTGCACAGAGACCTTTGGGGGACCAAGAGACAGACATTTAAAAGAAGGAAGAGGTCAACCTGGCTTCCTCTAGGCTGGAGGGTAGAGCAGACACTTCTCAGCCAGAACCACCAGGTGGCAGCAGCAACCAACTGCTCAGCCGTCTGGCCCTTGGAGCCAGGGCAAGACTGGGGCTACTAGCCCGCTTCAACCACCTCAAATCCCCCACGTTCCAGATGGAGTGTAGGTCTGGGCGCACGTCCAGCCTGGAGCCTGAGGCTGAACACAAGACCTGCTTGTGGGACTGGGGATTAGGAGCGCTCGGAGTTCTCTTTGCCTCATCTCTGGACTCGCCCACAAGAGGGTGAGAGCAGCAGCTTTCTTTTCTGGAGGGGCGTGGAGGAGGTTGTTCTAGGAAGGGGCAGGAGGCAAAGACTCCATTTCCTAGTCATTCCCACTGCCCCTGCTGCTCCATTCTGGCCGGAATGCTCTCTCCTCTTCCCTGGGCTGTCTGTACTCACCTTGTGAGTGTGGACTGTCACCACCCAGCAGTAGTAAAAGCATCCCCATCCCATTTGTGGGAACTTGGGGACGCTCAGGAAGGCTTTGGGAAAAGGGCCATGGAAAAGGGCTCACTCTTCTCCATGTAATCAGAGCTGTGGTTAGGGTTGCTCTGGAACCTGGAGTGGGGAGATGATTGGGAAGACTGCCTGTAGGGCTGAGCTACCTTCTGAGGCCCTCATAGTTCTTCAGAAGCATTGTCCAGCATGCCACACCTGGGTTCTCAGTCCCAAGTGCTAAGGGAACAGGTGCTGGTGCTTAGGTAAGCAAGCATGCTCCTTGGCATGGCAACTGCATCTACTTTCAGGTCTTAGTGATAATGGGACCATGACGGGCATGGGGGCTAATGGCTAGAGGAAATCAAAAGCTTAGCTGGTTTGGGGGTGGGTCTTTGGGAGAGCAAGATTTCAGATGCCTGGAGTAAAATCCAGGAGAAGAGAAGATACATCTCAGAAGGAGTTTGAGCTTTGGGGAGAGTCCCAAGGAGGGCCCAGGGGTCTGGCAGTGATAAGACTCCAATGATGGAGGTGTCTATGCAGGAGGTCCTGGCAGGAAGAGAGGGCCATTTGATAGTTCAAGTGAGAAGACTTTAACAAAAGGACTCTTTACTGAGCTGTGGATAGGGCTCAGGAAACTAATATGAGGGGCTGAGAGAGCTGGCAGTAGGGAAATCGTTACCACTTCTGGGTTGGAGGAGCACAAAAGGAAACAGTGCTTTGGAGGGAGTCCTCCTGGCAGGATCTGTAGTCACGGAGGGGCTAAGCCACTGCCAAAGTTACAGAGGGGCGAGGGGTGGGGAAGGATCTGTATCCCTCCTCTCTCCTCTTGCCTTCTGATCCCTTGATCTTTCCCATCAGCCCATCCACATCACAAAGGAGCTCAGGCTTGTACCCCACAAGGCTCAGCTTTCCAGGGCACACCTCAGTGCAAAGAAGGGCTGAGAACAGGTTGGGGGTTACACAGAAAACGAGCAGCACAGGCAGAGCCATTCCTGGCTGGGGGTCCGGGGACCCCTGTGGTGGTAGGGCTGCTGCAGGACTCTCAGGATCCCTACTCCCCCTGCCAGGTCTTCACTCGGTATGGAAAGTGCTACACATTCAACTCCGGCAGAGATGGGCGGCCACGGCTGAAGACCATGAAAGGCGGCACAGGCAACGGGCTGGAAATCATGCTGGACATCCAGCAGGACGAGTACCTGCCTGTGTGGGGGGAGACTGGTACGTCGCTCCCTTCAGGGGCCCCCTCCCCACGGATCCGGGCCCCAGGTTCCGCCAGGGGACTCGTGGGCTCCACTGTGGGACCTGAGGCGGGGTCGGCTCTCCTGTCCTCCCAGCGTCTCGCTCCTCTCCATCTCTGACTCTACCTGCCTTCCACACTCACATGCCTCCAGCTCCTCCTTCCTGGCTCAGTTACTCTCCAAGGTAACCAGCCATCCTTTTCCATCAGCGGCCGCCACTCACTCTATAAATAACTTCCTCTCTTCTCAGGCTGCCTGCCTGTCTGGTCTCGGGGGGCCTTGGGGCAGAGAGGGATGGGGAAGAGGGGAAAAAGGGAGGGGAGAATGGAGAGCATCTGTGACAGTGATAGTCTGGGAAAAAGAATATGAAACACCAAAATACACAGAAGCCAGGTAAGAAAAGTGTGTAGAACGCAGGGGTCATGGAAGTGGAAAACCCAGGAGGCTGGGGGCGGGCTAGGATCTCCCTACCCAGTCCCAGTGTATGCTTATTCCCAGGAGAGGTAGGGTGTCCCCACCTCTAGAGGGGATTAGGGAGTCAGAAGCCCTTCAAACTAAATACCCCTAATTCCCATAGATGAGACGTCCTTCGAAGCGGGCATCAAAGTGCAGATCCACAGCCAGGATGAGCCTCCTTTCATCGACCAGCTGGGCTTTGGCGTGGCCCCAGGCTTCCAGACCTTCGTGGCCTGCCAAGAGCAGCGGGTGAGAGGGCCATGGGAGGCTGGTCCTGGGCTGCGGTGTTGAAGGGTCAAGATGGAATGGTGGGCGATCAATAATGGGAGGCCCAGGGGAGTGAGGGCCTGGGTGGTAATCTCACTAGTCAGAAGCATAAATGACCTAGTGAACGAGAATGCTCCATCAAGTCTGAGACCTCCAGAGGCTGCAGAGGGAGAGGCGAGAGGACTTGAGTTCTGTGTCTTGTCAGAGGAGTCCATCGAGGTGATTTGGGGAGAAGTCCCCACACTCCCCCAGCTCCCTGGCTCTCCCAGCAGCTCATCTACCTGCCCCCGCCCTGGGGCACCTGCAAAGCTGTTACCCCGGACTCGGATTTCTTCGACTCCTACAGCATCACCGCCTGCCGCATCGACTGTGAGACGCGCTACCTAGTGGAGAACTGCAACTGCCGCATGGTGCACATGCCAGGTCAGACCCCAAAGCTCCAGGCACGGCCCTAGGGTCCCTCAACCTACACTCTACCTCACTGGCTCTCCACCCTAACAACCTCCCCCCCCCCAGTTCCAGCCTGCCTCTTTCCATGTCCACCCAGCTCTTGTCTCTCTGACCTCACCTGCTGCCTGTACCCACAGAGATGTACAGGGAGGGTCTGGGAGCAATGGGCTGGAGGAAAGGAGTGTGGCGGGTCACTTTCATGGCAGATGGTGTGGCTATGTCTACCTCTCCATCCTCTCCCAGCTCTCACCCTCTAGGTCTTTGCTACCACCATCACAAGACCCCTTTAATCTCCATCCTGCGCCATCTTTTCCCCTCTGTAGGGGATGCCCCATACTGCACCCCAGAGCAGTACAAGGAGTGTGCAGATCCTGCTCTGGGTGAGTGGCTCTGTTCTGGGGCAGCTTGGGAGAGGGAAGGATATGCTGCCAGTCCCATGCCCGGGGGTTCCAGACCATGCTCTCAGAACTTCGAATAGCTCTAAGACTAGGCTGCGCCCTCACCTGTATCTGACTTTGAAGCTAATAGCATCTCCAGAGGCCCCTATAAAAAATAAATGGGGAATGGGGCCAGCAGGTGGCATGGTGGTTAAGGTGCTGCACTCCCACATGGTCGACCATGGTTTGAGTCCCTGACCTGGTATCCTGAAAATCATACCGAACATGTGTGCATGTGTGTCCAAAATCCCAAAAGGAGAATAGAGGAGAGGAAATTGCAGTGTGGTCACCCCCTGGGGGGGGGGGAGGGAATTTCTCACTTTCCCTCTCTCTCTCTCTCCAGTGAGAGCATGTGCCTTATAGCAAAAGCCTACAAAATAAAAGGGGAAGGTCACCTGGGAGGGGCCTTTACCTTCTTTCATCAGCACCTCAGCCGTTTGGTTCCTGAGAGCCCTAAGGGAATGAGTTTTAGGATTAAGAAATATCTGTGGGGAGGCTGGATGAGGATCACTGCAAGACGGCCACAGGGCTGAGGTGAAGGGCAGGTCAGGAAAAGAAAGGGGGTCCCAGGGTTCCTTTAAGCAGGGCCAGGACGTACATGTTGGGAAGGTGTGGGCAGAAGGGAGCACTCAGCTGGCACGTCTCACCTGCCTGGGAGCAGACTTCTTGGTAGAGAAGGACCAGGAGTACTGCGTGTGTGAAATGCCCTGCAACCTGACCCGCTATGGCAAGGAGCTGTCCATGGTCAAGATCCCCAGCAAAGCCTCAGCCAAATACCTGGCTAAGAAGTTCAACAAGTCTGAGCAGTACATAGGGTAAGGGCTGCGACTGTGCAGAGAGGGCCCTTGGGGTGGGAACTGTGAAGGGGACCAGTAGGCTTTAACGGGGGGCTGGCCGGCAGAAGTTGAGATAACACAGGGAAGAGCCAAGAGTCAACCCAAGTTCTGGAGGTGGGTATGGATGGAAGATCAAGCCAGAATAAGCAGAAGCACCCCTTTCTCCTCCTCCTTGCTTCATCTTCTATCATCACCCTCATTTCTGTAACTGAAGTCACTTCACATTTAACCAGTGTGTACAGCATTATTTTGTATATACCATCTCTGTTAATACCCACAAAAGTCAGGTATCTGCATCAGCATCTCATTTCATGAATGTGGAAACAGATTCAGAGGGGCTAACGGGCTAAGGTCACGGGCTAACCAGAGGCAGAGATCTGACTTGAACCTCGGTCTTCTCTCCCAACCCCTGTGCAGGGAGAACATCCTGGTGCTGGACATTTTCTTTGAAGTCCTCAACTATGAGACCATTGAGCAGAAGAAGGCTTATGAGATTGCAGGGCTCCTGGGTGAGCTGTTTAGGGCACATGTCCCCTTCCCATGTCATGGACATGTCATGGCTTCCTAACCACCCAAAGCAGGATGCTCACCTCTGTCCTCTGAGGGTACTCCCCCCCGCCCCCAGAGGCCTTTCACCAAACCCTGTTGTCTTGGTATGCGGTGAGGGAAAGGGTGAACTTTCTCTTAGGGCAATGTGAAGAAGACAGGCCTTGGGGACAGCAGATGGCATAATGGTTACATTGCTGGACTTCTACGTAGTGGAATGTGGTTCAAGTCCTGGACCTAGCACCTTAAAACTCACGCTGGGCATGTGTGCATGCGTGCCCCAAATCCCGAGAGGATAATGCAAGAGAAGGGACTGTGATGTGGCCATTCCCCCAGGGGGTGGCTTTTTGCTTTCTGTCTGTCTTTCCGTCGAGCGCACCCACCCTATAGTAAAAATTTCTCTTAGGAAGAAGTAAGGGGTAGAGGAGAAAACTGTTTCACATGACCCTGGAATTGATTCAGAGACTAAGAGTTTTGGGTACTTGTTTTTCCTGAATAATACCTGTTCGTTTTAGAAAAGTAGAAATATACAGAAGAACATAGTAAAAAAATAAATATCGTGTCAGAACGTGGCTTTGCAATCTTCCATGTGAACACTGAAGTTCCTTTTCAAATATGACTTGCCCACCCCAGACCCAATGAGCCTTGCCGCCCTCACGATAGCCTGACCCCAACGACCTCCCCTCACTCCGCAGGTGACATTGGGGGCCAGATGGGGCTGTTCATCGGAGCCAGCATCCTCACGGTGCTGGAACTCTTTGATTACGCCTACGAGGTGAGCGACCGGCGGGGCGGCTCGAGGGGCGGGGCGCCCGGGGAGGGGCGGGGCGCCGGACGCCGGCGCGGGGGCGGGGCGTCGGGGGCGGGGCGTCGGGGGCGGGGCGCCAGCCGGCCCACCCCACCTCGACCCGGACCCCGACCCCGTCCTAGGTCATTAAGCACAAGCTCTGCCGACGAGGGAAGTGCCAGAAGGAGGCCAAAAGGAGCAGCGCGGACAAGGGCGTCGCCCTTAGCCTGGACGATGTCAAAAGACACGTGAGGGAGCGGGCAAGGGGGAGCCCTCCGGTCCGCCCCTTCCCGCACCTCTCCAGGACCACTCCCTGCCCAACCACCCTCTCAAAACCACCTCCACTACCTTCCGGAAGCCCCAGCGCTACCTGTGGCCCTTCAGATAACCTGTCCCTGTCCTGTGCCCTTCTAGAATCCGTGCGAGAGCCTTCGGGGCCATCCTGCCGGGATGACGTACGCCGCCAACATCCTACCTCACCATCCGGCCCGAGGCACGTTTGAGGACTTTACCTGCTGAGCCCCGCAGGCCACTGTACCAAAGGCCTCGATGGGGAGGGCTAGGAGAGCGAGGGGGTCGCCAGACGCCCCCCAACACTTGCCCTGGGGACGCGCCCCCCAACTCCTGGACAGCCTTTCCTCTTGTCGGGTGAGGAAGGAGTCTTGACCCTAGAGTCCTCTCCCTGCCTCTATCCCATTCTTTTTATTTTTAATGAAACAAAACTAATCTAAAAAAGAAACTGAAAAGAGAGAACGGGGCAAGGGACCTCAGGCTGCCGTCTCTCCTCCATGCTGCCTCCCCTAGCTCCCAGCCTGAATTCTGTCTGTCTGTCATCTGAGTGTCCGCCTACATTCTGCTGCCACCGGTCACCAAAGCCCCCTCCTGGTTAGGAGTGGAGGGGATCCCTGGGGTCTGGAATTTGGCCCCAAACCAGAGAATGTACCTTAAGGGGGAGGGCTAATGAGGGGGCTTCCCCAGCCTTAAGAGACCCTCTCAGCCCAGTGACTGCCCCCAAACCCTAGTCTCCAGGCAGGAACAAGAACCCCAGTCCCACTCTCTCATGCCATGTGGAATTTCTAGGGGGTGGGGGATCCCCTGAAGAAGTGGAGATGGGGACAAGGTGCTGTAGGCCACATCCTGGTACCTGTGAGTTCACCCTCACTGTAGAGCTGCTGGAGAAAAATCCCAAGAGGCAGCCCTCCTCTCCTATTCTGTAAAAGACCTAGCTGGTTAGCTTCCAGCTTAGGGAGAGGGGCACTGGTGCCTGACCTCACTGGTCCCTCTCCCAGAGGCCCCAAAGAGGGCCACATCCATAAATTTTCTTATGGAACTCTCCCAAGTCCTCTTCCCCAGTTTCATTTGCTTCTCTCAACAACCTCATCTGCATTTTCTATTTCTATATGATACAGACTCTATATTGCTATATCTCTGTATATACTTCCCCTAACCCTGTCTGTCTCCACCCCATCCCCTCTTGTCTCTGAGAACATCCCCTCCCCACACAAGTTCCCCTTCTGTGTTCCTGCCCCTTCCCCAGTCTCTGAATGCCTTCGCCTGTATAAAGAGTTGGACTCTCTCCCTTGGTGTCTGTACTGTGTACACACATCCCTCTGAGAAGCACAAGGAGACGACACGCGCATTGTAACCTTCGCACTGTCTCGGTGGCGACATAAAGGAAGCTGTGAACCACAAGCTCTGCCTCTTTCTGGCCTCGCCCTCTCCCCTTAGCCCAGGTGCCCTCTGCCCTTCCTACAGCCTTAACATCCCTTCACCTGCTCCATGCATCCCAATGCCCTTGCCTAGCCAACTGGCCTCCCCAGGGAAGGAGTGACAGAGAGAGCCCCCACCCAGGGTATGGAGAGAGGCTCTGGGCACTAAGCCACAGGTGTCTGAGACCGACAGAAACTAGGGGTTGGTGACTCCCGTAGCTGGGGCAGTGGGGTGATGGCAGGTAGAAGCAGATCCTTAGTCAGTGGCCTTTCCCTCCTGGGGGAAGCCCCATTTCCTCACCTGATACCCACACCTACCCCTTCTATTCCCTGAGAGGTAGGGTTTGGCAATAGGAGGAGACAGGCCTGGCAAGAGAATGGAAAGTTCTGTTGTTTTGCTCCTCCCTACCTTAATAAGAGACACTGAGGTAGAAGGCCTGCCCCACCTCCTCCACCAGGCACTCCTCCCAGGCCTTCTCTGTCCAGCTATCTCTTGGTCTCCAGTCCCAGAACAGGACCTGTGGGCAGGTCACTTGCACGTTGACCTGGAGCTGGAGTGAGGCTATAGGCTCTTTGGGAACTCTTGGTTTCTAGGAGTCCTTTAACCTTCAGACCGCCCCAGAGGAAAGCAGGAGCAAGGCCAAGAAGTGTGCACCGGATGGGCAAACAGTAGGCAGGGCTGTGGGTGACGCATGCCTTTGGTCGAATAAACTGGGTTTCAACCATCTCCACTGGAGTGTTGTTCTTCACTTATTTGAACGTATTTAGGTACTCCCACGAAGTGCCTAGAGCTGAGCTTGGCTTGGGGCCCAACCAGGCGAGGAGTAAGGGGAAGGTCTGAGCAGAGTCCCTAGTCCGCTTGAGATGGGACAGTCTGGATATCACACCAGGAATGGTTTGAATGATTTATGAGGGAAAGAAGGAGGGGTCAATGGTAAAAAGATCCCAACCAGAAGTTCCAACACAAAGGATTCTTTGGAGAGGGCGTAAGGTCAGAATTTAAGACAAATTGGAACTTGAAATTTGAAAGGAGGTTAAAAAATCAGCGGTAGGGTTGGGTCGAAGTTCCTGAGTGAGGCAGTTAATTGAGGCACTTTATCTGAGGAATGAGTTCCAGGCTATGAGCCAAGAGATCCGGATTCTAGGCTTTGGCTTTACTGCTAATTTGCGGGTTGAACTTTGCCAAGTCATTTCCCTTCTTTGAGTTTAGCTTGCCCATTTGTAAAATCGAATAATCAGTGTGTTCTCCTTCTTCCGCCCCTCGGAGTTATAGCAGTAAGAGAACGAAACGAAAAGCAATCAAAAAGCTTTGGAAAGCTAAATGCTCTGCGCCTAGATGAAGCAGTTCCTCCAACTCCGCTTCAGAGGACTGGAGTCAGGGTTAGGACAGGCTGGGGCGGCTGGTCCCCTTTCTCGGTCCCGGTCTTCCTCCTGTCAGCCTGGGGGCGCCCGCTCACGGGCTTCTCTGTCCCAGAGCTCATCTCTATGGTTCTCCCTCCCAAACCATGAAGGCGGGAGGGAGTGGTCAGCACGCCTTTTCCGCTAGTTACCCTCTCTAGGCCACAGTCTCGCTGCTCTAGACCTCCAGTACCTCCCGGCCAGGCGGGCTCACAGGCGTGCGCTCGGGGGGCGCGTGGAGGGGCGGGGGGAGTTCCGGTTCCGGTTCTTTGTGCAGCTGCAGCGGTGGCCCCAGGAAGATGGCCGCCCGGGCGGGTTTCCAGTCTGTGGCTCCCAGCGGCGCCGCCGGAGCTTCGGGAGGGGCGGGCGCGGCGGCTGCCCTGGGCCCGGGCGGGACTCCAGGGCCTCCCGTGCGCATGGGTCCGGCGCCGGGTCAAGGGCTGTACCGCTCCCCAATGCCCGGAGCGGCCTATCCGGTGAGTGGGGTAGGAGGAGGGGCGCGCAGACCGGGGGCGGGGCCGAGCGGGGGCCTGGGAGTGACAGGAGTAGGGGGAGAAGTAGGAGGGACTCTCCTGGGAGGGGTTCGGGCCCTGAGTGGGGGTGAGAGGAAGCAGTGCGGAGGAGGAGCCAGTTAGGATCCCCACCTGCTCCTAGGGGCATTGTTTCCATGGGGAGTCGGTATAGAACCAGGGTGGGTGAAGGGCCAGGGATGGGCCTATGAGGGCTGCAGAGCAAAGGGACTTGGGTAGCTCCAGTGTCGGAAGGTGTAGTTGACATAAATCGAGGTCAGCTTCTAAGGAGTCAGTAGCTGGCAGAGTAAATGTGGGGCTAGAGATGTCTGATGTGTCAGAAGGAGAATTTGAGTATGGTCTGGCTATCTTGGCTTTTGGGCCCTGTTTTTGCATGTATCCCTGCTGGATTAGAGGATGCTCCAGTTCCTTGTATTCCAGAGAGGCAGAGGGTTCTCCTCTCATTGTTCTCCATCCTGTCCCCAGTCTTGTTTCATTAAAACAAAAAAACAAAACCTCAGGTTATCCCCCACTTTTCCTTTCTTGGTGGGTTAGCAGGGGAGCCATGACATCTCTGGGTCCTCTCCCCTCTGTAGAGACCAGGTATGCTGCCAGGCAGCCGAATGACACCTCAGGGACCTTCCATGGGACCCCCTGGCTATGGGGGGAACCCTTCAGTCCGACCTGGCCTGGCCCAGTCGGGGATGGACCAGTCCCGCAAGAGACCTGCACCTCAGCAGATCCAGCAGGTTCAGCAGCAGGCGGTCCAAAATCGGAACCACAAGTAAGATGACCTGGGGGCAGAGGGAGGGAGGGAGGAGGCCTGTGAGGAAACAGGTGGTGGGGAGTACCTGAACCAAGAAGTGGTGGTTTGTCAGCAGGTTGTGCTGTGGTACTCATCCTTGAGGGCGGTGGTGGTGGTAGTGGTGGGGTCTTTGATTTGAGAGAAGCTTTGTAGTTCTTTTACTTTACTATAAATGGTGGTGGTGACAGCTTATTTACTGTTTCCTGTTTTGTTTCTATCCCAGTTTGATAACAGTATTTCTTTTAAACAGTGCAAAGAAAAAGAAGATGGCTGACAAAATTCTACCTCAAAGGGTGAGTACTAGTTTTAGGTCTTGTTGAAGGTGTAGAGTTTGAAAATAGAGATGGTCTGCTCTAGATCCCAGTTATATCTCTTTCTGTTTCTAAGATTCGTGAACTGGTACCAGAATCCCAGGCCTATATGGATCTCTTGGCTTTTGAAAGGAAACTGGACCAGACTATCATGCGGAAACGGCTAGATATCCAGGAGGCCTTGAAACGTCCCATCAAGGTAACACAGGAAAGCACTAGGCAGAGAGCCAAAGGCGAGGACTCGGGAACCTTCAGCCCTCTTAGGATGAGAAATCAAAGGCGCAGCGCAGCTCTCCTTGGCATTTAAATTGCATCCCTCCCTTCCGCCTACAAAGGGAGAATTCCATTAGGAGCATAAGAACAGAACAGCAAAGGGGGAGGGGCTTTTGCTGTCTTTTGCTCCAGAAATATACCCTGTCCATGTTTTTGCTATAACTGCTCTGCTACCTTGGGAACCTGGTACCTTCATGACTTTATCCATGGCATCTCAGTGTATGCATGTGTATTCAGGCCAGTGGCCTAGACTCTTCTAAATGGAATCTTCATCCACCCACCAGAGAGACTGGGTAGACAGTAAGTCACTCTGTTAGGAATAATTTTGGGGTTTGGGGAGACCCTTGTCTTTAACATCAGACCACTGAAGCCCCACCATCATTCCTGTTTCTGCCTTCTTCAGCAAAAACGGAAGCTGCGAATTTTCATTTCTAACACTTTCAATCCGGCTAAGTCAGATGCCGAGGATGGGGAAGGGACGGTGGCTTCCTGGGAGCTTCGGGTAGAAGGACGGCTCCTGGAGGATGTGAGTTCAAGGTCCACTGTGGTTGGTGTCTAGGGTGGGAGCTGCTGGGGATGAGCAGTGTTGTCTGGTTGGCAGGAAGCCTGACGTGCTCACAGCTCCTATTGGGAGCAGCAGGGAGAGGGACGCTGTGTTCCCTGCACTGAAAGACAATGGTCTTTTGTGTCTGGCTCCCGCAGCTTTGGCCCTCACTGCTCTCTCATGGAGAACCTTTTTGTCCTGGGATCTGATTTGTTGTTTACCTTCTTCCTAGTGCTGCTGGCCATTGGAGGTAGCAGTATTTACAGATTATTTAGTTTTTTTGTTCGTTTGTTTTTAATCAAGTGAGTTTGCACTTAGCATTTGAGGCTGTGTTTCCTCTCCGAGTCCTTGAGGTCCTTGATTCCTGCTGTGGCATCTCCATCTTCCCAACTTTTGTTGGAGACACCCCACAGTTTAAGTGGGACAGATTTCTCTGACAGGCTGTTTGTTGCTTCATGGGGAGCATCAGCTGTCAGGTGATAGCCCCCAAACTTCCCAACCCAGCAGCTCCTTGGGGGAAGCTCACCTTTCTTTCATTCCCTTACTTCTCTGGTTGTCTATTTTTAGCTGCTCACAGGCAAGCTAATTTGAATGCGTTTTTGCAGAGAACTAGGCTCAGTGTCAGAGCCGCCTCCTTCTCTATATAGGTCCAGTTCATCTGCAATGGTGTCATTCCATCCAAATAAAACTGTTTTTGTTCTGTCCGCTTATTGCCTGTGATTCATTTCCCCTTTAGAGTCAGACTTTTCTTTGTTCACACTCGCTTTGTTTTGTGCATTGGTTTGGCTTAACTTGCCTTATTTTCCTTGGGGGGAAGTGGTGGGTAAACAATGACCTTGTATGTATTATAGGTTGCTTCTTCAGGGTTCTGTTGCTACTGTGACTGGTGTAATATCTACAGATGCCTACTTTGCGCCTCCTGAGAGAGATTGAGAAGACTTTTTTTTTTTTCCAGTTGCTGTTACGGGTTCTTTTTTTTTTTTTTTTTTTTTTTAATAGGACTTTGTCTTAAGGAATCTCTTCTAACCTTTAACTAACATGACTTTTTTTCTCTCTCTCCTTTAGTCTGCCTTATCCAAATATGATGCCACCAAACAAAAGAGGAAGTTCTCTTCCTTCTTTAAGTCCTTGGTGATTGAACTGGACAAAGACCTGTATGGGCCAGACAACCATCTGGTAGAAGTGAGTAATTCTGCCTTCCAAACTTTGACTCTATGACTGGAGGATGATGGACTTGGGAGCCAAGCTTGATTGTCTAGGGACAGGGAGGTTTAAAATAAAGGGTAACCCCAGGTGTGTAGTACCATTATTGCAGTTTGCACATTGACCTCCAGGTGGCACTGTTTAGTGTGTACCCCAGCATGCTTGCAATTTAACTTGTTCTGCCGTTTTGGTGTTAGTATTTTGGTTCTCTCCTTTGAAGGGAAATTCCGGTGGAGCCCTCTTGTATATGCCAGGCCATTTCTGCATCTTACTGATTAATAACGGTGAGATGTGGTTTTGCACACACCATTCATACATTTTTCTAGTAGCAGTTGCTATAGTTAAAGGGGTTGACTAATAGGGCACTAGTGCTTGCCAAGGTTATCTTGATAGCTTTAGGACTTCCTTTAGGTCCCTGATCCATTTCAGTTCACATTCCAAGTCACCAAAATCCTTTATTATAATGCCTGGCTGCACAGTGTTCTGAAAGCCATGCTAGTACTCTCCTTTGGGATACAGTGAAAACCAGAATCACAGTGCAGTGCTGCAAGTGAACTTAACCTGCTCCTTTCTTTGCCAGTGTAGCTGCAGCCCCTTAACCTCCACCACTAAGAGACATGGGAAGGTCTTTACCATCTAATAAGGGAAGTAAGTCATAGAATTAATACAAATTTGTAAATATATTTAACTTAATTTTTATAGCAGTAGCATATAGTGGCAAAGAGTGTGGACTGTAGAATCAGACACACCAGAGCTCAAATCACAGATTCAGCACTTACTGGCTCTTTGACCTCATCAAGTTACTTCATTCTTCTAAGCATTAGTTTTCTCATCTGTGGAATAGGTATAACTGTGCCTGTCTTGTGTGGGTGCTTAGGGATTAAATGACATAATCTAGGTAAATGTCTTAGAATACTCTTGGCACATAGTAAGTACTCAGTAAATGATAGCTTTGTTTTACTACTATTCATGGAATTATGGTTATTACTGTTATCACTGGAAATTCAGGCTAATTTAAATATGGCCCAAGCAGTCAGAATTCAAAGGCAAATCTACTTATATACAGATAATTCTAAAACTATATGCACTTTTTAAAAATGCTCCATGCTATTGATCTCTCCCAATAGCACCAGTAATCAAAGTTGAATATTCATTCATTACAGAAGCTCTTCCTTCCCACCCCAGCTCTCCTCTGGGAGAGCATCCCCTGACATCTTCCTCTCTCTAGTGGCACAGGACCGCCACTACCCAGGAGACTGATGGTTTCCAGGTGAAGCGGCCAGGAGACGTGAATGTACGGTGTACTGTCCTACTGATGCTGGACTACCAGGTATTGCATGGTGGTATGAGGGGTCCAGCTTTCACAGCCATATCCCATTAGCAGTCTGGCTTGTCAGTTTAAATCTGTCATGAATAATTTACCACTTCAGGAATAGAGTCTTAGTCATCTCTGAGTCTCTGAGTGTCTCCTAATATCTTCCTTCCAGAGAAAGCCCTGCATTAATGTTTTTAATAGCTTGGCTGTGTGGCCACACCTAAGCACCCCAACATGCACATAGACCCAGCTCGTTAGGCTTAGCTCTTACACTTTGTTGGTTCTCTGCAGCCTCCCCAGTTTAAATTAGACCCTCGCCTGGCTCGGCTCCTAGGCATCCACACCCAGACTCGTCCAGTGATCATCCAAGCACTGTGGCAATATATTAAGACACACAAGCTCCAGGACCCCCATGAGCGGGAGTTTGTCATCTGTGATAAGTACCTCCAGCAGGTAAGTAAAGGACCCATTCTTTTCTTGAAACCCAAAGAGCACTAGTTACACTCAAAATGCCAGCTTCTTTTCTTGGAGCTCAGAGAGCACTGGTTATGCTCAAAATGCCAACTGCTAGCCACTTCTCTCTCCCACAGATCTTTGAGTCTCAACGTATGAAGTTTTCAGAGATCCCTCAGCGGCTCCACGCGCTGCTTATGCCGCCGGAGCCCATCATCATTAATCACGTCATCAGGTAAGTGTGTATATGGGAGACCCTGCTGTGCTAAAGCTGGCTTGTACCAGCTTGCACAAGCCAATTGTCAGATGTTCAGGAATTTTGCAAGCAGGTTGTTCAAACAAGGTAGTTATTTAAAATTAAATTGCATAAACTTATAAATAAGTATAATGAAAGTGAGAGTAGAATGGGCTCCCGTCTCACCAGTTACTAGTTATTTTGTTACATTTTACTAGCATTTGTTTTCTGAAAATTAATTATGTCTCTCCTGTCTGGACATCTCTTCCCAGTTCCCTAATCAGCAATGTCACGTTGAGATCAGTTATGTTGGGAATATGTCGGCCACAGAAATAGCAAATGCAACAAATCAGGGCACCCCCCCCTCTTATCCCCATTCCTTTTTTTTTTTTTAATTTTAATTTTATTTTTTTTATTTATTCATTCATTTTATTTTAATTTGACCAGTGAGAGAGATACACAGAATGGAGGAGGGGGGAAGAGAGAGAGAAAGTGAGAAAGCAAGCCACCAGGTCTGGGATTCAAACCGTGGTCAGCCATGTGGGAGTGTTCAGCACCTTAACCACCACGCCACCTGCTGGTCCCCCCCCCCCCCGCCCCATTCCCTTTTAGAAGGTCATTAGTTAGACATTTATTAGCTCATCCCTGATGGGAGGGGTCAGCAGCTTTCTTTTCTCTGGATGGTCGTCATTCCATTCTGAGACTCCAACTCTGTTACTTCTCTTCACTTTTTTGTTCAGAAGATGGGGAGCATCACTAGGCAGATATGGAGTAAAGAAAGGTACTTCCTCTTCAAAACAGCATGTCTCTGTAGTTGGATATAGTCTCTTTGTCCTCCTTCCTTTACTCCATATTATTTCCAGTAAACACCTTCCTTTCTTTAGACCTTGAACCATCACTCACCCAATAGTAATTCCTGCAATCTGTAATTTGGGTCAGTAGAAGCCTGTCTGTACTGCATTCCTATGCTTAACGTTAGGCCACTTTTTATATTATTTTGTATGTCAGTGTATTTTACTTGAGTTCATTTTGGGGGTCAATTTTAGTTTAAAACCACTGTAGCCGTGGTTTCCTCTGAGAAGGAAGGAAATTTCACTGCATTCCTTTTGTACTTTTTAAATTTTTACCATTTTTTTTTTTTAAAGAACCAACTTTTAAGTCATATGATAGATCACACCCATTTATAGTATAGTTTGAAGAATTTGGACAGATGAATTACGTCGTTGGAAAAGTCATGATACAATTTTGCATAGAAAAACATGTCGTGACTTTTCCAACAACCCAGTATATACTACATAGCTACCCACAATGAAGTACAGAACATTTCTGTCATCCCTAAAAGTTGTTGGGCCCTTTTGCAGTCAACCTCCTTTCCCTTCATCCCTGGGCCATATTTTTGATTCTGTATAATTAGGTCTTAGGGGACAAGCCCTTTACCAGGCGCCTTTGGTTTCCTTCCCAGTGTTGACCCAAATGATCAGAAAAAGACAGCTTGTTATGACATTGATGTGGAAGTGGATGATACCTTGAAGACCCAGATGAATTCTTTTCTGCTGTCCACTGCCAGCCAGCAGGAGATTGCTACTTTAGACAACAAGGTAGGGATCTCTGCCTTGGGTAATACGGGTGCCACTAGCCCCCTATCACAGCTTCTAGGCCTCCTTTTAGTTCTTGGTATTCATTCAGACTATATTCCTCATATGTGCCAGGCATTGTGCTTGGTGCTGGTTGTGACCAGATGCTCATCAGTTCTAATTCTGGCTAGACTTTGATAGCATTGACCTCAGTTCTGATCTCTGCAATAGAGACCATAATACCTATTTTTATAAGGTTGCAGTTATGTTAAATGAGACAGTGGGTAAAGACATGAGGATGTGTTTGGCCTATAAAAGCAATACACCATAATTCCTGCTGCTGTTCTTGCTATCGTTATTATTACCATTCATTTTATTAGACATAGTCCATGCAGATAAAAAGAGTGCTCTAGAAACACAAAGGAGAGACTTTCCTGGAGGACTTAGTGCCTTAGCTCAGTCTTGAAAGGCAAAGTTCAAGTTAACAACAAAAGAGGATAGTGCTACTAGGCACATGGGAGACAGAGGACATTCCAGAAAGAAAGGGAACAAGGTAGATAAGGACCCAAAGAAGACAGCGAGTGAGCCTGGGATGGTCAAGAAATGTAAGCTGTTTGGTATGCTAGATACACCGCAGGGTGCCAGGGAGCCTGACTGTGGAGAAGCTTTGATTAGGGAAAACTGGTTTATATTTTATCCTGAAAAGGGAGTTTGTTAAGAGACCATCACTGGACTGGCAGGTGGCATGGTGGTTAAGGCACTAGACTCCCACTTGACTGACCAAGGTTTGAGTCCTGGACCTGGCAACTTGTTTTCTCTGTTGGTGGTCAAATTGGTTAGTAGTGGGACCAGCAGTTAGCGTAATGGCTATGTCGTTGAACTCCCATGTAGCCAGCTGCGGTTCGAGTCCCGGACCCAGTGGCTTAAAGCTCATGCCGGGCGCGTGTGCGTGCGTGCCCAAGATCCCGAGAGGAGAATGGAAGAGAAGGGATTGTGGCATGGCCATTCCCCCCGGGGGGTGATTTCTCTCTGTATCTCTCTGTCTTTCTGGCGAGCGCACGCACGCTATAGCAAAAAAAAAAAAAAAAATTGGTTAGTAGTAATAAATAAAATTAAGTAATAATTCTTTTTTTGAGAGAGAGATTTTTGCTAGTTTGTGGGTTTTTGTTTTTGTTTTGTTTTGTTTTGTTTTGAGAGGTTTTTGCTATAGGGCGTGTGCGCTAGCCAGAAAGAGAGAGAGAGACAGAGAGACAGTGAGAAATCACCCCCCAGGGGCATGGCTACGCAACAGTCCCCTATTCTCCATTCTCCTCTCGGGATCTTGGGCACACATGCACACGTGCCCAGTGTGAGTTTTAAGCCACCGGGTCCAGGACTTGAACCGCGATTGACTACATGGGAATCCAGCAACATAGCCATTATGCCAACTGCTGGTTCAAAATTAAGTAATAATTGTTAAAAAAAAAGAGAGAGAGAGACTGTTGCCAGTGGAGGAACAGATGCTGTTTGCATTTAGAAATATCACGGCCTGGAAGGTGGAGACGGAGTTGTATGAGTGACAGATACGGAGGCAGGAAGCCCAGTTTGGAGGCCAATACAGTAATCCATGTGAGAAATGCTGAGGCTCTGAACTTAAGTCCTGACAGTGAGGACCAAGTAATTACACAGATTTGAGAGGTTTCAAAGTGGAATTGAAGGGGGTGCCAGCAGATGGCATAGCAGTTACATTACTGGACTCCCTCATGGTTAACCATGTTTTGAGTCCTGGACCTGGTGGCTTGAAACTCGGTCCTGGCACCCATGTGTGCATGCCCAAGATCCCAGGAGGAGAATGTAGGAGAAGGGATTGTGGCATGGCCATCTCCCCTGGGGAGTGGTTTCTCACTTTCCCTCTCACTGTCTCTGTCTCTCATTCCCCTGGAGCACATGCCAAGGTGAAAACCTCTACCAAAAAAAAAAAAAAAAGAACACAAAAGTGGAATTGAAGGGATCTGGTCACTGTTTGGATAGGGCTGAGATGTTAGGGAGAAGTACTATACTGACCTCCAAGTTTCTGGCTCATGGAGATAAGAAGTATTCACTGAAATTGGGAACAGAAAAGGAGGATCAGGTGTTGGGGGTGTGAATTTAGTTCTGGAGGTGGTGAATGTAAAGTTCCTTGAGATGTCCAGAAAGCAGTTTTGGGGGCCAGCCGGTGGCGTGGTGGTTAATGGTGCTTGACTCCCACGTGGCTGACTGCAGTTTGAGTCCTGGACCTAGTGGCTTGCTTTCTCCCTTTTCTCTCTTGCTCTATCTCTCTCTGGTCAAATCAGAATAAAGTTAAGTAAAACAACTGCTTAAAAAGCAAGCAAGCAAGCAGTTGGACTGGCTGGTGTTTAGAAGGTGGACTCTCGACTGCAGATAGAAGACTTGTGACCCGTCAGTGGTAACGGGAGATAAAACAAGTTGATGAAATTGCCAGAGAGAGAGTGGGAGTGAGAAAGAGAGAACTGAGAGCAAGACCCAGAGACCAGAGCTTCTGGAACAGCTCTTTGTACCACTCCTTTTCTGACCGAGGGTACTTTGGGACCCATTTTTGCTGTGGATTAAGTAGTCACCTTGTAGTTTTGCCTATAATGGGCATTGAGATTAAAAGGCAAGCTTACCCCCAGGAGTTTACAGGACAGAACAAGTGCAGAATGAAGGCCGCAGGCCAGAGCAGTGGGAACTCTGCATGGCAGTACTGGCTCTGGGCAGCTCTCTTCCCAGGTTGGGAGTGTCACAGGGAGATGTCAGGCACCATCTGCCATTTTACTTCTCATTTTCCTAGTTTGAAAATGATCTGAGCTGGGCTGGTCCATGGCCTGGTGGTTAAAGGAACTGGATTCCACCTGGCCAACTGTGCAGTTCAAACCCTGGCCCTGGTGGCTAAAAACATACTGGGTATTTGTGTGTGCATGCCAAAAATCCCCACAGGATAGAGAAATGGAGGAGAAGGTAATGTGGAGTGATCACTGGGGGAAGGTGATTTCTTCCTCTCCCTGCCCCTCTGTCCTTTCGGTCTCTCTCTCACATGTACCCTTCTGGCAGATTTTTAAAAAATGGTCTTGGGAGCAGCAGTTGGCGTAATGGCTATGTCACTGGACTCCCATGTAGTTGCCCGCAGTTCTAGTCCTGGACGCGGTGGCTTAAACTCACACCGGGCACATGTGCGTGCATGCCCAGGATCCTCAGAGGAGAATGGAGGAGAAGGGATTGCGTCGTGGCCATCCCCCCTGGGGGTGATTTCTTGCTTTCTATTGCAGGGACCCTATAGCAAAAACCTCTTCAAAAAAAAAAGGTCTGAGCTTTTCTTTTGCTTTCAGATCCATGAGACAATAGAAACTATCAACCAACTGAAGACCCAGCGGGAGTTCATGCTGAGCTTTGCCAGAGACCCTCAGGGTTTCATCAATGATTGGCTTCAGTCTCAATGCAGGGACCTCAAGGTAAAGAGTTTAGGAAGGGTCCAGAGGGAGTTAGATCAGTGAAGCACATATCTGCTTCCTTTCTGTAGCAGCTGGTGAAAGAGCAATAGAGGGAAATAATTTCTTTAGCATGTTCCAGGGTCCATTTTATACTAGTTCTGTTGTCACTCTACTCTGTGTTGTCAGGGTACGGGGGAATACCTGATCTCCAAGCATGCTGAGCAATAATAAACTACTATGATGAAAAAACTGTACAACATATAAGACGTGAACAGAACTGACCAGTACCAATAAGATAACTTAAAGGAGGGGCTGGATGGTGGTGCAGAAATAAAACAAGCAGCTCAGTGAGGCTGACCCACACGGGAAGGCTCCAGGTTTGAGTCTAGAGCCCTCCCTGAGTACTCCGAGCATGTGCATGGGTTGGGCTGGGGTTGGGGATGGATTGTGGCATAAGGATTCTGTGGTGGGTGCTGTGTGTGTCTCTGTCTGTCTTGGTCTCTTGCTCATGGAAAGAGTAAATGAATGAACTTAAAAAAAATGATAATTCAAAGGAGAAGGGAGGTTGGCAAGGCTTCGTGGAAATTTTGGGATGTAAAGATATTTTCTAGGGAGGGGAGCATGAGCTCGGGCGTGAAGATTGGGACGGTCACGGAACGTGTGAGCGTGCCCTCAGTCCCTGCCTCTCTGCTGACCGACTGCTATTGCAGGGGCTGGGCAGAGGGGAGGGGAACGGGGTGCCAGGGAAGATCACTGAACAGGCTTGTGAGTTATTGATCACAGAAGGTGCTTTGGATTTTGTGTTAGTTTGCCAAGACTGCTGCAGCAGACTCCCACTTGGGTGCTTAAATGATGGGAATTTGTCTCATAGTTGTGGAGGCTGGAAGTCAAGGTATCAGCAGGGGTGATCCTTCTGAGGGCTGTGAGAGTCTATTCCATGCCTCTCTCTTAGCTTCTAGACACTTCAGGGAGTCGGTGGCTCACAGGTGGCATTCTTCAAGTGTCTTCATGCTGTGTGCTTTCTGTGCGTGTCTGTCCCTGTCCAAAGTTCTTCTTTTTATAAGAACACCAGTTGTACTGGATTGGGGCCCGCCTTCTGACCTCATCTTAACTTGATCATCCACAGGGACTGTTTCCAAATAAGGTCACGTTCACGGGTAGTGAGGTTAGGGTTTCAGCATCTTCTGGGAGGGTACAGTACAACCAATCACAGGTGTGAGTGAGGGAAACAAGTCCGTTCTCTTCTCTCTCCTCTCCCACCCCACCTCAGACCATGACCGACGTGGTGGGTAACCCGGAGGAAGAACGCCGAGCTGAGTTCTACTTCCAGCCCTGGGCCCAGGAGGCTGTGTGCCGATACTTCTACTCCAAGGTGGGTTCCTGGGTGCACGGGAGAAAAGGCAGGGGGTCTGCACCCCTGATGGGTGTCAGGTGTCAGGTACCAGCTTCTGGTCTGTCTCATCTTCCATTCCCTCCACTGTTTTCTTCTTAGGTGCAACAGAGACGGCAAGAATTAGAGCAAGCCCTGGGAATCCGAAATACATAGGGCCTCTCCACAGCCCTGACCTGCTGCACCGATTCCTAACTGGGCCCTGTGCTGCCTGCCCCGTAGCACCTGCCTTGGTCTTGCTTGGGGCCTTCCAGGGGATGCTGTGGTTCAAGGACAACAGAGAATGAAGAGGGTCTCACATTTCTGTCTCACAAGACACCTGTTACCCTCTTCTCCCCCCATCCCTTCCCACCCCCCAGCTACATACTTTGCCCCACAAAGTTCCCATGTGCCTCGCCTCTCCCCTGGTCTACGTAGGACCTCTAGGTAGTGTTAGAGAGGAACCCGTAGTGGTAATCAGTGCTCTGAATGGATTGGGCCTAAGGCCAGATGGTCTTCAAGGGGACCAGCCACACTGATCCTGCCCTTCAGAGACCCAGGAGTTGGGAGCTTTAGCCTCTTCTCCAAGACTCAGGCCTGGGGGCACTCTATAAGCTAGTTGATCTTGCCTCTCCTGATAACAGAATCCATTTTCCTCCCTCCCCTCCACAGGTTTGGAGCAAACTCTCCCTTCGTTTGTTGCCCTCTAGCGCTAAAGGAACGCTGGCTCTTGGGCTCCATTGAGCCCCAGGTCAGTCCCCAGCCCCTGGGCTGGCCTGCTGTCTCTGCCTCTCTGACTCCTTGGTAGGGGTCCGCATCAGTATTGGAGTTTGTCTCATTGTTGCCCTCTCCCAGCATACTCCCTGTAGCTGCCCTTTGAGGATTCCCTCACAGGTGCCCTAACCCAAGGCATCTGCCCTAACCCAAGGCGGTTGATTGGGGGAATCTTGCCTTTCCCTGTCAGGGCCCCAGGGATCTAATCTGGGGCAGTTGTTGCTAGCAGAGGCTGTTCCTGCTGTTGCTTGGAGTTGTAACTCATTCATTCACTCCACCCTCCTTCCCATCCCTTTATGGAGAAACAGGCCTGAAATCAAACGGGTAAAAGCCTTGGGCCATCCCTGTCTTCCTGCCCCTTGTCTGCCCAGTTGACACCCACTGGTGACTTCTGGGGCACTGAGGAGCGCCTAGGGCTGGAGAATAGCTGAGTTGGGTTTGTGACTCTCCCTCTCCCTGCCTCACAGGGTTTGACTCCCAGCCCCTGCCCTCAAAGCTTCAGACCCCTCAGGTAGCGGCAGGACCTTGTGATCTTGGTCCCTTGGGACTGAGGTGGTTTCGCGTCTTTCCAGGGGAGCCTCAGGTTCTTCCAGGTTGTATCACCCCCACATTAGCGTATCCCAGGCTCGCAGACTCAACCCAGCAGGGTGGGAGACAGCTGGGCATGGGGGAATTCCGTTCAGCATGGGCTCTAACCCCACAGAACTGACAAAGCCCCTGCTTCCCCACCCCCTCCTCAGGCTCCTGCGAGCACACCCTGCCCTTACCCCTGCTTGTTCTACACGGGGACAGCAGAATTTCCTCCCCTTTCCCTTTCCGCCTTTTTCCTTTCCTTGAAAGGTTCTCCCCACAGTGACACTGGATAGCCTTGGGGCTGCTGGGCCCTGGCCTGGCTCTGGCTGGAACCTTGAGAAGGAAGCTCAGTCTCTGGCACAGTGTCCTTGTTGAAGATAACTGTTTTTATTAACTGAATTATGTTTTTTTCATGGACCAAAATTTTTTTTGTACTGTCCCCTTATCTATGTCACCCCGTTTTAATAAAAGAATCTTCTGAAGGATGAGTCCCCCGACCTACTGTGGGAGAGCTTTTCTGGAGCTCTTTCTCCTTCACACCATTAGCCGTGGTTGTGGTGTTGGTTCGTTTATTTGGTAGATACTTCCTGAGCACCTACTGCCATGTGTATGTGCCAGTCGTGGTGCCAGGTGGTGATAGACGATGAAAAATGTGAGTTCTACCCTCACAGACCTAACGGTCTCACCTTAGAGGTCGCTTTGTCAGCCCCAGGGGCCCAGGCTATCTAGGCACTGGCTGGAATCATTGGGCTTTACCACAGTCTTGGACTCCTGCCCCAGTTCTCTGTTAGGCAGGTGGTAACAGGTCTGTGGCACGGCCACTTCTCGAGCGCCCTGGGGTGCCTGGTGGCTGGAGTGAGCTGTCTTTGGGTACCTGTGATTCCCTAGGTTTGATAAATCAGCCTCCTCTAGAGGGTACCTCCCTCCCCTCTCCCAGTGCTTCTGTCCTGGGCCAGATCTGGACAATTCAGGACAAAATTATTATTTAAATTTGACTAGAGAGGGAAAGTAAGCCTCTCGGTCTGGGACCTGAACTGCAGTCAGCCATGTGGGAGTGTAGCATTTTGGCCACCTTCCCCCACCCCCTTATTTTTAAACTCTTTTTTTTTTTTGGAGAGGTTTTTGCTATATAGGGCATGTGCACTCGCCAGAGAGACAGAGAGAAACCAACCCCAAAGAGGATGGCCACACAGCAATCCCTTCTCCATTCTCCTCTTGGGATCTTGGGCATGCATGCACACAGGCCTGGCGTGAGTTTAAGCCACTGAATCTGGGACTTGAACTGTAGTTGGCTGCATGGGACTTCAGCAACATAGCCATTCTGCCAACTGCTGGTCCCTAAACATTTATTTATTCATATATTAATTTTTTCTGTAGGGCACGTGCTTACTAGAGAGACAGAGATAGGACCCCTCATGGGAAATGGCCACATTGAAATCCTTTGAACATTCTCTCAGGATCTTGGGCACACACCTGCCTGGCCTGTTTGAAGCCACTGGGTCTGAGACTCGAACTGTGGTTGACTATGTGGGAGTCCAGCAACATAACCATTATGCCATCTGCTGGTCCCCATCTTTATTGTGATTTAGGAGCTGCCAGAACCAGAACTTGAACCACAGTCAGCCATGTTGGAGTCCAATGCCACAGCCACCAAGCCATCTGCTGGCCCTCTGTCTGCTACTATTTAGGCATCCACTTTTGTGGCCCTGAATAGGAAGTCAGTTCATAAGACCAACTGTGGAACCAGCCCCTCAGGGCAGAGTTTGGAAGACTGCTTAGGAGTGAGTTTTCTCATTAGCCAAAGCATGAAATTCTGCTGTAATTCTGCCTGCTTCCACCTGGGGGCTCCTTTCTGTCCTCCCGTATGCCACAGTCCAGGAGGTTTTAGAACACAAGGGTGAATGTAACCTTGTGCAATCCAGAGTTAAAAGGCACATTTGCCTCCATGAGTGGAAACACTTGAGTATTCCCCTCTGCAGTCAGAGCCACCAAAGACGACCCCTCTTGAACGCAGAGGAGTACTTGGGGTGGTAACTTGGAGTGGAAAAAATGGATGTCAGGGATTTGGAATGGCATCAGTTTTCATCCAGGCTAATTACTGGTGTAATGAGGTGTAATGAATGGTCGATGAAACATTAGTAATTTCAAGCAAATCTACAGTTGCTCTTGGGAAAAGAGCTCTAGTGATATGGATAACTTCCTGTGACCAGCAGTTCTGGATTTCTGCACCCTTTATTTTTTTGGAGAGGTTTTTGCTATAGGACGCATGCGCTCGCCAGAAAGAAAGCGAGAAATCACTCCCCAGGGGGGGATGGCCACGCCGCAATCCCTTCTCCTCCATTCTCCTCTCAGGATCTTGAGCACGCACACACACGCGCCTGGCATGAGTTTAAGCCACCGGGTCTGGGACCCAAACTGCAGTCGGCTACATGGGAGTCCAGTGACATAGCCATTACGCTAACTGCTGGTCCTGATTTCTGCACCCTCTTAATTCCTACATGAGCGCACAAATTCAGTGGCTCCACGTTACCTAAGATGATTGTGAGGACAAAACGAGTGCTGCACTTAGGCAAAAACAAGGGATTATTTCATGCACATACAACCATTCTTTGGGGTTCCCATCCCGTGCTCCAGGGACAGAAGCATTCTTTCTCTTCTATCACTGCAATCAATGCTCAATGCTCCCAGCTGGCAGCCTGGCACTGGTGCCTTTATCTCTGCCAGTGCAATAAAGGAGCGGTCTGTGGGAGGCTCTATTGGACATAACTTCTGTTCTAACAAAAACAACCCAGTACTGATTCATGCATATTCTCCTATGGGCACTGCTGGTCATTAAGGAGGATGTGGTGGACTCTTCCTGAACTTCAAAACCCACTTACGCTGGGACCAGCAGTTAGCGTAATGGCTATGTTGCTGGACTCCCACGTAGTCGACCGTGGTTTGCGTCCTGGACCTGGTGGCTTGGAACTCACGCCGGGCACGTGTGCGTGTGTGCCCAAGATCCCTGGAGGAGAAGGGATTGTGGCGCAGCCATCCCTCCTGGGGGTTGATTTCTCGCTTTTTGTCTGTCTGGGGAGCGCACGCGCCCTATAGCAAAAACCTCTAAAAAAAAAAAAAAAAAACTTACGCTCAGTATTGCCCTCCTGCCCACTTACCCTTAGTCTTGGTTGCATGCAGACTCCCCTCTAGCCCAGTGCTTGTTACCAGTGGGGCCAGCAGCAGTCCGCCAAGCCAGGAGGTCAGCACGTGAGCACACAGTGCTGTCTGCCCTCTGGGCCAAAGTGCACCAACAGCTGGATTGTTGGGAGCCTCTTGCTCCACTCTCTAGAGCAGCCTGGAAACCAGAGCTCCTATCTCCCTAGTCAAACAGATGGCTGTGGGCGATGTGGAGTCCTAAACGGCTGATTATGTTCCTTCCGCTCTCCCCTTCCCCCCAAATCACACACCCTGCTTACTCTCAAGGCTTTGGAGACCGCAGAATCCTGGAGGATGACTGCCCAGGCCCTGCCTCCCTTCTTTCTGGCCTCTGCCAACCAGCCAGTACCCTGAGGGAGCCCTAATGTGGTGGCTCAGAAACCCAGGAAAAGGAACTGAAAGAAGCTCAGTCACCCAAGGAAGGTGCACGCTCTGTCCACCTTCCTTCTCTCCTGCCCTCCTCTCTTAAGCCCAGAGTCTACAGAGCTACGGGCCACTTGGCATCAGAGCCCTCTCTTCCCCACCTTCCTTCCTAGAGAATTCAGGTGGGGATTGGCTGAAATGAGAGTCTCAGATGACCACTGTGGGTGACCAAAATGACCTTGTTTTTTGGGTCTCATTATCCTTGGGCTGGGGTGCCCCAAAGCAGGCCTTTGCCCTGTATCCCTTCTCCACCCTACAGCCTTGCAGTGGAGCTAGTGTAGGGGTGCTCCAGGACAAAACTGTAGAGTAGTTTTTGGGGTCATGGGAGGGTATATGGCCAGGGGAGGGGGTGGGGCAGAATTCCTGCCTTTGAAAAGAAAGCATTCCCCAGACCAGCAGGTGGTGTGGTGGTTAAGGTGCTGGATTCCCACATGGTCAACTGCAGTTTGAGTCCCAGACCTGGTGGCTTGAAACTCACACCAGATGTGTGTATGTGCATGCCCAGAATCCCAAGAAGAGAATGGAGGAGAAGGGATTGCGGTGTGGCCATTCCCCCCAGAGGATGATTTCTCTTTCTGTCGCTCTGTCTCTCTGGTGAGTGCACACACCCTATCGCAAAAATCTCTCAAAAAGTTAAAAGAAAAAAAAAAGCATTCCCATACCTGCTACTAGGGCTAAATACTTTACTGGGGGATAAATTGGGGGACAGAAGGGAGTGAGGAGGATTGTTTACTTGCCCCTTATCTGGACTATTTCTTGGCAGACCACAAAATGAGACCATTGCAGGGAAGGGGCGGGAACCTGGGCTGGGGCCAGGGAGAAGGCTGGCCAGCACCCTGGCAGCCTGCAAGCCCAGAGGGAAGGCCAGGCCTGGTGGCTGCCCCGTCCTCTTCTCCACCTGTCTCTCTCCTTTCCTCCCCTTTTCCTGGCTCTGCCAGACTCTCCCTGGCCGCCAGCCTCCCCACCCACTCTCCGAGGGCGGGGCTTGGCTGCACCCACGTGTGGCGGAGTTAAAAGCTCCTAGCTGGGAAGAGGAGGGGAGGGGAGGGGAGCGTAGCAGAGCGTAGTGGAGCCGGCTAGGGCACAGAAGCGGCACCATGGCTGGCAAGAAAGTCTGCATTGTAGGCTCTGGCAACTGGTATGTGGCTCTCTCAAGGGGCATGGGGAAGGGTGGGTTCCCAGGTACAGAGGGGCTGGGGAGGGAGACTTGGCATGCAATGGAAATGCCCTCAGGTTCCTCCTCACCTCCGCTGCTGTCTTCGGTGCTGCACACGCAGGAATCTGTGCCCAGACCTCCTGGCCCCTGCCCGCCTGGGCAGCTGCACCTGTTCGCCATAGGGAGTCTCCAGCACTCCTTGAGGAGCTGCTTGGGCCTGGGGGGTGGGAAGACCAGAAGGCTGGCCCCCTTCTCCAGCAGCAAAGTGTGAAGGCAGACTGTCTCCTTCCTACTGTCAGGTCACTGGGGACACACTCGTCAGAGTGGGGGTGGCCAGGAAGGTGGGCTGTCATGAGACCCTGAGATGGGCGCTGCCACCCCTCCACTTCCCTGTGCTCCCCTCCTGCCAGGGGCTCAGCCATCGCCAAGATTGTGGGTGGCAATGCAGCCCAGCTGGCACGCTTTGACCCACGAGTGACCATGTGGGTGTTTGAGGAAGACATCGGGGGTAAAAAGCTGACAGAGATCATCAACACGCAGCACGAGAACGTCAAATACCTGCCCGGGCACAAGCTGCCCACAAATGTGGTGAGCCCCCACCCCCTGCAAGGACAGGGAGGGAAGGCCAGGAGAGACGAGCCTGGCTCTTAACTTCCAAGGTGCCGCCTGCTGAGAGGGGCCGGTTTGGACTCAGGAAGCAGCTCAGGAGGGCTGCTGTGGGCACAGGGCACCTCTGCGCAGAGCCCCCAAACTGCTCCCCTGGGCACTTCCATCCCCCCTGAAAGGCTCCTAGGTGGGAGAGAAGATAGGGAAGTTGGTCTCCATGGCAACCCAAACCTGGTTCTCGGGCTCCCAGACTTGGGGTCCTCCTAGTGCCTGTTCCGCTCTAACCCTGTTACTCATTCACTGGGTTATTAGCAGACTCAGGGGCTGCTCCTTGGACTTGTGGTCTTTGGTCAGATCCACATGGCTCCCTCCCCACCTGGAAAACACAAGCAGGAAAGACGGCAGAAAGGCTGGGGCTCTCCCTCTGAATTGGGGCCCTGAGGAGCAGAGTGACGAAATCTTCCTTCGCCCCTTCCTCCTGCCAAGCCTGGGCCGCCTCTGGCCTCCCTCACTGTCCCACAGCCAAGAGCTATGCTGAGAAGAGGTTTCCAGGAGGCCTCAAGAACCCAGGACAGCTGGAGCAATGGCTGGGGGAGGGAAGACAGTGTCTTGTTCCCCCAAGCTCAGTCCTTCCAGACTCGGTCCCAAACCACCCTCCTTCTTCCCCAAGCCTCATCTGGTTCCTAGATCTCCTGAATGGGGCTCCACAGGGGCTGGGCGAGGTCTGCCAGGCCCGTGAGCACCCAGTCACCCCGACAGGTGGCTGTCCCAGATGTAGTCCAGGCTGCAGCGGATGCCGACATCCTGATCTTCGTGGTGCCTCACCAGTTCATCGGCAAGATCTGTGACCAGCTCAAGGGCCACCTGAAGGCACACGCCATTGGCATATCTCTTATTAAGGTGCCAGGGACACCTTCATGCGGATGTGGGAAGGGCAGCTTTGTTAAGGGCTCAGGATGGGTGAAGTGAGAACAGAACAAGGCAGAAAGTGGCCAAGGGTTCCTGGAGAGCGGTTGCTAAGGGTTGCCCTTGGAGAAGCTTAAGAAAGCAGCCGGGTACTGGGTACTGGGTGCTGGGGAGGGGGGCTGGGCTGGGAAGCACACAGCAGAGGGGTTTGGAGGCAGATACCTTAGGGGGCTTAGCAGGTGTAAAAGGGATGCCTGGGGGCACGAGGGGTGGGCTTGTTTGGATGGAAGAACGGACACGTGTCTGAGGCGGTCAGGAAGGGCTGGTGAGGCATGCGCAGAGATGTGCTGCCTTGGTGCGGGCAGGCTGAGGGTGTGGGAAGGACGCTGTTCAGACGGAGTCCTTCCTCACCAGCTGTCTCTCCTCCCAGCGAGATGAGCTGGGTTGGAATGGGCAGAACCTCTGGGGAGGGACACTGACTAACAGTGGGTTTAAAGGGGGCAGCCTTGCTGGGTGGGAAGCCCTCAGCTGGGCAGCAAGGCACCTGGCCTGAGCCCCATCCTGTGCCCAGGGGGTAGACGAGGGCCCCAATGGGCTGAAGCTCATCTCTGAAGTGATTGGGGAACACCTTGGCATCCCTATGAGTGTGCTGATGGGGGCCAACATTGCCAGTGAGGTGGCCGATGAGAAGTTCTGTGAGACAACCATTGGTGAGAGCTCCCACCCACCCACGCAGCTCGAGCTGCATCCTCTCCCCATAATCTGTCCCCCAAGCCCGGTAAGGCAGGGAAAGGAAGAGCCCCAAGCCCCAGAGTGAAGGAGGGTGCGGTTATCCCAAGGAAAGGGGTTGCAGATCCTGCTGAAGGCCAGTGGGGAAAGAACAGGCAAGCATGTCCCCTCAAACCTTGCCCCCTCCCCACTTTAGGCTGCAAGGACTTAGCCCAAGGGCAGCTGCTGAAAGAGCTGATGCAGACACCCAACTTCCGCATCACGGTGGTGGAAGAGGTGGACACAGTAGAGATCTGTGGAGCCTTAAAGGTGAGAGGCGCACCCGGGCGGCTGTGGGGTGGGAGAAGCTCCCCAGGACGGCTGGCTGAGCTCCACCACGTTGCTGGTGCTTTAGGTTCTCACTCCTGGGCAGTTGCTCCCCTTCCTCACCCCAAGTCCCGTACAGAGGACGAACTGCAGAAGCAAGGGCAGGGCACTCGGGCCTGCTGCTTATTCCTCATCAGGCAGGACTTCCTTCTTCCTTTCCCCCTACAGCCCTTGTGGGGCTCCCTACCCCGGCTCTAGGGAAAGAGATGCCCAGGGTAACTAGAGATGAGATGTCCAGGACACTCAGACAGACTAGTGGCCAGAACTATGGATCCGGGACAGCTGTGGACATGAGACTATAGAACAGAATGGTCACGGGTGGGAGGGCCAAGGGGGAGAAGAGTGGCTTTCACATCTCCCCACTGGCCTCCCCTTAAGGAAGGAGGAAGGGGCAGGACTTAAGAACGGGGGTGCAGCAGTAGGAAAATCAGGAGGTGGAAACAGCTCAGGAGCCCATATGTTACACGTCACTTATTCAGTGGATGTATCATGGGTCATGGAAGGAGCATGAGGCAGATGCTGAGGGCTCCAAGCAGGGCCTAGGAGGGGGTTCTTTCTCAGCCATTACCTCTGTTCCCCAAAGAATATAGTGGCTGTGGGA
Source organism: Tupaia tana (assembly GCA_026018925.1). NCBI lineage: Eukaryota > Metazoa > Chordata > Mammalia > Scandentia > Tupaiidae > Tupaia > Tupaia tana. The sequence continues at coordinate 154,055,075 of JAKSZU010000006.1, forward strand.
GCCGGCTTCTGTGACGGGCTGGGTTTTGGCGACAACACCAAGGCAGCGGTGATCCGCCTGGGGCTCATGGAGATGATCGCCTTCGCCAAGCTCTTCTGCAGTGGCCCTGTGTCCTCCGCCACCTTCTTGGAGAGCTGTGGTGTTGCTGACCTCATCACCACCTGCTACGGAGGGCGGAACCGCAAGGTGGCCGAGGCCTTCGCCCGCACCGGAAAGGTGGGCCCCGTGGCAAAGGGCGAACACAGGGTGGGCGATGCAGACATAAAGGCAAGACACTTGGCAAGAGGGGTCTCTTGAGGACCAGCAGATGCATAATGGTTATGTCGCTGGACTCCCACGCAGTTGATCGCAGTTTGAATTCCGGACCCCTGGCAGCTTAAAACTCACGCCAGTCGTGTGTGTGTGTGTGTGTGTGTGTGTGTGTGTGTATGTGTGCCCAAAACCCCGTGAGAAGAATGGAGGAGAAGGGATTGTGGCATGGCCATCTTCCCTGAGGGGGTGATTTCTCGTTTTCTGTCTCTCGGTCTCTCTGGCGAGCACACATGTCCTATAGCAAAAATCTCTAAGTAAAAAAGTAAATAAGAAGTGTCTCTTGGCCACAAATGTTAAAACTGTGAACATGGGAATCAGCAGTTAGCATAATGGCTATGTCGCTGGACTCCCACATAGTCGACAGCGGTTCGCGTCCCAGACCCAGTGGCTTAAAACTCATGCCGGCGCGTGTGCGTGCGTGCCCAAGATCCCGAGAGGAGAAGGGATTGCGGCGTGACCATCCCCCCCCCCGGGGGGGATTTCTTGCTTTCTGTCTCTATGTCTCTGTCTGTCTGGCGAGCGCACGTGCCCTATAGCGAAAATCTCTCAAAAAAAAAAAAAAAAAAAAAACCTGTGAACAACTGAGGTCGGCAGGTGGCATGGTGGTTAAGGGTGCTGGACTCCCTCCCACATGGCTGACCATGGTTTGAGTCCCGGACCTAGCAGCTGGCTTTCTCACTCCCCCTCCACCCCTGCCTCTTTCTCTTTCTCTCTCATTCTGTCCCTCTCTGGTCAAATTTAAATAAATAAATGAAGTTAAATGAAAGAATTCTTTTAAAAAAATAAAATAAAATTGTGAACAATCTCACTTCTTTTCTCTCAAAGACCCCCACCCCCCATCTGAGCCCAGACTCCCCGCCCATACTGACAACACTCTCCCACTTCCTCTACTCATCACGTTTGGTTCACAGTCCATTGAGCAGCTGGAGAAAGAGATGCTGAATGGGCAGAAGCTGCAGGGGCCCCAGACAGCCCGGGAGCTGCACAGCATCCTCAAGCACAAAGGCCTGGTGGACAAGTAAGTGACTGCCACAGCCCCACTGGTTGAGGGGCCACAGCCAGCAGTGCTGTCTCACCTTCGCAATCTGGGTGGTAGACAGCGAGGACGTGTTACCTTGTGTTCACAGAGACGAGAGCCCGGAGCGCATCTGTCACCCCCCCTGACCCCCAGCTACTCGTGATCTGTTAACTCCTTCCAGTCTCTCTCCCTACACCACATTACCTGGACACCATGCACCCTCTCCCTTTCTGTCCTTGCCTTCTTGTCCTCTGTGGGGGGACTGGAGCTCTGGGGCAGCAGGAATAAGCTCATCTGACTATCCCACCTCTCCCCTAAGGCCAACCCTTATGCCCCCCACATCTTGCCATAGGTGCCAAGGTGGGGAGAATGGAGGACTCTGCTTCAAGGTGCTCCTTTTCAGGGAGCACAAAGACCATGGGTGACTGGGCTTGTCAGAGCAGAGCTCTGTTGGCCTGTAAAAGACTTCTAGAAGATTTCAGCTCATGGCTAGTCAGAGGAAAGCCTCCTGGTAAAGGGAACAGCTGAGCAAGAGGCTAGGAAGAAGGAAATGGACATTTACCTTTAAAAGTAATTTTGCTGGGACCAGTAGATGGTGTAATGGTTATGTTGCTGGATTCCCATGTAGTCAACTGCAGTTTGAGTTCCAGACCCGGTGACTTGAAACTCACGCTGGGTGTGTGTGTCAAAAATCCCAAGAGGAGAATGGAAGAGAAAGGATTGCAGCATGGCCCTCCCCCCAGGGGGTGTTTTCTGTCCCTCTGTCTGTCTCTCTGGCGAAGTGCACATGCCCTATAGTAAAAAAAATCTCTCTCTCTCAAAAAAAAATTAATTTTGCGGGACCAGCAGTTGGTGTAATGGTTATGTCGCTGGACTCCTATGTAGTCAACCGCGGTTTGAGTCCCAGACCCGGTGGCTTAAACTCACACTGGGCATGTGTGCGTGCATGCCCAAGATCCTGAGAGGAGAATGGAGAAGAGATTGCGGCATGGCCATCCCCCTTGGGAGGTGACTTCTCTCTTTCTGTCTCTCTGTGTCTTTCTGGCGAGTACATGTGCCCGCTTTAAAGCAAAAAAACTTCTCCAAAAAAATCTTAATTTTGCTATAGGGTGTGTGTGCTCACCAGAAAGAGAGGGAGAGAAAAAAAGAAAATGAGAAAGCAACTTCCAGGGGGGATGGCCACACTGCAATCCCTTCTCCTCTATTCTTGTGATTTGGGGCACATGTACACATAAGCCCGGTGTTGTGTTTTTTTTTTTTTTTTTCAAACTATTTATTGGAAACCAGCAGTTAGCGTAATGGCTATGCCGCTGGACTCCCATGTAGTCGACTGCGGTTCGCGTCCCAGACCCGGTGGCTTAAAACTCACGCCGGGTGCGTGTGTGTGCGTGCCCAAGATCCCGAGAGGAGAATGGAGGAGAAGGGATTGCGGCGTGACCATCCCCCCTGGGGGGTGATTTCTTGCTTTCTGTCTCTATGTCTCTCTCTGTCTGGTGAGCGCACGTGCCCTATAGCGAAAACCTCTCCAAAAAAGAAAAGAAAAAAAATACTATTTATTTAACTTTATTTATTCAGTCATTTATTTTAATTTGACCATAGAGACACACACAGAGAGGGAGAGAGAGAGAGAGAGGTGAAAATTGAGAAAGCAAGCCACCAGGTCCAGGACTTGAACCGTGGTCGGCCATGTGGGAATGTCCAGCGCCTTAACCACCACACCACCTGCTGGTCCCTAGCCCAGTGTGTTTTTCAAGCCCTGGGCTTGGCATACACAATCAGCCATGTGGGATCCAGCTTCCTTATAACCACCCTGCCACCAGCTAGCCCCCAAATGGGCATTTACTGAGCACCTTCACACAACACATGGTCACATCTTCACATACACAATCACTCTTCACTGCATTGTGATGCAGCCCCCATTTTATAGTTGATGACACCGAAACTCAGAGAGGGGAAGTGGGTTGCCCAATTGGAACAAAAAAATTCAGGGGGGTGTGGGTAGCAGGTGTTCTGGGAATGGGAAGTTGAACTAGGTCTTTTCCTCCCCACCCTAGGTTCCCCCTGTTCACAGCTGTGTACAAAGTGTGCTACGAGGGACAGCCAGTGAGTGAATTCATCCGCTGCCTGCAGAATCATCCAGAACATATGTGAGCAGGGCCTGGGCCCAGGCCAGGCAGCTTCTTTATCCTAATGGAGATGGCAGAAGCTTGGTCACCTGGTCACCAAGAACTCTGGAACATCCTGCGGAGCAGGCTCTTCTCAGCTCTTCACTGGAGGACAGGAGGCTGTGGGCCGAGCTTCCTGCGTGGAGACCCTGGACTGCCAAGGCAGCCTGCAGCCTCTTGCCACCACATCTTGTCAGAAATGGAGTTGCCCTGTCCCTTCCCAGATGTGGGGCTTTCTCCCTGTCATTTAGGAGGTAGCATCTAGGTCCAGTGCTGCCTGCTTTGGGGTGTGTATGAGGGAGGGTGGGAGCAGAAGTTGGCAAAGTAAAGACTGCCAGTTGCTGCCTCACAAAGATCAAGACTCCTGTCCCAAACCCAGTTAGGTGGCTAAAGAAGTAACAGCCACAAGAGGGATGAGGCAAGGGCTGCCAGGGAGGGGTCTGGGCTTTTGAGCTAACTTAGGCCCCAAGGACCCCTTGGCTGATCTCTGCCAGGCCCCGCACAGCATCAATGGATCTGTGTTTGTTAACAAAATACAAATTCAAATAACCCCCTTCTAGCTTCTCCTAGCAACACCTGTGTCCTCAGAAACCTCTGGTCTTCCTCTTCCCCCTCCCCCAGACTGCCCTGGCACTGGAGTTGCTGCCACGCTGGCATCCCTGGCCCCAGGGCTTGCCATTCTCCCCAGGGACTTCCTGGTTCCTAGTTCTTTGCCAGCTCCTCCCCACCCTGTGTGACCTTTGCAAGCCTACCCTCGCCCTCCCCACCAGCACCCTCTTTTGGGAGCAGAAACTTAATCTGCTGACAGAGCTACACCTTTTGCTAGTGGCTCAGATCACTGGCTCCCTGTGACCTTTGTATTTGCCCAGCCCCCCTCCTCAGGAGCTCCAGCTGGGGGAGGTGTCAGCTGGGCCCTTTCTGCTATCTCCCCAGGGGCTCCCTGCTCCATCCCCTTTATTCCTTTCAAACCCTGTACCTCTTTCTCTGATGCCCCAGAGCAGCCAGGACAACAAGCCTACACCTGGCATCTGGAGGCCAGGGGCAGAGTGGCTTAAAGGCTGAGTAGGGGTAGGAAAAGGGGGATCAAGTTCCCCATGTTGGTGGGTTCTGATAGTCCGAGCCCAACTCTGTCAAATGAGCACCTTCTTGGGACTTGTTGACCACATCCGCACCTCAGGAGCTAGGAAACTCAAGGAGAAAGAAGATAAAAACCACTTTGTTTCCTGGCGTGGAGGGAGAGCAGGAGGGAGTGGGGAGGAGAGGAGTGTACCTTGCACTGGCCTGGCTCCAGGATGGGGTGGCAGCAGAGGAATGTCACAGGTCAGCAGCCTGGGCCCCTAGCTATAAATAGTCTCTGAAGCCTGAGAGGCTCCTGCCCTGTCCAGTAGGGGTCTCAGCTCCTTGTGGGGCAGCACCTGGCACACTGCGGCTCTGGCCAGCATAACGTTAACCCTCTCAATAATCCAGGGAGGCTGGCCCCTCTCACTAGCCCTTGGGAAGTCACTGTCTTACCACATCAGGCAGGAGAGTGAGGGCTGGCCCGGCCCAGATGGGGCACTAGCTTTATGGACCTGCCTCCCCAGGAGGTTAAGGTGGGGGCAGGGAGACATCTTTGCCTACTCTTGTTCACTCCGCAGTTAACTGTGAATCTGAGGCCTTCCTATGAGGCCTACTTGTCTACCCAATAAAGCGTGGTTTTTCCAGAAACAGGTTGGGAAAGGCACTTCAGCACATGTGCTGTGTCCCTGCATGTATGTGTTCACTCTCGCCGTAGTGCAATGAAAAAAGAAGTCCCTACCCAAGACTCGTAGCCACTCTCGGTTCCCATCCTTGGTGCCCACTCAGTACTCTCCTCTCCCCTACCCCACCAGAGCCCCCAGTGCCCCAACCCTGAAGCTAGCACCCAACCGTCCAGTCGCGTCTTAGGGGCTTTATCACACCTTCTGCAAGCGTGGAGGTCACGCACAGGACTGAAACCTTAGACATTCACTCCTCGTGCCTACTGCGTAGTCGTGGCCAAAACCGGCTGCACACTGAGCAGTATGTGCCTTGCTGGGCAGGTAAGATTCCTACCTGAGGGAACCAGCGGTTAGCGTAATGGCTATGTCGCTGGACTCCCACGTATATAACCGCGGTTCGCGTCCCGGACCAGGTGGCTTGAAACTCACGCCCGGCGCGTGTTCGTGCGTGCCCAAGATCCCGAGAGGAGAATGGAGGAGAAGGGATTGCGGCGTGACCATCCCCCCTGGGGGGTGATTTCTCGCTTTCTGTCTCTATGTCTCTCTCTGTCTGTCTGGCGAGCGCACGCGCCCTATAGCAAAAAAAAAAAAAAACCTCTCCAAAAAAAAAAAAAAGATTCCTACCTGAACTCGCTCCGCAGCCGGGTCACCTAGTAGAGAACAGCTCCAGACTCTAGAGGGCGTGCTGTTCACCTCCAAAGGCCTGGCTCCCAAAGAATCTACCTAGCTACTGGAGACGTTATCACTCCGTAGGCTAGGGATTGGCTGACTACGAGCAAACTCAAAGTTCCGGTTCCAGAGCTTGGGTCATCAAAGACTCCTTTCAATAAACCAAAACCACAACTCCCAGAATTCCACCGGCCTGTCTGAGAGGAAGACTCGTCCGAGAATGCAGAGTAAGGATGACGGGCCCAGAAGCCGGAAGTGCAAAACCGAACACCACCAGAGCAGCCGGCGGGCGCGGGCTCCCGCCTTCGTGGGCGGAGTTGAGCCGGTTCAGGCGCGTGGTTCTTTCTCGCGGGTCTCGAGACGAGTCCTAGAGGCTCAGCCGGGCGGGTGGGAGGGAGAAACGTTGCTTCCCACACCAATAACAGAGGCATCCAGGGTGGTTCCTGCGCCGCTAACCTCACGTGTCCCAGGTGCTGCGTTCCGCCGCCTAGGAAATTGCGCAGACTGCGGCGTTAAGACGCTGCCTGCGGTGGCTTCGGTTGGATGAGAGGGCGCTGCAGCCTCCAGGTACGTCGTCTTCTAGGGCCTAGCAGAGCTGCTGATCCCTCGAGTGCGCGCCCACCTGCGCCAGGCTCTGCTTACTGCGTCCTCCCAGCCCCCGGCCTTCAGGTTTTGGTGCCCTTGAGGTCGCGCGTGTGTGCTGCCTTGCAGACCGCGAGCCTCGATCTGCACTTATTCCTGCCCAAACCCCTTGCAGCAGTAGGTCAGCCTTGCTGGAACGCAGAGCGGACCCCGTCAAACCTCGAATCCTGTCTTGTGGGACTTACACGCTCTGACTACAAATGTCGCTTCCTTGTATTATTGCCCCCTGCGCCCTGGCATGTGGCTTTCTGGTCTCCCTACTTGCGTATTGGTTATCCAGGCTTACCTTGTTGTCTTCACTCCTAGAATGCCCTCACCTCCCTTCGCTAGTGTAAATCCTGCCCACCCTTCTAAAAAGACTGCTCCACTCCCACCCCTTTCAGCTGTCTTATCACGAATCCCCACCCTTTATCTGACCTTATACAATGCATCTTCTGCTCACACACTTCTACCTTGTCGAACAGAATACAGGATACATAGTTTATCCTGGTCAGACTGTATAAGCATAGCCTTTGAAACAGAAGCATTGTTCTTTTCTGCGCCCTTCATAGCAGTGGCATGTGGTCTTAAGTGCCCAATAAAAGATTAGTGAATCTAAACTAAGGTGATAGACCTGTTTGCAGGGATGAATTTTCCGGGGGACAAGGCTGAGCCTGGAGGTTTAGAAAGCAGAAGAAAAGAACCGGGGTTGGCAAGTGGTTAAGGGCGCTGGACTCCCACATGGCCAACAGTCATAGAGTCCTGGACCTAGTGGCTTGCTTTCTCACTTTCCCTCTCGCTTGCTCTGTCTCTCTCTGGTCAAATTAAAAAGAAAGAAAGTTAAATAAAATAATTCTTTCTTTTTAAAGATTTATTTATTTTCCATTTATTATTATTTTTTAATTTAACCAGAGAGAGAGAGAAAGGGAGGAAGCAAGCCGCCAGGTCCAGGACTCAAACCACTGTCAGCCATGTGGGAATCCAGCGCCTTTAACCACCATGCCACCAGCTGGTCCCAGATAAAATAATTTTTTTGGGGGGGCAGAGGTTTTTGCTATAGGGCACGTGCACTCGCCAGAAAGACAGAGAGAGAAAGAGAAAGTGAGAAATCACCTTCCCAGGGGGGATGGTCACAGTTCCTTCTCTCCTCTCCTCTTGGGATTTTGCACACGCACACGCACCCAGCGGGAGTTTAAGCCACTGGATCCGTGACTTGAACCGCGGTCAACTACATGGGAGTCCAGTGACATAGCCATTACACCATCTGCTGGTCCCTAAAATAATTCTTTAGAATAGAAAAGAAAAGAACTACATAACTTGCAGATTGCACTCCTATGAGATTCCTCTTAATGTTTTTCCTCTGCTTTTAACTCTTTTTAAGAAAGCTGTAGTCCATGGGGCCACCAGGTGGTGTGGTGGTTAAGACACTGGACACTCCCATATGGCTGACCATGGTTTGAGTGCTGGATATGGTGGCTTGCTTTCTCACTTTCTGTCTGTCTTTTGCTCTGTCCCTCTCTGGTCAAATTAAAATGGGTAAATAGGGACCAGCAGTTGGTGTAATGGCTATGACGCTGGACTCCTATGTAGTCCACCATGGTTTGAGTCCCGGACCCAGTGGCTTAAACTTATGCCGGGCACATGTGCGTGCATGCCCGAGATCCTGAGAGGAGAATGGAGAAGGGATTGCAGTGTGGTCATCCCCCCTGGGGGGTGATTTCGGGCTCTCTGTCTTTCTGGTGAGCGCATGTGCCCTATAGCACAAACCTCTCCAAAAAATAAAAATGGATAAATAAATAAAGTTAAATAAAAAATAATTCTTTAAAAGAAAGAAAGAAAGCTGTAGTCCATCACTCTGTAGCTGGGACCCAACTTTGTGCTTTACTGAGAAAATGTCAGATGAAAGTATTATGCTAATCTCAAAAGTTTCCTTCCATTTCTTAAGTTAATTCTTTTACCTAGGCATCTAGTTTCATTATTTCCTGGGCCATCCTGCCCACCCTGCTTCTTTCATTGTAAAACATACTCAAATCTTTTTTCTTTTCTTTTTAAAAATTATTATTATTTTTATTGCTACATGCACTCACCACGGGGAGCCAAAATCCCCCAAAGAAGTATGGTCACAGCGTAATCCTTTTTCCTCCATTTGTCCATCCCATCAGGATTTTGGGCACACACTGTCAGTGCCTCTAGGGCTGGAACCCAAACTGCAGTTGACTATGGGGAGTCCAGCTTTTTTTTTTTTTTTTTTTTTTTTTTTTTTTTTTGAGAGAGATTTTTCCTATAGGGCGTGTGTGGTCACTGGAGAGACAAACTGAGAAATCACCCCCAAGGAGGGATTGCCAAGCTGCAATACCTTTTTCTCAATTCTCCTCGGGATTTTGGGCATGCATGCACGTGAGCGCCCAGCGTGAGTTTTAAGCTGCTGGGTCCAGGACTTGAACTGTGGTCAACTAAGTGGGAGTCTAGCAACGTAACCATTACACCATCTGCTGGTCGTAGAATCCAGCTTTCTATGCACAGCCCTTAGCTGCTGCACTGTGGGGCTAACCCTCAAATCTTATTTATTAACAAACCAAACTATAATTTTCTTGATCTTATCTCAAACTATTGCCCTATTACTCCCATTCCCTTAACCAGCAACTCATAAAAACATCAGTTCTTATCCTTATTTTTCTTTATTCATGATAGATCATACACACATGCAGGAGAGAGGGAGCCCTCTACAGGGCTTGGTCACACTCTCATCCCCTTGTTCCAGTCCTCCAGCACATTAGATCCTGGGCACTCGTGCCCTGAAACACTACTGTGTTTCAGGGTGAGCAGGCTAGGGATTAGAACTGTATTCATTATGTGAGATACTGCTTTTCTTTTTTATTTTTTTAAATAATTATTTAATTATTCGTTCATTTCTTTTCATTTGACCAGAGAGAGACACAGAGAAACAGAGAGAGAAAGTGAGAAAGCAAGCCACCAGGTCCAGGACTCTAACCATGGTCGGCCATGTGGGAGTGTCCAGCACCTTAACCACCACACCACCTGCTGGTCTGCAAGATTCTGCTTCTCTTGAACAGTATATTACCACTGTGCCACAGAGCCAGGCCCAAATTCTTGACTTTTTCTTTTTAGAATTATTTATTCAACTTTATTTATTATTACTTAATTTGTCCAGAGACAGAGAGAAAGTGAGAGAAAGCAAGCAGCCAGGTCCAGGACTCGAACCATGGTGGGCCATGTAGGAGTCCAGCTTCTCAGCCACCACACCACCTGCTGGCCCAAATTCTTGAATTTTAAGAAACATTTTGGCCCAGTGTGGTGACAGGTGTCAGGGCGCTGCTGCATGAAACGAATCATATGGGAAGGCATAGGGTTTGGATTTGGGTTGACCTGCACACTGGGCACACATAAGATCCTGACGAGGTGGAAGGATAGGGTAGAGATTGCAGCACGAGGGGACCTTATCGAGGTCACTGTGTGTCTCTCTCTCTCTTTTTTTTTTTAATTTGACCAGAGAGAGACAGGGTGAGAAGCCACCAGATTCAGGACTCGAACCCTGGTCGGCCATGTGGGAGTGTCCAGTGCTTTAACCACCACGCCACCTGCTGGTCCCTCTCTTTTTTTAAAAAAAGATTTATTTAGAGGGAACCAGCAGTTAGCGTAATGGCTATGTCGCTGGACTCCCATGTAGTCGAACGCGGTTCGCATCCTGGACCCGGTGGTTTAAAATTCACGCCGGGTGTGTGTGCGTGCGTGCCCAAGATCCCGAGAGGAGAATGGAGGAGAAGGGATTGCGGCGTGACCATCCCCCCTGGGGGGGGATTTCTCGCTTTTTGTCTCTATGTCTCTCTGTCTGGCGAGCGCATGCGCCCTATAGCGAAAAAAACCTCTCAAAAAAAAAAAGATTTATTTATTTAACTCCATCGTTATTATTATTTTTTTTAATTTGACCAGAGAGAGACAGACAGAAAGGGAAAGTGAGAAAACTGCCAGGTCTGGGACTCAAACAGTGGTTGGCCATGTACGAGTCCAGCAACTTTAACCACCACACCACTTGTCGGCCCCCTCTCCTTTTCTTAAAAGAAATAAATACAACAAATTAAAAACAAAAGAATAGGAAGGGACATCTGTTCTCACTAATATTCAGACAGTCTCAATTTCAATTCCTTCAACAGAGAGGAACCTGAGAAAACCTTAATTATCCCAAATTGAAGAATATTTCATTGTGGATGAGGGATTCACATGTGAAACTTTCTCTCGTCCCCTAGCTCAGAATACCCAGGGCACTGTTAAATTTGAAGTAATGTATCTGATCCAAATGAAGTTAACAATTTGCTAGGGACCCAGTAAGTTTAGTTTTAGCCTTGGGATAGGTTCTTAGTGTTGGGTTTGGAACTTAGAATGGTCTCCCTCACAGTCAACCAGGGTTTGAGTGTCAGACCCAGCGACTTAAAACTCATGCTGAGGGGCCGGCAGGTGGCGTGGTGGTTAAAGGCGCTGGATTCCCACATGGTTGACTGCGGTTTGAGTCCCGGACCTGGCGGCATGCTTCTCGCTTTCCCTTTGTCTCTCTCTGTCTCTGGTCAAATTAAAAAATAATAATAATACTAACAAGTGGAATTAAATAAATAAATAATTAAAAAAACAAAAACCGTAAAACTCACACTGGGTACATGTGTGCATGCCCAGGATCCTGAGAGGAGAATGGTGAAGGGATTGTGGTGTGGCCATTCCCCCTGAGGGGTGATTTCTTGCTTTCTGTCTCTCTGGTGAGTACATGTTCCCTATAGCAAAACTCTCTCAAAAAAAAAAAAAAAAAAAGAGAAAAAGATTGTTTTTATGGGAGAACAAATTAGATAATGCCTGAAAGGTTTCTGTTCTGTCTTCCCAGAGAGTATACTTGTAATTCACTGCAAATGTTTTAATCCCTGGTTACTTCCATTCTCTGCTAGCCAGAAACACTGATGCTCGCTTACAGTTACGTGCCAACTAAGCACAGTGTTGGGTGGTGTGTACCAGTCACTTCTCCCTATAAGCACGGAAGAAGGGTCAGGTGTTAGCTGTGCTTCAGGTGCGCCTGGTTCTCGCCGTGCTTTTGTATCTTGCGTGCAGAGTTGATTTGCCCCTTGGAATTGTAGAGCTCCCAAACAACACCTTCGAGTATCCTTATGTACCTACATTTGGGGGCCATTTGGTATGGTATACAGGGCAGACAGACTAAGCAGGATGCAGCAGTTACGGAGGGGCCCACAGAGGGAGCTGGGCTAGGTGCACGAGGCCTTATCCAGTGTGTTCTTGTAGGGGACGACATGCCGACTGCCAAGCAGCTCGCCGACATCGGCTACAAGACCTTCTCCACCTCCATGATGCTTCTCACAGTTTATGGGGGATACCTCTGCAGCGTCCGAGCCTACCACTATTTCCAGAAGCGCAGCGCTCGGCGCCAGGCTGCGGAAGAACAGAAGACCGCAGGAGCCCCGTAGGACTTGGGGGCTTTTACTCCAGAGCAGCGAGGCCCGAGGCATGCTGTGGAGAGACCTCGCCTGTAATTACTTCCAGATCAAGAGCATGGGGGCCTTGATGGTTTTCTGCTCAGGAAGTACCTATGGTCTTCCTGATACTGCTAGTTTGACACAGTTTGTGGAGGCTGCCGAATCACAGTAGGAATGTGAGGGTGAGGTACACCTACAGGCATTAAATATTTTGCCATGGTTGTGTCTTGGTGTTTTTGTTTACCCAATAGTGTATGTACCAGTGGAGCCTGGACCGCCAGTTTTCTAATCACAGACTGGGGATTACCATGGCTTGAGCTCTTACCACCCCTGAAGTGCGGGACATACCAGTTTTATGAGGACTGCTGTCAGCCCTCATGATCTCAAAGAAATGACAGTCCCAGCATTTATATAAATCCCTTGGAAGAACCCCAAGAAGCTCTTCTTTGGGTAGTGACCATTCCTGGACCAATAGCTGTATCTGGGCAAGGAGGTGGTCAGGCCAGCAGGGCCATACACGCACCTCTATGTCAAGGGAAGCTGACAGCCCTAATAAAACTGCATAGAGTGGAAGAGGGATTGCTCCCAAAAGGAAGGGCAGTTGGGCTGTGTACAGCAAACAGCTCATCTTAAGCTCAGTGGGTGCAGCAGTAGCACAAGGGTAGATTTCTCATTGTGTACTGTGCACGAGCTCTACCTGCAGGTCTTATTGCAGAGATGGGAAGAGGACTTGAAAGCACAGAGCATGCTCATGGAGGGAGATTCTCAGGCTCGTCAGGTGTGTGGTTAAGGCAGCCAGATCTCATGGCCAACTGTGCAGTTCAAACCCAGCTGCCTGAAAAACACACTGGTTGTGTGTATGCACACTCAGAATCCTGAGAGAAGAATGGAGAAGGGATTATGGTGTGATTATGCCCTGTGGGGCATGATTGTTCTCTCTAGTGCGCACACATGCCTTATAGCAAAAAGAAAAAGAAGGAAAAAAAAAAAGATTCTCACCACCGTTCCATTTTGAGCTTTGGAACTTGCTAGTTCACATCATCCTTGACTGCCCAAAATATCAGCCCTCTCAGACCCCCATCCTCTCCCATGCTGTTATGTACGCACTGCTCTGACCTGTGCCTTCCTGCTCATAAACCTCTTCCATGACTAAAACAACTCACTTTCTTTTTCTCCCGTCTTCTCTTGGTATGTCAACAGGACTCTAGGTGAACACCTGCTTTCTTTCTCAGTCACTGTACAGTAAGGCCGTTCTCCAAGACCCCCAGTGCCACCTTCAAGTAGTGATTTCCCAAGTATCAATGAGTCCTTTTTGATGAACTTTTTGTTTTTAAATTGAAATTTTCTTCAATTATTTATTTAATTATTTATCCATTTATTTATTTTTAGTTTGACTAGAGACATAAAGAGAAAAAGAGGGAGGGAACCAGCAGTTAGCGTAATGGCTATGTCGCTGGACTCCCACATAGTCGACCGCGGTTCGCGTCCTGGACCCAGTGGCTTAGAACTCACGCCGGGCGCGTGTGCATGTGTGCCCAAGATCCCGAGAGGAGAATGGAGGGGTAGGGATTGTGGTGTGACCATCCCCGCTGGGGGGTGATTTCTCGCTTTCTGTCTCTCTGTCTCTGTCTGGTGAGTGCACGCACCCTATAGCGAAAACCTCTCGAAAAAAAAATAAAGAGAAAGGGAAAGTGTGAGAAAGCAAGGTGCCAGATCCAGGACGTGAACTGTGATCAGCCATGTGGGAGTATCCAATACATTAACCAAGCCATCTGCTGGTCCCAATTTTTTCTTTTTTGGTCCCAATTTTTTAAAGAATTAGGGACCAGCAGTTAGCGTAATGGCTATGTCGCTGGACTCCCACGTAGTCGACCGCGGTTCGAGTCCCGGACCCGGTGGCTTAAACTCACGCCGGGCGCGTGTGCGTGCGTGCCCAAGATCCCGAGAGGAGAATGGAGGAGAAGGGATTGCGGCGTGGCCATCCCCCCTGGGGGGGTGATTTCCTGCTTTCTGTCTCTATGTCTCTCTCTGTCTGTCTGGCGAGCGCACGCGCCCTATAGCAAAAAAAAAAAAAAAAAAAAAAAAAAAAAAGAATTATTTTATTTAACTTTATTTATTTGTAATTTGACCAGAGCTGGACAGAGAGAGAGAGAGGAAAAGTGAGAAAATAAGCCACCAGGTACGGGACTCGAACCATGGTTGGCCATGTGGGACTTCAGCGCCTTTAACCACTACGCCACGTGCCGGCCCACCAATTTTCTTTTTTCTTTTTCTTTTTCTTTTTTTTTTTTTTTGAGAGATTTTTGCTATAGGGCGCATGTGTTTGCCAGAAAGACAGAGAGAGACAGACAGAAAGTGAGAAATCACCCCCCAGGGGGGATGGCCATGCTGCAATCCCCTCTCCATTCTCCTCTTGGGATCTTGGACACACATGCACATGCACCTGGCTTGAGTTTAAGCCACTGGGTCCGGGACTCGAACCTTGGTCGACTACATGGGAGTTCAGCAACATAGCCATTACGCTAACTGCTGGTTCCATCCCCCCATTTTTTTAAAAGAGATTTTTGCTATAGGGCATGCGCACTTGAAGGAGAGACAGAAAACAAGAAGTTAGCCCCCAGGAGGGGATGGCCACACTGCAATTCCTTCCCTGGGATTTTGGGCACACATGCATACATGCCCAGTGTGAGTCTCAAACCATCAGATCCAGGGCTCAGACTAGGACTCAAACTGCAGTTGACCCTGTGGGAGTCTAGTGATGCAACCACTACACTATCTACTGGTTTCTTAAATTTTTTTTCAAAGAATTATTTTATTTTATTATTATATATATATTTTTTTAAATGAGAGAAAGAGAAAGTGAGAAAGCAAGCTGCGAGGTCTGGGACTTGAACTGTGGTCAGCCATATGAGAGTTCAGTGCCTTAACCACCACGCCACCTGCCAGCCCCATTATTATTATTTTTAACTTTATTTATTTGTATATTTATTTATTTGAATTTGACCAGAGAATGACAGAGTGAGAGAGAGAGAGAGAATGTGAGAAAGCAAGCCGCCAGGTCTGAGACTCAAACTGTGGTCAGCCATGTGGGAATCCAGTGCCCTTAACCACCATGCCACCTGCTGGCCCCAGCCCCATTATTATTTTTAAAACTTGCTATAGGGCAAGTACATTCACCAGAGAGAGACAGAGGGAAATTGAGAAAGCAAGTCTCCAGGGCTGGGACTCCAACTGCAGTCAGCCACATTGGAGTCAAGCACCTTAACCATCACACCACCTGCTGGCCCCCATACTTATCTATTTATTGTGATTTTCAAGCTGTTGGGTCTGGGACTTGAACCTCAGTCATCCATGTGGGAGTCTAGTACCTTATCCACCATGCTACCTGCTGGCCTCCCTATTACATTTTGAATAGATATGAGCCATTTGGAAAATATTGGTTCACTGAGTCATATAGATCTTGTGCAGGCGAATGCATCTTATTATACATACAACATATAGAAACTATATTATCTTGGGACCCGCAGTTGGTGTAATGGCTACGTTGCTAGACTCTCATGTAGTTGACCGCGGTTGAAGTCCTGGACTTGGTGGCTTAAACTCATGCCCGGGTGTGTGCGTGCGTGCCCAGGATCCCAAGAGGAGAATGGGTTGTGGTGTGGCCATTCCCCCTGGGGGATGATTTCTTGCTTTCTGTCTCTGTCTTTCTGGTGAGCGCATGTGCCCTATAGCAAAAACCTCTCCAAAAAAAAAAAAGTATATTATCTTTATTTTAACTTATCAGAAAAGTCTAATTATTGGAAAGTCATGCTCTAAAGTAGATATATTTTCTAAAATTCTAATTTTCACTTGATAGTTTGGATTTTATCATGGGCAGCAATATATTACTTGAAATAATAGGCTCACTTAATTCTTTTTTTTTTTTTTTTTAAGAGAGATTTTTGCTTCAGGATGCGTACACTCACCAGAGAGACAGAGAGAGAAAGAGACAAAGCAAGGAATTCCCGGAGCAGGGATGGCCACACCATAATCCCTTCTCCATTCTCTCAGGATCTTGGGTATGCATGTACACACACCCTGCGGGAGTTTTAGGCCACCGGGTCTGGGACTAGAGCTGTGGTTGACCACGTGGGAGTACAGTGACTTAACCATTACACCATCTGCTGGTCCCTCACTTCATTCATTTTTTTTTTATAGACCATAGATTATTTATTTATTTAAAAATAATTGTTTATTTAATCTTATTTATTCATTTAATTTAATTTGACCAGAGAGAAAGTGAGAAAGCAAGCCATTAGGTCCAGGACTCAAACCATGATTAGCCATATGGGAGTATCTAACCATCACACCATATCACCTGCTGTTCCCTGATTATTTTTTATTTTTTGCTTTTTTTGAGAGGTTTTTGCTATAGGGCGCGTGCGCTTGCCAGACAGACAGAGAGAGACCGAGAGATAGAAGGCGAGAAATCACCCCCCAGGGGGGATGGCCATGCCGCAATCCCTTCTCCATTCTCTTCTCAGAATCTTGGGCGTGCACGCACACGCGCCCCGCGTGAGTTTAAGCCACCTGGTCCGGGACTCGAACTACGGTGGGATACATGAGAGTCCAGCGACATAGCCATTAGGCTAAGTGCTGGTCCCTTCCCTGATTATTTTTAACACCCATCATGCCATGAATTCATAGGAAATAGGTTCCAGAAGCTCAGGCTCCTTCCCACTAGTTCTCACAAAGTGTGCTTCTCTGGGTGGAGCAGGCTGGCGCTTCAGTTGAACCCAGGTCCCTTTCTCTTTGGCTTCCTTGTTTTTCTGGTCATTTTCCTTCACACGTTTTAGGAAGCTATCTCTGCTCTTAGAACGTTTAATATACTCAATACGCACATTAATTCTCTTGGCAAGAATCTTGCTCTTAACTTGCTTGTTTACAACAATGCCAACAGCATGCTGGGTAACATTGTAGACTCTTCTAGTTTTGCCATGGTAACATTTGTGGGGCATTCCTTTTTGAACAGTACCCATTCCCTTGATGTCTACAGTATCACCTTTCTTGTAGATTCGCATGTATGTTGCCAAAGGAACCACTCCTTGTTTTCTAAAAGGCACAGAGAACATATATTGAGTGCCTCTCCTTATTCCCTTTGTGTTTGTTATTGTGGTTAACTACTGGAAGATGGTGGTTCCCATCATGATTTTTAAAAAAAATTGTTTAATCTTTTTTTTTTTTGAGAAGTTTTTGCTATAGGTTGCGTGTGCTCTCCAGAAAGACGAGACAGACAGAAAGTGTGAAATCACCCCCTGGGGGGATGGCCACGCTGCAATCCCTTCTCCTCCATTCTTCTCTCGGGATCTTGGGCATGTATGCACATGCGCCCAGTGTGAGTTTAAGCCACTGGGTCTGGGACTCGAACCACGGTTGACTACATAGGAGTATACCAACACAGCCATTATGCCATCTGCTGGTCTCATTTATTTAATCTTATTTAACATCATCATTATTAATTTTTAATTTGCTACAGGGCATATGTGCTCACAGAGAGACAGAGGAAACGAGAAAGTAAGCTGCCAGGTCCGGGACTTGAACTACAGTCGATCATGTGGGAGTCCAGCACTCTTAACCACCATGCCACCTGCTCGCCCCAAATAAGAATTAAAATAATTTAAAAAAATATTCGCACAACTTCACAACCTGTTAATATAAGGATTTTATTTGCAGTATTAATGGTAAGGAACCTTTTAACATTTTTCTATTTCTGATAAGAGTGTATGTGTATGCGAGAGGGAGGAGCACCTTCTGCAGGGTCTGTGATCCCCTTCCTCCAGTCCTCCAGCCCAGTGGATCCTGAGCACGCCTGTGCTTGCCAGGCATGTTTCAGGATGATCAAGCTTTAGATTCAAGCTGTGCTGGGCCTTGTGGTATCCAACTTTCTATGCACAGCACTTAACCACTGCACTATAGGGTTGGTGACCAAGTAAGGTCTCATCCCCATGACCCATCCCCAGCTTCAGCCCACTGATCACAGTCATGTGCTTGCCCAGAAAACTCAGGGAGGTCTCCAGATCCCAGAACCCTCCCATGTGGTCAGCTTCCCATAGTGCTGTTTTACCACTGTGTGGCTGCCCTGAGCCAAAATCCTAAATAAGTTAAAAGAACTAGTTATTAAATAATGGCATACTAGGACCAGCAGTTAGCGTAATGGCTATGTCGCTGGACTCCCACATAGTTGACCGCAGTTTGAGTCCCGGACCCGGTGGCTAAAATTCACGCTGGGCGCGTGTGCGTGCATGCCCAAGATCCCGAGAGGAGAATGGAGGAGAAGGGATTGTGGCGTGGCCATACCCCCTGGGGGGTGATTTCTTGCTTTCTGTCTCTCTGTCTGTCTCTGTCTGTCTGGTGAGCGCATGCGCCCTATAGCAAAAACCTCTCCAAAAAAAGAAAAAAATAATAATGGCATACCTCCAAACCAGATATATATTTTTAAGAATTATTTTATTTAACTTTATTAATTATCATTATTTTCAAGAGAGATTGCTATAGGATACATGCACTCACCAGAGAGACAGAGACAGAAAATGAGAAATCATCCCCCAAGTGGGGATGACCATGTTGCAATCCTTTCTCCTCCATTCTCTTCTCAGGATTTTGGGCACACACGCACATGCAGCCAGCCCGAGTTTTGTCACTGGGTCTGGGACTCAAACCGAGGTCAACTACATGGGAGTCCAGTGTTGAAACCATTACGCCATCTACTGGTCCCTTACTAATATTTTTAATAATTATTTTATTTAACTTTATTTATTTATTTATTTTAATTTGACCAGAGAGGGACAGAGCGAGAGAGGGGAATGTAACAAAGCAAGCTACCAGGTCCAGGACTCGAACCATGGTCGACCATGTGGAAGTCCAGTGCCCTTAATTACCATGCTACCTGCTGGCCCCAGTCCTTACTATTTTTTAACTTGACCAGAAACAGAGAGAAGGGGAAAATGAGGGAACAAATTGCTGGTCCAGGACTCAAACTGTGGTTGACCATGTGGGAGCCAGCGTCCTAACTACCATACCACCTGCCAGCCCTCACCTGGTGTGATTTTCAAGCTCCTGGGTCTGGGACCTGGCCATTTGGGAGTTCAGGACCTTAACCACTATGCTACCTGCTGGCCCCTTATACTGCAATCTTTTTTCCTCCATTCCTTCAACTCTTCAGGATTTGGGGTATATATACACAGGCATATACACATGCCCAATGTGATTTTCAGGTCTCCAGGCCAGGACTCAAACCTGTTGGTCATGTGGGACCTGACTTCTTATGCATAGTGCTTAACAACTGCACTATAGGACTGGCCCTAGTCTGCAAGTTCTTAAAGTAGGGATTCAATACGTGAATGTATTTTCAGTAAGATATTCTAAAATAGAGCCAAAAATATGCCCGAAATCTTGACAGGAGGAAGAAAAGAAAGAAAAAGGATTAAAGTGTGACCACATCCCTTTGGAGGTGCTCTCTCTCAAGCACACTTTATTAATTATTGTTATTATTTTTAAGAGAGATGGCTATAGGGTACGTGTGCTCGCTAGAGAGACACAGACAGAAAACAAGAAATCACCCCCCTCTGGCTAATGAATGGAGAGAACTATAGGTAAGTACCCATTTTCACCTCGCTCTAATTCCATTTGTTTACTCATAAATAACCAGTGTTACCAGTCTGGTGTACTCTTCTAGGTCTTTTTTTTTTTTTTTTTTTTGGAGAGGTTTTTGCTATAGGGCATGTGCGCTCGCCAGACAGACAGACAGAGATAGACAGAAAGCAAGAAATCACCCCCCTGGGGGGATGGCCACGCTGCAATCCCTTCTCGATTCTCCTCTCGGGCGGGATCTTGGGCACGCATGCACATGCGCCCGGCGTGAGTTTTAAGCCACCGGGTCCAGGACGCGAACCGCAGTCGACTATGTGGGAGTCCAGCAACATAGCCATTATGCTAACTGCTGGTTCCCTCTTCTAGACCATTTTTAACGTGCTTATATATACATAGAGAAATACATTGGTTGAATTCTCTATTTTAATTTTTTTTTTGAGAGTTTTTTTTTTGTTATAGGGTGTGTGTGCTCACTGAGAGGGAAGCAAGAAATCACTCCTTGGGGGGATGGCCAGACCACGATCCCTTCTCCTTCATTCTCCTCTTGGAATTTTGGGCATGCACACGTACTTGGTGTGAGGTTTAAGTCACTGAGTCTGGGACTCAAACCGAGGTCGACTACATGGGAATCTAGTGACATTACCATTATGCCATCTGCTGGTTCCTTAAGGTTTTTTTTTTTTTAAAGAATTATTTAATTTTATTTGTTGTTGTTATTTTAAAATTTTGGACTCAAGTGTCCACCAGAGACAGACAGAGAGGGAGGACAAGAGAGAGAAAGTAGTAAGCAAGTCACCAGGTCTGGGACTCGAACTGCAGTTTCCCATGTGGGAGTCTAGTGCCTTAACCACCACGCCACCTGCTGGCCCCTTAAGTTTATTTCTTCCATGAGCGAGTGAGACAGACATAGCATCCCTAACATGGTCCTATGCCACACCCTACCCAGTTTCAGCTAGCCCTAGAGTATGGTTACACATATGCCAGGTGTACTCAGGGAGATCTCCACATGTGAACCTGGAACCTTGGGCGGGGGGGTCAGCCTCACAGAATGATGCATTTCACTGTTGCCCCGGGTAACTGCAGGGTGCCTGGTCTCTGGTCTCTGCTATTATTCGGAAGCCAAAGATGCAAGAAAGAAGCACCAATGGACAAGGCCGGACTTCTCCACCCTGGGAACAGGGTTAAAGCTTGTCCTGGGAACCCTGCTGGAGGGAGGAGACAGTGAAGACAGAGGCCAGGCTGACAACTAAGAGCCACAGGGAATCCAGACGATTACCATCAGACAGGAGAGCCACGGTGCTGCCAAAAAATTTTGTACTGTTTTTGAAATGGCTTTCACAGAGCAGTCGTTTGAGTGAAAGCAGATCTCAATCTGCTGTTTTTCATAGACACATGGTTTGTGGCTAAACTCTTCATGGTGAGACCTGTCCTCTGAGAAGCCTCACTGAATAAAAAAAGGCACAATTGTATGCAGATGGCTGAGGTGACGGTGATACAGATAACCCCACAGTGGGATGAATTTCTGCTCCTACAACCACAGGTCTTCTAGAGCCAGTTCATGGCCTCTTTTTTTTTTTTTTTTTTTTTAAGAGTTTTTAAATTTTAGTTATTCATTTGTTTGTTTATTTATTTTCTTAAAGAATTATTTATTCCCATTTGTTACTGTTATTTTTTTTTCTTTATTTGATGAGAGAGAGAAAGGGAAAGTGAGAAAGCAAGCCACCAGGTCTAGGACTTGAACCCTGGTTGGCCATGTGGGAATCCAGTGCCCTTATCCACCATACCACCTGCTGGCCCCCATTTGTTTATTTTTTATTTTATTTTATTTTTTGGGGGGAGAGGTTTTTCACTATAGGGCTTGTGCGCTCGCCAGACAGACAGAGAGACGGAAAGCGAGAAATCACCCCCCAGGGGGGATGGTCACACCGCAATCCCTTCTCCTCCATTCTCCTCTCGGGATCTTGGGCACGCACGCACATGCGCCCGGTGTGAGTTTTAAGCCACAGGGTCCGGGACGCTAACCATGGTCAACTACGTGGGAGTCCAGCAACATAGCCATTACGCTAACTGCTGGTTCCCCCATTTGTTTATTTTCAATTCAACCAGAGACACAATTACAGAAAGAGAGAGAGAGAGAGAGAGAGAGATGGAAAGTGAGAAAGCAAGCCACTGGGTCTGGGACTTGAACCATGGTCAGCCATGTGGGAATGTCCAGTGTCTTCAGCACCACGCCACCTGCTGGTCCCCCATGGCCTCTTATTTACAAAGCCATTTTCCCAGACCTCTCTAAGATCTAACCTCAAATCCTAGGATAACCCTCTCCATGATAGCTTTTAGAAGACTCATTTTGCTGGAGCCAGCAGGTGGCCTGGTTGGGGCACTGGACTTCCACATGACTGACTGTGGTTCGAGTCCCAGATCTGGCAGCTTGCTTTCTCACTTTCCCTTTCTCTCTGGCCAAATTAAGAAATAATAGTAACACAGGGCTGGCATGTGATGTGGTGGTTCAGGCCATGGACTCCCACATGGCTGACCATGGTTCAAGTCGTGAACCTGGTGGCTTGCTTTCTCACTCTCCCTTTCTCTCTGTCTGGTCAAAACTGAATTAAAAAAAAAAGATAATAAAATTAAAAATAAATCTTTAAACAATTAAAAAAAGACATAATAAAATTAAATAAAAAAATTCATCTTTAAAGAAAAAAGACCACTTTGCTGCTTTAAACCCATGAGGGCTACCAAGACCTACTAGCTACAATTTAGCTCTTCAACATATTTAAGGTACTTCGCAGGACCAGCAGTTGCCATAGTGGCTATGTTGCTGGACTCCCATGTAGTCAACTGTGGTTCGAGTCCCGGACCCGGTGGCTTAAACTCATGCAGGGCATATGTGTGCAAGTGCCCAAGATCCTAGGAGGAGAATGGAGGAGAAGGGATTGTGGCTTGGCCATCCCCAGGGAGCGGTGTGTGTGATTTCTCACTTTCTCTCTCTCTTTTTCTTTGTTACTTAGCTTTTATTTCATAATCATAAACTTAACTTTGCAATTCAGTTAGATTTGGAGGGGAGTAAGGAAAATATGGAACCCAAAGAACTGCAGCGAGAGCACAGGTTACAGGACATAGCGAGCAGACGGGGTGGAGGGTACTCTCCTGAGCTACAGAAGGAATGCTCTGGTGGTTAAGAGAGAACAAGTCAAATTCATTAGCGCTGTCCCCAGTCAGCAATGGTGATCTCTTGCTGGCTTTGCCATTCTTGGACCCAAAGTGCTCCATGGCTTCCACGACATTCATGCCCTCTTTCACCTTGCCAAAGACCACATGCTTGCCCTCCAACCACTCAGTCTTGGCAGTGCAGATGAAAAACTGAGAACCGGGGCCGGCAAGTGGCGTGGTGGTTAAAGGCGCTGGACTCCCACATGGCCGACCACGGTTCAAGTCTCGGACCTGGTGGCTTCCTTTCTCACTTCCTCTCTCTCTCTCTCTCTCTCTCTCTCTGTGTCTCTCTGATCAAACTGGAAAATAATAATGATAATAATAATAAATAAATAAAGTTAAATAAAATAATTCTTCTTCTTTTTTTTTTTTTTTTTTTTTTTGGAGAGGTTTTTCGCTATAGGGCGCGTGCGCTCGCCAGACAGAGAGAGACATAGAAACAGAAAGCGAGAAATCACCCCCCAGGGGGGATGGTCACGCCGCAATCCCTTCTCCTCCATTCTCCTCTCGGGATCTTGGGCACGCACGCACACGCGCCCGGCGTGAGTTGTAAGCCACCGGGTCCGAGACGCGAACCGCGGTCGACTACGTGGGAGTCCAGCGACATAGCCATTACGCTAACTGCTGGTTCCCAATAAAATAATTCTTAAAAAAAAAAAAGAAAAAAAACAAAACAAAACAAAACTGAGAACCATTTGTTTTGGGTCCTTCATTTGCCATGGACAAGATACCAGGACCTGTATGTTTCAGGATAAAGTTCTCATCTTCAAATTTCTCACCGTAGATGGACTTGCCACCAGTACCGTTATGGTACTGGTAAGTAAGTCACCACCCTGGCACATAAACCCTGGAATAATTCTGTGAAAGCAGGAACCCTTATAACTAAATCCTTTCTCTCCAGTGCTCAAAGCACAAACGTTTTCTGCTGTCTTTGGAACTTTGTCTGCAAACAGCTCGAAGGAGACACGGCCCAAGGGCTCACCGTCAACAGCGATATCGAACAACACGGGGTTGACCGTGGTTGAGGGCGAGACACTCGGGCAGTGGCGTCTGCAAAGCCTCTCTCTGTCTTTCTGGTGAGTGCACCCACCCTATAGCAAAAACCTCTCAAAAAAAAAAAAAAAAAAAGTACTTCACAATCTGGCCTCTATTCCATCTCCTGCCACATCAGCTCCAACAGATGACAGTTCCCCCAAAATACCATATATTGGGAAGCAGCAGTTAGCGTAATGGCTATGTCACTGGAATCCCACGTAGTCGACCGCGGTTCGCGTCCTGGACCTGGTGGCTTAAATCTCACGCCGGGCGCGTGTGCATGCGTGCCCAAGATCCCGAGAAGAGAATGGAGAAGGGATTGTGGCGTGACCATCCCTGCTGGGGGGTGATTTCTCGCTTTCTGTCTCTATGTCTCTCTCTGTTTGTCTGGCGAGCGCACGCGCCCTATAGTGAAAACCTCTCAAAAAAAAAAAAAAAAAAAGCCATATATTTGTTTTTGCATTATTTTTAATTTAAAATGATCTATTATCCCAAATTTACTGAAGAGCACCAAAAGTAAAAATGCCATGCCATGTACCTATCTTACTCACAATGTCTTGTTTCCCAGAGATAAATCTATCCATCCGTAGGTTGCTGTGTGTATCTCTGTGCTTTTATATACAAGTATCCTTGCTGTTATTTTGGGGTTAAAAAGTAATGTTAATTGTATGACATGAGACATACTCTTTTGCAACTTGCATTTTTCATCCACACTGTTTCTGATATTGAGTTGGGTTCTTTTTAAATTTTTTGCCATAGGGTGCATGTGCTTACAGAGAGAAACCTAGACGGATAGAGCAAAAGTGAGAAATCATACCCTCAGGGAATGGCCATGCCACAATCCCATCTCCATTCACATCTCAGGATCCTGGACATGTACACACATGTGCCTGGCATGTTTTTTTCAAACTGCTGGGTCAGGTACTTCAGCTGTGTAGTTGGTCATATGGGAGTCTAGCACCTTAACCACTATGCCACCTGCTGTTCCAATATTGAGCTATTTTTATGGTTAATTTTATATGTTAACTTGACTGGGTCATAGGGTGTCCCGACATTGGTAAACATTACTCTGGGTATGTCTGTAAGGGTATTTCTGGATCAGATTAACATCTGGATTAGTATACTGAATAAAGCAGATGTGAATGGGCCTCATCCAATCCATTGAAGGTCTCAACAAAACAAAAAGTTTAATTAAGGGGCAATTCTTTTTTTTTTTTTTTTTTTTTTTTTTTTTTGCTATAGGGCACGTGCTCTCACCAGAAAGATAGAAAGCAACGTAGCCTTATGCTATCTGCTGGTCCCAATGAAGGGGGAATTCTGTTTTTGAGTTGGGACAATGGTCTTGTGCCTTCTGACTTGGACTAGAATTTACAACATGGCCTTCCAAGATCTCAGGTCTTTCGACATTGGCTCTCCTGGGTCTCCAGCTTGCCCATTACAGATCCTGAAACTTCTCAGCGTCCGTAACTGCAGAAGCCAATTCCTTATAATAAATCTCTCTATGTATATTCCTATTGGTTCTCTTTCTCTGGAGAACCTAGATTAATACAGCCATATGGATAGAAAAACAGTTCATTTAATTGCTCTGTAATATCCCACTGAATGAAAAAATCAATTTATTCAATTTCCTTTGTGCAGGATCACTGGGTTGTCTCCACATTTTTTATTATAAACAGCAACACAATGAGTAGCTTTGTGATTTTTGGCACATATGCACATTTCTCCAAAAGGAATTATTACTTATAGTTTTACTAGTTGCTCTTTCAAAGTGATTGTCAATTTCACTTTCATTAGCATTTCTTGCCAGCCCCTCTCTCTTTTTCTATCTGTTGTTGTGAAATGGAATCTATTAATTTACATATCATTGATTCTCAGTAAAGTTGAACATCTTTTTTTTTTTTTTTTTACGAGAGAGATTTTTGCTCTAGGGCTCGTGTGCTCGCCTGAGAGACAGACAGAAAGCAAGAAATCACCCCCTGGGTGACCATGCCGCAATCCCTTCTTCTTCAGTTCTCCTCTAGGGTTCTTGGGCATGTACTCACACACATCCTGCATAAGTTTGAAGACACTAAGTCCGGGGCTCTAACTGCAGTTGACTGTGGGAGTTCAGCAATGTAACCATCACGCCACCTGCTGGTCCTGAACATCTTTTTACCAATTCATTTGCTATTAGTATATTCATTCTATGGGAATTTCCTATTAGTATCCTTTGCTCCCCATCCCCCCCTTTTTTAATTGGGCTGTCTTCCTTTATTAAAAAAATTAGTAGGTGGTTCCTTATGTATTTTGTGTGTGTTTATCACACACCACACACACACAATGCACTAGTGTCCTATTGGTCATGTGTTGCAGGTTTGACTGAACCAGATCTTTTGAGAGGCGGGGCAGTATTAGTTCTATGTTGTCTGCACCATCATATAAATGTCTTTCTGAAATAGCCCCATCGATAACTGATCCGAAATAAATTTTTATCTAAGTTCTTACTTTGGGATGGGGTGGAAAATGGTGATGTTTCTCAGACCACATAGGAAGTGTATACATTTCATTTCTCTAATTCGCATGAGGTACAAGCCCAGGATTTAGAACTCTTGAGACTCCTCTTTTCTTTTTTTGCCAGCTGAGTAGGTTTTTGATAGATTCCCTCCTTTCACTAAGGCTATTGCTCTTTCAGGTCTTAGTATGGTTCCTACATGGAGCCAGCCTCATCTCTTGTCAGTGTTAAAACCCAGTCCTTGGGGTTGACAGGTGGCGTGGTGGTTAAGGCACTGGACTCCCACATGGCCTACTACTGTTTGAGTCCTGGGCCTGGCAACTTGCTTCTCATTCCACTCCCTTCTGTCTCTCTCTAGTCAAATTAAAAAATAATAATAAAATCAAACAAATAATTCTTTACACACAAAAAAAAGCCCAAGTCCTTAGAGTTATGTTTAGCCAACTGCATGGTTTAAGTCCCAGATCCAGCAGCTTGAGAAAAACTGGGTGCACGTGAGTGTGTACGCACACCCAAAGTCCCCAAAGGAAGGGAAAGATGGAGGAGAAGGGATTACACCTCCCAGAGAAGGTGTTTTCCACTTTCCCTCTCTGTCTCTCTGGTGAGTATATGTATCCTCTGGCAAAAAAATAAAATAAATAATAAACTTTAAAAAAATCAAGACAATGGGTTTGGCTCATTAGCTGTTTGACTTTAGGCATATTAGCCTCTTGCTTCCTCATGTTTATCATAAATAAGTGTTTAACGCAGTGTATATATGAAAAGTTATATGTTAGCTATTATTACTTTTATTATCATACCTCTCGGTTGTGGTATAATAATAAAAGTAATAATTTTTGTCAGATTAACTCTGCCAACTAACCCAGAATGTATTAACAAAGCAATTGTTCAATTTTTTTTTTTTGTTGTTATAGGGCGTGTATACTCGCCAGACAGACAGAGAGAGACAGAGACACGGAAAGCGAGAAATCACCCCCCGGGGGTACGGCCCCACCACAATCCCTTCTCCATTCTCCTCTCGGGATCCTGGGCACGCACGCACATGCGCCCAGTGTGAGTTTTAAGCCACCAGGTCTGGGACGTGAACCACGGTCGACTACATGGGAGTCCAGTGACATAGCCATTACGCTAACTGCTCATCCCCAATTGTTCAAATTTTAAAAGGCAAAATACGTATCTTAGGATCAGATGGTGGCACAGCAGGAAAACACTAAACCCTGTGAGGTTGACCCATGAGAGAAGGTACACAGTTAATGCCTGGGACCTCCCTGAGTATGCTGGGCATGCAGGTGATCTTGGGCTGGCTGAAACTTGGGGTAGATCATGGCTCCAAGACATTGTTGGGGGTGCTGTCTTCTGTCTCTCTTGTTCATGGCAGAAATAAATAAAATAAACCTTACAAAACTTAACTTGGGCTTTGGGGCCAGTAGGTGGCATAGTGGTTATGGCGCTGGACTCCCACATGACCAACTGTGGTTCAAGTCTCGGACCTGGTGGCTTGCTTTCTCACTTTCCCTTTTTGTCTCTCTCGATGAATAACAAAATAAAGTTAAATAATTTTTTAAAAAGTGAGAAAAAACTTAATTTGGCTTTCAAAAGCATTTTCATTCATATTTTACAATGACTATGGGACCAGTAGTTGGTGTAACGGCTATGACGCTGGACTCCCACATAGTCGACTGTGGTTTGAGTCCTGGATCCAGTGGCTTAAATTCACGTCGGACACATGTGCGTGTGTGCCCAAGATCCCGAGAGGAGAATGGAGAAGGGATTGTGGTGTGGCCATCCTCCCTGGGGTGATTTCTCACTTTCTGTCTCTCTGTCTCCTGTCTCTCTGTCTTTCTGGCGAGCACACACACCCTATAGCAAAAAAACTCAAAAAAACAATAACAACAACAAAAAAACAAAACAATGACTAGTCTATTCAACAATATGGCACGTTGAAGAACTAATTGTAAGACCTTACTTTTAGTACTCCTCATGGGCTCTGAGCAAATGACTCATGTAGAGCCCAGCCACAGTGATGTAGGTGGTATAGCTCTGCATGATGCTGGAGCAACTTAGGAGGTCTGGGTTCAGGTCCTGGATCAACCTGAATACACCTGAAGTGCCTGCTGTCCTGGCTGGCTGGAGGTTTCAGGGAGGACTGTGGTATGGTAAGACCCTGCATGGGGTCCCTGTCTCTCTCTCTCACTAGGTTAAAAAAAAAAACCCAAATTGTAAAAGCTTAAGGAAAAAAAAAAAAAAAAAAAAAACTACTTAGAATTTAATTTTCCCATGCTTCACAGTAAGTCTTTTTAAAATCCAGTCTCTTAGTAATGTAAGTGTACTAGGGTCAATATCTCTAATGTCAATGAATATCAAGTGAGTTTCTGATTCTTATTAGAATAACAACTTATTTCTAACCATTTTCACCCATCTCCCTGACATGAAGCTCTTCATATGTTGTTTTTTTTTTTTTTTCCCCCACATGTTTTAATGTATATTTAGAGCATCTGGAAATATTTTGATAACCTGAATATTCACTAAATGGAAAATTTTCTGAGAGATGAATACTATACTTGGTAATTTTGCCAAGACCTAAACTTGAGTAAAATCTGGATTAGGATGACTTTCTCCATGAACTAAAAGAGGAAACAGAACTAAAAGAGAAACATCTGTTCAGGCTCACTTATCACAACCTTAAAATGTTAACTGGCAATCTCTACATTGAATAAAACAGGAAACAACAGATATCTAGTAAAAGTTGCCTTAGCTTTTCAACCAAGGCCTTTGTTGTTTTCACTATATACATGCTTTTACCTGCTCACCCACTATACATGTTTAATTTTCTTCTTAAAACATAAAGCCCTGGGTCAGCTGGTGGCATGATGGAGGCTGGATCCCATGTGGGTGATTGTGCTGTTTGAATCGTGGGCCTGGAAGCTTGAAAAACATGCCAGACATCTGTGTGCGTGCATGTCCAAAATTCTGAGAGAAGAATGGAGGATAGCGGATTGTGGTGGGATTGTTCCCCATGGAGGGTGCTTTTTAGTCTCTGAGAGCGCACACCCTCTGGGAAATTAAAACAAAGCATAAAGCTCTAAAATGTAGGCACACTGGCTGACTCTTCCCAGCATATGCAAAAAGGAAAATCTGGGGGCCAGCGGGTGGTATAGTGATTAAGGCGCAGGACTCCCACGTGGCCAACTGTGGTTCCTCCCGGACCTGGTGGTTTGAAGCTCGTGCTGGATATGTGCACGTGCCCAAGATTCCCACGTGCCCACGATTCCAGGAGAATGAAGGAGAAGGGAAGGGATTGCGATGTGGCCATCCCCACTGGAAGGTGATTTTGTGCTTTCGGTTTCTGGTGAGTGCACATGCCCTAGAGCAAAAAATCTCTCAAAAGAGAAAAAATTGGGGGTCCAGGGCTTCCTGAATCAGAGTCACTAAAGAGGTTGAGACACTAGAGGAGGGTTGAAGCATTTTTAATCACATAAGAGTAAACAACAGTATAAAAACCATCAACAGCTCACCCAGTCAGTGGCTGTTGTCCTCCGGCCCTCAGCTCCTCCCCTCCCGCCCTCCCTACGTACCGTTGAGTAAAGAGCAGGGTATCAGCAGCTGTCCCTGTCACTATCAGGAGGTAGGAAGGGGGTCTAGCTAGGGACTATAGCAATCCTGGCCATCTATCCATGTTCTCTGTTTCTATACAACTTCATGTGAAATATTCCAGCTCCAAAAGAGGAACAGTGCAGAAACCTGGACCTGAACTTGGCTGCTGCATTCAGATGGTCCAGGGCAACAAGAGAGGATAGTCTGGAGCCAGCATAATTCAAGGTGCAGCCAAGTCTGGGACTGAGGTGGTTCAAAGGGGACAACGCCCTAGTACAGAATTGTGCCCCAACCCAGGCCAAGAAACTCATGCATATGCACAAATGCACACCCACAAGTACACGTGTACACACACACACACACACACACACACACACATAGAGCAAATAATATTACTGAAAGGACCTGGAGGCTATTAAATACAAAACGGCAAAGTTTTTTTAAAAAAGTGAAAATATTTGCTTCTTTGATTCTCAGTGCCCTGTAGGCCCCCCTAGTCATACAAGTGTAGACGTGGTGAGGTCCAAGGGAATAGGTTGTCAGTGGCCCTGTAAGTCCACATACGCTCAAGTCCCCATACCAAGCCCTTTACTGTTCGGCCCAGTAGTTGCCTCCCATGTGACCATTCAACCGGTTGGCACCATTGCTGGAGTTGTTGCCACAAGGGCTTTTTGTGCAAGCAGTCACGTCTTCGTCCTCTGAGCTGCTTTCCACATCACTGCGATCATCCTTAGACACCTGGATGGCATGGGACCAAAGGGAGGAATGAGGACACAAGTTTTCCAGAGAGAATGCCAAGACAGACTAAGCCCACGGAGCCCATGTTTGGACACTGTTTCCAACCTGGTCTACTTTCTGCTGATGCCCGACTCAGCAATACTTGGACCATGGCTGCTACTGTGAATATCTTTTGCCTGCTTTCTGGTTTTCTCTCATCCTCTGATTTTGTTCTCTATGGAACACATGGTGCTTTGGTTATCTTTGAGGAACAGCCTAAGAGAACCAACATCATTCACTGAGACCTGGTTTAGGTTTGAGGGAACTCTAGATACCCTTTTTTCTCTTCCACCTCAAAAAACAGGTGGAAGAACAATATAAATAATACACATGCCTGTGTCTTTCTGATGACTATAGCAAGTAAAAAATAAATAAATAAAATAAAATAAATAATAATTAAAAACAAAAACAAAAACTGAAGCTGCAGGGAAGGCGTGGGTTCAGGCCTAAGGTGACCTGGCCATGCTCGTTGCGCCTACACATGAAAGTGAACCTGGCTGGGGGGCTGGTGGGAGGATCATGGCTTGGTAAGGCTCAGGATGCCTATCTTCTCCCTTTCTGCCCCAAGAAATAAACAAACAAACTTAAAAAAAAAGAAAAAAAGTAAATGAGAAATCGGATAAAAAGAAACAAAGCTATAATTACTGTGCCAAGGAGGTGTTGTTCTGGATTAGCTCTGTGGTTTTATAGTTAATTATAGTTGTTGACCTCTGAACCCAGATAACTAAATGACTATCTGATCTTTAGGAAATTTCCACCACAGGGTAGAGTGCCTCTAGATTTGAGGTAAAGGGAGGGTCAAAAAGAGGGAGACAAAAAAAAAAAAAAAGTAGACTCAACTCTTGCCTCAATTTTGGAAAAGAATCTGGCAACTTCAGCTCCAGTTCACAATAGCCCCACAAGGTCAGGAGAGGTCGTACTCTGAGACGAACACAGGGGAACAGGAAAGAGAGCAGGAAGGAAGAGAAATACATTCAGACAGACATGCTTCTCTGAGTACTAGAAGCGGACTTACATGCAAGAGATGAAACTGTCCAGCTCCCACCAGGCATAGAAAAAAGGAAGGAGGTGAGAAAAGAGTGAAGAGTACAGAGTCTGGATCTAATCCTTCCTGGATAGGTCACCTGGTCAGGAAAGAAAAGCAGGGGAGAACAGAGATGTCCAGTAGCTATGGCAAGATGCATGGGCACGCTGAGCAAGTTCTGAAACCAACTGCAGCCATAGAACAATGACATAAGACATTATAGATGCCTAGATCACATCCCATCCATCTGTCCTAGCTCACACCTCCTCTTGGGATTCTGTATTACTTTTTTTGGAGAGGTTTTTGCTATAGGGCGTGTGTACTCGCCAGAAAGACAGAGACAGAAAGCGAGAAATCACCCCCTGGGGGGATAGCCACGCTGTAATCCCTGCTCCATTCTCCTTTCAGGTTCTTGGGCATGCGCGCACACGTGCCCGGTGTGAGATTAAGCCACCAGGTCTGGGACTTGAACAACGGTCGACTACATGGAAGTCCAGCGACATAGCCATTATGCCAACTGTTGGTCCTGGGATTCTGTATTACTAAAGGCTGGAATTCCTGGCTTTTGGGTTAACAACAGTTTGATGGCTTCAGAAATTACAAAATTTAATTATGAATTTTATTATTTAATGGCACCTTTCTTTGTGCTTTTGGGCTCTTAGTCCAAAAAGATGGGCATTGGAAACACTAAATATCCACTCACTTAGGATTCTTGCCTCACACAACCATAAGTGAAGCAGTACTTACTTCCTTATGGAAACATATCTTTTTTTTTTTTTTTTTTTTTTAAAGTTTTTGCTATAGGGCAATGTGCTTGCCAGAGAAAGAGATGGGGAGAAAGAACACTGAGAAATCACTCCCCAGTGGAGATGGTCATGCCACATCCCTTCTCCTCAGTCTCTTGAGATTTTGGGCACATACACATATACAAACCTGGCGTGAGTTTCAAGCTACAGGGTCTAGGACTCAAACCATGCAGTTGGCCATGTGGGATCCAGCACCTTAACCTTCAGGCTACCTACTGGCTCCATAAACATACCTTGAATATTCTAGCATGGTGGTCTTGGGTGGCTTGTGAACTACCACACCACTCCTGGGCAACATAGCAATTTGTTTTTTTATAGCTTATATCTTGGGACTCTGCAAAAAATTTCCTTTGGGGGAAAAAGCTCTCATGCTAAAAACAAAACTATGAAATCCACTGAAGTAGGTAGGTCAGCAGTAGGAAATGGTTGAGGCCATTTCTAAAATTCTTAACTACTCGTTCTTTAACAAAAGTCATTCTTAAGAGAAAGACGGTAAATCCTTGTGCATCTAAACCACATCTTAAAAGGCTAAACATTCACAGAGAAAGCAAACGCTCTAGGCATTTATTTGGTCTTCTTGTATAGACGGGACTCACTAGGCTAGATGGAGAGAGAAGATCTGTTTAGTAATTCCACTCTTCCCTCACAGCCCAAAGAGAGAAGCCATTTTCATTCTCACCTTTCCCCGGATCAAGGCTTTGAAAGCAATTCGTGCAATTAGGTAGGACCAGATGACATGCAAAACCTGCAGGATCAGGAGAAGGCCATTGAAAAGCCACCAGGAAGGGTAGGGCCCAATCATCTCCCAACTCTCGAAGAGGGTGGTATTCAGAATCCTAGAAGAGGAAGACCGAGAGTCAGGTTCTAGAGTAAAAACCAGGCAGACCACCAGGGCGTGGTGGTGTATGCTTGCAATCCCAGTTACTCAAGAGACTATGGGGCCTCAGTCTCGAGCTGTAGCTGGCCGCCGTGCGTACGCGCTCCGGGATCTTCAGTGCTCGCGGCCGCCATCAACGTCGCTGGAGTTTCTCAAGACTCATCTGCGCCACCCACCCGCCACACACTCTGCCATCGTAAGCCGCCATCATGGTGAAGCTCGCTAAGGCTGGTAAAAATCAAGGTGACCCCCCAAAAATGGCTCCTCCTCCAAAGGAGGTAGAAGACGACAGTGAAGATGAGGAAATGTCAGAAGATGAAGAAGATGATAGCAGTGGAGAAGAGGTTATCATCCCTCAGAAAAAAGGTAAAAAGGCTGCCACAACTCCAGCAAAGAAGGTGGTAGTTTCTCCAACAAAAAAGGTTGCAGTTGCTACACCTGCCAAGAAAGCAGCAGTCACCCCAGGCAAAAAGGCAGCTGCCATACCGTCTGAGAAGACCGTTACACCAGACAAAGCTGTCACAGCACCTGGCAAGAAGGGAGCCACGCCAGGCAAAGCGTTGGTAGCAACTCCTGGTAAGAAAGGAGCTGCCACTGCAGCCAAGGGGGCAAAGAATGGCAAGAATGCCAAGAAGGAAGACAGTGACGAGGAGGAAGAAGATGACAGTGAGGAAGAAGATGAGGACGAGGATGAAGATGAGGATGAATTTGAGCCAGCAGTGATGAAAGCAGCAGCTGCCGCCCCAGCCTCAGAGGAGGAGGATGAGGATGATGAGGAGGAAGATGATGAGGATGAGGGGGAAGATGAGGATGAGGAAGATGAGTCTGAAGAAGCAGCTATGGAAACCATAGCAGCCAAAGGAAAGAAAGCTCCTGCAAAAGCTGCACCTGTCAAAGCCAAGACCGTGGCTGAAGATAAAGATGAAGAGGATGATGAGGATGAGGATGATGAGGAAGATGAGGACGATGATGATGAAGACGATGAGGATGAGGAAGATGAGGAGGAAGAAGAGCCTGTCAAAGAAGTTCCTGGAAAACGAAAGAAGGAAATGACCAAACAGAAAGCAGCTCCTGAGGCCAAGAAACAGAAGGTGGAAGCCACAGAACCAACTACATCCTTTCATCTGTTTGTTGGAAACCTGAACAATAACAAATCTATTCCTGAATTAAAAACTGGTATTAGTGATGTTTTTGCTAAAAATGATCTTGCTGTCGGCTGTCGTGGATGTCAGAATCGGGACATCTAGGAAGTTTGGCTATGTTGACTTTGAATCTGCTGAAGATCTAGAAAAAGCTTTGGAACTCACCGGTTTAAAAGTCTTTGGCAATGAAATTAAACTGGAGAAACCAAAAGGAAAAGATAATAAGGAAGATCGAGATGCAAGAACACTTTTGGCCAAAAATCTCCCCTACAAAGTCACTCAAGATGAATTAAAAGAAGTATTTGAAGATGCCATGGAGATCAGAATAATCAGCAAAGATGGAAAAAGTAAAGGGATTGCCTATATTGAATTTAAGACAGAAGCTGATGCAGAGAAAACCTCTGAAGAAAAGCAGGGAACAGAGATTGAAGGGCGGTCTATTTCTCTATACTACACTGGAGAGAAAGGTCAAAATCAAGACTACAGAGGTGGAAAGAATAGCACTTGGAGTGGTGAATCAAAAACTCTGGTTTTGAACAACCTCTCCTACAATGCAACTGAAGAAACGCTTCAGGAAGTATTTGAGAAGGCAACTTTTATCAAAGTGCCTCAGAGCCAAAATGGCAAATCTAAAGGGTATGCGTTTATAGAATTTGCTTCATTTGAAGACGCTAAAGAAGCTTTAAATTCCTGTAATAAAAGGGAAATTGAAGGCAGAGCAATCAGGTTGGAGCTGCAAGGACCCAGGGGATCACCTAATGTAAGAAGTCAGCCCTCCAAAACTCTGTTTGTCAAAGGTCTGTCTGAGGATACCACCGAAGAGACATTAAAGGAGTCTTTTGACAGCTCTGTTCGTGCAAGGATAGTCACTGACCGGGAAACAGGATCCTCCAAAGGGTTTGGTTTTGTAGACTTCAACAGTGAAGAAGATGCCAAAGCTGCCAAGGAAGCCATGGAAGATGGTGAAATTGATGGAAACAAAGTTACCTTGGACTGGGCCAAGCCTAAGGGTGAAGGTGGCTTCGGGGGTTGAGGTGGAGGCAGAGGAGGCTTTGGAGGCAGAGGAGGCAGAGGTGGATTTGGTGGCAGAGGTTGAGGAGGCTTTGGAGGGCGGGGTGGCTTCCGAGGAGGCAGAGGAGGAGGAGGAGACCACAAGCCACAAGGAAAGAAGACGAAGTTTGAATAGTTTCTCTGTCCCTCTGTCTTCCCTCTTCCATTTAAAAGAAAGGACTGTGGGGTACTCTGTTACCTGATCACTGACAGAGCCTTCTGAGGACATTCCAAGACATTGTGCAGTCAGTCCTGTGGTCTACTTGGAAAGCCGTAGAAATAATGTTTCAAGGGAGATACTCTTGTGGGTTTTGACTGGATATTCATAAAAACTTTTTAAAGAGAGGAGCGATAGAGCTAACCCTTATCTGTAACTTTTGAATTTATATTGTTTCATCCCATGTACAAAACCATTTTTTTCCTACAAAGAGTTTTTTTTTTTTTTTTTTTTTTTTTTTTTTTTTTTTTTTTTTTTTTTTTTGCGTTGGGCAATTGTAAAGGAAAGCAGAATGTTTTATCGTGATTTTTGCTTCGATGACTTTAGGACAAATTTAAAAAAGGCCTAAACTCTGGAGGAAAAAAAAAAAAAAGAGAGACTATGGCAGGAGCATTGAAGTCAGCCTGGGCAACACAGTGAGACCCTGTCTCAAAACAAAAACAACACAAACAATCCTAGGCAGACAGGGATCATTCTGATACAAAGCCCTGTGTGTTTCCTCCCTACACTTTGTATCAGTTAAAGTTCCAGGGATATTCATCTGCAATGAGAGTGTAATAAAGAAAGAGAGAAGCCTTCTTTTTTTTATTGGAGAGGTTTTTGCTTATAGGGTGCGTGCACTCGCCAGAAAGAGAGAAACAGAGATACAGAAAACAAGAAATCACCCCCCGGGGGATGGCCATGCTACAATCCCTTCTCCTCCATTCTTCCCTCGGGATCTTGGGCGGGCACGCACGCACATGCGCCCGGCGTGAGTTTAAGCCACCAGGTCTGGGACTCGAACTGCGGTCGACTACATGGGAGTTCAGCGACAT
The DNA here is from genome assembly GCA_026018925.1 of Tupaia tana. NCBI lineage: Eukaryota > Metazoa > Chordata > Mammalia > Scandentia > Tupaiidae > Tupaia > Tupaia tana. The sequence continues at coordinate 154,091,755 of JAKSZU010000006.1, forward strand.
AGCTATAACACTAACTGCTGGTCCCAGAAAGAGAGAAGCCTTCTGCTAGGGGAAGAAATACAAATCTTGGGAACTGATGGACTAAATCACATCATTAATCATGTGCAATATGCAGAGATTCACAAAACTGAGACAGCAATAGGATTATAATCCTAGGAATGACTCAGATTCTCAGCACACTCCCGCAGACAAAGCAAAATCCCTAATTCACAGAGCCAGTGACTTTATACCATCAAGTAGGGAGTGTAGAAGTGAAAGGGGTATGTGTGTGGCAGAAGGTCAGAGTAGGGAAGAGGGTACAGGGCAGGAGCACAGCAAGCAAGAAAGGCCTGAGAATTCTATAATTCTGTACAAGTGAAGGCAGAGGAATTTCTTAGACATAAAAATGAGAACAGTTCCTCAGAGATGAGCCAGGAAAGCCAGAAGCCAAGTGAGCTGGATACTCTGGGTCTGGATCACACCTCGTTAGAGTCACTGCATAAGGCATCTGAGGTCCTGTTAGAGTCCATAAAGGGGCAGCTGTGGCCAAGGTAAAAGCTGGACAATAGGATTCTTGGTGTTCTATGGCAAAAATAGAATGGAATGGAATAGAAAAATGGAATTGGCAAAAATAAAGCTGGCCAAAGGTATCATCGGCTACATACCTATCGGAGCTTTGCAGCCCTAGCACTTACCAGAAAGGATAGATCCCTAGACGAGTGACCACAAAGACAGCACTGAAGATCACGAAAAGGGTGTCACAGAGCCGCTGATACTTGGCATAATTGGCTAGCTTGGCCGCCTGGAGAAAGGGAGATAAGAATTGAGTTGGAGAGGAAGTTCTGCCACAGGAGAGAAAGAGGAATGAGGAGGAAAGAGAAGTTGGGTTCTTACCTCCAGCAAAAAGTCTGAGGCATCATGTAGACACATGACCAGAGTTCCCACCCGGACCATGTTGTTGACGTAGGAGAAGGTGATAAGCCCAATGGTGGCCAAGTGATGCACAAACATAAGGAGGAAGTCCTAAGAGGAATGGTAATAGAAGAGGCGGGTGAAGGCGAGGCCGGAGAAAAGCTAGCTAAGCCAGTGTCCTGCACTAGTCTCCGAAGATCTGACTCCACCCTACTGGTTTTATTCTGCTGGACTCCCCCTGAGGGAGCTGCCTGGCATTTAACCCAATACTCTACGTCAGTCAGTGGTCCATGGTCTGGTAATATAGCGCAAAGTAAATAAAAGCAGTTGTCTAGAATGTGGAGCGCATGAATGCTGAGCTGACACTTAGGAACAGTTTCTCAGGTGGCAGTGGAATATATAAGCCTTAGAGATTGCTGCGATTCTTTTTCGTTTGTTTGTTTTAATTTTTGCCAGAAGATATGTGTGCTGGGTGGGGGGGGATAGGTAGAGGGACGAGAGAGATAGAAAGTACCCTTTGTGGGGAATGGTCACACTATAATCCCCTCTTCCTCCCTTCCTTCTTCCCTCCCGCCCTCCCTCCCTCTCTCTCTCTCTCTCTCTCTCTCTCTCTTTCTTCAGTTTTTGCCATAGGGCTTATCCATTCCCCAAGGAGAGAGAGGGAAATTGAGGAATTATCCCCCCAGGGGGATGGCCACGCTACAAACCCTTTTCCCTTCCCTCCCTTTCTTCTTTTTCTTTTTTTCTTTCTTCTTTTTCTTTTTTTCCTTCTTTCTTCTCTCTCTTCTCTCTCTCTTTACCTCTCTCTCTCTTTAATTTGACCAGAGAGGGACAGAGAGAGAGAGAGAAAGTGAGAAAGCAAGCTGCCAGGCCTGGGACTTGAATTGCTGCCAGCCATGTGGGAGTCCAGAGCCCTTAACCATCACGCCACCTGCTGGCCCACCGAGCATGTTTTTCAAACCACGAGTCTGAGACTTGAACTACATAACTGGCCATGGCCATGTAGAAACCACTGTACCATGGGCTGGTCCTATTCCTGAGATTCTTTTATTTATTTATTTTTTTAGAGAGAGGGGGAATGGCCACACTGTAATCCCTTCTCCTCCAGTTTCCTCCAGGGATTTTGGGCATGTATGCAACACATGCCCGGTGTGAGGTTTTTTTTCTTTTTTGAGAGGTTTTTGCTATAGGGTGCATGCGCTTGCCAGAAAGACAGAGATAGACAGAGAGACAGAAAGCGAGAAATCTCCCCTAAGGGGAGATGGCCACACAGCAATCCTTCTCCATTTTCCTCTTGAGATCTTGGATATACACGTACACGCGCCTGGCGTGAGTTTAAGCCACCGGGTCTGGGACTCAAACCATGGTTGACTATATGGGAGTCCAGTGACATAGCCATTACGCCATCTGCTGGCTCTCCCAGTGTAAGTTTTAAGTCGCTGGATCCGGGACTCAAACCTCAGTTAACTACGTGGGAGTGCAGCAACATAACCATTATTCCATCTGCTGGTCCCCCTATTCCTGAGACTCTAAAGCTCTTCTGGCTTTTCTTTACAAGTTTATCAAATTTTTTCATGATAGAAAGTACATGTATGTGCTTGAAGTGGGGAGAGAAAGAAAGAAGTGCCCCTGATAGTGTCTCATTATGCTATGACGCTCTTTTCCCAGCCCTCCAGCTCATAAGGACCCTGGGCACATGTGCCTGGTACATTTTCAGGCCAACCCACTTGGATCCAAATCGCTGTTAACCAAGTAGTTTCCAGCATTGCTATTTAGTTCACCACTGACTGCATGTGCCCTTTTCTGCTTTAATGAAAGAAATTTCAGCCAAAGGGAACTAAGTGAAAGGAGAGGTTTCAGCCAGCAGGTGGCATAGTGACTAAGGCACTGGATCCCACATGGCCAGCTCCATGGTTTGAGTTCCAGATCTGGTGACCTGAGAAACATACAAGGCATGTGTACATGAATGCCAAAATCTCAAGAGGAGAATGGAGGAGAAGGGACTGCAGTATGGCCATCTCCTATGGGGAGTGATTTCTCACTTTCTCTCTTTATGGTTTGTACATGTACCCTATGGCAAAAATCTAAAAAAAAAAAAAAAAAAAAAAAAAAAAGATGAGGTTTGTGGAGGGGCACAAAGCTAAACTCTTCCCCAAGGTTTCAAAGAAAGGCACAGTAGCTCAGGAATTAATCTTTATCTCAAGTATCTCCTGCTTACAGATTTAAGGCTCCAATTTCTTCTCAGGGTCAAATGTCAAGGATAGACCCAGAGAAATAGCTAAATACTTATGTATGAAGTATTTTTCAGCCCAATGAGGAACAGACAATGGAGGAAGGCAAGTGAATTAGGTCAGGAAACAAGGATGAAAATCTGTGTTCTCTACATAGATATAATGGTACCAATGGTGTTCTACTGGGTCATTGGAAAAGTCATGACACATTTTTACATAAGTTCCTATGTTAGACAACAGTAACAACCCAGATTAGTTTCATTCCATTTCCACAAATGCTAACCCTGGTTTTGCTCATGAAAGGTGACTAAAAGTTAGTAATAGATTAGGACTAGAGTTACTGAATCTACATTATGTCAGGTGGACACCAGTGAAAAGGTTTAGATTCTGTCCTTCTTTTTTTTTTTTTTTTGGAGAGGTTTTCGCTATAGGGTGCATGCGCTCACCAGACAGACAGAGGCCGAGAGACAGAAAGCGAGAAATCACCCCCCAGGGGGGATGGTCACGCCACAATCCCTTCTCCTCCATTCTCCTCTTGGATCTTGGGCACGCACGCAAACGCGCCCGGCGTAAGTTTTAAGCCACCGGGTCCAGGACGCGAACTGCAGTCAACTACGTGGGAGTCCAGCGACATAGCCATTACTCTAACTGCTGGTTCCCAGATTCTGCCCTTCTTACGTAAAACTTAAGTCATTTCTTGGGCCAGTCCACGGCCTTATGGTTACAGGACCTGGATCCCACATGGCCAACTGAGCAATGCAAGTCCTGGACCTGGTGGCTTTCCTGGTGGAAAACACATTGAGCCATATGCATGTGTGCCCCAAATCCCAACAGTGGGAAGAAATGAAGAAAGGATCACAGAGTTATCATGACCCACTGGAGGATGCTTTCCTCTCTCTCTGGCAATTTTTTCAAAAAATTTTTAAACTTAATTTTACTTATTATTACTTAATTTGCTATAGGACACATGCACCAGAGAGTGAGAGAAAGTGAGAAAGCAAGGAGCTAGGACTGGGACTTGACCCGCAGTCAGCCATGTGGGAGTCCAACACCTTAACCACTACACTACCTGCTGGCCAAAAAAAAAAAAAATCAATAAATTGGGGCCAGCAGGTGGCATGGAAGTTAAAGCTGCCAGATCCCATATGGTTGGCTAAATAGTTTGAACCCCAGGCTTGGTGACTTGAAAATTATGCTGCAGGGGTTGAGGGGTGGGGTGGGGGTGGGCAACAAATTGCATAGACGTTATGTGACTGGACTCCCACATGGTCGACAAAGGTTCAAGTCCTGGACTTGGAGGCTTGAAACTCATGTCGGGCATGTGTGCGTGTATGCCCAAGATCCTAGAAGGAGAATGGAGGAGAAGGGATTATAATGTGGTCATTCCCCTGGGGAGTGATTTCTCACTTTCTATCTCCCTGTCTCTGTCTATTTGGCAAGCACATACACCCTATAGCAAACAATCTCTCTACAAAAGAATAAATAAATAAATAAATAAATAAATAAATAAATAAATAAATAAATAAATAAATAAACTTGAGTCATTTTCAACTCTATCACTATGTGGGTAAGTCAACCCACTTCTCAGAATCTTTGTTTCCTAAACAAAAGCAGGAAGAGTATAAACTGTATCATCTAAAAGTCCTTCCAGTTGACATTCTTTGGCTAAGTGGGTAACCAAAAAAGGGAGAACAGAGAGAGCCAGGGTTCCAAATGCCATACAAAAGCCAGACCCAGCTTTTCTACAATCAGGCCTTTTCCTGAATCAAGTCTTGATATTCTCATGTTCTGACTAGTTTCCTGAGTTTTAAATTTATAAGAACCTTGGAGAAGAATAAGCAATAGAGTGTGCGTCTTAGCTGATTAACTGTTCTCAACATAAGCTGCCCTAAATGTCTTAAATATACTTCATCGTTAGTTTAAGTCTCATTTTTCCGGAACATTATAGTAATGGTAGCTGCCAGAATGGAGGATGCAATAAGTTAAGGAGTTGAGGGAGCCAATGTCCTTACCTTTCTTTTAATGTCTGTAAACTGAGAAAACATAAGAGACCAATAGAAGGCCAATTCCATGATATAATAGTAATAGAGCCCACTTGAGAGAGGCTGGAAGAGAGAAGAAGTAGTTAGAATACCAGTTAGTGAAAGGTACTTCTGTCCCAGCAACTTTCTTTGTCTTGGAGGACCACCACCCCAAATTATTAAGACATCTTTCATCCCCATCATCTCCCAAGATCTGCAATAGCTAACATACTTTGGATTGGATTAAACCTTTTCCTTTTGTCCCTCCATATATATATCTTCTGTTCTCATCTTTTAGAGATGAAATAGGTTAATTAATAGATATTATGGCACAATCAAATCAGTCTGTCTAGAATTCTGGACAATTAGTGCTTTTTACAAGATGAAACACACACAGGCCTGCCCCTTCCACCCCTTTAACAGTTCCCTGACATTTTTCTAGTGTATATTGGAACCAAGACACTCTTAAGTGGATTCCAAGATGTCCTTGGTACAAAAGGCCACCTGAACCAGCGCCTCATTAAGTGCCAGAAAACTGCTTTCTTTCCAGCCCAGTAACTGTGAATATAATGGGGAACTTGGACCAAAAAGCTCACTGGAGTTCACTGCTATGGTAGGGGTGGGAAGCAGAAATAGATGCTATGAATAGATGACTGAGAGGGGCTCAGCCCCTACTACCTCAAGAATACCAAGGAAATGTGCCATTTGTCCTGGAACTGGCACTCTACTCTTAGCACGCCATCTTACACATCCGGGGCTACTATCCTGAACAGCTCCTACCTGATATGGGTAGCTATGCCAGCACTGTCGGGTGTCCCAGAACCAAGGTGCCTAAGAGGAAACAAAATTCAGGTCAGCCTTCAGGATTCTTACCTGGTTTCAAAACCCATCCCCATCTAATCTCCTTCTTTTTCAGAGAAAAGGGGAGAAGACACAGTTTAGGGATCTCTAAAGGATCAGAAAATGTCTAAAATTTTTCTTCTATAAAGTGTTAATACAAATAGAAACACAATTCTTCAAGGTAATTAGAGCAGAAAAAGCTCTAGGACAGTTTTAGGAAACACAACCACCTGCGATGTAAGAAATATAGAGGCAGGAAGACAATTGTTCCATTGACAACCGAGAGAGAGATTACCATGCTGGGTTCAAAAGTCAAAAGTAATCATCTCTAGTAAAGTTATAATTATGTCCTTTAAAGATTCATATTATCATTGACATTTAATTTATTACCTTAAATTGTTCATAATATTGTATTCTTACCCTTTTTAAAAATCTATAGAATTTGCAGATAATCCCTTTTCCCCAATATTGATAATTAATATTTTCTTTTTTCTTGAGGTTTATCAATTTTAAAAAAAGAATGATTTATTTTATTTTAAAATTTATTATTATTTTTCAATTTGACAAGAGAGAGGGAGAGAGGAAACTGCCAAAGCTAGGACTCGAACTGTGGTCAGCCATGTGGGAATCTAGCTTTTTTTTAAAAGAATTATTTTGTTTAACTTTATTTATTTTAATTTGACCAGAGAGGAACAGAGAGAGAGAGAAAGCTGCCAGGTCCAGGACTCAAACCACGGTCAGCCATGTGGGAGTCCAGTGTTCTTAATTACCATGCCACCTGCTGGCCCCAGGAATCTAGCATCTTAACCTGCTGGCCACTTGCCAGCCCCAAGATTTATCAATGTTAACTGAAACTTTCAAAGAACAAACTTTTGGCTTTATTAATTTTATACATTTTTTGTTTAATGCCTGATTCATTAATTTCTGATTATTATTCTTTTTTATTGCCAGAGGGCGTGTGTGCTTGCCAGAGGGCACATGCACTTGCCAAAGAGAGAATAAGCACCTTCCGAGGGGCGTGATCATGTTGTAAACCTTTTCCCTTCTCAGCAGGATTTCGGGTACATATACACAAGTTGCCTGGGTTGGGATTCAAACCACAGTCAGCCATATGGGAACCAGCTCCCCATTCACAACACTTATGCATTATGCATACGTGCACAGCGTGATTTTCAAGATTCTGAGTCTGGGACTCGAACTGCAGAGATAGCCATATGGGATCCAGCACTTTAACCTCCACATTACCTGCTGGTCTGATAAGCACTATTTTTACAAACACCACTCAGTTCAACATATTTTCTAATTTTCTTTTATTGCCAGAGGGCAATGTGTATTTGCTACAGAGACAGAGAAAGAGAGGGTAGAAAGGGAGAAAGAATTCCACAAAGGGCATGGTCATGCCACAATACCCTCTCCTCCATTTCTCCCTCCTGTTGGGATTTTAGGCATGCATGTACATGTGCCCAGAATGTTTTTCAAGCTGCTAGGGCTGGGATTCAAATTGTGCTCAGCCACGTGGGATCTGGATTCCTTAACCAGTAGGCTACAGGGTCTGTGCACACTTGCAATTTCTTATTTGAGTCACTGATTATTTAGAAGAGTCATTTATTATTTAAATAATAGAAGGCAGATATTTGGAAGGCAAATATTTGGCTTCCAAATATTTTTTTATATCCTTTTTTTCCCCCATAAGGGTTTGTTTGTTTTTAAAGAGAGATTTTTGCTGTAGGGTGTGTGTGCTTGCCAGGGAGACAGAGAGATGGAAAGTGAGAAATCACCCCCCAGGGAGACAGTCCCGTCACAATCCCTTCTCTTCTATTCTCCTCTCATGATTTTTGGGCATGCATGCACATGTGTCCAGCATGAGGTTTAAGCCACTGGGTCCAGTACTCAAACCACAGTCAACTATGTCGGAGTCTAGCAATGTAACCATTAATTCATCTGCTGGTCCCCCCATAAAGTGTTAAAGTAGAGGATTTTTTTTTTTTGGGGGGGGGAGGTTTTTCGCTATAGGGCGCGTGCGCTCGCCAGACAGACAGAGAGAGACATAGAGACAGAAAGCGAGAAATCACTCCCCAGGGGGGATGACCACGCCGCAATCCCTTCTCCTCCATTCTCCTCTCGGGATCTTGGGCACGCACGCCCATGCGCCTGGCATGAGTTTTAAACCACCAGGACCGGGATGCAAACCGCGGTCGACTATGTGGGAGTCCAGCGACATAGCCATTACGCTAACTGCTGGTTCCCAAGAATTTTTTTTTTGATAGGGGTTTTTGCCTTAGGGCACATGTGCTCACCAAGAGGGAGACAAGACAGTGAGAGGGAAAGTTAGAAATCACCCCCTGGGAGGATAGCACATTGGAATCCCTTCTCATCCATTCTCCTCCTGGGATCTTAGGCACATGCGCACACATGCCTCGTGTGATTTTCAAGCCCCTGGGTCTGAGACTTGAACCGTGGTCAGACATGAGGGAATCCAGTGACATAATGTTATGCCAGCTGCTAGCCCCAAACTAGAGAATTAAGAAAAAAAAAATTATTGGGACAAGCAAATGGCGTAATAGCTACATCACTGGACTCCTATGTAGTTGACTGTGGTTCGAGTCCTGGACCTGGTGGCTTAAACTCACGATGGGCGCGTGTTGTGTGCGTGCCCAAGATCCCGAATGGAGGAGAAGGGACTGCAGCATGGTCATCCCTCCCAGGGGGTGATTTCTTGCTTTCTGTCTCTATGTCTCTGTCTCTGGTGAGCACACGTGCCCTATAGCAAAATCTTCTCCAAAAAAATCCCCACTATATCTATGTATCTATTTTTCTTTGTTTCTCTCTCTCTCTCTCTTTCTTTCCCTCCCTTCTTTCCTTCCTTCCTTCCTTGCCTCAGGGTATACCTTTTAGCCAGGGTCCCTACATAAATTTGCATACCTTTGAATTTTAGACTCAGGAGCCTCCTTGTGGCATGCCTAGTATCCTCAGAGAGGTCTTTGGACGCAAACCTGGAATCCTCCCATGCAGGTCCGTCCAGCAGAGCACTGTGTTTGATTGCTATACCACTGTCTGGCTCCTACTATGTATCTTCTTATTATGGATTTCCAATTTAATTCCCTTCTGGTCAGAGAACACATTCTGTAAGACTTCCATATTTGAAATTTACTGAGACTTATAGCCCAGCAAAGGATCTATCTTAGTTAATGTTCCAGGTGTACCTGAAAATTATACGTATTCTTTAGCTACTGGTATTGTATGTAGTTATGTAGTGTTCTACAAAAAGGTCAGTAAGGTGGGCTGTGCCTACAGACTAGTAGTTAAGGGAGCTGGAGCCCACATGGCTGACCTTAGTTCAAATCCGGCCCTCTCAGCTTGAAAAATACACCAGGTATGTGTGTGTGTGTGTGTGTGTGTGTGTGTGTGTGTGTATACACACCTAAAGTCTCAGAAAGATGGAAGAATGGAGATGGAAGAATAGAGAAGGGATTGTGGTGTGACCAAGCCCCATAGGGAGTACTTTCTCCTCTTTCTGTCTGGCAAGTGCATGTGTCCTCGGACAATTAAACACACACACACACACACACACACACACACACACACACACACAAGTTCAAACTTGTAGATTGTGATGTTCATATCGTTTATATCTTTTTTTTGGGGGGGAGGGTGGGCATAGGGTATATGTGCTCGCCAGAGAGAGAGAGAAAGTGAGAAATCACCCTGGGGGTGATGGCCGTGCTGCATTCCCTTCTCCTCCAACCTCCTCTCAGGATTTTGGGCGTGCATGCTCACATGCCCAACAAGGTTTTCAAGCTACTGCCAGGTCCGGTACTCGAAGCCATGGTTGGCCATGTGGGAATCCAGCACCTTAGCCATCAAAAGACCTGCTGGCCCCATATCTTTTACATCTTTAATGATATTTCTGATCTACTGTTGTAGTCAATTACTGAGAGAAGAGTATTAAAATCGCCAACTATGACTATTTGTCTATTTCTTTTCTTTAGTTTTGCCAGTTCTTACAGACATAATTTCAAGACATGATTGTGTGAAATAAAGAAAACAGTGTGGTACAGGGGAAAAAAACATGAAGTCAGCAATTGAAAAGTCTGAAATTCTTTGACTGTGACCAATAACTGAGAAGAGGGAATAATAACAGTTTCACCCACTTTAAAGGGTTATTGATTCCATTTCTCCTTGGGAGAAGAGGATTTTTGTCAAGTGCTTTGTAAACCAGTAGGTACCATGCTGATTTAATTATCACTGCTGTTAGCACTGTTGAGGGGAGAACGAGTAGAGTCCTAGGGTACTGAAGTAAGACCCCAGAGAGAACACAGAAACCCAGGCAGAAGAGAAACCCACAGAAGAGAAAAATGTAGGGGGAAATAAAGATCAAATGGCATTTCATATTTATCTCTAGAGATCTAGGCACGATCACAACTCAAGCAGAGGACCAATAAAGTTCAGACTCACCAACCAGAGAAATCTAATTCCATAGCAGAATATACCTAAATAAAAAGTGAATCTCCACCTGGGTGGGCAAAGAATAGAGGTTAGACAAATGTCCACTCGAAAGAAAATCATTCAGGGTAGGGAAGTCAAAATAGCAGCTTTGGGGATAATACAGTTACTAGTGAGCAGCAGTTCCCAGAATAGAGATAAATACCCAAAAAATCCAAAGACAGGGTCATCTTCCAGTCTCTGTTTAAAACAGATTTTCACATCTATATATTGGCCTTAATCAACTTTTCTTCCATATCAGACTCCCTGATGATGGTGCCTCCTATTTTTCTTTGCATGACAATGACTAATGCAGTACAATTTCTAGAGGATAATTATTCATAGAAAAATTCGGTGAAAAGAAGTATAGTATTTCCCAGCAAAAGGATGCTTCCCATGAAAATACTAATTTAGGGCAAGCTAGCACTGTCTCTATCAAGGTGTACAAGGTTATGCATACCTCCCGATATATGTGTGGTTACAGGAATTTACTCTCAATCTATTTGGGAAAGGGGAACAAAATGAAGCCACACCTGGCTTAGTGGCAAGTATATGCAAGACACTAAGCGGCCTTCCAGTTTTCTTTCCAACCTTTAACAGATCTGAGTTAGCCCTTCACTCCCACTGACTGCTGTTCTAACAACAGAAGTGATTTCCCAAAATAACCTCTGTGCAGTTATATCCCCACCCTCCTCCTCGGTCCCGATCTCCCTCTGGGCACCTACATGCTTTCACAGAATTTAGTGAGCGTTGGGGGCTTGTCCTGATTCCTCCGATGGCGAAACCAGCACTGGATTTTTCGAACATCCCAGTCCAGTTGTTTTGACAGGCCCTCCAGCCTTTTCTCATCAGGGTACTGTAGATGTATGACCAAAATCAGAACACCCTTTTCTCTTCAAACTCATTAAACCCCTTTGGCTAGCTGAACAGCAGAAGAGTGATAACCACAGGCGCTCGTGTGATGTCATCTCAAAAGTCACTTTTAGTAAGAAATTCTATCTCACACATGGACCTTTGCTACTCGCCTATACACAGCCTTATTTGTTCCTCTCTCCAGCCCAAGCTGAATAAAGGATTTAAAACACCCAAGCTGCACGGTTTTCAGTACCATTTCTATTTCAATCATGCAACTAGATAATCACAGAACTTGGGACAAGGAAAAACAAATACAAGATAGGTGTGTGTCTAGGGAAAGAGGGATGGAAGCGGCTCCTGAATCTGAAATTCAAAGGTCTGCAAATTTATGGAGGGACCCTGGCCCAGAGGTATACCCTGAGAGGATGAAGTGCTCCTTAACAGTATTCGGACTATGCTTCTGTGGAAGCTGATTCCATCCTACCCTTTCCCTTGGGGACTTGTGTTCTATTCTATCCTGCCATAAGGAGCAACCCTAACGTGAGTTTTCCTGTTCCTTTGCCCACTTACCTTGGTAATAGATAGGAACACCTTTTCAAGGATGGCATTGGGTTGGGCCTGATAAGGACCAGTGTCCTCGATGCCAACATGGAGTGCACAGGGTTTGGCAATAAACCTGTAATGGAGAAAACCCAAAGGCCAATTCTAAATGTCGTTTGCCAAGCACAGAGAAAAGATCTTGACCAGAGAATGAGTTGGGGAGAGAGGGGGAACCCTGGGCCTAGAGCCTGAATTTCCTGATGTGATCCTGGATTCTGCCATTGACTCAACCTGAGAAGTGACCTGTTGAAAAAATGTTGGAACATATGCTCTATTTCCATTTCTCCCTGGCTTCTCTTACTATATTTTTGAGCTTTAGAATCAGACATACTGAGATCAAGTTATATTCTATCATTTACTGCCTATATAAACTTGGACAATTTATTTCATCTCTGCGAGCCTCAATTTTTCCATCTATAAAATGAATATCAACCTCCTTCCTACTCAAAAAATATGGTCCAAAAGTCAGCAGTATTATTGACGTTTTCTGGAAGCTTTTTAAAAATTGGGAGTCCAGAGACCAGCAGATTGCATAATGGTTACATCACTGGACTCCTACGTAGTCAACCACAGTTCAACTCCCAGACCTGGTGGCTTAAAACTCATGCCGGGTGTGTGTGTATGCGTGTCCAAAATCCCAAGAGGAGAATGGAGGAGAAGGGACTGCAGTATGGCCATCTCCCCTGAGGGTTGATTTCTTGCTTTCAGTCTCACTGTTTCTCTGGCGAGTGCACTCACCCTACAGCAAAAATCTCTCTCTAAAAAAACAAAAGGAAATAAAGAAATTTCAGAGTCCAGAGCCCCATTCAAGACCGGCAAAATCAGAATCTGCACTTTTTTAGAATTATTTTATTTAACTTCATTTATTTATTCATATTTTAAAATTTGACCAGGGAGGGACAGAGTGAGAGAAAGTGAGAAAGCAAGCCACAGGTGCAAGACTCGAATCATAGTTGGCCATGTGGGAGTCCAGTGCCCTAAACCACCACACCATCTACTGGCCCCAGAATCTGCGTTTTAAACAAGATCCCCAGGTGATCTATATGTCCATTTAAAGGTAAGAAGCACTATTCTATTTCACAAGAATCCTTTTTTTAAAAAAAATTTGCCAAATGGTACATGCACTTGCCACAGACAGAGAGAGAGAGAGAGAAAGGGAAAATGAGAAAGCACTCCACGTGGGGAATGGCCATGCTGCAACCCTTCTCCATCTCTCCGTTGCTTCTGGGATTAGGGGCATCCTCACACACAGGCCTGCTGGCATGTTATTTGAAGCTGCTGGGTCCAGGACTTAAACTGTTCAGCTGGCCATGTGGAACCCAGCCACCTTAACCTCCACACTTGCTGGCCCATCACAAGAATCTTTTTTTTTTTTTTTTTGGTTGAGGTTTTTGCCTTAGGGTGCGTGTGGTTCGCCAGAGAGGGACACAATCACAGTGAGAGGGAAAGTGAGAACTCACTCCCCCCATACCTCCCCCCCGCCCCCCCGGAATGGCCATGCCCAAATCCCATCTCCATTCTCCTCCTGGGATCTCGGGCACATGTGCACACGTGCCCAATGCATCACAAGAATCTTCTAAGTATTCCATGAAAATACCAACCAAGTATGTGAAAGACTGGCACAAGGGAAGTGCTTAACAAATAACACTTCTGGCTTGTCTCATAGTACAAGAGTTAAGCTCTGTGCATTGGGAGGTAGATCCCATATGGCCAACCACAGTTCAAATCACGGCACTGGTGGCTAGAAAAACACACTAGGTACATCTGCACCCTGATGAGATGGAGATATGGAGGAAAAAGACTGTGGCATAACCACACCCCACTGCGGTGTGCTTTATCTCTTTCTGGAGAGTTGTATGCGCCCTCTGGCAATAATAATAATAATAATAATAATAATAATAATAATAAAATGGTGGCTTTCCTCATATCAAAGATCAAGAAGGTTCAACTGCGAGGGTACAGGCAGTATGGGTGCCGCTGTGCAGTGCTGGAGGCCATCCCAGGTTTCCTGTTCCAGGTCTACTTGGACATGCCTGCCACACCTACAAACAACTGGCTGCAAGGGTGGGAGGACTGTGGTCTGGAGACTGTGTCAAAGGTACCTTGCTCTCTTCCAAAAACACACATCACATAAATAACTTAAAAAAAGAAAAAAAGACCGTGCCAGCACCCAGCCTAGTGGTTAAGGGAGCTGGATCCTACACATTGCTAACTATGGTTCAATCCTAGCCTAGTGGCTTGAAAAACACACCTGGCGTGTGTGCATGTGTGCCCAAAATCCTGACAGGATGGAAAATGGCAGAGAAGGGACTGTGGCATGACCAAACCCTGTTAGGGAGTGCTTTCTCCTCTTCTCTCTGTCTCTTTCTGGGATGTGCACATGCCCATGGGTAATTACAAAAACAAACTACAAAAAATACCCACAAAGAGACTAAGATCTTGATTGGAGGGGAGAATAGAACAGTGACTGTGCTCTTCCTAAATACAGATACGCTGAGCTATGGTTACCTTCCTGCTTAACTGAAAGACTATGGAAATACTTGGAACTTTCAGGAGTCCTAAGGAAAACATCAGAAAACTAGTTAGGGTAAAAAGGAAATTACCTTTAGTACTGGATTCTAGTTCTAACTCTACCACTAAGAAGTCACATACACTTGGCTAAATCACGTAATCTCTTTGGTCTCAGTTTTATCATTTAAAGGAAAAGTTTTATATGAGATGAGTTCTAAGACTTTTTTCCCTACATTACAAGATTCTATGATGCTGTCATTGATAACAATTAATTTCTAAGTTTGGGTTTTTGAAAATTGAGGAACTATTCCTTAGTTTTTCAAGAAAGATCTCCTGGGCTCAGTGACTTCAAATCCACGCCAGCCATGTGTGTGTGCCTGCCCAAGATCCTGAGAGGAGAATGGAGTAGGGCATAGCCATACCCCCGGGAGGTGATTCCTTGCTGTCTCTGTCTCTCTGGTGAGCGCACGCACCCTATAGCAAACATCTCTCCAAAAGAAAGATCTCTCTTCTCAACAACCAGAGATTTTTGTGAGTCAGCTTTATGAAAAGCCCTATGAGGATAGCAGTTGGCCTAATGGCTGTCACTGGACTCCCATGTAGTTGACCGCGGTTTGAGTCATGGGCATGGTGGCTTAAACTCACGCCAGGCGCGTGTGCATGCATGCCCAAGATCTCGAGAAGAGAATAGAGGAGAAGGGATTGCAATGTGGCCATCCCCCCTGGGGGGTGATTTCTCGCTCTCTGTCTTTCTCTGTTTTTCTGGTGAGCGCATGTGCCCTATAGCAAAAACCTCTCCAAAAAAAAGGAAGAAAGAAAAGCCCTATGTAGTCATTATCAGGATAAGTCAAAATGAGTTTTACTGGGGCTGGCAGGTGGTGTGGTGGTTAAGGGTACTGGACTCCCACGTGGCCAACGGTAGTTTGAGTCCCGGACATGGTGGCTTGCTTTCTCACTTGTCCTTTCTCTCTTACTCTGTTCCTCTCTGGTCAAATTTTTAGAAAACTTTAAAAATAAAATTAAATAAATAACTAAATAAATAAAGTTAAATAAAATAATTCTTTTAAAAAATTGAGTTTTACTACTCTTAGCATCTAAGGGATTCCCATGATGAAAATATGACTAGAAGATGTAAGATAGAGTGCTCATGACCTATTTTCTTGATCTGCATCTAAAGCCAGAATTTATTATCTCTAAGGGAGGGACTGAGAATAAGAAACTATTTTATCTATAAAACCTTTTTCCACCCCTATCACCAAAGTTCCTGAGCCATGGGAAACATTTATTCGGAGCACAAAACTAGCCACATTTGTAACGCATTCTCTCTTACACAGATGGTTAAAAAAAGTTCCATTCAAAGGTCAACATTAGTAGATATCTTAATTTACATTTGCTGGTATAGTATTCTGTTATCAATTCATGGTTAAACTCCTTGTGAACACAGAAACCAGACTGCTTTTGTATTTATCAAGGTTCTGTGCTCCGGAGTTGCTCAGAAACTGACATGACAAGTCTAGTGAAACCTTCTCTTGCTGCAATAGAGTTGAATTTGAATCCAGGATGAATCAGCATTTAGTAACTAAGACAGTTACTTTGTTATTGAGTTGTGCCATGTCAGAGATAAAAAAAGCTCCATGTCACCTCTGTCTTCTCCATGTCCTCAAATCTCCATAAATGTATGAAGCTCCAAAAGCAGAAAACAGCCTTTCTAATTCCTACTCTTAACCCCTAAACCTAGGCCTCTTTTTTTTTCTTTTTTTTGGAGAGGTTTTTCGCTATAGAGCGCGTGCGCTCGCCAGACAGACAGAGAGAGACATAGAGACAGAAAGCGAGAAATCACCCCCCAGGGGGGATGGTCACGCCGCAATCCCTTCTCCTCCATTCTCCTCTCGGGATCTTGGGCACGCACGCACACACGCCCGGCGTGAGTTGTAAGCCACCGGGTCCAAGACGCGAACCGCGGTCGACTACGTGGGAGTCCAGCGACATAGCCATTACGCTAACTGCTGGTTCCCAACCTAGGCCTCTTTTTCAACCCAGAGAGATGGTCAGGTGATTAAAGCTCAGTACCTGGAGTTAAAATTTACCAGCTAAGAGATTCTGTGAAAATCACAACCTATATGACAGGAACAATATCTATCTCATGGGATTATCTTACGGATTAAATGACCTAGCCCAGTGCCTGATATTCAGTAAACATCTACTAAAAAATAGTGATAAGATTTCTGACTATTAGATCCTGGTTGGGAAAGTCATGATGTATTTTTCTTTTTCTTTTTAAAGAATAATTACATTTATTATTATTATTATTCTTTTTATAGACATTTTTGCTATAGGGTACATGCGCTCACTGGAGAGACAGAGTCAGAAAGCGAGAAAGCACCCCCTAGGAGATGGTCACACCACAACCCCTTCTCTTCCATTTTCCTCTTGGGATTTGGGCACCCATGCACATGCGCCCAGGCTGAGTTTTAAGCCACTGGATCCGGGACTTGAACCACAGTTGAATACATGGGAGTCCAGTGACGTAAACATTACACCATCTGCTGGTCCCACTTTTTAAAAAATTTGACAAGAGAGATACAGAAACAGATAGAGAGGGAAAGTGAGAAAGTAAGCTGCCAGGTCCAGGCCTTGAACTACAGTTGACCATGTGGGAGTCCAATGTGCCAACCACCAAGCCACCTGCCAGCCCCCATGACATATTTTTCTATGCAAATATTTGACCCAATATTTTTAGTAAAAACAGGTACATTAGTCTGAGTAATCCATGGTCCTAGGAGAAGCAAGAAATGCTCTTGGGACCAGCAGATGGCATAATGGTTACTTCGCTGGACTCCCAGGTAGTCTATTGTGGTTTGAGTCCTGGACCTGGTGGCTTAAATTCATGCTGGGCATATGTGCATGCAAGTCCAAAATCCCAAGAGGAGAATAGAAAAGAAGGGATTGCAGCGTGGCCATCCCCTCTGAGGGGTGATGTCTCATTTTCTGTCTCTCTGGTGAGCGCATGTGCCCTAAAAGAAAAAGAAAAGAAATGCCCTCTCTCTAAGGGCCAGCTAGTTGCATGGTAGTTAAGGTGGCTGGATCCCACATGATAAACTGTGCAGTTCAAGTACCAGACCTGGTAGTTAGAAAAACATGCCAGGCATGTGTGCCCAGAATCTCAAAAGGAGGGAGAAATGGAGGAGACGGGACTGCACTGTGACTGTGCCCCATGAGGAAGGGATGTGTGTGCTCTCTCTCTCTCTCTCTCTCTCTCTCTCTCTCTCTATATATATATATATATATATATATATATATACACACACACACACACACACACATATATGGCAAGCACATGTGCCCTCTGGCAAAAAAAAAAAAAAAAAAGGAATAAAATCCTCTGACATATAACAGGCACAGGTGTGTACTCTGTCCACCTGAGTGAAGCCAGGTTAATTTTTAAAGGAAATCTTGGACCTTAGAGTGGACTTAAGTCCCTACAGTTGTCAGTAGTTCCCAGAATTCAGTGAAAAGCAGAGCTCCTGGCATCCAATCAGTTCCACCTTTATGGACTCGAAGAACATTTATTTGACAAGTACTAAGCATCTATTTTTCACTATATCATGAAACTGTTTTATGATATTTTCCAAGAATGTATGACTGAAATTTTTTCTAATTTGTCATAAAACTTAAAAACATAAAATTTAGTCACCCAGTTAATAAATTACCTTAATGAAGAATGTGAAATTATTTGAAATTACAACTTAAAACTCCAAAGAACATGACAATCATTCTTTCTGCTAGACCAGCTCTTCTTCAGTTCTTCTTTTTGTATATATATATAAATGACGTTAACTCTTTTTTTTTTTGAGAGTTTTTTTTTGCTATAGGGCGCGTGCGCTCGCCAGACAGAGAGAGACAGAGAGAGATAGAAAGCGAGAAATCACCCCCCGGGGGGATGGCCACGCCGCAATCCCTTCTCCTCCATTCTCCTCTCGGGATCTTGGGCATGCACGCACACGTGCCCGGCATGGGTTTTTTAAGCCACCGGGTCCGGGATGCGAATTGCGATCGACTACATGGGAGTCCAGCGACATAGCTATTACGCTAACTGCTGGTCCCGTTAACTTTTTTTTTTTAAAGAATTATTTTATTTAACTTTATTTTTAATCTGGCAAGAGAGGGACAGAGTGAGAGAGAGATAGAAAGCAAACTACCAGGGCCAGGACTCGAACCGCAGTCAGCCATGTGGGAGTCCAGTGCCTCAACCACCACACCACCTACAGGGCCCCCGTTAACTTTTTTTTTTTTAAGAATTATTTTATTGATCTATTATTATTTTTTCACATGAGTTTTGCCAGAGAAAGACAGAGAGAAGGGGGAAAGTGAGAAAGGAAGCCACCAGGTCCGGGACTCGAACCGTGGTCAGCCATGTGGGAATTTCAATGCCTTAGCCACCACGCCACCTGCTGGCCCCTCTTCTTCAGTTCTTAAAGACCCTTTCAGGAGGTCTGCAAACTACCTTCATAGTAATTCCATAATTTCATAAGAACTCATTGCTCTCATCATTCATGTGTGTATAGTTTTCCACAGGATACATGACATATCACAGTGGAATGAAGGCAGAGGCTGACATGAGAATATAGCTGTCAGATATGAAAGAGATTCACAAAAATGCAAAATACTACTCTTTTCATTTTGGAAAAATTATTTTTCGTAAAATATTAGTTATATTACCATGTAATGAGTTAATTGGTTTTTGTTTTTTAATTTGCCAGAGAGAATGTATACTCACAGGATGGGGGTAGTGGAGATAAAGTGAGAAAACATGGGGTAGGGTCACTTAGCGATCTCTTCGTTATTTCTCCTTCCTTTCTGAATGTTGGCCATGCATGCATGCACTTGCACCCAGTGTGTTTTTTCAACCTCCTAGGTCTGTGACTTGAATCGTGCAATTGGCTGTGTGGGATGCAGCCACTTAACCACTTGGCCATGGGCTGGCCCCACTGCTATTAAAAACAACATTAAATCTTTTCCATCTTAATTTCTTTTTTAAAAACTTTATCAGAGGGCATGTGCACTTGCTGGAGAGATATACACAAAGAGAGAAGAGAGAAAGCACTTCTTATGGGGAATGGTCATTGCATAATCCTTTCTCCTCTATCTCTCCCTCGTTTCAGGATTTCGGACACACAGGTACACATGCCCAGTGTGTTTCTCAAGCCACCAGGTCTGGAACTTGAACCACACAGTCGAACATGTGAGATCCAGCCACCTCAACCTCCACCCCATGAGCTGGCCCTCCATGTTAATTTTTTTTTTTTTTACAGAGAGTTTTGCTATAGGGTTTGTGCACTCACTGGAGAGATGGAGAGACAGTGAGAAATCATCCCTCGGGGGTGGGGAGGAATGGCCACGCCACAATTCCGTCTCCTCCATATTCCTCTTGGGATCTTAGGCTCACTTAAACGCCCAGCATGAGTTTCAAACCACTGGGCTCGAGACTTACACTGCAGTTGACTACGTGAGAGTCCAATGACATAACCATTATGCCATCTGCTGGTCCTCCATTTTAATTTATAAAACAGTATACATGACAGATATAAACTACGTAAACAAAAACTCTGAGACACTTTATAATTTTTTAAGATGTAAAGGAGTGGTCAACAGGTGGTGTGGTGGTTAAAGGCGCTGGGTTCCCACATGGCCATCCGCAGTCTGAGTCCTGGACCTGGCGGCTTACTTCCTCCTTTTCCCTTTCTCTCTCTCTCTCTCCAGTCAAATTTATTTATTTATTTTAACTTTGACCAGAAAGGGACAGAGAGAGAAAAAGAAGCAGCAAGTTGCCAGGCCCAGGACTTGAACTGCGGTTGACTATGTAGGAGTTCAGCACCCTTAACCAATATGCCATCTCCCGGCTCCCTTTTTTTTTTTTTTTTTTTTTTTGTTTTTCCTCTGTCGAATTTAAAAAACAATAATAATAACTAATGGAATTAAATAAATAATTATTAAAAAAAAAAAGATATATAGGAATCCAGTAGGTGGTGTGGTGGTTAAGGCACTTGATCCCCTATGGCCAAAAGCACAGTTCAAGTCCTGACCTGGAGGTTTACAACACAAGCCAGGCACATGTGTGCACATGTCCAGAATCCTAAGAAGAGTAGAGGGGGGTACCAGCAGTTAGCATAATGGCTATGTCGCTGGAGTTCGAGTCCCGGACCCAGTGGCTTAAACTCACGCCAGGCGTGTGTGCGTGCGTGCCGAAGATACCAAGAGGAGAATGGAGGAGAAGGGATTGTGGCATGGCCATCCCCCCTGGGGGGTGATAGTTTTAAATAAACTGTCAAGGGGCAAAGAGGTGGTGTGGTGGTTAAGGCACTGGTCTTTCCACATGACCAACTGTGGTTCAAGTCCTGGACCTGGCAGCTTGCTTTCTCAATCTCTCTCTTTCTCTGGTGAACTCATGTGAAATAATAATAATAGTAAATAAATAAAATAATTCTTTAAAAAGAAACTATCAAGGGAACCAGCAGTTAGCGTAATGGCTATGTCGCTGGACTCCCATGTAGTCGACCATGGTTCGAATCCCAGACCCAGTGGATTAAACTCACACCAGGTGTGTGTGCATGCATGCCCAAGATCCCAAGAGGAGAATGGAGGAGAAGGGACTGCGGCATGGCTATCCCCCCGGGGGGTGATTCCTCACTTTCTATCTCTCTGTCTCTCTCTGTCTTTCTGGCGAGTACGCACGCCCTATAGCAAAAAAAACTTCTCAAAAAAAAAAAATCTCAAAAAAAAAAATAAATAATAAACTATCAAATAAGATTTTCCTTTGCTGGCAGGTTTGAGTAAGTAGTTATGAGTAAGTATGGTCTATGAAAGTAAGCTACTCCTTTCTACCTGCCACTTCAAGAGTATGAGTCTAGTGACCCAATCTGATAGTAATACAGATGACCTGCTTTGTAGAGATCATTTCATTCTGCCCTTTTCCTGCCTTCCAGATACATGGCAGCAACTGACTTAATCCTGGATTAATTAAGGTGAAACTACCAGGGCAAACAGATCATGATTCATTGCAGCATCACTGATCGATATGAACTACATATAATTACAAGGAAAGTCTAGATCAAACTAAATTGAGAAACTGATATATCATAGCAAGTAACACAAATGGGCTCTACTTATGTTGAGATTCTGATTTTTCTCAACTCTCAGGATGGTCCACAGGGCCTGTGTAGTTTGTTGCCTCTGGCCTCATATACCTCACTGCACAATACAAATGTTCTTTTCTTTCAAAAAAACTTTTTGAGGGACCACAGCAGATGCCATAGTGGTTATGTCACTGGACCCATGTAGTTGATCACAGTTTGCATCCCGGACCCAGTGGCTTAAAACTCACACCAGTCGTGTGTGCCCAAATCCTGAGAGCAGACTGGAGGAGAAGGGATTGCGGTGTGGCCATTCTCCCTGGGGGGTGATTTCTCACTTTCTATCTCTCTGTCTCTCCAGAGAGTGCATACACCCTACAGCAAAAATTTCTCTCTTACAAAAATAAATTTAGGGTCGGCAGGTGGTGTGGTGGATAAAGGCACTGGATTCCCACATGGCTGACCATGGTTCAAGTCCTGGACCTGGCAGCTTGCTTTCTCACTTTCTCTTTCTCTCTGGTCAAATTAAAAAATAATAACAAATGGAATTAAATAATTTTTTAAAATTTTAGCAGGCGCCAGCGAGTGGCATAGAGGTTAAAGCACTGGATTCTACGTGACTGACTGTGTGGTTTGACTGCGAAGTGCTGGGTGTGTGTGCATGCATGCCCAAAATCTGAAGAGGAGAATTGAGAATGGACTATAGTGTGGCAATCCCCACTGAGGGGTGATTTCTCACTTTGCCTCTCTTTGTCTCTCTCTAGTGCGCACACATACCCTATAGCAAACTAAAAAAAGAGAATCTTTGAAAGATACACATTGTATATCCCTGTTTGTAATAATAATAATAATAATAATAAAACAGATTAGCATTGGTTACTGGTGTTCAGAAGTTTACAGTCTATATTTCTTCAGGTTACAGTACTCATTTTTGGAGCAAGACCTGAAATATCAGTAAACTATTTTTTAGGAAAAAGTTTCCTAACAGGACTTCCATTGACCAAATATTAAGCAACTGTTTAAAACCAACCTTACATACAAGGAAGCACATATAGATTTTTCCCCTAGGTGCTACTCAGCTTGGGATAGTGCTCAAGTGACCAACTTGTTCCATTTTGCCTGGGACTATCTCGAGGTTAACACTCTGAAACCAGCATCCTGGGGTCAGCAGGTGGCACAGTGGTTAAGGCACTGGACTTGCACTGTGGTCTGAGTACCAGACCCAGCAGCTTGAAACTCATGCCGGGTGTGTGTTTGTGTGTGCCCAAAATCCCAAGAGGAGAATGGAGGAGAAGGGACTGGGGTGTGGCCATCCCCCTGGGGGGTGATTTTTCACTTTCTGTCTCTGTCCAGCAAGCACACGTGCCCTATGACAAAAATCTCTCTTAAAAAATGAAAAGACAAGCATACAAAGAAACTCTTCTGTCCTGGGCACACTGACAAAGTTGTTCGTTTTAGCACTATCAAATAGGCAATTAATTTTTCCTTTTCTTTCTTTCTCTCTCTCTCTCTCTTTCTTTTTTAACCAGAGGGTACTTATACTCACAGGAGACAGAAAGAGAATGAGAATAAAAAGTGAGAAAGCATTTCCCTATGAGGAATAGTCACACTGCCATCTTTTCTCCTTCATTTCTCCCTGCTTTTGGGATTTTAGGTGTGTATGCATATGTATCTAGCATGTTTTTTCAAGCTGCTGGACCCAAGACTAGAACCATGTGATTGGCCATGTGGGATCAAACTGCTTTAACTACCAAGCCACCAGCAGGTCCACAAATATTTTCTATGTAAGCAGCAATGTGAAGAGATTGAGAAGCACTGGCTTTGATCAATTTCTGGAAAAATATAAAGTTCAGAGTAAATATGTAAAAAGAACAATAACTATCAAACTGAAGCAGAGAATGAGACAAAGCAAGGAAAGATAAAAAAGAGAAAGGTCTTACATAAACTGATGAGGATGATGTATCATTAGGGTGAAGAATATGGAGTGATATGGAGTAAATTATTGGAATACTCCCTACTACCTACACACACACACACACACACAGCCAAGGACGGAAGATCCTGAGATGTTTAGATAAAGTGATCTCAGAGAATTTAATCCTTAGGTATAAAAGCAGCATTTGAAAAACCTTCCCTAAGACATATATGCCCCTAAGAGTCAAATATGGAGTCCCACAGGAAACAGATTCAGAAAGCCCTTTCATCTTACAAGTGTACTCTTACTAAACCAACCACATTCCAAATCCAAATGGCTTCCATAATGCAGGGGGAGAAGCAGAGTGAAAAAACAAAGGAGGGCTGACCCCACAGCCTAGTGGTTAAGGGCAGTGGATTCCACATGGCTGACTATGGTTCTAATTCCAGACACAGTGGCTTAGAAAATCATGCCAAGCATATGTGCATGGATGCCCCAAATCCTGGTAGGATGGAGAAATGAAGGAGAAGGGATTATGGTATGGCCATAACCCATTGGGGGCTGCTTTTTCCCTCTTTCTCTCTCTGGCAATTGCATGTACCCTCTGGCAATTTAAAAAAAAAAAAAGAAAAGAAAAGAAAGGACATTTAGGCAGAGGAAGCAGCAGGTACTAGAGCAGAAAGACATAAGAAACAGTGTATGCTTAGAGAACTGTGCAGTGTACAAAGTGGTGGTGGGGCTAGGGATATTGTTAGGAGGGAAAAACAGGTAGTTAGGGATTAGATTCCAGATGCCTCATATCTTATGCTAAAAAGCTTAAACTTTATCCCATAGTTGATGAAGACACAGCGAAAGGCTTTAGGCTAGGGGCAGGAGAGATCATAGGATCTGTATTATAATTTTTTTTGAGAGAGTTTTTTTTTTGCTATAGTACGCGTGCACTCATTAGAGAAAAAGAGACAGACACAAAGTGAGAAATCACCCACCACGGGAGATGGCCACACCACAATTCCTTTTCCTCCATTCTCCTCTCTGGATTTTGAGCACACATGGACACATATCTTACATGAGTTTCAAGTCTCTGGGTCTGGGACTTGAACTGCAGTCAACTATGTGGGAGTCTAGCGACATAACCATTACACCATTTGCTGGTCCCTGAATCTGTGTATTAATAAAGGATAGTGACCAAACAAAACATTATTGTAAAAATCCATACTACAAGAGCCAGCAGATGGAGTAGTGGTTACATTGGTAGACTCCCCATGGCTAATCATGGTTCAAGTCCCAGATATGGTGGCTTAAAACTCTTGCTGGGCACGTGTGCATACATGACCAAGATCCCAAGAGGAGAATGGAGGAGAAGGGATGGCAGCGTGGCTATCCCCCCTAGGGAATAATTTCTCACTTTCAAAACCTCTACAAAAAAAAAAAAATCCATACTACAGGCTCAATTCAGGTAGCATGTACTGGCTGATGCAGCTACATGGAAGGCTAAAGCCACTGGTGAGGCCCAGGTTGGATTCTAGTCTATTCTAAAAGCCAGGTGTGGTAGGACATTCCTGTAGTCACCGAGGCAGGAGGATCATGATATAGCAAGGTTCTGTCTAAAAATAGAAAACAAATAAATAAAAACAAACCTCATGCTATAAGTGATAAAGTACTGTACTGAAACTATAGAAATGGAAAAGAAAGAACTAACTCAAGAAATGCTAAGGAAGTAAAACTGATAGGACTTGGTAACCGTAACCGACTAGGTATTGTAGGCAAAAGAAAAAGGAGCCATATGCCTTCTACATTTCTGTTTTGGGAAACAGAATAAGAAAATCAAGTTTGGGAGTAATAGATGAGTTGAGTTTTACTATGTTAAATATGCAGTACCCATGCAACGCTGAAATGGAACTGTCTAGGAAGTAAATAACCTTGGAAAAAGGACTTAGGTTAAGATATAAACATATAGGGCTAGCAGGTGGCATAGTGGTTAAGGCGCTGGACTCCCACGTGGTCATGATGGTTCAAGTCCTAGACTCAGGGACTTGAAAGTCATGCCAAATGCACGTGTGCCCAAAATCCTGAGAGGAGAATGGAGAAGAGACTGCAGTGTGGTCATCTGCCCCCCTCCCCGGGGGGGGGGGGGGGTTTCTTGCTTTCTGTCTTTTTCTGTCTTTCTGTGGCAAACGCAAGCAGTCTATAGCAAAAATCTTTAAAAAAAGAAGATATATACATACAGAGAAGGAGAGAGAGAATATGAGTATGAATGAATGAGAACCTAAGTGAGAGTTGAATTTGTAGGAATGAAGATGGCTTCATAAAAAAGGAATATAAACTTTGAAAGATAGTCAAGGTTAGCACTCAGGGATGCACCAGTATAAAAGGTGAACTTGGGCCCAGCAGGTGGCATGGTGGTTAAGGCACTAGACTCCCACATGGCCAACTGTGGTTCAAATCTTGGACCTGGCCGCTTGCTTTCTCACTTTCTCTCTCTCTCTCTGGTCAAATTAAAAATAAATAAGTAGGAACCAGTAGTTAGCGTAATGGCTATGTCGCTGGACTCCCACGTAGTCGACCGCGGTTCGAGTCCTGGACCCAGTGGCTTAAACTCACGCTGGGCACGTGTGCGTGCGTGCCCAAGATCCCGAGAGAAGAATGAAGGAGAAGGGATTGCGGCATGGCCATCCCCGCTGGGGGGTAATTTCTTGCTTTCTGTCTCTCTGTCTCTCTCTGTCTGTCTGTGAACGCACGCGCACTATAACAAAAATCTCTCCAAATAAATAAAGTTAAATAAAATAATTTTTAAAAAAAGGTGAACTTAAGGGACCAGCAGTTAGCATAATGGCTATGTCGCTGGACTCCCACGTAGTCGACCGCGGTTCGCGTCCCGGACCCGGTGGCTTAAAACTCACGCCGGGTGCGTGTGTGTGCGTGCCCAAGATCCCGAGAGGAGAATGAAGGAGAAGGGATTGCGGCGTGGCCATCCCCCCTGGGGGGTGATTTCTCGCTTTCTATCTCTATGTCTCTCTCTGTCTGTCTGGCGAGCGCACACGCCCTATAGCAAAAACCTCTCAAAAAAAACAAAAACAAAAACAAAAACACAAAAAAGGTGAACTTAAGTTTTATTTACCCGGGACCAGCAGTTAGTGTAATGGCTATGTTGCTGGACTCCCATGTAGTTGACTGTGGTTTGAGTCCTGGACCGGATGACTTAAACTCATGCTGGGTGCATGTGTGTGTGTGCCCAAGATCCTCAGAGGAGAATGGAGGAGAAGGGATTGCAGTGTGGCCATCCCTCCTGGGGGTGATTTCTCCCTTTCTATCTCTCTGTCTCTGTCTCTCTCTCTCTCTGGCAAGCGCACGCGCCCTATAGCAAAAACCTCTTAAAAAAAAAAAAAAAAAAAAACCAACTTTCATTCATCTAGGCCAGAGGTGGATTTCTTTTCTTTTTTTTTGAAAGAATTATTTTATTTAACTTTATTTATTATCATTACCATTATTTTCAAACTGACCAGAGGGAGAGAGAGAAAAAGGGAAAGTGAGAAAGACAGAGAGAGAGAGGGAAAGTGAGGCCGCCAGGTGCAGGACTCGAACCACAGTTGGCCATGCAGGAGTCCAGTGCCCCCAATCATACCACCTGCAGGCCCCCAGAGGTGGATTTCTATCAAGTAAGGCAGAGATATGTAAAACTAGAACTTAAGTACCCATTACATTTGACAATTTGGACATCTGGAATAATTTTCACTAAAGAAATTCTAGTAAAATGAAGACTCCTAAAGATAGTAGGGAGTTAAAACAGTGAAAGACACAATGAGACTTCAAAAAATTTCATGGAAAATTGAATTAAAAGAATAAAAATATAAACTTTATTTCTCAACATAAGCTCCACCCAGTTCAATGATTCTAGCCATTCATCCCTAAATAACTGATGTTAATGCAGTCTTTTTAAAAAGAATTATTTAGTTTATTATTTTTAAAGTTATTTAGGCTTTTTTTTTTTTTTTTTTTTTTTTTTTTTTTTTAAGAAGCTTTTGCTATAGGGCACTCGCTAGACAGTCTGAGACAGAGAGACAGAAAGCGAAAAATCACCCCCCAGGTGGGATGGCCATGACGCAATCCCTTCTCCATTCTCCTCTCGGGATCTTGGGGGCACGAATGCACATGCACCCAGCATGAGTTTTAAGCCACCATGTCCAGGATGTGAACCATGGTCGACTACATGGGAATCCAGCGACATAGCCATTACGTTAACTGCTGGTCCCAAAGTTATTTAGTTTTCTAAAAAATCATTATTTTATTCAACTTTATTTATTTATTTAAATTTTACCAGAGAGGGATAGAGTGGGGAGAGGGGGGACAAGCTGCCAGGTCCAGGCCTCGAACCGCAGTCATGTGGGAGTCCAGCAACATCAACCACCATGCCTCCTGCCGGCCCCTATTTATTTAATTTTATTGTTATTATTATTTAATTTAGCCAGAGAGAGACAGAAAGAGAGAATGGGAAAAAGAGAAAGCAAGTCGCCAGGTCTGGTACTCGAACTGCAGTCGACCATGTGGGAGTCCAGAGCCCCAACCACCACGCCACCTCCTGGCCCCTATTATCATTATTTTGAAATTCGTTATAGGGCATGTGGGCTCACCCAAGAGAGAAAGCAAGAAAGCAAGCTGCCAGGCTCAGGACTTGAATCATGTAAAGGCTTTTTTACATTATTAACTAAAGAAAAATCAGTGCCCTTTAAAGTTTTGTTTTTGTTTTTGTTTTTTTAAGATTAAGAAACAGGCCTAGTGCCATTGCCCAGCAGTTAAATACTGTTAATAGAAAGCTAGATCCAACATGGTGGACTTTGGCTGAGTGAGCGTGTGTGCACACTCAAGATCCTGACGGGATAGAGAAACAGGAAAAGGAATCACAGTTGTGGGGAGTGCTTTATCTCTCTCTGGAAAGCATAAACGACCTCTGGTAATTAAAAAAGAAAAAAAGAAAAAAAAGGAAAGATTCAGAAGGAGTCAAATTAAGACGGCAAGGTGGATGTCTAATGCTTTCCAATCAAAACTCTCACAGAGTTGACGTTCAACGAGTGGAATGAGCAGCACTGTCATGGTGGACTCTCTGGTCAAACTTTTCCAGGTGTTTTTCTGCTAAAGGTTTAGCTATCTTTCTCAAAACATTCTCATAATAAACAAATGTTAGCATTCTTTGGCTCTCTAGAAAGTCAACAGCATTATACCTTCAGCAACCCAAAAAACTACTGCCATTACCTTTGCTCTTGACCAGTCTAGTCTGCTTTTGCTTTGACCGGATCACTTCCACTTCTTGGTAGCCATTGCTTTGACTGTCCTTTGTCTCCAGGATCATACTGGTAAACCCATATTTCATTTCCTGTTATAATTCTTCAAAGAATTGTATTCAATGCTTCAAAGAATTCAATGCTCAAGTGGATCCTGAGTCCACTTCTTTAAAATTTTCATTGAAAGTTCTGTTCTCATCTGCAGCTTATCTGGTATACCAGTTTTGGCCCCCATCAAGCAAAAAGCTTGCACCACTTTAGTTTTTCAGTCAGAATTGTGAAACTGAACTACTAGAGAAGTCTATGGTGTTGGTTACTTTCTGCTGTTAATTGTTGGTCTTCAGTGAAAGCACAAACAACAAACAAGACATGGATGGTATGCTACTGAAGGTATCATCTCCAACATCATCTTGTGCCTTGTTTTTAATAATTATTTAATTTTATTTATCATCATCATTATTCTCTTAATTTGCTACAGAGTATGAGCACTCATCAGAGAGGCAGTGAGACAGAGACAGAGAGAGAGAGAAGGTGAGAAAGCAAGCTGCCAGGTCTGGGATTTGAACTGTGGTCAGCCAAGTGGGAGTCCAGCTCCTTAACCACCATGCCACCTGCTGGCCCCATTTTGTTCTTTTTTAAAATGAGTTATACATTTGTAAACTGCTGATTTCTTTGAGGCACTGTCCTCATAAATTTTTCATATAGCCTCAGTGATTTAATCATTTTTCTACCAAAGCTTCCTGTAAATTTTATGTTTGTTCTAGCATCAATTTTAAAGAATTCATTGTTCCAATAGGAACTCTTTTCAAACTGTTTCATCCTTCTTGGTACCTCAAACTAGATATTGCTTAGACATGTTTATAACAAGTTAGTGTCAATTTGTTTTGGTGCAAAAAAATTAAAATCCATACATAGTTTTCATAGTATGTATTTTTTAAGGAATTATTTTTTTATTTAATCTTATTTATTCATTCATTTATTTTAATCTGACCAGAGAGACAGAGAGAGAGAGAAAAAGCAAGAAAGCAAGCCACCAGGTCTGGGACTCAAACTGTGGTCGGCCATGTGGAAGTGCCCAGCGCCTTAACCACCACACCACCTGGTGGTCCCTATTTTATTTAATTTTATTCACTGTCATTATTTTTATTTTCTTGAAGTTGACCAGAGAGAGACAAAGAGAGAAGGATAGTAAGAAAGCAAGCTGCCAGGTCCAGGACTCATCAGCCATGTGGGAATACGGCCGCCGTAACTACCATACCACCTGCTAGCCCCAAAATATGTATTAACCATGATCTTTTTGAAGAGCTCTTATACAGGAAAAGGAAAGAAGTAGAAATAACCAGAACCTTCAAGAATCTTGGCTGAGAAAATTTCCTGCATCAGAACTACTCATTCTAAGACTAATCATATTTAGGTGACAGCAGGTGGCGTGGTGTTAAGAGCGCCACATAGTTCGCCGTGGTTCAAGTCCTGGACCTGGTGGCTTGCTTTCTCTCCTTCTCTCTCTCTCTGGCAAGTACATGTGCCCTATAGCAAATTTAAAAATAATAATAAATAAAGTTAAGTAAATAATTCTTAAAAAAAATAAAAAGACTAGTCATATCTACATTGAATCTCAGGCCAGCAGGTGGCATGGTGGTTAAGGCGAATGGATCCCACATGGCCAACTTTGTAGTTCAAGTCCTGGACCTAGAAGCTTTAAAAATGTGCAAAGTATGGGCCTAGCAGGTGGCATGGTGGTTAAGAGCGCTGGACTCCCACATGGCTGACTGCAGTTTGAGTATCAAACCTGGCGGCTTGCTTTCTCACTTTCCCTCTCTCTCTCTCTCTCTCTCACTCTGTTCCTCTCTGGTCAAATTCAAAAATAAATAAATAAAGTTAAGTAAAATAATTCTTTTTTTTATTTTTTAAATTTAACTTTATGTACTTATTTTAATTTGACCAGAAACGGACAGAGTAAGAAAGAGAGAGGGAAAGTGAGAAAGTAAGCCACCAGGTCTGGAACTCGAACTGCGGTCAGCCATCTGGGAGTCCAGAACCCTCAATCACCACACTACCTGCTGGCTCCTTCTTCTTTTAAATAGAGATTTTTGTTTTTCGGAGAGGTTTTCGCTATAGGGCACGTGTGCTCGCCAGACAGAGACATAGAGACAGAAAGCGAGAAATCACCCCCCAGGGGGGATGGTCACACCGCAATCCCTTCTCCTCCATTCTCCTCTTGGGATCTTGGGCATGAACGCACACGTGCCCAGTGTGAGTTTTAAGTCACCGGGTCCGGGACGCGAACCGTGGTCGACTACGTGTCCAGCGACATAGGCATTAGGCTAACTGCTGGTCCCAGTAAAATAATTCTTAAAAAATTATTTTAAAAAATGTGCTAAGTGTGTGTGTGTGTGTGTGTGTGTGTGTGTGCGCGCACGCACACATGCAAGCACATGCCCAAAATCCTCAGAGAAGAAAGAACCGATTGCAACATGGCCCATCCCCCTAGGGGTGATTTCTTTGTTTTGTTTCTTTCTTTTTTAGAGAGATTTTTGCTACAGGCATGTGCACTTGCCAGAAAAATAGAATGAGAGAGAGAGAAGTAAAGTGAGAAATCACCTCCGGGAAGAGGGCCACACTGCAACCCCTTCTCCTCCATTCTCCTCTCAGGATCTCGGGCATGCATGTGCATATACCCAGTGTAAGTTATAAATGTCTGGGTCCAGGACTTGAACTGCAGTCAACTACGTGGGAATCCAGTGATGTAACCATTATGCCATCTGCTGGTCCCCCCCCAGCGGTGATTTATTTTCCCTCTCTTTCTCTGTTGTCTCCTGCCAGCACACATGCCCTATAGCAAAACTAAAATAATATTAGTAATAAAAAATAAATAAAACTAATCTCTCTGTGCTTTTGACCCATTCACTTCCTGATCAGAAGTTTCATTATATTTAAGCTACCTTTTTTCTATTACTTTTAGCCACACTTAAGACTTGTTTCTTCTCATCAGATCTTACACATGTTCTAA
This sequence comes from Tupaia tana, assembly GCA_026018925.1. NCBI lineage: Eukaryota > Metazoa > Chordata > Mammalia > Scandentia > Tupaiidae > Tupaia > Tupaia tana. The sequence goes on from JAKSZU010000006.1 coordinate 154,123,517, forward strand.
GATGTTTTTCCCATCTCAGAACAGTTCTCCCTGTCCCAGGCATCCTCTGGCTTTCTCCCACCTCAAAACCAAAGTTTGTGAAAAGTTCTCTGCTCAAGGTTTTTTCCCCCAATTTCCACTCATTCCTCAAATCTCCTCCGTCTCTTATCTGGCTTCTGTTCCTACGCTCCACTGAAGTTATTCTTGCCAAAGTTATCGATGATCTTACTATAAAATCAAATGGGTGCTTTCCAGTTCTTTATATTATTTGACTTTCTTAGCATCATTTTACATTACTGGCCATGATGTCCTTGAAATGCTGTTTGCTGTTGGCACTCTGAGTGCCAGTCTTCCTAATATTCTCCTTCTACCTCTTCAGCAGAAGAACTCGATTGCATGGTATGCACTGCTAGAGGAACGACCTTGAACAAACAACTTACTTTCTCTTTGCTTCAGTTTTCTCATAAAATGAGGATAACAATAGTTTGAGTTATCTTATAAAGGTACTATGAAGATTTAATGTTTGGCATTTAGAACAGTGCCTAGGACAAAATGAACACTTATTAAATGCCAACTATTGATAATATCAAATACTGTATGGCTGGCATAACTCCATCTTTTTGGGGGTGTCTTTTCCCTCTGCCTTTTCTTTTCTTTTCTTTTCTTTTCTTTTTTTAGGGAGATTGTTGCTGTAGGGCATGTGTGCTTGAGAGACAGAGACAGAAAGTGAGAAATCACCGCCCAGGGGGGATGGCCCCACCACAATCCCTTCTCCTCCATTCTCCTCTTGGGATTTTGGACATGCACACACGGTTCAAGTCCCAGACCTGGTAGCTTGATTTCTCACTTTCTCTTTCTCTGTGTGTGTGTGTCTCCCTCTGGTCAAATTGAAATAAATGAATAAATAAAATTAATTCTAAAAAAAAAAGAATTATTTTAACTTTATTTATTTTATTTTTTAAATTTGACCAAATAGGGACAGAAAGAGAGGGGAGAGGGGAGAGATGGAAAGTGAAAAAGCAAGCTGCCACATCCAGGACTCGAACCATGGTCAGCCATGTGGGAGTCCAGCACCCTTAACCACCGCACCATCTGCTGACCCCCCCCAGCTGTCTTCTATTATGTCAGACATTAAAGAGATTCACAAAATGTAAAATCAGTGCTGTTCTTCTCACTAAAAAATTTTTCTTTTGGAAAATAATTATTTTTCAGAAATATTTTGTTAACATATAATGGATTTATTACTGCTATCCTAATGAGTTAATAAATACAACTCTTAAATTTCTCAATTTTAATGTCAAATATGGTAAAACTGATAGGTACATAGAATCTATACAAACAAAAGCTCCCTGGGGTTCTCGGTAACTCTTTTAATTTGCCAGAGGGTACATATGCTCAATGGAGAAAGAGTGAGGGAAAACGAGAAAGCACCCCACATAGGGCATGGTCACGCTTCCATCCCTTTTCCTCCACCTCTCTCCTGTCAGAGTTTTGGGCAAGCATGACACGTGGCTGGTATGTTTCTCAAGCTAGAGGGTCCAGGACTCAACCAAGCAGTCAACTATGTGGGATCCAGTTGCCTTAACCACCAAGCCACGGCTGGAACTTCAATACTTTTTTTTTGTTGGCAAAATGGCTATGTTGCTGGACTCCCATGTAGTTGACTGTGGTTCAAGTCCTGGACCTGGTGGTTTAAACTCATGCCAGGCACGTGTGCATGCGTGCCCAAGATCCCGAGAGGAGAATGGAGAAGGGGTTGTGGCGTGGCCATCGCCCCTGGGGGGTGATTTCTCACTTTATGTCTCTCTCTTTCTGGCGAGCGCACATGCCCTATAGCAAAAAATTTTTTAAATTATTTATTCATTCATTTTTTTTTAAAAATTTGATCAGAGAGAGACAGAAACAGAGAGAGAGGGAAAGTGAGAAAGCAAGCCATCAGGTCCAGGACTTGAACCATGATTGGCCACATGGGAGTGTCCAGCACCTTAATCACCAGACCACCTGCCAGCCTCCCATCCCTCAATAATTTTTAAAAAATAATCATTTATTTATTTAATTCCATTTGTTATTGTTATTTTTTAATTTGACCAGAGAGAGAGAGAAAGGAAAAGCAAGAAAGCAAGCCACCAGGTCCAGGACTCAAACCACAGTCAGCTATGTGGGAATCCAGCACCCTTATCTACCACACCACCTGCTGGCTCCCCTTCAATAATTTTTAAGATTGAAAAAATAATCCTGAGAATAAGAAGTTTAAGAATAATTAAATTAGAGCCCAGCAGATGACATAATGGTTACATCACTGGACTCCCATGTAGTTGACCACAGTTCAAGTCCCAGACTTAGTGACTTGAAACTCATACTGGGCACAAACGTGTGCGTGCCCAAAATCCTGAGAGGAAAGTGGAGGAGAAGGGATTGTGGTGTAGCCATCCCCCCCCAGGAGATGATTTCTCACTTTTTGCCCCTCTGTCTCTCTGGCAAGCACATGTATCCTATAGCAAAAATCTCGCTCAAAAAAAAAAAAGTCATCCCACTGTATTTTCTTTTTTTTTTTTGGAGAGGTTTTTGCTATAGGGCGCGTGCGCTCGCCAGACAGACAGAGAGAGACAGAGAGATAGAAAGCAGGAAATCACCCCCCAGGGGGGATGGCCACGCCGCAATCCCTTCTCCTCCATTCTCCTCTCGGGATCTCGGGCACGCACGCACACGCGCCCGGCGTGAGTTTAAGCCGCCGGGTCCGGGACTCGAACCGCGGTCGACTACGTGGGAGTCCAGCGACATAGCCATTATGCTAACTGCTGGTCCCATCCCACTGTATTTTCTAACACTAGACATTGTTCCTCTTAGCTATTTGTAATTTTGTTTCCATTAATCAACATCTCTCTCTTCCCCTTAGTTCCTTCCCTGGCTCTAGAAATCATTCTTCATCTCTGCTTCTGTAAGGGTAGCTTATTAATCTCTCAATTAATAATCGTTGAAGAATGAAGAGATGTACAAATATGTACATATCATGTAGCTGAATTCTCATCTAAAAGGTGAAGTGTTTCAAGGAAAATAACACCTGTAAGAATGAAATGATTATTCAGTCTTGTCTTCCTACATGATCAGATAACCAACCAGCTTTGTGTTTATCAAATGTAGGTCACTGACTTCTGGGGAATCAGCAGAAATTCAAGTCAACCAATTTTAGTCTCTAAGTGGAGACTGCTCCAAGAAGAATGAAATACAACCACATTAATCTAATTTTGTTTGAGACCCTCAGTACCTGTAATTGAAACTTCTTACACATGATCACGTCACCCAAAGGCTAAAAAGACCACAGGAATACCCTTTGAAGAAATTCTGTATTTTACAGAGACGTAACAGTGTGATTATCATCATTGCCTTATCAGGGCCATGCAGTTCCTCATGTACATTTAACAATGTGACAAACTTTGTTTACAAATCATTAACTACTGAGAATACATGCAGAAAACCAAAAATACAGAGCAATGCTTAGCTAGAAGCCACTGTGAGCACAGATGGCTTCAAATAGAATATAACTGGTCATTCACATAATTTAGGAAACAATGTACATTTAAAAATCCCATTTTTACTTCAATCTTAGAAAAATCTGTTGTTTAAAGCAAGATCCATATACTTATGTATCTTTTTGTACTAAAAACAAAATCAAATGTGAATTTACATCAAAATCATCTTCTCAGTTAAAATTTGAATCACTGTCATTGACAATGATCAAGAGAAATATAATATAAACTATGTATGTAATTTCAATTTTCTTTTCTTCTTTTTTTAGAAAGAGATTTTTGTTATAGAGCATGTGTGCTCACTGGAGACACAGAGAGACAGAGACAGAGAGAGAAAGAGAGAGACAATGAGACTGAAAATGAGAAATTACTCCCTGGGAGGATGGCCACACTACAATCCCTTCTCTTCCATTCTCCTTCCAGGATCTTGGGCATGCACACACACATGCCCAGAGTAAAGCCACCAGATCTGGGACTCGAACTGTGGTAGGCTATGTGGGAGTCCAGTGACATAACCATTTTGCCATCTGTGGTCCCTGTAATTTTAATTTTCTAATAGCCACATTATTGCGTGTGTGTTTGTGTTTGTGTGTGTGTGTGTGTGTGTGTGTTTGTGTTTTAAAAGAGATTTTTGCTATAGGGCATGTATGCTTGCCAGAGAGACAGAAAGTGAGAAATCACCACCCAGGGGGGATGGCCACGCCACAATCCCTTCTCCTCTCGGTATCTTGGGCATGCACGCACATACACCCAGCGTGGGTTTAAGCCACCGGTTCCAGGACTCGAACCACGGTTGACCATATGGGAGTCCAGCGACACAGCCATTACACCAACTGCTGGTCCCTCTGTGCTTTTTTTTTTTTTTTTTTTTTAAATAATTATTTTATTTAACTTTATTTACTTTAATTTGACCAGAGAGGGACAGAGTGAGAGAGAGAGAGAGAGAGAGAGAGAGAAAGCAAGCCACCAGGTCTGAGACTGGAACCACGGTTGGCCATGTAAGAATCCAGCACCCTTAACCACCATGCCATCGGCAGGCCCTGCTTTTTTTTTTTTTTTAAGAGAGATTTTTGCTATAGAGCGTGTGCGCTCACGGACAGCCAGAAAGCGAGAAATCACCGTCCCCCCCCCCCCCAAGGGTTGCCCATGCTGTAATCCCTTGTCCTCCATTCTCTGCTCAGGATTTTGGGCATGCACGCACATGTGTCTGGCATGAGTTTGAAGCCTACTGGGCCAGGACTCAAACCGCAGTCAGCCATATAAGAGTCCAGCGACATAACCATTATGTCATTGCTGGTCCCCTAACAGCCATATTTTTAAAAAGTAAAAAAGAAATAGGTGAAATTAATTGTGATAATGTATCTAGTTTAATGTGGTATATTCCAAATACCATCATGTTAATATGTAATCAGTGTAAAATTTGAGATAGTTTACATTCCTTTTTCTTATACCAGGTCTTTGAGGTTTATGTGTATTATTTTTACACTTATAATGCATCTCAGTTCTGACTGGTCAGGTGTGAAATCCCAAAGAACCACATGTACTAGTGGCACTATACTGAACAGCAGTTTTAGATAATTCAGAGAGAATTACTCCTCATATCTAGAAAAACTGGTTTTAGATTATTATTTTCTTTTTAGTTGGAAGTAGTTATGGTTAACTCCTTTTGCAGTAACACCTTAACATCCCAAAATAAAATAGGACTGAATTCAAGTACAAAGAAGCTAAAATTTGGTGGATCCTTTAGAAGGTAGCTTTATCGACTTGGCAGGTGGCATGGTGGTTAAGGGTGCTGGAGTCCCACATGGCCAACTGCGGTTCGAGTCCTGGTCAAATTTAACTAAATAAATGAATGAACGAATGAATGAAGGTAGCTTTTATCTGCTTAAAAAGACATGAGGAGGAGAAATCAAAATAGTTCTGCCTCCCTCCTCCTGCTCTATAAGGTACACCTTTCACTTGCTGCCTCACCTTCATCCCCCTTCCCCCTCCCCTCCATAAGGTTCTTTTTTTTTTTTTTGAGAGGTTTTGCTATAGGGCGTGTGTGCTCGCCAGACAGACAGAGACAGAGAGATAGAAAGCGAGAAATCACCCCCCAGGGGGGATGGCCATGCCGCAATCTCTTCTCCTCCATTCTCCTCTCGGGATCTTGGGCACGCACACACATGCGCCTGGTGTGAGTTTTAAGCCACCGGGTCCGGGACACGAACCGCGGTCAACTATGTGGGAGTCCAGCGACATAGCCATTACGCTAACTGCTGGTCCCCCCCATAAGGTTTTACCATAGGGCATGTGAGGGCCAGTGAGAGGGCAAGTGAGAAATCACACCCCACTCATCACCCGGGGGATGGCCACACTGCAATCCCTTTCTTTTCCATTTTCCTCCTAGGAATTTAGGCAGGCATGCACGTGTCAGGGATGATTTTCAAGCTGCTGGGTCTGGACTCGAACAGTGGTCAACCACGTAGGATTCCAGCGTCTTAACCACTACACTACCTGCTGGCTCTGCTGCTGCCTCTTCATTAATCTTTTTATCTATCTATTTTTTTGGGAAAATTTTTTCTTCTTTTTTTTGGAGAGGTTTTTGTATAGGGCGCGTGCGCTCGCCAGAAAGACAGAGACACAAAGAGATTGAAAGCGAGAAATCACCCCCCAGGGGGGATGGCCATGCCTCAATCCCTTCTCCTCCATTCTCCTCTTGGGATCTTGGGCACGCATGCACATGTGCCTGGTGTGAGTTTTAAGCCACCTGGTTCGGGACGCAAACCGCGGTCGACTACGTGGGAGTCCAGCGACATAGCCATTACGCGAATTGCTGGTCCCAAGGGAAAAATTTTTGATATAGGGCACATGCGCTCACTGGAGAGACAGAAAGTGAGAAATCACCCCCCCCCCCCCCAAGCGGGGATGGCCACATCACAATCCTTTGTCCTCCATTCTCTTCTTAGGATTTTGGGCACATGTGAAGAGACACCTGGCATAATTTTCAAGCCACTAGGTCTGGGACTTGAACTGCGGTCAGTCATGTGAGAGTTCAGTGCTTCAACCATGCACCACCTCTGGTCCCTATTAATCTCTTCTTTACCTAACTTCCAAGGGACCCTGTGAATCAGACTGTGGCTACAGCAAATATATCTGAGGTGTTTCTTCTCAGTGACAAATACACTGTGTCCAGGGATATGTCAAAGACCTGACCTCAGGCGTGACAGTATTCAGAGCTGTCTGCAAAATGTCAACACCCTCTATGCAGAAAAGGCTAAAAGCAGTTTTCTCCTAGAGAGGAGGGACACAGAGTTTGACATCTGGAACTTATTAAGAGTTGAGTTCTTAGATAAGGGCAAGGCCATGTAGACTTCTTTTTCCATCTTGCTCTCCTGGCTCTGCAAACCTCACTTAATTCTGTGATTTACAATTCAATAACACCCAACAGAATACCTTTAGGGATGCAGTGGCAGGAACTGTTTCCCTTAAAACTTAGTAAGCAGCTATAGCCATTCTTCACAAAGCCTTTCTACCCTATCTGAAGGACCAACTAATATTAAGCCACAATGATGTGACGTGTCATGAATTTGGGAGGAGGGCAGCAGGCCTGTGTCAAGAAGAGGGGACCAGCAGTTAGCGTAATGGCTATGTCGCTGGACTCCCACGTAGTCGACCGCGGTTCGAGTCCCGGACCCGGCGGCTTAAACTCACGCCGGGCACGTGTGCGTGCGTGCCCAAGATCCCGAGAGGAGAATGGAGGAGAAGGGATTGCGGCGTGGCCATCCCCCCTGGGGGGTGATTTCCTGCTTTCTATCTCTCTGTCTCTGTCTGTCTGGCGAGCGCACGCACCCTATAGCAAAAACCTCTCCAAAAAAAAAAAAGAAGAAGAAGAAGAAGAGAAAAACAGTTCTCCACTTAAGAGAGCGGAAGTGGGGACAACAGGGGAAAAAAGGCAGTCTGTAGCAGAGGTAGCAGGGTTTGCAAGAGGAAGATGAAATGAGAGGTTAATAAACGTGCACAAGAAAATGAGTCACTACTCTTATTGTCGGTTACACGATGAGCCAGCAAGTGAGTCTGCTCAGTGCCCAATGAGAGAAAACAGTACTGAGAAGGCGGAGACACCCCAGTGAGGATACCCTGAAGTAACAAGAGAGAAGAGGGGACTGTAATAATGAATGAGCTGCAGTGAGAGCTCTCGTCCATCTCCTGTATAATTAACAAAATAATTTTCTTCTGTCAACATAAAGCTCCTATTTCAATAACATATTCAAAATAAATGAGCCTATAGGTCTCACAGTATCAATATTAAGACTCAAGCTCCTACTGGATCCCAAGGAACAAGTGCTCAAGGGACTTAGATATTAAATTTCAAACAATTTGTTTTTTGAGATTCAGTTTAAGACTCAGCAGACATAGTTTGGACCACTTTTCTCCTCTGGCTTCAATCGGCAGCATAATATCAAAAGAAGTAACAAGTGGAAGAGTTTATCTCTCTTTTGATAGAGTACTAAGGGTAGTATAGCATGAGTAGGGAAGGAGAAGCTGCAGAAAAGTGCAAATGTAGTATGGTGAATTTTTTTTTCTAGTGGGTGCATGCACTTGCCAGAGAGAGACAAAGACAGAGGGAAGGAGAAAGCAACCCCAGTGGGGTGGCACAGTTATGCCATAACCTCTCCTACATTTCTTCTGTCACTGGTGGGACACACATGTGCCCAGTGTTTTTTAAGCCAAAGGGCCAGGATTTGAACTGTGGTCAGTCATGTGGGATCCAGCTCACTTAACCACTAGTCTACCAAAAGGTCCCAATGTGGTGAAATTTAACAACAGATACAAAGGAATTATAATTTTACCTCTGCCATTTAAACCAAAGATCTATTTCATATTGAAAATCTAGATTCTGAGTTACCTCAGTGGGCATCTGAGTAGACTGAGAGTGGACTTCTTTCCTTCTTTCTTTTTTTTTTTTTTAGAATTTTATCTTCATTCATTCATTCATTTATTTTAATTTGACTAGAGAGGGACAGAGTGAGAGAGAGAGGAAAGTGATAAAGCAAGCTCCTAGGTCTGGGACTTGAATTGCTATCAGCCATGTGGGAGTCCACCGCCCTCAACCACCATGACACCTGCCAGCCCTTCTTTCTGTTTTTTAGAGAGATTTTTGTGGCATGTGCTCCAAAGAGACAGAGACAGAAAGCAAAAAAATCACTCCCAAGAGGGGATGGCCACACTGTAACCCTTCTCTTCTATTCTTCTCTGGGATTTTGGGCATGTGCACTCACCCCGTGTTGAGTGTCAAGCCATAGGGTCCAGGACTCCAATTGCAGTCAATTATGTAGCAATATCTGCTAGTCCCAAGAGAGTGGACCCTTTTCAATCATTCCGTGAGTATTGCTAACCAACTGCTACACCTGAGGCACTGCATAAGATGCAGGCCACCACCATGCAATCAGTCAACAGCAGCCCACCAAGGAAAGCCAATGATTTTCCATAAGTAATAACTGCCTCTCTGCAGTTCTTCAGCACAATAGATAGCTGGCTAGATAGAAACACTTTATTTATAGCCAGATAGCTTTTCAATTCATCACTATCAGATGAGGCTACAGTTCTCTAGAAAATATAGGTATTTAAAAAGTTCAATGTGGGGACCGGCAAGTGGCATAACGGTTAAGGGCGTTGGACTCCGACATGGCCAACTATGGTTTGAGACCGCGGCTTGCTTTCTCAATTTTCTTCTCTCTTTCTCCCTCTTTCACTCTGTCCCCTTCTGGTAGGATTAAAATAAAATAAATAAAGTTAAATAGAATAATTCTTTAAAAAAAAAAGTTCAATGTGATTGATGAGAACAAACAAAGAATTGTAAACTCTATATTTATTCTTAGGGAGATTCCTAAAACTACTTAACAACTATTTATCAAAAAGACGATTTATCGGGACCAGCAACTGGTGTAATGGCTATGTCACTGGACTCCCATGTAGTTGGCCACGGTTCAAGTCCCAGACCCGGTGGCTTAAACTCACGCCAGGTGCAGGTGCATGTGCGGGCGTGCCCAAGATCCCGAGAGGAGAATGAAGGAGAAGGGATTGTTGTGTGGCCATCCCCCCCCTGGGGGGGGGGTGAATTCTTGCTTTCTGTCTGTCTCTGTCTGTCTTTCTGGCGAATGCAGGCGCCCTATAGCAAAAAAAAAACCTCTCCAAAAAACAACAACAAAAAGAGACGATTTATCAGTGGGCATAGTGCAAGACTCATTAAAAATATGTAGTGGGGACCAGCAGTTAGCGTAATGGCTATGTCGCTGGACTCCCACGTAGTCGACCGCGGTTCGAGTCCCGGACCCGGCGGCTTAAACTCACGCCGGGCGCATGTGCGTGCGTGCCCAAGATCCCGAGAGGAGAATGGAGGAGAAGGGATTGCGGCGTGGCCATCCCCCCTGGGGGGTGATTTCCTGCTTTCTATCTCTCTGTCTCTCTCTGTCTGTCTGGCGAGCGCACGCGCCCTATTGCAAAAAAACCTCTCCAAAAAAAAAAAAAAATGTAGTAACAACTTGAAACACAACCCCCCATGCAAAGTTCAAGTCAAATACATATATTAAATAACTAAGAATAGGATGAACATAGATTTGTTCTCCAAATCCTAGAATACACAAATAGGAAGATAAACCTTAGCATGTGAGAAGTTTAAGGAACAGGAAAAGATAAGCATATCCAAGAGTGAAAAGAGCATTGCACAGGGCAATATGACCTGGATTCTGGTTTTAATTCATCCCGAGTATGCACATTCTGAAAAGTTGCAGGATGTTTCTCAGCCTTGGTTTACTGTCTGTAAAAGGTTGAACTTCTAGCACTTAACAGTTATGATTACCACATGAACTGTTTGTAGAAACTAAATAGGTAGTGAGATTTGAGGAAGAAAATGCAGAAAAGGCAATAAATTGTCCTAATATTTCTGATACATGTTTTTCTCTACTCTAAGAGTGGTTTCTATTCCCTTTATGGAAGAGCAGCACGGAACAGATTTTGTAATCCAGAGGTCAAGTCTATTACTTTTGAGGTAGTGGGTCTTAAAGAGAAACAAAATAGCAAGAATGCTTCTAGTGTTAAACTTTCCTAAAGGCAACAGGAGACAAACAAGGTGCCTGTCCTTATCAGCCAAGAAATAACATAATAGAATGCTTTCAGCTCAGTATTCCCATCTACCTGTATTCCCCTGACACTAGAGCACCATAGAAACACTGAGATAGAATTCCCACAAGTAAAGGATCCTTTCCAGCAGCTCTGCCAGGGGATATTTAAGTCTTCAGTGAACTGGATGAGCCCTTTGGAATCTGAAGGGCTTATAAGTTTATTTAAAATGGGTGCTTATAAGTAAAAAGTCATTTTCCCTTACCATTAACATGGAGGAATATCCATTTGGTATAAATGTATATGAAAAGCAGAGACTCTTTTCCTACAACAGTGAATATTTTAAATGTTCTGATTGTGGGGACCAGCAGTTAGCGTAATGGCTATGTCGCTGGACTCCCATGTATGTAGTCGACCGCGGTTCACATCCCGGACCCGGTGGCTTAAAACTCACGCCGGGGGGCGTGTACCTGCATGCCCAGGATCCCGAGGGGAGGAGAAGGGATTGCAGTGTGGCCATACCCCCTGGGGGTGATTTCTCGCTTTCTGTCTCTGTCTCTGTCTGTCTGTCTGGTGAGCGCACGCGCCCTATAGCAAAAACCTCTCCAAAAAAAAAAAGTTCTGATTGTGTATTTTCCTTTTTAGTAGTTACATTGCTTTGCTCTTTTTTCAGCCTTCACATACTAGCATGATGTTAGAGAGTACTTGGATCTAGTTTATTCCTAAAAGAGAAATGTGGTTTGTGGCTCCACCTGAGGAATATTTAATACAATGATTTTACTTTAAAGAAACTTCAACGCAGGAACCAGCAGTTAGAGTAATGGCTATGTCGCTGGACTCCCACGTAGTCGACCGTGGTTCGCGTCCCAGAACCGGTGGCTGAAAACTCAACGCCGGTGCGTGTGCGTGCGTGCCCAAGATCCCGAGCGGAGAATGGAGGAGAAGGGATTGCGGTGTGACCATCCCCCCTGGGGGGTGATTTCTTGCTTTCTGTCTCTATGTCTCTCTCTGCCTGGCGAGCGCAAGCGCCCTATAGCAAAAAGCTCTCAAAAAAAAAAAAAAAAAAAAAAAAAAGAAACTTCAACACTAAGTTCCTGAGGAAAAGGCTTTATTTAGATCTTTGGGTTTCATCTGCGTCAGTTAAAAAAAGTGTATTTATTCTTGCACCTGAATGTCTGGCGTGTTGATGATAACACACAAACACTATGAGTAAATGGATGAATGGCTAGCTAAATGTAACAAAGTTTTTTTGAAAGATTTTTGTGTCAGAAATAATAACCAAATAAAAGAAGCAATTTGAAACAGATATCTTTTCAGAGAGTAACAAATTATTTTATAGGCTACACATTCCCATCCCAGAAAGGCCACTTGTGCTCTGGATAAAGACAAAATGGACATATGTCCAAGTAACACACTCATTTATCTAAGACCTGTGCAGAAAGCAGCCTGCTTCCCTGGAGCCCGATTAGACTTGATCAGAATCACCCAGAGCTATATCCACATCATATAAATGGCCAAATTCAAGTCCTCAATGAATATCTTAGAGTAGGTATGATCCATTCATTCAGAGAAATGGGGAATCACTTTTACCAAGAGCACATGGTTGGACATAGTGGTGTGATTCTACTAAGCACCCTTAGAAAGTGGCTCTATACAGCTCTCCTTTAATAAATCCTGTGGCTCTCCATCCCTCCAAGATTACCACTCCTTCCACTTGGGGCCCCAAGGCCTGTTCTAGAGCCAATCTGACACTTTTCCACGCTCTGGGAGCCTGGGCCTCCACCACACCCTATCTCAGCCAGATTTCCACTCTTCTACTGATAAACAGAAGTCGAAGTCCGTGAGATGACAAACCAAAGCTTAGACCCTAATTACTCCTGTTCCCCTCATCTCAGAAACTAGTGTCCACACCATTCTTGGATTTTCAGGAACTCACTCCTTTTGCCTGGAACGCCTGGCCCTTGCGCTGACCTCTCAGCTTCCACGGCTCCAGCTAGCTTAGTTCGCTCTGACCCTTTCCTGTTCCCGGCGTTGGGGTCCTGGCTGCTCACACAACCTGCTTCCTTGTCTGTAAGATCCCTGGAGGTTGGGAGGAGGAGACACCTAAGAGACCTTCGGGGACCTAGCATCGCCCCGACCCTCACACTTCCACTTGCCCACGCCCCAAACTCCGGGTCTCCACGACCACCTCGGCCACCCTCCGAGCACTCCTGCCCGGGCCAGCTCCCCCAGCCCCAGCTTCCGGACTTCCCCTTCAGCTCTGCTTCCTGCCTCCGGCCTCGCTCCCGGCGTGGCGTCCGCGGCCCGCGCCCAGCCCTCCGCGCCCCTCGCCGGCGGGCTCTCACCGCTCGAAGAGCAGCCTCACGGAAAAGACGCCCGCCGCCAGCGGAAACACCGAGAGGATGTGCCGGGCGCGCGGGTAGCCGTAGCCGTCGCCCGGCCCCTCCAGGTCGGCCCAGCTCACGTTCTGGGGCAGCCAGAAGCGCTCGCTCCACAACCAGCCCCACAGTAGGCCCAGGGCACCGGCCGCCGCTGTCGCCATCTTACGCCCGCCCCGCGGCCACTGCCGCCACAGCCTCAGCTGCCGCCACAGCCAACGGAACCCGAGGGGAGGCAACCCCGGGGCGGGGCCGGGCCGGCGACCACCCCCTTCCGGGGCCTCCGGTTCCCGGCACAGCTCAGCCCGCCTCCTTCGAGAGGCCAGGCCTCCTCCCCGCCCATTTCACCTCCCCGCCCAGCTCCCTCCCCTCCGCGCCGCCGCCGAGCCGCCCCTGGGTGGGGCCCAACCCGCTCGCCCTGGCAGCGCCCCTTCCCGAGCCTCCGACTCGGCCGCCGGGCCCTGGCCCCGCCCCTCCCGCCTTCGCCCCGCCCCGGCCCCGCTCCTCTGACCCCGCCCCTTTTTGCTCCTGGTCTGGGCCACGCTTCTGCCACTGGCCCCTGCAGCCACTTGTTACGTCTCTAGTTTCAGGCCTGGCTCCTGAAGGGGCACATTCCTTTCAGCACAGCTAACTCAGATCCTCCCCGGCTGTCAGACTGGCCATCCCTGTGTCTCCACTTCCAGCCTCCCTCGGGCCACAGTTTGTAACTTGCCATCTCAGCGGGTCCCGCCTACTGCTCTTCAGCGTCCTTCTATTCCCAATCTTTTCCTTCCTTGGTGCCCTCCATGACCTCAATCTCCTGTCACTGCTTTATCCCTTAACAAATTACAGTCACTTTTCCTCAGAAAAATGGACTTTCATTCTTCTCATGGGGAAGAGGAAATGGAAGAAAAGCAATGTGAAAAAGGAGACACACCCAAACAATAATACAAAGGCAAAGAAAAATAAATGATAGCCAATGTTTAACGAGTTTTCTTTTGTGCCAGGTACTTCACGGGACATTTTACAGAGGTTATTTCATTCCTTCACCCTGTGAAGTTATAGTATTCCCACCATTTTTGTTGAGTGCTAACTAGAAAGATGGAGAGGGAGAAAATGCCCCCCAATGGGGCATGGTCATCCACAATCCCTTCTCCATCCTGTTGGGATTTTGGGTACACACACGCCCAGCCTGTCTTTCAAGTTGCTGGGGCCAGGATGTGAACCACAGTCAGTCATGTGGGATCTGGCTCCCTTAACCACTACACTACAGAGCCAGCACAATCCCCACTATTTTATGGATGAGTAGACTGCAGCCCACAAAGGCCAAAAGCTTACTCAAGGTTATATGGGCAAGAAGTAGTAGCCTGGGGGCCAGCAGGTGCCTTGGTGGTTAAGGCTCTGGACTCCCACCTGGCACTTCAATTGGGAGCTTGAAAATCATGCCCAGCACCTGCATGGATGCCCTAAATCCCAAAAGGAGGTGGATGGAGAAAGAACTGTGGCGTGGCATCCCCATGGGGGGGTGGTGTGATTTCTCACTTTCCCTCACTGCTTCTGTCTCCGGCATGTGCACGCACCCTACAGCAAAAACCTTAAAAAAAAAAAAAAAAAAAAGTAGCAGCTAGAAAGTAGTCTCGACTCCAGAACCCTGAGCTCTCATTCTGTTATCTGCCTTAATCTTAGGTTTTCACACTGAACACTGAACTCTTTTGTGGAGCTACATAAATTAATTACCAGAGACTAGCTAATTAGAACGATCTGAACAAAAGATTAAAAGAACCAAATCTTGGTCCAGACACAGTATCATGGGCTGGTTGACACTGCCACCAGCAGGCTGAGTTCATGTGGTAGACACAGGTTGGTTCCCTGCCCTGATGTGGTATATATGTGCACATACCTGAGGTTCCAGCTACCTAGAAGGCTGAGGCAGGAGGATCAAGACTTAGACAGACCCTGTCTAGGACTGACCATAACACAGTGGTTAAGCACTATGTGTAGGAAGCTAGATCTCACACGGCCTACCACAGTTTGAACCCTACCTCAACTACTTAAAAAACATGCTAGGCACCAGTGTGTGTGTGCCCAAAATCTGGGGGAGATGGGGAAATGGAAAAGGGATTATGCTTTGATCACACCTAATGGGAGGTGCTTTCTGTCTCTCCTTCTAGCACATGTGCCCTCTGACAATAAAGAGGAAAAAAAAGAGACACTATCTAAAAAGAAAATAACTATAAATCTCCACCTCTCCTCCAAGGACAAATAAAGTAACTTTATAACTAGTAAGGCATGTTTATGCCAGTTAGAGTTTCAAAGGGGGTGGGAAGATGCCACCCCAAGGACTAAAGGTTTTCCTTTAGCTCAGTGTTCTCCAACTTCAGTGTGCATCATCTTAGGCATCAGCTAGTCCCATCTCTCACATGGAGAGTTCACATTTTTCTGGACCCCCGTCCAGAGAAATTCTGATTTCAGGAGATTGGGGGTAGGGTCCCATTACTCCCTTCCAGCACATTCACAGGTGATGCCACTGCCTGCTGCCGCTGTTTCGCAAACCACCGCCTGAAGCCATTTTTGTCCAAGCCCAGCAATAACTTAATGGTAATTATCCTGTGTTCAAAGTACATTTTTAAAGGAAGTAATAACTCTCCATGGAGATTTAAATCAGAGTTCCCAAGGAACAGAGAACATGCTCACAGGGCATACAGGGATCTGTGCAGCGGTCTGACACCCTATTCACAATTCTGTCCGCAGAAAAATGCACTTGTACCATTTCACAACCTTCTGGCTGTCAGAAAACCTATCGCAGGCTGGCCTCATGGTGTGGTAGTTAAGGTGGATGGATTCCATATGGCCAGTTTTGTGGTTCAAGTTCCAGATCTGGTGGTTTGAAAATCATGCCACATATGTGCACGTGTGCCCCAAATCCCAAAAGGAAGTAGAAATAGAGAAGGGATTATGATGTGACTATTCCCCAGGGGTGTGTGTGGGGGTGCTTTCTCATGTTTTCTCTGTTTCTCTCTGGAGAGTGCACACGCCCTCCAGCAAAAAATTTAAAAGAAGGAAAAAGAAAACATACTGCTAATGAAACAGATGATGAACACAAACTGGGTGTTGCCTTCACTTCGGCCAGGAGTAATCCAACTAGTAAGCTGCTAGCACTACGTTGGCCTTGGAGCAGAGTCTCAATATAACCATCTCATGGCCCAAACTGGCCCCCTTTTCTATTTCACCAACAGAAAAACTCTTATCCCCCTATTGTGACATTGATATACCAAGTCCGAACCAGATTATCTTCATTTAGGAGCTGAAAGAATAATTAATGCTATGTTTGCTTGTAGGTTGCTTTAATTTTTTTCTAAGAATGTTTCGTGTTACCTGGTTATTCTCTAAACAGGGACATCTTTTTATTGTATTGAATCTGGAGCTACTCTTTGTTTCTATGCTTTATACTATAAGGATACGTCTAAGACTAAGATTAAAAAAAAAAGTTTCTTCTAAAGGTAATTTCAGTCCCCAAGTACTGGATATGTTCTGACGTATTCAGTGATAACCATAGGCACTCAGACTTTTTTGGTATAGAATCAATGTAGGTGTGGGATCATGGCCTAGTGGTTAAGGGAGCTGGAGCCCACGGGGTTGACCACAGTTTGCATCCCAGCCAAGAGGCTTGAAAGACATACCAGACATGTGTGTGCGCGCATGCCTCCATGTCCCAAATCCTGCCAAGATGGAGAAATGGAGAAGGGATTGTAGCGTGACCATGTCCCCAGTAGGGGTTGCTTTATCTGTCTCTTTTTCTTTTTAAAAATTATTTTATTTAGCTAACTTTCTTGCTCTCTTTCTTTCTTTCTTTCTTTCTCTCAATTTGGCCAGAAAGGGACTCGGTGAGAGAGAGAGAAAGAGAAAGAGAGGGAAAGTGAGAAAGCAAACCACCAGGTCCAGGACTTGACTGTGGTTAGCCATGTGGGAGTCCAGCAACCTTAACCACCATGTCACCTGCCAGACCCTATCTGTCTCTCTCTTTTTCTATCTGGCAAGTGTATGTACTCTCTGGCAATTAAAAAATAAATAAATAAAGTCAATGCACATACTGAGTACCATGTGGACGAGTTAGGGTATCAAGGAGTGAGTCCCACAGTAAAGGTAAACTCAAGCCAGGATTGGGTATTTTATGAATGTCAGTAGGGGGACGGTGAGTGATGAATGACTTGATGACTTGTTCAATGAACAGAGATTTCTAAGTGACTTCAGCTTGGTTGGGGCATGGCAGGTGAGGCAAAAGCAGAAAGTAGTATTCTGTCATCCACTTAGAAGACCAGGCATGTTAGGTATGATTATAAGGTGAATTGTTAAATGTTGAGTAAAAACAATAAAAACCACCACTGGATTCTGAACTGGTAAAACAAACATTTTGAATGCACGTACTAATTCTTTTGACAAATTGCTTTCCAATTGACCAGAAAAATTTCTTCCTTCAGGCAGGATGAAGGCTCAAGATCAGCCCAACACCACCACCTAGTGGTGGAATATACTCATAGTCCTTTTCACCTAAAACACATTAGTCCTATTTGCCTATATTCCCAAACTACTAAAACGAAAATAGGTCATGAGAGGCTGCAATGATGTAAAGAAATAATGGAAAGGGGACACTAAAACATTCAAATGTAAATTAAAAGCTTTATTGAATAAAAATGTTTCAGATTAAGCAAGAAAGCAGGATATTTTACATCTCTAGAAAATATTATTGCTAAATCTCTATAAAAGTATTACAAAGAAAAGCCTACAGCTTAAAACACCTCTAACTCCCATACATACAACTTGGAATATCAATTATGTACAACAAATGTACTCAAGTTTAAAATACTAGAAAACCATCCCAAGAAAAAGGCCTATAGTTGGTTTAATTTCACCCTGGGAGTATTCTCTCCCATAAAAACCAATACATTTCAGAGTTGATAAGTATTTAAAAAATTAGTGTCTCAGAAAGGGGATATCAGAAGTGGATTACAGGGTTTGGAGATCTGGACTCAAGTGGTTTAAGGCGGTTCTTTCTCTTATTCCTCCTTTAAACTCCCCACTTTGCTCTAACATGGAACATAGTGAAAAGTGATCAAAAAGACCTTACCCAAGTATTGCAGCTTTCAGTAAGTTATGAGAAGCGCAGATACCACCAGAGAAGAAAGCAATCACTTGGGGTACAAACTCATTGGCAAATACCACAGCTTATCTGGGAGATGGTGGGCCTCTCCAAGCACCAAAGCACATGAGTTGGTTCTTTGAGTGCTTCCAAAGGTGCTCTGAAAAGATAGCTATATTATACCTCAATAATTTGGTTCAGGATATAGTTTAGAGAGCAGGATGCAAAGCAATAATTCCTTACATATATCAGAGTAAGAAAGTTAACCTTAGAAAAATTTTAAAAGACTAAATATTTGATATCTCTGAACAGATGAATACTAAAAAATTAATTGATATTCATTTAAAAATATACAAAAACTGTGCCCTTTATACTAAAGTGCATTCAGTTATAATGTTTAGGTTTCTAAATCTCTCCCATACCACAACAGGGTTTGTAGTGTGTCAATGTACTACTAACCATCCATCTATTGTAATATTGCCTTTTGGGAATACAGTGGAATCTGGACTGTATCAGATGGAATATTTCTCGGCTTAAAGCACTTATGTGTACCATCACTGCTAAAATGGAAGATTTAAGTAATGTTATCTCTAGCTTTTAGAACTGGTTTGTTTAAGCTGCAGTGTAGGTTTCTTTTGAAGCAGGAACACTTTGCCAAGTTATTTCCACATAAATAACAGTTCATGCTAAGATACCTGTTTATGTGCATCACTTTGATAAAGGGCAGTGGCTCACTAATACTAACACAAATGAAAAACCCACTGCAATTTGTCATTCCTCGTCGTCATCCTCATCGTAGTACCGATTTCTCTTTATCTGTTCTTCCACAGACAGCTCTTTGACCACTTCTCCCTCCCAGAATCCCACATCCTGGGATTTCTGATGCTGAGTAGTGAACTCTTCCGTGGAGGTGTTGTCTACAAAGCTGGACCACTTGGGAGACTTGGGCTCTAGTGGAGATTGCTGTTTGAGGAGACTGCTATCATCTTCATCTAAGTTTGCACCATTTTCTACTAGATTCTCACTCTCCATTTCAAAACTATGAACTTCCCTACTTCTTCTCTCTTCCTCCCCTCCTTTAGATTCCTTATTTTGCCAGGTGGTTTTTCCCACACTTCCATTCCTCTCGAAGGCCCTGGCCTGTTCCACTTGTTTCCTTTCTGTTACTCCTCCTCCTTCAAACTCTTCGATCTGCTCTGACATGCTTTGGCCTTTCCTGATAGGAGGGGACAAAGTTTTGGGGCTCTTGACAGACGCGGTTCGAAAGGAAGCTGCTACAGTGAACGGGCGGCTTCTTTCCTTCAGCGAAGAAGATCGTCTTAGCTTCTTCAGATCCAGATCTACATCCTCAGGAGCTTCAGGCTTGCTGACGTCATCCTCAGGTGGCCATTTGGGCTTACACACCTTGATCCCTTCCTCTAAGGTGCTTCCTGAACTGCCGAGCTCGGCTGGGGGTGGCCAGGCGATCCTCAGCTTCTTGGTTTCGGCTGGCTTGTCTTCTTTCTCCTGCTGAGAGGAGGCCTTTGCTTCCATACTTGCAGCCAGCACACCAACCTTAGCAATGGGGGCCTCTTCCACCCCTGGGCTCTGAGGGGCCTCTCCTGCCGTCGGAAGCTGAGCTGGCTTCTCCAAGGTCTCTTCGTTTTCACTTTTGCTTGCCCACAGATCCTTGTGTGGTCTGTGTCCAAAGCCTTCATCATAGTTGCCTTTAGATTTAAAGAGTTGATTGAAGTGAGGTTTACAATAGATTCTCCCACGTAAAGATGCATATGTTCCTAGACTGTTGTTGAAAGAACAAGAGCATAAAGTTAGCACATCTTCATACTCTCATTTATACCAGTAGGCTAAAATCTGGCAATTGTAGTATTTTTCGGAAGATGCTAAGTGAGAAAAATATCTTGAAAAGCACATCGATGTCCCAGCATTCCCTTTTAAGCACATTAGTTTTCATATCCTTACACAAAATATGCTTGCTTCCAAAACTGAACATTCACAAGTCATTCTTCCAACTGGTATGTGTTCCCCATTCTTAAATGATTTTATTCTCCTCTGTCAAAACTGTTTTAAATATTAAGCTGGGTATTGGGGGCCAGCAAGTGGCATGGTGGTTAAGGGCACTAGACTCCTATATGGCCAACTGAGGTTCAAGTCCCAGACCTGGCGGTTTGCTTTCTCACTTTGCCTCTCTCTCTCTTTCTCTCTGTCCCTATCTGGTCAGATTAAAAATAAATAAATAAAGTTAAATAAAATAATAATAATAATAATAATTTTTTTAAGGTGGCATTTTTAAAAAAGATTTATTTATTCATTCATTCCTTCATTTTAATTTGACCAGAGAGAGACACACAGAGAGAGAGAGGAAAGTGAGAAAGCAAGCCACCAGGTCCAGGACTTGAACCGTGGTCAGCCATGTGGGAGTGTCCAGCGCCTTAACCACCATGCCACCTGCTGGTCCCAAATAAAATAATTATTAAAAAAAAATATTAAGCTGGGTGTTGTGGTGTGTGCCTGTAATCCCAGCTGTTACAGGAGGCCAAAGCAGGAGGAACTTGAGTTCAAGGCCAGCCCACCACAGTGACACTGTCTCAAATGAACAAGTAACAGTAACAAAAACCTAAAACTGAACCAAACAAACTAAATATTTCTGCTTCCTGGGAGCCTTCCCTACATAATCTTACTTAGCTCTGATCATTCAGATTTCTTTCCTGGGTGTACATAACCTGTAACTATTTAAAATGATATTTGTCTATGAAGAGCTGAATCTTTGTGCTCCTACTTTCCCATTTGAGTTATCACTTAAAAGCAGGTCCAGGGGGTGGTGCAGTGGTTGAGGGAGCTGGATCCTACATGGTTGACTGAGCAATCTGAGTCCCAGATCTGGCAGCTTGAGAAATATTCAGGACACATGTGTGCGCGCATGCCCAAAATCCTGAAAGGCGGGTGAAATGGAGGAGAAGGTATAAGGTGTGATCATCCTCCACGGAGGGCACTTTCTCACTTTCTCTCTCTCTTTTTCTGTCTTGCTCCAATGAGTACACATGTCCTCTGGCAAATTATAAACAAATAAAAGCATAACTCTACAGGAATGGGTATAAAGCTGTATAAACCAATGGCACTCAATAGCTACCATTGATTGAATAAAAGTAAGCTATGGTTAATAGGAGAACAGTAGGGCCAGCGGGTGGTGTGGTGGCTAAGGCAGCTGGACTCTCATATGGCTGACCACAGTTTGAGTCCTAGACCCAGTGGCTTAAAAATCATGCCAGGCATGCCCCAAATACTGAGGAAAATAGAGGAGAAAAGATTAGAGTAGCCACCCCCCTAGGTGATTTCTTAGTTTCCCTCTGTCTCTCTCCGGAGAACACATGTGCTCTATGGCAAAAAACCTTAAAAAGAAAAAAAAAAAAAAAGAAAGAAAATAGTCAGTAGTAGGTTAAGAGGTAGGTGTCAGAGCTGGACAGCCTTTAGGAGACTTGGTGTCTCTTGAAAGGTAACAGTTTTTTGTTTGTTTGTTTGTTTGTTTTTTTAAAGAGAGATTTTTGCTGTAGGGTGCATATGCTTGCCAGAGAGACAGAAAGTAAGAAATCACTTCTCAGGGGGATGGTTGTGCAGCAATCCTTTCTCCTCCATTTTCTTCTCAGGATCTTGGCCATGCACCCACACGTGCCCGGCATGAATTTTAAGTAGCTGGGTCTGGGACTTGAACCATAGTCAACAACATGGGAATCCAGCGATGTAACCATTACACCATCTGCTGTTCCCACTTTTATACCCTCTTTAAAATTGGTTACTTTTTGGGACCAACAGATGGTATAATGGCTAAATCGCTGGACTCCCATGTGATTAACCACAGTTCAAGTCATGGATCCAACAGCTTAAAACTCAGGCCAGGCACATTAGCGTGCATGGCCAAGATCCTGAGAGGAGAATGGAGGAGAAGGGACTGCAGTGTGACCATCCTCTCATAGGGTAATATCTCACTTTCTGTCTCTCTGGTGAGTGCACATCCCCTATAGCACAAAACCTCTCTAAACATGAAAGAGGGTATAAAAGCATTTTCACAAAAAGAAATAATGTACTTTGGATAAAAGAATATAGTGGGGGCACCAGCCAGTGGTGTGGTGGTGAAGGCACTGGACACTCCCACATGGCCAACCACAGGTCAAGTCCTGGACCTGATGGCTTGCTTTCTCACTTTCTCTCTTTCTCTCTCTCTGTGTGTCTTGCTCTGGTCAATTTTTTTAAAAAAATGAATGAATAAATAAAATTAAATAAATAATTCTTAAAAAAAAAAAAAGAATATAGCGGGCAGAAAAAGAACTAACGTGTAGACGTTACAGAGGTGCGTTTTCATTCAATATAAGGGAAAGTGGTCTAACCAAAGCTATCTAACACTGGAACTAGCTGTAGTTAGGTATTTACCCCACTATAAGTATCACACAGATGTAAGGACATCTTTAATTTTATTTTATTTAAATCACCAGAGGGTGTGTGTACTTGTGAAAGAGAGAGCCCTTCAATGGCGTATGGTGATACTGCAATGCCTTCTCCATTTCTCCATCTAGTCAGGATTCTGACATGCACTTACATGCACACACACGTTTTTTTTCCTTTCTTTCTTTCTTTGTCACCCAACATGTTTTTTAAGCCACAGGGGCTTGGAATTTGGACTGTGGTTGGCTATGTGGGCTCTGGCTCCTTTAACCACTAGACCAATACCAGGACATTTCAAGAATTTTTAGAAAGAATGCTGGCATTCTAGAAAAACTAGAGAAAGTAACATATTGGTTACTTTCTTTTATAAAATTCTATGATTAAAATGAGTTAATATAGAGTATTTCTCTGATTTATCACGTTTATCTCCATACCTTAAGTTACTTGCTAGAAATGATATGGAATATTTTCTCAGAAATAAATAAAATGAAGCAACATAGAGAAAAATACATGTTCTTCAGGGACCATTATACTACTGATACAGTGCTTAGGATACTTTGAAGTAAGAGTTTAGGCAAGTAACCTCTTGAGATTTCTTAACTTCATGATACCAAGGGAAACATCCTACTATAAATTAAGTCACTGGGGTTTTACCTGTAACCCATGTTATTTAAGCTACAGGCCTAACACATAAATTAACATATCAATGTACCAAGAAGTTCCAAACACCATTATTATTTTATATGAAAGACACATCATTTAACACTGCTTTTTACTCTACTTCAGAGCCTTCAATGGAATACCATTAGCACAATGCTTGAAGTACCAGTGTTCTAAAAACCGGACTCCTCTGGAGCTCCAACTACACAGAGTGCAGGCTTGTTTTGGTCTGGCTTACCTAAGTTTGTTGTTGCAATAGGAACAACGGAAACAGCTGATGTGAAACACCTGCTGGTTGGCCAAGAGACGCTCCATTGGGTAGACCGTCTTCTGACATTCCACGCAGGTCTCTCTTGCAGGTGCCTGAAACTTCTAAGAAAAGGAAAAGAACAACATTAGCAAAGACTGGTTAATTAGTAGTCTGCTGAGATGGGCCCTATGAATTTAATTTACAGCTCTCTTAGCTGGTCAGTCAGTTCTGATAGGAACACTAAGCTAAAGTTCTCATAGGAACACTGCTATGGTTCTATCAGCTGACTCTTAACAGCAAAGATGCCCGCCTGGATTCCTTTCCCAAACCGCTGGCTGTCCCAAGTGTAGCAGCCATGGAGGACAGGTGGAGCTAGTGTTGGATTGCAGGGAAAGGCTTAGCTAAGCCACAACACACTTTCCAAAAGTACATACAACATGTTAGGAGCAGGGTTGAGGGGGGATATTGAGAGAAAAATATATCACATGTAGGAGAAAGAAGTTTGATTCAAGGACCAAGTGAAATCAGGACAGACTATTACAAAAACAGATTCTGAAGGAGAGAAATTTCAAAGTGAGAAAGAACATTTGGCTTTGGGAATTAAGAAAAGGCATTTTAATAAAGCATCTTTTATTCCTTTCTACTTATAATCTGACTTGATCATCTATGCATAAAGATTTTATGTATTTATGTATTTATTTATTTATTTATTTTTGCTTTATGTTTTCTGTGCTTGCTGGAGACAGAGACAGAGGGAAAGTGAGAAATCACCCACCAAAGGGGATGGCCATGCTTTAATTCCTTTAACTCTTTTTCCTCCATTCTCTCAGGATTTGGGGCATGGACTGCATATGTATGTGGGGTGTTTTATAAGCCACTGGGTCCAAGGCTCAAATTATGAGTTGGTCATGTGAGATACAGCGCCTTAACCACCACGCCACCTGCTGGCCCAGCATAATGATTTCAAACTAGTCAAAGCTGACACACAAATGGAACAATTTATAAGAGACAGAAACTATTTTATTAGAAGTCCAAAAGGAAGCATAGCTCCATAAAGGTGTAAGTTTTATAATATTTCTAAAAATCAACAGAGAATAAAACCAATGCAATGGGAAATACATTAGTTAATGACTGGGAATCCATGAAATCTTTGTAAAGAATAATTGTGGGCATAGTGGTTCTGCTCAATTCTAAAGAATATAAAATAATTAGCATTCTAGCACTGATAAAAGCCAGAATCTTAAAAATCTCATATGTTTTACATGATAAGAAATTATTACATGGCTTCTTAAGGTTGAGATAGGAATAAGAATTCCCTAAGTGTTTGACCCTTGACTTGGTCTAACATGAACACCTCGACGGTACCTGCAGGAAACAGCTTAGAGGGCCAGGAAGCTCTCGCCAGCATCTAGAAGGGTCTCCTTTGCTGTCCAGACTAGGTGGAACCTCACCAGAAAACAAATGGTGGTAAATAATACAAGTAATTCCCAAGTCTCAGGATGTGAACGGTTAAATTAAACCTAAAATAAGGCAGGTTACAGGCAAGATCATATTTTTGAATTAAAACCTCAAAACTAGGCCCATAAAAAAATTCAGACTTCTGGGTCACTTGCAGCATGATTCATGAGGAGGTAAAGGAAAACAAAGATAGTTTCCCAAATAGATTCGGACAGGGAACGAGAATAGAAAATTGGGCATAACATGGAAGTAAAGGGAAAAATCTATAAAAGGGAGTTTAATAAAATTAGTGGTGAACTCTCAAATAGCACTCAAGAGATTAAGAGTGAAGGTGCTAAACTAAGTGGAATAGGCTACTTAATAGTACTGTCCCTTCATTCCAGGGGTAAAATCCTAAAGGGAAACATTTAAAGAGTCAAAAGACCATAGACTCCAGCCTAGTTTACCAAGCATTAGGGAGGCATTTAGCTGCGGCCAGCTGTTATTGTATTGAGAGCTGTTGGAAGTAATTAAAGCATTAATTGGCACTCAGAATTATTTTTTCCCCCTCATTCTTAGATGCACATTCTAACAAGACAGGACCTAAATGGAGGTGTCTATTGATAGTTTTAATTAGGGTTTCTCTAAAAGAACTAGGTCTTTGTCTACCAAGCAAGAGATACATTAAAATGCAGAATCAAATCTGCATTTTTTAAACAGTACAAGTGAAGCTATTGGAGAAAGCCTGTACAAATCACAATTCACATAATGTAAAAGTAATAGGACAAATGTGCTTCTCAGATTGAAAGTCTTTTTTCGTCACAAAGAGGGAATTCTGTGTTTTTAACACTTTAAATAGCTTTAGGAGAATAAGCACTCATTCTGGTCAGCAAAGACAGAACAGGAGACAGAAACTTCACATGGTCTAAGAGGAAATGGGAGTTACTCTGCTAAAAGGGAAGAGAGGGATACAGCCCGCCTCCTTTACAGATATACCGAGGGCAAGCACGCACTGAGCAGGCTGCAGCCCAGCCAGCAGAAAGGAGAACCGGAGAGAAAGCTGAAAGTTGAGCTCACATTAGGAGGAAAGTGGAAGGCAGGAGCAGAAATTAGGTACCAGGAACAGGAAGCAGAAGCTGGAAGAGACAAACAGGAACCTTCAATGAATACACAGCATTTGGTGTGCCCTGGAGGGCTTTACTGCAGCTGAGCTGAAACTCACACACTCAGATCCAAGAATAAGATCACTTTATTTTTTTCTTTTTCAAGTAACTCTACTAATTGTAGCAAAATCCGTCTCACTTGTCATATATTCCTGAGGCTGGAACATAGCCCAGCTCAGGAGAAAGAAATTTTATGAGCCTTCACCCACACAAGGAGTGTCTCATTAACAATTCTTTAGTGTCTTACAACCTCCCACACCTGACCCACAAGGGCTCACTCTTAAGTGGAGTCTTCACCCACACAAGTAGAAAGTCACTCTTTCTCCTTAACATCATATTAATAGAGGGCTAACTCAAACAACTGACTGACTACAGCTTCAAACGAGCCAGGCCTACCAGCTTCCCATTATTCCTATTAATTTCTCACATAAACCCTTTCCATACTATTTGACGTTTCTGCAGCAGCTGCCTGAGGGCCTTTATAGTTTCATAAAGAGAGAGGATCCCAGCGTGGTATTCTGCCAAGTCATAGTGGTTGCGGCTGCGCCTTCCCTTTCTTTTCTCTGTCCTGGGCACTCAGCCACGTTCCTGTAATTGCCCCCACGTCTATTCAGACAACAGGAAGCATAGTCGGTGCCCCCAAATCTCAACCATTATTGTTGGCCTGGCATACATCCTGACCATGCCTGCATGGCATGCCCAGACTTGGCACAGCCACGTTTAAAAATGCTGCCAACGTGAGAGTGTTAGGTATTTCTTATCTTTATGATATATATTTTTTGCAGTTAGTAAAAGGAGACTTTTTTTATTCCCTTTCCTCCACCAGTTTTCACTTGTAACCAAAGCACCAGCCCATCAGCTGCTGTATCAAAGTTCACACAGTAACAGAGTTAGAATTAAAACTCAGTGCTCCAGACTCACGAACCAACAGAGCATTTTTCTAAATGGTCCTAGAATGTTAAATTTCCATAACTAAAGAAACCTCTTTGGAGAATAGAGCAGATGCTAACTCAAATGAAAATAATCTCACTATTGCACTTTGAACAAACAACAATGTTCTCTTTGTTTCAAATTAAAGTGAGTAGATAATATCTTCAGGATATTTTGAAATGAATGAGGTAATACATAAATAATTGATGTTTACAAGCATGGTCTTTCCTCTGTGAGGGATATTACGGAGCCTGTATTGATGAACATCTTTAAAGCTATCTTCTGAATAAATTCACATGGCTTAATCTACACTCTGTCATTCTCTTACATGTATTTTTTAGTCTAATGAAGACCTTAGTTGGTGTGTGTGTGTGTGTGTGTGTGTGTGTGTATACGTGTGGTGGGGTGAGGGGCAGTAGCTGGCAACAGGCAGTACAGTTAACCAGCCTTTAGACATATAGTGGAGTCAGAAGAAAATTCTGTATTGGTATCAGGCCTCAAATCCTTAGGTAGAACACTACAAAAGTGTCTTTCATTTCCTCCTATTTGTGCAAAATATCTAGATCATGAAAATTAAATGCTTCACCACACAATACATGGATGGACTGTGTGCAGCCTTAACCCTTCCCCTAGCTTTTTGTGTAACTCTCTGTAAAAGTATTTCAGAAAATGGTCTTCTTGTCTTTCTTTCTTTCTTTTCTTTCTTTCTTTCTTTCTTTCTTTCTTTCTTTTTTTTTTTTTTTTTCTTATGGCTATAGAGCATGTGCACTTGCTAGAGAGAGAAGAAAAGTGAGAAATCACCCCCAGGGAGGATGGCCATGCTGCAATCCCTTCTCTTCCATTCTCCTCTCTGGATTTTGGGTACACACACACACGTGCCCAGAGTGTTTTTGAAGCCACTGGGTCTGGGACTAAGATAGCACCATTGGCTGGCCATGTGGGATCCAGCGTCTTAATCTCCACACCAGCTGCTGGCCCTGGCAATAGTTTTATCTTTGCCAGACTGCTCTTTACGCAGAAGAAAGATTAGGGCCTTGGGAAAGCAATAATTAGACAGTGAGAAAGATTTAGATGCCCTCTAGCTTTACAAAATAGTACAAACCTCCTAACCTGTCCACAGAGGGAGGAATAGCTGGCAGACTGCAATGAGTGTCCTCTCATGCAGTCTGCCATGTTTTCTCTCCACGTTCATCAGAACAGGCCAAGGAAACCTAGGGTTGGGCTGTCTTGGACATAGTGGCGCCAAGGTGGTGTTCCCCAGGGACAGTCACATCTCATTGCCTTTTCCTCCCTTATTCTCCCTTCCAGGAACACTTAGGAGATGACTTCTTTCACACAGGAGACCACAAAGCTTAGCAGACCTCTGAGGTTCTCAATTTCTTTTTCCAATATTGTTGAGGATTAGTTTACAATGAAAAGTCCTTGAACCTCTTGAGGTAGAAAAGGTCTGATCTCCTCACAGGGTCCGCTGAACTCTGCTGTTCAGAATAACACTCCTTTTGAGAATGAAGCTGCAACATGAACTTCATTAACTCCAGGTCTTGTCAACTGAGCAATGCGGCCAGTGTTCAAAACATACAATATTCTTAAAATTTTTAGAGATGTTTTTACTATAGGGCACGTGTGCTCGGCGGAGACATAGAGAAGTCGCCACTCAGGAGGGATGGCCATACCACAATCCCTTCTCCTCCATTCATTCTCCTCTTGGGATTTTGGGAACTCACGTACATGCACCCGGCATGTTTCAAGCTGCTGGGTCTGGAACTCGAACTGTAGTCAACTATGTGGGAGTCCAACAATGTACCTATCATACCATCTGCAGGTCCCCCAAATTCTTACTTTTAAAGATTAGTACTTGAGGGTTGGACAGTGGTGCAGTAGTAAAACGTGATGCTCTGTGACGCTGACCCACATAGGTGAATTACTGGTTTGAGTACAGAGACCTCCCCAAGGATGCCAAGCACCCATGGGCCTGTGATCCAGAGTTTCCTGAGGCTGGGGGTGGATCACAGTGTGAAGATCTTGTTGGAGATGCTGTATCTCCATCTCTGTCTCTCTCTCACTCTTAATTATGTAATAAATAAATACTTTTTTTTTTTTTTTTTTTTGGAGAGGTTTTTCGCTATAGGGCGCGTGCGCTCGCCAGACAGACAGAGAGAGACATAGAGACAGAAAGCGAGAAATCACCCCCCAGGGGGGATGGTCACGCCGCAATCCCTTCTCCTCCATTCTCCTCTCGGGATCTTGGGCACGCACGCACACGTGCCCGGCGTGAGTTGTAAGCCACCGGGTCCGAGACGCGAACCGCGGTCGACTACGTGGGAGACCAGCGACATAGCCATTACGCTAACTGCTGGTTCCCATAAATAAATACTTTTTTAAGAAGACCTAGATAGGGGCCAGCAGGTGGTGTGGTAGTTAAGGTGCTAGATTCCCACATAGCTGACCACAGAGATTCCCACATAGCTGACCACAGTTCAAGTCCTGGACCTGGCAGCTTGAAAGATCACACTGGACACATGTGCATACATGCCCAAAGTCCCAGAAGGAGAACAGAGAAGGGACTACAGCATGGCCACTATCCCAGGGGGGTGATTTCTCACTTTCCCCCTCTCTGTCTCTGGTGAGTGCACACACCCTAGAGCAAAAACCTGGGGGGGGGGAGGGACCTAGATAGCTTTTTTCTACTTTATTTTTTATTATTTTAAAAAATAATTATTTTATTTAATTTTATTTATTCATTCATTTATTTTTAATTTGAGCATAGAGAGACACAGAGAGAGAGGGAAAGTGAGAAAGCAAGCCACAAGGTCTGGGACTCGAACTGTGGTCAGCCATGTATGTGGGAATATCCAGCACCTTAACCACTATGCCACCTGCTGGTCCTGCCTTTTTTTTACTTCATTAGGCTAAAATTTAAAATGAACTGATTCTCTACCTTAGATGTCCTATTTTCAGTAACAGACAAGCGCTAAGAACAGTTTTTTTCTGGGATACGTGGGACCCAAAAAAAATCTATTCTGAGTGAACAAGTTTATTCTTAGCTGTATGTAATTTTCCAAAGTGGAGAAAATACTTCTGTTGCATAGTCTATAGCCACAAAACCAATTATGCCAGCAGATCTTCGCTAGACAGTAACTAAAGTATCTATATACTTGCCTATAGACTAGAAAGGGGAACTCTTGAGGAAGTGAAAATAAATTGCCCTTGCCTAAAACTGGATGTGCAAATAGGTCCCACCCAGGCTCTGTACACTATGACCACTTGAACTCTGGACCACAAGCAAACATAGGGAGCCTGGTTCGTTTACTCCTGTTTTCTTTCTTTCTTTTTTTTTTTTTTTTTTTTTTCCTGTTAGGGAGTGTGTATACTCACCGGAGAGAGACAGAGAGAAAGTGAGAAAGCACTCCCTATGGGGCTGTAGTCCCTTCTCCATTTCTTCCACCTTCTGGGATTTGGGGTCCACACATATGTCTGGCATGTTTCTCTAGCTGCTAGGTCTGGAACTCAAACCATGTGATCAGGCAAATGGGATCTAGTTGCCCTAACCCCTAGACTATGGAGTGGGTCCTGCTCCCGTCTTTATGCAATGTTCCAAACCTTTGAAGGCAGGGCTGTCTGCATTCTACTGCCGAGGGACCAGGGTCAAAGGAGCAGGTGCAGGTCTGAGACAGGTAGAGACAGGCTTTGCCTCTGACTCTTCTCCCGTGTGCACCACAGAAGACCTAAATGAGATGTGTCCCTTCTCAACACGCCTCATCAGCTCAGACCCTGGAGTCTGAATCAGGAGGGATCCCCACTCAGCATAGGATTAGTCCGACCCACTATAAAGAGGAGATCTGACCCGGCAGTTGGAGGAGGAAAGCAAGACTGCGTTGAGAATTTGGAAATTCTTGTGAATTCAAATATTCTCAATAACAGATTTTAGTTTGTAGGTTAGCCAGGGAACTGCCCTGATCCCCTTGCATATAGAATTCATGGCCAGGTCAGACTTGCTAGCTGTTTTTGATCCAGAATCATAATCCCAACGATTGTATCTGGGCAGGGCTGCCGTTGGGCAGCAAAGTAACGCTGTGGCATTTGCTACTCCGCTGGATTCCAGACACAGGAAAGAAAAAGTGCTGATGGCAGCATGAGCAGATTTTCAAGGCCAGCACAGTCATGTTGAATACATGTGCAAAGGCAATCATCCTAACCCAGATCTTTTTTCTCGTGCTTGCTTTCTCTTGCTACTTTCTCCAGCTTTTGTTCTTTTTCGATAAATCTTACTCTCCTGATCCCTTTAAGATTTTCATGTTTATTTCCTCTACTCTTCTCTCCCCCCCCTTTAAATCCTAGATTCTCTTTTCTCCTCTAGCCCCAGATCGTTACCCATCTCCTCTTCTCTTCATCCTTTCTGTCCACTAAAACTTTCATCAAAGGAACAATCCATGCACACAATTAAGAGACAGAAGTCTGAGGGTGGGGCAGCACAAACCTTAAAATTAATTCTACCTATAGAGTTTCTCTCAAAAGCTGAAACATTTCAAACAAAACCCAGCTACTTTAAAGAGCACTAGAGTAGAAAGACACTAAAGAAATGTGGTGATTCGTGGTTTGAGTCCTGGACCCAGCAGCTTGCCTTCTGACCTTCCCTCTTTCTCTCTGTTTCTCTCTCTGGTGAGCGCACGTGCCCTAGAGCAAATTAAAAATATCAATAATAATTAACAAAATAAACAGATAACATTAAAAATAAATAAATAAATAATAACAATAATAAATAAAACAACAGATTAAATTAAATTAAAAATTCTAAAAAAGAAAAAGTGTGGGTATGTGTGGTTGTTAACCTAAATAGGTGATACAGCACTGCATTGGCAAAATGATCAATTAAAACAAGTCAGTAAAGCCTAAAGTAAGTTTTGGAATTTTAAAAAGTTTTCGTTTGTTTTTACGGGAATGTTCATACAAAGGGAGAAGACTATTTTTTAAAAGTTGGGGTATAGGGGCTGGCAGGTGGCGTGGTAGTTAAGGCTGGACACACATGGCTGACTGCGGTTAGAGTCCTAGACCTGACAACTTGCTTTCTCACTTTCCTTCTCTCTCGTTCTGGTCAACTTCAAAAAAAATATAATAATGACAATGAATAAAATAAAATAAAGTTGGAGTATAAAAGGAGACCATAGATTGAATACGTAACCTAGTAAAATTTTCTTAGCATACAAAAATTTCTATGTTCCTTAATATCTAATAGTATACCTTCATGTAAGTATTGCTTGAAAGCAAATACAGGCCATAACAAACATAATGATAAAAGATGTGGTTATCTCTATTCGTAAACCAGTGTCTACATGCTCAGAGATAAATTGTCATCATACCTTCACTGCTTTGGGAGGAGAACTTTCAGAAAGGCTGGAGGCTTTGGTATCTGGACTTGGCAACTTGGGATGGACAGGCTGCTGGATCTCACTCTTCACTTGAGAGTTACCTGCTTGAGTTACAAAAGGAAGACTTTTTTTTAATTTTTAGAGAGATTTTTGTTATAGGGCACGTGCATTCACTGGAGAGACAGAGATGGAAAGCGAGAAATCATCCCCTGGGGGAGTGGTCACATAATCCCTTTTTCTCTATTCTCCTCTCAGGATCTTGGGGGCACGCAAGCACATGTGCCCAGTGTGAGTTTTAAGCGGCCAGATCCTGTACTTGAACTGTGGTCGATTACACAGGAGTCCAGCCCATTACACTATCTGCTGGTCCCGAAGATATTTTATTGTATCTCATGGGAAGTCTCAGAAAGGGGTCTTCCAAAGAGTTTGAGCATGTTCTACTAATGACAAGTCCTTCTAGTACCAGAAAACACCGCTCTTGTGTTGAAGAATATTCTAACACTAAACATTACACTTTTTTTTCAGCTTTCATTGAAATTTTTTAAAATTTCATTTTCTTTTATACATTCAATCACATAATTTAGCTAAAAGTATTTCAGTATGTGAACATTTCTCCCTAGTCCAGTTGATAAAACTATAAAATATCTTCAACAGATAATACCACATTTCTTTGTCCCATTAATGCTTTGCCTTCGTATTTTTCTTCTGAATGTCCTTACTCAAACCCTACTATTCCACACACACTATGTCTGATATTTACACCCATTTACTGTGTTTGTATATACTTCAGTCAATCAGTTTCAGTCATAGAGTGCGGACACTTGGTATATATTAAGTGGGGACATACAATGTCTCTCCTTCACAGCCTGACTTGCTTCACTTAGCAGTAAATCTCCCATATTCTTCCACTTCCTGTCAAAAGCCAGTGTTTTAATACTATGCTTCTTAGGTTCTCTTGGGTTAGGGGGCTTTCTTATTCTTTAGTCACACACAGTAGGAATCCAAACTACCTGTTATAAATGTTCTGTGGCATTTATCTTTATTTTTTAATTACCAGAGGGTGCATGGCCTCACCAGAGAGAGATACAGAGAGAGAAAGAGAGAGAAAGAGAGAAGGAGCTGGAGAAAGCATCCCTCCCCCAATGGGGCATGGTCATGCCAATCTCTACTCTCCCATTTTTTCCATCATGTTGGGATTTGGGGCATGCACACATACCCAACATGTTTTTCAAGCTGCTGGGGCTGGGATTTGAACCACAGCTGGCCATGTGAGATCCAGTTTCTCGTAATCACTAGGCCATGGAGCTGGCCCAAGCATTTGTCATCTTTTAAGGCTGTTCATAAATTATGTCTTCTTTTTTTTGGAGAGGTTTTCACTATAGGATGCGTGTGCTCACCAGAAAGACAGAGAGAGACCGAGAGACAGAGAGTGAGAAATCACCCCCCAGGGAGGATGGCCACGCCACAATCCCTTCTCCCCCATTCTCCTCTTAGGATCTTTGGCACGCACGCACACACACCCGGCATGAGTTTAAGTCACTGGGTCTGGGACTCGAACCACAGTTGACTACATAGGAGTCCAGCAACATAGCCATTACACCAAATGCTGGTCCCAGATTGTGATGTCTTCTTGATAGTCAGCACTCCTAATATCTCCTGGGATGCTTCAACTAAATTGGGAAAATGGAGCCATGTGAAGGTAGAAATTTCATGTATATATATGTGTGTGCATGCTTGTATATGTGTGTAACCTGACACTGTCTCTTTACTCAATCCTACAGCACAATAGTCCCCAATGATTTTAGCACCAGGGACCATTCATGGAAGACAATTTTCCCATGGATTGGGGGTAGGGGGATAAAGGAGATGATTTAGGGATGATTCAAGCACATTACACTTACTGTACACTTTAAAAAAATTATTACAACACAATATAAAATGAAATAATTATACAACTCACTATAGTGCAGTATTTGCAGCACTCCCCAGTGCCAACATCACCACCACAGCTCCACCTAAGATCATCAGGCATTAGATTCTCATAAGGAACTCATAACCTATATCCCTTACATATGTAGTTCACAATATGGTTCACGCTCCTATGAGAATCTAATAAAGCCATTAATCTGACAGAGGCAGAGTTGGACAGTAATGTGAGTGATGGGGAGAGGTTATAAATACAGAGGAAACTTTGCTCACTCACCCTCTGCTCACCTCCTGCTGTGTGGCCACAGACTAGTACTGGTCCATGGCCTAAGTGGTTGGGCCCCCTGCTACAGCAGATATCCATGGATGAAGATGATAGAAAAGGACCCCTTGAGGTTCTTGGCATAATAATTGAGTTGTCAATTGCATGAGTTAATTTCCTGCTAGTATGTTCATCCCATAGAATTCAGAATACACAGGGAACCAGCAGTTAGCGTAATGGCTATGTCACTGGACTCCCACATAGTCGACCCCGGTTCGTGTCCCGGACCTGGTGGCTTAGAACTCACGCTGGGCACATGTGCGTGCATGCCCAAGATCCCGAGAGGAGAATGGGGGAGAAGGGACTGCAGCGTGACCATCCCCCCTGGGGGGTGATTTCTCGCTTTCTGTCTCTATGTCTCTGTCTGTCTGGCGAGCGCACGCACCCTATAACGAAAACCTCTCAAAAAAATAAATAAATAAGTTAAAAAAAAAAAAGAATTCAGAATACACAGAAAATCCATTTATATAGCTACTTAGGAACCATAAAAGAATTCCTTAAAATCTAGAGTTAGTCAACTAAGCACTAAAATATTATGGCTTATTTTTCAAAAAATGTTTTGCAAATCTAGTTAAAACCCAGAAACATTTCTAGTCCAAGCAAAATTATTGCAAAAGGAATGTTCCTGGATTCGAGCAGTGAATTTTTCCGCAAGTTTAAAGGAGAATTTACTACAACTATGTTTAACTCATACTTCTACTTTAGTTGTAGAGTTTTCAGTGTCTAGTAAACTTTTGGAGAGGAGCTAAAAATCCACATATATTTTAAAATACCACACTGAATGTCAGAATCAAAAGTGGGTGTAGTTAAGTCAAACCTAAACATATTTTTTCTTTGGGAGAAGTGAGGCTCAAAAGGGCTCCAAAATGGGAAGAAATATTGTCAAACACCCCTCGAATCTGGCTAAGGGGAAGGGTTACAACACACATTTAAGTAAGCAGGAAAAAGATATTTTTAGCAGGCTATAATTTTCTTTTTTTTCTTTTTTTTGCCAGAGAACATGTATGTTCTCCAGAAACACACACACGCGTGCACACACACACAGAGAGACAGAGACAGAGAGAGACAGAGAGAGAATCCTCCAAGGGGGTGTGGCCATGCCGCAATCTCTTTTCCTCCATTTCTCTATCCTGTCAGGATCTGGGGCATGCATGCAAACATGCCTGGCACGTTTTTCGAGCCACCTGTGCCAAGATCTGAACTGTAGGATCTACCTCCCTTAACCACTAAGTTATGGGGCTGATCCACAAATACCTATTCGTTATCACATAAATGAATAAAATCCTTCTTGGTCAAATTTTTATCAAAATTAAACTTCAATACTAGTTCATACAGCTTTAACCCTGAAAGGGTTTGGTACAAAAAGTTAGGAGAAGTTCAAGGAGAGAAGCATCCCCAGTATTCAGTTTGTCCCAAGTTAATCATTTTAATTGGATTTAACATGCCATGAAACGTGTGAAATATATTCAAGCATCAGTCCATAAAATCAAGTGGAAGATTTGACCAGCTAAACTGTTGGATTTTGGTTCGTTATTTTCTCAGCCCTGTCAGAATCAGGAACAACACTGAACCAAATGTGAACAGAGAACCAGGACCTCGCCCTCTCGATCTAAGAACAAATGCTTACGGGAGTCATCTTCACCGGGGGTGGAACGGGCTGCCAGGCTATTCTCAGTTGCAGAAGCCTACAAAAAAGGAGGGGGATTAACAATCACATTAAAAATAAAAGAGCAAACTGCTGTTAATGCCATAAAAACCTGCTGACTCCAGTCAGTCACTGGCTGCCTGGGGGAAATAACGGGCACCAGAACAGCTGAGCATTTAAACAAGAGGCAGCAAATGTCTTTTATGAGGATATTAACACGCCTCTCAATTACAGAGCAACGTGAAAAACAGACTGCACACAACTGCCAAAAGTGTGCATCATCTCCCTTTGTAAAAGAACCTATAAACCGTATCTTTCCACTCCCAGTGAACAAAGCAAAACAAAACAAAACCCTCTATCAAGCTCAGAGAGCAAAGCTCCTCACCATATAACCATAATTCACTCCAAGGCAAGATAAAGTATTTAAATAAAGGACCTATTCTTACTCTTTTGTTTCCAGGTTCCCCATTTGCCAACCAAATACATTCTGCTGAAATAAGTTTGCCACATAGAAGACCTTTTGATAGTTATAAAACAAATTTACCGGGGGAACCAGCAGTTAGCGTAATGGCTATGTCGCTGGACTCCCACGTAGTCGACCGCGGGTCGCGTCCCGGACCCGGTGGCTTAAAACTCATGCCGGGCGCGTATGCGTGCGTGCCCAAGATCCCGAGAGGAGAATGGAGGAGAAGGGATTGCGGCATGACCATCCCCTCTGGGGGGTGATTTCTCGCTTTCTGTCTCTCTGTCTCTCTCTGTCTGACGAGCGCACACGCCCTATAGCGAAAACCTCTCAAAAAAAAAAAAAAAAAGAAAGAAAACAAACAAATTTACCGGGACCGGCAAGTAGCACAGTGGTTAAAGCGTTGGACACTCCCACACGGCTGACCATGGTTTGAGTCCCAGACCTGGCGGCTTGCTTTCTCAGTTTCCCTCTCTTTCTTTCTCTGGTCAAATTAAAATAAATGAATGAACCTATAATGAATCTCTAGTATTATCTTGAAGGATAGTTCTCCCTTTTAAAACATTTTTAAAAATTATTTTCTTTAACTGCCAGAGGGACCAGCAATTGGCGTAATGGCTATGTCGCTGGACTCCCATGTAGTTGACCACAGTTTGAGTCCTGGACCCGGTGGCTTAAACTCACGCCAGGCACTTGTGAGTGTGTGCCTAAGATCGCGAGAGGAGAATGGAGGAGAAGGGACTGTGGCGTGGCCATCCCCCAGGGGGGTGATTTCTCGCTTTCTTTCTTTCTCTGTCTTTCTGGCAAGCACATGTGCCCTAAAGGAAAAACCTCTCTCTCAAAAAAAAAAAAAAAAAAAAAAAAAATTAAATTAAATATTGAAGGGAAAAAAAGGAGTAGGTTTAGGGAACCAGCAGTTAGCGTAATAGCTATGTCGCTGGACTCCCACGTAGTCGACCACGGTTCGTGTCCCGGACCCGGTGGCTTAAAACTCACGCCGGGCACGTGTGCGTGCGTGCCCAAAATCCCGAGAGGAGAATGGGGGAGAAGGGATTGCAGCGTGACCATCCTCTCTGGGGGTGATTTCTCGCTTTCTGTCTCTATGTCTCTCTCTGTCTGTTTGGCGAGCGCACGCGCCCTATAGCGAAAACCTCTCCAAAAAAAAAAAAAAAAAAAAAGAGTAGGTTTAGACATCACCTTTTTTTTTTTTTTTCTTTCTTTTTTTGGAGAGTTTTTTGCTACAGGGCGCATGCGCTCGCCAGAAAGACAGAGAGAGATAGAGAGACAGAAAGCGAGAAATCACCCCCCGGAGGGATGGCCACGCCGCAATCCCTTCTCCTCCATTCTCCTCTCGGAATCTTGGGCACACACGCACATGAGCCTGGTGTGAGTTTAAGCCACCGGGTCCAAGACTCAAACCGTGGTCGACTATGTGGGAGTCCAGTGACATAGCCATTACGCTAACTGCTGGTCCCAACATCACCTTTTTGAAGCGATCTGGTTAAATATCCTTAGTCTGAGCTTCTCTGGCCTTGGACCGTCCTCTCACAGTACCTACCACACTGCTTTGTGATGGTCAACATGTTACTCATCTTCCTTCTACTCTGCTAGTTTCCTGGAAGGCAAGGACCATATGATAGCTTGTCTTTCATTTTTAAGTTTAGCATTGCTATGCTTAGCATAGTGCCTAGCTTTCAAGATACTTTGAGTGAAAGAATGCATAAAATTTGTTGAATATAGACTTAAATTAAGAATACACAGTAGTGGGCATGATGGTTAAGGCACTGGACTCCACATGGCTGATCGCAGTTTGAGTCCCGGACCTGGTGGCTTGCTTTCTCATGTTCCCTCTGTCTTGCTCTCTCCTTTTCTCCCTCTCTGGTCAAATAGGAAAAAAAAAAAAAAAAAAAAAAAAAAAAAAAAAGAATACACAGTAATTTAAAGATAATAATTCCAAATTGATTTTTTGTTTGTTTAAATTTTGATAGGGGGTCCATGCATTCACCAGAGAAAGAGAGTAAGGAAAAGCAAGAAAGCCCTCCTCAGGGGGGACAGGCATACCACGATCCCTTCTCCAATTCTCTTTGTGATATTTTGGGCACACATATACACTGGCTGAGCATGGTTTTCTTTTCTTTTCTTAGATTTATTTATTTATTTATATTTATCATTATTATCATTTTTGAATTTACTATAGGACATGCACACTCACCAGAGAGAGAAGGGAAAGTGAGAAAGCAAGTCGCCAGTCTGGGACTTGAACCATGGTCAGCTATGTGGGTGTCCAGTGTCTTAACCATCAGGAAACCTGCTGGCCCACTAGCAAAGTTTTCAAGCAGCTCGGTCTGGGACTCAAACTGCACAGCTGGCTATGTGAGATCCAGTCATTTTAACCACACCACTGGCTGGCCACAAACTGATTTTTTTTTTTCTCCTAGGTTTTGGCCACAGGGTAGGTGCACTCACCCAAGAGAGAAATATAAAGAGAGACATCCCTCAGTGAGGGTGACCATGCTGCAATCCCTTCTTCATTCTCCCCTTGGGATCTTGGGCATGCAGGCACACGTACTAGGAGTGATTTTCAAGCCTCTGGGTGTGGGACTTGAACCGCAGTTGGACACGTGGAAGTCCCACACCTTCACTACTGTGCCAACAGCTGGCCCCCACAAACTGATTTTTTTAAAAGATCAATTTAGCCCTATGCCCCCTGAGCATTTGCTAAGCAAAATAATGTTCCAATGATGGTTCATTATTTGGTCAGCTATAAGTTGCAGAGCATCCCCACTGAAATTATGTGACCTGCAAAAATGACAATCTGTCCTGGCAGCTGTTACCAAATTCCCAGACACTCTATAGCCTAGTGTTATAGTTGTTTCTAATTTTAGGCATCTAATTTAGAACACATGCTTCCTTGGCAAATGGGCATCAGTCTTTTCAACCTACCTTCTCTCCCTCCTGATGAGAGAGGCAGACCTCGGGAGCTGGGGGCACATTCTCCTTTTGCTCCGATTTATGAGTTTTGATTTCACCACTGCTGGCTTTTGACTCATTCTACAAAATAAAAATAACTTGTGAATTTTTATAAAAATTCTCACCATTCCATTCTCTTCATAGCACATCTATTAAAGAAACTTGGAATGTTAAAAAAAAAATCTAAGACGACTCAGATCAATGCACCCTTAAATCTCACAAGCAAAACCCGTCGACTAGTGAAATGAAAAAGCAGCTGTGGACACATTCCTCAGAGTTAAATATTTATACACTAGTCTAAAACTGGATGCTCATTAGAGTATAGACACTTCAACACAGACACACACAGACCACCCCCAGCATACGACATGTTCGTGATTCACTCTTTCAGCAGCAGAGCTTGTGGGAATGCAAAGCTTGTGAGTTATCAGAAAGACCGTCCTGGAGCAGGGGAAAGCTGATGCCAAGTGCCAAGAATTAAGAAAATATACTGACCATAGGTAAAATGCCCGGCCTGGAAAGAGAGACAGGGATGATGTAGACATATAAACACTGAAATTATATTTTATGATAACACAGAACAACCTTTTTTGGGTGAGACTTTCAAAAATGTTTTTCACATAAAATGCATAGACTGTACTACAGACATACCTTATGTACTTCCCATGACAGAGCTTCAATGCAAAAAAAAAAAAAAAAAGCACTAACATTGTCATGAGGAATAAGCATAACCACATCATTTTCTTACAAAGGAAATGGGGCAGAGTACTAAAATGAACAGAACTATTGGATCTAAAGTCAACATGGAGAGAGGTGAATACGGACATTTCTTACCTTTAGTCCGCTAGTAATTTAGTAATGAAATAATCTACTATCTTTCTTTTCTCTTGTATTTATTCATTTATTAATTAATTGCCAAAGGGTGTGTGTACTTGCCAAAGGGAACGAGAGAGAGAGAGAGAGAGAGAGAGAGAGAGAGAGAGAGAGAGAGAGAGAGAGAGAGAACACCCTGGGCATGGTCATATCTCAATTCCTTTCCCTCCATTTCTCCCTCCTGTTGGAATTTTGGACACGCACACACATCTATGAAGCCACTGAAGTCAGGATTCAAACCAAAGTCAGCAAAGTGGAATCTGGCTCCTTTAACCACTAGGCTATGGGGTGACCTTTCTTGATTCCTTTTTAAAAAAAAAAAAAATTATTCATTTACTTTTATTCATTCATTCATTCATTTTTTTTTAAATTTAATTTTTTTGAGAAGTTTTTGCTACAGGGTGCATGTGCTCGTCAGAAAGACAGGAGAGACAGAGAGACAGAAAGTGAGAAATCACCCCATGGGGGGGGGGGGGGGATGGCCATGTCACAATCCCTTCTCCTCCATTCTCCTCTCAGGATCTTGGGCACACACACACATGTGCCCGGCGTGAGTTTAAGTCACCAGGTCTGGGACTCAAACCACATTCGACTACATGGGAGTCCAGTGACATAGCCATTATGCCATCTGCTGGTCCCTCATTCATTTGATTTTAATTTGACTAGAGAGAGACAGAGAGAGAAAGAGAAAGAGGGAAAGTGAGAAAGCAAACCACCAGGTCCAGGACTTGAACTGTGGTCAACCATGTGGGAGTGTCCAGCCACTGCTGGTCCCCTTGTTTTTGTTTTTAATTTGCCAGAAGGCACATGTGCTTGCTGGAGAGAGATAGGGGGCGGGAGGAGGGAGGGACGGAGGGAGGGGGAGAGAGAGAGAGAGAGAGAGAGAGAGAGAGAGAGAGAGGGATGGAGGGAGGGGGAGAGGGAGAGAGAGAGGGAGGGAGGGAGGGGGGAAATGATCAGGTCCCCTCATGGGGCATGGTCATGCCACAATCCTTTCTCCTCCATTTCTCCCTCCTTTGGGGATTTTGGGCATGCACGCATGTATACCGGTGAGTTTTTTGAGCCACAGGGTCCAATACTCCAACCACACAGTTGGCCTTGTGGGATCCAGCCACCTTAACCACCACGCCACCTGCTGGCCTATTTCTGATTCTTTAGGCAAGGGAAGAAGCAGGCAGTTTACGGCCAGTGCCCTGAAGGGAATGTCAGTGCACATGATACACTCAGGTGTAGTATTCCAGTTTAAGGCACATGGCTCCGGAGGTGCCTTCACGAGAGGGTGGGAGCTGTGCTGCAAAACACTACAGCCCACAACTTAGTCCTGACCCCACCTCAAAGCCCAGCCTCCAAAACCAGTGTCAGAGACTATGTGACTTGTTGCAACCATAGTCTGTAAGGGGTCTGAGAAATTCTTTGGGAATGAGATAAAATGTACTTTTTACAAGAATTCCTGAAGACTTTTCAACTCTTAAAATCTTCAGAGCAGGAGAACTGCAATGCAGAAACTCTTAGAAATTTAGAAAAAAGAAAAAAAAAAAGTCACTGAACAGGTTTTCCCACTAGGAGGAGTCACCTGGTTGGAATGTTAGCAGCAGCAGGACTCTGAAAAGCTTTGCAGATCACCTACTTGCTATCTCCTGACTTCCTTCTAACAGAAATCTGTATTTGCTCATTTTTCACACTCACAGTGGAGAATGAGCCTGTGAGAGTCCACTCTGCTACTGATTTACACACATTGCTTCTTCTTAAAAATACAATTAAAAAATGATTCTTTGCCCGGAGAAGAGTCTCCAATACTACTGGAGAATGCATACTTAGTTATATGAGGAAAAGAATGCTTAACTCCTGAGATACATGTTATGACTTCAGAAATGCAGCAGTTTCAACCTGCCTATAAACGAAATTCAATACTATTCTTTTAACCTAGTTCAAAAATAATTGGGACAGTAAGAGAGTAACAGTTTGTAATGTAAAATCTCGGAATAAAATGTTTGAAAGATACACGTGTACAAGCATATATATGTGTTTACATATGAACAAACAGCTTTTAAAGCAGTTCCATAGTCCCAGCCCAGGTCGATTAAGCATAGGAAAATGAATGGAAAATGGAAAGACTCTCCATTCTACTTGGAATTTCAAACTTTAGTGCTTTTTGAACATATCATCTTGTCATTTCTCCCCTTTTTCTTAATTTGCTGTTCTACATCATTAGAGAATCGTTTCATCATAAGGATTAAAGATTAAATAGACCATATATTATTTGATTATTTTATAATGAATGTACAGAATGGGCAGATCCATGAAGACATAAAGTAGACTGGTGGTTTCGAGGGGATGAGAAGAGAGTGTAATTGGGAGTGACTGAACAGAAATGGAGTTTTTTTGGGGGGTGGTGGAAATGTTCTGAAATTAGACAGTGGGGATGGTTGCACAACCATGTGAATAAACTAAAAAAAAAAAAAAAATCACATAACTGTATACTTTAAAATAGTGGCCCAACCAGGTGGCATGATGGTAAAGGCACTGGATCCTGTAAGGTTGACTTTGAGGTTCAAATCCTGGAACTGGTGGCTTGAACAACACGATTTGCAAGCATGCCCAAAATCCAAAGAGGAGAATAGAGGAGAAGGGATTGTAGTGCAGCCATTCCCCTGGGAAGTGATATTTCACTTTCCCTCTTTCTCTGCCTCTCTCTGGCGAGTGCATGTGCCCTATGGCAAAAAAGAAAAAAAAAATGGTGAATGATATCTCAATTTACTATTTATTTATTTATTTATTAGCTCACCAGAGAGAGAGAAAGATGGAGAGAGAGAGGGAAAGTAAGAAAGCAACCCTCGGAGGGGATGGCCACACCACAATACCCTATCCATTCTCCTCTCAGGACTCTGGGCATGCATGCTCACACATGCCTGGTATGTTTATATTTTCTTTCTCCATTTTGCTATAGGGTGCATGCACTCACCAGAGAGAGAGAGAGAGAAAGTAAGAAATCACCCTATGGGGGAGGGATGGCCATGCCTGGCATATTTTTTCCTTTTTGTTTTTTGTTTTTTTTTGCAGGGGGAGAGGTTTTTGCTATAGGGCGTGTGCACTCACCAGAAAGACAGAGAGAGACAGAGAGACAGAAAGTGAGAAATCACCCCCCAGGGGGGATGGCCACACCGCAATCCCTTCTCCTCCATTCTCCTCTCGGGATCTTGGGCACGCACACACACCCGGCGTGAATTTAAGCCACCAGATCCAGGACTCAAACTGCAGTCAACTACATAGGAGTCCGGCGACACAGCCATTACACCAACTGCTGGTCCCTACCTTGCATATTTTTTCAAGCTTCAGGGTCCAGGACTTGAATTACACAGTTGTCTATGTGGGATCCAGCTGCCTTATAACCACCGTGGCACCAGCTGGCCC
Organism: Tupaia tana; assembly: GCA_026018925.1. Lineage (NCBI taxonomy): Eukaryota > Metazoa > Chordata > Mammalia > Scandentia > Tupaiidae > Tupaia > Tupaia tana. Next base: position 154,167,468 of record JAKSZU010000006.1, read on the forward strand.
TGATGTCTCAATATTTTAAAAGATCATCATCACTGGGGACCAGCAGGTGGTGTGGTGGTTAAGGCACTGGACACTCCCACATGGCCAACCATGGTTCGAGTCCCAGACCAGTGGCTTGCTTTCTCACTTTCTCTCTCTCTCTTTCTCTCTCTCTGGTCAAATTAGAAAATATACAAATGAATAAATAAAATTAAATTTTAAAAAAATTAAAAAAAAGAAAAGATCATCATTATTATTAGTTTTGCTACAGGGCACGCACACCCACCAGAGAGAGACAGGAACAGAGAGAGAGAGAGAAAGAAAGAGAGGGAAGGGCCAGCAGATGGTATAAGGGTTATGTTGCTGGACTCCCACACAGTTGACTGTGGTTCAAGTCCTGGACCTTGTGGCTTAAACTCACGCCGGGCACATGTGCATGCATGCCCAAGATCCCAAGAGGAGAGTGGAAGAGAGGGGACTGCAGCATGGCCATCCACCTAGGAGGGTAATTTCTTACTTTTTGTCTCTCTGTTTCTCTCTGTCTTCCCAGGGAGCACACGTGCCCTATAGCAAACACCTCTCTCTCTAAAAAAAAAAAAAAAAAAAGAAAAAAAGAAAGAATGAGAGGCTGAGAAAGCAAGCCTCCAGGTCCAGGACTTGAACTATGGCTGGCCATGTGGAAGTCCAGTGCCTTAACTACCACGTCACCTGGCCTCAATGCCTCGATTTTTTTTCTTTAAAGAATTATTTTATTTAACTTTATTTATTTATTTTTAATTTTGACCAAGAGGGACAGAGTGAGAGAGAGAGGGAAAATGAGAAAGCAAGCCACCAGGTTCAGGACTCGAACCACAGTCAGGCATGTGGGAGTCCAGTGCCCTTAACCACCACAGCACCTGCTGACTTCGATACCTCAATTTTTAAATTTGGAAAAAAAAAAAAAAAAAAAAAAAAAGCCCTACAGTAACATTGAATGCATCTGATATTTCTCCCCAATATTCTTCCTTCTTACCTCAGAAATCTAAATAAAATAAGGGTCTCCGTTAAAACAAACAAAATAACATTTAACAACAAAAAAAAGATAAGACCCAAGAAAACTCTCAATGACATTACTGACTGGTAACATTACAAAAAAATGAAGATGAGGCCTAGGAAAGCAAAGTCAAGACTAGAATCAGATGAAGATTACAAAAGAAGCAAGGATAGGGTTTACGTGAAAAGAGGGCCAGGGAAAGGTCCGGATGGCAGAGGTATGGGCCTGGGAGACACGTCCTAGTCCGTGACAGTCTGCTAGCTGAGTAACTGAATGAGTGATGCAGAGCACGTACTGTATAGGTGGCTGAGCTGCTCTGTTTGGACACAGCTGCCTGGTACTTCGCCATTCGATCCTTTATGGAAGTTTCTGAGAGGCGTGGAAGTTCCAGGTTTCGCCTGTTCTCATTTTTCTCCAAGTTGGATGCGGAAGATGACAACTGACCTGGAAGCATACAAATAACATGCTTTATTAGAAGATGAAAGGGGATTCAAATGGTTTATTAGAAGATGAAAGGGGATCCAAATGGTTTATTAGAAGATGAAATGGGATTCAAATGGTTTCAAGATTCTGAGTTTTGAACTACTGGACTCTAATAGCCTATGTTTTTCTATTAAAAGTACAAAGAAGGATATCAGGAACAAAATCATCACTTATAAGGTAATATTCACTCACTTTCCTAATATTAAAAAGGAGATCCTTTTTTTATTTAGTGTTGTATATTTTAAATTCTTGACTAATTTTTTTTTTTTTTTTTTAGGTTTTTGTCACAAGATACACATGTGCTCGCTGGAGGGAGCCACAGATAGAGTGGGGGGGAAGGGTGAAATTACCTCCTGGGGGAATGGCCACACCGTGATCCCTTCTCCTCCATCTTCTTTTTGGGATTTTGGGCACACAGGCATATGTGCCTAGCATGATTTTCAAGCTACCAGGTCTGGAGTTTGGCCAAGGGAGAGTCCAACACCTTAACTACCACACCATCCACTGGCCCAATTCTACCCTAATTGTTTTTTTTAAAGAATTATTTTATTTCAGGGGCTGGCAGGTAGTGTGGTAGTTAAGAGCACTGGACTTCCACATGGCCGACCACAGTTCGAGTCCCAGACATGGAGGTTTGCTTTCTTACTTTTCCTCTCTCTCTTTCTTCCTGGAAATGATAAAAAATAATAATAATAAATTTTAAAAGTTAAATAATTCTTTAAAAAAAAGAATTATTGGGACCAGCAGTTAGCGTAATGGCTATGTCGCTGGACTCCCATGTAGTCGACTGCAGTTCATGTCCTGGACCCGGTGGCTTAAAACTCATGCTGGATGCGTGTGTGTGCGTGCCCAAGATACCGAGAGGAGAATGGAGGAGAAGGGATTGCGGTATGGCCATCCCCCCTGGGGGGTGATTTCTCGCTTTGTCTCTCTCTCTCATTCTGTCTGTCTGGCGAGCGCACGCGCCCTATAGCAAAAACTTCTCAAAAATAAATTAAAAAAATAGAATTATTTCATTTAACTTTATCTATTTATTTTAATTTGACCAGAGAGGGACAGAGTGTGTGTGAGAGAGAGAGAGAAAGCAAGGTACCAGGTCCAGGACTTGAACTACAGTTGGTCATGTGGGAGTCCACTGCCATTAATCACCATGCTACCTGCCATCCCCTCTACTCTAATTTTTTAAAATTTATTTAATTTTATTTATTATCATTATTATTTTTAATTTGCTATAGGGCACTTGCACACACCAGAGAGAGAGAGAAAGTAAGAAAGCAAGCCTCCAGGTCTGGGACTCGAACCACTTGGCCATGTGGGAGTCTAGCACCTAAACCAACATGCCACCTGCTGTCCTAATCTTTGGCTATTTTAACATGTGAAAAAAATTAATTTCAATGCTATTTTAATTTGCATTTCTTTGATTATGAGGAGGCTGATGATTTTCCTATATTTATTAATTTTCTCTTTTGTGAAGTCACTGTGTATGTCTCCATTCAAGCACAGTAATTCCACTTTCAAGGCTTAAATGCAACCAATAACAGATAGCCAGTCCTGATGAATGATATGGATAGTTCATCTACTGAAGCTCTAAAGTCCTAGATGACTATGGAGTCAAAAACATCTGTAGCACTTCCCTTATAAACCCTCAAAGGGAAGGGACCCATTGGTTACCACTGACAAAGACAGAATGAAAATATACGAAAAGATATTTATACAGAACACTGAGATTTGGGAATGGCTTGAATCTAATGGTCACATTTCCTACTGTGTCACTCTTTCCTTTTATTTCCCCCTAGGCTTTTGTCATAGAGCATGTGCACTCACTAGAGAGAAACAGAGAGAGGAAAAGTGACAAATCACCCTTCCAAGGGGGAAGGCCATGCTGTAATCCCTTCTCCTCCATTTCTGGGATTTGGGACATGCATGCAGATGTGCCCAGCATGATTTTCAAGCCTCCAAATCTGGGATGCAAACTGTGGTCAGTCATGTGGGAATCCAGTGCCTTAACCACCATGCCATCGGCTAGCTCTGGATAATTCTTTCTTATTTTTTTAAAGAATTATTTTTTATCTTTATTCATTGTCATTATTTTATTTTTTTATCTTTTTGAAGTTGGCCAGAGAGAGAAGGAAAGTGAGAAAGTAAGCTGCCAGGTCCAGAACTTGAACCATTGTCAGTCATGTTAGAGTCCAGCTGCCTTAACCACCACAGCACCTGCCGGCCCAGGTCACTATTTTTTTTTTAAATTATTTTATTTAGCTTTATTTATTATTATTATTTTCCAGTTTGATCAGTCAGAGAGAGCGAGAGAGAGCGAAAGTGAGAAAGCAAGCCACCAGGTCCAGGACTCAAACAGTGGTCAGCCATGTGGAAGTGTCTGGACTTGAACTGCAGTTGGTCAAGTTGGTCAACTGCCTTAACCACCACTCCACCTGCTGATCCCCTTCTTTTTTAAAAAAAAAAAATTATTTTATTTAACTTTATTTAGGTCACTCTTTCTTAAAAGCATTGGTTTTGAGTCCAAAAAATATTGTTACCAATGAGTACCTCCTAGAGAACCTGGTATATGTGGAACTCTGCTTACCTGGACCTATTTCCAAGTCATCCACTGAATAGCTATTTTCAGAGATCCTCCTTCCACCTGCACTTCGGCTTTGGGTCCGAAGAATCTGTTTGAAAACAACCCACAATAAGCTTTGTACAGAAGATGGTAAATCTTGATATGATGTTCAAAAAGGAGGTTTGTATAGCTCCTTTATAAATAAAATCTAGGAGAGGAGATATTTTTACATTTGTTTTTATAAGGAATTAAAAAATATATAAATGCTAAGCACTACATATTCACTGGGTACCTAGAGAAAAACAAGTAACTCTGTATGGGTAATGCTCTCTGCTAATGATCACTTCTTCTTTTTTTAAAGTATTATTTTTTATTAATTTTATTTATTGTCATTATTTTATTTTTTATTTTTTTGACGTTAACCAGAGAGAGAGAGTGAGAGAGAAGAAAAGTGAGAAAGCAAGCTGCCAGGTCTGGGATTCGAACCATGGTCAGCCATGTGGAAGTCCAGCTTCCTTAACCACCATGCCAACTGCCTGCCCCACTAATGATCACTTCTTAACCAGCTTAACCAGCAAGCCTCATACTTTAAAGTCTTGAAGGGGAATCCTCACATCCCAAATGACCAAGACATGACCCCGATGGCAGTATCTGATGTCTCCTTCCTCCATCCCACTTTATTCCTGTAGTTGTTGCCTTGGCTCAAGTCTTCATCATCTTTTCCTTGGACTGTGGTATTATCTTTTCATTTGATTTTTCTTCATCTTCCAATCTAGTCACTATGATGCTGCCTTTATCCCAAATAGTTCAAAGTAATCATCCCAAAATAAAAAGTCTATTTTGTTCCTCTGTTCAAAATTCTTTCAGAATTCTCAGTCACTCCTTGAATTAAATCCAAAGGCTGAGTATGTCACAGAAGAGCTGTTCTAGACTTGGTTCCTATGTAAAAAGCCTCCTCTCTTGATATTCTCTGCCTCATCCTTTAAGCTCCAAGAAAAGCAAACTGTACTGAGGTCTATGATGCTGTAAATGAGGTTCCCTCCACCTGGATTAGCCTTCTGTCTTTCTGCTGTCTAGCATTCCCCTGTTCCTTGAAGACAGTGTAAGCAGGATGAAGTCTGACCCACCTCTCCTATATGCATTGAGGTAGTCCTTCCTCTGTTCCCAAAGTGCCTGTCACATTCTGTTACGCTTACCAGGTCCTATCACTGCATGGGTGTTGGGGCACTGCTGCACAATGCTAGGGCCATATGGGAAGACCCAGGGTTTTGTTCCTAGGTCAACCCTAGGTGAACCTGAACATGTCCCAATAGTGCACCCATGATCCTGGCTGACTGGAAGGCTGGGGGGAGGATCATGGTGTGGCAGATTGTGTTGGAGTCCCTGTCTCTTTCTCTCTCATGAAAAAGAAACTGTTGTGTAACTATCCCTCTACTGAACTGTAAATTCACTGAAACCAGAGACCAGGTCTTTCCATTCATATATTTCAAGGACTTATAGAAAAGTGAGGGGTCAGCAGGAGGTCCCCATCTCCTTCATGACAAGTTTCCCGCTTTCTTTGAGTGTCCGAGGGGAAGGTTTCTTGAATTCCACACCATGGGTGAGCTTGTGAATGTTGATGGTGCATTCCTGAGTCTCTACCTCATCTCCACCACGTTGATAGCAGAATGGCCTTCTTCTCACCACCCTTCTTTGCAGTAGCCATTCTGTCCAGCCAAAATTGGAAAGACCGGCATGAGTTTTAAGCTGCCAGGTCTGGGACACAAACCACGGCCAACTACGTGAGAGTTCAGTGACATAAGCATTATGCCATCTGCTGGCCCCATTATTTATTATTATTTTTTAATTTGCTAGTAACATTCAAGTGCACTGGCTAGAGAGATAGAGGGAAAGTGAGAAAGCAAGTCACCAGGTCTGGGACTCAAACTGTGGTTGGCCATGTGGGAATCTAGCACCTAACCACCACGCCACCCACTGGCCCCTATTTAGCTATTTTTTAAAAAAGAATTAATTTATTTAACTTTATTTATTTATTTATATTTGACCAGAGAGGGACAGAGTGAAATAGAGAGATGGAAAATGAGAACACAAGCTGCCAGGTCCAGGACTTGAACCATGGTGAGCCATGTGGGAGTCCAGTGCCCTTTACCACCACACCACTTGCTGGCCCCTATTCAGCTATTTTTAAGTTTGTTCCTTTCTTCCATGAGGAAGAGCAAGAGAGAGAAAGAGACGTACTCCAAACAGGGTCTCTATGATACAACCCATCCCAAAGCCTCAGATTATGGGCACATATGCACCTGGCGTGTTTAAGGAGGTCTCTAGATTCAAACCTGGAACCTTCTCATGGGGGTATTACTGGGAGTAAGGGCATTTAGAACTAAAACATACACCCTGGCAAGGCAGAGGCTTTCTTTGATTTTACACCCATAAAATTTCCTATTATTGTTAGCTGTTTATTTAAACTCCTAGGTTAAAAAAAATAGCAGCCATTAAAAAAAAAAAAAAAAAAAGCCTCCCGTCCCTGAGGGTATCAAAACTCTAAATTATTTTCTTTCTAGTACTAAAAAAAGTGACTATGCAAGGCCAATTGGTCTTGGGGCCAGGAAGTGGTGTAGTGGTTAAGGTGCTGAACTCCAAGGGGTCAACTACAGTTTGAGCCCCAGACCCGGCAGTTTGAAATTCACACTGGGCATATACATGTGCATGCTCAAAATCCTGAGAGGAGAATGGAGAAGGGATTACAGCATGGCCATTCCCCCCTTGGGGGTGATTTCTCACTCTGTCTCTCTGTCTCCTGTGAGCACACACATCCTATTAGGAAAAATCACTCAAAATAAATAAATAAATAAAGCCAATTGGTCTTAAAGAAAAACAGGAAGAGAGAAATTTGTCTCTGGAAATCAAAGCTATACTGACTATGATTCTAAGAAGAAATGAGGCTGAGATGAGAGAGCTTCTAATGAGATCCCAGGTTTACCTGGTTACTAGTTCTTCCCACGAAGCATTATTTTCTCTACCTTTTATCTCCAGACACTAATAAGAAGACTGGGGAATCAGCAGTTAGCATAATGGCTATGTTGCTGAACTCCCATGTAGTAAACCGCGGTTCAAGTCCTGTACCCAGTGGCTTAAGCTCACGTTGGGCGTGCGTGCGTGCCCAAGATCCCGAGAAGAGAATGGAGGAGAAGGGATTACGGCTTGGCCATCCCCCCGGGGGGTGATTTCTCGCTTTCTGTCTCTGTCTCTCCCTGTCCTTCTGGCGAGCCCACGCACCTTACAGCAAAAACCTCTCCAAAAAAAACAAAAAAGAATAAGAAGATTGTGCTGGCCCTATTGCCTGGTGACTAAGAGAGCTGGATTCCACATGGTCAATCATGCAGTCTGAGTCTTGGCCTCGGTGGTAGGAAAAACATGCCAGGAGCATGCACGCACATGCACGTGTGTGCCCCAAATCCCAATAGGATGAAGAAACACAGGAGAAGGGATTGCAGCATGACCAAAACTCACTGGGGAGTGCTTTCTCCCTCTCTCTCTGCCTCTCACTGGCAAGTGCATATGCTCTCTGGGAAAAAATTATTAAAATAAATAAATAAAATAACAAGATTTGGGGCGAGCTCGCTGATACAGCAGTAGTGTACTGCTGCTCAAGGGAAGCCATATTCCATGTGGTGATCACAGTTTGAATTCCTGGCCTGGTGAGCCTCACAACTCCAGGTACATGCAGGAATTCCCAAGGTCTGACAGACTGGAAGATTTGGAGGAAGGGGCAGAATGACTAGATCCTGTGGATGGTATCTCTGTTCCTGTCTTCTCTTATTCTCATGAGTGTGCACATGTGTGCTATCATGAATGGGGGGTGGATAACAAGATCTCACCCTGTTGGGGATGCTTTCGTTTCACTTCCCCTCTCTCTCTCATGAAAGAAACAAACAAAAATTACACACATACATACACACACAAAATAACAAGGTCTCAAATGCACTTAAGATGAATTTTATGATCCACATTTAATGAGTCATAGCTTAAGGTACAGGAAGAAGGAGGAGTTTCCTTCAATATTTCTCAAGGAAGTAACAAAGCACAATACATACACACACACACACACAACACACAAACACACACACGTGTGCACGCTAGGAATTCTGATACCAAAATACCCTCTATAATAGACTTTTATTGCATTTCAGTTCTTTTTGTTCAGACACTTGAGTGAACATTAATCATTATGAATTGTCAGAGAAAGACAAGACGCTTTAAGACTTTCTGGAATGTCCTAAGGCTCGGCTCTGCCCCGCCCCACCCCACAAGGCCTCCTTGTCAGCAGACTGTAACTGTCATTAGTTGGAATACCCCTTAAACATTCTCTGTGAATCCATAAATCAAGCACACCAACATGTACCAATAAGAGGGTAAGAGTTTGGAATTTTTAGTCAGCAGTCTGTAGAATTCTTTTCCTGGAATTTTTTTTTTACTTTTTAAAGAAATTTAAGTTAGGTTCTAAATAAGTAACAAAGCAGGATTTCCTGTTCCCTGTATCGCTATTTTCTGGGAAAATCTCTTTAAAAGCTGATTCTGAACACTTTAACTTACCGACTCTTTTACCTCATCAGCTACTTCCTTTAATCTTTCAACTTGACCTTCCTTCAGACTCTCGTCCAAGTCAAGGATGGAGGAAGGGTAGCAGCCATCAGGGAAAAATAGGACTTTGTGGAACTATAAATGGGGATCTTAGGGTATATATAAAACCTACTCTTAATTTTGCAAAGCATTGAGAGAGAAAAATTTCCTTCTTCAGGAATCTTTCTGAAAAAATTAGGCTCATTCAAGTAAAACAAGTAAAGAATACAGAAGGAGCACTAGTCTCTAGGAGGTATAGCTTCTGCACATTTTCTGCACTACCAAGCATCCTACAAAAATTATGTGTTAGTTTTATACTTAGGACAATAGAAAAGGAAAGAGAGCTAATTCTTCATATCTATTCAATGAATATAAGTAGATTAAAATGATAAAACCAAATGCTGATAGAGCTTTGGGGAATATGTCCTTAGATTGTGCCAACAGTATTATAAAATAGCATAATCTTTGAGAACAAGCTGAAAATATGTAAGAATGTTTGATAAATTACATCTTTTGATGTAAGAAGAATGTTTAATTATTTATATCTTTTGACTGTGATAATATCACTTCAGTAACATAGCCCAAAGAAGTAACTAAAAACAAAACATTTCTACTGTAACAGAACTTTTCTATTGGGTTGTCGGTAAACTCATGACATACTTTATCTATGCAAAAATGCGCCTTAACTTTTCCAACAACCCAATATTACTTAGAAATGGATTAATTATTGAAGAATGATTAAACAGTAAATGAAAATAATATTGTTATAGATAATAACTAAGAAGATATGTACAAAGGACTATATAAAGATCAAATGTTGAGACCAGCAGTTGATGTAATGGCTACATTGATGGACTCCCATGTAGTCAACCATGTTCAAGTCCTGGATTGGGCGGCTTAAACTCACAATGGGCACGTGTGCATATGTGCCCAAGATCCTGAGAGGAGAAATGGAGGAAAAGGGATTGCGGCATGGCCAACCCCTCTGGGGAGTGATTTCTCACTTTCTGTCTCTCTGTCTCTTTCTGTCTTTCTGGCAAGCGCACGCACTCTATAGCAAAAACCTCTCCAAAAAAAAAAAAAGACCAAATGAAAAACAACACGAAAAAGTGAGCATACAGTGATTAAAACCATGCAGCATGTAGTTATATAATAAAAAGGCCCAAAAAGACAAAGAGGTTTGTGTATAATTGGTAAAGGTTACTCTTTTTTTCCTGATTGACTTGGCTTTCTCTTCTCCTTTCTGGTTTACTCTGTGTGTGTGTGTGCATGTGTGTGTATTTGTCAGATGACTATTTATGTGATAAAAATACAAAAAAACAGGGCTAGCCCTATGGCCTAGTGGTTAAAGGAGCCAGATCCCACAGGGCTGAACACGCAGTACAAATCTCAGCCCAGGTGGATTGAAAAACATGTCAAGCATGTGTGCATGTGTGCCCCAAATCTAGACAGGATGGGAACATGGAGAAGGGATAGTAGCATGACCATGGCCCATCAGGGGGTACTTTCCCCCCCTCCTTCTTTCTCAGTCTCTATCTCTCTGGCACACACCCTCTGACAAATTTTTAAAAATAATAGGAAGAAAAGGTTCCCAAACCCACAACCTTCTAACTCTAGAGTTATAGTGGAAATCTCTTGGATTCCAATGTATTTCTTCTCATTGCGCAGATGCATTTTACACAGTTAGGTAAAAAATGTGTGAGGACAGGGAGCTAATGTCTTGGAGATTACAGCTGTTGATATGTTTTCAATTATTCCTGGATTCCTTAGATTTCAAAGACATATAGCCAGTTGTTTCTAGCCAATAAAGCTGTAATATCCATGATGATAGTGTTCTACAGTAGGAGGGATACTACACAATTTCAGTCCTTATTCTGCTATTAATTAGCCTCCTGACATTGGGCATATCAGTTAACTTCTCTAACCTCAGCTGTTTCCATCCATAAAAATGGGATTCTAATATCCTGTCTGAAAAAAGTGAGCTATATTAAGTAAGCTTTGAAGGTCCCTTATAGTTGCAGGATCTACATGTCAATGATCTTTTTTTTTTTTTTTTTTTTTTGAGAGTTTTTTTTGCTATAGGGCGCATGCGCTCGCCAGATAGACAGAGAGAGACAGAGACAGAAAGCGAGAAATTACCCCCCAGGGGGGATGGCCACGCCGCAATCCCCTCTCCTCCGTTCTCCTCTTGGGATCTTGGGCACGCACACACATGCACCCGGCGTGAGTTTTAAGCCACCTGGTCCGGGATGCGAACCGCGGTCGACTACGTGGGAGTCCAGCGACATAGCCATTATGCTAACTGCTGGTCCCTACATGTCAATGATCTTGATGGGGATTTCTCACTCATCATAACTCATCAATGAGTTAGGAAGCTAGAGGAAATGACTCTTTAATACATCCATCTGGATACACTCCTATGTTGACTAATCCAGGAGGGAGTCCAATAACAGGAAGACAAAGGTGGTGATATTCAGGGGGCAGATAAAGTCTTTCTGTCCCCTCAAATTCTAACAGAAATATTTACTTAAAGAATGTTTCAGTCCCCTGGCATTGCTTTTCTTTTTTTTTATTTTTGGAGAGATTTTTGCTGTAGGGCACATGCGCTTGCCAGAAAGACAGAGACAGACGGAAAGAGGGAAAGAGAGAAATCACCCCCCACCCCCTGGGGGGACGGCCATGCTGCAATCCCTTCTCCTCCATTCTTCTCTCGGGATGTTGGGCACACATGCACACGTGCCCAGCATGAGTTTAAGCCACTGGGTCCGAGACTCCAACCGTGGTCGACCACATGGGAGTCAGTAACATAGCCATTACACCAACCGCTGGTCCCTAAATAAACTTTTTTTTTAAGAATTAATTTTATTTATTCATTCGTTTATTTTAATTTGACCAGAGAGAGACCCACTGAGAGAGAGCGGGAAAGTGGGAAGGCAAGCCACCAGGTCCAGGACTTGAACTGTGATCAGCTATGTGGGAGTGCCCAGCACCTTAACCACCATGCCACCAGCTGGCCCCAAGAGTAAAGAAACTTAAATTATTTTGGTATGTGGCATTTAGGAAAAATGTAATGCTATAGAGAGAAGTCTGTCAGAATAGCACTGAGAGCAGTCTTAATTTTTTTTTTCCTTAGGTTTTTGCCGTAGGGCATGTACACTCATCAGAGAGAAACAGAGAGAGGGAGAGGGAGAAATCACTCCCGGGGGGGTGTTGGGGATGGCTACACCACAATCCTCTTTCCTTTTCTTCTCTCAGGATTTTGGGGCCAGACATGCGGTGCGCGCGTGCACACACACACACACACCCCATGATTTTCAAGCCTCTAGGTCCAGGACTTCAACACAGGTTGGCCATAGCCTTAAGTCTAGTGCCTTAAGTACCATGCCACCTGCTGGTTCCCTTACTTACATTTTTTAAATTACAAAAGAAGCTATAGGGGGCCAGCAGGTGCATGGTGGTTAAGGCACTAGACACTCCCACATGGCCAACCGCGGTTTGAGTCCTGGGCCTGGTGGTTTGCTTTTTCACTTTCCCTCTTTCTCTCTGTGTGTGTACTTCTTTCTGGTCAAATTAAAATGAATGAATGAATGATGGGACCAGCAGTTAGCGTAATGGCTATGTCGCTGGACTCCCACGTAGTCGACCGCGGTTTGAGTCCCGGACCCGGTGGCTTAAACTCACGCCGGGCGCGTGTGCGTGCGTGCCCAGGATCCCGAGAGGAGAATGGAGGAGAAGGGATTGCGGCGTGGCCATCCCCCCTGGGGGGTGATTTCCTGCTTTCTATCTCTCTGTCTCTCTCTGTCTGTCTGGCGAGCGCACGCGCCCTATAGCAAAAACCTCTCCAAAAAAAGAAAAAAAAAATGAATGAATGAATGACTAAAATTAAATAAATAATTAAAAAAGAAGCTATAAACCATAAGTGAATATACTAAATCTGCAAAAAATTAGTTTTAGTAAGATACATGAGAAAGGTACAGAAAGGCAAGGATAAATCTTATGTCTATTTAACAATAATAATAATATGCAAAGCCAGTTATTCACACTAGTAGTGTATCTATTAAAGGTTAACTGTTAGGTTAACTTAACATTTATGATAAACTGATAAGCAAACTAAAGATATACTCCCAGGGCCAGCAGGTAGCATGGTATTTAAGGATCTGGACTCCAACTGAGGATCAGGTCCTGGATCTGGCAGCTTGCTTTCTCACTTTCCCTCTCTCTCTGTTTCTCTCTAGTGAGCACATGTGTCCTATAGCAATTTAAAAATAACAACAAAATAAGATAAAATAAATAATTCTTAAAATATATGTGTGTGTGTGTATGTGTGTGTATGTATGTATGTACATATGTATGTGTGTATGTGTATATATATATATATATATATATATGCATATAAATAAATATGGGGCCAGCAGGTGATGTGGCGATTAAGGGTGCTGGACCCCCACATGGCCAACTGCAGTTCGAGTCCCAGACCTAGAGGCTTGCTTTCTCACTTTCCCACTCTCTCTCTCTCTCTCTGTTCCTCTCAGATCAAATTAAAATAAATAAGTAAATAAATAAATGAATGAATGAATAAATAAATAAAATTAAAGAAAATAATTCTTTTTTTTGTTTGTTTTTGGAGAGGTTTTCACTATAGGGCGCATGCGCTCGCCAGACAGAGAGAGACAGAGAGACAGAAAGCGAGAAATCACCCCCCAGGGGGGATGGCCACGCCGCAATCCCTTCTCCTCCATTCTCCTCTCGGGATCTTGGGCATGCATGCACACGCGCCCGGTGTGAGTTTTAAGCCACCGGGTCCGGGACGCAAACCGCGGTCAGCTACGTGGGAGTCCAGCGACATAGCCATTACGCTAACTTCTGGTTCCCAAGAAAATAATTCTTAAAAATATATATATATATACACATATATATACTCCCCCTCATTAGGATGACTATATTAGACACTGCAGTGATATTGACAGTCAAATTCCTTTCTTCAAATCCTTCCTTCTAAAACTCATCTTGGGAACCAGCAGTTAGCGTAATGGCTATGTCGCTGGACTCCCACATAGTCGACCGCGGTTCATGTCTCGGACCCGGTGGCTTAAAATTCATGCCGGGTGCGTGTGCGTTCGTGCCCAAGATCCCAAGAGGAGAATGGAGGAGAAGGGATTGCGGCGTGGCCATCCCCCCTGGGGGGTGATTTCTCGCTTTCTGTCTCTATGTCTCTCTCTGTCTGTCTGGCGAGCGCACGCGCCCTATAGCAAAAAAAACCTCTCCAAAAAAAAAAAAAAAAAACTCATCTTAAAATTATGACTTAAAACTACATAATTAGGCCAGCCTGGTCTGATGGTTACAGCTGGATCTCACATGGCTGACTGCACAGTTCAAATCCTGGACCTGGCATTTTGAAAAACAGGTGCTTGTATATGTGTACTCAAAGTTCTGAAAGGAGGAAGAAATGGTTAAGGGACTGCAGAATGATCATCCCCCATGGAGTGCTTTCTTGTTTTGTCTCTTTCTCTCTGTCTCTCTCCAGGGAGCACATGCACCCTCTGACAAATTAAAAAACAAAAACAACTATGCAACAAACTTCAATTATGAACAATCTTTCCTTGGAATATAATACTAAATAATTTACTTAAGACATACCAAGAAAGTAAAAAGGGGCCAGCAGCTGGTGTGGTAGTTGGGGCATTGGACTCTCACATGGCCAACTGAGGTTCAGGTCCCAGACCGGGTAGCTTACTTTCTCACTCTCTTTCTCTGAGTACACGTGCCCTATAGCTAATTAAAAACAATAACAACAATAAATAAAATGTTAAAAAAGTAAGCAAAAGAAAAAATTATTTGATAACATTAAATAGATAAGGGAACACATGAAATTATTTGGATCTTTGGAAAGAAGATCTGAGAGACATGGTAGGGACACTAGAAATCCTTTTAGGAGCAAGAGAGAGGAAGATAAATTATTATGGATAATTTTTGCAACAATCTGGGGCTTTCCTTTGAACACATATCTATTCATCAAGAAGGCATATATAAATTGTTTCTCTAATGCAGCTTATAGATAAGTTGGCTAAGGATAAAATATCTGTGAACGGAGATCAGACTTGAGCTTGGCTGCCTTATTTTCTCAAGGGCTCACTTCACTACAGCAACACATATGCGCTGTTAAGTACAGTGTTATATAAAACTAAACAAAATACCAACGACTTCCAGGAACTTACAAGAAGAAAAACCACAAAAATATTGGACCATCTGAAGAAGGATGGTTTTACTCCCATACTAACAAGTGAAATTTTTGTTGGCATTTTCATAATCCATACATATGATCCTGATGGTAAGAGATTCAAACATTCTGAGGCAAAGTCTAAGGTCTAGGAATCTAAGGGAAGAGAAGTAGCAAACAAATGAAAAGGGAGATAAAGCAAGGGAAAGTTCTATTGTTATTTTAGAGACTTTTTTGAGAGTTTTTTTTTTTTTTTTTTTTTTGCTATAAGGCGCATGCGCTCACCAGACAGACAGAGAGAGACAGACAGACAGAAAGTGAGAAATCACCCCCCAGGGAGGATGGCCACGCTGCAATCCCTTCTCCTCTATTTTCCTCTCAGGATCTTGGGCATGCATGCACATGCACCCAGCGTGAGTTTTAAGCCACCGGGTCCGGGACGTGAACCGCGGTGGACTACATGGGAGTCCAGCGACATAGCCATTACGCTAACTGCTGGTCCCTTTAGAGACTTTTTTTAAGTTAATCTATTTCTTTTTTAAAAAATTATTTTGGGACCAGCAGTTGGCGTAATGGTTATGTCGCTGGACTCCCATGTGGTCAACCGTGGTTCGAGTTTTAGACCTGGTGGCTTAAACTCACGCTGGATACGTGTGCAGGTGTGCCCAAGATCCAAAGGTAAATGGAAGAGAAGGGATTGCGGCATGGCCATCCCCCCTGGAAAGTGATTTCTCGCTTTCTGTCTCTCTGTCTTTCTGGCAAGTGCATGTGTCCTATAGAAAAAACCTCTCCAAAAAAATTATTTATTTTATTTTATTTGTTATTATTATTATTATTTCTGATTTGACCAGAGAGAAAGGGAAAGTGAGAAAGCAAGTTGCCAGGTCCAGGACTTGAACTGTGGTCAACCATGGGGAAGTCTATTACCTTAACCACCACACCACCTGCCAGCCCCTGAAGTTAATCCATTTCTTCTGAGAGAGAGACATACACTCAAGTACTCCAAAAAGGGTCTTCACACTATGATCCACCCGCAGTTTCAGCTGGCCTGGATAACAAGGCGGTATACATGTGCCCATGGCTCAGGGAGTTCCTGGGACATGAGCACAAGACATTTCCTATGTGGGTCCAGTTGCTTTACCACTGGTTGTCATGTAGGGCTTCTCTTGAGCATTACCACTACTCCATAAAGCTGGCCCTAAATATGAATTAATTTGGAGGCATCAAAAGTTTCTCATGAAGGAAGTAACATAATCTAAATTATATTTGGAAAAATAAATAGCAACAGTATGGAAGATGGATAATGAAATGAGAGACCAACAGGGGGAGAATATGGAAAAATTAGAGGAAATATGTGGTAGGGCTAAACCATGGAAGTAAATGTGGGGAGCCTTTTTAAGTAATCAAAAAGAATGGCCCGTACTGAAGAGATGTTCAGAGGCAGATTTATTTAAAGGGCTTAATAAATAACTGATGTGGGGAGAGGAAGCAGGCAGAGAAAAGAAATGATGCTGAGATCAGGAGAATGGGTGAATGCATGAGTTAAGGGACGCCGGGGGTAGAGCAAGTATTTGTTGGAAAGATAATGGATTCTTTATTAGCATTCTTGAATTTGAGGGCCTAAGGAATATCCACAAAGAGATGTCTGATCTGGCAAGGAATCAGAAATAAGGGGCTGAAAGCTTGGGTGGAGAGGATTAGGATCTAGATTTGGAATTCATTGTCTAGAGTCATGGAAATAGATGAGACTACACAGGAGGAAAAGAAAGAGAGAAGGCAGAGAAGAGACCAGGAAGAGAAGGGAGAAGTGGACAAGGGCAGAAACCATCTTAGACAACAGGGAGTAAGAAACAGCAAAGTTGAATCAAGCCATTTAACTTCACTTCCTGTAAAATAACTGACAAAAAAAAAAAAAAAAAAAAAAAAAAAAAAAAAGATTTAGGAAGAGGAGACATTAGACCTTGTATTTCCATTATCTATGTGTTCCCTGATCCCGCTCAGCTAGTTAGATGAGACGTAGTCCAGCTCTCTAAAATTCAGTTATGGAACCACAGATTTGCACACTTCGTACCCAATATATTCATTCGTCTCTTTGAAGTCCTGATTTGTTACCTCTGAAATATACATCCTCACTGGTGTAATCTTGCTCCTGAAAGGATTTCTAGTGTCCCTATCATGTCTCTCAGATTTTCCCAAAGATCCAAATATTGGATTGTCGGAAAAGTCATGACACATTTTTGTATAGGAAAACATAAAAAAAAATACCTTTCCTGACAACTCAATATATAGCTTCCTGATTACAGCTTATTGGTGTTAAAGCTGAAATTATGTTAATAATAATCATAACCTAATTCAAACTGATTAGTTACTCCTTAACCTAAAGTAGACACAACTTTTCTTAGCATTTTATCGAACTATTAGACAAAACTTTTAAAAGTAGTCTAGATTGTTCTCAACGTGGATAATAATTCTTGTTCAGAAAGAACTACAAAACCAAGGGCCAGAATATTTTCTACTCCTTACATAGTTCATTAAGTGGCAAATGACTACTTAATGAGGAAGTAAAAAGTGGAACCCACACAAAAACCAATCAAACTTTAAATGGCCCAGATGAATCTAAAACCCAACTCCTCTATCTTTCTATATCTTTAGCAATCAAGTTTCCCAGTCCCTTTCAGCCATCCAGTAGAATCTTTTCTTTATATGGGGAGTTTTACTACACTCTGACTGGGCATACAGAGATAGGCTTGTTCTGACCCATCTGGCACTAGACATTTACGAGAAAAAAGTCTCTCACCAGATCCTTACACATAATCAGCATTTTTGTTTGCTACAGTCCCAGTCATTTCCTACCTTAGGCCAGTTTCGACACGCACTAGCCTTTTGCACTGAATCTACATTGTGTGTGCTGGCATGACATCAGCTGTCCTACCCTTAGCAGGGTCTGTGAGGAGGAGACCTACAATGGTGCTTTGAGTCCCAACAAAGCCCCTTCCTCTCTATTTAGGATTACTGACATTTTTTCCTTCCATTTAAAATTCTTCTTCCCATCTAAATGAAAAAAAAAAATTTTTTTTTTAAGACCATAAAGGGGAAAGAGGGAGTTGGCATGCCCAGAGGACTAACATTTGATAGGGAAGAGAATTTAAGGAAAGTTATAAAAGTGTTTTGTGGTTACATCTCTTTGCCAACTGATTTCAGGGCTAAAGTTGAACTGATGCTCATACACAGAAAAAGGCTCGCACTTTACAAACCTTTAAAGCCTCTGCCTACGTCCTCAAACACAATCCCCACACATTCAAGAACTTTTCTAGGCAAGGAAGCAACTGGCACTGCAAGTTAAGGGAAGGGATTGATGATGGTGCACCTAACAGAACTCAGGACTAAAGGGTGAGTTAGTTTTGTTTTGTTTTGTTTTGTTTTGAATCTCAGAAAGACTGCTTCATACCACTATTTCATAAACAGGGATTTGGGCCAAGTATTTCATTTTTAAAAATTCAGCTTTCCCATCTAGATGAAACCTAAAGTGAATGATGGCTTTGCTCTCTATCAGATCTGTTTATTTCATTATAATGACTGCTGTAACAAACCATGCCCATGTACAAAGACAGATATGTAGGAAAGTATGAGAAAACTGGAAAAATTTACCAGCTCTACAGCCCCTGGATTATGTTATAAGTCACCAGCATATGTAACTCATTTTCTAGTTAAGTAATTCCCTCTGGGGACTTGGTCTGCAATCCACATGAAGGATCAAATTTCATTAGCAGTTGTAGGAAAATGCAACCCTGTATATTTGCAAGTCAAAACTTCTGAAAGCTATAGCTAGTCTGGCTATCTTCATTGATTTTTCCTGGGAGAGGATTTTAGCTGATAGAAAACATTTGTTGAAAGGCCCAAATGAGGAAGTTGAGAAGAAGAGAAGGGATTCAGCAAGCAAACAGACAACTAAGGCACAGTCTTAATGTTAAACTCTGGCCTTAACGCTCAGTCTGCAGCTGTGTCCCAGCACAGAGATTCAGCAGTAATTCCACTCCCCAAACTACAAATGACAAAAGGCACAGGAAGATAAATTAAAAGGGCAAATATACAAAAACACATAGTCCAATCCATACCAAACTCTCATTTCTAGATTCAACTTGAATCCCAGTGTGAATTTTAATTTAACCATGAAATTCAGACTTACAAATCCTAGCATCTTTGTAAATAATTTGTATGAGACTTTAAACCCATCTAAAATTTAAATCAAAAGATATACTGACCATCTATTTGCTCTTACTCAAACTGTCTAGATTAGGAAAACAGTTTGGTTTGCTACTTGAATTGGCTTTCTCATGTTTTAAACCTGCCCAGTTCTTACCTTGGTCTGCGTCGGTTCACCTTTCTCAAACATCATCTTTAGCCGGTTCAGTGGAACATTGTATTTCTCTATTTTGCCCAGAGCTTCTGAGTTTTCACAGATTTCGGATTTTTCTACTTCATGCCTGGTTTCTCCCAGACAGTTTTCCATTTTTTTACTTTCAGTTGAGTGGTCTTTCAGATCCTCACTGTTCTCAATGCCGGGAAGAGGGTACTGAGCAGGGGCTTCAGGCGGTGTCCTGAATGTAGGCCGGGAGTGGATGTGTTCCTCTCGGTCCTCTTCAGCTCCACGAACAGAGTCGCCTATGACTTCGGCTGGAGGATGGTCGACTCTGTGCCTGGTCTCAGTGCTGCTGTCTCGCAGAGAGCCTGGGTGGGACTCTGCTCCCAGCGCAGGGTTCTCCCACTTCTTCTTCAACACAGTCAGGGTTCCCCTTCTAAAGTGCTGGGGGAGATTCTCAGTGTTCTAGAAGAACAAGAAGTACATGCCAGTTAGAACTTGCCTGCTGCAACATTCAAACATGTTGTTCTTTGTAAGATGAGAGTTAAAACTCCTAGCTGCTCCTGGTCCACAGCCGCTTCAGACAGCTGTGAACAGTTACAGCCCTGCCACATGGAGAAAGCATCCAGCCCGGGGAGGGGAAGAGAGAAAAGTCAGGAGCCCAAGCAGGAAGTGATAAAACAGGATAGCCTTATAAGGACAAAATGAGAAGAAAGGGAAGCCCAGATCGAAAGATAGTTACATTGGAGACAGAGATTTTTATCCATAGATTAATGGAGAAAAGAAGAAAGAAAAAGCAAAATGTCAGGTACCTGAAACTGTAATTCTGCATTAACAAAAGTGTGTCATTATGTGCCACAAAATTATGTGGTAAATTCTAGTGTGTTTTTTTTTTTCCTTTTAAATAAGACAAAGATGCAGTAAAGCTGAAACTATGCAACACCAATAATTATGGACAGAAACAACAAAATTGAAAGTTATCTGTAGAAACTCAAAGAGGTCACCAGACTTTCACAGGGATTTGCAGAAATGATATTTGGTTTACCTAACAAAATTCACATTCATGTAAACAGTCAAATTTTATTTTCACATAAGAATCAAATTTTCTTTTTTCCTGTTCTTCTCTATATATTATCTATGTATAAATTTTCAGTTATCAGAAAACTCACTACTTTACAGATCCTTTGGTTGAAAAATATGCAGGCTTCTTTTGAAAAACCCCTACCTACTCTGATGATCAAAGGACACACATTTATACATCTTAGAAGTTCACTTTACACCTGGGTCAAAATGGAATTAATTTATACATAGAAGGCAGACTGAAAATGGCCTGGAAATTGTCAGTGTTGTTTCACCTGATGGGAATACTGGAGGAAACGTGGTTGTTGCAGTAAGATGAAAAGTTCTGTACTTGGAAAGAATTCCTAACGAAATGGAACAGCACTACCTTCCCAAAGAACTGCGAACTCCAATACCTTCTTATTCTCCATTCCTGTAGTCTGTGACTTACCGGGCCTCTCAATTAAGAAAGGACAAACAATTGAGGACTGAAAGACTTCAGGGAATTAAACAGGATTAGCAGCTATATTAGGAATTAAGTCTCTCACCCTATTACTCTTCTGAATACACTCGGCAAGCTACTTCATCAAGTACCAGCAGGGCTGGAAATAAAAGTCACAGAAGAACTGCTTGATCCCAGTGTTTAAATCTCAACTCCAAGGTGATTCAATGGGGGAAAGCATGTATGGGTCCGAGACATAAGAAGCATGAAAAGTCTCCTTTCGGAAGAGAGAGAATTAAAACACATCTCCAGAAGCTGGTGTCACCTTAACTACCAGCAATGCTTTTGGCTATACACTACCTCAAGCCACACAATGCATGAGTCATCCAGGTTCCGAATTCACCTGCCCAACCTCGCCCACACAGGAGCTCTGAGAATCCAAGTGGCACTCTGCCTTGTAACTGGACACTGCTTTCCTCAGATACACATCATGTGATCAAAGCATATCGATTGGCACGGGAAGATGCTACTAAGATACTTTTAAGTGAAAAAATAAAGCAACTTATAAGATAATATGATCCTATTTTAATAATATGCATGTATATTTATAAATATAAGCATAGAAAAGTAATTTGGAAAAATGTCAGGATGTTAACAGATTCTCTTTGAATAATAGATTATGGAGGGACCAGCAGTTAGCGTAATGGCTATGTCGCTGGACTCCCATGTAGTCGATCGTGGTTCAAGTCCCGGACCCGGTGGCTTAAACTCATGACGGGTGCATATGCGTGCGTGCCCAAGATCCCGAGAGGAGAATGGAGAAGGGACTGCGGCATGGCCATCCCCCCGGGGGGGTGATTTCTTGCTTTCATTCTCTCTGTCACTGTCTTTATGGCAAGCGCACACACTATAGCAAAAACCTCTCAAAAAAAAAAAAAAAAAAACCAAATTAATTATGGACACTTGTATTCTCTTTCACTCTTTTTTTCCCCAATAAGTATCTATTAATTGTATAATAAAATGAATGCGGGCTAGCCCCACAGCACAATGGTCAAGGGAGTTGGATCCTGTATGGCCAAAGGCAGTTTGAGTCCCAGCCCCAGCCACTTGGAAAATGTGCTGGTCAAGTGTAGGTGTGCCCAGAATCCTGATGGGATGGAGGAAAGGATTAAAGGGGATTGCAGCATGACTGCACCCATTGGGGGGTGCTTTCTCTCTCTCTGGCAAGGCTGCTCTTTGTTAATTAAAAAATAAGAAAATCCAGGGCAGCCAGTGATGTGGTGGCTAAAGCTGCTGGATCCCACATGGCTGACTGTACAATTCGAGTCTGGATCTGGCAGCTTGAAACACACGCTGGGCATGTGTGCATGTGTGCTCAAAATCCTAGGAAAAGAGGGGACTGAAGTGTGGCCATCCCCTATAGGGGTTGCTTTCTCACTTCACCTCTCTGTCTCTCTCTGGCAAGCACATGAAACCCCCAGCAAAAAAAAAGCTAAAATATACATTAGTCTCATATCACAAAAAACAATCAGAATATTTACAAACTTTAATGTTGGGGCTGGCAGGTGATGTGAAGGTTAATTAAGACACTGGACTTACACATGGTTGACTGCAGTTTGAGTCCTGGACCTAGCAGTTTGCTTTTTCACTTTCTCTTTCTCTCTCTCTCCGGTCAAATTAAAAATAAATAAAAAAATAAATAATTCTTTTAAAAATTTCTGATATTACTGTAAGGAGCTTCAGAATTGTCATTTCTAATTTTTTTTTGTGACGACCAGGAAGAAAGGGACTGGTGTGGTGGAGTACCAACAGTGTCCCAAACAAGGCCAGGGTGGAGGCTATCCCTAAGGGGACATTTTCAGGATGAGTAAGTATGCTCTTTTATTAAAGGGAGCACTTAAGGATACAAGTTCAAGAGTGTTAGGGGTAGGACAGAAGAAAGGGAAGGGCAGGGCAGTGTGGTCTGACATCACTAAATGCCCCACACCCTTAATCACTTCTGGGAGCACTGCCATTTGTCCAAGTCCTCCCTTTTATAATGGAGTTCCTCAAGGTTTTGTCTTGGGTCCTCTGCTTTGCAATATTCTCTGCAGATGATTTCATCCACCCCCTGGTTTCACCCACTACCTATGTACTGATGACTCACAACCTATCATTCTAGCCAGATCTCTCTCCTCCTCTACCAATTCCACCTGGAGATCTCAGGTATCCTTTTTTTTGTTTAAAGAATTATTTATTTAATTTTATTTATTCATTCATTTATTTTAATTTGACCAGAGAGAGAGAGAGAGAGAGAGAAAGTGAGAAAGCAAGCCACCAGGTCCAGTACTTGAACCGTAGTCGACCATGTGGAAGTGTCTAGCACTTAACCACCACGCCACTTGCTGGTCCCTCTTTTTTTCTTTAAATATTTTCTTTTTTTTTAATTATTGATTTTTTAAATTAATTATTTTTTTTTTCACATGAATTTTGCCAGAGAAAGACTGAGAGAGAGCAAGCTGCCGGGTTCGGGACTTGAACCATGGTCAGCCATGTGGGAATTCCAGCGCCTTAACCACCACGCCACCTGCTGGCCCTGAGTTACTTGCCCCTGACACAGAGACAGGGAAAGTGAGAAATCAGAAATCAGCCCCAAGGGAAGGTGACCATGCTGCAATACCTTCTCCTCCATTCTCCTCTCGGGATTTTGAGCAAGCACACACATGTGCTGGGCGTTAATTTCAGTTAACTTTATTTATTTATTTTGATTTGATCAGAGAGGGACAGAGTGAGAAGGAGAAAGTGAGAAAGTAAGCCGCCAGGTCCGGGACTCAAACCATGGTTGGCCATGTGGGAGTCCAATGCCCTGAACCACCATGCCACCTGTCAGCCTCTGATCTTATAGATATATCTTAACCTCATCCTTGCCTAAGGCTAAAGACTTTCCTTTCCTCTCTCTCTAACTTGTTTCTTTTCCTCAACTCCCCATCTTGGTGATGGGAACAATTTTTTTCTTGCCCAGCATGAAGCTATTTTCATATGCGTTTGTACTGCTCCTATGCTGCTTCCTCTGCCTAGGACACATCCCCAGTGCCATGCCATGACTTAGCTGAGTCCTAGTTTGTCAGGGTTCAGGCAGGAAACACTCCTCCCAGAAGCCTTTCTTTATTTTGCCAGAAAGACAGAGACAGAGAGACAGAAAGCAAGAAATCACCTCCCAAGGGGGTGGCCACACCGCAATCCCTTCTTCTCTCGGGATCTTGGGCATGCACACATACGTGCCCGGCGTGAGTTTAAGCCACCAGGTCTGGGACTTGAACTGCAGTCGACTACAGGGGAGTCCAGCAACAAAGCTGTTACGCCAACTGCTGGTCCCCCGGAAGCCTTTCTCAATGTAGCGTGGTCCATGTTATGGGTCCCTCCTAAATTCTGCCCTAGCACCTGAGTATTTCTTTGATATGGTATTTAGCACCATTGTAAGTTCTGGTCTCCAAACTCTAGCAGGGACTCAATATATCTTATTCCTCCTGGGCAGGTAAGAGATGTTCCATAAACGTTTGTCACTGCTCATGGTGCCATCGTCTGTCTTCCCACTCCGTGTGAACCTAGTCCAATTAGGCCTTTATCCTGCTATTACCAAACAGTGCAAGGTGGCAATGACCTTCATGCTGCCAAATCTGATGGTTGATTTTTAGTTCACCTTTGTGTTTGGCTCTGTTAATTCTCCTAGAAACATTTTTTTCACTAGGTTTCTGGCACGACCATCCTCATTGCTATTGCTAGTCCATGGGTTGCTCCCATCTACACAGCTAGAGCCTCCTTATCTCTCCAAACTGTAAACATCAAGGCACCCTGAGCTCCTAAGCTCAGTCATCAGACCTCTTCACTGTCAGCATTTGCTTCCTACATTATCTCATGCTTTAAAGGACCACTGACAGTTTGTTACACATCCATTTTATCTTAAGATCTGTATATCTAAGTTCCTACTTGACATTTCCACTTGGATATTTTAATAAAGCACTTCACATTTAATGTGTCCAAAACCGAGCCTATTCTCCCCCTCTTCAAACCTGCTTTTATTTAAGTTTTCCCCATCTCAATGTATTTTAATTTAGTTTAATGGCATCTAGGCAAAAAAACATTGTTGCCGTTCTTGATTATTCTCTTTTTCCCTTTGAAATAAATCCTGATCATTTCTCATCTACCCTGTTAACCTCCCCTACCACTCTAGTCCAATCCATTATCATATCTTGCCTATAACATTACAATCGTTACTCTCATAACATTACAATCGTCACTCTCTCGCGCTCTTTTTGGCAAAGTCTCCCTGTGTTGAGAAAGGCCTTGCCTCTAACTCAAGATCCTCCCGCCTCTACCTCCCAAGTAGCTACAATTGGTGCCTGAGTTTCTGCCACTGTTCTTTTATGTCTCTTCCTCTTTTTTAAAGAGGGTTATTTATTTATTTTATATGTTATTATTATTTTTTTAACTTGACCAGAGAGAGAGAAAGGGAAAGTGAGAAAGCAAGCCACTAGGTCCGGGACTTGGACTGTGGTCAGTCATGTGAGAGTCTAAGCTCCTTAACCACCACGCCACCTGTGGGACCTCTTCCTTCTCTTAAAAATTCGATGGGCCAGATAGTGGTGCAACAGTGGCATGGCCGGACCCATGTTGAGGAGTCCCGAGTTTGTGTTCTGGGGTCTCCCTGAATATATTGGACACATGCCCTGGGTTCTGGCTGGCTGAGGCTAGGGGTGGATCGCAATGGCGGCCTTGTTTGGGTGTCTATCTCTCTCTCTCTGAAGGAAGGAAGAGATGAATAAATAAATTCAAACCAGATCATATCATTCCTCTGTATGGAAACCCTCAAAAAGACCTCCTAGCAATCAGGGATAAAACCCAGGTCCTCACAACAGCCTTACATAACTTTTCTTCACCCATGCCTCAAACACACTGAAAACGTTCTTATGAGAGCATTTGCACATGCTTTCGCTCTCTCTGCATCTTTCTTCTCCCTGGATCACACCCTCAGATCTCTGTTCAAGTGTTTCCTTATCCGAGGCCTTCCTTGACCACACTGCACTCTGCCTTCTTACCCACTTCATAGCAGTAATCAGTACCTGATACAATTTCTTTGTTTTCTGTTTCTCCCACTAGAATGTAAATCCCAGGAAGGCAGGGATACAGTGTGTATTCTTTTCTTTCTTTTTTTTTTTTTTTTCAGAGAGAGATATTTTTGTTATGTGGTGCATGCATGTGCCAAAGAGATAGAAAGTGAGAAATCACCTCCCTGGGGGATGGTTACACAGCAATTCCTTACCTCCATTTCCTCTGGGGATTTTGGGCATGAACACACCCGCGCCCAGCGTGAGCTTGAAGCTGCTGGGTCTAGGACTTAAACAGCAATCGACTGCAGGAGTCCAGTGACATAACCATTACCCATCTGCTGGTCCTGATACAGTTTGTATTCTTTGTGTCAAAAACAGTGCACGAGGTAGGTACTCTGTGAATACTTGCTATATGAATGAATAAAAAGAAGGAAGGGAGAGGCAGGTAAAAAAAAAAAAAAAAGAAGAAGAAGCTGAGGCCAGCAGGTAGCATGTTAGTTAAGGCACTGAACTCCTGCAAGGCTGACTGTGGTTCTAAATCCTGGATCCAGTGGCTTGGGGCTTAGGCCAGGCATATGTATGCGCATGCCCAAATCCTGAAGAAGAGATTGCAGCATAGCCATCCCCTGGTGGGGGGTGGAGGGGATGACTTCTCACTTTCCCTCTCTGTCTCTGGTAAGTACACACATCCTATAGCAAAAATTAAAAAAAAAAAAAAAAAAAAAAGCAAGCAGGAAAGAGAAGCGAAGAACAGAAACCAGCAGTTCAGTGAAGTAATGGTAGCTTTACAATGCACCAGACAAGAACCATTTTCAAATTACAAAAAAATTAAGCCAAGGACCTGGTCAGTATCACTCTTAGAACAAATTTACAGGCCATGCCATGCATGAATTTAAATAGGTTAGGTGCTGAAAACTGCCAGAAGGATGTTTTGTCATGCCAGTCAAATTAAATCGTGCCCAAAAAGGTGAGTTTATTTCCTCATAAGATTAAGTCCAGTAAGATTTTTCTTTCTTCTTTTTTTTTTTTTTTGGAGAGGTTTTTGCTATAGGGTGTATGCTCTTGCCAGAGCAACAGAAAGCAAGAAATCACCCCCCGGGGGGGATGGCCATGCTGTAATCCCTTTTCCATTCTCCTCTTGGGATCTTGGGCACAGCATGAGTTTAAGCAACCAGGTCTGGGACTTGAACTGCAGTCGACTACATGGGAGTCCAGCGACATAGCCATTACGCCAACTGCTGGTCCCTAAATCCAATAAGATTTCAAAAGAAATATACTAACCAGACCAGCTGGAAGTTAGCAAGCAGACAGTGGACAATGCGTACTAGAAGGGAGCCTATTCTGGAAGTTTTTGCATGGAATAAATCCTGCACTTGGGAATCACGCTAACTAGGCTAGGGCAAGACATTTGCCTTAAACAAAGAACCCAGAGGATAACAACAGCTGCAGAGGTACTACCATTTAAATGCAGAGATATAGGAATTCTGGTTGTCTGATATGGAGAAATAGGTGAGCCTAGAAAAAGCATAGGAAGCTCAGTGTTCTAATGTGAGCAGAGGTAGTGAGCCATTTTACTAACTTGAGGCAAAGCACTTGGCCTTCTGTCCTTTACTCAATACAGAAAACAAAAAGTGGTTCAAAAGGAGAACCTCAGTGAGAAAATAAGATGCCCTGTACCTAGCCAAGTTTTCCTGAGCAAATGGCTCACAGCTCTGACCAGCTGGCACAATGTCCAGCTCTGCTGACACTGCGCCCAAGTCCCACAGAGGCGGCAGGTGGCTCGGCCAGCAGGCCCTGCGCATGAAGCCCCATGTGTCTCGGCGCTTTCAGAATACTTACACCTCTCCTCTTGTCCATGCTTGCTTCTTCAGCTGCCTTCTGGTACCTTCAGAGAAGGGGGAAAAAAGAGAATGTCTTCAAATTCAATCTATATTTTTATTCTTTCAATATTTAAGAAAGAAATTAAAATTCAAGAAATATTTACTGTAACCAGCATGTGACATGGCGGTTTAGGCAGCCAGACCCGAAAAACACTCTGGACACCTGTGTATGCATGCCCCAAATCCCAAGAAGACAATGGAGAATAAGGGATTGTGGCATGGCCACCACTTCCCTGGAGAGAAATTTCTCTTTTTCTCTCTCACTCTGGAGAGTGCATGTGCCCTATAGCAAAAACTAAAAAAGAAAAAAAATGAAAAAAATAAAGAAATATTTATTGCTGCCCAATATGTTTCAAGCACTAGAGAAACAAGAGTGAGAAAAATAACCAGACAATGTAATTCCTGGTGCCAGCAGGTGGTATGATAGTTAAAGATGCTGAATTCTCACATGGCTGACCGTGGTTCAGTCCTGAACCCGGTGGCTTGGTTTCTCACTTTCTTTCACTCTCTTTCTTTCTCTGATCAAACTGGAAAATAATAACAATAATAAATAAAGTTAAATAAAATAATTCTTTTTTTAAAAAAAGAAGACATAATTCCTGCTCTCAACAGCTCACAGGTTAAACATCACAACACATAAGCAAACAAATAAATCACACACACACACACACACACACACACACAGAAATTCTGCCAGTGACATGCACGCTCACTGAAAAGAGACAGTGGGAAAGTGAGGAAGCACCTCCTCCCCCTCCCCTGTGGGGAATGGTCACACTGCAGTCCCTTTCCTCCATTTTTCTCTCCTTTTAGGATTTTGGGCATACACATGCTCCCATCCTATTTTTCCAGTTGCCAGGTTCAGGACTCAAATGCACAGTCATCCACGTGGGATCCAGCTGCCTTAACCACCAAGCCACCAGCTGGCCCACAACACACACACACAGTGGTAAATCCTTGGAGGAAAAAGAAGAGAATATTATTAAATAACAAAGGATCCAGATTGAGAAAGGGGAAGCTCACTCATGGTAATTAGCCTAATTTGATCATTCTATGATGTTATTTACATCACACTGTACCCACTAAATAAATACATACAATTATTATTTGTTAACTAAACTTTTTTTTTTAAAAAGGGCCAGCCAGGTGGCATGGTGATTGAGGCAGCTGGATCCCATTAGGCCAGCTGCCTGTTTCCAGTCTGGACCCGGCAGCTTGACAAGTATGCTAGGCGCATATATGTGCCCCAAATCCCTAGAAGAGAGATGAAGAGAGGGGACTGTGGCCAGCCATCCTCTCTGGGGGTGCTTTCTCACTTTCCCTCTCCCTCTCTCCCTCTCTGTCTCTCTCCAGTCACTGCACATATCCATATAGCAGACTGAAAAAATAAAAATAACTTTAAAAAATAAAAAAGCAAAGTCTCACTGAGGAAATGACCTTTAGGCTGAGACTTGAAGTTTGACCACAAGGAGTTAGCCAGGAAAAGAGGAGGGGAAGAAAGATATTTCAAGCCCAGAAAAACAGCACACGCATAAGCCCCGAGGCTATGAAGTGTCCGGTGTACGGATACACAAAGGGCTCCAGTGTTGCAGAAGCACTGAGGAAGGAGTGGGCAGAAGATAGGCTGGGAGGCAGGGCAGACCACTCAGGGCAGTACAGGCCATCCTGAAGATTTGGATTTTTTTTTTTTTTTGGAGAGGTTTTTGCTATAGGGCGCTTGCGCTCGCCAGAGAGAGACAGAGAGACAGAAAGGGAGAAATCACCCCCCAGGGGGGATGGCCACACCGCAATCCCTTCTCCTCCGTTCTCCTCTCGGGATCTTGGGCACGCACGCACACGCGCCCGGCGTGAGTTTAAGCCACCGGGTTCAGGACGCGAACCGCGGTTGACTACGTGGGAGTCCAGCGACATAGCCATTATGCTAACTGCTGGTCCCAGATTTTTTTTTTTTTTTTAAGAGAAATTTTTGCTAGACAGAGCATGTCCCCTCCAGAGGGGATGGTCTTGCTGTAATCCCTTCTTTTTTCATTCTCCTCCTGGGATCTTGGGCACACACCTGTGCCCGGTGTGAGTTCCAAGCCTCCAGGTCTGGTACTCAACATTGGTTGCCCACATGGGAGTCCAGTGACATAACTATTACACCATCTACTGGTCCTGAAGATTTGGAATTTAATACAAGGTACAATGATAGTCACTGATCCTATTCCAGTTTTTTGGGGTTTTTTTTTCTGGAGAGCTTTTTACTATAGAACGCATGTGCTGACCAGAAAGACAGACAGAGAGAGAGACAGACAGAGACAGAGACAGAAAGTGAGAAATCACGCCCCAGGGGGGATGGCCACGCCACAATTCCTTCTCCATTCTCCTCCCGGGATCTTGGGCATGCATGCACATGCGCCCAGTGTAAGTTTAAGCCGCTGGGACTGGGACTCAAACTGGGGTCGACTACATGGGAGTCCAGCAACATAGTCATTATGCTAACTGCTGGTCCCCCAGTTTTTTAAGTTTTTATTTGTTTATTCTTTCCACAAGAGACACAGAGAGACAGCACCCCCAGTGAGGATCCACTTTAGCCTCAGCCAGCCTCAGATCATGGGCATGCATGTGCCTGATGTACTCAGGGAAGCCTCTGGAGAAGCCACAACCTTCTCCTGTGGGTCAGCCTCACAGAGAATCCTGATTTGAGTTTTTTTTTTTTTTTTTTAAGAGATTTTTGCTATAGGGTGTGCACATTTACCAGAGAGAAAGAGACAGAGAGACATAAAGCAAGAAATCACAACCCAGGGGGATGGCCATGTCACAATCCCTTCTCTTCCATTCTCCTCTTGAGATTTTGGGCACATGCGCACACGTGCTCGGTGTGTCTCAAGACACCAGGACCAAGACTCTAACCACAGTTGGCCATGTAGGAATCCAGCAACATAACCATTACATCATGTGCTTGTCCTACAGATTATCTTGTTTCACCTCTGTACTACCATCTGGTCCCAATTCATGTTTTTTTTTTTTTTTTGGCAAGAGAGAGGTAAAAAGCACTCCTTCGGTGAAGCGTGATCACACTGCAATCCCTTGTCCTCCACTTCTCCATCCTGTCAGGATTTGGGGCATGCATAAATATGTGGCTGGTGTGTTTTTCAAGACACCGGGGGCCAGTGCTGGAACCACAAAATTGGCCATGTGGAATCCAGTTCCTTTAACCACCAGGCCACAAGGCTGGCCCAAATTCATGTTTTTGTTTTGTTTTGTTTTGTTTTTAAGAGAGGTTTTTGCTATAGGGCATGCATACTCACTGGAGAGACAGGGAAAAACAGAGACAGAGACAGAAAGCAAGAAATCACTCTCTAGGGGGGATGGCCACACTGCAATCTCTTCTCTGTTCTCCTCTCAGGATTTTGGGCATGCACGCACATGCATCCAGCATGATGGGACCTGAACCACAGTTGACTACGTGGGAGTCCAGTGATATAACCATTGTGCCATCTGCTGGCCTCCCAAATTCGTATTTTTTAAAAGAGTGCTCTGGGGTATGGAGAATGGATTGAAGAGTGCTGAGCATGGAGGTGGCATTAGTAAGAAATAATGCTGGCTTTGCCCAGAGTGGTGGCATTGGAGATAAGGAAAAGTAAAT
The DNA here is from genome assembly GCA_026018925.1 of Tupaia tana. Classification (NCBI taxonomy): domain Eukaryota; kingdom Metazoa; phylum Chordata; class Mammalia; order Scandentia; family Tupaiidae; genus Tupaia; species Tupaia tana. The sequence continues at coordinate 154,198,816 of JAKSZU010000006.1, forward strand.
AGATTTGAATTTGACATATATTTCAGAGGTAGAATCAACAGGCTTGTAAAGATAAGAGGTGAGGGAACCAGCAGTTAGTGTAATGGCTGTGTCGCTGGACTCCCACGTAGTCGACCGTGGTTCGCGTCCCGGACCCGGTGGCTTAAAACTCACACTGGGTGCGTGTGCGTGCGTGCCCAAGATCCCGAGAGGAGAATGGAGGAGAAGGGATTGCGGCGTGACCATCCCCCCGGGGGGTGATTTCTCGCTTTCTGTCTCTATGTCTCTCTCTGTCTGTCTGGCGAGCGCACGCGCCCTATAGCGAAAACCTCTCAAAAAAAAAAAAAAAAAAAAAAAAAAAAAAAGATGAGAGGTGAAAGAGAGAAGTCAAGAATGATTTTCAGGTTTCTGGCAGCTGAATCAATGGAAGTGATATTTCCTGAGATGGGAAATTCTGAAGGAGGAGCAAATTTAAGGATGGAGGAGATCAAGAGTTCAGTGTTAGCTATGCTAACTTAGATATCCATTTGGTGGTACAGTGATACATGTGTCTGGAGCTCAGAATAGAGGTCTGAGCTAGTCATATAAATTTAGGACTTGTCTGCCCACAGATGGTGTTAAAGCCACAGGTGCAGATGATGCCATCTATAAAGAATGTGTAGTGTAAGAAGATGCCTAGAACTTGTTCCTAGAGAATATAACATTTAGCTGTTGAAAGAGGAAAAAGAGGTGATGAGAGAACAATGGACTGGCAGGTGACGTAGTGGTTAAGATGCTGGACTCTCACATGGCCGACTGCAGTTTGAGTCCCAGACCTAGCAGCTTGCTTTCTTATTTTCTCTCTCTCTCTGACTCTCTCCAGTGAGCATGTGTGCCCTGTAGCAAGTGAAAATAATAACAATAATAAATAGGATTAAATAATTCCTTAGGGAAAAAGAGAGAGAGAGAATGACAGGCCAGACAGTGGCATAACAGTAATGCAACTGAACCCACTTGTGAAGGCTCCAGGTTCACATCCCAGAGCCTCCCTGTACACCCTGGGTATGCACTTGAACTCTGGTGATCCAGGCTGGCTGAAGCTGGGTTCAGATCTCAATGTGAAGATCTTGTGGAAGTGTTTCTCTTTTTTCAATATCTCTTTCTCTCATGAAATAATTAAACAAATAAAATTTCAAAGTTAAGGGGCCATGGCAGGTGGCATGTTGTTTAAAGGCACTGGACTCCCACATGCCCGACTGCAGTTTGAGTGCCAGACCTAGCATCTTGCTTGTGCACTCTCATTCTCTCTCATCAAAATTGAAAAATAATTATAATAAATAAATAATTCTGGGGATGGCAGGTGGCGTGGTGGTTAAGGGCTGGACTCCCACATGGCCGACTGCGGTTCAAGTCCCAGATCTGCTGGTTAACTATCTCACGTTCCCTCTCTCTCTCTCTCACTCTGTCCCTCTCTGGTCAAATTAAAATAAATAAATAAAGTTAAATAAAATAATTATTTAAAAATAAATAAATAAATCTTTAAAAAAATTTCAAAGTTAAAAAGAGACAGAATTACTAGAAACAGAAGTAAGAGGAAAATGAAGAGACTGCCAAGAGAAGCCAAAGGAAGAAAACATTTGGGAAGGAAGAAGTGGTGAGAGGTCATTCAAAGAGACTAACAAATATATCCTCAATTTAGCAACACAGAAATATTTGTTACTCTTGGCAATCCTCTTTGACTGTCAATGTAACTAATTCACACACAGTCCTTTCATGTGCATTCAAATTGCTTTTTGCTTTTTCACCATTGCAAATGTCCATCGGTAAATGTTCTTGTACATGTATTCTTCCCAAATGCTTTAATGCCTGTCTGACAGAGGCTCTAAAAGTGGAAATTTAGAAACACAGTGGATTGTAGCTAAAAAGGAACTTAGAACTGGCCTTGAATTTGTGTTTCCACACCCTTGGATAATCATCTACAGTATAAGACAGCAATAATACAATACAGGAAGCCAGAGACAATCAGCAGGTAGGTTTATAGTTAGTCAACTGTTCTCCGAGGTAACTGGAGAAGAACTGGTTAGTTGAGTAAATAAGCTCAGAAGTCCCCTTCCCTTTACTGTCCTAACAAGAACACAGATTTAAAAGAATCAAAGGAGTTCTCATCTTCAGCCCTGTTCTTTCAGCACTGGGCATCTGAAAGTGCAGGTGTGGACACTAAGGGCTGTCCTGAGCCCCGTTTTGAACCTCCTTCATTTTTGTAATGAGGTAACTGCTAAATAATAGATACACAGAGAGAAAGGCTCATGCCACTGCTTTCTTCCAGGTTAGGTCCTTGGTAGTTCTTCATTGTGTACTCTCAGAATGCTCAGAGATTTAAGGCTCAACACTTATGAATTCAGTATTTTATCGGAATTCAGGACTCACACTGTTCCCAAAGTCACATAAAGCAGTCACTATTATTCTGACACCAAATATGGAGGTCACCTATTTGGGGAGGTGGAGGAGGCATTTCAGAAATCCAAATTTGAGAAAATATTTGCAATAAAATTTTTATAATTAAAATTGTGGGCTGGGACCAGCAGTTAGCGTAATGGCTATATCGCTGGACTCCCACGTAGTCGACCACGGTTCGAGTCTCGGACCCGGCGGCTTAAACTCACGCCGGACACGTGTGCATGCATGCCCAAGATCCCGAGAGGAGAATGGAGGAGAAGGGATTACGGCGTGGCCATCCCCCATGGGAGGTGATTTCTCTCTTTCTGTCTCTCTGTCTCTCTCTGTCTTTCTGGTGAGCGCACGTGCCCTATAGCAAAAAAAAAAAAAAAAAAAATTGTGGGGCCAGTCTATGGTGTGGTGGTTAAGACAGCTGGATCACACATGGCCAACTGTGCAGTTTGAGTCCCAGACCTGGAAGCTTGAAAATATGGCAGAGGGCGTGTGCATGCATCCCCAAATCCTGAAAGGAGAAATGGAGATGGGATTGCATCATGACTGTCCCCTGTGTGGGGGAGGGGCAGTCTCGCTAGCTTGCTCTCTCCCTCTCTCTCTCCAGCAAGCATACATGCCCTCTACCAAATTAAAAAAAAAAAAAATTGTATCCCTCTTCCCTTCCCAGATTTTCTCGTGGCCCAGCCTCCTTTTCCTCACATACAGAATTTAATCTTGCAACTGCTCATTAATGCTCAGCTGTGAGGCGGGCAGCTGATGGAGGATGCTAAAATTATCTGGGGAATAATAACAGTGTCTTGAATTTTTCTAAGGCCAGAAAACAGAGTTCCTAAGCCATGACTATTGCCTGTATGCCCTCAAATAGAGCAAAGAGAACACAGAGCCAAGAAAAGGGAAAATGGAAACTCCCAAGGTTTTGGCAATGTATTTTCTTCTAGAACAATTTCACCACTAAAATGTTACAGAGAAGCAAAAAAAAGGGAAGTTAACCAGGGAGAGCTGAAGGTAATTTTTTCGTCAAGAAGGAAGAATAATCATAGAAAACTAAATATGAACTGTCTTCTTTCCTGGAACTCAGAATGGTAAAGTTACAACAAGGGCAGGATCAGTGATAAGGTGGAGGGACGCCAGCAGCAGGCGAGGGATATGCACGCTGGGCCGGTACTCCCACCACCTTAGTGTGTGACCTCCAGTCATAACTTCTGGACCTCAGGGTCTCTATCTGTCAAAGGAGTAGGACAAAGGTTACCCAGATTAGATCTTTTCAAACCCTTTAAGCTGCAGAACCTTCTTTTGAAATGCTCTCTTCTTTAGAACCTAATATATAAAAGGGATCAAAACAAGACAGCTGGGGTGAAAGGTCCTGGACTCAGCCTTTTAGATCTTGTCATTTTTTCTATAACTGGTCCCTGATGTTCCTCTGAGAAACTCAATGAGGATAGCTAGAAAAGTACTGGGCTAGATTCCCTTTAATTCCAAAAATACATGAATCAAAGAGAAACCAAATTCCACTCCAAGAGTCAACTTTGTTTTTAGAATTATTTATTTAAAATTTATATTTCTTTTTTTTTGGGGGGGGGAGAGGTTTTCACTATAGGGCGCGTGCGCTCACCAGACAGACAGAGACAGAGAGACAGAAAGCGAGAAATCACCCCCCAGGGGGGATGGTCACGCCACAATCCCTTCTCCTCCATTCTCCTCTCGGGATCTTGGGCACACACGCACACGCACCCGGCGTGAGTTTTAAGCCATTGGGTCCGGGACGCGAACCGCGGTCGACTACGTGGGAGTCCAGCGACATAGCCATTACGCTAACTGCTGGTCCCTATCTTTCTTTTAATTTGACCAGAGAGGGACAGAGTGAGAGTGAGAGAGTGAGAGAGAGAGAGAGAGAAAGGCAAAGTGAGAAAGCAAGCCACTAGGTCCGGGACTCGAACTGCGGTCAGTCATGTGGGAGTCCAGTGTCCTTAACCACCATGCCACCTGCCAGCCCCCAAAGAGTCAACTTTCATCAAGTAAAGGATCATGTTATGCTGAAGGCACTGGTGAGAAAAACCAAAGTGAGCTGTTCAAACTGACCCACTGATAGTACCATCTTTAGCTCAAATTTTTGTGATTTATATAGTATAGAGGTTTACTCAAAGAAATAAGTCTGGATCTATAAAGGTTCCATGATAACCAAACTCTGGAGCCAGAAAAAAAATTACACTTTTGTACACATAAACGTAAAATATAGTTAACAATCGGGAACCAGCAGTTAGCGTAATGGCTATATCACTGGACTCCCACGTAGTTGACCGCGGTTCGCATCCCGGACCTGGTGACTTAGAACTCACGCTGGGCGCGTGTGCGTGCGTGCCCAAGATCCTGAGAGGAGAAGGGATTGCGGTGTGACCATCCCCCCTGGGGGGTGATTTCTTGCTTTCTGTCTCTATGGCTCTCTCTGTCTGTCTGGCGAGCGCACACGCCCTATAGCAAAAACCTCTCAAAAAAAAAATATATATATATAGTTAACAATTAAAGTAAAGTAAAACTAATCTATGAACATTGGCCAAATTGAGCTTCCCCAAATACTATTTTTATATTCGTCTCTGATCAGAAACCTCAGAAGGTCTCTTAATTAGCCTTATATAGCATTTGCCAAAGAAAATCCCATAATAGAGAGTACCACAGAATAAGAGAACAGAGACCACGAGGTGTTAGAAATAGAAATTAGTACATAGCTCTGTGGAAGACAGTCCTGCCATCTTTGGGAATCCCCAGTGAGCAAATCCTAAGAACCTTAAGCAATACAAGCAACATGTCTCCATTGAGTATGAGACCCGAAAAGACTCCAGGCTGATCTGCTGGTTTTCACTGTCTTAAGAATGCATTACCTGTCCCACTTTGGTGCCTTTACCTTCTATTCCTCTGGAATATGTCTACTGTTCTCTCAGCCTACCAAATAAAACTCTACTTGTCTTTCAAATCCAGTTGCATATATTAAGATAAACGCATCAGAAGTAAAGTATTAGAAACAAACCCACGTATAAACATTGGCAAGTTCCTTTCTGCCCATGAGAAAACCTAAGTTTTCTCAACTACAAAATAGAAATAATGCTCCACCCTCATATAGCTTTTATTCGCATTAGAAATAGTAAATACAAGGGCTAACAGGTGGCATGGTGGTTAAGGTGCTAGATACTTCCACATAGCTGACCAGAGTTCATGTCCCGGACCTGGTGGTTTGGTGGCTTGCTTTCTCACTTTTCCTCTCTCTCTCTCTGTGTCTCTCTACTCAAATGAAAATAAATGTATAAGTAAATAAAAAAAATTTTGGAGAGGTTTTTTGCTATAAGGCACGTGTGTTCACCAGAAAGACAGAAAGCGAGAAATCACCCCCCAGGGGGGATGGCCACACTGCAATCCCTTCTCCTCCATTCTCTTCTCGGGATCTTGGGCACGTACACACATGTATACATGTACTCGGCATGAGTTTAAGCCACCGAATCCGGGACTTGAACCATGGTCGACTACATGGGAGTCCAGCAACATAGCCATTATGCCCATGGCTGGTCCCAAATAAATAATTCTTAAATTCCAGCCCCCCCTCCCCCTCTTTCTTGATTGACAACTTTTCCTCCTCCTGTTGTTTTCTCTCCCCGGATCCCTCCTTCACTACCCTCCAACCCAGGGCCTGGAGTGCAGAGTAGACGCCCTGGGTTTGAGATTCCATCTGCTCTCCTTTCTGGAACCCACAAGGGGACAGAGGATGGCAGCTCTAGACCCCTAGCACTGAGAAAGAATGGGGCTCTTCCCGTTTTTCTCCCCTCATGTCCCCTCTGCCCCCAGGAACAGGCCACTTGTGGGTGGGGCAGTGGGTTCCAGCTTAGCTCACACTGAGAATGTAAGAACCGCAAACAAAATTTCTATTAAATTAAAAAAAAAAAATTCTTTAAAAAGAAATAGTAAATAGAGTAGTCCTCCCCTATCCACAGCTTTGCTTTTCTCAATTTCAGTTACCTGTGATCAACAGTGATCCAAAAAAAAATGAGTATAGTAAAATAAGATAATTTGAGGGAGACAGAGACAGACCACATTCACATATTGTTTATTATAGTATATTGCTATAGTTGTTCTATTTTATTATTGTTGTTAATCTCTTACTATGCCTAACTTGTAAATTAAATTCCATCATAAATATAAATGTATAGAAAAAAACATAGCATATAGGAAATATTCAAAAAGTTCATAGAGGACAGCAGGCAATGTAGTGGTTAGGATGCTGGATTCCACATGGCTGACTCCATGGTTCAAGTCCCAAACCAGTGGCTTGAAAAAAACATGACAGGCATGTATGCCCAAAATCCCAAGAGGAGAATGGAGGAGATAGAATTACAATGTGACCATCGCTCCTGGGGGGTGATTTCTCATTTTTCGTCTCTCTTTGTCTCTCTCCAGTGAGTGCATGTGCCTTAGGGCAAAAATCTAAAGTAAATAAATAAAAATCATGGAAAATATATACTATGAAAAAAATGCATGGATTTCAATTTTTTTGCACTAAAATAAACCTATACTTCATTCCATTTTTCCATGAACTTTTTGAAGTCCCTTTATATGTAGGGTATATGTAGGGCTCAGAACTATCCACTCCACAGTTTCAGGCATCCAGAAGGGTGTCTTAGAATACATCACTTGCAGATAACAGAAGACTACTGTCAGTATTTTTTTTTTTTTTTTTAAATTTTGGTAGAGGGCGCATGTACTTGCTGGAAGAGAGACAGAGTGAAAGTGAGAAAGCACCCCTCCCCCATAAGGCATGGTCATGCCACAATCCCTTCTCCCCCATTTCTGTTTTCAGGATTTGGGGCACGCACCCCTAGTTTGTTGTTGTTGTTCTGTTTGTTTGTTTTTTGAGATATTTTTGCTACAGAGTCTATACACTCACTGGGGAGACAGAAGGAGACAGAGAGACAGAAAATGAAAAAACATCCCCAGCGGGGATGGCCACACTGCAATCCCTTTTCTATTACATTCTTCTCAGGACTTTGGGCGCACATGCACATGCACCTGGCATGAGTTTCAAGCTGTCAGGTCTGGGACTTGAACCATGGTCAGCCATATGGGAGTCCAGTGCCCTAACTACTACACCACCTGCTGCCCCCTACCCAGCATGTTTTTCAAGCTACTGGGTAGGACTCAAACCATACAGTTGGACATTTGGGATCCAGCACCACCTTTACCACCACATCACCAGTTGGCCCTTCTGTAGGTATTTCTATCAAGAGTCAAGCATGGTGCCTGGCCACTGATTCTGATTAGTGGGTTTAGGATTTATAGTTTTGCTTAATCCCCATTTTCCCTTGTAACCTTCATGAAGAAAAGGCAATTAACCCACATGCTATGAGAAGGTGACCTTTAAAGTCCCTCTGCACTTTCTGTTTGGAAGGTAAGAAAGCTCCTAAGATGACCAGTCTTTTCCAACTTCCTCTCATCACGGCCACTACAAATCTCCAAACCTTGTGAGAACTGGCTGGGCTGGACAATGACAGAATAAGGGGTCAGAAAGACATTGAGGACGAGGTGAGAGCTGCACTGAAGTGACTGAGGTGAGCAGGGAAGGAAGTGAAGCGAGGACGGGGCCTGACACCCAGGGGCTGGGTATCCAGGTGAGGTCAAAGTGCAGACAGTGGGACTAAGGGAGTGGAATGAGTAAAAGAACAGGAGGTTCTCACCAGAGAGGAGGTGTCCAAATGCACCATTTCAGAGGATTCTGAGTGAGGATAAGGTTGAGACTGGAGGCAGGGGCATGAAAGACAACATGCAGGTTGAAAAGTAGAGGAAATCAAGAAATTTAAAGTCCAAAGTATCACACAGGTCATTGATTGGACCAGTGACTCTTCACTAGGGTACCTCTGATCTCAGGGGACATTTGGAAATGTGTGAGAAGCTTCTTGGATTTTCTCCTTCACCCTTTTATTCTTTTTTGGTTGTCATAATGTTAGGGGGGTGCCACCTGTACTTGGAGGAGGTCAGATGATGAATAGCCTGCACAAGGAAGATCATCCAAAACGCCAACAGCACCCTCCATGAGGAATGCTGGGAAGAAAATTATGCTGGAAGTAGTGACTCCAGTGAAAGCAGCGTGCCTGGCCTAGAGGCTAGCACACCACTGCAATGAGCGGGAGGGTAATGGTATAGCTGGATGTAAGCCTCAAAACACAGGTTTAGCACATCAGAAGCAGGCACGAAAACCAATAGATGGGGGCCAGCAGGTAGCATGGTAATTAAGGGTGCTGGACTCCAACATGGTCAATCCACAGTTCAAACCCCGGACCTGGCAGTTTGCTTTCTCACTTTCCATATCTCTCTCTCTCTCTCTCTCTCTCTCTCTCCCTCCCTCCCTCCCTCCCTCCCTCCCTCCCTCCCTCCCTCCTCCCTCCCTCCCTCTCTCTTTCCTGCCCCTCTCTCCCTTTCTGGTCAAATATAAATAAAGACATAAAGTTAAATAAAATAATTCTTAAAAAAAAAAAAGAAAAGAAAAACAACAGATGGGAAACAATGCTGGAAATGTAGAACAGCAACGCTGACTCCTGGCCCCAGTATTTCAGGGACCCGTGTGCAGAAAGAGCAGGCAGCCACTATTCGGGGACAGAACACATGTCGAGGGAAGGCCAAGTTTGGTTAGAGACAGGTGGGGCGAAGGAGGGTGAAAAGGGTAAGAATGTAGTGAAGTTTCTCTGCAGAATAGGGAGTTTCCAAGTCCCATTAATCATATCTCAACACTGTCTCATACCCTTCTCTTCCTCTCCATTCCTGCTGCCCCCCTCCCCAGCAGCTTTCACTCTGGTTCCCAAGAGAGCCTCATAAATTGTCTCCATGCTATCAATCTGTCAGCTCTCCAATATATTTTTTACACTGTTGCCAGAAGCATCTTTCTAACATACAAGTCTGGTCATGTCACTCGCCCTGCACGAAAACTTCCAATTGCATCACTGTTTATCTAAATAAATCCTAACCTTAGCATAGCATTCGAGGCCTTTCACTATCTGGCCCTAACTGAACTCTACCAGTCTCTTCTTTTAATTTCTCTGTGCCAGACTGCTTGCTTTTCTATTCCCTTATTCATGTTCATCTTCCACAGTCTTTTGCTTAAAACCCTTATCTTAAACCTTATTCACTTGCTTCATGTTCAAGTTCACTGCTTCGATTTCACAGGTCTGTTTCTTCTACTACCAGTTCTTTCTAATTTTCCCTGGAGGTAAAAAACATCACCTAGGTTACTTGTTAAAAACACAAATTCCTGGGCCCCATCCCAGACACATCAATTCGGAATCCTTAAAGGAGGGGTCTGGGAAGCCATACAAGATGGTTTTAAAACACGAACAAAAAAATCTTTGACATTCCTCCTGTCAGAGGGTGGAGTCGAATTCTCCTCTTCCTCAATAGGAACCAGGCGTAGTGACTCACTTCTTCTTTTTTTTAAACATTTATTTATGTATTTATTTATTGTGATTTTCAAGCAATCGGGTCCAAGAACCAAACTGCCTTTGGCCGTGTGGGAATCTAGCACCCCAACTACCATGCCACCTGCTGGCCCTAAGTGACTCACTACTAATGAGAAGAATGTAGCAAAAGTGACAGTGTATGACTTTTGAGACTAGGTCATAAAAAGCAAAGAACTTGTAACTCCCTTCTTCCATTGTTCTCTCTCTCCCTCTCTCTGGACACTTGCCCTGGGAACTCAGCCACCACGCCAAGAAGTCACATGTACTGGCCACGTGTAGGTGTTCCAACCATGGCCCCAGCTGAGATCCCAGATGACGGCCAGCAACAACCACCTGACTTGTGAGTGAATGAGGCTTTAGATGACTACGGCCCCCAGCCTTTGAGTTACACTGGCTGATGCTGAGCAGAGCAGAGCAGAGTAGAAATAAGCCCTTCCGGGGCTGGAGATTCATAAGCAAAATAAAAATTGTCATCATTTACATCATTTAGCAGGTTGCATGGTAGTTGAGGAGCTAGACTTTCACATGGCCAACCACGGTTTGAGTCCCAGACCTGGCGGCTTGCTTTCTTACTTCCTCCCTCTCTCTCAATCCATGTATCTCTCTCTGATCAGATTAAAAAATAATAATAAATAAAATTTAATAAATATTTTTTAAAATCAGGGCCACCTGGTAGTGTGGTGATTAAGGTGTTAGATGTTGGCCAATTGCATGGTTCAAGTCCCAGATCTGGCAGTTTGAAAATAACACCAGGTATACATGTGTGAGTGCACAAAATCCCAAGAGGAGAATGGAGAGGAGATTGTGGGGTGGCCATCACGCCTGGAAAGGTGATTTCTCACTTTCTCTCTCTGGTAAGCACTTGTGCCTCATAGCAAAACTGAAAAAAAAAGTTATTTAATTTAAATAGCCAGCTATATGTATATACATCATATATAGAGAGATAGAGAGATAGATCATCTCAAGGGCTAGCCCCAATGCCCAGTGTGTAAGGGAACCAGATCTCCTATGGCCTATGGCACAGTTCAAATCCCCGCCCCAGTGGCTTGTAAAACATGCCAGGCACATGTGCATGCGTGCCCAAATCTCAACAAGATGGAAAAATGGAGGAGAAGGGATTACGGCAAGACTTCCCTCTCCCTTTCCCTCTGTCTTCTATTTTTGCCTAAAGGGTGCAGGCACTAGCATGCACTTGCACCCTTCAGGCAAAAGCAAACAAAACAACAAAGAAAAACTCATCTCGACTAGAAGATCTTCTTGATTAGCTTCTATCTGTTATGGCTACTCTTTCTCTCCCACTCGCACTCTTACTCTGTATCCAGTTCTTACTCCTATTCATTTAAGATTTGCTAACATTTTGCTTTATAATTATGTTTTATAATTATCTTTCGTTTGTAACTTTTTCTTTACCCAACTAAAAATTCAAAGATAGAGAACATGTCTTCTGATTATAATCATCCTTGTTCTCCACAGTATTTTGTGTAGTGCTTAAAATCCAGTAGGGGGGCCAGGAGGTGGCTTGGTGGTTAAGATGCTGAATGCCACACAGCTGACCACAGTTTTGAGTCCTGGACCCGGCGGCTTGCTTTCTCACTTTCCCTCTCACTCTGTCTCTCTCTGGTCAAATTAAAATATTAATAATCAAAAATAAAATTAAACTTAAAAATAATTCTTAAAAAATATCCAGTAGCGGGACCAGCAGTTGGGGTAATGGCTATGTTGCTGGACTCCCGTGTAGTCGACTGCGGTTTGAGTACCGGACCCGGTGGCTTAAACTCACGCCGGGCGCTTGTGCATACGTGCCCAAGATCCCAAGAGGAGAATGGAGAAGGGATTGCAGTGTGGCCATCCCCCGGGGGGTGATTACTCGCTTTCTGTCTCTCTGTCTCTCTCTCTGTCTTTCTGGCAAGCGCACACACCCTATAGCAAAAACCTCCCCCCCCCAAAAAAAAAAATCCAATAGGGACACAATAAAACCATTTTACATCAGGTACTTCCTCCACTGATTTCCCTGACAGGTGGTGATGTGTGCTCAAGACAGATGGTCCTTTTGGACCAGGATCAGCACTTACTTGGAGAATATTTCTACAATAGCCGATGACTTATTCTTGTTGACAAGAGAAAGTTCTTTGGCCGTTACTCTCAGTGACAGTGAAGTCCATTGCCGTCTATCAAATGGAGTTGATTCCATCTTGTCTACAGATTCCGAAATACCTATGCAATAAAGTCAGAACATTAGACATAGGAGAGGATTTTCCAGCAACCAAATATTGGTACAGGGTGGTAGAAGTGAGAAAGCAGAGGGCCCTAAAGGAGCAGACAACACTCCTCCACTGGTTCTCCCAAACACTGTGTAACCATGGCCAAATGATTCAGTATCTTTTGGATTGTTGTTTCCTGAAAAAGGAGAAGGTCAGACTAGATAAACTCTAAGGTCCCTTCCAGTTCCATCATTTTATGACTGTCCCCACTGTGCAAATATCAGCCGGCCTTTCTCTGAACTTAAATCTGTTCCAAAGTCGCAAATATTGCGAAATGGTCCCCTCTTCTGAATTACATCCCAGGGGAGGCAGGATCAGCATCTCAGTAGATCCTGGTCCAAATTAGGTCCTACCTACATCCAAGTTTCTCTCGGCTGCCCTCTCTCCCCAAGCACTGAGGCACTGGTCTCTGGGTGTGGAGGACACTGCATGGCAGAATAAATAGGGCCAGGAGCTTTAAGGTGACACAGATGTGGGTGAAAGCATAACTTTGCTGCTTTGAACAAATTTTGTAATCTTTTCAGTTTAAGCTTCTTTGGCTGTAAAATGAGGATAATATTTATTTATATTTTTATAGTTTTGTTTTGCTTTGTTGCTATATAAGGCATGTGTGCTTGCTATCAAGACAGAGAGAAAAGGAAAGTGAGACGAGAAATCACCCCTCCTCAAAGAGGATGGCCATGCCGCAGTCCCTTCTCTTCTATTTTCTTAGGGTTTCAGGCATTCATGCACACACACCCAGCATGTTTTTCAATCTGCTGGATCTAGGGCTCGAACTGCATAGTAGGTCATGTGGGATACAGCCGCCTTAACCTCTGTATCACCTGCTGGCCCCTGTAGGGTTTTGATATGGATTTTAAAAGCTATTTTTAGAATACTAGGCACTTTAGAGTAGTATTTAAAAAATTTGAGGCCAGCTAGTGGCATGGTAGTTATGGTGGCTGGATCCCACATGGGCAACTGCACAGTTTGAGTTCCAGATATGGCAGCTTGAAAAACAGCCATGTATGTATATGCACATGCCCAAAATCGAGAGGAGAGTGGAGAAGGGACTGCAGTGTGCTCATGCCTCTGGAGGGGGGGTGCCTTCTGACTTTCTCTTTCTTCCTGTATCTCTTTAGTGAGCAGATACATCCAACAGCAAATTTTTTTAAAAATTACTTTATTTAACTTTGTTTATTTATTATATATTTATTTAAATTTGACCAGAGAGGGATGGGGCGGGGGGAAAGAAAGTGAGAAAGCAAGCCACTGGTTCCAGGACTCAAATTGCGGTCAGCCATGTGAGAGTCCAGTGCTATTAACCACCATGCCACCTGCTGGCCCCATAAAACTTTTTTTTTTTCTAAAGTATTTTGGGGCCAGCTGGTGACATGGTGGTTAAGGCAGATGAATTCCTCATAGCTAATTGAACGGTTCAAACTCAGACCTGGAAGCTTAAGAAACACACCAGGTGTGTGTGTGTGCATGCCCAAAATCTTGAGAGGAGAATGGAGGAAAAGGGAATAGTGTGTGGCCATCTCCATGGGGGTGATTTCCCATACACCACCACTCCCAATGCCCCACAAGCTCTCCACCCCCACCCTACCCCCATCTTTGGCAAGTGCATGAGCCCTATAGCAAAAAAAAAAAGTATTTTAAGTACATATGAATATGGGACCAGCAGGTGGCGTGGTGGTTAAGGCACTGGACACTCCCACATGGTCGACCACGGTTTGAGTCCTGAACCTGGTGGCTTGCTTTCTCACTTTCCCTCCTCCATCTCTTTCTCTCTGTGTCTCTCTCTGGTCAAATTAAAAAATGAATGAATGAATGAATAAATAAAATAAAATAAATCATTCTTTAAAAAAAAGCACATATGAATATTAGTTCCTATTATTTTAAAGCCTTTTAACAACTGAAAGAAGTATAATTTTTAAATCTAGGAGGTAAAATCTCTAAAATACAAGTCTTTTTAAAAATATTTTCAAGTCAGAGAATACATATAACCACACACCCTTGACTCACCTAGTTTCTAACCATCAATCTGGATTGTTGGGTTGTTTTATTCCCGTAATTACCAAAGGAGTTCCAACCTTTGTCCAGAACAGGTGAGATTAGACATGAGTCAGTAGGTTACTTATTTAAAGAGTGAAAAATATAGATTAAGGTACTACTTGCAAATCTCTTGACAACCACAGAGTCTAACAGACCTGGTAGAACCTATGGTTTGTCGGGTACTCCTTCCAACAGCCTTGACAACACTAGAACACTGTGTGCTTAAACCAAGCAGCCCAGGAAGCCATTTCACATTAAAAGCCCTGAGATGCAAAGGAAGTGACAAGCAACCTAAAAGACACCTACTTTCCTATATGCAGTACTTGTTCTTCCAAGTAAAGCATGGTCTGAAGACAAGATTAATTTTGTTGCTTTTGTTTATTTATTTGTCTTAATCCTGTGCTGGAAGGCAACACAGTACCCTCTAATGGTAATGAGTTATGGCACTAGAGACAGGTATGTCTAAGTGTGAGTACTGGCCTCATCACTTAAAGCTGAATGTCTTTAACTAAAACTTAGATTTCTCATCCATAATAATGGTACTCATTTCCTACTACTCTTATGAGGAATAAGATAAAGAAGAGAAGACCCTGATATAGAATAAGTTAAGCAATAAATGTTATGTTTTTATATTATCTCTCTTTCCTGGACAAAGTAACCTTAATTCTACACATGTTCTTTGAAATAAACCTGAATGTAACAAATAATATATGATACCTATTTGTCTATCTGCTTTCTAGTTTGTAACTGATGAACACACCAAACACTGTCAGCCCTTTCTCAAAGGAGAAAAGATAAAGCAACAAAAAATTCAGCTAATCTTAATCATATAAAACCATAATAATGACCCTTTAAGGCAAGTTTAAAAGATGCTTTGGGGGAACCAGCAGCTGGCATAATGACTATGTCACTGGACTCCCATGTAGTCGACCGCAGTTTGAGTCCTGGACTCAGTGGCTTAAACTCACACTGGGCGCATGTGCGTGCGTGCCCAAGATCCCAAGAGGATAATGGAGGAGAAGGGATTGTGGCATGGCCATCCCCTCTGGGGGGTGATTTCTCGCTTTCTGTCTGTCTGTCTGTCTGGTGAGCGCACACCCCCAATACTGAAACCTCTCCACACACAAAAAAGTTGGCATAATGGCTATGTTTCTAGACTCCCATGTAGTCAACTGTGGTTCAAGTCCTGGACCCAGTGGCTTAAACTCATGTCAGGCATGTGTGTGTGCGTGTGTGCCCAAGATTTCAGGAGGAGAATGGAAGAGAAGGGTTTATGGTGTGGCCATTCCCCCTGGGGGGTGATTTCTCACTTTCTGTCTCTTTTTCTCTACCTTTCTGGTGAGTGCATGCACCCCATAGCAAAAACCTTTCCAAAAGAAAAAATTATCTTAAAGAAAAAAAAGATGGGGGACTAGCAGTTGGCCTAATGGCTATGTTGTTGGACTCCCACATAGTCGACTGCGGTTCGGGTCCTGGGCCCAGTGGCTTAAACTCATGCCAGGCACGTGTGCATGCATACCCAAGATCCCGAGAGGAGAATGGAGGAGAAGGGATTGTGGCATGGCCATCCCCCCAGGAGGTGATTTCTCGATTTCTCTCTCTGTCTTTCTGGCGAGTGCACGGGTCCTATAGCAAAAACCTCTCAAAAAAAAAAAAGAAAAGATGCTTTGAATAGCTCATGGCATGGTGATTAAGGCACTTGACTCCCACATGGCCAACTGTGGTTCGAGGCCTGGACCTGGCAGCTTGCCTTCTCACTCTCTTTCTCGCTCTGTGTCTCTTTCTATGCGCACAAATACCCTGCAGCAAACTAAAAAATTAATTAATTAATTAATTAATTCTTCAAAAAAATGCTTTGATTAACACTTTAAGAAATTTTTAGGGGAGGCAGCAGGTGGCACATTGGTTAAGGCGGTGGACTCTCACATGGGCAACCAGTTTTTTTTTTTTTTTTTGGAGAGGTTTTTGCTATAGGGTGCGTGCGCTCGCCAGACAGAGAGAGACATAGAGACAGAAAGCGAGAAATCACCCCCCAGGGGGGATGGTCACGCTGCAATCCCGAGAGGAGAATGGAGGAGAAGGGATTGCGGCGTGGCCATCCCCCCTGGGGGGTGATTTCTCGCTTTCTGTCTCTCTGTCTCTCTCTGTCTGTCTGGCGAGCACAAGCGCCCTATAGCGAAAACCTCTCAAAACAAAACAAAACAAAACAAAACAAAAAAAAACACTGGGTGCAAGTGCACACATGCCCGAATTCCAACAGGAGGGAGAAAGGGAGAAAGACTGTGAAGGGGGATGCTTTTTTACTTTATCTCTCCCCCACCTACACGCTCCCCTGGGAAGCGCATGCCCTCAGGCGAAGGGGAAGAAAGGAAGAATGAAACCAAGAAACCAAATACCCTTTTTTACAGGGAAGGTACTGAGCCACATAAAGGTCCAATAATTTTCCCAAAATGAACAGCTCGTTAGTGTTAGAGTGCTAACACACAATTCCTTTACCACGCCAGGTAGCTTGAGGTGGGCCAGCGAAAATGTCCTAGGGTAAACTGTGGCCTGCAGATAAAGATCTCTGCAACAAAGGCCCTTGAAAAGTGTAAGGGTTGGGCAGTGACTCACTGGGAAATCTGGCCCCAGGTATCTGCTTCCTCAAGCTATTAGGGTGAGGCTGCAGCTGCTCCAGGAAACCTGTTCTAATAAATTCATTTATAGACTCACCTGACCAAGAGATTTGTCTCTCAAAAACCAGGCTGGGACAAAAGCAAAAGAGCTGTCACCACAATCAGCCTTCCCTATGGCCACAAAGCCAATCCTGTCCTTACAAATTTAATTTTGGTTGCCTTTCTCTCTTTTTTGACCCTAAGATTGTTTCTTGTACTAGCAGCATAGCTGCCTGAATACAGTCTCAACAAATCAGAAACAACAAAGTACACAATCTTTAAAACTCACTAATTAAGGGACCAGCAGATGATGTAATGGTTACGTCACTGGACTCCAACATAGCTGACTGTGGTTCGAGTCCTGGACCTGGAAGCTTAAAACTCACACCAGGTGCCTGTGTGTGCATGCCCAAAATCCCAAAAGAACAGAAGAGAAGGGATTATGACATGGTCATCCCCCCACAGGGGGTGGTTTCTCACTTTCTGTCTCTCTGTCTTTGTCAGCTCTGATGAGCTCATGTACCCTAGGGCAAAATTCGTTCTCTCTAAAAAAAGAAAGAAAAAAAAAAAAAAACCCTCACTAATTAAGAGAAAATGATACACTTTTTTTTAGAAATTAGATTATAGAGGGGACCAGTAAGTGGTGTGGTGGCTGGGGCACTGGGCTCCCACATGGCTGACCATGGTTCAAGTTCTGGACCTGGCAGTTTGCTTTTTCATTTTCTCTCTCTCTCTCTCTCTCTCTCTCTCTCTCTCTCCCCCCCTGATCAAATTAAAAGTAATAATAATAATAATAATTAAATTAAATAACTCTTCAAAAAAATTAGACTGTAGCACATAGAGTTGGCTACCAAGGACTCTTCCCAATTTGAATGTCAATGAATTAAAAGTCACAACTAAGTAAAAAGACAAAAAAACAAACAAACCAAAAAAAAACTTTAACGTTCGAAGGAAAATTTTACATAAAAATATTAAATTTATAGAAGCCCATTGGTTTGGACTGAGCTCCTGCACTAGGCCCAACAGACCAAACCAAAATGGAGTCAAACATGCTAAATTTCCACATCACCACCAAAACAGTTTATATGATCTGAGAAATTAAGAGAATGAGATAATAGCCAAACCCTCAAAAGAAGCTAGTTTTAGCTGCTATGATAAGGAAATCCCCTATGCTTTAACCTTCACAAGAAAAGTAACTCTGGAACAACCAATCTACTTTCTGTTTTGTTTCTGCTTTCCTTACCCTTTTTCCTGTCTATAAAGTCACCCTTTTCTGTTCAGTTTACAAGAACACTCATTCTACCAGAGAAGGCCAGGAGAGGCTTGTTTAGAACCACGAGGAGCTCCACACTGAAGCATGCAGCTTTGCCTCCTTTATAAAAGAATGAGCACAGACGGGCTCAGGGCCTCGGCGTTCTTCAGCAGAGATGCTGGGTCTGCCTGATCCCTGCTTTTCTCTATCTGTCCTTTCTCAATCCACAGCCCTTTCCCCTCGGGGTACCCTATCTCTCTACCCTTGGGCAGGGTCAATTTTGGGCACACACATACATGTGCCTGGCGGGATTTTCAGGCTGCCAAGTCTAGGGCTCGAACTGCACAGCTGGCCATGTAGAATCCAGTGCCTTACCTTGTTTTCTCGTCTTTTATTGCCCTGAAATTCTTGAAGACCATTAGTCAGGCATTACATGCAATGTTCTTCACTTTGGGTTTCTCCAATAAAAAGAATCACCGATAATAAACACTTTATAGTTGCTGTGCCCCAGCCCTGGTATCAACCACTTCTCCAAGAAGTCCTATTTCCTTTCACTGAAGAAACCAAGATTTGGGCTCCAGGTATGCTCACTGCTGCTGAGATATCACTGCTTCTAGGCTCTCAGTGGCCAGAACGAGGAAATACACATATGTATGGTAACCTAAGTATGCATACCATTACATGTTAATCTATCTATCTGTAATTATGTTTCTTAAAACTTTGGGGACCAGCAGTTAGCGTAATGGCTATGTCGCTGGACTCCCACGTAGTCGACCGCGGTTCGAGTCCCGGACCCGGCGGCTTAAACTCACGCCGGGCGCGTGTGCGTGCGTGCCCAAGATCCCGAGAGGAGAATGGAGGAGAAGGGATTGCGGCGTGGCCATCCCCCCTGGGGGGTGATTTCCTGCTTTCTATCTCTCTGTCTCTCTCTGTCTGTCTGGCGAGTGCACACGCCCTATAGCAAAAACCTCTCCAAAAAAAAAAGAAAAAAAAAAAACTTTGCCAGAGGGTGCACATGCCCACCCAAGAGAGAGAAAGAGAGACAGAGAAAATGAGAAAGCACTCTACCCCCTCCATGGCCATATCACAATCCCCTCTCCTCCACCTCTCCTTCCTGTTTAGACCTTCGGTGCACATGCACACACACATGCACCTGGTGTGTTTCCCAAGCTACTGAGTCTGGGACTTGAACTGTACAGTCAGCCATGTGGTATCCAGCCACCTCAACCACCAGGCCAAAAGCTGCCATGGTATTTTATAAACTAAATTCATTTTGGTATTTCTGACTCTAATCCAGTATCACAAGCTTCATTCTAGTATTGCCTCTGCTTGTTTCTAATTTACTTCTTGAGAGTAAAAAGCCTCGTTCCACAGAACTTTGTTGCTTTTTTAAAAAAAAAAGGTTTTTGCCATAGGAAACATGTGCTCACTGCAGAAAGAGACAGTGAGAGGGAAAGAGAAATAGCACCCCCACGGGGCATGGCCATGCCTCAATCCCTTTTCCTCCATTCTTCTCCTGGGATCCCTTATTATTTTTTTTTTTTTTTAAAAAGAATTAATTTTGTTTATTTATTTATTATTTATTTTAATTTGACCAGAGAGAGAGAGAGAAAGTGAGAAAGTAAGCCGCCAGGTCCAGGACTCCAACTGCGATGGGCCATGTGTGGCAGTCCAGCACCCTTAACCACCATGCCACCTGCTGGTCCCTCTCCTGGGATCTTGCAACCCCTTCTCCTCCATTCTCTTCCTAGAATCTTGGGCATGCACACACACACTTCCAGTATGATTTTCAAGCCACCATGTCCCACAGTGGGCCATGTGGGATTCCATCAATGTAAACACTACAACATCTGCTGGATCTGTCCCACAGAACTTTGACTTCTGAAAAGAGATCTAGAATCTTTAAAATTATGCCACTTCCAGTTTCTTCTCCCCTGATACACTATATATATTTTTAAGAGAGACAGATGGACTCAATGCTGCAATCCTCTAGCCTCCATTGGTTTTTGCCACAGGGCAAGTGTCACTATGCCCACACCATATATTGTTTTAAGAATTATTTAATTAATTCATTTAAAAATTTTTTGCTATAGGCCATGTGTGTTCACCAAAGAGAGATATAGAGAGAAGAAAATGAGAGAGCAAGACTGTAGGTCCAAGACTCAAACCATATGGGAGTCCAGAGCCTTAACCACCACACCACCTGCTGGCACCAATCCATCATATATGCTTTTCATTCCACTGGAATGTTACTCCTACTCAATCTATTCATCTTTAAGAACTCAACTAAAAGACTAACTCTGCAAAAGAACCCTTTCCTGAACTGCTCTTGCCATAGTCCCAATCAACATACGTCATTTCCCTATATCCTCATAATTTTCTAAATCTTACTACATAGAAATATTCTTCAGGTCAGGGAACAGATCTCCCTTGCTTCTTGGCCTTCTGACATACAGGTTATTACTTTCTAAATAAAAAGAACTCAACAAATATGTCTCCAACGAAATTGGACAAAGCTTTGAATTTTATCAGAAACACAATTGGTACAGAAAATGAATGCCTATCATGCAAGCCTAGTTGTTGAGAAAGTACATAACGCTTTCAGAACTGTGAATTATTCAGTAATTTTAGCTTATTCAAACTCTGATATAAACTCAAGTGATTATGGAACCACTAAATAACTTCAACTGCTATACATAAAGGATTCACAACTCTGCTTTTCAGAAACATGATGATGTAGACAATTCTGTAGGCATGTTAGAATAATCACTGCTACTGTTCTTGAAAGAGCTTAGGCCAGGTATCTGCAGAAACATGTATCTAGACAATAGGACAATTGTAACATTGACAAAATTGCCAGGTGTCAACCACAATGCAGATGTCTGCATCAGGACAGAGTCACTTTGACAACATGTCATCTCTTTTCTAATCTCCTTTTAGGGGTATTCTGTGCCTTTAAGAGCACTAAGATCTAGTGTGAGAGCAACAAAAAGAGAGTTGTGTAGCTCAGAAGCAATTTCACTTCTGGAAATTGCTTACCAAAGAATCAGAGAGTAAGGGTAAGCTTACAGAGCAACTTTGTCTAGATGCTTGTAAACATTCACCCTTTCTGATTCACACTTCACCACTCCAGAGATACAATAAGAAGAAAAGCAAACACCTGCAAATACAATCTTCCCTCTTTGTCCGTATGTCAGGGAAAAAAAAAAAATGTCAGGACAGTCCAGGGTCTTCAACTTTCTCAGAATCTCACTTCATCTCCATCTCTGACTTTGCCCTCTCCACCTAAAGACATGACCACATTTCTGATATACATGTATATATATGTATATATGTAAACCTGACACACATACATATAAAGAGACTTCCAAAAGTTCATGAAGAGCCAGGTGTGGTGGTTAAGGTGCTTGACTCCCACATGGCCAACCGCGATTCAAGTCCAGACCTGGCAGCTTGCTCTCTCACTTTCCCCCCTGTCTCTTTCTGGTGAGTGCACATGCCATGGCAAATTAAAAAACAAGAATGATAATTAAAATTAAATAAGTATTCTTAAAAAAAAAGAAAAGAAAAGAAAAATTGTTGGGACCAGCAGGTAGCATGCTGGTTAAAGTGCTGGATACTCCCACATGGCCGACCATGGTTCAAGTCCTGGACCTGGTGGCTTACTTTCTCACTTTCCCTCTCTCTCTCTCTGTATCTCTCTCTGGTCAAATTAAAATAAATGAATTAATAAATAAAATTAAATAAATAATTCTTTCTTTTTTCTTTTCTTTTTTTTCTTTTGAAGAGGTTTTTGCTATAGGGCGCATGCGCTCGCCAGACAGACAGAGAGAGACAGAGAGATAGAAAGCGAGAAATCACCCCTCAGGGGGGATGGCCATGCCGCAATCCCTTCTCCTCAATTCTCCTCTCGGGATCTTGGGCACGCACGCACATGCACCTGGCGTGAGTTTAAGCCACCGGGTCCGGGACTTGAACCGTGGTCGACTACGTGGGAGTCCAGCAACATAGCCATTACGCTAACTGCTGGTCCCTTAAATAAATAATTCTTAAAAAAAAAAGAAATTGTCAAAAAGTTTGTGAAAAAAAATGGGATTAAAGTATGAGTTGATATTTGTGGGGAAAAAAAATCCATGCATCTTTTTTTTGTAATATGTATTTTCCATGAATTTTCTTTTTTTTTTTAACTTTTTTTTTTTTTTTTTTTTGCTATAGGGCGCATGCGCTCGCCAGACAGGCAGAGACAGAGAGATAGAAAGCGAGAAATCACCCCCCCAGAGGGGATGGCCACGCTGCAATCCCTTCTCCTCCATTCTCCTCTCGGGATCTTGGGCACGCACGCACACGCGCCCGGCATGAGTTTTAACCCACCGGGTCCGGGACGCGAACCGCAGTCGACTACGTGGGAGTCCAGCGACATAGCCATTACGCTAACTGCTGGTCCCTCCATGAATTTTCTGATGACCCTCCCATGTATGAAGTTTTTTTTAATCCTTTCTTCTCTTAAGTCTTTCTTCCTTTCATACTACTGTCTCACCTCATACCTACTGTCAGAGCCAAACCACAGTCTCCACTACTCACTCTTTCCACTTCCTCATCTTCCGTCCATCCCTCTACCCATTTGGGTCTGGCTTCCATTCCTGTTATCCTACCACAATTTTTCTCCTGAAGATCTCTTATCGTTAAACCCAAGGACCCTCTCTCAGTTTCTATTGCTGCTACCATCTGATTAATTCCTCAATTTCAAAATAGCATTTTCTCTTGTTTCTTTCTTAAGTGGAACCCTCTTAATTCCATTCCTATCTTTCGAACCATTCTTTTTTTTGGGAGAGGTTTATTTTTTGCTATAGGGCATGTGTGCTTGCCAGAGCGACAGCGAGAGACAGAGAGACAGAAAGCGAGAAATCACCCCCCCAGGGGGGATGGCCACACCACAGTCCCTTCTCCTCCATTCTCTTCTCAGGATCTTGGGCATGCATGCACACGTGCCTGGCATGAGTTTAAGCCACTGGGGAGACTCGAACCTCAGTCAACTACATGGGAGTCCAGTGACAGCCATTACACTAACTGCTAGTCCCTTTCCAACCATTCTCAGTTTTCTTACTGATTCCTCTTTCGCTCCCTCTACTCAACCTCGTTCCCAGGCATTACTCAAGGGCCAGTTTCTCTCCTCTCTCTGAGTAAGCTAACCTATTCTCAAGTCTTCCAGTCACCTATAGTGGATGATTCTCACAGCTAAATCTTAAGCCCTAAACTTCCTTACTGCCAGTCCCAGAATTTCCACTGCATGCTGGACAGCTTTACAAGTCCCATAAATACACAACACAACACAGCCCAAGTCACAGCATTATCTACTAAGAGTATTATCTACTCTTAACTTTCATCCCTCAAATTAAATTTACTCAACCACAAGTAATTTTTTTCTCCAGAGTGGGCATATGAACTTTTGTTTGCATCAAACAAAATAATATATGTAGTAGATGAAACAAAATGTACACAATATTTGAAGTTAAAAGAGGGCATCAGACTTACAGGTTCTGTTTCTAACTAACCGTGGTGACTGAAATCTCAGCATGGTGCCTGATGCATGGCGGGTACTCAAGTATTTGTTAATGAAGGGAGAGATCCCAGGCATCTAAAATGATGTGTTGGAGTCAGCTATTTTTATAGAATAGCACTTTGGGGAAAGAAAATGAAACAACATAGCAGGTTGTGTTTGTTTCTTACAAAATAAATCATTCCAAATTAGGGGAAATCAGTGGATACAGCCACCAAAAAAAAGGTCTCTGCTACTTAAGCAGAACAAGATTGAACCCCATCAACACAGAGTATTTCAGTTAACTCTCTTTTCTGATGTAATTCAAGTGTTTTCTCACAAATGCTAATGAATAATTATTTGGCTGTACAGGTAACAAAGCCAAGTAGTAATTTTAGAAACCAAGAGGAAAATATTTTTTAAATAATTATTTAACTTTCTTTTCTTTTCTTTTCTTTTCTTTTCTTTCTCTTCTCTTCTCTTTTCTTTCTTTCTTTCTTCCTTTCTTTCCTTTCTTTCCTTCCTTCTTTCTCTCTCCCTCCCTCCCTCCTTCCCTCTTTTTCCCTCTCTCTCTTTCTGTTTGTCTTTCAGAGGGGGACAGAGTGTGTGTGAGAGAGAGAAAGAGAAAGGGAAAGTGAGAAAGCAAGCCTCCAGGTCTGGGACTCGAACTGCGGTCAGCCATGTGGGAGTCCAGTACCCTTAATCACTTGCTGGCCCCTAATTTGTTATTATTTTTTAATTTGACCAAGGAGAGACAGCCCCATCAAAAGAAAAAAAAATTTTGGGGGGGGGGGGGAAGATTTTCACTGTAGGGCACATGTACTCACAAGAAAGACAGAGAGGGAGAGAGAAAGTGAGAAATCATCCCCCAGGTGGGATGGCCATGCCATAATCCCTTCTCCTCCATTCTCCTCTCGGGATCTTAGGCATGCATGCACACACGCCCAATGTGAGTTTAAGCCACCAGGTCCAGGACTTGAACCTCAGTTGACTACATGGGAGTCCAGCAACATAGCCATTACACCAACTGCTGGTGCCTCAAAAGGAAATTTTTAAAAAGAATTATTTATTTAATTTTATTTATTGATGATGATGACGATGATGATCATTTGCTATAGGGCACATGTGCTCTCCAGAGACAGAGAGAGAGGAAGGAAAGTGAGAAAGCAAGTCACTAGGCCTCAGACTCAAGCTGCAGTTGGCCTAGTAGGAGTCAAGTGCCTCAACCATAAACCAAAAGGAAATTAAGATGAGAAATAAGAGGCCAACAGGTGGTCTGGTGGTTAAGGTGCTAGACTTGTACATGGCTGACCGAGGTCTGAGTGTTAGACCCAGCAGCTTGAAAATCACAAGGGGCATGTGTGTGTGTGTGCCCAAGATCCCAAGATGAGAATGGAGCAGAAGGGTCTGTGGTGTGGCCATCCCCATTGGAAGATGATTTCTCACTTTCCCTCTCTCTGTCTCTGTCTCTCTCTTTGGTGAGTGCATGAGCCCTATAGCAAAAATCCTAAAAAATAAAAAGATGACAAAAGTAATGGGGGAGAGAGAACCAGCAGTTAGCGTAATGGCTATGTCGCTGGACTCCCACGTAGTCGACCGCGGTTCGCGTCTGGATCCAGTGGCTTAAAACTCATGCCCGGCACGTGTGCGTGCGTGCCCAGGATCCCGAGAGGAGAATGGAGGAGAAGGGATTGTGGAGTGACCATCCCCCCTGGGGGGTGATTTCTCGCTTTCTGTCTCTATGTCTCTCTCTGTCTGTCTGGTGAGTGCACGCGCCCTATAGCGAAAACCTCTCCAAAAAAAATGTAATGGGGGAGAAACCTTAATTCAGTAGGTCAGTAATAAGAACCTTGTTACGGGACCAGCAGTTAGCGTAATGGCTATGTCGCTGGACTCCCATGTAGTCGACCGCGGTTCGCGTCCCGGACCCGGTGGCTTAAACTCACGCCGGGCGTGTGTGCGTGCGTGCCCAAGATCCTGGGAGGAGAGTGGAGGTGAAGGGATTGCGGTGTGGCCATCCCCCCTGGGGGGTGATTTCCTGCTTTCTGTCTCTATATCTCTCTCTGCCTGTCTGGCGAGCGCACGCGCCCTATAGCAAAAACCTCTCAAAAAAAAAAGAACCTTGTTTAAAATACTGACTTCTTGGGAAACACTGAATTAAAGAAAACACTCAAGTCCTATATGTACGCCAAGAAAAATGAAAAACAGAAGCATGAAACATTTTTGTGTTTGCCATTTCAAATTTTTTTTCCCATTTCAAATTATTTATACTGACGTTCAAATTTAGCAGTGTAAGGAAAGTGGCTGCACTTTATACTTTTTTCTTTCTTTCTTTTTTACTTTTGCTCTGGGGCACAAGTGTTCTCTGAAAAAAGAAAGAGAGAAAGTGAGAAAGCACCTACAGGGCACATAGCCATACTTAATCCCTTCTCCTCCATTCTCTTCTTGGGATTTTGGGCACATGTGCACAAGTGTCTGGTGTATTTTTCAGTCCTCCAGGTCTGGGAATTCAAAATGCACAGTCAACCATTTGGGATCCAGCTATCTTAACTACCACACCAGCCCCATGCTCTTTAAAAGCAGACAAGGTTGGGACAAATTAAATCTGGGACACTGAACTGAAAGTTAATCTGCTGAATTTGATGCCCATCACCTAGGTTCACTTAAAACTTCCTTGTCCAGACAGCAAAAAAAATCACTGTGTAGATCAAAGATTGTGATAATAAAATTGAGCAGTTTTTTTCTTTTTTTCTTTTATTGCTAGAGGGCATGTGTGCTCACCGAGAGAGAGAGAGAGAGAGAGAGAGAGAGAGAGCATCCCTCAATGGGGTGTGGTCATGTCACACATGTTTTCCTCCTCTTCTCGAGCTCAGGCTTTTGGCCATGCACACAGACATGCCTGATATGTTTTCCAAGCCACTGAGGCCAGGATTTCCACCATGGTCAGCCACGTGAGATCTGGTTCCCAATGCACAGTGATTAACCACTGTGCTACAGGGTAAGTCCTAAAGTGGAGTTTTCATTCTTTTTTCTCTAGTCTGGTTTGTTGCCAAATTTAAAATGCTGCTTAAAAAAATTTTTTTTTTTTTTTTTTTACATTCTTGGAGAGAGCATGTGTGCTCTATAGAGAGACAGAGAGATGGGAGGGAAAATATAACTCCCAGTGAGGTGTGGTCACATTGCAATCCCTTCTCTTCCATTTCTCCATCCTGTTGGTATCTGGGGTATGCACACACACACACACAGAACCTTCCAGAATCTCAGGATTTGGGCCATGCATACACACGTTTGATGTATTTTTCAAGCCATTAGGGCCAGGATTCAAATTGTGGGGTCTGGCTCCCTTAACTACTAGGCTATAAGACTGGCACAAAATGCTGCTTGAGAAAAATACACAAAGGTTAAAAACAACATGTCGTCTAGGGACCAGCAGATGGTGTAATGGTTACACTGCTGGACTCCCATGTAGTTCACCATGGTTCAAGTCCTGGACCTGGCAGCTTAAAACTCACGCTGGGTGCATGTGCATGTGTGTCCAAAATCCCAAAAGGAGAATGAAGGAAAAGGGATTGCAGAGTGGCCATCCCCCTATGGGGTTATTTCTCATTTTCTGTCTCTCTGTCTCTCCAGCGAGCAAATGCGCCCTATAGTAAATATCTCTAAAAAAAAAGTTGTCTAAATAGAAACTTGATTTTATTTTTATCAACTCAGTATGAGGGCAATTATGATTTATTATGATGTCAAAGTTAAAGTAGGATGCCAAACTGTCACTAATTAGCAATGTGACCCTGAACAAGCCACCTCTCTGGGCCTTGCTTTCCTCTTGTGTAAAACAAAGGAGTTAAAATAGCCTAGTGTTTTTTTTTTTTTTTTTTTTTCCTTTGGAGAGGTTTTCGCTATAGGGTGCATGCGCTTGCCAGACAGACAGAGAGAGACATAGAGACAGAAAGTGAGAAATCACCCCCCAGGGGGGACGGTCACGCTACAATCCCTTCTCCTCCATTCTCCTCTCGGGATCTTGGGCACACACGCACACGTGCCCGACGTGAGTTTTAAGCCACTGGGTCCGGGACACGAGTCGCGGTCGACTACGTGGGAGTCCAGCGACATAGCCATTACGCTAACTGCTGGTTCCCAGCCTAGTGTTTTTCTAACTGCAGGTCACAATTAGGAAGTGGTGCAATCAATTGTAGTGGTCAGAACCAGCATGTTTGTTTTAATGGGGGAAAAAAAAAAAAAAGAATGCAATAGAAAATGCCTGAGTGCATCACACATAGTATAGGTAAATACTTGCTTAATTTAGCTAGAGTGCGTGTGCGCTTGCCACAGAGAAAGGCAGGGAGAGGGAGAAAGCACTCCCCCACGTGGGGTAACATGTCACAACCCTTTCTCCTCCATTTTCAACACACACAGGGATAAGGAGTACACATGCCCATGTTCCAGGCATGACTTTCAAGCTGCTAGGGCCGGATTCAAATCACGTGGTCAGATGTGGGATTTGGCTTTCTTTTCTTCTTCTTTCTTTATTTGAATACGTTTTTGCCATAGTGAGAAACTGTCCTTTAGGGAAATGGCCACACCGCAATCCCTTCTCCTCCATTCTTCTGGGATTTTGGGCATGTATGCACATGCGCCCGGCATGATCTTTCAAGCCACTGAGTCCGGGACTCGAACCGTGGTTAGCCAGATAAGAATCCAGCACCTTAAGCACTATCCCCTGCTGGTCTGGAATTCAGCATTCTTAATTACCAGGTCATGGAATCAGAACTAGTAAATATTCTTCAATAAAACTTTTGTTTCAGTTATCTGCGTGTGTGTATGTAAACTGGGTATGAATATAAATTTTTTTGTTTGTTCTGCTATAGGGTGCATGAGCTCACTGGAGTGAAAGACAGAAAAAATGAGAAATTGACCGCTAGGGGAGATGGCCATGCCACCATCTGTTCTCCCTCATTCTCTTCTTCGGATTTTGGACACACAAGCACATGTGCCCATTGTGTCCCTCAATCTACTGGGTTTGGGACTCAAACCATATGGCCATGTGGGAGCCAGCTGCCCTCCTCTCCATGTTACCTGCTGGCCCAAGAATGTAAAGAATTTCTTACTATAGGGTGTGGTTAACAGAATGCTGGCAAGTGCTAGCAAGGACATAGAGAAACCAGAACCCTCATATTCTGCTGATAGCAATATAAAATGATGCAGCTGCTTCGGAAAATAGTCTGGAAGATCCTTAAAAGCTAAACACAGAGGGCTGGCAGTAGTGTGGTGGTAAAGGGGGCTAAACTCCCACATGGCTGACCAAAGTTCGAATCCTGTACCTGGTGGCTTGCTTTCTCACTTTCCTTCTCTCTCTCTTTCATTCTGTCCCTCTCTGGTCAAATTTAAACAAATAAATAAAGTTAAATAAAACAATTCTTTAAAAAAAAAAAGGTAAACACAGAGTTACCATATGACCCAGCAATTCTACTCCTACATGTGTGTACTTACATCCTCGAGAGAAATGAAAACACACATCCATGCAAAACTTATCTATGAATGTTCATAGCAGCATTATTCACAGTAGTTGAAAGATTAAAATAACCCAAATGTCCATCAAGTGATGAATGGATAAACAAAAGGTAGTTTGTCCATAAAAAGGAATTTTATTCAGTCATGAAAAGGAATGAAGTGCTGATACCTGCTACAATATGGATGAACCTTGAAAACATTATGCTAAGTTAAAGAAGCCAGTAACAAGAGACCACATACTGTATGATTCTATTTAGGTGAAATGTCCGACTACATAAATCTATAGAGACTGAAGTAGAGTAGTGGTAGCCTAGGACTGGTGGTGGGAGAAAATAGGACCGACTGGAAATGGGTATGGGGTTTTTCTGGGAGGTAACAAAATCATAAAATTGATTACGGTGATGGCTCCACAACCGTGTACATATACTAAAAACCACTGGACTGTACATTTTAAATGAGTGAATCATATGGCATGTGAATTACATTTCAAAAAACTGTTATTTAGGGCCAGCCAGTGGTGTGGTGGTTAAGGTGGTTGAATCCCACATGGCCGACTGCACGGTTTGAGTCCCAGATCCAGAGGGTTGAAAGACAAGCCAGGTGTGTGTGTGTGCGTGCATGCCCAATATCCCAAGAGGAGACTGAAGAAGGGGACTATAGCATGGCTATACCTGGGGGGTAGGGGTACTTTCTCACTTTCCCTGTCTCTTCCTCTCTGGTGAGTGCATGCACCCTACGGCAAACAAACAAACAAACAGTTACTAACAAAATTATATTAAGTTGTCAGGAAATCCTGCATGACATATTTTTCTATGTTTTTCTGTGCAAAAATGCACGACTTTTCTGACAGCCTAACAGCTTAAAAGTCATTAGACTAGATGGCAGATCATCACTGAGGTCCTTGAGAACTCTGTGTTTCCAAAAAGGGCTCATTTCACACATCTTCGTAACATGGTTAACCAAAGGCAGGACAATATGATGGGAATGCCAGCTGGTTCCAATTCTGAGCCCACTACTCACCAGATGCATGGAAACTTATCTACAATTCACTTTCCTTCTATGTAAAATCAGGATGATAAACCTGTCCTACAAAGCCATTTTAAACATAAAAGGAGATAATAAATGCAAAACAATGCCTCGCTCATTGATCAAGGTCAGAGCCAGATCTTGTGAACTTGTACGCCTCAATGGCTGAGACACGTTTAAATAAATATGATTCTAAAGTTTAGTTAACAGAAATTATGTGGGCTCAGCTTAGTGTATATGTTATACAATCTTAACAAGGCCTATGCCACAAGGCTCTAATTAAAAATAATTAATAAGGGCTGCCCCATAGGCTACTGGCTAAGGGAGTTGGAGTCTACATGGCCAACAATGGTTCGAATTCTGGCTCTTGTGGCTTGAAAAACACATTGGGCACTTGTGCATATGTACCTGAGCTCCTGACAGGATGGAGAAATGGAAAGGGATTGCAGTATGACCACACCTGTTGGGAGGTCCTTGCTCCCTTTCTCTCCAACTCTCTCTGATAAGTGCATGTGCCCTCTGGTAATTAAAAAAAAAAGTAACAATTCATACATCTAATATAAGCAGTTTGACTTTAGTGTAAAAATTGCTCTCTTTGAAATACTATATAGTGGCAATACTAAAAAACAGCGTTAGTTGAAGAGAAACCAATAGTCTCTTAAAAACATCAAAATTTGGGACCAGCAGTTGGTGTAATGGCTATGTCGCTGGACTCCCATGTAGTCAACTGTGGTTTGAGTCTCGGACCCGGTGGCTTAAACTCACACCGGGCGCATGTGTGTGCGTGCCCAAGATCCCGAGAGGAGAATGGAGGAGAAGGGATTGAGGCGTGGCCATCCCCCCTGGGGGGGGGTGGTGATTTCTTATTTTCTGACTCTGTCTCTCTCTTTCTGGCAAGCGCACACGCCCTATAGCAAAAACCTCTCCAAAAAATAAATAAATAATTTTATTTCATAATTATTAGAAAGCTTATCCATTTCTTTCTTTCTTTCTTCTTCTTCTAATTTGCTAGAGGGCATGTATTCTCACCAAAGGAGAGAGAGAAGGAAGAAGGAAAGTGAGAAACCACCTCCCACGGGGGATGGTCACACCACAAACCCTTCTCTATTTCTCCTTTCAGGATTTTGGGTACACATGCACACACACCTGGCATGTTTTTCAAGATGCCAGGTCGGGGACTCCAACCATGTAATGTCGTCCATGTGAGATCAAGTCATCTTAATCACCACGCCACTAGCTGGCTCCCTATTCTTTTTAAGTGGTTTGTTTTGGACACTTTGAGCAATTACTTTCTGTAGTTTTTATTCAGTAGTCAAATTAAACACAAATCACTTTTTATTTTATTTTTTAGAGAGATTTTTACTATAGGGCACATGTACTTGCTGGAGAGACAGAGAGAGAGAAAATGAGAAATCATCCCCCAGAAAAGGAGAAATCACCCCCCATGGCTATGCTGCAATCCCTTCTCCTCCATTTTCCTCTGAAGATTTTGGGCATGCATCCACACATACCCAACATAGTTTCAAGCTTCCAGGTCCAGGACTCGAACTATGGTTGGCCATGTAGGAGTCCAGCACTTCAACCAGTACACCACCTACTGGACCCCACAGATGACTTTTTTAGTACAAATGTTACCTAGTAAGTTGTACAAAAAGATAAGTCCAGATAAATGTTGGCCTTCATGAGGTTCTTGTGCAAGTTCAAATTTTTAAACCTTTAATTAGGTCAGCAGTTTTCACAAAGAGCTTGTTAGCATTCTGCCCCTCTCCCCATCACCACTCCTTTCACCTTCTACCTCCCCTCTGGGGGGAAACTCTTTGTTGTAGGTCTTAACAAGTACCCCAAATCAGAACTGCCATTTCCTCCACTGTCTAGGCTCCTGGTCACTGTGACTGTCAAAGGATGGGCCTCGGGAACCAGCAGTTAGCGTAATGGCTATGTCGCTGGACTCCCACGTAGTCGACCGCGGTTCACGTCCCAGACCCGGTGGCTTAAAACTCACGCCGGGCGCGTGTGCGTGCGTGCCCAAGATCCCGAGAGGAGAATGGAGGAGGAGGGATTGTGGCGTGACCATCCCTCCTGGGGGGTGATTTCTCGCTTTCTGTCTCTATGTCTTTCTCTGTCTGTCTGGCGAGCGCACGCGCCCTACAGCGAAAACCTCTCAAAAAAAAAAAAAAAAAAAAAAAAAAGGATGGGCCTCCTCATTGTAAACAATTATGTGCAAATATATGAGATAAAAAATAGAAGTCCTTGTCTGCTCTTGTCCACCCCTTCTCCCAAGCCAATTCTCCTTCTCAAAGGTAACCCCTGTCACAGTTTGAAGTATAAACTGTCTGCTATTACCTATAAATAATCACAGCAAACACAGAGCTCTGTGGGCCAGTCACTGTTCTAAGCCTTCTACATATGTGATCTCAATTTATCTTCACAACTTTCAGGCCCAGGGAAGTTAAGACATGTCATGCACAAACACATACTTTTTTTGTTCATTGCCAGAGGGCACATCTGTTCTCCAGAGAAAGAAAGGAAGAAAGTGAGAAAGCAACTCTCAATGGGATGTGGTCATATCATAATCTCTTTTTCTCCATCCTATCAGGATTTGGGACACAATGCACGCATGTGAGACCAGAGTGTTTTTATTTTTCTTTTAAAAATAGTATTTATTTCATTGTATTTTATTTAATTTTATTTACTAGTTTTTTGAGAGAGAGCTATTATAGGGCACATGTGCTCACCAGAGACAGGGAAATGGAAAGTGAGAAATCAACCCCCAGGGGGATGGCCACGCAGCAATCCCCTCTGCTCTATTCTTCTCTCTTCTCTCACATGCTGGGCATGAGTATCAGGCTGCTGGGTCCAGGACGTGAACCATGGCCAACTATGCAGGAGTTTAGCACCTTAACCACCATGCCACCTGCTAGCCCCTTATTTCCTATTATCATTTTGTAACTTGACCAGCGAGAAAGAGAGAGAGAGGAAAAGTGAGAAAGCCAGCCAGCCGCCAGGTCTAGGACTCAAACTGCAGTTGGCCATGTGGGTGTCTAGCACACTAACCACTATGCCACCTGCTGGGCCTACCCTGCATGTACATTTTTCAAGCCACCAGGAC
Organism: Tupaia tana; assembly: GCA_026018925.1. NCBI lineage: Eukaryota > Metazoa > Chordata > Mammalia > Scandentia > Tupaiidae > Tupaia > Tupaia tana. The sequence goes on from JAKSZU010000006.1 coordinate 154,232,095, forward strand.
CCAGATTTTTTTTTTCTTAAGAATTATTTTATTTAACTTTATTTATCCATTTCTTTATTTATTTTAATTTGACCAGAGAGGAAAAGAGTGAGACAGAGAGGGAGAGAGAGAGAAAGTGAGAAAGAAAGCTGCCAGGTTCAGGACTTGAACCATGGTTGGCCATGTGGGAGTCCAGCACCCTTAAGCACCACGCCACCTGCTGGCTCCAAGAATCATATTTGAACTACAGTCTGGCATGTGGAATCCAGCCACCTTAATCACTATACCACAGGGCCAGCCCAATATACAAATTTTTGAGAACCACAATGGTTTTACATTAATGTGCCATTCAGCACGCTGATACACGTGAGTTCCGGGTTCATGTCTAGAGAGCTTTATGAACACGCCATGCATGTGTGTGCCCAAGAACAGGAGCTCACTGAAGGTGAGAGTAGATCGAGGTATGAAGACCCTGTTGGAGATCCCTATCTCTTTGTCCCTTTTCTTTTTCTCTCTCACTCACGGAAAAAAGAAACTTTAAAAGTAAACAAAAAATTTGGGACCAGCAGATGGCGTAATGGTTACGTCGCTGGACTCCCATGTAGTTGACCATGGGTTGAGTCCCGAACCCAGAGGCTTAAACTCATGCTGAATGCATGTGTGCCCAAGATTCCAACAGGAGAATGGAGGAGGAATCTGATTCCCTCTATCTCTCTCTTTCCAGTGAGCGCCCGCACCCTATAGCAAAAACCTCCCCCCAATTTTTTTTCAACATATTTAGAAATTTCCCTCAAAAATCTGCATCAATTTATATATTCTTTTCATCAATTTATATTTGAACCATTCCCCATACCATTGTCAATACTGGTCATTATTAGTTATCTTAATTTTTTTCAATCTGATAGGCAATGTGTGGAAAATAGTGTGTTATGTTTTCATTCCTTTGATTATGAACAAGACTAAGCATATTTTCAAATGTCTTTGGCCATTTGATACATTTTGCTTTTGAAAGTACATTTATTTTTAAATACCATTTATAAATTGTTTATTATCTCTACAACTTAATTACTTTTTTTAATTGCACAAGGACTTTTTGAATATCATGTGTAACTCGCTGTACAATTAAAATTGCTTCTCACAGCAGCTGTCCTTTCCTGGTGTGATCCTTATCCAGACCTAATTAATATTCTTTCCAAATAAAGAATTCAAAGGTTGCTTGACTATACAGATGAGAGCTTCGTTTCTGTCAGGACCCATCCCTTGCCTGCTCATTAATATTCCCTCCAGAGCACAGTCCTGTGAGAAGCCTGACTGACACAACATGACAGCCCAAGCAGTAAGAGAAGAGCCCCTTTTTGGGGTCTCGCATCAGCTGCTATCCCCTTCTAGTCAGTCTAGTGCGCCCCAGTTGGACAGGGAACTCTAAATACCAGGATCACCTAGAATCTGAACTCTTCATGGGGAGTCAAACACAACTAATTTTTCTTTTTTTTTTTTTGGAGAGGTTTTTTTTCGCTATAGGGCGCGTGCGCTCGCCAGACAGACAGAGAGAGACATAGAGACAGAAAGCGAGAAATCACCCCCCAGGGGGGATGGTCACGCCGCAATCCCTTCTCCTCCATTCTCCTCTCGGGATCTTGGGCACGCACACACACGCGTCCGGCGTGAGTTGTAAGCCACCGGGTCCGAGACGCGAACCGCGGTCGACTACGTGGGAGTCCAGCGACATAGCCATTACGCTAACTGCTGGTTCCCAAACACAACTAATTTTTCTGAAAAGAGTCCGCTCTGATTCCAGTGCAAAAGGGAGATTGAGGAGTTTAGTTTTGCCTTGGTCCTAGTGTTATAAAGCCAGAACCAGGAAATAACCACAGACCCAAATGCCCACCATCTACACAGACTACAAGTGTCTTCAGAAAGCTCATGGAGGTCTGACCCCTTAACCTAGTGGTTAAGGAAGCCTGATCTCATATTACTGACTGTGGTTCAAATCCCAGCCCTGGAGCCTTGAAAAACATGCCAGGCATTCCTGTGCATGTGCCCCCTAAACCCCAAAAGGATAGAAAAATGGAGGGAACCAGCAGTTAGCGTAATGGCTACGTCGCTGGACTCCCACGTGGTCGACCGCGGTTTGCGTCCTGGACCCGGTGGCTTAAAACTCACGCCAGGCGCGTGTGCCTGTGTGCCCAAGATCCCGAGAGGAGAATGGAGGAGAAGGGATTGCGGCGTGACCATCCCCTCTGGGGGGTGATTTCTCGCTTTCTGTCTCTATGTCTCTCTCTGTCTGTCTGGCAAGCGCACACGCCCTATAGCAAAAAACCTCTCCAAAAAAATCAAAGAATAGAAAAATGGAGGAAAAAGGATTGTGATGTGACGATACCCCATGAGGAGGTGCTTTCTCCCTCTCCCTGTCTATCTCTCTCTGGGGAGATCACATGTTCTCTGGCCATTGAAAATAAATAAAGATAGTGGCAGTGGTAATAAAAATAACGTTTTTGAGCATTTATCATGTGTCAAATACTGTTTTAACTGCTTTATATACATAAATTTTTTTAAAAATAATAACTATTTAATTTTTTAAATTTATTCATTCATTGATTTTTTTAATTTGACCAGAGAGAGACAGAGGGTGAGAGTGAGAGAGAGAGGAAGTGAGAAAGCAAGCCACCAGGTCCAGTACTTGAACCGCAGTCGGCCATGTGGGAGTGTCCAGCGCCTTATCCACCACGTCATCTGCTGGTCCCCATATACGTAAATTTTTTTAAGAATTATTTTTTATTTTATTTATTCATTCATTTATTTTAATTTGATCAGAGAGACAGAGAGAGAGAGAGAGTCATGTGGAAGTGTCTAGCATCTTAACTACCACGCCACCTGCTGGTCCCCAATACATAAATTTATTTAATCCTCACAGTAATACACTTAGAAATAATATTGTTGTCCCACTTTAAGTGCGCTACTAATGTTCAGATGAAGAAACCATAGACTAGACAGGTGAAAGAGATGTTTGCTCTTACTCATTTTTTTAATAGACTGAACTGGAGACAAAATGACCTCCAGCACACAGAATAAACCAGAAAAGCAGTTCTAGTGTACATCAGTATTTTAGGGTCAATTTCTTTCTTTTTTTTTTTTTTTTAAGTTTTTTTTTTTTTTTTTTTTTTGAGAGGTTTTTGCTATAGGGCACGTGCGCTCGCCAGACAGAGAGATAAAAAGCGAGAAATCACCCCCCAGGAGGGATGGTCATACCAGAATCCCTTCTCCTCCATTCTCCTCTCGGGATCTTGGGCACGCACGCGCACACACACCCAGCATGAGTTTAAGCCACCGGGTCTGAGACTTGAACCACGGTCGACTACATGGGAGTCAAGCGACATAGCCATTATGCTAACTGCTGGTCCCAGGGTCAATTTATTTCTATTAAATCAGTGATAAAAAGAGAGCATTTCTAATGTCATCTCAGAGCCTGGCAGTTACGACAAGAACACCTGCCCTGCTCAATCAAAACCCTGACACCATTTCTCTGCACCAGAAAGTCTGAACCTGTCAAATTATACCTTGTAAAGGCCAAATTTAAGGTGTTATCAACACCTCTATAAAAACTCCTAAGCTGAAGATAATATAACCTTCCAGCGAGGTTTCTATTACCTTATTCATTCATTTGAATATCTTTCTTCTTGCACTTTTGAAATCCAAATTAGCTCTTTACATAATTGCAGTAATCTTCACACATCTTATTTAGACAGGTAAAAGAGTAACCCCAATTGAGGCCTTTAAAAACTGACTTCAGTCTGAAATTGGTAGGTCATGAAGAAGCTTTCTCTGTTTTTTGTTTGTTTTTCTTTAAATTAAGAAATTACCACCTCTAATCTAAGTTTAACTCCACCTCTCTCCCAAATAATCTGTTATTTATTCATTTGGTTCTTTCCCTTTGTACCCCTCCCTAGTTGATAATTAACTTGTAAGGGCAAACATAAGCCAATGGAAGTTTTCTGTAGTTTTTTTTTTAACACATAGAAAGGAAAATCTCTTTCAGTAAGTAGAAAAACAGATCATTGTCAATATCTTTAAATTTAAGGTAAAAATAGAGAAAAGCATAGTTAATTAGGAAAAATATGTGGAAATTTACAGTTGACCAAAGCCATTACATAAAGCATAAATTTTCTCTGAGCAGTCTGTTTTTCCTCTAACCTTTGTACCTTTCCATTCTAAACATCAAATACGCCAACTACCAGGGCCTGGAACTGTGTAGGAACTTAATAAATATTATAGAAATGAAAAACAGTATTATACTAGTACTCAGTTGCCACATCTCTTAACAAAGACCTACTTATATAATTGAATATCTGCCTAGAAACCACATGGTCACACTCTTGCCAATTACATGCTTAATTAAGACAAAGTAGCTAATTAAGAGTCTTCTTTCAGTGCCAAAGCAGAAGAAATATATACACTTACTTTCTTTAGAATTTTTTTTATTTAATCTTATTCATTGTCATTATTTATTTTATTTTTTTGAAGTTAACCAGAGAGAGAGAGAGAGAAGGAAAGTGAGAAAGCAAGCTGCCAGGTCCAGGACTCGAACTGTGGTCAGCCATGTTGGAGTCCAGCTGGTTTCACCACCATGCCACCTGTTGGCCCGACTTCCTTTAAGAAGGTTACTTCTGTTAAAGATATAACCTTCTTGTGGCCGGCAAGTGGCATGGTGGTTAAGGACACTGGACTCCCACATGGCCAACCGTGGCTTGAGTCCCAGAGCTGGTGGCTAGCTTTCTTACGTTCCATCTCTTTCTCTCTCTTTCTCTCTGATTCTCACTCTGTCCCTCTCTGGTCAAATGAAAATAAATAAAATTAAGTTAAATAAAATAATTCTTAAAAAATTATATAACCTTCTTATACCAGTCCTTTGTCCTTAATAATTAATCAAGTTTTCTCCAAATGCAGGGCTTCTTAGTTTCACTCCTGGCCATTTCCAGGAAGGGCCTGGTCCCATTCTTCTTATCTGAAATGTTAGATGATGTGTTTTTTTTCAGGACTTGCTCAATCTGAAGAGCCAGCTCAGATCAATTGAACGAATCCCTTCAAGCAGGAGAATTAAAACGGGTTTACTGAAAAGTGACTCTTCTCTAGGCAAATTCTCTAATCTTTCCTTTCTGTAAAAATCTGAGAAACTAACACAGAACAAAGCTTTAATCAAGGATAAGCATAGCCAGGTCATACAAAGAATTACCAAATTACACAGCACAAAAGTGATAAAATTTTGCTACTTAGCTGGACCAATGTGTCTCATTTCCTAAGGACTGCTTACAAACATATCAATGTCAAAGTTTTAATTGAATTTTAATGTTTATCTCCTAAAAATTACATCAAAGTATGGAACTAAAAAGTAAGTTTTTAAGAGATAATCATTGAATAGTGATTTTTCCGTTGGCATGGGAAAGCTAATCAACTTGATTCTCAAGTTCTTCTCAAAAACAGATATTAATTCACATGAGATGGTTATGAAGATTAAGGATAAAAGCAAAAGTACTTTGAAATCTATAATTTGCTATAAAAGCTGATCTTTTAAATCATAGGGGACTTAATTTTTTTTAAGAATTTTATTTAACTTTATTTATTTATTTATTTTAATTTGACCAGAGAGGGACAGAGTGAGAAAAATAGAGAGAGAGAGAGAAAGAGAGGGAAAATGAGAAAGCAACCTGCCAGGTCCGGGACTTGAACCATGGTCAGTCATGTGGGCATCTCCAGCACCCTTAACCACCATGCCACCTTCTAGCCCCAGAGACTTGATTTAAAAAAAAATTTTTTTTTGAGACGTTTTTGCTATAGGGCATGTGTGCTTACCAGAAAGAGAGAGAGACAGAGAGATAGAAAACGAGAAATCACCCCCCAGGGGGGATGGCCATGCTGCAATCCCTTCTCCTCCATTCTCCTCTCAGGATCTTGGGCACGCACGCACATGCGCCCTGTGTGAGTTTAAGCCACTGAGTCTGGGGCTCAAACAGTGGATGACCATATGGGAGTCCAGCGACATAGCCATTATGCCATCTGCTGGTCCCAATTTAAAAATTTTTTTTTATTGCCAGTGAGCATGTCTGCTTGCCAGAGAGAGAGAGAGAGAGAGAGAGAGAGAGAAGCAAGAAGAGCACCCCATGGTACTTTTCCTCCATCTCTCCATTCTGTCAGGATTTGGAGCATGCATTCATAGGCACCCCGTATGTATTTTTGAATGTCCAGGGCTGGAATTTGAACTTCAATTGGCCACATAGGATACAGCTACCTTAACCACTAAGCTACGGGGCCAGCCCAACTTGCCGTCAATAAGAAACTTCCCTTTTCCAAAGCTGTTGCGAAAAGTCTTTGTAATCAGTATGCTGTCCTAGCCGAGGACATCTAGTAAGTGCAATGAAAATCATTTCATCTGTCCTTGAAGATTCTAGATAGCATTCTTATTTTTCTCCTAGAGGAAGAAGCAACAGAAAACTTCTGGCTGCTTGAGGATTCCAGTCAGTTAGATTCTAGTTTTGCTACATTTGCTTTTAAAAATGTAATGAGAGCTGACAGACAACCATTGTCCAGCAGTAACAACCATAGCAGATGCCCACGCTGGTAGTAAAATAGTGGCCTGGATCCTGGAAACACTGTGGAAAACCTGTGTTTAGATGAAACTGAATCCTAGTTGTTACAGTATCCAAACCTTTATCTTGTTACCTTCAGAAATCCTCAGATTGCTACCTGACTTGAACCTGGAGGGAACTACCTCAGTTGCCCATTAAAAAAAAAATAGCGGATAGGGACCAGCAGATGGTGTAATGGTTATGTCACTGAAAGCCCACGTCATGGACCCAGCAGCTTAAAACTCATGCTGGGTGCGTGTGTGTGTGTGCCCAAGATCTCAAGAGAATGGAGAAGGGACTATAGCCTGGGCATCCCTCTGAGGGGCGTGATTTCTCACTTTTTGTCTCTCTGGTGAGTGCATGCATCCTATAGCAAAAATCTCTCAAAAACAAAAGAACCAACAACACTTTGGATTGCAAACCAAAACAAGACTTCAAGGTTACTCATTCATTTAATAAATACCTATCGAGCATTTAAGCCGTGTTGGGCAGTGCCTGAAGTGCTAAGGATCTAACGTTAACAAGGACACACAAGGTCTCTGCTCTCATGAAATTTCCATTCTACTAGGGAAGCAAGGCAATGAAAGAAGATGATTAATGCTGTGAAAGCCATGTGAAAATACTAACTGCAGTGATCGTAGGAAAGGGGGAAGACATTTTAGGTAGTGGTCAGGGAAGACCTCTGTGAGTGAATAACATTTGGGCTGAAACCTGAGAGGATATAGGTACTATAGCTAGCCAGGTGAAGAAAGAGAAAAGGGAGTTTTCCAGGCATAGAAGACAACAAATGAAAAGGCCCTGGGGCAGGAATCAAATGGCTAAGGAGTGAAAAAAAAGTATGAGACTTCATAGAGATCAATGGCAGCCAACAACTTATAACTAAAGATAATTTTAATTGTATTCTATCTGTGATGAGAAGCCAAACATTATTATATAGTGGTGTGTTTGCAAGATCATTGTATTTTTATATACTATTGGGTTGTCAAAAAAGTCATGGCGCATTTTTCTACGCAAAAATGCATCATGACTTTTCCGACAACTCACTTTGTGAGTATTTTTATTGCTTACCAAGGCTTCAAAAGGAAAAGAAAAGACAAGGTTCTCATACTTGCAAGACTTACAATCTTACAAGGAAACAATAATTCATAAATAGTGACAACATTAAGGTAAGAAATGAAGTAAAAAAAAAAAAGGGCTAAGTGAAGACAAGGAAGGATATCACTAATCCAATCAGAAGACATTAGAAGAAGCTTTTTTCTTTTTAATAAAAAAAAAAGTTGCATTTGATTGAGCTCTCAAGGAAAAGAATTTCAATGGGAGGCAGAGGTGGGAGCAGAGGGTGGGTAGGAACATGAGGCTGTGGGAACCTCATGAGCAAAGGCACAGAGGCAGGAAAGGACAGGGAGGGTCCAGGAACCAGGAGTCACTGTGCGGCTTCAGTGCCAGGTGGGTGAGTAGTGTCATGGGACATAAGCCTGAAAAAAATAGGCTCTTTGGGTGGGGGTTTAGGGTCTTAAAGGGCATACACAGAAATTTAGACTTATTGATAATTTACTTAAGTATTGGTTCCCCTTAAGCGTGGACATGAAGTGTGTCCAAATACACTTCAAGTATTTGTTAAAAATTCAGATGGATGGTGCACAGGGATGATACACAGGGTCTAACAGGTCACTGAAAATATGGATCTCATAGGCCAGCAGGCAGAATGCAGCTTATGGAGGCTGGATCCCACATGTCTGACTGCACAGTTCGAATCCTAGACCTGACAGCTTGAAAATCACACCACACTCTCTTGTGTAGGGGCCGAAAATCCCAAGAAGAGAATGGAGAAAAAACTGTGCTGTGCCCGTCCTCTTGGGGGAGTGATTTCTCACTTAACCTCTTCTTTGTCTCTCTTAGGTGAGCACATGCACCCTATGGCAAAAACTAAAAAAAAATCTGTCTGTCTGTCTATCTATCTATCTATCTATCTATCTATCTGAAAAAGACACTAAACATATTGGCTTGGTATTCCAAAGTAAATTCGAGACAAATTAACAAGTTAAATATAGGGGCCAGCGGGTGGCGTAGTGGGTGGCATACTGATTAAGGTGCAGGACTCCCACATGGCCGACAGTGATTCGAGTCCCAGACCTGGTGGCTTGAAAAATCAGATTGGACACATGTGCACGTTTGCCCAAAATCAGAGGAGTAGAATGGAGAAGGGACTGCAGCATGGCTATCCCAATTGGGAGGTGATTTCTCACTTACCTTCTTACTTTCTCTCATCTCTGGCGAGCACATGAGCCCTATGGCAAAAACCTTTAAAAAAAAGTTAAAATATAAAAAGTGAAACATAAAAATTAGAAGGAAATGTAAAGTGAATAATATTCAACCTATCTCTGGAATTAAAGGCTTTATAAACATATAAGCAACAGTAAAAAGATGTATGGAGGGCTTGCTGATGGCATGGTGGTTAGGGTCCCATCCTTGGCAGCTTGAAAAAACTCAAAGAACATGGTTGTGTGTGTGCTCAGAGTCCCAAGCGGAGAATGGAAAAGAAAGACTGTGACGTGGCCATCTCCCCTGGGGAGGTGCTTTCTTACTTCCCCTCTGTCTCTCTCACTCTCTCTCTCTCCAGTGAGCACAGGCTCCCTTACAGCAAATTTTCCCAAAAAATCTATACATAAATACTAATATACCATATATAAATGTAATACTCAGTTGCTTAAATATTTGACCAGATGACAAAGAGTTATTAATTTTATAAATGAAGAAGTTGGGAACCAGCAGGTGGCAGTGATTATGGCACCAGATTTCCACATAGTTGACCGTGGTTCAAGTACTGGACTTGGCAGCTTGAAAATCACGCCATGTGTGTGTATGTGCATCCCCAAAATCCCAAGAGGAGAGTGAAGGAGCAGGGACTGCAGTATGGCCATCCCCCCTGAGGGGACAATTTCTCACTTTTCTCTTGCTGTCTCTCCCTGTCTCTCTTCAGTAAGTACACATGCCCTATGGGAAAAACCTAAAAAGAAAAGAAAATAGGTGAAGGGTTAGGGATAGGACAGATGATACTTTCAGAATTTCTGGTCATCTTTTCAACAGAATCTGTTTGGCCTCTTGGATCAATCGCCCAACCCTTTCATTTCACAGATGAGGCTCTGAGTTGATTGAATGACTTGTCCACAAGCTCACCTAACTGGTTGGTGACAACACCAAGGTGGGAATCTTGACTCTCAGACAGCACCTTTTCCATTCTGCAGTGCTGCTTAATTGAGCACAAGCTCTGGACTCTCATAATAATGGGCATTTAGGGGGACCAGCAGTTAGCATAATGGCTATATCGCTGGACTCCCACGTAGTCGACAGCGATTCGAGTCCCGGACCCGGTGGCTAAAACTCACGCCGGGTGCATGTGTGTGTGTGCCCAAGATCCCAAGAGGAGAATGGAGGAGGAGGAGAAGGGATTGCGGCATGGCCATCCCCCCTGGGGGGTGATTTCTCACTTTCTGTCTCTCTGTCTCTCTCTGTCTGTCTGGCGAGCACACGCACACTATAGCCAAAAAAAAAAAAAAAAAAAAAAAAAAAAAAAACTCTCCAAAAAAAAAAAAAAAAGGGCATTTAGGACACCACAGTCTCAATTTCTGTGTGCTTTCTACTTTATCATTCCACTCATTCAATTTAGTCTAATAAAAACCTATGCTTCCCCCCCACAATGCTCCAAATGAAGAACCCCAAACAAAACACCAACCAATTAAAACATTAAGATCCAATTTTCAATAGAAATAGAATCGGATTAAACAAGACAATTCATAGAAAAATAAATAGAAAAGGAAATGAATATATGAATAATATTCACTTGATACTAACTAAAGAAATAAAATTAAATCACTTTGTTTATCAAATTAGGGATGATTAAAAAATATTAATAATATCTCCTATGTCCAATCTCACTAAGCACGACTATGGATCTTTTGGCATAGAAAACCTTAAGGGGAAGTATTCCTCCTACTGACCTAAGCTGCTCTACCCTGAATTAAATCAATCTAGGGTTCTCTCAGAATGAAAAAAAATATGTATCTATTAATATTTATTGGGACCAGCAGTTGGTGAAATGGCTATGTTGCTGGACTCCCATGTAGTTGACCACGGTTTGAGTCCTGGACCCAGTGGCTTAAACTCACACCGGGCGCTTATGCATGCGTGCCCAAGATCCCGATAGGAGAATGGAGGAGAAGGGATTGCGGTGTGACCATTCCCCCTGGGGGGTGATTTCTCACTCTCGGTCTCTCTCTGTTTTTCTGACGAGTGCATGCGCCCTATAGCAAAAACCTCTCAAAATAATAATATTCATCGATACCAAAACTGCACTGAAATGGACACTAACAATCACTGCAGTGAGGATGTTCATTTGTCTAGTCTTGATGAAAAAGCATCTGAAAGCCGGTTTAGTATTTTTAAATTTTCACACCCTTTGACCAAGTAACTCAACTTCTGGAAATCTAAATTAAGGAAATTATGATCAATTTGCACAAAGACTTATGCATAAGTTTGTTTTCAATTTTTTCATTTACTAATAATGTTGTGACACTCAAAATACCAAAAGTACACAATGATAATATGTAACATCATACAACACTGTATTAAATACCCATGAAAACTGTTTTCAAATCATTTTGATATCTTGGAAAATAATGACATAACCTAACCTGAAAATAGTAGATATGAGGACCACCAGGTAGCATAATAGTTAAGGCCTTGGACTTACACATGGCTGACTGCGGTTTGAGTCCTGGACCTGGTAGCTTGCTTTCTCATTTTCCCTCTCTCCCTCTCTCCCTCCCTCTCTCTCTCTCTCTCTCTCTCTCTGGCAAATTAAACACTACTAGTAGTAATAACAACAATAAAATTAACTACTTTTTTTAAAGTGTAGGTACTAGCAGATGGCATAATGGTTACGTTGCTGGACTACCACGTAGTCAACTGTTGTCTGAGTCCTGGACCCAGGGGCTTAAAACTCACATGGGGCACATATGAATGCATGCCTAAGGTCCTGAGAGGAGACTGGAGAAGGGATTGCAGTGTGACCATCCCCCTGAGGGATGACTTCTCACTTTCTATCTCTCTGCCTCTCTCTGTCTCTCTGGTGAGAGCAAGAACACTATAGTAAAAACATCTCTTAAGAAAACGAAAATTTAAAAAGTTGGACCAGCAGAGAGCATAATAACCATTGAGGTTATGTCAGCAGACTCCCACATAGTTGACTGTGGTTCGAGTCCCACACCTGGTGACTTAAAACTCAGGCCGGGGACCAGCTGTTGGCATAATGGCTATGTCGCTGGACTCCCATGTAGTTGACTGTGGTTCAAGTCCCGGACCCAGTGGCTTAAATTCACGCCAGGCATGTGTGCATGCGTGCCCAAGATCCCAAGAGGAGAATGGAGGAGAAGGGATTGTTGTGTGGCCATCCCCCCTGGAGGGTGATTTCTTGCTTTCTGTCTTTCTGTCTCTCTGTCTTTCTGGCAAGCGCACATGCCCTATAGCGAAAACCTCTCAAAACAAACAAACAAACACCTCAGGCCGGATGTATGTGTATGTGCATGCCCAAGATCCCACAGGAGAATGGAGGAGAAGGGATTGAGGCGTGGCCATACCCCTGGGGGGGGGGGGGTGATTTCTCACCTCCTGTCTCTGTGATTCTCTTTGTCTCTCTGTCTCTCTGGCCAAGCACATGTGCCCTATGGCAAAAATCGCTCAAAATAAATAAATAAAAAGTAGATATAAAACTATATGTACTATAATAGTATGAGCCCAATTACCTGTATGTCTACAATGAATGTGTATGTGTCAAAAAATAAATACAACCAACCCCAAATGTCCAGGAACAAATGAATGGATTGAAAAAGTACGGCATATATACACTACAGAACACTACTCAGCCATAAAACAAGACCTTGGCATTTGATAGAAAGTGGAAAACAAGGAAGATTTATTGCCAATCAAACCAAAAAAGACTATGAAAGAGAGATACTTCTGTCCCCACTCAATATATTCTGAATGTTCGTACTCTATGGCAGAAACTGAAAGAGTGGAAGATACAAAAGCATGGAGAACAACCGTGGATACTACAGACAGCGTGGGAGGAGGGTGGAAAATGGAGAAGGATGAGAGAAATGGATTCAAGGGGAAAAAGAAAGAAGCAAAACATTTAAGGGATACAAAAAGAGAAAATTAGCTGTTGATGATAACGTGTATGATAATACCTTTAACTAGACTAATATACAGTGTATTCATGCTGGGAAAAAATTCATTTTACAAGCTGCAGTGATATACAGTGGTTGAATGTATAATAAAAAAAATAAGCTATGAAAAAAATACATAAGGCCAGGTGGCGTTGTGGTTAAACTGGCTGGGTCCCACATGGCTGACTGTGCAGTTCAAGTCCCAGACCTGGCAGCTTGAGAAATACACTGGTCACCTGCGTATATGCCCAAAATCTCAAAGGGAGGGAGAAATGAGAAGAGATTGTAGCATGACTAGGCCCCGTAGCGAGTGCTTTCTCACTTTCTCTCTGTCTCTCTCTCCTGCCACCCTCTGGCAAGCACACATGCCCTCTGGCAAATTTTAAAAAGAAAAAGAAATATACCTGCCACCTTTCCAAAAAATTTCTGGTGGAGACCACTTTCCTAGGGTATAAACAGAAAGAAATGAGCACTGTTGGGCCAGCTCATGGTATAATGGTTAATGTGGCTAGATCCCATATGGCCACCAACACAGTCCAAGTCCTGGAGCTTTGAAAATACACTGGGTGTGTGTGAGTATGTGCCCAAACTCTCAAGAGAAGAATGGAGGAGAAGGTGTGTGTGGCCATCCCCTCTGGGGAATGCTTTCTCCCTTTTTCCTCACCTCCCCACCCTTCCACCCCACCCCCCCCCCCGCCAGCACATGTACCTTATGACAAAAATTTTTTTAAAAAAGAGCACTATTAATGAGAAGCATTCATCAAGCACCATAGTTTAAATTATCAAATAAGACAACCACCATCTGTATTATTAACTCAAATCCTCTATTCAGAAAATGAAAAGCACAATCATGTAGAAGGAACCCTGTAATGTTCCTTCTCCATACACTAGAACAACGACATGAAGTAGGCAATTAATAAAAGCCTATAGTTACAGAAGAGCTTTAAATACACTGTTATCAAGACTATACGGAATCTCCAAATACTCTGATTCTTTTCTCCCCATCCAAGGCAAAAAGAAAAAAAGGGCTAATCAGTGGCATGGTGGTTAAGGAAGCTGGATCCCACATGGCTAACTGTGTGGTGTGAGTCATGGACCAGTGGCTTGGAAAAAGCACCAGGCACATGTAAATGCATATTCAAAATCCCAAAAGTACAGAGCAATGGAGCAGAAGGGATTGCTATGTGACCATTCTCCATGGCGGGTGGGGTTGGGGGTGCTTTCTCACTTACCCTCTCTCTCTGGAAAAGAGATTACAGCATGACTATGCCCTGTTGGAGGGCGCTTTCTCACTTTCTCTGTATGTGCACCCAGTGTACATACTCTCAAATTTTTCAATAAATTAATTAAATTAAAAAGAAAAAGAAAGAAAGAAATATTTTGAGGGGATCTTAGCAACAAAAAGTATGTTCTATCACCAAGATATGTTGTTAATAGAATTGTTTTTACTTCTGAAGCTTTCTCTTCCTAAAATTAGTAAATTTAAATCTGGGCCCCACCTTTAATCAGCCTAGAACAAAGCTTGAGTGTACCAAGTTAAACAAAGTTACACAATGAGGTAATTTTTACAAAATGGCACTGCTATGCTAACGGTTGCCAATATATTGTTCTCTTCCCAGATGCTCTAGAGTTCATTGACTACCTGATAACACTTCCCAGTCCAATACAGTGTGAGAACAGCTCTAGCAACTACCGATCCCAAACTGCCAGAGAATTAGCAACAGGGCCTAATCCTATCTTCAAAAGGCCATGCAGTTGAAAGACACACAGTAAGAAATACAAGAGTGACACAAATATATGGACTGGAGAGACTCACTCATTAGTTCTCTAAGGTTTTTGTTGTTGATGCATGTTTGTTTTATTTTTAAGGAAAAAAAGAGGAGGAACTTCTTTTTTTTTTTTTTAAATCCATGTTCCCTGTGCTCCTACAGTCCCTAGGCTGACCTCCAGTATAGAACTGACCTCACTAATATCCAAAGTCCTATGTATGGTTCTGCCTAACCCATTTGAATTTATGCTCTTTAATGGTAAGGACATTTAAATCCACAGTAGGACTAACACAAGCAGCATTTGATAAATGTTTTTCCCAAAGAATGAAATAAGTTTCTAAACTAATTACCTAGTATTATATTATGTGTTCTTCTATCAGTACAAAACAAGAAAAACACAGAAGCACACACTTTTTATAAAAATGTTCTCTTCTGCCAACTCTACAACTTTATAAAAGTCTACCTAAGTAAAACATGACCACTCTTCATCCAAGCTATAACTCTTTAAGACCTTTGTTGAGGGTTATCTTATTTATGTGTACATCAGACCTCATACAGATACTGATAAGTGATATTTATTTATCATTTAAATATGTTATTGCATGGTTATTTATCATTTTTAATAGTGTTAGCAAGACACAGATTAAAAAGTATTCCATTTAACAATTTAAATCAAGAGCAAAAGACAAAATTAGAATGCAAAAGAAGTCCTTCCCCTAAGAGTTGCCTTAAAAACTGTTAACTCCAAAAGGAACAAACAAACAAAAAAGTAACTTCTTAAGTACCTTGACTAACTTGGAAAGTCAAGTCAAGAGAACCAGTTGGATTAGGCAGGCTTCTGAAAAATGGAATTAGGTGCAAGACAGTATTAGTTCAAATATCTCTCACCAGGATCAGCTAAACTAGTTGTTCTAAGCACCAATAAGGAGGCTAGGAAGGAAGCCAGATGGTGCGCTGCTAGCACCTACAACTCCAAGCTTCCGTATGTGTAGCCAGGGTGTACAGTTACTCTGTATTAACATCTACTTATGTTGGTGACAGGTGCCAACAATATACGTACGATAGCGATTCAGGATGACACATCCAGCTGCAAGAACTGCTATATTCTCAACATACTCAAAGGGTGTAAGTGTTAAACAGAGTTCAGGTGGTGGAATGGAAGGGGAGAAAAATCCAAGGGAGAGGGAAGGGCTGTAAATGAACAAGGAAAAGAAGTAATTGAATATTAGAATATTTCCCAGGGAGCGTATTTTGAATTTTGATGAACTGCCACATTCCCCACCACACCAGAAAAGTATATACAATAGTTACAGGAATGTTCCCAATGGAAGAGGGGCGCCTATCAGCTCCCGCCCTCGGGCAGCAAGGCTCAGTCCTGCTTAATCACTCCCATCCCCAGCGCAGTACCAAGAAGTGAGGAAAGAGCAGAGGATCAGCGGCTACTCCACCCTCTACCTCGAGGGGGAGGGGCTCATGCTGCTAGTACTCCCCCAGCCCCAGAAATCGCAGGAGAAAGAGGGTGTGGAGGCAAGCCGGGATCTCTTCGCACTCGCTGGCTGTGGGGCATGTGGAGAGAGAAAATCCCTTACCTGGCTAAAAGCCGTCTTTTCTCTGCGCTGCCACCAGCCTTGCCACTGCTCCCGGGTGCTCTGCCTCGCGCACCTGTCGCGACCAAGCTGTTGCACCTACTGCTTCTGCGGCCCCGCCCCGGTCCGGCTCGGAGCCCCGCCCAGGACCCCGCCCACCGTCGCGGAGGCGCGCACGCCAGCCCGCCTCCCGTGCGGCCTCGGGGCGAGCGTGCGCGCTACTGGTTGCGTGCGCAGCGCTCCGGACTGGCGTTCGCCTGACAGGCCTGCGCTGAGCGCGGGCCTTTCGAGAAGAGTGGCTGGGTGGCCTCGGACTTAGTTTACTCCCGCCCTTCTCTGAGGAAACTGTGCGTCTTTACGACCTTGGGCGTTGTGCTTCCTTATTTTGGCCTTAACCCTCTGACTCAAGGTCACTGCAGTTTGACCCAGGAGTCCCTCAGGATTGTGGTGTAAGCTCACCTATAGGCCAGCTAGGTTCCTGGTGCCTTGGGGGTAAGTTCTGTGCAGGGAGGGTGCTTTAGAGGAGGCTGTACGTGGTGTAAATTGCTTTATAGGAATCCTGGCTGGCCTTTCATTAAGGCGGTTACCTCGCGAGAGCTGACTTTCCTCTTGAATGCAGTGCCGGGATGACGGCAAATATGTTCCAGAAATTATCTATAGAAAATAATCCCATAGGGACCAGCAGTTGGCATAATGACTGTCGCTGGACTCCCACGTAGTCAACCACTGTTCTCGAGTGTCCGACCCGTGGTTTAAACTCATGCCGGGCGCCTGTACGTGCGTGCCCAAGATCCCAAGAGGAGAATGGAGGAGAAGGGATTGGGGCGTGGCCATCCCCACTGAGGGGTGAGTTCTCGCTTTCTGTCTCTTGTCTTTCTGGCGAGCCCACGCGCCCTATAGCAAAAACCGCGCAAAAAAAAAAAAAAAAAAAAAAAAAAAAGAATCCCATATATTATTTATCCCAATCTAGTTTAGTGATTGACAACCTTATTTTTATTTCAGTTTATAGTGTTCAATCAGATGTCTTTTTTTTTTTTTTTTTTTTTTTAGGTTTTGCCGTGGGGTGTGTACACAGTACTTCCTGGAGAGAAGGAATGTGAGAAATCACACCCCCCCCCCCAGCTTGGGTTTTTGGGCACACATATACATGCACCTGGAGTGATTTTCTTTCTCTCTTCCTTTCTTTCTTTCTTTTTGGGAGAGGTTTTTGCTATAGGGTGCGTGCCCTTGCCAGAAAAACAGAGAAATCACCCCCAGGGGGAATGGCCACACCACAATTCCTTACCCTCCATTCTCCACCCGGGATCTTGGGCACACATGCACACGTGCCCGGCGTGAGTTTAAGCCACGGGTCCAGGACTCAAATGGCGGTCGACTAAGTGGGAGTCCAGCAACATAGCAATTGCACTAACTGCTGGTCCCAAACCTGGAGTGATTTTCAAGCCACAGGGTCCAGGACTCAAACAATGGTCAGCCATGTGGGAATCTAGCACCTTAACCACCATGCTACCTGCTGGCTTCAGATGTCTGTTTTTGTTTATCATTTATTTCTTCCATGAGAGAGGAACACAGAGAGAGAGAGATCAGCACCCACTATACCATGATCTACTCCCTGTCTTAGCCAGTCAAGTTCATGTATTTATTCACATGTGGCTGGCTTCCTCAGGAA
This sequence comes from Tupaia tana, assembly GCA_026018925.1. Classification (NCBI taxonomy): domain Eukaryota; kingdom Metazoa; phylum Chordata; class Mammalia; order Scandentia; family Tupaiidae; genus Tupaia; species Tupaia tana. The sequence goes on from JAKSZU010000006.1 coordinate 154,249,942, forward strand.
TCATTAGGCCTCAAACTGAGGATCTTTCCCATGTAGGTCAAATTGTGTTACCACTGTGCCACCTCTTGGCCCGGAAATATCTTTTGTGTTACATAAACATTTTGAGTATTGTTTTTCTTAGACAATTGTAAACTTGAGAGCAAGATCTAACGATATCCTCTTCTCCTTGTATCTTACATAGTTGAAAAAATTGAGTTAACCAGACAAAACTAATTCCAAATAATTTCCTATTCTATACATATAAAAGTCTTAACTTCCAAACCTCTTACCAAAATACAAGAAAAATAACTTAGATGTTTGGAGGAAAGGAATGAGAATATTATTTTAGATACTTTTCAATTTCCTTTTCCAAATATAAAACAATTATTTTCACTTTTTTGTTTTTCTTCAGGTTTTTGTCATAGGGTGTATGCACTCACTGGGAAAACAGAGAAAGACAGTGAGAGGGAAAGTAAGAGATCCCGGGTCGGGGGGGGGGGCACTAGAATCTCTTCTCCTTCATTTTCCTCTTGGGATTTTGGGCACATATACCCTGTGTGAGTTTCAAGCCGCGGGATCCAGAACTTGAACTGCTGTCGGCCATGTGGGAATCTAGTGCCTTAACTACTATGCCATGTGCTGGCCCCTTTACTTGCTATTTTTCTTTAAAAAAGTGAATCTCTAAGTATGCTTTAAAACCTTTTCCTCCTGGGGCCAGCAGGTGACGTGGTGATTGAGATACTGGACTTCCACATGGCTGACCATGGTTTAAGTCTCAGACCTGATGGCTTTCTCTCTCTGCTCACTTTCTGGTGAGTGCCTATAGCAATAATAATAATAATTAATAAAATTAAATAATTTTGGTTTTTTGGAGAGGTTTTTGCTATAGGGCACGTGCGCTCGCCAGACAGACAGAGAGAGACAGAGAGACAGAAAGAGAAATCACTCCCCAGAGGGGATGGCCACGCCACAATCCCTTCTCCTCCATTCTCCTCTCAGGATCTTGGGCACGCACGCACACGCACCTGGCGTGAGTTTTAAGCCACTGGGTCCGGGACACGAACCGCGGTCGACTACATGGGAGTCCAGTGACATAGCCATTACACTAACTGCTGGTCCCAATAAATAATTTTTAAAGAAAAAATTCACCTCCTGTAGATTGAGAATTTTATATAATCAGTGTACTTATTATAATTTAATTCCTTTTTTTTTTTTTTTTTTTTGCTATAATGTATATGTGCTCACCAGAGAGACAGAGAAAAGGAGAAAAGACAGAGATTGCTCCCCAATGGAGATGGCCATGTCACAATCTCTTCTCCAGTTATCTCTTAGGATTGTGGGCACACATGCACACTCGCCTGGTGTAATTTTCAAGCCGCTGGATCCAGGACTTGAACCATGCAGTCAGCATATGGGATCCAGTGCCTTAACCTCCATACCACCTGCTAGCCCCTAAAGTGAAATTCATTTTTTTTTTTTTTTAATTTACAATTGGGAGGATATAGATTCTTCATCAGTACCATAGGTTCTTCCTCAAGTTTTTGCAAAACAGACTATATTTTACTAATTTTTGCTTTTATTTATTTATTTGTATTTTTAGTTTTTGCTATAGGACATGTGTAGTCACTGGAGACAGAGAAAGAGAAACGGAGAACTTACCTTCGGGGGTGGGGGTGACCATGCCACAATTCCTTCTCCTCCATTCTCCTCTTGGGATTCGGGACACATACACCCAACATGTTTTTCAAGCTTCCAAGTTCAGGACTCATACCATTCAGTTGGCCATGTGGGATCTAGCTGCTTTAACCACCTCACCACTGTCTGACCCCCTATGATGAAATTCTTGATATAGAATTTATATATAGTTTTATCAAAATGACATGTCATTTCCTTTTCATTTAATTTTTTAAGGTTTTTTGCCATAGGGCACATGCGCTCTCTGGAGAGAGACAGAGACAAGTGAGAGGGAAAGTAAGAAATCTGCATACCCCATATTGCAATCCCTGTTCCATTGTCTTTCTGGGATTTGGGGCACCCATGCACATGTGACCAGAATGATTTTTTTATTTTTTAACAGAATTTTTTGCTATAGGGCACGTGCGTTCACCAGAGAGATAGAAAGCCAAGGGGGATGGCCATACTGCAATCCCTTCTTCTCTAGTTTCCTCTCAGAGTTTTGGGCATGCACACACAAGTGCCCGACATGAGTTTCAAACCACTGGGTCCAGGGCTGAAACCGCAGTTGACTGCATGGGAGTCCAGCAACGTAACCATTATGCCATCTACTAGTCCCTCGGCATGATTTTTCAAGGTCTGAAACTTGAACCACGGTTGGCCATGTGAGAGTATAGTGCCTTAACCACTGTGCCACCTGCTGGCTTTGACAGTCCATGTTGTAATTTTTCAGTTTTAGGATTGACTTAATACTAAGGAAAATGAGGGCCTTGGTTCTCTTTGCCTGTCACCCACATACTTGTACAGTATATAAGCAAATTTCTTCCCCCATCTTCCCAACTTAGTTATGATGTAATTTTAGTTAGGTCAGTATTTAGTGTTTATATTTTTTGAATATGTAATTGCTATTCAGTTGAGTAGTACTATACCTTAGTACTTTCTTTAATTTGATACAGAGCATGTGGACTGGCTGGAGAGAGATGGAAAGTGAGAAATCACCCCTCTGAGGTAGTGACCATGCCAACAATCCCTTCTCCTCTATTCTTCTCTTAGGATTTTGGGCACTCATGCACATGTGCCCAGTGTGTTTTCAAGCCACTGGTCTGGGCTAGAACCACACAGTTGGCCATGTGGGATCCAGCCACCTTAACCACATGCTACCTAGCTGGGCTAGTAGTACTTTTTCTTTTCTGTACATGCTTTTTATTCTATTTTTTTATTCTCTGGAATAAAATGTTCTTGTTTGTGTTGATTTCTTAGTTTTTGTCTACATACTACTAGCTGAAAGCTAAATATCTACCACTTAACTAAATGTCCTCTCAAAATATTCAAAATACATCAGGTGGGACCAGCAGTTAGCGTAATGGCTATGTCGCTGGACTCCCACATAGTCTACCGCAGTTCGAGTCCTGGACCCGGTGGCTTAAACTCACACTGGGCGCGTGTGCGTGCGTGCCCAAGATCCCGAGAGGAGAATGGAGGAGAAGGGATTGTGGTGTGGCCATCCCCTCTGGGGGGTGATTTCCTGCTTTCTGTCTCTCTGACTTTGTCTGGCGAGCACACGCGCCCTATAGCAAAAACCTCTCAAAAAAACCAAAGAAAACCAAAACAAACAAACAAAAAAATATATCATGTATTGTATCAGCTTTGTTAAATCTCTCCCAAAGCCTTATGCTCCAGGCTATTTTGGTGCCCTTTACTCTTGGTGAATTGCTGTTAATTCTTTATTCTTTATTGTGGAGGACCAACCATATTTGTATACATATATATGGACTTTAATCATTTTTAAATACTTTGAAGAATTTCTCTATTTTTTTTTTACTGTTATAAACAAAAGGATATCCTTGCACTGATATGCTAGAGTTTCTGTTTATGTACCTAGAAATGAATATTGACAAATTGTTCTTACTTTACCCTTCTGTCCACAGTGTGAGATCTTATTTCTCTACATTCTTGCTAAAAGTTGGTATTATCGGACTTAAATCATTGACTATGTAATGATTATGGAATGATGATCTCTTTGGCTTAACTGCATTTGTATAATTGATGGTGAGGGGTTGGCCCCATGGCCTAGTGGTTAAGGGAGCCAGATCCCACATTGGCTGACCTTAGTTCAAATCCCAGTCCTGGTGACTTGAAAAACATGCCTAATGTGTATGTACGCATGCCCCAAATCCCAACAGGATGGAGAGATGGAGGAGAAATTGCCATAAAGCACCTGTACTCTCTGGAGAGAGACAGGGAGAGATAAGTGAAAAGGAAAGTGAGAAATCTGACCCCCCATGAGGGCAGAGATGGGCATGCTGCAATCCCTTCTTCTCCATTGTCCTCCTGGGATTTGAGGCACACATGCACATACGCCCAGCATGATTTTTCAAGGTCCAGGACTTGAACCACAGTTGGCCACATGAGAGCCTAGTGCCATCCACTACTATGTGATGCTTTTTCCTTTTCTCAGTCTGTTGTTCTGGTGAGCACATAGGTTCTCTGGCAATTTATATAAAAGAGAAAGAATTGATGGTAAGAAAAACCTATTTTTGTGTTTATTGCCCATTGGCCATCTTTACTGTAAATCACATATTCAGATCTTTTGCATGTTTTCTTCCTAATTTGCTGTGGCTATAGCTATTTTTCTTTTCTTTCATTACCGGAGGGCACATACACTTGCCAGAGAGAGACTGAGGAGGACAGAAAATAAGCACCCTCCACTGGGGCATGGCCATGCCACATTGTCTTCTCCATTTATTCCACTTTTGATGATTTTGGATACACACATACATGTGCCTGGCATGATTTTCAAGTTGCTGGGTCCAGGACTTGAACTGCATAGTTGGCCATGTGGTATCCAGCAGTCTTAACCACTGGGCCACGACTGGCCCCAAATTTGTGGTCGAGTTATTTGCCTTATTATAGAGTTATAAAAATTGTTCGCATAGGGACCAGCAGTTAGCGTAATGGCTATGTCGCTGGACTCCCATGTAGTTGACCACGGTTCATGTCCCAGACCCGGTAGCTTAAAACTCACTCCGGGCGCGTGTGCGTGCATGCCCAAGATCCCGAGAGGAGAATGGAGGAGAAGGAATTGCGGGGTGGCCATCCCCCCGGGGGGTGATTTCTCGCTTTCTGTCTCTCTCTGTCTGGCGAGCACACATGCCCTACGGCAAAAACCTCTCCAAAAAAAAAAAAAAAAGAAAGAAAGAAAAAAAGAAGGAAGGAAGGAAAGAAAAAATGGTTCCTATACCAGGTCTTCAAAAAGTTCATGAAAAATGTTCACTGTGAAAAAACTATGGGACCAGCCTTGGTGGTGTAGGTAGTAACAATACTGAACTACAGTGCTACTGTATCTGCCTGTTGTTGTCAGTTATCTTCCTGTCATTATCAATACCCAATTCCCACTACTGCAGGGCAGTATGAGGCTAAAAAAAACTACATATGTTTATCAAATTTTGCCCCCTAAAAATAAAAAAAAAATTACATGATGCCAGTAATTTTCACATCTTCAAACAATTTATATCCTAAAGCAATTGGCTCTTCATTCCAGTTCCTCCTCCCCCATTTTCTGCCCTTTAAAAAAATAATCCTGGGGTTGATTCCAAGTCACAACTTCTCCATCAGAGAAGTTGGGCTCACCCAATCCTCACTGCTCTATACTTGTGTGCCTTCATGTGTTTATTATTACATTTATTTCTAATCCACAGCCTTCCCCACTCAAAAAAAAAGTGTTCAGCCAAGCTAGTCCCAGCTGCCAGCTACAGTTTCATATCCAAAATAGACCTGAAAACATGCTGGATGCTTGTGCAAGTAGATCTGAGGAGCTGGAGGGCTTGGGAAGGAGGATGGAGGTATGACAAGACCCTGTTGAGAGTACATATCTTGCTTTCTTTCTGTCTCTCATGAATAAAATAAATACACTTAAAAGAAGAAAGAGGGCCAGATAGTGATGCAGTGGTAAAATGTGACACTCTGCCAGGAAGTCCCACACAGAAAAGTTCTTGGTTCAAAACTAAAGATTTCCCTGAGTATACCAGACACACAGTTGCCATGGCAAGGGGCTGGCTGAGATCTGGGAGTGGTTCAGAGTGTTGGGATTCTATGGGAATGTTGTATTACTGTTGTCTGTCTCTCCTTCTCATGAAAGAAGTAAAATTTTGCTAGAGGGTGCACTCACCAGAGAAAGAAAGTGAGAAAGCTTCTCCCACAATAGGAGATGGTCACACCACAATCCTTTTTCCTCTCTTTCTCCTTTAAGATTTTGGGCATGTATGCACACACGCCTACTGTGTTTTTCAAGCTGCCATTATGCCATCTACAGGTCCCAGTCTGGGACTTGAACCACACAGTCAGCCATGTAGGATCCAACTGCCTTAACCACCATGCCACTGACTAGCCCCTATGCTTTATTTTATTTATTTATTTATTTATTTATTTATTTATTTATTTATTTATTTGCTAGAAGGCATGCATGTTTGACAGAGAGAGAAAGAGAGAGAGAGAGGGAAAATGAGAAAGTACTCCTCATGGGGGAGTGGACACACTACGATTCTTTTGTCTTCATCTCTCCTTCCAGGAGTACACCTGACAGGTTTTCAAGACACTGGGTCCAGGACTTTAATTGTGCATTTGACCATGTGGGAATCCAGCCACCTTCACTACCACACCACTGGCTGACCCAACTAAGCTTTATTATTTTTTTTAATTGAAAAACTGTATGGACTTTATATTATTTGGAATGTCAAAATAAGCTTGTCTTTTTTTTTTTTTTTTTTTTGGCAAGAGATTTTTCCTATAGGATGTGTGCACATGCCAAAGAGATAGAGTCAGAGAGACAGAAAGTGAGAATTCACCCCCCAGGGGATGGCCATGCCGCAATCCCTTCTCTTCCATTCTCTTCTTGGGATTTTGGGCATGCATGCACACTCTCCCTGTGTGAGTTTAAAGCCGTCAGGTCTGGGATCCAAGCAAAGGTCAACTATGTGGGAGTCCAACAATATAACCATTATACCATCTGCTGATCCCAATAAACTTGTCTTTTAATTTCATTTTCCATGAACTTTTTGAAGTCCTCTTGTATAATCTGGATACAAGTCCTTTATCAGATACATGCTTTGAAAGTATTTTCTCCCAGTCTGTGATTTGTTTCTTCATTTTTCTTTTTTAAGAATTATTTATTTATTTCCATTTGTTATTATTATTTTTAAATTTTACCATAGAGAGACAGAAAGAGAAAGGGAAAGCGAGAAAGCAAGCTGTCAGGTCTGGACTTGAACCGTGGTTGGCCATGTGGGAATCCACCGCCCTTAACCAACCCACTACCTACCAGCCCCTTAAATTTTCTCAACAAGTCTTTCAGAAAGCCAAAGTCTTGATTTTTTTAATTCTTTTTTTTTTTTTTTTTTTTTTTTTTTTAAAGTTTTTGTCATATGGTACATGCACTCAGCAGAGAGAAAGAGAAAAAGTGAGAAGTCACCCCTCAGGGCAATGTCCATGACTAAATCCCTTCTCCTCTATTCTTCTCTCAGGATTTCAGGTGTTTATACACATGTACCTGGCATGATTTTCAAGCCACTGGGTCTAGTACCCAAATTGTGGTTGGCCATGTGGGAGTCCAGAGCCTTAACCACTACACCACCTGCTGGTCCCCAAAGTCTTAAATTATGATGAAGTACAATTTATCAGTTTTCTTTTATGGCACAAGCTTCTTGCATCCTATTGAAGAAGTCTTTGTCTAACCCAAGTCACAGATTTTTTTCTTGTTTTATAGTTTTAGAACTGTTATAGTTTAAATGCTTATTGGGACTAGCAGTTGGTGTAATGACTATGTCACTGGACTCCCATGTAGCCGACCGCCGTTTGAGTCCTGGACCTGGTGGCTTAAACTCATGCTGGATGCGTGTACGTGCATGCCCAAGATCCTGAGAGGAAAATGGAGGAGAAGGGATTGTGGCATGGCCATCCCCCCAGGGGGGTGATTTCTCACTTTCTGTCTCTTTCTCTCTGGCGAGCGCACGCACCCTATAGCAAAAACCTTTCAAAAAACAAAACAAAACAAAAACGCTTATCTATGAGTCTATGGTGCACTTTAAGTTTTTGATACAGGGTATGAGGTAAGGATCAGTTTTTTCTCATGTAAGTATCTAATTGTTCCAGCTCCATTTATTGAAAAGACTGTCCTTTTCCCCCATTGAGTTATATTGGCTCCTTTGTTGAAAACTGAATAAATGTATTTGTGTGGGTCTATTTTTGAACATTCTTCTCTATTCCTTTAATTATATATCTGTGGTAGCATGTGTGTGTGTATATCAGAGAGGGTGTGCACTCAGCAGAGACAGAGGGAGAGAGAAAAGAGAAAGCATCCCCTGGTGGGGTGTGGTCATACTATAATCTCTTTCCTCTACTTCTCCAACTTGTCAGGATTTTAGACACACATGCACGTGGTCCTGGCATGTTTTTCAAGCTGCTGGGGCCAGGATAAATCATGTGTTCAGCCATGTGGGATCCAGCTCCCTTAACCACTAAGCCGTAGGACTATCCCAAACATCTGTTACTTTAACTGGAATTGTGTGTGTGTATTAAAGGTATTTTCTGGGGCCAGCAGGTGGCATGGCAATTAACACCCTGGATTCCACATGACCAACTCCATGGTTTAAGTTCCAGACCCAATGGCTTGAAAAACACGCTGGGCATGTGTGTGTGTATGCCCAAAATCCCAAGAGGAGACTGGAGAAGGGATGGCAGCATGCTATCCCCTCGGAGGGGTGATTTCTCACTTTCTTCTCTCTCTTTTTGTCTCTCTCTCACCAGTGGTCACGTGTACACTGTTGGAAAAAATCTAAAACTATATATATTTTTTTCCTGAAAGTGATTTTGAAGATAGGAAGTTATTAGTATAATGAATATACATTTTTTTACGTGTACAAAGTCATTAGGCCTTCATGGACCATTAGCCTTCTTGGGCTAGTAGTATGGTGGTCAAGGCTGCTGGCTCTCACATGACCAACTGTGCAGTTCAAGTTCCAGACCTGTTGGCTTGGAAAAACACATCAGGCACATGTGTGTGCATGCCTAAAATCCCAAGAGGAGAATGGAGGAGAAGGGATTGCAGTGTGGTCATCCCCCCGAGGGGATGATTTCTCACTTTCTCTCTTTCACTCTGACTAGTACACACTCCCTATAGGAAACTGAAAAACAAAAACAACAACAACAACAAAAAACAGAACAAAAAGTAATTAGGAATTCTCTACTTATAACTTCATTTTCCCAGAAAAGGAATTTTTTTTAATTGTCGTGTAAATTTTTTAGGTAACCTAAACTATGTTCTATTAAAGAAGAATGAAAAGTATTGACAGTTTCAAAGGCTAACTAAAGCAAAATAAATTCTATTCTTTGGGAACAACAGCCACATAAATACCACATTTCAAGGAAGGGGATTTCCTGACTTCTGTTTCCAAGCAATTCCAATAAATGAAGGAGGAAGTGATTTTCCTTTTTAAAAAACTTATTGTTGGCAGGGTTAGTGTACTTCCTTTCACTCTTCTAAATTTTTAAACATGTCTACTCTAATCATAATGCACTTCATGAACCTCTGGGATTTTGTCAGGTATGCAGAATGTTGTTTCAGCAAAAAGTCACTTTGTTGTGGAAATGTTACAGAGCCACAAAGACGATGCATTAAGCATCCAGGCATAAACTTATTGGGAGGGAACCCTTAGTCTGATGGAATAAGCACAGATTCTGGAGTCAAAAATAATTTGCATTCCATTTCTTTGACTTCTTAAGCATGAGTCAGAGAGCAAGTTTATTAGCTTTCTAAGCCTCAGCTTCTTCCTTTGCAATGGTAGTACTTGGGTGACAGTGTTATAATGAAGGTCGAGTTAAATGACCCCTGCTCTGCTCAGTTTATGGTATGCACTTAGTAAATACAGATCCCTTTCTTTCTTCTCCCAGGATGAGTTTTCTGGAGGTAGATTGCATACCCCACAACAGAAGCTGATCTGTTGGCTCTTCCTCTTTCTTTTTAGTAACAGAATGATAGAAGTTTGAAAAGTACTGGAGAATATCTGAGCTCAGGGATCAGACTGTAGGATAAGAAACTAGTTCAGCAGGAAGTATGCACTGTCAGCCCCTTAAGGATCATATGCTCAAGGCGTCCAATCCCATCTCACATGTTTAATACCTCAAATGTCACTTGATGGTAGAAGTGTCTCTAGGGAACTCTCTGAGAACAGTACCCAGCTGTAGTGGAAGGCTGACCTGAGAGCACCTTTTAGTCTTTCTCTATCCTTCTTTGTCCTCGTGTAATTTAATTATGTCCTCTCTTGCTACAGCTTTTAAATTCAAAGACACTTATTATTAGTGTCTGTCACCTTAAATTACCAGATTCTGGCCTTCTTCTCTCCTCCCATCTAGTGGCTTTTGGCACCTCTTCCTATCTCTCCAACACACCTTTCTTTTCACAATTTCGTTCCAGAAGGCAGAAAAAAGTTTTCAGGATGTATTTATTAGGAAAACCTCACATTGTATTAGCAAACAATAGATTCTTAGTTTCATGTGCAAAAATGTTAATATACTTTTGGATTGTGCAGAAAAATTGTTAATTTGGGGAAGGGGTAGCAGGAGGTGTAATGTTTAAGGTACTGAACTCTCACATAACCGACCATCGTTCCAATCCTGGACCAGCGGCTTGGAATTCACACCCCATGTGTGTGGGTACAGGTCCAAAATCTCTAGAGGAGAGTTCAGGAAAAGGAATTATGGCATGACCTTCCCCTCAGAGGGAAGTTTCTCACTTCTCCCTCACTCTTTCTCTGTGTCCCCAGTGAATAAACGTGCCCTAAAAAAATCTCTCTAAAAAAGGGACCAGCAGATGGTGTAATGGTTACGTTGCTGTTGCTGGACTCCTACATAGTCGGCCACGGTTCAAGTCTCGGACCTGGCAATTTAAAATTCACACCAGGGGGACCAGCAGTTAGTGTAATGGCTATGTCGCTGGACTCCCATGTAGTCGACCACGGTTCACATCCCGAACCCAGTGGCTTAAAACTCACGCTGGGCGCGTGTGCGTGCATGCCCAAGATCCCGAGAGGAGAATGAAGGAGAAGGGATTGCGGCGTGGCCATGCCCCCCGGGGGGTGATTTCTCACTTTCTATCTCTCTGTCTCTCTCTGTCTGTCTGGCGAGCACACGTACCCTATAGCAAAAACCTCTCCAAAGAAAAAAAACCCCTCACACCAGGTACGTGTGCATACGTGCCCAAAATCCCGAGGAGAACGGAAGAGAAGGGTTTGTGGCATGACCATCTCCCCTGGGGGGTGATTTCTCACTTTCTGTCTCTCTGTCTCTCCGGCGAGCGCATGTGCCCTATAGCAAAAAAATCTCTCTTAAAAAATTATAAATAAATGAAATCAAAAATAAAAGTACTTATGAATTTTAAATAAAGGAATAAATAAAATTTTTTTTTCGCTATAGGGTGCGTGCGCTTGCCAGACAGACAGACAGAGACATAGAGACAGAAAGCGAGAAATCACCCCCCAGGGGGGATGGTCACGCCGTAATCCCTTCTCCTCCATTCCCCTCTCGGGATCTTGGGCACGCACGCACACGCGCCCGGCGTGAGTTTTAAGCCACCGGGTCCGGGACGCGAACCATGGTCGACTACGTGGGAGTCCAGCGACATACCCATTACGCTAACTGCTGGTTCCCAATAAATATTTTTTAAGTACAAAGTTTGGATCTTATACGTAAATTGCAAGGAAGGCAGTATAGAGTTAGAACTCAAAGTTCCTAATTCTGTTTCTTTTTTTTTCTTGATATATAAAAATTTTGTTACACAGTGCGTTGTATCTCTCTCAAGCATAAAAATACATAGAACTCCTCTGATTTTGGGTTGTTGGAAAAGTCGCAAGTATCTTTTTTAGAGAGATTTTGCTATAGGGCACGTGTACTTGCTGGAGAAACAGAGACAGAAAGCGAGAAAGCACACACACCCCCCGGGGGGGGGGGGGATGGCCATGTCACAGTCCCTTCTCCATTCTCCTCGGGATTTTGGGCACACACACACATGCGCCCAGCCTGAGTTTCAAGCCACTGGGTGTGGGACTCGAACCATGATAGGCCATGTGGGAGTCCAGCAACATAACCATTACACTATCTGCTGGTCCTCATGACGTATTTTTCTGTGTTTTTCTATGCAAAAATACATCATGACTTTCCCAAGAACCCAATATATATATAAAGTACATTCATATGTATGTGTATATAAATATATATATATATATATATATATATATATATGTGCTTTTTTTTTTTTTTTTTTTTTTTTTTTTTTTTTTTTTTGAGAGGTTTTTCTTATAGGGCACATGCACTCGCCAGGGAGACAGAAAGCGAGAAATCACCCCCTGGGGGGATGGCCATGCCGCAATACCGTCTCCTCCGTCCTCCTCTTGGGCTCTTGGGCATGCACGCACACGCACCCAGTGTGAGTTTAAGCCACTGGGTCCAGGACTCTAACCACGGTGGACTACATGGAAGTCCAGCCACATAGCCATTACACTAACTGCTGGTCCCCAGATTTTTAAAGATCAGATTATTTAGGGACCAAATGAGAATGTTTACTATTACCACTTCTGTTTAGTATTTTACAGAAATTTCTAGATAGGGCAATAAATCAAGAAAATGAAAGAAGAAATGTAAGAACTGAAGAGGAAGAAATAGTGACAGGTTTGTCTTCATGAGAAACTCCAAAGAGCATAAACACAGTTTTTTGCTTTAAAAGATTTATTTTATTTTGTTTATTATCATTTTTCTTAATTTGCTGTAGGGCATGTACGCTCACCAGAGAGAGACAGAGAGAAAGAAAATGAGAAAGCAAGCCACCAGGTGCAGGACTCAAACCTCGTTTGGCCATGTGGGAATCCAGCGCCTTAACCATCACACCACCTACTGGCCCCAAACATAGAGTTTTTTGAAAAAGAATTACTTACTAATTTTTAAAAATTTTATTATCATTTTTCTTTTTTAATTTGACCAGAGAGAGACAGAAAGAGAAAGGGAAAGTGAGAAAGCAAGCTGGCAGGTCTGGGACTTGAACCACGGTCGGCCATGTGGGAGTCCAGTACCTCAGTCACCATGCTACCTGCTAGCCTTCATAAACATAGATTTTTTTTTTTTTTTTTTTTTTTGGAGAGATTTTTCACTATAGGGCGCGTGCGCTCGCCAGACAGACAGAGAGAGACAGATAGAAAACGAGAAATCACCCCCCAGGGGGGATGGTCACGCCGCAATCCCTTCTCCTCCATTCTCCTCTCGGGATCTTGGGCACGCACGCACACGCGCCCGGCGTGAGTTTTAAGCCACCGGGTCCGGGACGCGAACCGCGGTCAACTACGTGGGAGTCCAGCAACATAGCCATTACGCTAACTGCTGGTTCCCATAAACAGATTTTTTTAAATTAATAATTGAGTTTATCAAGGTGACTGGGTATAATATTATGTGAAATATAAAATATATTTCTGTACTTAAGCTGCAAATAGTGAGAAAAACTATTTTTAAAAATTGCTTGTTTGTTATAGGCACAAAAGCCTGCCAGAGAGAAAAATCACCCCCAAGTGGGGGATGGCCATGCCACAGTTCCTTCTCTTACGTTCTCCTCTTGGGATTTTGGACATGCACACTCATGTGCCTGGCATGATTTTCAAGGTGCTGGATCAGGAACTCAAACTGCACAGTTGGCCATGTGGGAACCAGCCACCCCTAACCTCTATATCACTGGCTGCCCTGAGAAAACCTCATTTTAAATGTCATTTACGGGTGGCAAGGGACAGGGTGGTTAAGGGAGTTGAACTCCCACATGGCTGACCAAGGTTTGAGCCCGGGACCTGGCAACTTGCTTTCTCACTTTCCTTCTAGTAATTTTTTGATACTAAATTTTTGGTATGTTACTCATTTTTGAATATGTTGGCATTTTCTGAACTAGCTTTTAACAGGTGGACCTTTTGCCGAGAATGCTGAGGGCTTAGAGAGGGTCTTTCCTTGTTTTGTTTTGTTTTGTTTTGCTTTGTTTTGTTTTGTTTTTAGCTCAACAGCTCCCTCCTCTGTTGTTATAGTGAACAGCAAGTTTTTAAATTACAATATACTTTCCTTGTAATTAAACTTCTGATTCTATTCTTTTCTCCTTTAGGGTTTTTATTACTAGGAACAATGATTTTACTTTTCAGAGTACCTCTTTATCCCAAAATAGACATTCCTAAGACTTGCATCATTGTTCTTGAGAATTTCCTAAACCCGCTGAATTTTGTTGCCAGTGCTGACATGCCAGGTTTCAGACCAGCAGCCGTTCCTACTAAGGGTTGGGTACCTTCCTTCTGGGATTGAACCCTTATTGTTGTTATCAAGTTAACCAGTGGTAAACCCCTCTATATTCCCCACCCTTTCAGGTAGCTCCAGTGGCCTCCCTATATTTGTGAGGGTTCTGGCTGGTCTCAGATGTGTTTTTCTCAACTTGTATGTAAATTAGAGAATGTAGAATTTTTTTTCCGTGTTTAATATTGGCTGTAGGGAAGCCAGCAAGTGATGTGGTTAAAGGCGCTGGGTTCCCACATAGATAACCCTGGTTCAAGTCCTATACCTGGTGGCCTCCTTTCTCACTTTCTTTCTTTCTCTCTCTGGCCAAATTGGAAAATAATAATAAAGTTAAAATAAAATAATTCTTTAAAAATAATATTGGCTGGGGCCAGCAGATGGCGTAATGGTTATGTTGCTGGACTCCCATGAGGTCGACTGCGGTTCTAGTTCCTAACCCAGCAGCTTAAAACTCATGCCAGGTACATGTGTGTACATGCTCAAAATCCCAAGAGGAGACTGGAGGAGGAATTGAGATGTGGCCATCACCCCTTGGAAGGGGTGATTCTTGCTTTCTGTCTCTCTGTCTCTCTGGTGAGTGTATGCACCCTATAGCAAAAACCTCTCTTAAAAAAAAAAAGTATATATTGGTGGTAGGAATTTTTCTAATTGCATATGTGAAATTAAAATAGATAGTATGTGTGCTCACCAGGGAGAGATGGGGGGGGGAGTGAAGAAGCAACACCAATAGAGGATGGTCACACCAAAATCCCTTCTCCATTTCTCCATCACATTTGATTCTTGAGCATGCATGCACAGGTGCCTGGTATGTTCTCTAAGCGTCTGGGACTGAGATTTGAACCTTAGCCATGTAGGATCTGTCTCCCTTAACCACTAGGCTGTGGAGCCGACACAGTTTTAGTTTTAATTGACTTTTCTTTTTGTTTTGTATAGTTTCTATAAGGAAGTGTGGGAAGTCACAGGAACCCAGTGTATGTGCATGTGTGTGTGTGTGTGTGTGTGTGAGTATTTGAGAGATTTTTGCTTTAGAGCTTGTACACTCGCTGGAAAGACAGAGAGAGGCATAGAGACAGAAAGCAAGAAATCACCCCCCAGGGGGGATGGCCACACCACAATCCCTTCTCCTCCATCCTCCACTCCGGATCTTGGGCACGCACGCACACGCGCCCAGCATGAGTTTTAAGCCTCCAGGTCCGTACGCGAACCACAGTCGACTACATGGGAGTCCAGTGACATAGCCATTACGCTAACTGCTGGTCCCTCAGCATGTTTTCTTACTCCTTGGTACTACCTACTTTAAGCTCATTCTCTCCTAATAATACCAAGTTTAAATATCCCAATACTGGACTGTATACAACCCAACATCCTCCCTGCTGAACACGGCTCCTTCTCCTTGCTCACTGCTACTCTATCCACTACTTCTGTCTCAATATTAGCAATTCCAATATTTGTGTAGATGTAGGAGTTAACAGGCATCATTTGGAAGAGCTGCAGGTGAGGCATTGTTGCTTTGTATTTTGTGAGATTATATTTTATCAGCATGAATATTTTCTTGCAGCCACCTGCAGCTACTCAGGTATAGGTACGATATAGAAAGAGAAAGCTAGATTTAAACTGCACAGTGGTCAGCCAGGGTGTCCCTCAGAGCAAGAGAGAAGCAGGTGAGTTGGAGTTGAAAGTACATGGAAGGGACTGATAATAATTATTGACCATGAAATGTAAGCTGGATAACAAAGGAAGTAAGGGCTTGACGGGGTGAGTGACAGTAAGAACGTAGTAAAATGCGTGACTTAAAAGTTCCTCCAGTGAGTAAGCTATAAAGCCAATATTTGGAAAATAAAATATTTGAAACTGGGGACCAGTAGATGATGTAATGGTCATGTTACTGGACTCCCATGTAGTTGACTGTGGTTCAAGTACTGGACCCAGTGGCTTAAAACTCATACCAGGCATATGTGTGTGAGTACCCAAAATCCTGAGAAGAAAATGGAAGAGAAGGGATTGCAGTGTGGCCATCCCCTGGGGCAGGGGGTGATTTTTTGCTTTCTATCTCTCTGTCTCTCTAGCAAGTGCATGGGCCCTATAGCAAAAATCTCTCTTTAAAAAAAAAAAAAAAAACTAAAACTTAGATGGGGGGAGGATTGCAGTTTTTTGTAGTTGTTTGTTTTTTGTAATGACAAGGTCAAAAGGTATGACTAATGACTGAAGACTAAGTCACTGTAGGAGAAGTGATTAAAAAAAAAGCAGAAAATAGGTGTTAGAGGGACCAGCAGTTGGTGTAATAATTATGTCACTGGACTCCCATGTAGTCAATCATGGTTTGAGTCCTGGACCTGGTGGCTTAAACTCACACTGAGCATGCGTACGTGCGTGCCCAAGATCCCAGGAGGAGAATGGAGGAGAAGGGATTGCGGCATGGCCATCTCCCCGGGGGGTGATTTCTCACTTTCTGTCTCTCTGTCTCTGTCTTTCTGGTGAATGCATGTGCCCTATAAAAAAAGAAAGGAAGGAAGGAAGGAAGGAAGGAAGGAAGGAAGGAAGGAAGGAAGGAAGGAGTTAGAAAGATCTACACAAATATCAGAATTGCTAGGATTGTGGCAGAAGTAGTGGACAGGATAGCAGTGAGCAAGGAGAAGGAAGTCGTGTTCAGCAGGGAGGATACTGGGTTGTATACAGTCCAGTACTGGGATATTTAAACTTGGTATTATTAGGAGAGAATGAGCTAGAAGTAGGTATTATCAAGGAGTGAGGAGGACTCCCATGTCATTTCTAGGCCTAGTGATAAAGGGGGAAGTGAGCATTAACAGGCATCATCTGGAAGAGCTGCAGGTGAAGCACTGTTGCTTTGTATTTTGTGAGAGTATATTGTATAAGCATCTATATTAATGATCATCACATATTTTATCTTCTGCTCCCCATTGCCTCTAATGATGCCTTTTGCACTGAAATCTAATTGTATATATAATCTTCTTGTTTGCCTTTTCCCATTCTTTTTTTTTTTTTTTTTTTTTTTTTTGAGCTTTTCCTATCCTTTCTTTTAAATGTGTCTCTTTTAGGTAATATATTGCTAGATCTTTTTTTCCTTTTGCTATAGAGCACATACACTTGCCAGAGAAACAGAGAAGGAGAGAGAGAGAAAGAAAGTGAGAAAGCACCCCCCCCCCCCAGCCCCCAGATGGGATGGTCACGCTGCAGTCTTTTTTCTCTATTTTCCTCTTGGGATTTTGGGCACTCACACATGCACACACACACAGCTGGCATGTTTTTTCAAGCCGCTGGGTCTGGGACTCAAACCATGCAGTTGGCCATGTGGGATTCAGCTGCCTTAACCATCAGGCCACCTGGCTAGCCCTAACTTTTTAAAAATACTTAATCAGAATTGAATTCTATCTTTTCTTTTGTAAATTTAACCAATATATTAAGTTTTTTTGTGTGTGTTACAGCTTTTATTCCATCTTAGTTTTGTTGTTGTTGTTTCTAGACAACAACAAAATTATCTTCTTACTTTTTTGGGGGAGAGGTTTTTGCTATAGGGTGCATGCACTCATCAGAAAGACAGAGAGAGACAGAGAGACAGAAAGTGAGAAATCATCCCCCAGGGGGATGGCCATGCCAGAATCCCTTCTCCTCCATTCTCTCCTTGGGAACTCGGGCACACACGCACACGCATCCAGTGTGAGTTTAAGCCACCAGGTCCGGGACTCGAACTGCGGTTGACTACATGGGAGTCCAGTGACACAGCCATTATGCCAACTGCTGGTCCCAATTATTTTCTCACTTTTACTTTTTTATATTTTATAGCATTTCCAAAATTTTTTTGTTTGATGGATTACTTCTCCACAAGTATTTTTTTAAAGAATTATTTTATTTAACTTTATTATTGTTATCATTATTATTTTCCAGTTGGATCAGAGAGAAACAGAGAGAGAGAGGAAGTGAGAAAGCAAGCAACCAGGTCCGAAACTTGAACCATGGTCGGCCATGTGGGAGTCCAGCTCCTTTAACCACTGTGCCACTTGCCGGCCCCCACTCCACAAGTATTTTCAAAAAGGGTTTTTAAGATAATTTGCTGAGACCTGGAAGGTCATTTATTACACACTTATGTTTAAATGATAGTTTAGCTTGTATAAAATTTTTTTTTTAGAGGTTTTTTTGCTATAGGGCACGTGCGCTCGCCAGACAGACAAAGGCAGAGAGACAGAAAGTGAGAAATCACCCCCCGGGGGGATGGCCACGCCACAATCCCTTCTCCTCCATTCTCCTCTCAGGATCTTGGGCACGCACGCACACGCACCTGGCGTGAGTTTAAGCCACCGGGTCTGGGACGCGAACCGTGGTCGACTACATGGGAGTCCAGGGACATAGCCATTACACTAACTGCTGGTCCCAGCTAGTATAAAATTTAAGAGTCAAAATTTCTTTTTTCAATACTTTTAAAATATTACTTTACTGTTCTGCTTCTAATGTAGCTCTTGAGACGCTTGTTATCATTTTGATTCATTTTCTTTGTGGGTAAGCTGCTCTTCTCAGAAAGTTTTTAGAATTTCCTCTTTGCCTTTATTGTAATGATTTGGTAAAGAAAAGAAATAGTAACCCTGTATAGAGGAGGGGCAAGTTGCCAACATGGGGTTAGATTTGGGGAGAAATTTCAAGTTGGGTTCTTTTCTGTCCATCATGTTGCCTACTTTAGATCACTGCCTTCCCCATCAGCCCTACTGAAATACTGAAAGCAGGAGTGCCAAGAGGCTCATAGGGGGATACTACTGGGATGCAGGGTAAAAACAAATGAAGGAACAATAAATGCAGGCTCAGAGACCAGCATAATGGTTATGGCACTGGACTCCCACGTGGTTGACTATGATTCAAATACTGGACCTAGTGGCTTAAAATTCATGCTGGGCGTGCATGCCGAAAATCCCAAGAGGGATTACTTTCATAATTCATTACTTTCATGATTGAAAAAAAAATTAAAACTTTTAATAGAATTTTCATAGAAAAATAATCACATAAATACACAAACTTGTAAAGGCTATTTGGTGTGGGACCAGCAGTTAGCGTAATGGCTATGTCGCTGGACTCCCAAGTAATTGACCACGGTTCAAGTCCCAGACCCGGTGGCTTAAACTGACGCTGGGCGCATGTGCGTGCGTGCCCAAGATCCCAAGAGGAGAATGGAGGAGAAGGGATTGTGGCGTGGCCATCCCCCCTGGGAAGTGATTTCTTGCTTTCTATCTCTCTGTCTCTCTCTGTCTGTCTGGCGAGCGCATGCACCCTATAGCAAAAACCTCTCAAAAAAAAAAAAAAAAAAAGGCTATTTGGTGCAACATTGTTCATGCATTCCTAGAAAAAAGCAAGCCTAGGGTAAGATACAAAGAGATTCCTTAAGGGGAGAATATTCATCTTAAATATCATTAAAATATTGGGAACCAGCAGTTAGCGTAATGGCTATGTCACTGGACTCCCACGTAGTCGACCGCGGTTTGCGTCCCGGACCCAGTGGCTTAAAACTCACACCAGGCGCGTGTGCGTGCGTGCCCAAGATCCCGAGAGGAGAATGCAGGAGAAGGGATTGTGGTGTGACCATCCCCTCTGGGGGGTGATTTCTCGCTTTCTGTCTCTATGTCTCTCTCTGTCTGGCGAGCGCATGTGCCCTATAGCGAAAACCTCTCAAAAAAAAATTTTTTTTATATCATTAAAATATTGGGGATCAGCTGTTGACATAATGACTATGTTGCTGGATTTCCATGTAGTCGACTGTGGTTCGAGTCCAGAACCCGTGGCTTAAACTCACGCCAGTCGCTTGTGCGTGCGTGTCTAAGATCCTAAGAGGAGAATGGAGGAGAAGAGATTGCGGCTGGCCATACCCCCTGGGGGATGATTTCTCGCTTTCTGTCTATCTCTCTCTGGCTTTCTGGTGAGCACACATGCCCTATAGCAAAAAAGAAAAAAAAAAACTCTAAAAAATTAAAATATTGCTAAGTGTTTATTTTATATATCCTCTCTGTTAGCACTCCATAAACCACTTAAACGTTAACCTTTCCTTTCCTCTGTCACCATAGGATAAACCAATCACCAGCCATCTATATCTGAGTTGTCTTGTTTTTTGTTTTTCTTTTATGGTAGTTTTCTTTTTCTTTGTACCTTTCTCACTTTTCTGCTCCGCCTCTACACACTGAGTTTCTAGACAGGTCTAGGTGCACAGTAGCCAAATATCTGAATACTTTTAGGGTCAGGTTAATCCTCAATTTCCATCAAATCTGTTACACAAAGGGAGAAAAATGGTACTGTTTAGAGATTGCTGGTCACCTCTTCCTGCATGCCTCTGAATGCTCAGATTTAACTTCAAAAACTAGGGAAAAAACGTATAGTCCATCAGATGACCAGAAACCACCACAGAGGCACAAGAAATATGAGAAACGAAGAAAATATCTCTCCCCTAAGGGAAAAGAATAACTCCTCATCCTCCACAGACAATACAAGGGAATTCATGGAAATGGCAGGTAAAGAATTTCAAGTAATCATAGTGACAGAGCTAACAGAGATGCAAGAGAAGAGAGACAACAAACTCCAGAAGATGTAGGAGAACAGAAACAAGTGCCAGGAGATGAGGAAGTTCTTGCGCAATCTGAAAAAGGAAACACACATCAAAAAAGAATCAAATGAAATTGTTAGAGATGAAGGCTGTAATACAAGAAATCAAAACCTCCCTTGAAAGGATTAAGAGCAGATTAGATCATGCAGGAGATCAAATCTCAGATATAGAAGACAGAACCTCTGACCTAGAAAAATTTACCAAAAAGACTGAGAAAATAATCCCCCAAAGTGAGAATAACATATGAGTAATACTAGATATCATTAAACACTCAAATATCCAGATCACTGGTATCCCAGAAGGTGAAGAAACTAATAAGAATATTGATCATCTACTCCACGAAATCCTGAAAGAAAACTTTCAAAACCTAGAGAGGCACTCAAATATCTAGACACAATAAATATGAAGGACCCCAACAGAATTAGCCCAAGATCTCCAAGGCACATCATAGCCAGATTGACCAAAACTACAGACAGAACAAGATGCTAAATTTGGCAAGAGAGAAACATCAAGTTACTTTCAAAGTATATCCCATCAGGCTAATGTCGGACCTCTCATCAGAAACAATGCAAGCGAGAAAGAATGGGAAAATATATTTCAAGTGTTAAGTGAAAAACAATTTCAACCAAGAATACTATACCCAGCAAGATTATCTTTCATATGTGAAAAAAAGACAAAAGCATTCTCAGATAAACAAAACCTGAAAGAATTGACCAACACCAGACCAGCTCTCCAAGAAGTGCTGAAGGGAGTCCTCCTATACCAGGAAAACTAAAGTTGGACACACAGAAATAAGATTACAAAAAAACAACCAAGGGGGCCAGCAGGCGGTGTGGTGGTTAAGGTGTTGGACTCACATGGTCGAACACAGTTTGTGTCCTGGACCTGGCAACTTTCTCTCTCTCTCTCTCTCTCTCTCTCTAACTCTGTCTCTCTTAAAATAAATAAATAAATGGATAAATAAAGTAATCCTTTAAAAAAAGAAAATGGCCAGCCTAATGGTAGGGACAAGTCTGGAGTTGAACGTTAACTTCCGAAGTTTAAATGGAAAGATCGGACACAGTAGCACTGCAAATTCAATAGAAGAGAGATAAATCGTGAGACTGAACTGGTGAAAGAGAATTTTTTTACTAAAACATTACTTATTTCTTCTATACTTTGATTTTCATATTTAAGGATTTTTGTCTTCTCTTGAACTGTTGATAGATTCATCTACCTACTACTTGAATTGAATCCTAACCTTTTTCCTGGCTTTAAGTCTTAAGCAAATTTCTCATAACATTTTTTGATTTTGATCTATTAAAACCAAAACTATTTTTCTTGAAATTAAAAAAACACATTTTAAAAATACCTATTTATTGACTATAGTAAGCTATATAGCCCCAGTTAAGTGCTGCCTTTTTTTTTTTTTTTTTTTTTTTTTTTTTTTTTTTTTTTTTTTGGAGAGGTTTTTGCTATAGGGCATGTGTGCTCACCAGAAAGATAGAGAGACAGAAAGCCAGAAATCACCCTCAGGGGGGATGGCCATGCTGCAATCCCTTCTCCTCCATTCTCCTCTCAGGATCTTGGGCACGCATGCACACGCGCCCAGCGTGAGTTTAAGCCTCTGGGTCCAGGACTTGAACTGCCATTGACTATATGGGAGTCCAGTGACATAGCCATTGTGCCAACTGCTGGTCCCTCGGTGCTGCTTTACAGTATGTTCACTTTACTCACTGAGGTTTACGCCTAAAGTCAGACATGTGTTCATAGATATGTATATATCAGCTGTGCTTGCTATTGAAAGTTTTTAATTAAGATCTTTAGTGAATCAATAAAATGTGTGTGGGGGGGAAGGCATGGAAAACAACTATAGATACCAGAGACAGTGTGGGAGGAGGGTGGGAAATGGCAGAAAATGAGAGGTAGGAAATCAAGGGGGGGGGGACAAAATATATAAGAAACTAGAAATAGAAAATTATTTGTTGATGATAACATGTGTGGTAATATCCTTGACTGAGCCAATATACAGTGTATTCTGGATGGAAAATCTCATTTGTATACTGTATTGATTACAATGAATGAATATAAATAAAAAAATTAACCTTTCTTTGGAAGGTCTCATTTGTTTTTTCATATATCAGCTTCCCTTCAGTTGTACTTTTTCTCTCCTTTTAGGACTTCTATTATATGAGAGTTTTTATTTTACATCCATCTATATATCTTGTAGCTTGTTTATTTTTCAGCTCTTACTCATTCCTGGTGTCTCATGGGGAAGTTTCCTTTTTTCTTTTTCTCCGAAAGAGAGCATTTTATTATTTGTATGTACAGAAAACTCAACAGCCTACACTTAACCCAGTTTGGTGTTGTGCTCTTTAACCTTTGTCTTTTCCAGCTTTGCCATGCGAGCCACAGAATTCGGGCCCAGGACATTGCCTCCCCAGTGGCAGCGAATCTCATCGTATCTGTCATTGTAATTGCTCCTGATGGCTTCCACCAGCTTAGCCAGGGCGCCTTTGTCCTCCTAGTTAACCTGTGTGAAGGCAATGGTGGTGCAGTTTTCCTGTGGACCAGGCTCCCAACCTGGCCTCCCCCTGGATAATGCATAGGGAACCCCCATCTTCCAACACAGGGGAGGAGGAAGACAACCAGCTTGATGGGGCCCACGTCATGTGCAGTCACCACCAGCTGGGCCTTCTTGTTCTCCACCGAGTCGGTGATGGTGTTGACCCCTGAACAGCCTCTCAATGGGGACATCCCCTTTGCGGTGGCTTTCTTCTCAGCCCCAGCCAGCAGGTGCTGCTGCTTTTCTCGCTTTGTCTCTGGCCTGTACTTGGCCATCTTGAGCAGCTGAGTAGCTGTCTGGTGGTCCAGGGCCTGGGTGAGCTAGTTACTTGCAGGAGGCACTTTCAGCCACTTGTAGAGGATGGCCCTCTGCCACTGCAGTGGGATGTAGCGGGGCCATTTGACGAAGCTGGTCAGGTCCTTTTTGGGCTGGATGTTGTCCTGTTTGATGCCAAAATTCTTAGGCTTAGGCCTTTTCTTTCTTTTTTTTTTTTTAAAGAATTATTTTATTTAACTTTTATTTATTATTATCATTATTATTTTGATTTGATCAGAGAGAGAGAGAGAGAGAGAGAGAGAGAGAGAAAGGAAGTGAGAAAGCAAGCCACCAGGTCCGAGAATTGAACCGTGGTCGGCCATGTGGGAGTCCAGCACCCCCAACCACCATGCCACCTGCCAGCCCCATAGGCCTTTTCTTAAACGGAATTGACTGCCTTCTTAGCCTTCTGCTTCTTCACGACAGCACAGGCTAAAGCCACCTTCTTCCCCTTGGCCTTCTTTCCCATTGGCATCTTGGGCTTTTGGAAGAGAGACCTCATGGGAAAGTTTCTTGACCTGATCTGTTTTGCTGTTGCTCTCATCTAATCAGTTTATTTTGGCTGTGGTTCGAATATACAACAATCCTATTTGATTCTTTTTTTTTTTTTTTTTTTTTTTGGAGAGGTTTTTGCTATAGGGTGCATGCGCTCGCCAGACAGACAGAGACAGAGAGATAGAAAGCAAGAAATCACCCCCCCCCGGGGGGATGGCCATGCCGCAATTCCTTCTCCTCCATTGTCCTCTCGGGGTCTTGGGCACACACGCACATGTGCCTGGCGTGAGTTTAAGCCACCAGGTCTGGGACTCAAACTGTGATTGACTACGTGGGAGTCCAGCGTCATAGCCATTATGCTAACTGCTGGTCCCCTATTTGGTTCTTTATACCTGTTTGTTTCTACCGCATTACCAATATCCCCTTTTATTTTGAGGGGGGACATTTATTTGGCTGTGTTCTAGTCTTATCACCTAGAAAACGTTATTCAACTTATTGCCTTTCTAGTTGTCCGTTTATTTTTACTTGTAAGGCCATTTATTTTTATGGGTACCAGCTATCTTTGTGGGTGATGGATGAAAAAAGGGGTGAGAGGAACCAAAACCTTGGCTTTAGCTTACGCTGCTCCTGGTGTGTTGCAGGTCCAACTTTGAATATCTTCATGTGTGTAGCTCTCATCAGAGGGCTTTGTCCCTTAAGAAATCTCTTTGAACTTGAAATTTCTCCCAAAATCTAACCCCATGTTGGCAACTTGGCCCTCCTCTATATAGGGTTACTATTTATCTTCTTTACCAAAATGGGAAAAAAAAAAAAAGAAAAGGATAGACAAAGTAATGTATATACCTGAAAGAGAACAAAGCAGGGATTTACTGAAACAGTGAAATTTACTTTCATTTTGCCCGAATTTAATTTTGTAGTCACTTGGGAATCTTCTTCAACCTGGAAATGAGACAAGAAAATTACTCTTATTACAAATCACTTTAAATACCTTTGTGAGAACGTTATTGAATCATAGGGGAAAATAAGAGTACTTCTAGAACTCACAAAGATAAACTAGTAAGATCAATACGTATCTATATTTATAAGACAAATGAAGGAGGCGGAATGCCAGGACCAAAATCAGGAAGAGCAGGGCTTGGCAGTTGCTTATCACTTATTAGATGGTATTCTTACACTTAAAGTTAGAGCATGGCTTAAATATTGACAATGGTTGTTATTTCTGAGTATGAATTTGCCTATATTTTCCAAATTTTCTACAGTGAACGTACATTACTTTAATAATGGAAAAAAATCATAACTTTTAATAGAATTTTCATAGAAAAATAATTACATAAATACACAAACCTATAAAGAATATTTGGTGCAACATTGTTCATAATGAAAAATATACAAATTTCTATCAGTACCACAGTTTAATAAATTATGATACATCTATACTGTCAGCAACCAGTAAAATCATGTAAGTCTATATTTATTAACAGAAAATTTTCAAAGATATATTATTAAGTGAAACACAAAACAGGTTTAAAGCATACCCAGTGGCCGTAGGTGGTGTGGTGGTAAAGGTGCTCAGTCCCACATGGCCGACTCTGCAGTTCAAGTACTGGACTAGTAGTTTGAAAAGTCACTGGGCATAGAGGCCAGCATGGCTCGGTCCCACATGGCCAACAATGGTTTGAGTCCCAAACCTGGGAGCTTGCTTTCTCTCTCTCTCTCTCTCTCTCTGGTAAGCACACACGCCCTATAGTAAGTTTAAAATAACAATAATAAATAAAATTAAATAATTCTTTAAAAGAAAGAAAAATAGACTGGGCGTGAGCATATATACCCAAAATTCTAAGAAGAGAATGGAAGAGAAGGGATTGCGGTGTGGTTATTCCTCCTTGGCAAGTGGGGCAAAAATTCAAACCATGGTCACTGTGTGAGATCCAGCTTCTCCTGAGCAGTGCATCACTGCTGTACCATGGAGCTGGCCTCCTTCTGAATTTTGAGAGTTCTTTGTAAGTACTGGATACAACTCCTATATTATATAAATGCTGTACAAGTACTCAGTCCTATTCTATGTGTTGTCTTTTCATTATTTCAGCAGTATTTGAAGAAAAATATTTTTAATGGGAAGGGGGAATTTTTTGGGGAGATAAAATAAAAGAAGCAATCTACTGTCCCTGGACCTTTGCACATATTATTCCTTTTGCTTGGCATTGTGGTCTCTTTCTCTTGGACTTTTCCCACATATTGTATCTCAGAGCCTTGTTATAGCACCTGGCACATAGTAAGGAATTAATAAATATTTGTAAAAGGAAGAAAGGCAGAACAAAAATAGAGGCAGGTGAACACAACGGGCAGCTAATCTACCCCAAACTTACTATCTAAAATCAGCAAAAAAAGAAGAGGCTATGGCTACATTGGGATAAGCCTTCAACCTCAGAGTATATGGACACACAAAGTTGGAATGTTTTCCTTAGACTAGATGTAAGCCACACATACACGTATGACTAAAAGATGTGGGACTGTCTTGTGTTTTTTCGAGAAGGGAAGTCTAAATGCTACAAATATGGCCAACCGGTGGTATGATAGTTAAGGCAGCTGGATCCCACCTGGCCTACTGCTTGATTTGAGTCTTGGATTTGGCAACGTGAAAAGCACCATGGGTATGTGTGTGTGTGTGCCCTGAAGCCCAACAGGAAGGAAAAATGGAGGAGATAGGATTGCAATGCAGCCATTCCCCATGGAGGGTGCTTCCACGCTTTCTCTCTCTCTCTCTCTCTCTCTCTCTCTCTCTCTCTCTCTCTCTCTGGTGAACACATCCACCCTCTGATTTTTTTTTTTTTTTTTTTTTTAGGTTTTTTGCCTTTGGGTGCATGCTCTTGCCAGAGAAAGACAGAGCGAGGGCAAATGAGAAGGCATCCCCAAGGGGGATTGCCATGCCAAAATCCCTTCTCCTCTATTCTCTTCTCGGGATTTTGAGCATGCACACACATGTGCCTGGTGTGATTTTCAAGCTGCCAGATCCAGGACTTGAACTACAGTCATCCATATGAGAGTCAAGCACTGAACCACCATGCCACCTGCTGCCCCTACCACCAGCAGGTTAATACACACACACACACACACACACACACACACACACATTCATATATACATAACACACACACATACACATATATATATATTGCAGGGCCGGCACATGGCATAGTGATTGGGGTACCGGACTCCCACATGACTGACCACAGTTCAAGTCTTGGACCTGGTGGCTTGAAACTCACGCCAAATGCATGTGCGTGCATGCTGTGCTCTAAGTCTTGAAAGGAGAATGGAGGATAAAGGACTGCAGCATGCCATTCCCCCTAGGGGGTGATTTTTTTTCCTTTCTCTCTGTCTTTCTGGCAAATGCATGTGCCCTATAGTAAAAATCTCTCTAAAAATGTTTTTCTATATACACACACACACACACACATATATATATATAGCAAACAACATATCTCAGCAGGAAAAAGCTGGAGGTATCATAGGGTTCCCAGGGGTTGACAAAGGAATAAACATAATCAGTTAAAATATAATTATTTTTGCCTAGGAACAGCTATGGTGGCACAGGCAGTAGGGGTGCTGCTGTGTGATACTGGAGAGCGTGTGGGAAATTCTGGGTTCATGGCATGAGCTATCTGAACATAGCATGAACAAGGGTATGGCATGAAGACCCTGTCTAAAGCCTCCACCTCCAGCTCTCTCTCTCTCTCTCTCTCTCTCTCTCTCAGGAAATAAATAAATGTTAAAGAGAAGAAAAAGAAAGAAATTTGCCTAGATCAAGCTAACTGCAGGTGAGAGATCTCCAGTGACAATAGCCTTCAAAGAATTCATAATATACCCCACGGAAGAGAAACATCTGCTACATACAGCAAGCAATGAGGTGAGGAAATGTAAGAGTAACATTCAGTAAGAGCTTCCCCTTTCTTCTTCTCTATCCTCCCTTCTCATAGCTCTAATTCCTTAACAAAACTGTAGTAGAATGCTTCTGTCCACATTATGACTCATGTGAGTCTAATTTAACCTCAGACTGAACACCTATGTTTTTAATATTCTTTTTTAAAATTTTTAAAATTTATTCATTCATTCATTTTAATTTGACCAGAACGAGACAGAGAGAGAGGGAGAGAAAGTGGGAAAGCAAGCCACCAGGTCCAGGACTTGAACCGTGGTTGGTCATGT
The DNA here is from genome assembly GCA_026018925.1 of Tupaia tana. NCBI lineage: Eukaryota > Metazoa > Chordata > Mammalia > Scandentia > Tupaiidae > Tupaia > Tupaia tana. The sequence continues at coordinate 154,278,105 of JAKSZU010000006.1, forward strand.
GGGAATGTCCAGCACCTTCACCACCATGCCACCTGCTGGTCCCCTAAACACCTATTTTTGGTAACTTTCTAGTGCTGCAAGGAGAAAGTCAAGTTAGGGAAACAAAAGGTATATAACCAAAGGCCCAATTACCAGAGTGCTCCCACTCCTCAATTTACTGCAATTGAATGGATGCAAGAGATTTTCTGAAGGTAGACTGAACAGGCAGGTTAATAGCAAACTGGAAAATTAGAATCAGAAGCACTAGGCCATGAAGGAAAAAAGAATCTGTTCATATCTTCCTTTGTAAGGTGCAAAGACTAAGTTAGAAGAATGGAGAGACCTCAACTTTAAAACAGAATTAAAGGGCTAGCAGGTGGCATGGTGGTTAGGCATTGGATCCCACAGGGCTGACTAGAGTTCAAGTCCCTGGCCTATTGGCCTGAAAAACATGCTGAGCACATGTGCATGCATGTCCAAAATCTCAAGAGGAGAGTGGAGGAGAAGGGATTGTGGCATGGCCATCCTCTCTGGAGAGTGATTTTTCACTCTGTCTTTCTCTGCATACCCTATAGCAAAAATCTAAACAAACAAACAACAACAACAACAAAAACCCACAGAAATAAAGTTTTAATTATGCCTGGTTCTGGACATTTTAATTATCAGATAAATTTATATTACTGAAAAGTTACCAGAACTGGTAACTTAGGTTTTCATCCAGAGGCAGGTTAAGACCTCACCCCATTGGATATTTATCCTTTTGTAAAGGGATGTATCACTTGGAAAATAGCTTGGCAGTTTCTTGTAAAGTTAAAGAAATGCCCTCATCACTGTGGCACAAGTGGGAGAGCAGTGCCGTGCAGTGGCTTGAGCAGCATGGGAGGCCTGGGTTTGGTTCCCAGTACAACCAAAACATGCTGAATTTGGTGGTGTGCACCCATGATCCTAGTTAAACTAGGAGGCTGGGCAAGAGAGTCATTTGTTAAAAATGCCTATTTCTGTCTCTCCTTCATGCTTTCTCACTCACTCACATTTTTTTTTTTAAAAGAAAAGCTAAATATACATTAACATACCACCCAGTACTCCCACTCTTAGGAATTTAATGAAAACAAATTTACCTCAAAACTATATAATTTAAAAAAAAATTTTCCAGGGACCAGAAGATGACTCCCACATAGTCAACCGCGGTTCAAGTCCTGGACGTAGCAGCTTAAAACTCAGGCGAGACAGGTGTGCATGCATGCCCAAAATCCTGGGAGGAGAATGGAGGAGAAGGGATTGCAGCGTGGCTGTCCTCCCTGGGAGGGTGATTTCTTGTTTTCTTTCTGTCTCTCTGGCAAGTGCATGCATCCTATAGCAAAAATCTCTTAAAAAATTATTATTATTATTATTATTTTGCTGTAGGAAGCATACACTCACCAGAAACACAGAGAGTGAAAGAAAGTAAGAGAGAGAAGGAAAATAAGAAAGCACCCCTTGGGGACCAGCAGTTGGCATAATGGCTATGTTGCTGGACTCCCATGTAGTCAACTGTGGTTCGAGTCCTGGACCCAATGGCTTAAACTCACGCCAGGCACATGTGCGCGCGTGCCCAAGATCCTGAGAGGAGAATGGAGGAGAAGAAATTCTGTCTCTCTGTCTCTCTCTGTCTTTCTGGCGAGCGCATGTGCCCTATAGCAAGAACCTCTCAAAAAAAAAAAAAAGGAAGAAAGAAAGAAAGCCCCCCTGAGGGGATGGCCACACTGCAATCCCTTCTCTTTTATTCTCCTCTTAGGATTTTGGGCATGCATGTGTACATCCCCAGTATGTTTTTGAAGCCATTGGGTCCAGGACTCAAACCAAGCAATTGGCCATATAAGATCCAGCTGCCTTAATCATCATGCCATGAGCTGGCCCTATATATGAATTTTCATATAAACTTTATTATAATTGCCAAAAAACTAGAGATAATTCAAATGTCCTTTGCCTGGAGAATTGATAAACAAACATGGTATAGACATGTAATGGTATGATATTAGTTAGTAAATAAAACAAATAAATTACTGATCCATGTAATGACATGGATGGGTCTCATGAATTACACCAAATTTAAAAATCCAGATTTAGGGGACAGCCAGTGGTGCAGTGGTTAAGGGCGTTGGATTCCCACATGGCCAAATGCAGCTCGAGTCCCGGACCTGGTGGCTTACTTTCTCCCTTTCTCTCTCTCTCTGGTCAAATTAAATAATAATAATAACAAATGGAATTAAATAAATAAATTATTATTTAAAAAAAAAAATCCAGATTCAGAGGTCGGCAGGTGGCATGGTGGTTAAGGCACTAGACTTCCAAATGGTTCCCCATAATTCAAGCCCCATAACTGGTGACTTGATTTCTCATTTTCTCTCTCTCTCTCTCTGGTCAAATTAAAGAATAATAATAATGGGACCAGCAGTTGGCATAATGGCTATGTCACTGGACTCCCATGTAGTCGACCACGGTTTGAGTCCCAGACCTGGTGGCTGAAACTCACACCAGGCGCATGTGTGTTAGTGCCCAAGATCCCAAGAGGAGATTGGAGGAGAAAGGATTGCGGCGTGGCCATCCCCTCTGGGGGTGATTTCTTGCTTTCTGTCTCTCTGTGTCTCTCTCTCTCTCTCTCTTTCTGGTGAGTACACACACACCCTATAGCAAAAACCTCCTCCTAATAATAATAATAATAATAACAAAATTAAGTAAGTAATTCTATAAAAAAAAAGTACTCAAAAACAAAAATCCAGATTCAGAAGGTTACATTTTGATTTATATGACATTCTAGAAAAGATGAAACTGTATAGCAGCAAATAGGTTAGTGGTTGCTATGACTATGTGTATTTGTTAAAATTCAGAACTTTATGCAAAAGAAAATTTATTTTATGGTATGTACCTTTTACAACAAAAATCTTTGAAGCAAACAAAAAAATTTCTGAAAGCTGTCCAAGTTCCTTGATTTGGGACCAGCAGGTGGCATGGTGGTTAAGGCGCTGGACACTCCCACATGGCCAACCATGGTTCAAGTCCTGGACCTAGTGGCTTGCTTTCTCATTTTCTTTCTCTCTCTCTCTGGCTGATCAAACTGGAAAATAATAATAATAAATAAATTCACAAAAAAATTCCTTGGTTCAATAGTAAACTAGATAAGGAGTTTAATGTGAGTTAGAAATGGAGAGTTGGGTCAGGAAGATATCTAATAGTTGAAACTAGTAATGGAATGGAGGGGGAATGGCAGGTGATGTGGTAGTTAAGGAGCTGGATTCCCACATGCGCAACCATAGTTTGAGTCCCAGACCTGGCAGCTTGCTTTCTCACTTTCCCAGCCAAATTTAAATAATAATAAATAAATAAAATTGAATAAAATCTTTTAAAAAATAATTTTAAAAAATGGAGTGGAGGGACCAGCAGATGGCGTAATGGCTATGTCGCTGGACTCCCAAGAGGTTGACCAGGGTTCAAGTCCTGAACCCAGTGGCTTAAACTCACACCAGGTGCATGTGCATGCATGCCCAAGATCCTGAGAGGAGAATGGAGGAGAAGGGATTGTGGCGTGGCCATCCCCCCTGGGGAGTGATTTCTCGCTTTCTATCTCTCTGTCTCTCTCTGTCTTTCTGGCAAGCGTACATGCCCTATAGCAAAATCTCTCAAAAAAAAAAAAAAAAAAAAAAGGAGTGGGAGTAAAGGAAATGTTATTCAAAGAAAAATCTATGTATCTTGTCCCAAGCACTATAATTATTAAATTAGCAATGTTATCTCTCCAAATAACTAAATTACTTAATTTAATTACTCCAAAAAATATAAGGGAAAATGAGAGACAAAAGTAAAGTTGTCTTCTGATTTTAACCTATACCTTGGAGAGGTTTTTTTTTTTTTTTTTTTTTTTTTTTTTTTTTTTTTTTTTTTTTGCTATAGGGCGCGTGCGTTCACCAGACAGGCAGAGAGAGACAGAGAGATAGAAAGCGAGAAATCACCTCCTGGGGGGGATGGCCACGCCGCAATCCCTTCTCTTCCATTCTCCTCTCGGGATATTGGGCACGCACGCACATGTGCCCAGCGTGAGTTTAAGCCACCGGGTCCGGGACTCGAACAGCGGTTGACTACGTGAGAGTCCGGTGACATAGCCATTACGCTAACCGCTGGTCCCTTAACCTATAACTTATGAGTTATACTTATTCAACATTTAGTTTGCTAACATTTTTAAATGAACACCATGTGCTAATGATATATGATTTTATATTGTGTACATTATATACTCATAGTAATATTTTTGCTATTATTTTCATGTATTATAGAATTTTCAATGTCTTATAATGTCTTATTTCATGGCATATGCTGCCTGAACAAAATTGTGAGTTAATCTTTCTTTCTTTTTCTGGAGAGGTTTTTTGCTATAGGGTACATGCACTCGCCAGAAAGAGTCAGAGAGACAGAAAGCGAGAAATCACCCCTAAGGGGGAATGGCCACGCCACAATCCCTTCTGCTCCATTCTCCTCTTGGGATCTTGGGTACACACGCACACACACACAGTGTGAGTTTAAGCCACCGGGTCCAGGACTCGAACCACCGTCGACTACATGGGAATCCAACGACATAGCCATTACAGTAACTGCTGGTCCCTTAATCGTATTTCTTTCAAGACTTAGATTTCACCAAAATAAAGTCAAACTGCTCCTGAAAACTCTTTCAGGTTAACAAAAGTTTTATTTTCTGAATTCTTTTTTTTTTTTTGAGAGAGAGATTTTTGTTATAAGGCACATGTACTCACCGGAGAGACAGATAGAAAGCAAGAAATCACTCCCCACGAGGGGATAGCCACACCACAATCCATTCTCTTCTTGGGATTTAGAAATACACGCACTTGAACTGTAGTCAACCATGTGGGAGTCCATCAATGCATAATCATTACTCCATCTGTTGGTCCCAATGTTGTGAATTCTTTTATTTATTTATTTTTTTGGAGAGGTTTTATTATAGGGTATGTGCACTCATCAGAAAGACAGAGAGAGATAGAGAGACAGAAAGTAAGAAATCACCCCCGAGGGGGGATGACCACGCCACAATCCTTTCTCCTCCATTCTCTTCTCGGAATCTTGGGCACACACCCACACGTGCCTGCTATGAGTTTAAGTCACTGGGTCCAGGACTCGAACTGCAGCTGACTACATGGGAGTCCAACGACAGCCATTTCACCAATGGCTGGTCCCAATTTTCTAAATTTTTAGTAGAGAATATTCAATAGTTTTCTGCCCTGAAAGAGGGAATACATACACCAAAGCTCTTCCCTTCTACCAGAATAATTTCCAGCAGGTGAAATGAAAGTCTAATACAATAGATTTTTAAACTGGAGACTCACATGATCACTTTACCTATTTTCTTCATGCCTCTGCAGTGTTTCCTGGGATATAAGCCCCTAGTTTACATCAAATTGAGTCTAGACATAAAAATTGCATTTAAGGTCATGTCATGGAATGATAATGTGGACAAAAACACTCTATTACTACTATTTCAAGGACAAATTCATAAGGACAGAATTCAAAGTGGATCTGTATTGTGTTACATCAGGTTCATGGTATTATAACTGGTTTTTTTGTTTGTTTGTTTAATATTATTCAATAGTGACATCTACAGGCCTACGAAGAGAAGTATTAACAAACTAATGATGAAATTGTACTATTTTATGACTGAGGTGACTCAAATCTAACTCAAGCCAAACACTTATTTTTGGTAACTTCCTGGTGCTGCAAGGAGAAAGTCAAGTTACGGAAGCAAAAGGTATATATAACCAAAGGCCCAATTACAAGAGTGCTCCCACTCCTTAACTTACTGTGATTGAATGGATGCAAGAGATTTTCTGAAGGTAGACTGCACATCTAACTGGAGCAGCCTAGGAGTATCTGGGTACCCACCAAGCTGGGCCCAGAGTGAATGTATCGAGGCCTTTTCTGTTATTGGGTAGCTTGAAGTGGACAGTTCAGCATTCCAGATGGCTTCTGTCTGGTCTTCTTGTCTATAGAATTAGAGAGCATTAATTAGAAATGCCAAACTCTCCTGCACGCCATACCTATAAAAATACATGATTCTTGGGACCAGCAGTTAGCATAGTGGCTATGTCGCTGGACTCCCATGTAGTTGACCGCAGTTCGAATCCCAGACCCGGTGGCTTAAAACTTACTCCAGGCGCGTGTATGTGCATGCCCAAGATCCCGAGAGGAGAATGGAGGAGAAGGAATTGTGGCGTGGCCATCCCCCCTGGGGGGTGATTTCTCGCTTTCTGTCTCTATGTCTCTCTCTGTTTTTCTGGAGAGCGCACACACCCTATAGCAAGAACCTCTCCGAAAAAAAGAAAAAATACATGAGTCTTATTCTCCCCTCTTCTCTTCACCACCATTTTGAACTATAATGCCCTTTTCTTGCACTGAGCCGTATTAGCTATGCCCACTTTGCTGAAGAGATGGATGAAAAGCAGAATTTGCTGAAATAGTTAACAAAGCTGTAATTTCTGACTTCCTTAGTAATCCATTTTAAAGCACTTTCTTAGCTTCATGGGATATGCAAGCCATATAGATTTTCCCTTTCCCAAAGCTTCTACCTTTTTAAAAAATATAAAGAAAAGAAAAGGAAAAGAGGGAGTTAATGCTTCTAAGCTTCTTAATTATTCTTAAAATAAGATACTTCTTAGTAAGGAAAAAATCAGCTCAGTTTTCTTTGTAATATCTCAAAATCAGATATTAAATATGTAAGTTTAGAAATATATGTAAATACATTTCTTGCTAAATTAACTAAGAAAATTAATACTCTCTTAGACTCTCCACTATACCAGATCATAATTATGGGAAGGGGATGCATTGGGCAGGAAAAATATAATAAAATTAGGTATCGTATTTCATTCAAATAAAGTTTAATGTCAGTCTTTGTAATACAAACCTGAATCTCTTGATTATGTCATATTGTCTGTCCTCTTCTACTAGTAATTCTAGGAATGGCTGTTGAGCCAATTTGATAGAGGCAGGAATCTGCTTTTTGTCAATGATCAAGGGGGTAGGTTTACTAAGGTTCAATTTATGCAGCTCTTGGAGCTAAAAAAATAAAAATAAAAACAAAATCAGAAAGAGGAAACCATGAAAAGAAAGGATCCGATTATTTAGGAAGATCTTCTGAGCTGGCCCTAAACTATGACTCCTCCTTCTCCATGGATTTGCAAATCTTCTTCCTCCATGCCACCTGCAACACAATTTTAGAGGTAGTAGCTATGATATAAAAACCTTGGCCCTGGGGCCAGCAGGTGGTGTGGTGGTTAAGGGCACTGGACACCCACATGGCTGACAGCAGTTGATGCCCAGATCTGGCGCCTTGCTTTCTCACTTTCCCTCTCTCTCTCTCAGTCTGACCCTCTCTGCCTAGTTAAAATAAATAAATAAATGAAGTTAAATAAAATAATTCTTTAAAAAGAAAAAAAACCTTGGCCCTATTCAAGTTCCAGTTTTAGTCTTCTCACTTCCTGTGAATCTTAGGATTTGTTCCTGAATTTATCTGTACCTATTTCTGTTCATTTCTAAAAGAAGAATAATAGCACAGAGTTGTTTGTTGTTTTTTGTTTTTTTTGGAGGGGGAGAGGTTTATTCTATAGGGCGCGTGCACTCACCAGAGAGACAGAGAGATAGAAAGCGAGAATTCACCCCCCAAGGGGGATGGCCACACCGCAATCCCTTCTCCTTCATTCTCCTCTTGGGATCTTGGGCACACACGCGCGCACCTGGCGTGAGTTTGAGCCACCGGGTCCAGGACTCAAACTGCGACCCACTACATGGGAGTTCAGTGACATAGCCATTACATTAACTGCTGGTCCTAACACAGAGTTGTTTTGAGAATTGTTTAAGATAATATATATGGATACACTTTATAAATTGTGGCACCGTGTATAAATGTAATGATAGCTGTCATTTACTGAATGCCGGTATTGAGCTAAGCATTTTCCTTATGTCAACTCACTTGGTATTTATAACAACGTACTATTATTATCTTTGTCTTACATATGAAGACTCTAGTTCAGAAAACTGAAATGACTTTCCTAAGATCACTTAACTCATATGTAATGAGGCTGATTCAAACCCAGTCTAGGAGCAGAGCCAACCCTCTCGTCTACTACCTGATTTAGTGTGAGGTCATTATTCATAGCTACCCTCCTATCCTTTTTGCTTTTCCTCTCCTTTCTTTATGCCTTGATACCTATACTTATCATCCATATTCTGGCTTCCCTGACCCCAGATGTTTATCCATTCTCTGAATGTTCTATACATTGTGATTCCTAGTAGATAGCTCATGCCACTGCCGATCTATCTTTATTCCATCTATACTGACTGTATTTACCAAATTCAAAACAGAGGTTAGGAGCTACCAAGTGACATGGCAGTTAAGGAACTGGATGATCACAGTTCAAGTCCTGATCACAGTTCAAGTCCTGGGCTTGGTGGCTTGCTTTCTCACTTAAAAAAAAAAAAAAAAATGGGACCAGCAGTTAGCGTAATGGCTATGTCGCTGGACTCTCATGTAATTGACCGTGGTTCGAGTCCCAGACTCAATGGCTTAAACTCACACCAGGCGCGTGTGCGTGTGTGCCCAAGATCCTAAGAGGAGAATGGAGGAGAAGGGATTGCGGCGTGGCCATACCCCCTGGGGGGTGATTTCTCACTTTCTGTCTCTGTCTCTGTCTGTCTGTCTGTCTGGCGAGTGCACACGCCCTACAGCAAAAACCTCTCCAAAAAAAAACTTTTTTTAGAATTATTATATTTTAGTTTATTTATTGATTCGTTTATTTTAATTTGACCAGAGAGAGACACAGAAAGAGAGAGAGAGATAGAGGGAAAGTGAGAAAGCGAGCCTCCAGGTCCAGGACTTAAACCATGGTCAGCCATGTGGGAGGGTCCAGCACCTTACCCACCACACCACCTGCTGGTCCCCATTTTTTTGTTTGTTTGTTTTTTTAAACTTTATTTATTTTTTTAAGAATTATTTTATTTATTTTTTATTTATTTATTCATTTATTTTAATTTGACCAGAGAGAGAGAGAGAGAGGGAAAGTGAGAAAGCAAGTTGTCAGGATTTGGGGCATGCATGAAAATGTACCTGACATGTTCTTCAAGCTGCTAGGGCTGGGATTTGAACTACACTAGGCCATCTGGAATCTGACTTCCTTAACCAGAAGGCTAAGGGGTCAGCTCTCATGTTAAAGAAAGAAAAGGGTATGTAGTTATAAAATGTTTGTAGAACTCCAGCTTGTGGAATTTATTATTAGAATTCTAGTTTGTGCTAGGGACTCCTGAATATATAATCACAGAACCCTTATCTCAGCTCTATAACCTTTTGGAAGGTCACTGTAACTCCCAAAAGCACATTGATGGTTATCTCAGAGGGGTCCCTGGGTACGAGGATCTGCTGTGCCTGGTGCTGTGTAAGAAAGTTAAACACACCCTTATTTCTTTTTTTATATCTCATAATATTAAAACATTCTGATAATATTTTTTAAAAGAATGATTTATTTTATTTTATTTTTTAATAAATAAGTAAATATCATTTATTTTTAAAATTTGACCAGAGAGAGAGAGAAAGGGAAAGTGAGAAAGCAAGTTGGCAGGTATAGGACTCAAACCACGATTGACCATGTGAGAGTCCAGTGCCTTAATCACCACGCCCCCTGCCAATCCCCATTGTGATCTTCTTTTTTAAGAATTATTTTATTTGGGACCAGCAGTTGGTGTAATGGCTATGTCGCTGGACTCCCATGTAGTTGACCACTGTTCGAGTCCTGGCCGGGTGTCTTAAACTCATGCTGGATGTCTGTGTGTGCGTGCCCAAGATCCTGAGAGGAGAATGGAGGAAAAGGGATTGCGGCGTGGCCATCCCCTTTGGGGGGTGATTCTCGCTTTCTGTCTGTCTTTCTCTCTCTGTCTTTCTGGCGTGAGCATGCACCCTATAGCAAAAACCTCTCCAAAAAAAAGAAAAAAAAAGAATTATTTTATTTAACTTTAGTTATTTTAATTTGATCAGAGAAGGACAGAGTGAGAGAGAGAGGGAAAGTGAGAAAACAAGCCACGAGGTTCAGGACTTGAACCGGAGTTGACCGGAGTTGGCCGGAGTTGGCCATGTGGGAATCCAGCATCCTTAACCACTACGCCACCTGCAGGCCCCATCCTGGTAATCTTAAGGAGAGAAGTAACCACCCAAGTAGTTAGCAGTGACTAAGAAATTCCAGATCTGGAGTCTGGTCGTGTGGATTGACTAGAAAGGAATTGAGCATTTCTGGAAGTCTCTCCTATGCTCATCTAGAGATCAAGCAAGTACTCCTGCTGTCAATTCAAGTTTCACTAAAGTAAAAATGATGGAGTGGATTGAATGGCTTCTCACACACATACACAATATATGTTCACTCAGGATTTGTGAATGTGGAAATAAGGGTTTAGAAAAAGGGTGTTTGCAGATGTAATTAAGTTAAGGATCTCAAGGTGAGATCACCCTGGATTACCTAGGTGGTTCCTAAATCCAATGACCTGTGGCCTTATAACAAAAGAGAGGACAAAGTGAGTAGAGGACCATTTGAAGGATGGAGACAGATTAGAGTTAGGTGGCTACAAGCTAAGGAATGCCAAGTATTTCTGACAGCGACCACAATCTAGGAGAGAGATATGGGACAGATTTCTCCGTCAGAGTCTCCAGAAGGAGCTAACCCTGTGAACACCTTGATTTCATGAACTTCGGGCCTCTAGAACTGTGAGAGAATAAGTTTCTGTTATTTTACACCATTGGGTTTGTGGTTATTTGTGACAGCTCTGTTAGTTTCCTACTGATATGCTTGGTCTGTCCAGGCAAATGTTATTTTCAAAGCTGACTACTTTCATGGTTTTAGGACACACTGAAAAAAGAGAATGGAAAACAGCTTACCTGGCTGAATAAGGGAATCATTTTTCTTAGGTTTTGGTTCCGTTTCTCCTCTAGAGACTTTAGCTTTTCGGTCCAGACCTGCATCACCTTTTTCTGGTAGTCATCAATTCTATTCAGCATTTTGTAGAGGTCCTGGATCTCATAACCTTTCCCGGAGTTCCGGATGGCTTTTAATCGTTTGATTATGTTGTTTCTTTAAAAAATTAACAGGAATTGTATTAATACAGTTATGAACCTAACTCAGCAGACCTGTCCTCAGTTTCTTTCAATTTTCATCTTATCCAAAGTAGTAGAAATGGGATGAGAAGACCAACAGTTAGTGTAATGGCTATGTTGTTGAACTCCCATGTAGTCAACCGTGGTTCGAGTCCCAGACCTGGTGGCTTAAACTTACACCAGGCACATGTGTGTGCGTGCCCAAGATCCTGAGAGGAGAATGGAGGAGAAGGGATTGTAGCGTGGCCATCCCCCCTAGGGGGTGATTTCTTGCTTTCTGTCTCTCTGTCTCTCTCTGTCTTTCTGATGAGCACACACTCCCTATAGCAAAATCCTCTCAAACAAATTTTTAAAAAATGGGGTGGAGGTGGGAGGCTTGTTTCATGACACCTTCATCTTATTCCCTATATAAATATACTTTAAAAAATCTGTATGGTTATCAAATGTTCATTAGCTCTTCACAGAGCTTTTAGTGTTACCATAGTATTACTTATTATTTTAACACATAAAAATTGTATTTTGCCTATGCAATAAAAATTACCTTAGGGAACAATTTTTTTTTTTTTTAATTATTGGTGTGTGTAAGAAGATCTGGTAATGTCCCCTTATCTTCAAGAGATACTTTCTAAAACATCCAGCGAACACCTAAAACCTCAGATAGTACCAAACTCTGTATGAGGGGACTTCAAAAAGTTCATGGAGGGCCTAGAAGATGGTGTGGTGGTTGTAGTGCTGGACTCCCATGTGGTTGACCGTGATTCGGGTTCTGAACCTGGCAGCTTGCTTTCTCATGTTCCCTTTCTCTCTTTCTGTGTCTCTCTCTGCTTAAATTAAAATAAATAAATAAATAATGATGAGTATTAAATTTTTAAAAATTCTTTGAAAAAAGTTAATAGAGGGAACCAGCAGTTAGCGTAATGGCTATGTCGCTGGACTCCCACGTAGTTGACCGCAGTTCGCATCCCAGACCCGGTGGCTTAGAACTCACGCAAGGCGCGTGTGCGTGCGTGCCCAGAATCCCGAGAGGAGAATGGAGGAGAAGGGATTGTGGCGTGACCATCCCCTCTGGGGGGTGATTTCTCGCTTTCTGTCTCTATGTCTCTCTCTGTCTGTCTGGTAAGCGCACGTGCCCTATGGCGAAAAAAACCCTCCAAAAAAAAAAAAGTTAATAGAAAAATGGAATTAAAGTATGAGTTTACTTGGTACAAAAAATGTTAATTTTTTAGAGTGATTTTTGCTATAGGGTGTGTGTGCTCACTAGAGAGACAGACAGACAGACAGAGACAGTGAGAGGGAAAGAAACCACTCCCCGGGGGTGGCCATAGTGCAATCCCTTCTCCTTTATTCTCCTCTCAGGATCTCAGGCACATGTGCACATGGTCCTGATGTGAGTTTTAAGCCGTCAGGTCCAGGACTTGAACAGCAATTGGCAAGGTGAGAGTCAAGTGTAACCATTACACCATCTGCTGGTCCCCAAAACAGTTAATTTTTTAAAAAACAATTATTTTGTTAATTTTATTTATTATTATTATTATTATTTTCAATTTTACCAAAGAGAGAGAGAGAGTCAGAGTGAGAGAGAAGGAAATTGAGAAAGCAAGTCACTAGGTTTAGTACTCGAACCACAGTCAGCCATGTGAGAGTCCAGTACCTCAACCATCATGCCATCTGCCAGCACCAAAAATATACATTTTTTTAGAAATTTTCTTTCATGAGAGAGAGAGGAGGGGAGATTCCTCCCCCCAGCCCTCCAGCTGGTCAAGATCTTAAGTGTGCACACACCCCATGTGTTTCAGATTGTCTTGGAGTCTGAGCTTGTGGTTGGCCACATTGCTTTCAATACTGCAGGTCAGTACTCTATGCCTGTGCCACCGTCCACAGATTTTTCATAACATGCATTTTCCATCAAAATTGTAAAGACCCTTAATATGTACAGTACTATGTTTTTTCCTGTACATACATACCTATAATAAGGTTTATGAATTAGGCATAGTAAGAGATGAACAACAATAATAGTAAAATACTTTTTTTTGGAGAGGTTTTTGCGATAGGGCGCGTGTGCTCGCCAGACAGACAGAGAGAGAGAGAGAGAGACAGAAAGCAAAAAATCACCCCCCGGGGGGATGGCCATGCTGCAATACCTTCTCCTCCATTCTCCTCTCGGGATCTTGGGCACGCACGCACATGTGCCCAGCGTGAGTTTTAAGCCACCGGGTCCAGGACGCGAACCGCAGTCAACTACATGGGAGTCCAGCAACATAGCCGTTACGCTAACTGCTGGTCCTTAATAGTAAAATACTTTTTTAGCAATACACTATAATAAAAGTTATATGAATGTGGTCTTTCTCTCTCAGAATATCTTATTGTACTACACTGACTTCTTATTATTTTTTTGGAGAGGTTTCTGCTATAGGGCGCGTGTGCTCGCCAGAAAGACAGACAGAAACAGAGAGACAGAAAGCGAGAAATCACCCCCCAAGGGGGATGGCCATGCCGCAATCCCTTCTCCTCCATTCTTCCCTCAGGATATTGGACATGCACACACATGTGCCCAGTGTGAGCTTAGGCCACTGGGTCCAGGACTCAAACTGCGGTCGACTACATGGGAGTCCAGCAACATAGTCATTATGCCAACTGCTGATCCACAACTGATTTATTATTTTTTTAACTTTATTTATTTTTTAATTTGACCAGAGAGGGACAGAGCAAAAGAGAGAGAGGGAAAGTGAGAAAGTAAGCTGCCAGGTCTGGGACTTGAACCATGATCAGTCATGTGGGAGTCCAGCACCCTTAACCACCACATCACCTGCTGACCCTATACTGACTTATTTTTAGAACTGAAACCATGGAAAGAGAAACCACAGATAAGGAGAGACTACTGTACTTCATGCAAATACAGTTTTGTTGTGTTTTCTTTGTTTATTTGTTTGTTTTTGCTAGAGAGTGTGCACAATCACCAGAGAGACACAGAGATGGAGAAAGAGGGAGGAAGTACCCCTCAATGAGGCATGGTCATGCTGCAATCTCTTCTTCATTTCTCCATCCGGTCAGGATTTTGGGCATGCACACACGTGCACCTGGTTTGTCAAGCCTCCAGAGCTGGTATTCAAACGATGCAACTGGGCGTGTGAAACCTAGCTGCCTTAACCACTATAACACAAAGTCAGCCCCTTAATATAATTATGAAAAAGACAGTGTCCTTGTCTTCAAAACACTTAAAATCCAGGAGATTGATAAAGTGGCTGTATTAAAAATAGAATAAAACAAATGCTAAATAGAAATATAAACATGCTATATGAGCAAAAAATAAAGCATAATTAATTTTAAAAAAATTTTGCCATAGGATGCATGTGCTGACCAAAGAGAGAGAAAGTGAGAAAGCACTCTCACATTGGGAATGTTCATACTGCAATCCCTTCTCCTCTATTTCTGCCTCCTGTTGGGACCTTTGGGCATGCATGCACATCTACTCAGCATGCTTCTCAAGTTGCCGGGTGCAGGACTCGAACCTCACAGTCAGCCATGTGAGAACCAACTGTCCTAATTACTATGCCACAGACTGGCCCAGTCCTTTTAGTTTTCCCTCCAGAGAGAATGTATGCTTGTCAGAGAGAGGGAAAGAGGGAGGAAGAAAGCACCCCCTATGGAGTGTGATCACATCACAATTCCTTCTCTATTTCCCCATCCTCTTGGGATTTGGGGCATGCACACACATGTGCCTTACAGTTTTCTTTTTTTAAAAACTTGCCAGAGGGGTCAGGATGTGGTATAGTGCTTAAGATGCTGGACTCCCAAATGGCTTACTTTGGTTCAAGTCCTGGATCCAGCTGCTTGAAACTCACACTGGGTGTAGGGCATGTGTGCCCAAGATGCCAAGAGGAGAATGAAAGAGGAAGGATTGCAGTGTGGCCAGCCCCTCTTTGGGAGTGATTTCTCACTTATTGTCAATCATCTCTGTCTCTTTGGTAAGCACACACTCCCTATGGGGAAAAAAAATCTTAAAACAAAAAAAGAAAAAATTAAAAAAAGAAAAAAAAGAAAAAGAAAGAAAGAAAAAATTACCAGAACATGCATGGGCTCACTGGAGAGAGACAGAGAGAGAATAAGGGAAAATGAGAAAACACCCCCATGGAGTATGGTCTCACTGCAATCCCTTCTCTATTTCTCATTTCTTTTGGGATTTTGGGTATACATGCAAACATACCTAGCATGGTTTTTGAGTTGCTGGGCCTGGACCTCATACTATGCAGTCAGGCATGTGGGATCTGGCTGCCTTAACCACCACACCACTGGTTGGCTTGTGCCTGGCATTTTTTTCAAGTTGTTGTGTCTGGGACTCAAACTTACACACCTGGCCATGTGGGATCTGACTCCCTTAACCACCAGGGCCCAGTGTAGGCCCAAAGTATAATTAATTCTAATGGGTTGTGAAGAAGATTTTATAAGAAGATGTAGAATATCATCTTGAATAATAATAATAACATTTTTCTATTTTGGGGGAGCCGGCAGGTGGTATGGTAGTTAAGGGTGCTGGACTCCTACATGTCCAACTGCAGTTCGAGTCTCGGACTGGCGGCTTGTTTTCTCACTTTCTCTCTCTCTCTCTTTCTCTGTCCCTCTCTGGTCAAATTAAAATAAATAAATGAATGAAGTTAAATAAAATAATTCTTCAAAAAATTTTTTTCGCTGTTTTTCTCATCTTTTCCCCATGATATCTACCACCAATTTTGGTAGTCTTAAATAGTTTTTCTGGGGACCAGCAGTTGGCGTGATGACTATGTCGCTGGATTCCCAGTTGGTCGACAGCGGTTGGAGTCCCGGACCTGGTGGCTTAAACTCACGCCAGGCGCATGTGCGTGCGTGCCCAAGATCCTGAGAGGAGAATGGAGGAGAAGGGATTGCAGCATGGCCATCCCGCCTGGGGGGTGATTTCTTATTTTTCGTCTGTCTCTCTGTCTTTCTGGCTAGTACATGCACCCTATAGCAAAAACCTCTCAAAACAAATAGTTTTTCTGTATTTTTAGTTCTTGCTATAGGGTGCATGCACTTGCCAGAGAAAGAGAGAGAGAAAGTGAAAAAATGGCGACACTGCAATCGCTTCTTCTCCAGAGGCCCTACCCGGTGTGATACTCAAACTGCGGGGTCCAGGACTCGAACTTTGCAACTGGCCATGTGGGATCTATCCACCTAAACTTCCATGCCACATGCTGGCCTGTTTGTTTGTTTGTTTGTTTGATGCCTAAGTGTGTATGAGAGAGAGAGAAAGAGAGAGAGAGAGAGAGAGAGATGAAGCAACCCCCCCCCCCCCAAACAGGGCCCAGTCATACTGCAATTCCTTTTTTAAAAGTTTGTTTAAGGTATCTCCATACCGTGTGTGTGCTCACCAGAGAAACATGAGAGGAAAAGTGAGAAATCAGCCCCTAGAGGGGATGCCATGCCACAATCCCTTGTCCTTTTTCTCTTTTCAGGATTTTTGGGCATGCACACATATATACCTGGTGTGATTCTCAAGCTACTTGGTCCAGGACTCGAACCACAGCATGCAGTAGTCCAGTACCTTAACCACCACACCACCTGCTGGCCCCTACAATCTTCTTTTTTCCCATTTCTTCATCCTGTTAGGATCCTGGGCACAATCAGCTGCACCAGGTATGTTTGTCAAGCTGCCTGGGCAAAAAACAAACTGTGGTCAACCATGTGATCCAGCTCTCTTTGCACAGTGCTTAGTTGTTGTGCTATGGGGCCAGCCCTAAACAGACTTTTGTCTGTTTAGGTAAAGGGAAAGGAATCTCAAACAAATTAAGACTTTTTTTTAAGTTGCATAATTAATAAATAGTAGATTTGGGAATCAAACCCTGATCATCTCTCTTCCCACAATACCCTTCTCAAAATGTGGGCCCTAATCACCTAGACTGAATCATATAAATGTAGTTATTGAAAATGTAGCTTCCAGGACCAGCAGATGGCATAATGGTTACATCACTGGACTCCTATGTAGTCAACTATGGTTCGAGTCCCAGACTTGGAGGCTTAAAACTCATGCTGGAAGTGTGTGCATGTGTCTCCCAAGATCCCAAGAGGAAAATGGAGGAGAAGGGATTGCGGCATAACCACCCTCTCTGGGGAGTGAGTTCTCACTTTCTGTCTCTGGCGAGCATATACACTCTATAGTAAAAATCTCTCTTAAAAAAGAAAGAAAGGAAGGAAGGAAGGAAGGAAGGAAGGAAGGAAGGAAGGAAGGAAGGAAGGAAGAAAATGCAGCTTCCAAGGTACTTTACCAAATTTTTAAAATCAAAATCTTGATGGTAAGCTCCAAGAATCTGGATTTGAAACAAAATATCTTAACTAAAATATGAAAACCAATGTGTTTGCCAACAGAACAGGGAAGAGTGAGGAAGTCCAGGTTGAAAGAATACTATAAATAAAGGCAAGAAAATGAAAGCTGTATTTCCAGAGTGGTGAGTAGTCTGGGATTTGCAGACCACAGGCATGTTAAAAGATATAGTGAGAGATAAGACTGGAATGGCTAGATTGTGAAAGGTCTTAAAACATATATTAAGGAGTTAAGGAGCTTTTTTTAAAAATAATTTTTGTAGATAATGAGAATTCATTAAATATATTTTTTCCAAGTGTGTATATGTTTGTGTTCAAGGAAATTAATAAGATTTACCTGAGATTTTGTTTAAAAAACAAAACAAAATCCCTATCTATCTAGCCATAGAGATAAAGGGAGAGAGAATAACTCTAAATTTTTGTGTCTTTTGTGGGTTACAGTGAATACTTTAGAACCTACTGTACATATGAATCATTTAATTCTTAGATGCATTAACTTTTTGAATTTCCAATAGCCTCTACACACATCTACAACCTCTATCCTGTCATTTTCTTTTTTTCGGAGAGGTTTTTGCTATAGGGTGTGTGTTCTCACCAGAAAGACAAAGAGAGACAGAAAGCAAGAAATCACCCCCCAGGGGGAATGGCCACTCCACAATCCCTTCTCCTTCATTCTCCTCTCGGGATCTTGGGTACACACTCACACATGCCTGGCGTGAGTTTAAGCCACCAGGTCTAGGACTCAAACCGCAGTTGACTACATGGGAGTCCAGTGACATAACTATTACGCTAACTGCTGGTCCCTATCCTGTCATTTTCTATTTACTCAGTCTTTTGAGATTTCCCTCATTTTTAAAAAATAATTATTTTTTAATTTAACTTTATTTATTTTAATTTGACCAGAGAGGGACAGAGTGAGAGAGAGAGAGAACGTGAGAAAGTAAGCCACCAGGCCCAGGACTCAAACCATGGTCGGCCATATGGGAATCCAGTGCCCTTAACCACCATACCACCTGCCAGCCCTGGGATTTTCTTCATTTTTTAAATTATTGAAATCATATTTTACTATTTGGAAAAGTGTAGTTTCCTATCAAAATTAAGGATTATATTGTTCATATGCTTTTGAAGAAAATTGAGTTTAATAATCTGAATACTCAGTCCGGTAGTAACCACTCGGGTATCTCATTAATTAAAAGACCTTAGTATTTAAAAAGATTTAGGCCTAGCAATTCAAATGGGAGAATGTCAACGCATGGCAGCTGAGGCCCATGGGTAGAACTGGGATTGGTTCTTAGCCAATCTAAATTTGGCCTGGTGCAGTGGTATGTGCCATGGTCCTAGCTAACTGGGAGACTAGGGCAGGAGGATTACAACATAATGAGAGACCCTGTCAAAAATAGCACCATCACTATCCCCTCTCCCAGGGCCAACAGGTGGTATGGTGGTTAAGACACTGGATTCCCACATGGCTGACCGCGGTTTAAGTCCCAGACTGGTGGCTTGCTTTCTTACTTTCTCCCTCTGGTGAACACATGTGGCCTATAGAAAGTTTAAAAATAACAATAGCAAATAAAATTAAATAATTAATTAATTTCCCTCCCTCCCTCTTTCCCTTCTGAGCTCTCGCATTAAAACAGATACCGAGGGACCAGCAGTTAGCGTAATGGCTATGTCGCTGGACTCCCACGTAGTCGACCGCGGTTCGCGTCCCGGACCTGGTAGCTTAGAACTCACGCCAGGCGCATGTGCGTGCCCAAGATCCCGAGAGGAGAATGGAGGAGAAGGGATTGCGGTGTGGCCATCCCCCCTGGGGGGTGATTTCTCACTTTCTATCTCTCTGTCTCTGTCTTTCTGCCAGTGCATGCACCCTATAGCAAAAACCTCTCCAAAAAAAAAACAAAAACAAAAACAAAAAACAAGACACCTATCCGGGAACATGATCATTCATCCTCCTTACCTTTTATCTCCAGTCTCTTAGCCAATCCCACTTATATGGCTGAAACACTGCCCCATCCTAAGGAATATTATTTTATATGGGAGATGCCTTACTTACTAAACATCAGCTTTGGGCCAGTCATTGTGCTAATAACTTTACATATGCTATTTTATTATTTAATGTTCTCAACCCTTCTCTAAAGTAAATATTATTACATTCATTTTACAAATGGCACAGTTAAGTCTCTGAGAGATTTAGAACTAGAAATTTGAGCCAAGGTCTATCTGAATTCAAAGTCTGTTTTTAAAAGAGAGCATGACTGGGAACCAGCAGTTAGCGTAATGGCTATGTCGCTGGACTCCCACGTAGTCGACCGCGGTTCGCGTCCCGGACCTGGTGGTTAAAACTCACGCCGGGCACGTGTGCATGCGTGCCCAAGATCCCGAGAGGAGAATGGAGGAGAAGGGATTGTGGCGTGACCATCCCCCCTGGGGGGTGATTTCTCACTTTCTGTCTCTATGTCTCTCTCTGTCTGTCTGGCAAGCGCATGTGCCCTATAGCGAAAACCTCTCCAAAAAAAAAAAAAGCATGATTAGGATTTAGATATAAAATTATTACGATTTTCTATTTCAAGGCAGCATAACATAATATGTAGTATAGTATAATATGGACTTCTATAAATATTTTTTCTTTTGAGAGATTTTTGCCATAGGGCATGTGTAGTCACCGGAGAGACAGAGAGACAGAAGGCAAGAAATTATCCCCCAGGGGAATGTCACTACATAATCCCTTCTCCTTCAGTCTCTTCTTGGGATTTTGGGCACACACGCCTGGCATGAGTCTCAAGCCACCAGGTCTGGGACTTGAACCACAGTCGACTATATGTGAATCCATCACTTAAACCACTATGCCACCTGCTGGTCCTTGAAAATGGTTTTCTTTTTTTTTTTCTTTTTCTTTTTAATTCAGTTTTATCACTAGCTGTATGACTTGGGTAAATAAGATGAACTTTCTGAACCTGATTCCCCTTCTAAAAATTAAAAGCAATAATAAATCTTGGCTGGCTCCATGATACAATGGTAATATGCCGCTCAAGAGAAGCTTGATCCCTGGGCCAGCCCCATAGTTGAGAGGTTAATAGAGCTAGTTCTCACATGGCCAACCAACCGTATTTTGAATCCTGGGCTCAGTGGCTCAGGTGCTTGTGCATACATACATGCCCCAAATCCAGATGGAATGGAAAAATAGAAGAAAAAGTATTGTGGCCTAAGCACAGTCCATGAAAGGCAGAGGTGCTTTCACTTTCTTTCTCTCTCTATTGTGAGTATATTAACCCTCTGTCAATTAAAAAAATGAGGGGGGCCAGCAGGTGGTGTGGAGAATAAGGACACTGGACTCTCACATGGCCGACTGCATTTCATATCCCGGACCTAGAGGCTTGCTTTCTTGCTTTCTTTTTTTCTCTCTCTCTGTCTCTCTCTGGTTAAATTAAATAATAATAACAAATAAATAAATAATTCTTTAAACAAAACAAAACAAAACGAAACAGAAGGGTAGAGGAGAAGCCAGATCCCACATAGTGGCTACAGTTTGAACCCCTGGCCTGGTCAATCTGAAACACACTGGGCACATGCGTGAGTGCCCAAGACCTGATGGGCTGGAGGACTGGAGGAAGGTGACCACATGGCATGACCAGACTCTGCAGAGGATGCTCCTCTCTCATGTACATGTGCACGTGTTCTGTCATGAATAAAGAGGAAAAATATTA
This sequence comes from Tupaia tana, assembly GCA_026018925.1. Lineage (NCBI taxonomy): Eukaryota > Metazoa > Chordata > Mammalia > Scandentia > Tupaiidae > Tupaia > Tupaia tana. The sequence goes on from JAKSZU010000006.1 coordinate 154,299,285, forward strand.
AAAGCATATGCTGGGGCCGGCAGGTGGCGTGGTGGTTAAGGGCGCTGGACTCCCACATGGCCGACCGTGGTTCGAGTCCCGGATCTGGCAGCTTGCTTTCTCACTTTCCCTTTCTCTCTCACTCTGTCCCTCTCTGGTCGTATTAGAATAAATAAAGTTAAATAAAGTAATTTTTAAAAAAGCATATGCCTAAAGTTTCTGTTTATTTGTAGATGTTTTATGACCTCTTCATGTACATAACCACATTTAAAATTTAATTATTTAGTTTCTCTTCCTCCATGTGATGTTTCCTCAAACAATTCTAGCTTAGACAAGTTTAATTCTCCTATAACGTTTTTATTTTTTTTAGTCTATCAGTTTTTGCTCTTCTAAGAGTATACTGATTCTTCTTTTTATTAAAGATTCCACCAGCTTGCCTACATGGACGCTCTTCTTTAGCAGGAGTTGTGTTGTTGAAATATCACCCTAGCATAGGAAATATGTGACTGGTAATTCTGTTGTCACCCTTACATTCCTTCAAAACTTTCGGGTGGTTGCCCTCTGATCCTAACTTTTGCCTTTGCATGAAGCTTTACTGTCCTTAAATCCATCTTTTACATTATTGGCATTTTACTTCCTGAGCTAGGAGTTCTTTAATTATCTCCTATCGTGTATAGAATAAAATACAAGTTCTTAGAATGCCACTGAGGATGCTCTTCTATCTGGCCTATTTTTCTAGTCTCATTTGTTGCCATTTTTTATTCTTCGTTTGGTTCCAGAAACAAAATAGTTTTCACAGACACACAGACACACATTGTTTCTTCCTACTGCCTTTGTGTGCTCTGCTATATTCTCTGATTTCTCTTGTCTTATTGACTAAGTGGTTCTTTGAGACAGGTTTAGAGGCCCAAACTCAAAGAAGCTTTATGGAACTCTTTCCTCTCCTCAGTCTTTTTTCTTTTCTTTTCTTTTATCATTTATTTTTATATTTTCCCATAAACACCCAGCACACAGTTCACATATAAACCTTCTCAATTCAGCCCTACCTACCTAGTATTCTGTGATATACCATCTGCTAGCAAAGATCAGTCTCTTTTTCTTCCTTCAAAGTCTTCTTCAAGGTAATCCTTTGGTTGTGGCTGCTCTTTTACAATCTCTACTGACTACAATACCGGGCTGGAAAAGTTCAGGTTATTTTATGGTATGAATTCTTTCATATAGCTTTTCTTTTTTTGGAGAAGTTTTTGCTATAGGGCGCATGCGCTTGCCAGACAGACAGAGAGAGACAGAGAGACAGAAAGCGAGAAATCACCCCCCCATGGGGATGGCCACGTCGCAATCCCTTCTCTTCCATTCTCCTCTCGGGATCTTGGGCACGCACGCACACGCGCCCGGCGTGAGTTTTAAGCCACCAGGTCCGGGACATGAACCGTGGCCGACTACGTGGGAGTCCAGCGACATAGCCATTATGCTGACTGCTGGTCCCTCATATAGCTTTTCTAATCCTCTCTGCCAGGCAGAACTGTTTATGGTGCCCGGCCATCTTTCCAAGAGCTTCTGTTGGCTTCCTTGAGATCTACCCTAGTACCATAGTTTTCTGTTTAATCTTCAGATGTGACATTCCAGTCAAAACCCTGTCCCATAACAAGTATTTACAATTGCTAATTCAAGGCAACAGGTATTATTGAACTTAAGCAAATAACCATTTTGCCACAAATAAAAATACTCCCAAATATTTTTCAACTGCAGAGGGGTCAGGAAGGGAGAAAATTTTGTTTCCATTTAAAAAAACAAAAAAACATTTTAACAAACTGCTGAACCTGTCAATAGCTCAAAAGAAATCAAAATCCTTAGATTGGGAAAACACAGCATAGTAAATTTTATGACTTTTACTCAAAAGTCATAAAATTCTATTTCACCAGTTCAGTCTTATGTAATTAATCTCTTTTCTGCAGTGTTAGTGTGGTCTGATCTTTCTATTTAAATCCTGTTCAGTGTTTATTGATATTTCTTGTCCTTAACATTAAGTTGGTCATTTCATTGGTTGCTTTTTGTTCTCTTATTTCTGTATGTGTATCTTTAGTTTTCCTGGTAAAGTACTCCCTTCAGAATTTCTTGAAGAGCTGGCCTGGGGTTGGTAAATTCTTTCAGGTTTTGTTTATTTGAGAATGTTTTAAACTTTTCTTCTCATATGAAGGATAATCTTGCTGGGTATAGTATTCTTGGTTGAAACTACTTTTCATTTAACACTTTGAATATATTTTCCCATTCTTTCCTTGCTCACAGTGTTTCTGATGAGAGGTCTGATGTTAGCCTGATGGGATAACCTTTATAAGTAACCTGACGTTTCTCTTTTTGCCAATTTTAATATCTTGTCTTTGCCTGTGGATTTGGCCAATCTGGCTATAATGTGCCTTGGAGAAGATCATCTTGGGTTGATTCTATGGGGGAGGAGGTCCTTTGAATTTCTTGGATCTGGATATTTGAATGCCTCTCTATATTAGGAAAATTTTCTTCCAGAATTTCATAGATTATCAATGCCCTTAGTTTCTTCACCTTCTGCGATACTGATTATCTGAAAGTTTGGGCGCTTAATGGTATCTAGTATTTCTCGTACAGTAGTCTCATTTTTTTTCGTTATTTTCTCAGTTTTTTTTTGGTTCTTTTTTCTAGGTCAGAGGTTTTGTCTTCAACATCCAAAATTCAGTCTTCTGCATGGTCTAATCTGCTTTTAATACTTTTGAGGGAGGTTTTGATTTCCCGTATTGCAGGCTTCATCTCTAACAGCTCCATTTGATTCTTTTTTATGGTGTATATTTTCTCTTTCAGACCATGCAAGAACTTCCTCACCTCCTGGAATTCGCTGTCTCTTTTTTCCTACATCATCTGGAGTTCATTGTCTCTCAGCTCTTGGATCTCATTTAGTTTTGTCACTGTGAATATTCTGAATTCTCTATCAGATATTTCCATGAATTCCACTGTACTATCTGTGAATGATGAAAGATTGTTCTTTTCCCTTAGGAGAAGAATATTTTCTTGGTTTCTCATATTTCTTGTGCATCTGCGGTGGTTTCTGATCATTCTGTGACAATCTCTCCTCTACTGTGTTTTGCAACATGGTATCCACAAAAAGATTTTGAATTCAGATTTATAAAAAGGAGTTTCTTTCTTAAGGCAAAAGGTTCAATAAGCGTTGAGGATGTCAATGACCCTGTCTCAGTGTTTCGGGGGTCTAGAAGATCTCCTCAGTCTTTTTCTACACATTTTGTACATGCACCATCACTGTTCTGCCTGCATCATACTATGTATGTATATATACAATCATTTCTTTGTGTGACTGTTCTCTCTGAGAAGGCTTTGGGGGCCTTGAAAGCAGGACTATGGCTTATCCGTCTTTGTATCTTTACAACCGCCACCCACTGAGCCTAACACAGTCCCTGTGGTAGATATTCAAAAAATGCTGATCTATCTAGTCACCACAACCTTTAATACCTTTAAGGACTGTCTTCATTGTGTATGTAAATGAAATGTCTTATTATGATGATCTGGTCTAATTTTACATCTTCCCATCATTCCTTCTCAGGTATATTTCACTGATTATAGGGTACTACAACTCTAAAACTATATTTAAGTATTTAAATATGAAATCATCACTTACAGAGGTTCTACAGAACTTAATTTAAAAGTGCTTTATCTTACTCTAATATTTTCTTTTTTTGTTTATTTTTTAACAGGAACATTTATTGCCTGACTAATCATTGAAATCCTTAAGATGAACTGGATGCTGCAACAGCCACCCTCTTGGGTTTGTTCCTTCACGGAATTCATGCCTGAATCTGCAGTGTACAATTTTTAGGTGCCTCATTTGACCAGTCCCGGTGGTATTTCATCTTTTAGCCTTGGCACTCCAGTTATACTTTCTCTTGTGTTTGGTAGAGTAGCCACATTTGCTCCAGGTCAACTTCCTAGGTGGGAGGCCTTAGAACCACAGCAGTGGCACAACATGTGCGTCTTATTGCCACACTTCCCGAACAATGACGTTTCCTTTGTCATCTCACTTCTGTGGTTGAGGCCAAAGATATTACTGTAAAATTTTCTATCACACATGATAGTAGAATCATCTTGAACCAGCCATCCTTGGTGTATTAATAGAATCTTTCTTCTTTCTTTCTTTCCTTCCCTCTTTCCTTCTTTCTTTCTTCTCTCTTTTATTTATTTTAGAAAGGTTTTTGCTATAGGGTGTGTGTACTCACTAGAAAGACACAGAGAGACAGAGAGAAAGAAAGCGAGAAATCACCCCCCAGGGGGGATGGTCACACTGCAATCCCTTCTCCTCCATTCTCCTCTCAGAATCTTTTTTTTTTTTTTTTTTGAGAGAGAGGTTTTTTTCTATAGGGCTTGTGCACTTGCCAGACAGACAGAGACAGAAAGCGAGAAATCACCCCCCAGGGGGGATGGCCACGCTGCAATCCCTTCTCCTCTGTTCTCTTGGGGTCTTGGGCATGCACGCACACGCGCCCGGCGTGAGTTTTAAGCCACCAGGTCCAGGACTTGAACTGCGTTCGACTACATGAGAGTCCAGCAACATAGCCATTACGCTAACTGCTGGTCCCTCCTCTCAGGATCTTGAACATTCACACAAAGTTTAAGCTGCCAGTCCAAAACTAGAAATGTGATCAACTATGTGGGAATCCAGCGACAAAACCATTATGCCATCTGCTGATCCCTAATCTTTCTTTTTTTTTTAATTTTGTTTTCTTTTAAGAGAGAGATTATTGCTGTAGGGTACTTGCGCTCAATGGAGAGACAGAGACAGAAAGCAAGAAATTACCCCCAAGGGAGAATAGCCACACCACAATCCCCTCTCCTCCATTCTCTTCTTGGAATTTTGGGCAGAAATGCACATGCACCCAGCATGAGGTTTAAGCCACCGGGTCCAGGACTTGAACCATGGTTGACTATGTGGGAGTCCAGCAACATAAGCATTACACCATCTGCTGATCCCAGAATCTTTAATCTTTCAATGTTATATCCCTTATTACATCTATCAGTGATTTTATCCCTATAATAATAAATATTAGAGAAGAGGCTTCTGAATTCACCCTTGATGGGATTAAGTTATGGTTGTAGAAAGTTAAATATTGTTATGAAATATTGAGAAAATATTTCCGCTTTTTAAATATTTATTTATTATTATTATTATTACTGTTAATTTGCTATAGGGCATGTGTGCTCACCAGAGAGAGACAGGAAAAGTGAGAAAACAAGCCACTAGGTCCAGGACTTGAACCATAGTTGGCTATGTGGGAGTCCAGTGCTCCAACCACCACATCACCTGCTGGCCCATATATTTCTATTTTTAAATCATTTTACTGGAACAGGTGAGACCAAGTCATTTAGGTCTTCAAAATCTTTAATAAATCTAAACAAACCAATTGTCATATAGAACTTGAGAAAGCTGTCAAGGAACTTTCCCCCAAAAGTGCCACATCTTCATAATATCATAGGTGAAATCTGCCAAACTGTAAAAAAAAAAACAGTTAATGTTTACTTTTTTGTTTGTTTGTTTTTGCTATAGGATGCATGTATTCTGTGGACAGAGAGACAGAGAGAGGGGAAGTAAGAACTCACCCCCGGGGGGGATGGCCATGCCACAATCCCTCCTCAATTCTCTTCTTGGGATTTTGGGCATGCATACACATGCACCCTATGTTATACTCAAGCCACAGGGTCCAGGACTCAAACCTAGCAGCTGGCCATGTGGGATTCACCTGCCTTAACCTCCACATCACCTGCTGGCTCAGTTTTACTATTATTAAACTTTTCAGCAGATGCCATAATGGTTATGTTGCTGGACTCCCACATAGTCAACCACAGTTTGAGTCCCAGACCCGGTGACTTAAAACTCACGCTGGGTGAGTGTGCATGCGTGTGCGTGCATGCCCCAAATCCCAAGAGAATGGAGGAGAAGGGATTACTGCATGACCATCTCCCCTAGGGGGTGATTTCTTGCTTTCTATTTCTATGTCTCTCTCTCTATCTCTCCAGCAAGTGCATGCTCCCTATAGCAAAAATATTTTCTCTTTAAAAAAAAAGACAGAGAGAGAGAGATAAACTTCAATCCCCCCCCCCCCATAGGACATGTGTGCTCACAGGAGAGAGACAGAGAGAGAGGGAAAGTGCGAAGTCACCCCCAGGAGGGTTGGTTATATCACCATCCTTTCTCCTACATTCTCCTCTTGAAATTTTGTGCACACATGCACATGCACCTGGCAAGTTTTTCAAGCCTCTGGGTCCAGGACTGGAACCACAGAATCAGCCATGTGAGATCCAGCACCTTAACCACCATGCCACCTGTTGGCCCAAGGCTCGGGTTTGAACTGCTGTAATCAGCCATGGAGAATCTGACTCCCTTAACCACTAGGCTATGGGGCCTGCCCAAACTTCAACATTTTTAAAGTGATGCAAGTTTAACATTATGTCAAAACTTGACAAAGACAATACCATAAGAAGTAAGCCACTGGGAATAGGGGTGGGGAGCAGGTGGTGTGGTGATGAAGGCCCTGGATTCCCACTTGGCCAAACACAGTTTGAGTCCTGGACCTGAAGGCTTGCTTTCTGACTTTTTGTTCTTCTCTCTCTCTCTCTGTCTGGTGAATACACATGCCCTACAGCAAGTTAAATAATAATAATAATAATAAATAAAAATTAAACAAAAAAGGAAGTAAACCACTGGGACACAGTGGTTCAGCAGTAAAACATGACCATGCTAAGCAATACCACATGGGTAGATTCCTGTTTCAAGTCTGGAGACCTCCCTAAGTACATTGGATGTGCATGTATCCATGATCTGGGGCTGACTAAAGGTTGGGAGTGGATTGTGACATAAGGACCTATTCAGGGTGTTGTCTCTCTGTCCCTCTTGCTCATGGAAGAAGCAAACATGGGATCAGTAGATGGCATAATGGTTACATCGCTGGACTCCCACGTAGTCGACCACGATTCAAGTCCCGGAGCCAGCAGCTTAAAACTCACGCCAGGCACACATGCTGTCTATCTCTCCAGTGAGCATATGTGCCCCAAGAGCAAAAATCTCTCTCTCTAAAAAAAAAAAAAAAAGAAAAGAAAAGAAAAAAGAAACAATCTTTTAAAAAGAAAAAAGAAACAAAACAAACAAATAAACTTTAATAAAAAAAAAGAAGTGCTGGAACCAGCAGATTGCGTAATGGTTACGTTGTTGGACTCCCACATGGTTGACTGTGGTTTGAATCCCAGACCTGACGACTTAAAAAAAAAACCTCACACCAGGTACATGTGTGTGTGACCCAAGATCCTGAGAGGAAAACAAAGGAGAAGGGATTGCAGCACGGCCATACCTAGGGGGCTGTGGGGGAGGGTGTGATTTCTCACTTTCTATCTCTCTAGCTCTCTGTCTCTCTGGCAAAAGCACGTGTCCTATAGCAAAAATCTCTCTTGAAAAAAAAAAATGGGGCCCAGGACCAGCAGTTAGCGTAATGGCTATGTCACTGGACTCCCACGTAGTCGACCGTGGTTCACGTCCCAGACCCAGTGGCTTAAAACTCACACCGGGCGCGTGTGCATGTGTGCCCAAGATCCCGAGAGGAGAATGGAGGAGAAGGGATTGTGGCATGGTCATCGCCCCGGGGGTGATTTCTAGCTTTCTGTCTCTCTGTCTCTCTCTGTCTCGTGCCCTATAGCAAAAACCTCTCAAAAAAAAAAAAAAAAAAAAAAAATGGGGCCCGGCTGATGGCGTGGTGGTTAAGGGCACTGGACTCCCACATGGCCAACCATGGTTTTGAGTCCTGGATCTTGTGGCTGGCTTTCTCACTTTCTCTTTCTCTCTGCCTCTCTCTGGTCAAATAAAAAATAATAATAATAACAAATGAAATTAAATAAATAAAATGAATTTTTTTTAAAAAAAGGGGAGCTGGCAGGTGGTGTGGTGGTTGAGGGTGCTGGACTGCCACATGACTGATGGTGATTTGAGTCTCAGACCTGGTGGCTTGCTTTCTCACTTTCCTTCTCTCTCTCTTGCTCTGTCTCACTGTGGTCAAATTAAACTAAGTAAATAAGTAAATAATGCTAAATAAAATAATTCTAAAAAAAAAAAAAAAGAAAGAAAGGAAGTGCTTCCTTTTGGCTAGAACTGCTATCTTCCAGTAATTCACCACAATGACGAACATAAAGGGAAAGAGAAGAGGCACCTGTTATATGTTCTCTAGGCCTTTTAGAAAACATGGAATGGTTCCTTTGGCAACATGTGTGTGAATCTATAAGGAAGGTGATATTGTAGACATCAAGGGAATGGGTACTGTTCAGAAAGGAATGCCCCACAAATGTTACCACGGCAAAACTGGGAATCTACAATATTACCCAGCATGCTGTTGGCATTGTTGTAAACAAACAAGGGCAAGATTCTTGCCAAGAAAATTAATGTGTATATTTAGCATATTAAGCATTCTAACAGCAGAGATAGCTTCCTAAAATATGTGAATGAAAATGATCAGAAAAAGAAGGAAGCCAAAGAGAAAGGTACCTGGGTTTGACTAAGGCGCCAGCCTGCTCCACCTAGAGAAGCACACTTTGTGAGAACCAGTGAAAAGGAGCCTGAGCTACTGGAACCTATTCCCTATGAATCCGTGGCATGATGGGTGTTAAAAACAAACAAACTGGGGCCAGCAGGTAGCGTAGTGATTGAGGCTCTGGACTCTCACGTGGTCAATCACAGTTCGAATCCTGGAACCAGTGGCGTGTGTGCATGCGTTCCAAAATCCTGAGAAGAGAATGGAGGAGAAGAGATTGTGGCATGGCCATTCCCTCTAGGGGGTGATTTTTTTTTTTAAGAGGTTTTTGCTATAGGGCACGTGCGCTCGCCAGACAGAGAGAGACAGAGAGACAGAAAGCAAGAAATCACCCCACCAGGAGGGATGGCCACGCCGCAATCCCTTCTCCTCCATTCTCCTCTCGGGATCTTGGGCACGCATGCACATGCACCCAGCGTGAGTTTTAAGCCACCGGGTCCGGGATGTGAACCACGGTCGACTACATGGGAGTCTAGCGACATAGCCATTATGCTAACTGCTGGTCCCGTAGGGGATGATTTTTCATTTTCTGTCTCTTTGTATCTCTGGAGAGCTCACATGCCCTATAGCAAAAATCTCTCAAAAAAATAAACCATGTCTGGGAACCAACAGTTAGTGTAATGGCTTTGTCACTGAATGCCCATGTAGTTGACTGCAGTTCGAGTCCCGGACCCGGTGGCTTAAACTCACACCAAGTGCATGTGCGTGTGTGCCCAAGATCCCAAGAGGAGAATGGAGGAGAAGGGATTGTGGCGTGGCCATCCCCCCCGGCGGGTGATTTCTCGCTTTCTGTCTCTCTGTCTCTCTCTGCCTTTCCGGAGAGCGCACGCGCCCTATAGCAAAAACCTCTCCCCCCAAAAATTAATTAATTAATTAGCCATGTCTATAAAATAAAAAAAGAAAAAAAAAAAAAGGAAAGAAAGAAACCACCTGCGAAATTTACTAATTGACTATCAATGGGAAAAAAAATCACTGACCGGCCGGCGGCATAATGGTTAAGGCAACTGAATCCCACATGGCCAACTGCACAGTTCAAGTCCCAGACCTGGTGGCTTGAAAAACACTGATGTGGGGAACCAGCAGTTAGCGTAATGGCTATGTCGCTGGACTCCCACGTAGTCGACCGCGGTTCGCGTCCCAGACCCGGTGGCTTAAAACTCACGCCGGGTGCGTGTGCGCGCGTGCCCAAGATCCCGAGAGGAGAATGGAGGAGAAGGGATTGCGGCGTGACCATGCCCCCTGGGGGGTGATTTCTCACTTTCTGTCTCTCTGTCTCTCTCTGTCTGTCTGGTGAGTGCACGCGCCCTATAGCAAAAAACCTCTCCAAAATAAAAACACTGGTGTGTGTGCATGCAAGCTGAAAATCCTGAGAGGAGAATGGAGAAGGGATTGCAGTGTGGCCATCTCCCCTGGGCAGTCATTTCTTATCTTCCCCTATCTTTTTTCTCTTTTTCTTTCCTTGGCAATAGCACACATTCTTTAGTTTTTAATTATTTACTTAATTTTATTTATTCATTTAATCATTTTCATTTGACCAGAGAAAGACAAACACACAGAGAGAAGGAAAGTGAGAAAGAAAGCCACCAGGTCCAGGACTCGAACTGTGGTCAGCCATGTGGGAGTGTCCACCATGCCACCTTAACCACCATGCCACCTGCTGGCCCGCAAGAACACATATTCTATTTAGAAAAAAAAATTATAACTGATTCCACAACACATTCAAAGAAGGATACACTAAGGACAAATATGATTTATGCCAGGCATGGATTGATGGCTTAATATAATTAATCATATTAATAGACCTAAGAAGAAAAAGATCACATTTCCCTTAACTTGTGAAAATTAAGTACTGAAACTACCTTTTTTTTAGAGTTATTTATTTAACTTTATTTAATGTTATTATAATTTTTAAAAATTTATTATAAGGCACATGAGCTCACCAGAGAGATAGAAAGAGAAAGTAAGAAAGAAAGCCACCAGGTCCAGGACTCAAATCATGGTCGGCCATGTAGGAATCCAGCACCTTAAGCACCACGCCACCTTCTGGCCCCCAAATACTGAAATTACCTTTAACAAAACATTACTGGGCCCAGCAGGTGGTCTGGTGGTTAAGGTGCTGGACTCTCACATGGATGACTTGTAGTTCAAGGCCTGGACCTGGTGGCTTGAATGTCACATTAGGTGTGTGTACTTACGTGCTCCAAATCCCAAGAGGAGTATGGATGCGAAGGGGTTGTGACATGGCCATCTGCCCTTGTGGGTGATTTTTCACCTTCCTTTTCACTATCTCTGTCTCTTTCTGGCAAGTGCACGTACTCTATGACAAAACCTAAAAAAAAGATTACTTGACAAATTTGACACAGTTTTTTTTTTAAGAGTTATTTTATTTTATCTTTATTTATTTGGTTTTAATTTGACCAGAGAGGAACTGAGAGAGAGAGAGAGAGAGAAAGTGAGAAAGCAAGCTACCAGGTCCAGGACTTGAATCACAGTCGGCCATGTGGGAGTCCAGCACTCTTAACCACCATACCACCTGCCAGTCCTGACACAATTTTTTTTTTTTGGAGAGGTTTTTGCTATAGGGTGTGTGCGCTCGCCAGACAGACAGAGAGAGACCGAGAGACAGAAAGTGAGAAATCACCCCCCAGGGGGGATGGCCACACTGCAATCCCTTCTCCTCTATTCTCCTCTCGAGATCTTGGGCACGCACACACATGTGCCCGGCGTGAGTTTTAAGCCACCGGGTCCGGAACACAAACCGCGGTCGACTACGTGGGAGTCCAGCGACATAGCCATTACGCTAACTGCCGGTCCCCTGACACAATTTTTTTTAGAAGAATTATTTTATTTAATTTTATTTATTCATTACTTTAAAAAAATGTTTAACCAGAGAGAGAGAAAGTGAGAAAGTAAGCCACAAGGTCCAGGACTTGAACTGTGGTCGGCCATGTGGGAGTGTCCAGCACCTTAACCACCACACCACCTGCTGGTCCTCTTGACACAGATTTTATATTTTTAAATAATTATTTGTTTTATTTTATTTATTCACTCATTTATTTTAATTTGACCAGAGAGAGACACAGAGGAAGAAAGAGAGAGAAGGAAAGTGAGAAAGAAGCCACCAGGTCTGGGACTCAAACCATGGTCGACCATGTGAGAGTGTCCAGCACCTTAACCACCATGCCACCTGCTGGTCCTGCCTTGACACAGATTTTTGATGCCTATTGAGGTGTGCTTTATCTCCAAAGCCCTCTCTTATCTCTCTCTAGTGAGTGCATGCACCTCTGGCAATTGAAAAAAAATTATTACAACCTGAAAGTCAGCATTTTTCTTTATTTTTTAAAAGAAATATTTAATTTTATTTATTTTAATTTGACCAGACACACAACACACACACACACACACACACACACAGGGAGAGACAGAGAGAAAAAGAGAGTGAAAGGAAGCCACCAGGTTCAGGACTAGAACCATGGTCAGCCATGTGGGAGTGTCCAGCACCTTAACCACCATGCCACCTGCTGGTCCCCAGTATTTTTCTTAATCACAACTACTAGAAAGATATTCACTACCACCACAAATGTCTTAAGTTTACTTATTAATTGAGAGAAAAAGAAAGAAAGAGAGACAGCTACCCCCAACAAAATCTTCATGCTACAGTCCACCCTTAGCCTCAGCCAGCCAGATTAGGGGGCTCTCAGGACCTTCCCATATGGGTCCAGTATCCTAGAGCATTGTGTTACAACTGTATCACCAGCTGGTATCAATCACCACTTTTTCTTTTTTTTTTTTTTTTAAGAATTATTTGTAGGGCCAGCAGGTGATGTGGTGGTTAAGGTGCTGGACACTCCCACATGGCCAGCCACAGTGTGAGTCCCGGACCTGGTGGCTTGCTTTCTCATTTTCCCTCTCTCTTTCTCTCTCTCTCTGTGTCTCTCTCTGGTCAAATTAAATGAGAAAGCATCCCCAGGGTCCACAGTCTTGCTATAATCTCATCTCTCCCATTTCTCCAAACTAGTGGGACTTTGAGTATGCATGAACATGAACCCAGTGTGTTTTTCAAGCAGCCAGGTCCAGGACTTAACCATGAAGTTGCACATGGCAGATACAGGTGCCTTAACCATCAGGGCACAGGGTGGCCTCCAATTTTTAAATACCTAATTACTGTCGCTGTCTCTAAATTGGTAGTACCTTCAGAAGTAGATTAAGAATGGTGGTGATATGGCTACAAGGCCGTCTTTGCTTATTTGTCTTGCCCTGAGTAACAGCTAGGAGTGCTTTTCCATTGGCCTCATGTTACTTTCTTCTAGGAAAATTTTATCTTCAAGAATGTTTAAAAGTAAAGCATCATTTACACTTATATCTTTTCTCTCTTTTTTCTTCTTAGAGAGAGACTTTTGCTATGGGGCATGTGCGCTCACCAGAGAGACAGAAAGAGAGAAATTACCCCCTGGTGGGATAACCATGCCACAAACCCTTCTTCTTCATTCCTCTCTCAGGATTTTGGGCACACACTCACACTCTCCTGGAGTGAGTTTGAAGCCACCAGGTCCAGGACTTGAACCGTGGTTGACTTTGTGGGAGTCAAGTGATCTCCATTATACCATCTGCTGGTTCCTGTATTCTCTTCTTCGTAAAGTTGCAAAACATTCTTACTCTTAGCCAATTTTATATTTTTATTATTTTCTCCATTGCTGTGTAAATTTTATTACCAAAATGTGAATTATTCTTTAATTGTTAACTATTATCATTATAAATTGACATTAAAAAATAGTGGTAGGACCAGCAGATGGCGTAATGACTACATAGCTAGACTCTCATGCAGTCAACTCTGATTTGAGTCCTGGACCAGGTGTTTTAAAACTCATGCCAGGCATGTGTGCATTTGTGCACAAAATCTTCTCAGGAGAAGAGAATGGAGAAGGGATTATGGTGTGACCAATCTCCCTGGAGTGGTGATTTCTTGCTTTCTGTCTCTCTGTCTCTTCTGTCTCTCTGCAAGCACACAAGCCCTATAGCAAAAATCCCTAAAAAAAAAAAAAAAAAAAAAAAAAAAAAGTAGTGGTGATGGTGGCCAGCAGATGGCATGGTAGTTGGGAAGCTGGACTGCCCCATGACTGACTATGGTTCAAGTCCCACAGCTAGCAGCTTGCTTTCTCACTTTCTCTTTCTGTCTGGTAAGTGTATATGCATTATTTTAAGTGCATTATTTTAAAACAAATTTTAAAATAATGATAAATTTTGGGCCAGCAGGTGGTGTGGTGGTTGGGCGCACTGGATTCCCACATGGTCAACCATGGTTTGAATTCTGGACCTGGCAGTTTGCTTTCTCACTTTTCCTTTCGCTCTCTCTCTCTCTCTGGTCAAATAAAAAAATAATAACAAATGGAATTAAGTAAGTAAATATTTTTTTAAATGATACATTTTTAAAAAGATAAATAAAATAAAACATAATTCTTTTTTTTAAAGAATTATTTACTTAATTTTATTCATTCATTCATTTATTTTTAATAAATGGCATTTCCCTGGCACCTCTCTCTGGCAAGCATATGTGTCCTCTGGCCAATTTTTTTTTTAACCTGTAAAATCTAGCTACAAAACTTTTATTATTTACAATTAAAATGATTATAAACTTGAAAAACTCAAGAACTAAAAAAAAATTTCAATGCTTGAATATATATAGTAAGATGGCTATTTACAAAACTGATATATGTATGCAAAAAATCTGTTCAAGATATCATAGAAGAGGGCAAGTATAGGCTAGCTGGTGGCATGGTGGTTAAGGCACCTACTGGTCCCCAAAATTTTATGATAAACTAAATTCAAATCAGTAGGAGAAGAGGTAGATTATAGTGTAAATAGGGATGGGTCACTTCAGTAGCTATGTGGGAATAAAACGTTGGGTTCATTATCTTACAACAGAAACATAGCAAAACACTATTTAAACAAAAAGGAGAAAAAAGTAGTGAAATTTGGCAATTTAGTCATAGACAAAGGACTAATTTTCCAAATATTTGCATAGGTCTCACAAATCAATTTAATAAAAATCTTGACAATCCAACTGAAAAACGGATGAAGCATTTTAATAGGGTCTTTACAGAAAATTAAATACAAGTGGCTCTTAAGTCTATGAAAAAATAGTTAACTTCACTCATAATAAAGAAATGTAAACTAAAGGCCATATTTCATCTACCATATTGAACAAAAAAGTGTGATATTATACTATCCCATTACAAGTCTTTTTGGAAATAGTCTTATAATGCTGATCGATATGTAAATTGCTACCACCTCTTCAGAGGAACATTTTCTTTTCTTTCTTTTTTTGGGGGGAGAGATTTTTGCTGTAGGGTGCGTGTGCTCACCAGAAAGACAGAGACAGAGAGATAGAAAGCGAGAAATCACTCCCCAAGGGGGGATGGCCATGCCGCAATCCCTTCTCTCCCACTCTCGTTTTGGGATCTTGGGCTCGCATGCACACGCACCTGGCATGAGTTTAAGCCACTGGGTCTGGGACTCGAACCATGGTTGACTACATGGGAGTCCAGTGAAATAGCTGTTTTGCTAACTGCTGGTCCCATAAAATTTTATTCTCTTTATCTTTATTTTTTTAGTTTTGCTATAGGGCATGCACTCGCCAGAAAGAGAGAGATAAAGAAGAAGGCAAGAAGTCATCCCCTAGAAGGAATTGCTGTGCCTCAATCCCTTCTCCACCATTCTCCTTGGCATTTGGGACACACAATCAAACATACCCAGTGTGATTTTCAAGCCACTGCTCAATGCACTGCCTTAAACGCCACACCATCTGCTGGCCCCAGAGGAAGATTTTAGAGATAAGGTCTGGTTCATATTGCCTACGCTGGCCTTGCCATTCTCCTACCCGAGCTTTCGAAGCAGCTGGGTCTGCACTCCACCATGCCTAGCTCCTCAGAGGACACGTTGACAAAAACCTATCAAAATTACAAGAGCAGACCAGCAGGTAGCATGGCATTTAAAGTAGCTGGACCCTATCTACATGGTCAAGTATGTAATTCAAATCCTAGACCCAATGGCTTGAAAATTACACCAGGCGGGACCAACAGTTGGCATAATGGCTATGTCACTAGATTCCCATGTAATCGACCACGGTTCGAGTCCTGGACCCAGTGGCTTAAACTCACGCCAAGCACGTGTGCATGCGTGCATGCCCAAGATCCCGAGAGGAAAATGGAGGAGAAGGGATTGCAGCATGGCCTCCCTGGGGAGTGATTTCTCGCATTCTGTCTCTCTGTCTCTGTCTTTCTGGCAAGCGCATGCACCCTATAGCAAAAACAAAAACAAAAACAAAAACAAAAACAAAAACAAAAACAAACAAACAAAGAAAACTCTCCAAAAAAGAAAATTACACCAGGCACGTCTGTGTTAGGGTAAACGCCATACATACACTGAGCTCTCCTCCCTCCTCCCTCTTTGCCCTATTCGTCTGAGATCTGACTACTGGCCCAGTTGGACCTCGTGAGCCCCTTGTGATCATTCCCTTATCTCATGAAACAGGCCCATGGCTGGAACTGGTCTGGAGATATTCCTCATACCTCTTCCACACTTAACATCACAAGATTAGAGGCACTAATCCAGACATACCCTGCTAATGCTATTGATTAATAAGCTGATCTGGTATTGAAACCCTTAAACAATGTATGTCTTTACTTGATTTATGTATGCTTGGTTCTTGGCGTATAAAACCTGAGCCTGTACTTGATGACAACACGGACCATTCTGGCTGTCAGTGGAGCCTCCCTAGTAAGTAAACACATGTCTTTCTCTGATGGGCCTCCCAGCGTGCTCTTTGGAATCAGTAAACCTTGTGGGCAAGCACTTCCAAATGTAGGGGCCCCTGAATCAGTGCACATGCCCAAAATGGGCAAAGAGAATGAAAGAAAAGGGACTGCAGCATGACCATCCCCTGGGAGGGGGGATGTGATTTCTCACTCTCTCTTCCCCCATCCTCACAACAGTGCATGAGCCCTATAGCAAAAATTTCCAAAAAAAAAACTATACTTTATGTATAATGTACATGCAAGAATATATATGTATATTTGAGTTTATTTTTTGAAGTCTGTTTATAATAACAAAATATTGAAAACAACATAAATATCTATCAGATTAAATAAAGTCTGGTTAATCTAGTTGGAATACTGTGTAGCTACAAAATGAGTAAGTTCTTTATGTACTAATATAAAAGTTTCCAATAACTATTATCTAGTTACATTATATAAAAAATCGACTATTGGGACTGGCAGGTGGCGTGTTGGTTAAGGTGGTTAAGGTGCTGGACTCTCACATGGTCAACCCTGGTTCAAGTCACGGACCTGGCAGCATGCTTTCTTACTTTCTCTTTCTTTCTCTTTCTGTCTTTCTCTGGTCAAATTAAAAAATAATAATAAATTAAATTAAATAAATTATTCTCTTTTTTAAAAAAATGACTGTCATCGGGGCCAGCAGGTGGCATGGTGGTTAAGGGCGCTGGATTCCCACATGGTCAACTGTGGTTCAAGTCCCAGACCTGACGACTTGCTCCCTTGCTTTCCCTTTCTCTCTCTCTGTCTCTGTCTGGTCAAATTAAAAGTTATAATAATAACAAATGGAATTAAATAAACAAACAATTCTTTAAAAATATAACTGTCATAAATGTTTAAAATATATAAAAAATGGGGCCGGCAAGTGGCATAATGGTTAGGGCACTGGACTCCCACATTGCTAACTTCGGTTCGAGTCCTGGACCTGGTGGCTTACTTTCTCTCTCTCTCTCATCAAATTAAAAGAAATAAATAAAATAAATAAAGTTAAATGAAATAATTTATATATATATTTATATTTGAGTATTGTACCAGGTCGATGTACTGTTTATTATTTTTAAAAATGTAAATATAACAAAAAAAAAAAAAAATTGGGAAACTGGACACTGACCCAAAACATGCTATTTAAAATTCTCAAGTGGGGGGACCAGCAGATGGCATAATGGTTATGTTGTTGGACTCCCACGTAGTCAACTGCAGTTCAAGTCCTAGACCCGGCGACTGTGTGTACCCAAAATCCCAAGAGAAGAATGGAAGAGAAAGGATTACAAATGGCCATCATCCCTGGGGGGTGATTTCTCGCTTTCTGTCTCTCTGTCTCTGTAGCAAAAATCTCTCTTAAAACTCTCAAGTAGGGGCTGGTAGGTGGTGTGGTGATTAAGGCACTGGACTCCCACATGGCTGACGGCAGTTCAAATCCCAGATCCAGCAGCTTGCTTTCTCACTTTCCCTCTCTCCCTGTCTCTCTCTTGTCAAATTAAAAAAAATAATAATAATAGGGATCAGCAATTGGCATAATGGCTATGTCACTGGACTTCCATGTAGTCGACCATGGTTCAAGTCCCATACCCAGTGGCTTAAACTCATGCCAGGCACATGTGCACGTGTACCCAAGATCCTGAGAGGAGAACAGAGGAAAAGGGATTGCAGGGTGGCCATCCCCCCTAGGGGATGATTTCTCACTTTCTGTCTCTCTGTTTATCTCTGCCTTTCTGGTGAGCACACACGCCCTATAGCAAAAACCTCTTCCAAAAAAAAATAATAATAATAAATAAAATTAAGTAAAATAATTATTTAAAAATAAATAAGTAAAATTCTCAAGTGAATGAAAATGTTTACACATAAAATCAGATTTATGATTAAGGCTACTCAATCTGGAAAGAAAAAACTAAAGACAAATATAGAGCAAAACATTTTTCAACAAATTTCAGGTGACTTAAACTTTTTTTTTTTTTTTTTAGAGGTTTTTGCTATAGGGCGCGTGCGCTTGTCAGAAAGACAGAGAGAAACAGAGAGATAGAAAGAGAGAAATCACCCCCTGGGAGGATGGCCACACCATAATTCCTTCTCCTCCATGACAATATATATATATATATATTATATATACATATAAATTTACTTTTGCTATCTTAAACAGACATATATAAATTTTATAATATAATATTATTTATATTATATTATATTTATATAAAAACTTGCTTTTGGGAACCAGCAGTTAGCGTAATGGCTATGTCGCTGGACTCCCACGTAGTCGACTGCGGTTCGTGTCCCGGACCCAGTGGCTTAAACTCACCCTGGGCACGTGTGCGTGTGTGCCCAAGATCCTGAGAGGAGAATGGAGGAGAAGGGATTGCGGCATGGCCATCCCCCCTGGAGGGTGACTTCTCGCTTTCTGTCTCTATGTCTCTCTCTGTCTGTCGGGCGAGCGCACGCAAAAACCTCTCAAAAAAAAAAAACAACAAAAAACTTGCTTTTGCTATCTTAAACAGACTTCCATCTCATGGTTGTTTTTTAAATAATTATTTAACTTTATTTATCTTTTTTTTTTTTTTGGAGAGGTTTTTGCTGTAGGGTGCATGCACTCATCAGAAAGACAGAGACAGAAAGTGAGAAATCACCCCCCCCCAGGGGGGATGGCCATACTGCAATTCCTTCTCCTTCCTCCTCCTCTCGGGATCTTGGGCACACACACACACACACACGCACCCGGCGTGAGTTTAAGCCACTGGGTTCAGGATTCAAACTACGGTCGACCACATGGGAATCCAGCGACACAGCCATTATGCTAACTGCTAGTCCCCTATTTACCTATTTATTTATTTTTAATTTGACCAGAGTGGGATAGAGTGATAGAGAGAGAGAGAAAGTGAGAAAGCAAGCTGCCAGGTCTAGGACTTGAACCGTGGTTGGCCATGTGGGAATCTAGTGCCTTAACTACCATGGCACCTGCCAGCTTCTTTCATGGGTGTTTTATTTATTTATTTATTTATTTATTTATTTATTTATGAAGAGGTTTTTGCTATAGGGTGCGTGCACTCGCCAGGCAGACAGAGTCAGAGAGACGGAAAGCGAGAAATCACCCCCCAGGGGGGATGGCCATGCCACAATCCCTTCTCCTCCATTCTCTCGGGATCTTGGGCATGCACGCGCACGCGCCCGGCGTGAGTTTTAAGCCACCGGGTCCGGGACGTGAACCGTGGTCGACTACGTGGGAGTCCAGCAACATAGCCATTATGCTAACTGCTGGTCCCCTCATGGGTGTTTTATGAGACTCTTAGAACATACATTTTGACAAATATATAGTTTTACAGCAATGAGGGAAGATATTTGAAATCTAAACTATACCAGAAAACTGGACATGTAATAATTACATCTACCTGGCACGTTGGATCAGCCTATAGGCAATGTACTTGCGGAACAGGTATCCCAGCCGAACTGTATCCATGCGAAGTGTCTCTATTATGAGAGTCCTGGCTGTTGCATGTAGTTGTGAAGGGAGTCCAGAAGTTTTTGTGGCCTGATTTAATAGCATCAGGTTCTGCCTTTGAGCTTCCACATCAAGAAAATACCTCTTCTCTTCCAGTTCTTGGGGAGTAGAAGGAGGTACCATCATCTTGGCTTTCTTGGTACCTAAAACTGAAGTCAGTATCCAAGACTTGTCTATAGGGGGGAATCGGGATTTCTGGTCCCAATCAGGAGGTGTGATCTGTGATGATTTGGGTAGTTGGGCAGTAAGAGAAGGCAGTGATCTTATAGTCTTTATGAGAGCAGGAAGGGCCTCCTCATCAGTGTAAGGAGGTTGTGATACTGGTGTCCTGTACTTGGTGAAATAGGACTTAAATATTTTAAATGGTTCCATGGCAAAAGTATCTTGGAGTATCTGGGTTTCTTCAGAAGTGTCAGAGACCGCTGGCATTTGGAACTTATTAGTAGCGAAAGGAGTCTGACGTACTGTGGTATCTGGAGCACTGGGATGGACTAATGGCAGTTTAGATTTCAGAGAAGAAATCATTGCCAATCTTTTCTTTGTGACAGAAGAGGACAGTTCTTTCTGGGGTTTTACAGGGGTTGTGGGGCCCCATAATGTGGAGGGATACCTAAGGGTGGGAGTGATCCTGAATGTGGAAGCTTGCTCAGGAAGGGTCCACGGTGTTAGATGCTGCCCAAGTGTAGACGGAGCCCACAGATAGGGAGATTGCTCAGGGATACCAGGAGGTCGGGATTCCTGGGTTAAGGGCTCATATTCTAGCTGCTCCTCAGGAATGGAAGAGGCCCCAAGAAATGGGGGCTGCCCAGGAGAGAGAGGAGCCCAGAGACTAGGAATCTGTCTAGAGATGGATGGGGCTCCAGCTACAAGAGGCTGCCTGGGGGAGGGGGGGGTCTTTGATATCAGAGGTAGCCGAGGAGTCAGAGAGCCCCTAGATGTGAAGAACTGCCTAGAGCCAATGGCCTCGAATTCAAGGGGCTGTCCAGGAGAGAGAGGAGCCCCCGGTATTGAGAGCTGCCCAGAAGTGGGAGGGATCTCTGGTGCTAGGAACTGTCCAGGAAAGGATCCATCTTTGTACACCAGAGTCTTTCTAGAAGAAGGAATGGTCTGTGGTGCCAGGGGCTTCCTAGGGTCAAAGAGAACCCCCATTCCTGGGGATTTCTCAGGGGTAAGGGGGGCTTGGATGAGAGGTGGCCTTGGTACCTGCAAAGGAGTAGAAGATACTCCAAGTATAGACTTCTCAGCAGTAGGAACAGAAAAAGCCACAGACTGCCCAGAGCTAGGAGATAATTTTGCTGTAATGGATTGCTCAGTGGGAGGAGAAACCTTCAGTTCCCTGACTGTTCTAAGAGTAGAAGGATCTGATAGGACAATCTGCTCAGGAATTTGAGGAGCGTTTGGTATGATGGATTCACCAGTAACAGAAAAGGTCCCAGATTCTGGGGTGTGTCCTGAAAAAGGTCTTGCCCACAGCTGTGAGGGCTGCTCATCAGTGAGAGGCGCTCTTGATTTCAGGTCCTGCTCAGACATGAGAGTAGTACCCACAGATTGGGCCTCTCGTGGGGTGAAGGGGACACCGAATCGGACTTGCCCAAGGGTAAGGGGAGATTCATCTGACGTTAGAGGGACTCTTAATTTCCCCAACTGTTCTTGAGAAAGAGGACTTCCCAGTGCTTGAGCCTGTTCTAAGGTGATAGGAAATGGCAAAACCTGGGTTTGCTCAGGAGTACGAGTGAAGGCTGACAGCCAGGTGTCTTCTGGAGTGACAGGGATTCCCAATGCCTGGGCTTGTTCCAGGGTGAAATGACTGCCAAGTGCCTGAGCCTGCCGACTAGAGGGAGTGATCCCCAGTGCTTGCAGCTGCTTAAGAGTAATCACATTTGATGCTTCCTGGACCTTTTCTGAAGTGATAGGAACCCCCAATTTCCAGGCCTGTTCCTCAGTAAGAGTGATCCCTAATGCCTGGGCCTGATCGGGAGTGAGGGCAATACTTACTGCCTGGTCTTGATCAGGAGTAAGTGTGATACCCAAAGTCTGGGCTTTCTCAGGTGTAAGAGTAAACATCAATGCCTGTGCCTGCTCTGGAACAAGACGGTCCTGCAATGATTGAGCCTGAACAGAAGTGAGAGGAGGCTTCAATACAGGAACGTGCTCAGGAGTGAGAGTAACCCCAGACGCCTGGGGCTGCTGTGGTGTGAGAGTGACTCTTAATGTCTCTGCCTGTCCTTCAGTGATAGGAACCCCAAGTATCTGGGCCTGTTCAATAGTTAATGGAATTTGCATTCCTTGGGTCTGTTCAGAAATTACAAATGCCTTTAGTGTCTGGTCATATTTAGGGGTCATGGGAATTCTGAATGGCTGGGCTTGTTCCAGAGTGAAAGGAGCCCTAGATGTCTGTTGTGTCTGCTCATATGTAAATGTGATACCCAAAACTTGGGCCTGCTGAGGGGTAAGGTTAATCCCTTTTTCCTGGGCCTGCTGAGGAGTAAGAGTAATCCCCAGGTCCTGGGCCTGCTGAGGGGTGAGAGTGATCCCCTGAACCCGGACCTGCTGAGGGGTGAGAGCGATCCCCAGGTCCTGCGCCTGCTGAGGTGTCAAAGTGATCCTCAGGTCCTCAGCCTGCTGAGGGCTGAGAGTGATCCCCAGGTCCTGGGCCTGCTGAGGGGTCAGAGTGATCCCCAGATCCTGAGCCTGCTGAGGGGTGAGAGTGATCCCCAGGTCCTGGATGTGCTGAGGGATCAGAGTGATCCCCAGGTCCTGGGCCTGCTGAGGAGTCAGAGTGATCCCTTGAGCCTGGACCTGCTGAGGGGTGAGAGTGATCCCCAGGTCCTGGGCCTGCTGAGGGGTGAGAGTGATCCCCTGAACCCGGACCTGCTGAGGGGTGAGAGTGATCCCCAGGTTCTGGGCCTGCTGAGGTGTCAAAGTGATCCTCAGGTCCTCAGCCTGCTGAGGGCTGAGAGTGATCCCCAGGTCCTGGACCTGCTGAGGGATAAGAGTGATCCCCAGATCCTGAGCCTGCTGAGGGGTAAGAGTGATCCCCAGGTCCTGGATCTGCTGAGGGGTCAGAGTGATCCCCAGGTCCTGGGCCTGCTGAGGAGTCAGAGTGATCCCTTGAGCCTGGACCTGCTGAGGGGTGAGAGTGATCCCCAGGTCCTGGGCCTGCTGAGGGGTCAGAGTGATCCCCAGGTCCTGGGCCTGCTGAGGAGTCAGAGTGATCCCCTGAGCCTGGACCTGCTGAGGGGTGAGAGTGATCCCCAGGTCCTGGGCCTGCTGAGGGGTGAGAGTGATCCCCAGGTCCTGGGCCTGCTGAGGGGTGAGAGTGATCCCCAGGTCCTGGGCCTGCTGAGGGGTGAGAGTGATCCCCAGGTCCTGGGCCTGCTGAGGGGTGAGAGTAATCCCCAAGTCCTGGGCCTGCTGAGGGGTGAGAGTGATCCCTTGATTCTGGACCTGCTGAGGGGTAAGAGTGATCCCCAGATCCTGGGCCTGCTGAGGAGTAATTCCCTGAGCCTGGGCCTGCTGAGGGGTGAGAGTGATCCCCAGGTCCTGGGCCAGCTGAGGGGTCAGAGTGATCCCTTGAGCCTGGATCTGCTGAGGGGTGAGAGTGATCCCCAGGTCCTGGGCCTGCTGAGGGGTCAGAGTGATCCCCTGATCCTGGACCTGCTGAGGGGTGAGAGTGACCCCCAGGTCCTGGGCCTGCTGAGGGGTGAGAGTGATCCCCAGGTCCTGGGCCTGCTGAGGGGTGAGAGTGATCCCCAGGTCCTGGGCCTGCTGAGGGGTGAGAGTAATCCCCAAGTCCTGGGCCTGCTGAGGGGTGAGAGTGATCCCTTGAGTCTGGACCTGCTGAGGGGTAAGAGTGATCCCCAGATCCTGGGCCTGCTGAGGAGTAAGAGTAATTCCCTGAGCCTGGGCCTGCTGAGGGGTGAGAGTGATCCCCAGGTCCTGGGCCTGCTGAGGCGTGAGAGTGATCCCCAGGTCCTGGGCCTGCTGAGGGGTCAGAGTGATCCCTTGAGCCTGGATCTGCTGAGGGGTGAGAGTGATCCCCAGGTCCTGGGTCTGCTGAGGGGTCAGAGTGATCCCTTGAGCCTGGACCTGCTGAGGGGTGAGAGTGATCCCCAGGTCCTGGGCCTGCTGAGGGGTGAGAGTAATCCCCAAGTCCTGGGCCTGCTGAGGGGTGAGAGTGATCCCTTGAGTCTGGACCTGCTGAGGGGTAAGAGTGATCCCCAGATCCTGGGCCTGCCGAGGAGTATGAGTAATTCCCTGAGCCTGGGCCTGCTGAGGGATGAGAGTGATCCCCAGGTCCTGGGTCTGCTGAGGGGTGAGAGTGATCCCCAGGTCCTGGGCCTGCCGAGGAGTAAGAGTAATTCCCTGAGCCTGGGCCTGCTGAGGGGTGAGAGTGATCCCCAGGTCCTGGACCTGCTGAGGGGTGAGAGTGATCCCCAGGTCCTGGACCTGCTGAGGGGTGAGAGTGATCCCCAGGTCCTGGGCCTGCTGAGGGGTGAGAGTGATCCCCAGGTCCTGGGCCTGCTGAGGAGTCATAGTAATCCCCAGGTCCTGGGCCTGCTGAGGAGTAAGAGTAATTCCCTGAGCCTGGGCCTGCTGAGGGGTGAGAGTGATCCCCTGAGACCAAGCCTGCTGAGGGGTCAGAGTGATCCCCAGATCCTGGGCCTGCTGAGGGGTGAGAGTAATTTCCTGAGCCTGGACCTGCTGAGGGGTGAGAGTGATCCCCACGTCCTGGGCCTGCTGAGGGGTCAGAGTAATTCCCTGAGCCTGCTGAGAGGAAAGAGTGATCCCACGAGCCTGGACCTGGGCTTGCTGAGGGGTAAGAGTGATCCCCTGAGTCCGGGCCTGCTGAGGGGTCAGAGTGATCCCCAGGTCCTGGGCCTGCTGAGGGGTGAGAGTAATTCCCTGAGCCTGTTGAGGGGTAAGAGTGATCCCCTGAGTCCGGGCCTGCTGAGGGGCTAGAGTGATCCCCATGTCCTGGGCTTGCTGAGGGGTGAGAGTGATCCCCTGAGCTTGGACCTGCTGAGGGGTGAGAGTGATGCCCAGGTCCTGGGCCTGTTGAGGGGTCAGAGTAATTCCTTGAGCCTGTTGAGGGATAAGAGTGATCCCCTGAGATTCAGTCTGCTCAGGAGTGGGAGTGATGTGCTTTTTGAGCGGTTTCCCAGAATCACTGGGCCCAGGTTCAAAAGATTGCGTGGAAGTGGGAGGAGTGATTGGTGTAGGGTACTTTCCATCAGGGTGAGGCTCTAATTTCTTAAGCTTCATGTGAAATTCTTTTTCTTTCTGCAGTAGGGGTCTATCTTTTGATATGGACTTTGTTCTGGAAGATAATGTCATTGGAGTTTGGGTGACCATTTTTACTAGTTCTTGATGTAGTTTCTCCTTAATCTTATTCTGATCCATTACTTTGCTCTCTCTTTGCCTTTTGAAGTCCTCTACCCCTCTCCTGGGCTTTTGCTTCTCTTTCTCACTTGTTATTTTCAGCTCCAGCTTTCTCATTTCCTTCTGAACCTGCCTTGTCTTCTCTCTACTCTCCTCCGAGAGCCCCTCTTCTTTTATTTTTTGTTTCCCTGCTTCCAGCTGTTGCTGCTTTGGCTTCTGATGCTCTTCTCTCTCCTTTCCCCCTAGCTTTTGTTTCTCTTCTTGAGAAATCTGCTTTTGAATCTTCTGTTTTTGGTATTCCTCCAGCTCTTCTTCCTGCCCCTGTTTGTGCTTCTTTTGCCTTGGCTTTTCCCCTCTCAGTGATTCCTTTCTATCCTCCAAGTTTTTATCTGTTATCTCATAACCCTCCTTCCAGAGATCTCTTTCTTCTAGCAATTGGTGTTTGAGACTCATCTCATATATTTTTTCCTGACCCGCTTGTAAATATTCCTCCCTCCTTCGTTTTTTCATCTCCTCATATTCTTTCCCTACTTTTTGGACTATTGAAATATCTCTTTCACTTTCTATCTCAGCCAAGATCATTTGTAATAAATAGTCAATTATTGGGTCTAAGCTCTCACGTGAGAGGAAAGTGCTAATTTCAGACATAGCACCAATTTGTGACCGCTGCGAATGCAAACCTGGTGTAAATGCAACTTTTTTTTGTTTCATAAGTTTCTCTCCAGTTTGTCTTTCCTTTTTTACATCTTTATATTTCCTCAAGATTTTAGTTACGGTTTCAGCCACTTTTTGGAAATATTCTTCCATTTTTGCCTTAATGAGTCCTAATTTCTCAATTTCTGCTCTTTTTAATAGCATCTTCTCCTTCAGTTCAGTCTTTTTCTCAGAAGGCTTTCTTAAGTTATCAATTTTCTCTTTTAGGAAAGTCATTATGGCTTTCTGAAATTCTTCTAGGATACTCTGTTCACTTTTGCGATCTGGACTTTCTGGAATTCTGGTAGATTCTGAGGTCTCTTTAGCCACCCTTGAGCCTGATTTCACAAGTTGTCGTGGCTTTAATTGTTTGGTAACATCTAAAACTTCCTTCTCTTCAGTTTTTTCTTCTTTGCTTTTGGTGGTTCCCAAAGACGGCTGTTGTTTCTTTCCTTTTGTCTTAACTTTCTGCGGCTCAGAGTCAGGTTGTACTGTCTTGACCGGCTCCACTAGCTTAATCATTTCAATTTTGCTCTCTTTGTTTGTTGACTCAGCGGGAGGTTCTACTTTAATCGCTGTTGAAACTAAACTTTTGTCATGTAAATATTCAGATTTGGCCTTCTTCAGTTGCTCCCATAGACTACTCACTCCACCTTTGCCACCTTGACTCTTTGTTTCAATAGAACTGTCTTCTAAAAGGGATTTTATTTCTTTTCTCTTCTTTTCCAGAGCCTGTAGCTCATGGTATTGACTAAGTTTGGTCTCTAAAACTTTCTCTTCACCCAAATTCGATCCACCGGGCTCCTGTACATGGGGGACTTTTGTTTGCTTTTTTTTGTGTGGTCGATAGTGGTCAGTCCCCTCTTTCTGAGGGACATCAGCTTTCTTCATTGATGGCTTACTTTCAGTGATCTCTTCAGTAGTATCTTCAGGAGGCATTTTCTGTTTTTTTTCAGGTACAGTTAAATCTGGAGTCATTTCAGCTTGGCCTGTGTATGCAATGGCTGAGTCCCACTTTATCCCAGAGGCTTTGGTTCCTTTGCTTTGGGCCTCATCTACAACAATTTCAAATTGTTTGAGTAAAATACTGTCAATACTGTCTTCTTTATCACTAGCTTTGATGGTGGCCGTGGATGACGGTGGAGAAGCTCCGGGTGGCACTTTTGAGGTTGACAACATGGGCAATACTATGTATCCTGGAGACCCAGCTTTGGATCGCAAAAGTTGTTCATGTTTTTCTTCTGTAACTTTAAGTACGTGCTGAAGCAATTCATTTTCTTCAATGAGATCTTGTATTACCTTCAGGGAGAACTCTTTTTCTGCCTCACTTGTCTCCTCTACATACATAGTGGTACTTTGTGAGCTAATAACTTTTATTTCATCATTTAGTGCACTCAGAGCTTTAGAAAGGTTCATCACTGTTGATGATATATATTTAATAGCATTGTTTTCCAATTTACTGAACATTGAAGTGCCTATGAGTTCCTGTAGCATATCTTGAATTTCTGAAACCTTCGTATTTGTTGCAAACTGATCGCTAATCATCTGATCTGGTCTTAAAGCATGGGCTGTTGCAGGGCGCTTTATAACTCTGTCTTTCCAAGATTTCCAGAGAGCGCCTCTAGTTTCTAGAAGAAATAAACATAAAACACAAAACAATGAGATTACATTTCTTTTTTTGTGCTCTGTGTTTACAGTTCAGGGAGTTAACCTAAATTAACAGATAACTATAGGGTAAAGATTCATCAGAAAACTAGTTTCAAAATAAATAGTACTGGGGAACCAGCAGTTAGCGTAATGGCTATGTCGCTGGACTCCCACGTAGTCAACCGCGGTTTGCGTCTCGGACCCGGTGGCTTACAACTCACGCCGGGCGCGTGTGTGTGCGTGCCCAAGATCCCGAGAGGAGAATGGAGGAGAGGGGATTGCGGCGTGACCATCCCCCCTGGGGGGTGATTTCTCGCTTTCTGTCTCTATGTCTCTCTCTGTCTGTCTGGCGAGCGCACGCGCCCTATAGCGAAAAACCTCTCCAAATAAATAAATAAATAAATAAATAAATAAATAAATAAATAGTACTGAGCTATTTATGGTGAGGTTCGTCTGTAATCCCAGTTACTCAGAAGGCTAAGCAAGAGGATTTTGAGTTCAAAACCAATTTGGGGGAACCAGCAGTTAGCGTAATGGCTATGTCGCTGGACTCCCACGTAGTCGACCGCGGTTCGCGTCCCGGACCCGGTGGCTCAGAACTCACGCCGGGCGCGTGTG
This sequence comes from Tupaia tana, assembly GCA_026018925.1. Lineage (NCBI taxonomy): Eukaryota > Metazoa > Chordata > Mammalia > Scandentia > Tupaiidae > Tupaia > Tupaia tana. The sequence goes on from JAKSZU010000006.1 coordinate 154,327,526, forward strand.
CGTGCGTGCCCAAGATCCCTAGAGGAGAATGGAGGAGAAGGGATTGCGGCGTGACCATCCCCCCTGGGGGGTGATTTCTTGCTTTCTATCTCTCTGTCTCTCTCTGTCTGTCTGGCAAGTGCACGCGCCCTATAGCGAAAAACCTCTCCAAAAAAAAAAAAAAAAAAAAAGAGAGAGGAAAAAAAAAAAAACAATTTGGGTAGCATAGTGAGATGCTCTCAAAAACAAACAAACAACATTATTTTTAAAAAGAATGACTTTTTTTTGAGAGAGAGAGATTTTTGCTGTAGGGTATGAGCTCTCACCAGAGAGACAGAAGAGATAGAAAATGATAAATCACCCCCCCCCACGGGGGGGTGGCCACACTGCAATCCCTTCTCCTCCATTCTCAGGATTTTGGGCACTCATGCACACACTCCCAACATGAAGTTTAAGCCACCAGTTCTGAGACGCGAACTGCGGTCAACTACATGGGAGTCCAGCAACGTAACCATTACACCATCTGTTGGTCCCTAAAAGAATGACTCTTGTCCCATAGTCACCTAGATCTGCTTTCAGAGTTTAGGTCATGAACTCAGCTGTGACCTTGATTTACCGTCAGTTACAAATTTCAGATTAGATGTAATATAAACCAAAATTTCCTGGGACCAGCAATTAGCGCAATGGCTATGTCGCTGGACTCCCACGTAGTCGACCGCGGTTCGCATCCAGGACCCGGTGGCTTAAAACTCACGCCAGGCGCGTGTGCGTGCGTGCCCAGGATACCGAGAGGAAAATGGAGGAGAAGGGATTGCGGCGTGGTCATCCCCCCCTGGGGGGGTGATTTCTCGCTTTCTGTCTCTCTATCTCTCTCTGTCTGTCTAGCAAGCACAGGCGCCCTATAGCAAAAACCTCTTAAAAAAAAAAATTCCCTCTGGCTTTGTTTACACTTAATGCTTCACATTTTCTTCCTTGAGCTCCCCTGCCACCTCAACAGTCTGTCTCTTTTTCTGTTTAGATTTTTGCTATAAGGTTCGTCTCTGGAGAGAGACAGAGACAGAAAAAGAAAGTGAGATATCCTCCCAGGGAGGATGGCCACAACACAATCCCTTCTCCTCCATTTTCTCCTTGAGCACACACCCCTCTACACTCCTCCTGAACCCAGCATGTTTTTCCTTCTTTCTTGCTCCCTTTCTTTCTTTCTTTCTCATTATCATTATTATATTTATTTATTTTTAAAATTTGTTATAGGGGATGCACCTTACCAGAAAGAGACAGAGAGAGAGAGGGAAAGTCAGAAAGCAAGCCACCAGGTCTGGGATGCAGAACGAGGTCGGCCATGTGGGAGTCCAGTGCCTCAGTCACCACCACACCTGCTGGCCCAGGCTTCTATCTCTTTTTTCTCCCTTTTCTGAATCAAAGATAACCGTGATTCTTTCAAAAAGGTCTAAGTCAACATACAAAAGACAAACAGTAGAGGGACTTGCAGAGAATGATTGAGAAACTCAGCAGTTTTTTTCCCTCCAAAAAGTTGGTCAGTACCATAGCCTAGTAGTTCAGAGAGCCAGATCCCAAATGGCCAAACATGGTTCAAATATTGGCCCTGGTAGTTTTAAAAACATGGTGGGGGGACCAGCAGATGACATAATAGTTATGTTGCTGGACTCCCACATTGTCGACTGTGGTTTGAGTCCCAGGCTTGACAACTTCAAACTCACACCAGGCATGTGTACATGCATACCCAAGATCCTAAGAGGAGAATAGCGGAGAAGGGATTGCAGCATGGCCATCCCCTCTTAGGGGTGATTTCTCACTTTCTGTCTTTCTGTCTTTCCAGTGAGCACACGTACCCTACAGCAAAAATCTCTAAAAAAAAAAAAAAAAAAAAAAAAAAAAAAAAAAAAATTAGAAAAACAAATAAACAGGGCCATACTCATAGCCTAGTGGTTAAGGTTAAGAGAACTATATCCCACATGGCTGACCAGTTTGGATTCCAACCCCAGTAGTTGGAAAAACACATTGGGCATGTGTGTTTTAACTCCTGACAGAATGGAGAAATAGAAGAAAAGGGATCGTGACGTGGTCATGTCTCATTGAGGGGTATTTTCCACCCCCCTTACCTGTTTCTCTCTGGTGAGTGCACATGCCTTCTGACAATGGAAGTAAATAAAGAGAAAAAAAAAAAAAAGGAATGAAGGAAGAAGAAAAGAATCAGCAAATTAAATATTCATGCTAGATTAATAGAGATTATTCAACCTGAAAAATAAGGAGGAAAAAGAATAAAGAAAAATGACCAGAGCCTCAGAGACTTGTGGGACACTCTTTTAGTTTGTTCAGGCTGTTATAACAAAATACCACAATTGGAGTCAGCAGGTGACACGGTGGTTAAGGGTGCTGGACTCCCACATGGCCAACCACGGTTCAAATCCTGGACCTGGGGACTTGCTTTCTCACTTTCTCACTTGCTCGCTCTCTTTCTCGCTCTCTCTCTCTCTTCTTCTTGCCCTGTCTTTCTCTGGTCAAATTTAAGTGTGTAAATAAATAAATAAAGTTAAATTTGGGCTGGCAGGTGGCATGGTAGTTAAGGGCACTGGACTCCCACATGGCCAACTGTGGTTCGAGTCCTGGACCTGACAGCTTGTTTTCTCACTTTCCCTCTCTCTGTCCCTCTTTGGTCAAATTAAAATGGATGAATGAATAAATAAATAAAGTTAAATAAAAATAATTATTTAAAATAAATAAATTTAAATAAAAAATAATTCTTTATTTTTTTAAAGAATTATTTAATTTTTCAAATTCATTCATTTATTTTAATTTGACCAGAGAGAGACATGGGGAGGGGGGGTGGGAGAGGTGAGAAAGCAAGCCACCAGGTCTGGGACTCAAACTATGGTTGGCCATGTAGGAGTGTCCAGTGCCTTAGCCACCACGCCACCCGCTGGTTCCAAAAATAATTCTTTAAAAAAAAAAAAACCACAATCTGAATAGTTTGTAAACATTGCAACTTATTTCTCACAGTTCTGGAGACTAGGAAGTCCAAGATAAAGATAGATTTATTTGTTAAGTGAGTGTCTACTTCCTCTTAGATGTATTCTCACTAACCTCACATGGAAAAAGGGGCACAGGATCTTTCTTAGGCCTTTTCATAAGGGCAATAATCTCATTCATAACTTTATGACCTAATCATGTCCCAAAGGCCCTATCTCCTAATACCATTTCTTGGAAGTTAAGGTGTTTGTTTGTTTGTTTGTTTTTGCCAGAGGGTATGGACACTCACTAGAAAGAGAGAGAGAGGAAAAGGGAGAAAGCAACCCCAGTGGCGTGTGGTCATGCTGCAATTCCATTTCGTCCATTTCTCCATCCTGTCAGGATTCTGAGCACACACATACACTCACCAGCCTGATTTTCAAGCTGCCAGGACTCTGTTCAATCCCATGGTTTGCCATGTTGGATCTAGCTCCCTTAACTACTAGGCCACAGACTGGCTTTTTTCCTTTCTTTCTTTCTTTTTTTTTTTTTTTTTTTTTTTTGAGAGGTTTTTGCTATAGGGCACATGTGCTCGCCAGAAAGATAGAGAGAGATAGAGAGACAGAAAGCGAGAAATCACCCCCCAGGGGGGATAGCCACACCGCAATCCCTTCTCCTCCATTCTCTTCTTGGGATCTTGGGCATGCATGCACATGCGCCTGGTGTGAGTTTAAGCCACCAGGTCCGGGACTTGAAACATGGTCGACTACACGGGAGTCCAGTGACATAGCCATTATGCTAACTGCTGGTCCCAGACTAGCTCTTTTTTTATTTTGGGGGGAGGTTTTGTGCCTTAGGGCATGTGCACTCTCCCGAGAGAGAGAGATAGTGAGAGGAAAAATGAGAAATCACTCCCAAAGAGATGGCCACGCTGCAATCCCTTCTTCTTCATTCTTCTCCTGGAATCTTGAGCATGCATACACACATGCCTGGTGTGAGTTTCAAGCCACCGGGTCTAGGACTTAAACCTCAGTTGACCATGTGGAAGTCCAAAGACATAACTGCTATGCCATCTGCTGGCCCCAAACTCGCCCATTTTATTTATTTATTTTTATAGAGAGAATTTTCCATAGGGTGTGTACACTTGCCAGAAAGACAAGAGAGAGACAGAGAGACAGAAAGCGAGAAATCACCTCCCCGGGGGGATGGCTGCACTGCAATTCTTCTCCATTCTCCTCTTGAGATTTTGAGCATGCACAGTGTGAGGGTTTTTTTTTTTTTTCAAATAATTATTTTATTTAACTTTATTTATTTATTTGACCAAAGAGGAACAGAGTGGGGGAGGGAGAGAGAGAGAGAGAAAGCAGCCAGGTCTGGGACTCGAATCAGTCGGCCATGTGGGAGTCCAGCACCTTTAACCACCACGCCACCTTCGGGCTCCCCCAGCATGAGTTTTAAGCCTCTGGGTCCAGAACTCTAACCAGGGTCAACTACATGGGAGCCCAGCAACATAACCATTACACCATCTGCTGGTCCCCAGACTGGCCCATTTTAAACTAGAGGATATTCCATTTCTTTCTTCCCTTCTCTTTTGGGGGAAGGAGGTTAAAGTTTCAATATATGAACTTTGAGGGGCACATTTATTTGGACAATACCAGATTCCATTAAGCATTCTAATGTACAAAAAATGAAAGTCCCAGAAGAAGTGGAAAGAGAGGGAATCATACATGTTTGAAGAGATAATGGTCAAATCATCTCAAATCTGATGAAAAAAATTAATCTACATGTTCAAAAAGCTCATTGACAGGCTAGCAGGTGCCATGGTGGTTAGAGTGCTAGAGTCTTACATGGCCAACCACAATTCAAGTCCCAGACACTGAGGCTTAAAAATCACACTAGACGTGTGTGTGCATGTGCCCAAAATCCTGAGAGGAGAATGGAGAAGGGATTGTAGTATGACCATTCCCAAACCCCCTCCCAGTGGGGAAGGGGATTTCTCACGTTCCTGCTCTCTGGCAAATGCATGTGCCTTAATGGTAAAAGCCTTTAAAAAAAATAAAATAAAAACCTATACATCTTAGTGCAATTGTTGAAAGCCAGACAAAAACAACATCTTTAAAGCAGAAAGACAAAAAAGATTTCTTATGATCAAAGGACATCATCAAGTTCAAGGAACCACAGTAAATTTAACAGCTTGCTTCTTAATGGAAACTGTGGAAGGCAGAAGACAGTAAGAGAACAAATAAAGTGCTGAAAGAAAAGATTATCATTATTATTATTATTATTATTTTAGAGATTTTTGCTATAGAGCATGTGCACTCTCCAACAGATAGAGGAAGACAGAAAATGAGAATTCACCCCCAAGGGGGGATGGCCATGCCATAATCCCTTCTCCATTCTCCTATTGGAAGTTTGGGCATGCATGCACACGAACCCAGTGAGTTTTTGTTTTTTTGTTTGTTTTTTTTGTTTTTGTTTTTGTTTTTGTTTTTTTTGGAGAGGTTTTTTTTGCTATAGGGCACGTGCACTTTCCAGAAAGACAGAAAGTGAGAAATAACCCCCCAGGGGGGATGGCCATGATGCAATCCCTTCTCCTTCATTCTCCTCTCAGGATTCTGGGCACACACGCACATGCGCCTGGCATGAGTTTAAGCCACGGGGTCCGAGACTCGAACTGCAGTTGACTACATGGGAGTTCAGCGACATAGCCATTATAGCCCTTACGCTAACTGCTGGTCCCAGACCCAGTGAGTTTTAAGCCACTGGGTCCAGGACTTGAACCACAATTTACTATGTAGGAGACCAGCAATGTAACCATTATGCCATCTGCTGGTCCCAATAGAAAAGATTATTAGCCAAGAATCTTATATTTGGCTAAATTATTCTTCAAATAACAAAGGTGAAAAATGAGATATACATACCACCTAACCCCAGTCAGAATGGTGAAGATTAAAAAAAAAGGTAAGTGCTGGAGGGGATGCGGTGAAAGGCAAACACTCCTACACTGTTGGTGGGAATGTAAATTGGTCCAGCCACTGTGGAGAACAATATCGAGGCTCCTCAAAGACCTTCACATAGAACTACCATGTGATTCAGCAATTCCACTCCTGGGTATCTACCCAAAGGACAGGAGAACGCTCAGTCAGAAAAGCGCTTGCACATCTATATTCATTGCAGTCTTAGTCATGATTGCTAAGACATGGAACCAATCCAAATGTCCACAAACAGATTAATGGATTGAAAAAGTATGGCACATACACTCCATGGAATACTATTCAGCCGTAAAAAAAAAAAAAAAAAATAAAAAAAAAAAGCCCTGGAATTTGATAGAAAGTGGATGAATATGGAAGATTTGTTGCTGAGTGAAACAAGTCAGGCTAGGAAAGAGAGATATTAGCAGGGCCTCGCTTCCAAGATGACCAAGAAAAGAAGGAACAACCGCCATGCCAAAAAGGGCCACGGCCATGTGCAGCCTATTCACTGCATGACTGCCCTAATGCATGCCCAAGGACAAAGCTATTATGAAGTTCGTCACCTGAAACATACTAGAGGCCGCAGCTGTCAGGGACATCTCTGAAGCAAGTGTCTTCGATGCCTGTGTGTTCCCCAAGCTGTATGTGAAGCTACATTACTGTGTGAGTTGTGCCATTCATAGCAAGGTAGTCAGGAACCGATCTCGTGAAGCTCGGAAGGACCGAACACCCCCACCTTGATTTAGACCTACGGGTGCTGCCCCATGCCTTCCACCAAAGCCCATGTAAGGAGCCGAGTCTTTAAGGACTGAAGAACTGTCTGTCATCTGGGAAAAATAAAGTGCCGATTATACATTTAAAAAAAGAAAGAGAAAGAAAGAAAGAAAGAAAGAAAGAAAGAAAGAAAGAAAGAAAGAAAGAAAGAAAGAAAGAAAGAAAGACATTGTATGTCTCCACTTAACATCTACCGACTGTCTGCACTCTATGGCAGAGACTGAAAGACTAGAGGACATATAAGCATTAAAAATTGTTATGGACACAAGAGCCAAAGTGGAAAGAGTGTGAGAGGGGAAGAGCATAGGAAAGGAAATTTGGGGAAAAAAATAGAGAGGTAAGACATTTGTGGGACACAGATATAGTTTATTATTTGTTGATGAGGACGTGCATAGTATTCTCAACTAGGCTGGACTGAGGTGTATAACATGCTGGGTAAAGTCTCTTTACAATCTAAATGATCTATAGCGATTAAATGTATAAATAATAATTAAAATTCATAAAAAAATGAGATATACAGATTGTAAATAAGAATATGAAAAGGTGCTCTACATGATCTTTTATAAGGGAACTGCAAATTACAAGATACAATAAGACCAATTAGTATGTTTATATAATATTCTATATAATTAGTTATCTGAGTTATCTGTCAATTAGAATAGCTAAAACCCTTGGTTCAGCAGATGGTGTGGTGGTTAAGGTTCTAGACTCCCACATGGTTGACCACAGTTCGAGTCCTGGACCTGGTGGCTTGAAAATCATACTACATATATATGTGCACATACCCAAAATCCCAGAAGGAGAATAGAGAAGAGATTGTGGCATGTCCATTTGCCCTGTGTGTGGGGGGTGATTTCTCACTTTCCCTCTCATTGTCTTTGTTACTGGCAAATGCACAGTGCCCTATGGCAAAGCCTTAAAAGAAAAAGTAGCAATATTGGATTGTTCATTGTAACAGTGTAGTTACTAATATAACCCTAGCAGGGACAGAGTCAGCAGGTGGCATGGAAGCTAAGGTGCTGGACTCCCACATGGCCGACCACAGCTGTAGTCCTAGACCTGGGTTTGCTCTCTCGCTTTCTCTCCCTCTCTCTTGTCCACTCTGTCCCTCTCTGGTAAATTAAAAATAAATAAATAAAGTTAAATAAAATAATTCTTTAAAATATAATAATAGCAATAAGTAAAATTAAAGAAGTAATTTGTTTAAAAAAATAATAGGGGAAAATACAGGGAGAGATACATGAAAATACAGGGAATTCTTGTTTTTCTTCAGTATTTCTCTCAACCTAAAATTTCTCTGAAAGATTAAATCTATTTAAAAATTAAGATGAGAGGCTAGCAGTGGCATGGTGGTTAAGACACGGGACTCCCACATGGCTGACTCTGGTTTGAGTCCCAGACCTTGTGGCTTATTTTCTCACTTTCTCTCTCTGTCTCTGTTTCTCTATTGGAGTGCATGACCCCTATAGAAAATTTTAAAACAATAATAAAATTAAAATATAAGAAGAAATCATTTTTAAAAATTAAGGTGAAATAATGACATTTCTAGATAAAGACTAAAGAAATTTGTTGCTAAGACGACTTAGAAGAAACACCAGGGCAGGGCCAGCAGGTAGCAGGGTGGTTAAGGCAGCTGGATCCCACATGGCCAACTCCATGGGTTTCAGTCCTGGACCTAGCAACTTGAAAAAAACATGCTAGGCCTATGTGCCTGCATACCAAAAATTCCAAGAGAATGGAGAAGAAGGGATTGTGGCCTGGCCTTACCCCCGGGGAAGGGGGTGATTTCTCTCTTTCCCTTGCTTTCTATCTCTCTTCTGTGAGTGCACCAACCTGTGGCAAAATCTAAAAAAAAATAAAAGAAAAGGAAAAAATACCAGGACCAGCCTATGGTTGTGCTGGCTGGATTCCACATGGCTGATATGCGATGAGAGTCTCAGATCTGGTGACCTGAAAAACGTTCTGGATGTGTGTGCATGCATATCCAAAATCCCAGCAGAAGGGAGAAATGGAGAAAAAGGGACTGTGGCATGGCCATCCTCCATGGAGGGTGATTTCTCATTCCCTCCCTCCTTCTCTCTCTTTCTTTGGTGAATGCACACACTTTCTGGCAAGACATTTAAAAAAATAGTTTGTGGCAATAATTGCACAACTCTTATATTTACTATAAATCATTTCACATGCATGCATTCTGTGGTATGCAAATTACACCTCAATAAAGTTGTTTTTTTTTTTTAGACAAAGTCAAACTACAATTCTGAAATCATAAAGCACTCTTACGTATTTTTTTCTTTTGTTTCTTCTTTTCTTCAATTAAGGAGGCACTAATTCTAATCAGTATCTTGACATTGTTCTCAATAGCTTTGAATGTGTCTGGTAACATTTCCATTTGTGCTATCCAATGGTGACGTTCATCAGCATCAATTATAGTCATATCTGACAAAGTGGCATCTTGAAAAGAGTAAGAAAAGTATTTTTGTGCAGAAAATAATTATAACCTTATAGGTTTATAACGTTGGGTAACTCTCAATATGGTTATTATTGGGGAATATAGGTATTGTGGTTTTTGGCCATAGAATATGTGCACTTGCCAGACAGAGACAGAAAGAAAGGGAAGGAAATAACCCTACAGCAGGATGGTTGTGCCAAAAAACCCTCTTCCTTCATTCTCCTCTTGGGGTTTTGGGCATGCCCACACATGTGCCTAACTAGTTTTTCCAGCTGCTAGTTCTAGGACTCAAACTGTAGAATAGGACATATGGGGAGACCAGCAGGTGATATGGTGGTTAAGGTGCTCAACATTCCCACATGTCTGACCATGGTTCGAGTCCCAGATCTGGTAGCTTGCTTTTTCACTCTCTCTCTCTGTCTCTCTCTGGTCAAGTTAAAATAAATGAATCAATAAATAAAATTAAAAAAAAAAAAAGGCAATAGGGCATGTGGAATCCAGTGCCCAACCACCACACCACCTGGTCACCCATGAGTCTGTTTTTTAATATTGGAGATCTAAGGGACCAACAGGTAGCATGGTGGTTAAGGCTCTGGATACTCCCACATGGCCGACCGTGGTTCAAGTCCTGGACCTGGTGGCTTGCTTTCTCACTTTCTCCTTCTCTCTCTCTCTCTGTGTCTCTCTGGTCAAATTAAAATAAATGAATAAATAAACAAAGTTAAACAAATAATTTCTTTTTAAAAAATATTGGAGAGCTAAACCTCAATTAACTCCTTTGGTAGGTTATCCATTTTTTTAAAAGAATTATTTTATTTATTATTATTTAATTTGCAATAGGGCACGTGTGTTCACCAGAGACAGAGAGAGAGAAAGGGAGAAAGTAAGCTGCCAGGTCCGAGACTCAGACTGTGGTCAGCCATGTGGGAGTCCAGCGCCTTAACCACCACACTACCTGCTGGCCCCGTCCGATATTTTATTTTATTCCCTATTATGTGAGATTTTTGCACAAAATAAAGTTTCTTTTTATAAAAAAAGAATTATTTTATTTAACTTTACGTATTTATTTTAATTTGACTAGAGAGGGAGAGAGAAAGAGAAAAGTGAGAGAGCAAGCAGCCAGGTCCAGGAATCGAACTGTGGTCGACCATGTGGGAGTCCAGCATCCTTAGCCACCACGCCACCTGCTATCCCCCCCTTTTTAAAAAGAATTATTTTATTTAACTTTATTTATTTTAAACGTTTTAGCATTACTTTATCCATTTGTTCATTTAACTAATGTCTTTTTTTCTAATTTATTCATTCATTTATTTTAATTTGTCTTTTGGGGGGAGGTTTTTGCTATAGGGTGCATGCGTGCGCTCGCCAGAAAGACAGAGAGAGACAGAGAGACAGAAAACGAGAAATCACCTCCCCAGGAGGGATGGCCACGCCGCAATCCCTTCTCCTCCATTCTCTTCTCGGGATCTTGGGCATGCACACACACGCGCCTGGCGTGAGCTTAAGCCACCGGGTCCGGGACTTGAACATGGGAGTTCAGCGACATAGCCATTACTCTTACCTGCTGGCCCCATTCATTTATTTTAATTTGACCAGAGACAGACACATAGAGAAAGAGAGAGAAAGTGAGAAAGTGAAGTACCAGGTCCAGGATTCAAACCATAGTCAGCCATGTGGGAGTGTCTAGCGCCTTAACCACCACGTCACCTGCTGGTCTCCCAACGTCTGCTTTATTGTATACTATTCTGAGTGCTGTAGATATAGTATTGAATAATACCAATCCTCTGACTTTATATTGCTGACATTCAAAAGGAGATAGGCCAAAAAAAAAAGTTAATTTTGTAGTATATCAGATACAATGCTATAGACAAAAATAAAGAAGGGAAGAGGGTGACGATGTGTGCTAGGAGTTAGGGAGTGGGCACAGTCAGAGAACCCTTATTTTAATATGAGACTTAAGCAGAGAGTAAGACATGTAGCTATCTGTGGAAAATGTCCCAGGCAAAGGAGTAGTAACCATAAAGACATCAGACAGGTATGCTAGTAAGAGTGAAGAAAAGCAGAGGGCACGTAGATGATAATAAATGAGTAAATCTTTATTTATTTATTATTGGGACCAGCAGTTGGCATAATGGCTATGTTGCTGGACTCCCATGTAGTCAACTGCGGTTTGAGTCCCGGAAATGGCGGCTTGAAACTCACACCGGGCACGTGTGCATGCATGCCCAATATCCCAAGAGGAGAATGGAGGAGAAGTGATTGCGGCGTGGCCATCCCCAGGAGAGTGATTTCTTGCTTTCTATCTCTCTCTTTCTCTTGTGTGAACACATGTGCCCTGTAGCAAAATCTCTCATATATAATATATATATATATATATATATATATATATATATATATGTATATATGTATATGTATGTGTATATGTATATATATACGTATATATACATATATATATATATACACACACATATATATGTTACACAGAGAGACATACATATACACGTATAGGTTCACTTTTCTTTTTTATTAACTTGTTGTTTTCCCATAAACCACCTCCAGAAACTTACTCCATTCTTCCAACCAGGCCAGTATGCGGGCAAGAGTCTTTTCTCTACTTTCAATAGCTTTGGCATGAGAAGACAATTTCTCAGAAAAACTGGCTCTATGTATTTTATTATATTCTTTAACAGAGATATTTCTTCCAGAGGGTGGGTTAAGGTCAATAGCATAGCGGTTGATTATCCGTTGCACATTGTTCATTATGTAGTTGAGCTGCATATCAATATCCTTTAAGAACAAGAGGAGAAACATATTAATACACTCTCAGTTTGAAAATAAACTTGGGGAGACCAGCAGTTAGCGTAGTGGCTATGTCACTGGACTCTCATGTAGTCGGTCACGGTTCAAGTCCCAGACCTGGTGGCTTAAACTCATGACGGGCATGTGTGCGTGTGTGTCCAAGATCCTGATAGAATGGAGGAGAAGGGATTGTGGCATGGCCATTCCCCCGGGGAGTGATTCTTTTTTTTTTTTTTCAGAGAGGTTTTTGCTATAGGGAGCTTGCGTTCGCCGGACAGACAGAGAGAGACAGAGAGACAGAAAGCGAGAAATCACCCTCCAGGGGGGATGGCCACACCACAATCCCTTCTCCTCCATTCTCCTCTCAGGATCTTGGGCACGCACGCACACGCCCCTGGCGTGAGTTTAAGCCACCAGGTCCGGGACGCGAACCACGGTCGACTACGTGGGAGTCCAGCAACATAGTCATTACACTAGCTGCTGGTCCCACCCCCTGGGGAGTGATTTCTCGCTTTCTATCTCTCTGTTTCTCTCTGTCTCTCTGGCAAGTGCACACACCCTATAGCTAAAACCTTCCCCCCCCCCCCAAAAAAAAAGAAAGAAATAATAAACTTGGGATCGTCAGGTGACATGGTGGGTAAGGTGCTGGATTTCCAGAAGGCTAACTGCAGTTGAGTCTCAGACCTGGAGGCATTTTTCTCTCTCTGGTCAAATTAAAAAATACTAATAGGAAATAAAATAAAATAAATAAATAATTCTAAAAAGAAAATAAACTTTGATCACCTTTCTTTCCCTTCACCTTCTTTTTTTTTTTGTGGGGGGAGAGGTTTTTGCTATAGGGTACATGCACTCACCAGAAAGACAGAGAGAGACAGAGAGACAGAAAGTGAGAAATCACCCCCCAGGGGGTATGCCCAAGCTGCAATCCCTTCTCCATCTCCTTTCAGGGTCTTGGGCATGCACACACACATGTCCAGCGTGAATTTAAGCCACTGCGTTTGGGACTCAAACCGCAGTCAACTACATGGGAGTCCAGCAACATAGCAATTAGCTAACTGCTGGTCCCTCCCTTTGCCTTCTTTGGTCATATTTGTGGAAGCATTTTTGGTCACCACAACGACTGAGAAGGTGAAGTATAGCTATTTAGGAAAGGATGCTACAGCACAATGGACAGTTCACACGGTAAAGAAATATCCCACATCTTGTGCAACCTTCGAATGTCCCATGGAACATTCAATTTGGTAAAAAAAAAATCTAAGTACCCAAGCCAAGAACCAAATTCCAGTTTTGTTCAGACAAGATCTCACTATGTTGTAAGCTTCCCGTCTCAACCTCTTCAGTAGCTGGGACTTAAGGCATGATGCCATGCCCAGTTTTTAGAGTGATCTCCCACATGGCTGACTGTGGTTCGAGTCCTGGACCTAGCGGCTTGCTTTTTTACTTTCCCTCTCTTTCTCTCTCGCTCACTCTGTCCCTCTCTGGTCAAATTAAAATAAATAATTAAGTAAATAAAGTTAAAAAGAAGAAAACACAAATAATGGTGGTATAGTGGTTAAGGTGCTGGACTCCCACCTGGCCAACAATAGTCTGAGTCCCAGACCTGGTGGCTTGAAACTCACATTGGGCGCATTTGTGTTTGAGCCTAAAATCCCAGTAGAGAAGGGATTGTGGCATGGTCATCTCCCTGGGGGATGATTTTTCACTTTCTCTCCATCTTTCTCTGTCTTTCCTATAGCAAAAATCTGTCCAAAAAATAAAACATAAAATAAAGGGCTTGGATCCAGAATATATAAAGAATACCTATAATTCTGGGACCAGCAGTTGGCGTAATGGCTGTCACTGGACTCCCATGTAATCAACTACGGTTCGAGCCCCAGACCTAGAGGCTTAAACTCACGCCGGGTGTGCGTGTTTATGCACGCTCAAGAGGAGAATGGAGGAGAAGGGACTGCAGCATGGGCATCCCCCCTGGGGGGTGATTTCTTGCTTTCTGTCTCTCTGTCTCTCTCTGTCTGTCTGGCGAGTGCACACACCCTATAGCAAAAACCCCTCAAAAAAAGAAAAAAAAAACTATAAATCAATAGTAACCCAGCAGACTAACCAGGCAATTCACTTGAATGGTACTTCAATAAAAAGGATACCTAAGTGATCAATAATTATATGAAAATGTATTCTTTTTATTAGTAATTACTGAATTACAAATCAAAATAATAAAATACCCTTATACAGGGTCAGCAGATGGCATGGTGGTTAGAGTGCTGGACTCCCACATGGCTGACTGTGGTTCAAGTCTCGAACTTATAGCTTGCTTTCTCACTTTCTCTCTCTCTCCTTTCTCTCATGAACGCATGTGCCCTGTAGCACATTTATGTATATATATATATACACACACACACAAACACATACATATATATAATATGTGTATATATGTATATATAGAATATGCATATATTATATTGCATATATAATATGCAATATATGATATATAATATATTATGCAATATATAGTATATTGTATACATTAATTGCATATTATATAATTGCATATATAATATGCAATGTATATTATATATAATTAAATAAATAATCATTTTTCAAAAATTTGTTTTATTTAACTGTATTTTATTTATTCATTTTAATTTGATCAGAGAGTGACAGAGTGAGAGAGAGAGAGAGAGAGAGAGAGAAAGGAAAAGTGAGAAAGCAATCTGCCAGTTCCGGGACTCTAACCAAGGTTGACAATGAGGGAATCCAGTGCCCTTAACCACCATGCCACCTGCTGGCCCCTAATAAATAAATATATCCTTATAGGGACTAGCAAATGGCATAACGGTGGTTACACTGTTGGACTCCCATGTAGTTGACCATGGTTTGAGTCACTGATCTGGCCACTTAAAACTCATACTGGGCATATGTGTGTACATGCCCAAAATCTGGAGAGGCGAATGGAGGAAAAGGGATTGTGGCATATGTGTGTACGTGCCCAAAATCTGGAGAGGAGAATGGAGGAAAAGAGATTGTGGCATGGCCATCCCCCCTGGGGAGTGATTTCTCACTTTCTGTCTTTGTGTCTCTTTCTGTCTCTCTTGTGAGCACATGCACTCTATACCAAAACTCTCTCTCTCTAAAAAAAAGAAAATAAACTCATGCCACATGCATGTGCATGTGTGCCCATAATGCTGAGAGGAAAATGGAGAAGAGATTGTGGCATAACCATCCCCCCACCGGGGGTTATTTCTCACTTTCTGTCTTTGTCTTTCTGTCTTTCCAGTGAGCACACTTGCCCTATAGCAAAAATCTCTCTGATAAAGAAAAAGAAACAAACAGAAGTATCCTCATATATTCATTAGAATGACTAAAAATAAAAGGCTAAAAAGTCAATAATACAGAACAGTGGGGTTTTTATTCTTTTTTAAAAAATTATTTATTTTATTTTATTTATTCATCATTTATTTTAATTTGACCAGAGAGAGAGAGAGGGAAAGTGAGAAAGCAAGCCACTAGGTCCAGTATTCAAACCATGGTTGGCCTTGTGGGAATGTCCAGTGCCTTAACCACCACGCCACCTGCTGGTCCCAGAACAGTAGTATTCTTTTTTTTTTTTTGGAGAGGTTTTTTTTTGCTATAGGGCGCGAGCGCTCGCCAGACAGAGAAAGAGAGTCAGAAAGCGAGAAATCACCCCCCAGGGAGGATGGCCACGCCGCAATCCCTTCTCCTCCATTCTCCTCTTGGGATCTTGGGCACGGACGCACACGCACCCCGCGTGAGTTTTAAGCCACCGGGTCCGGGACGCGAACTGTGGTCCACTATGTGGGAGTCCCGCGACATAGCCCTTACGCTAACTGCTGGTGCCCAGTGATATTCTTATAGACTATTGATGGGAGTCTAATTGGTACAATTACCTTTTCCCTTTAGATTTTTGTCATTGGGCACATGCACTCATCAGAGAGAAAGACAGACAGATACAGAGAGAGGGAAAGTGAGGAATTACCTCTCCACCCCCACAGGGTATAGCCATGTCACAATCCCCTTTTTTTCCATTCTCCTCTCAGGATATTGGACATGCTCGCACAGCCATCTGTCATGAGTTTCAAGCCACTGGGTCTGTGACTCAAAGTGCAATTAGCATGTGGGAGCTCAGTACCTTAACCACTATGCCACCCTCTTGACCACTACAATTACTTTTTATTTTATTTATTTAGGAGAGGTTTTTGCTATAGGGCATGTGTGCTCGCCAGAAAGACAGAGAGAGACAGAGAGACAGAAACGAGAAATCACCCCCCAGGGGGGATGACCACCCTGTAATCCCTTCATCTCCATTCTCCTCTCGAGATCTTGATCTCGTGCTCAGTGTGAGTTTAAGTCACAGGGTCCGGGACTCGAACCACAGTCGACTACATGGGAGTCCAGTGACATAGCCATTACGCCAACTGCTGGTCCCTTTATTTATTTACTTTTTAAAGTTTTTTGTTTTGTTTTGTTTTATTTTTGTTTTTCTTGTAGAGTTTTTGTCACAGAAAATGTCACAGGGAAAATGAGAAATCACCACCTCTTGGGATGTTCACACTACAGTCCCCTTTCCTCTATTCTTCTCTTGGGATTTTGGGCACACACACATACACATGTGCTCTGTGTGTTTTTCAGGCCACTGAGTTCAGGATTTAAATCACGGAGGCAGCCATGTGGGATCCAGTGTCTTAACCACCACACCACCTGCTGGCCCCTATTTTATTTATTTTTTCATTGCCAGAGATCTTGTGCATTTGCCAGAGAGAAAAGAGGGGCTCAGCCCCCAACAGAGCATGGTCACACCTCAATTCCTTTTCCATTTCTCTATCCTGTCACGATTTGGGGGCATGCATGCACATGTACCTCGCATGTTTTTCAAGCTGCCGGGACTGGGATTTGGCTCCCTTAACCACTAGGCTATGAGGCAGCCTCAAGAATTCTAAAACTATAATAATCAAGACAGCATGGTGTTGATGTAATGAAGAACATATATACCAATAAAACAGAATAAGATCTAGAAAAAGACCTATATGTATGTAGACCCACATATATATGGTCAATTTTTTTTCTCCATTGCCAGAGAACATGCGTATTCACCAGAAAGAAAGAGAGAGAGAGCACCCTCTAGTGGGGAACAGGTATGCTGCAATTTCCCCTCTTACATCCCTCCGTCCTGTCAGGACTCTCTGGGCATGCATGCACATGCGCCTAGAGTGTCCCTCAAGGATTGAACCATGGTCAGTCATGTGGGATCCAGCTTCCTCCACAGAGCACTTAGCCACTGAGCCATGAGGCCTGTCACTAGTGGTTAACTGATTTTTGACAGAGGTACAAATATAATTTGGTAAAGAAATATAATCTTTTCAACAAGTTATGTAAGAATGATTTAATATTTATAAATCAAATGTAAAAAAAGAACTTCCAGGGGCCAGCAGGTGTCATGGTGGTTAGGGCACTTGACTTCCACATGGACAACTGTGGTTCGAGCCTAGGATCCAGTGATTTGAGAATGATGCCAGGTGCATGCTCAAAATTCAGAGAGGAGAATGAAGGAGACAGAATTGAGGCATGATGCTTCCCTCCCCCCCAGGGAGGGTGATTTCTCACTTTCCTCTCTCTGTCTGTCAAGGACACACAATTTACAGCAAAAACCTTAAAAATAAAGAAGAACTTTTATTCATATCTTGTGCAATATATTAAAAATTAAGTCAAATGGTCATAGACCTATATATAAAACCTAACACTATAAAGCTTCTAGAAGAAAACATAGAGAAAATATTGATAATCTTGGGTTAGGTAAAGATTTCTAAGATATGACAAGAGAAACACAACCTGTCAAAGAACAAATTGATAAATTGGGGAACCCGCGGATGGCATAATGGTTACATCACCGAACTCCTATGTAGTCAACCGCAGTTTGAGTCCTGGATCCTGCAGCTTAAAACTTGTGCAGAGGGACCAGCAGTTAGCATAATGGCTATGTCGCTGGACTCCCATGTAGTTGACCGCGGTTCGAGTCCCAGATCCGGTGGCTTAAACTCACGCCGGGCGCATGTGCGTGCGTGCCCAATATCCCGAGAGGAGAATGGAGGAGAAGGGATTGTGGTATGGCCATCCCCCCTCGGGGGTGATTTCTCGTTTTCTGTCTCTCTGTTTCTCTCTGTCTTTCTGGCAAGTGCACGTGCCTTATAGGAAAAAACTTTTACAAAAAAAAAAAAAAAAAACTTCATGCAGGGGGACCAGTAGGTGGCACGATTGAGAGCACTGAACTTCCACAAGGCCAACTATGGTTCAAATCCCAGACCTAGTGGCTTTCTTTCTCTGTCTTTTTCGCTTTCTGTCTCTCTGGTGAGCCCACATGCCCTACAGCAAAAATCTCTCTCATAAAAAAAAAAAAATTGATAAATTGGATTTCACAAACATTTCAGACTTCTGCTCTTTGAATACTGTTCAGTTGTGGCAAATGGTGTAGTGGTTAAGGGCACTGGACTCCACATGGCTGACCACAGTTCGAGTCCCGGACCTGGCGGCTTGCTTTCTCACTTTTTCTCTCTCTTTCCCACACATTCTGTCCCTCTCTGGTCAAATCAAAATAAATAGATTAAAATAAATAATAAAAAAGTTAAATAAAGTAATTCTTTAAAAGAGAAAAAAAGGGGGAACCAGGTTAGAGTAATGGCTATGTCGCTGGATTCCCACGTAGTCGACCGCGGTACCCGGTGGCTTACAACTCACGCCGGGCGCGTGTGCGTGCGTGCCCAAGATAGAGGAGAATGGAGGAGAAGGGATTGCGGCGTGACCATGGGGGGTGATTTCTCGCTTTCTGTCTCTATGTCTCTCTCTGTCTGTCTGGCGAGTGCACGCGCCCTATAGCGAAAAACCTCTCCAAAAAAAAAAAAAAAAAAAAAGGACCAGCAGTGCGTAATGGCTATATCACTGGACTCTTGTGTAGTCGACTGTGGTTCACGTCCCAGACCTGGTGGCTTAAAACTCATGCCGGGCGCATGTGCATGCGTGCCCAAGATCCCGAGAGGAGAATGGAGGAGAAGGCATTGCGGCGTGGCCATCCCCCTTCAGGGGTGATTTCTTGCTTTTGTCTCTCTGTCTCTGTCTGTCTGGCGAGCACATGCGCCTTATAGCAAAAACCTCTTCAAAAAAAAAAAAAAGAAAAGAAAAAAATACTATTCTGTAAATAATAAGTCAAGCCACAGACTGGGAGCAAATATTCATAAATCATACTGCTGGTGGAAATGCAAATTGGTGCATCTTTTCTGGAAGGAAATGTGTTAGTACTTAATGGAACTATATACATGCACATGTAGTTCAACCCAGCAATCTCACTTCTAGGAATCTACCTTGAAGGTCTACCTTCATGCTTATTAAAATACATATGCACAAAGGTTATTCATTGCAGCATTGCTTGTAATGGTAAAGTGATATTGGAAACAACCTACACGCCCATACACATGAGAGTGGTTGAAGTAACTGCAATATATCTACAGAATGGATAAGTGTATAGCTATAGAAAAGAATGAAAATTATTTCTATGACTGCTGTGAAATGCTCTTCAGGACATACATTTCAGTAAAAAGAGTAAAATGCGAAAGATTTTATTGTGTGCTACTTTTCATGTAAAAAAGGAGATATAAGAACTGTACAAACTACTCATTTGTGCACAACAAATATAAAAAAGACACTCTAGAAGCTAGAGAAACTGGTTCCATAGAGTATATGTGGGAAAAGGACAGAAAGAAAGGAAGAATGAGAATGGGTAGCAGAGCTAAGATAGGAGTGACATTTTCAGTGTATATTTTTAAAAATTATTTAATTATATTACTATTATATTATTTAATTTGCTATAGGACATATGGGTTCACAAGAGAGAGACAGAGAGAGAGAAAGTGAAAAGCAAGCCACCAGATCCAGGACTTGAACTTGTGGTCAATCATTTGGGAGTCCAGCACCTAAACCACCATGCCACCTGCTAGCCCCCTGGGGTGTGTATTTTTTTGTGTAGCTCTGACTTTGATCACCATACTAATGTGTCACATTTGTCTACTCAGTAAATAAATAAATTGTTAAACCAGAATTTAGGATAAACCAAAATAGGATACAAATACTAACAATTGAACCTAATTGTATACAAATGAATAACATACCACACTGAGAAGAACAGAAATAACTAGCAACCTTGGAAAACAGTATTTTAGTAGACAGTGAAAGATTAAATTCAAAACAGTGGTGTATAAATGCTGTTTACATCAGCAAACATGGTATTTATAAGGTACGGATTAGTAATTCTGAAACCATTTTAGGTGTATACTGGAAATAAATAAATATATTGCATATAATAAGAACTAGGTGGGCCAGAAGGTGGCATAGTGGTTAAGGTGCTAGACTCTCTCATGGTTGACCATGGAGCTAGTCGGGCCTTGGCAGCTTGAAAATCACCCCAGGCACATGTACACACGTGGCCAAAATTTCAGGAGAAGAATGGTGGAGAAGGGGTTATGGCTTAGTCATCCACCCTGGGGGTGATGTCCCACTTTCCCTCTCACTGTCTCTTTATGGTAAGTTCATGGATCCAATGACAAAAACTTCAAAAACAAAAACAAAAACAAAGCTAAGTTTCTTAATGATACAAAGTAGTATTTTAAAATATATTCAGATAGGGGCCAGCAGGTGGCGTGGTAGTTAAGGTGCTTGACTCGCACATGGCCCACCATGGCTCAAGTCTTGGACTTACGGCTTGAAAATCATGACAGGCATGTGTGCTTGTATGTTCAAATCACAAGAGGAGAATGGATTGTGGCATGGCCATCCCCTCGTGGGGTATTTTCTCATTTGACCTCTCTCTCTTTCTGGGTCTCTATTTGGCAAGCACATGTGCTCTATTGCAAATTTAAAAAAAAAAAAAGAAAATAGAGTACCATTTTAAAAATATACATGGGGCCAACTGGTGGTGAGGAGGTTAATGTGCTGGATCCCAGATGGCTGGCAGCACAGTTCCAGTCCTGGACCTGTGGCTTAAAAATCACACTGGCAGCAGGGACTAGCAGGTAGTGTGGTGGTTAAGGTAGTAGACACTCCCACATGAGTGACTAGGCTTCGTTCGAGTCCTGGACCTGGTGGCTTGCTTTCTCACTTTCCTTCTCTCACTCTCTCTTTGTCTCTCTCTGGTCAAATTAAAATAAGTGAATGAATAAGTAAAATTAAATAAATAATTCTTGTTTTAAATCTTTTTAATAATTCATTTTTCCTCCATTCTCCTCTCGGGAAACACACATTTTTATTTAACTTTTTATTTATTTATTTATTTGGAGAGATTTTCGCTATAAGGCGCGTGCGCTCACCAGACAGAAAGAGACAGAGACAGAAAGCGAGAAATCACCCCCTAGGGGGGATGGCCACGCTGCAATCCCTTCTCCTCCATTCTCCTCTCGGGATCTTGGGCACGCATGCACACGCGCCTGGTGTGAGTTTAAGTCACCGGGTCCAGGACTCGAACCATGGTTGACTACGTGGGAGTCCAGCGACATAGCCATTATGCTAACTGCTGGTCCCTTAACTTTATTTATTTATTCATTTATTTTAAAATGACCAGAGAGGGACAGAGCAAGAGACAGACAGAGATAGAGAGAGAGAGAGAGAGAGAGAGAGAGCAAGCCACCAGGTCCAGGACTTGAACTATGATCGGCCATGTGGGAGTCCAGCTTCTTAGCCACCATGCCACCTGCTGGCCCCAATAATTCTTTTTTAAAAAATCACACTTGGCGGGATGAACGGATGGTGGAATGGTTATGCTGCTGGACTCCCACATGGTCAACCACAGTTCAAGTCCCAGACCTGGTGACATAAAATTCATGCCGTGGGACCAGTGGGTGGCGTGGTAGTTAAGGCGCTGGATACTCCCACATGGCCGGCCATGGTTCGAGTCCTGACCTGGTGGCTTGCGTTCTCACTTTCCCTCTCTTTCTCTGTGCCTCTCTCTGGTCAAATTAAAATAAATGAATGAATAAATAAAATTTTAAAAAAAACTTCTCTTATAAAAAAAAAAAATCATGCCATGAGTATGTCATGCGTGCCCCAAATCCCGAGAGGAGACAAGAGACAGTAGAGAAGGAATTGTAGTCGTAGTCATCCTCCCTGAAGGGTGATTTCTCATTTTCTGTCTCCCTGGCAAGCACACATGCCCTATAGCAAAAATCTCTCAAAAAAATTAATAAGAATCTCACTGGGTGGGGAACAGCAGGTGGTGTGGTGGTTAAGGTGCTGGATTCCCACATAGTCAACTATGCTTTGAGTTCTGGACCAGGCTGCTTGAAACACATTGGGCCTGTGTGCTTGCATGCCCAAAACCCCGAGAGGAGAATGGAGAACAAGGGATTGTGGCATGGCCATCCTCCCTGGGGGGTAATTTCTTGCTTTTTCTCTCTCTGAGAGTACATGCTTCCCTATAGCAAAAATCTCTCTTAAACACACACACACACACTAGTTGGGCCAGTAAGTGACATTGTGGTTAAGGCACTGGACTCCCACATAGGTGACTACAGTTCGAATCGAGTCCTAGACCTGGTGGCTTGTTTTATCACTTTCTCTCTCTCTCATAAGTGTGCCTATTCTATAGAAAATTAAATAATAGGGGACCGGCAGTTAGCACAATGGCTATGTCGCTGGACTCCCATATAGTTGACTGCGATTCGAATCCTGGGCCTGGTGGCTTAAAACTCATGCCAGGCGTGTGTGCATGTGTGCCCGAGATCCCCTGAGGAGAATAGAGGAGAAGGGATTGCAGCGTGGCCATCCTCCTGGGGGGTGATTTCTCGCTTTCTGTCTCTCTGTCTGTCTGGCACACGCCCTATAGCAAAAACCTCTCCAAAAAGAAAAGAAAAAAAAAAAGAAGAAGAAAGAAAATTAAATAATAATAAATAAAGTTAAATAATTCTTAAAAAAAAAAATCACACTCAGAGCCAGTAGGTGGCATAGTGGTTAAGATGCTGGACTCCCACAAAGCCAACTGCAGTTAGAGTCCCAGACCTGGTGGCTTGCTTTCGCACTTTCCCTCTCTCTCTCTAATGAATGCACGTGCCCTATAGCAAATTTAAAATAATAATAATAATAATAATAATAAATAAAAATAAATAAATAATTCCTTTTTTAAGAATTATTTTTTTAACTTTATGTATTTTGCTTATTAATTCTTAAAATTTGACCAGAGAGAGACAGAATCAGAGAGAGAGAGGGAAAGTAAGAAAGCAAGCCACCAGGTGCAGGACTCAAACCACGGTTGACTATGTGGGAATCCAGTGCCCTCAACCACCATGCCACTTGCTGGCCCTAAATAAATAATTATTTTTAAAAAATCACATTGGGTATATATGCACAGGCACCCAAAATCCAGAAGAGACTGGAAGAGAAGGGATTATAGCCATCCCCCTGGGTGGTGATTTCTCATTTTCTTTCTTTTACTCAGGTGAGTGTACATGCCCTATATTAAACTAATAAAATTAATAGAGATGTATATACAACTACTAAAGAAACTTAATGATGGAAGACTAAATGTTTTACTCATCAGATAAAAGAACAAAGCAGAGACCAACAGTTAGCGTAATGGCTGTGTCGCTGAACTCCCATGTAGTTGACCACGGTTCAAGTCCTGGACCCAGTGGCTTAAACTCACACCGGGTGCGTGTGCGTGCATGCCCGAGATCCTGAGAGGAGAATGGAGGAGAAGGGGTTGTGGCGTGGCCATCCTCGGAGGGGGAGGGTGATTTCTCACTTTCTGTCTCTCTGTCTCTGTCTCTCTGGCGAGCGCATGCACCCTATAGCAAAAATCTCTCCAAAAATAAAAGAACAAAGCTGGGACCAGCAGTTAGACTAATGGCTATGTTGCTGGACTCCCATGTAGTCGACCGCGGTTCGAGTCCCAGACCCGGTGGCTTAAACTCACGCCAGGCGTGTGTGCGTGCATGCCCAAGATCCCAGGAGGAGAATGGAGGAGAAGGGATTGCGGCATGGCCATCTCCCCTGGGGGGGTGATTTCTCACTTTCTGTCTCTCTGTCTGTCTGGTAAATGCACGTGCCCTGTAGCAAGAAACCTCTCCAAAAATAAAAAAGAACAAAGCAAAAATGTTTTATCACTTTTATTCATTTTATATTGGTGTTCTTAAACCACTCAACAAATCAGGAAATAATTTTTTTTTAATAGAGATTTTTGCTATAGGGTACATGCCCTTGCTGGAGAGACAGAATGCAAGAAATCACTCTCCCCCTGGGCTGATGGTCATACTGCAATCCCTTCTCCTTCATTTTCCTCGCAGGATTTTGGGCATGCACGCACACATGCCTGGTATGAGTTTCAAGTCACTGGGTCTGGGACTCGAACCCCGGTCAGCCATGTGGGAGTCCTGGTCCAAATCAGGAAATAATATCAAAATGCAAAAGGAGGAAACATGAAAGATGTGAAAGGAGGAAATAAAATTGCCATTATTAGCATACGACAAAACCACATATGTAGAAAATTTCAAAGGATCTACATTAAAAAAAATAAAAAGAGGGACCAGCAGTTGGCGTAATGGCTATGTTGCTGGACTCCCATGTAGCTGACCACGGTTCGAGTCTTGGACCCAGTGGCTTAAACTCACGCCAGGAGTGTGTGCATGCATGCCCAAGATCTCGAAAGGAAAATGGAGGAGAAGGGATTGTGGCGTGGCCATCCCCCTGGGGGGTTGATCTCTTGCTTTCTCTCCGTCTCTCTGTCTCTCTGTCTCTCTCTGTCTGTCTGGCGAGCGCACGCGCCCTATAGCAAAAACCTCTCCCCCCCAAAAAAATTAAAAAATTAAAAAATAAAAAGAAAGATATGAGGACTAGTAACTGGATTTCTCATACAAGATCAGTATGTGGGCCTGGCTTCATGAGGTAGCTCAATCACGCATGGCCAGCTGCACAGTTCAGTTCCTAGACCCAGCAGCTTAAGAAATACACAGGACTTGGTTGGCAGGTGGCATGGTGGTTGAGGGTGCTGAACTCCCACGTGGCTGACCACGGTTTGAGTCCTGGACCTGCAGGCTTGCTTTCTCATTTTCTCTCTCTCTTTCTCTCACACACTCTGTCCCTCTCTGATCAAATTTAAAAAAAGAAAGAATAAAAAAAAAGAGATACACAGGACATGTATTCATACCTGCCCAAAATCCCTTAAAGGGAGGGAAAAATGGAAGAGAAGGGGATCATTCCCTACAGGGGTGTTTTCTCCTCTCTCTCTCTAGCTCTGTCTCTCTGTCTCTCCCTGGAAAGTGCTCAAACCCTCCAGCACACACACAAAAAGGAAGCATATGTCCATATAATGACTTGTACAGCTGTATATATATTTTTTTAATGTATAATCGGCGTTTTATTTTTTTCCACCCAGAGGACAGACAGTTCTTCAGTCCTTAAAGACTCGGCTCCTTACATGGGCTTTGGTGGAGGGTGAGGGGCAGCACCCGCAGATCTAAATCGGGGTGGGGGTGTTCAGTCCTTGCAAGCCTCACAAGATCGGTTCCTGACTACCTTGCTATGAATGGCACAGCTCACACAGTAATGTAGCTTCACATACAGCTTGGGGAACACATAGGCATTGAAGATGCTTCGGAAATGTCCCTGACAGCTGCGGCCTCTAGTATGTTTCGGATGACGAACTTCTTAATAGCCTTGCCCTTGGGCACGCATCGGGCACAGTTCGTGCAGCGAATGGGCTGCACATGGCCACCGCCCTTTTTGGCATGGCTGTTGTTCCTTCTTTTCTTCGTCATCTCGGAAGTGAGGCTGCGAGAGAGCTGTACAGCTGTATTTGTAATAACCCAAAACCAGAAACAGCCCAAATGCCTTGTCATGTAAAAGTACTAGCAATAAAAAGGAATCATCATTAATACAAGAATGTGGAAGAAATCTCAAGATAAGTATTCTAAGTGAAAGAAGTCAGATAGAAGAAAGAAGATACTGTATCATTCCCTTTACATAAAATTCTAAAAAATACAAATTAAATTGTAGAAAGCATATTTTTAGTTAACTGATGACTCGAACTGGAGGTAGGGATAGGACTGTGGGAGAGATTATAAAAGGCAAGAAGAGGGGCCAACAGATGGCATATTAGCTCAGGTACTAGACTCCCATGTGGCTGACCATGGTTCAAGTCCCAGACTCGGCAACTGGAAACTCACACCGGGCCTGTGTATGTGTGTACCCCAAATCTCGAGAGGAGAATAGAGGAGAAGGGATTACAGTGTGGCTATCCCCCTGAGGGGTGATTTCTCACTTTCTGGCTCTCTGTCTGGCAAGCACATGCATTCTATAGCAAAAAATTCCCTCTCTTGAAAAAAAAAGGACAGGATGACACATTTGAGGGTGAAGAGTTAATTTGTTATGTTGATTGTGGTGAACTTTTATTATACTGCTTTCCTACTTTCCCTCTCTCTCTGACTGTCTCTGGTTAAATTAAAATGAATGAATGAATGAATGAATGATTCTTAAAAGAAAAAAATAACAATTTTATCTGGTCTCGAACCACACTTGAAAATATGGGAATCCAGGGACCAACAGTTAGCGTAATGGCTATGTCACTGGACTCTCACATAGTCGACTGCAGTTCGCATCCCGGACCCGGTGGCTTAAAACTCACGCTGGGTGCGTGTGCGTGCGTGCCCAAGATCCCGAGAGGAAAATGGAGGAGAAGGAATTGCAGCGTGGCCATCCCCCCTGGGGGGTGATTTCTCGCTTTCTATCTCTCTGCCTCTCTCTGTCTTTCTGGCGAGCGCACACGCCCTATAGCAAAAACCTCTCAAAAAAAAAAAAAAAAAAAAACTGTAAAAAAAAAAAAGAAAATATGGGAATCCAGAGCCTTAACTATCATGCCACCTGCTGGCCCCTAGAGTGGTTTTCAAGATGCTGAGTCTGAAACACCAATAGCAAAGTCAGTCACGTGAAATTTAGCACCTTAACCGCCACACCACCTGGCTGGCTCTTAGAATTTGTTTCTTAAATGGCTTGAATAATTCTGATATGACGAGATTAATATCTTTTTCTTAGGGACCAGCTGTTAGTGTAATGGCTATGTCGCTGAACTCCCATGTTGTCGACACCGGTTCAAGTCCCAGACCCGGTGGCTTAAACTCAAGCTGGGCGCACGTGTGTGTGTGCCCAAGATCCTGAGAGGATAATGGAGGAGAAGGGATTGCGGAGTGGCCATCCACCTGGGGGGTGATTTCTCGCTTTCTGTCTCTCTATCTCTCTCTGTCTTTCTGGCAAGTGCACATGCCCTATAGCAAAAACCTCTCCCCCCACAAAAAAAATCTTTTTTTAAAGAATTATCTTACTTTTTTTTTTAAAAAAAAAATTTGATCAGAGATAGAGAGAGTGAGAAAGAGAGGGAAGGTAAGAAAGCAAACCACCAGGCCCAGGACTTGAACTGTGGTCAGTCATGTGGGAGTTCAATGCCTCAACCACCACACCACCTGCCAGCCCAAAGAATAAAATCTTCTTTTATTTAAGAGGTTTTTGCCTTTGGGCGCATGCGCTTGAGGGAGAGAGACAGAGATGGTGAGAGGGAGAGTGAAAAATGATCCCCTGACGGGTTGGCCACACCACAATCCCTTCTCCATTCTCCTCCAGGGATCTTGGGCATGCATACACGTGAGGGGCATGATTTTGAAGCAACTAAGTCCAGGACTTGAACCGTCATCGGCCATGTGCGAATCCAGCAACATACTGCTACACCGTCTGCTGGCCCCCAAGATTAATATCTTTTTATCCAAAGTCAGAGTCAAAGTCAAGTAAAATTAAAAAAAAAAAAAGTGCCTAGTCATGGAAAGTTACAAAAAAAGTTACAGTCTGTAAACTTCTGATTCACCACCTACCTCTCTGGCTCGATAGAGCTGTGCTTCAGTAATCCTAGAGAGGATGTCTTGTACTGAGAACGGGATCTCAAGCTCAGGGATCTCTGGAATAAGAATGGTATTTTCAGACTTTCTTTTCATCATGATGGAATCCTTAGCTTCGTTTTCTGATTCAGAGTCACTGTCTATTTCATACATTTTGGCAAACTTTTTTGAAAATTTGGGTGATTTTCTTTTATTTCTTCTTTTTCACAGAATATAGGCAAATGTGAACAACGGGTCCAGTAGGAAGGCAGAAAAGTCTTTCCTACTCCCAGAGGTTTTGGCTTAGCCTGCTACAGATTGGTTGCTAACTACGGTATTCCAGTCCCGATGATGTCACAATACACCCATATGACATTGTCATTGGCTCAAACATTTAAAGAGTGCTTACAATATGCAGATAACTAGGCATTCTATATGCTGTGATGGTAGAAGGGTGAAGGGGGGAAGGATGGTAGGAAAGCATAGACAACAGGAATGCTTAAAAGAAATAGAAGATAGAGCCCTGCTTAAATGAGTTTAAAATCTAGGAGTTAAAATTCAAGAGCCAGTGTATCAAATGGAACTTGGGATCTTCTTGGTTCCTGGGATTTCGCTTAAGTATTTTAAGGCCTATAATGGAATAAGTGTGTTAAAACTTCCTTAGCTGCCCTCTTAACTTATCCTAGACAAGTTATCCTAACTTATTCCTAGTAACTTGGAAGATAATACTTGAATAAAGATCATCCTTTTTGTATTAATTACTTATTTTTTCAAGGGTCCTCACCGAAGATGGCTCTGAAGTTCCATAGTTAGCTCAAGAAATTGAAGGTGCCACTTACTAAAAGAAAAGAGGAGAGCAGCTCCTGTGATTGCAGAGAAGGGAAAGGACTTAGGAGACTGGCATAAAGGACAGGGTTGTTTGTCGGCTATTCAACTTAATTTTTTAAAAGTTAATTTAATTTTTAAAAAGTACAGAAAGTAATATAATAGTTATGTGGTCATCACCTAGAATGAACAAATATGAACACATTTGCTTCAGATTCTTTTGAGATTTTTGCTATAGAGCATGTGTGGTCACCAGAGAGACAGAAAGCAAGAAATCACCCCCTGGGGGGATGGCCACACCTCAAGCCTATTCCTCCATTTCTTCTTGGGATTTTGGGTATGCACTCACATGAGCCCTCCGTGAGTTTCAAGCCTCCGGGTCTGGGACTCAATCATGGTCAGTTATGTGGGTGTCCAGCAACATAACCATTACACCATCTGCTGGTCCCATCTTCAGATCTTTTTAAATAAAAGAAAGCTTTAGAGATAAAGATGAAGTTCACTTTGTCCTCCCCAGATCCCTTCGTTCCCTTGTCTCACTTCAGAGGCAATGACAATTATGAATTTTATATATTTGTGTCTACTCTATAGTATATAATAGTTCTGCAGCGGGTGTATGTATTCCTAAACTGCATGGTATTATTTATTTTTAATTTTTTAAAAAATTATTTATTTTAATTTTATTTATTCCTTCACTTATTTTACTTTGACCAGAGAAAGAGACACAGAGAAAGAGGAAAAGTGAGAAAGGAACTACCAGGTCCGGGACTCGAACCATGGTTGGCCATGTTGGAGTGTCCAGTGCCTTAACCACCACGCTACCTGCTGGTCCCATGCATGGTATTATTTTTATCGATTTTACATTTTATACAAATTGTGGATGTATAACTTATTATGTATAACTTATTAATTTCTCTACAGGATCTTTCTATGTGGAGTCCCTCGTAAGGTTGCAAAATTTAAAAACTACGTGTTTCAGTCCTTTAGTAACAGAGACGCTGGGATCGTAAAGTAATCTTTTAATGATATTAATCTTTAAAGTATGAGCCAGCAGGTGATGTGGTTAAGGCAATGTATCCCTCCTGACCAACTGTGTGATTTGACTGTGTGTGTGACTGTGTGGGGGGTGATTTTTCATTCTTTCTCTCTTGCATTTTCTCTCTCTCTGCTGAGTGCACCACCCCTATAACAAAGACTAAAATCTTGATAAATAAATAAAAAGCTACCAATCAGTATACAATAGATAGGAGATTAAACATTTTCCCTTCTTTTTAAGACTGAATTGTCCAAGTTACTCATTCCTCTGTTTTCAACTTATTTTGTGAACTTTCTATTACAGCATTATCTCATTGAAGTGTAACCATGTATTATTTCTCTCTCTCCACTTGTTGGTGAATTTCTCAATACCAGATGTTGTACTTTATTTTTGTTTTTCTCACATTTGGCATGTTCTTCGTCAGTTCTTCTGCAGAAACTACCTAATATTTAGAGATTCACTAGAGTTTCATATTTCTCTCCTTAAGAAAATTTTTCTAAGCCCTAAATACTTTGTCAGACCAACCCCTTCCCAACCCCCTACAGGTAGAAAACATTTCTCTCTCCTTCCTATAAATCAAATTCAGTCTATTCACTCAAAGAGGTTTGTAATATTTTTTGAAAGGACTACCATTTAGGAAAATCATTTATTTCTATAAATGTGAGGTCTGATTAAAATACCCATGATAGGCCAGCCGGTGGCTTGATGGTTAAGGCAGCTGGATCCCACATGGCCAACTAAGTGGTTTGAGTCCTGGACCTAGTGGCTTGAGAATCATGCTGGTGTTTGGGTGTGCATGCCCAAAATCCCAAAAGGAGGGGAAGATGGAGAAGGGATGGTGGCATGACCAACTCCAATGGAGGGGCGCTTTCCCATTTTACCTCTCTTGTTTTCTCTTTAGCGAGTGCATGCACCCTATAGAAAATTTTTAACAGAAAGAATTATTATCCAGTATTTCTTAGCACTACCAATTAATCTATTCAAGTACATTGTTGATAAGAGTAGATTGTGTGATCCTTAAATAACTTTCATTTCTCTTGTACTGCTAACCCCAGTAGGCATTCACAAAGGAGCCTTAATTCTTGTCAACTAATTTTGCATTATTGCTCTCTGCTTCTCTTGCTTATATTTTTCATACAGCATGGAATTCATTAGCAACTGAAAATGAAGGCTATTACGGCAAAATTTTAAATCCTTCTCCTTCCTTTAAACTTGGCGAGCATTCGAGATACTACTATGCAGCTACCAATATCCTAAACTGAGAGGAATATATGATAGGGTTCCTGTGAAGAAACTAAGAAAAGAAAAAAGAAAATACTTCAGGATAGATTATGATAACCAAGTGCTAACAAGGGACATGAGGAAGAGATCTGTGGGAGCAGAGTCTTTGGGAAAACCCTATGGAGAGAGGTTGATTGACAAATGAAGGCATTCCAGAAAGGGAAAAGGACTTGAGCCATGGCTTTGGAGGTGAGTGCTAATGAGTTTGTATTATAGGGGAAAATTGAAGAGATTGGTTTAATCATTGAGATGAAGAGGAGTTTACTGGAGATCAGATTAGGGAGGGTCTGGGCTATGAATATCAATAGTTTGATAGTGGAATGAATTTGGTATCTAAATGAGAAATGTAGAGGTTTGTTTTAAATAGAGATTGGACAAGCAGATGATGTAGTTTATGTTGCTGGACTCCAACATGTTCCACCACAGTTTGAATCTGGGACCCACTGGCTTCAAAATGATGCTGGGAGCATGTGCGTGTGAGCCCATGATCCCAGGAGAAGAACGGAGGAGAAGGGGTTGTGGTGTAGTCATCCTCTTTTAGGGACTTAAAAAAAGTAAAAAAGGGAGATTACATGGGATCAGAATGAGAATGGCTTGAAATCAACTGTGGTTTGCTGAAAATAAAATAATTGCATTAGGAAGAATTTTAAAATAATAGAATGGATAAAAAAATTTCCTTGGACAAGATTAAGACATTATTATTTCGGGGCCAGCAGTGTCATAGTGGTTAAGACACTGGACTCCCACAGTTGACCGTGGTTCAAGTCCCAGACCCGGCTGCTTGAAATTTATGCCTGGTGCATGTGTATGCCCAAATTTCTGAATAGAAAATGTAGGAGAAGGGATTGTGGTATGGCTAAACCCCTTGGGGGTGATTTCTCACTCACCGTCTCTTTGGCAAGTGCATGCACCCTCCAGAAAAAGCTCTCAAAAAAAAAAAAAAAAAAAAAGACCTATTTCCATGAGGGACTGAGCTAGGATATCAAAGTAGGACTGGTAAGGGAGGGATAAGTCCTACTGTGTATTGTTGAAGCTATTAAGGAATTTGGATATTTGACCAAAAAATAAAAGTAACTTTTAAAACTAATTTTGTGGGACCAGCAGTTAGCGTAATGGCTATGTTGCTGAACTCCCATGTAGTTGACCATGGTTCGAGTCCCGGACTCAGTGGCTTAAACTCACGCCAGGTGCGTGTGCATGCGTGCCTAAGATCCCGAGAGGAGAAAGGAGGAGAAGGGATTGCGGTATGGCCATCCCCCCGGGGAGTGATTTCTCGCTTTCTGTCTCTCTGTCTCTCTGGCGAGCGCACACGCCCTATAGCAAAAACCTCTCCAAAAAAAAAAAAAAAAAAAACACCTAATTTTGTTTATTGTCTCTCATTTGTCTCAATGACAGAACATCAATGAAGAGGCTATCCAGACTATTTTTTAAAAAAGAATTATTTATTATTTAATCCCATCTGTTTTTATTATTATTTTTTAATTTGACCAGAAAGAGAGAGAAAGGGAGAGAGGGAAAGGGAAAGTGAGAAAGCAAGCCACCAGGTCCAGGACTCAAACCATGGTCGGCCACATGGGAATCCAGCACCTCTATCCACCATGACACTTGTTGGCCCGCATATTATTATTAACTAGCTTTATGTCAAGTGGAGATATAGATACCTGATTCAAGCAAGCTTAGGACAAAAAAAAAAAAAAAAAATTAAATTTTATTCTATTTAGGGGCTGGCAGGTGGCATGGTGATTACGGGCCCTGGACTCCCACATGGCTGACTGCGGTTTGGGTCTTGGACCTGGTGACTTGCTCTCTAACTTTCTCTCCCTCTTTCACTCTCTCCCTTTCTGGTCAAATCAAAATAAATAAATAAAAAGTTAACTAAAATTATTCTTTTTTTTGAAAAAGAATAATTTTAGTTAACTTTATTTTAATTTGCCCAGAGAGGGAGAGAGAAAGAGAAAGAGAACATGAGAAAGCAAGCTACGAGGTCTGGTACTTGAGCCCGTGGTGGGCCATGTGGGAGTCCAGTGCCTATAACCACCATGCCACCTGCTGGATGGGGGGGGGGGGGGGGGCGACCGGGGCGTAAATTTTTTTAAAGGCCTGTCTAAGGGAAACTTAGAGGCCTCCTTCAACTGTAAAAAAATGAGGATGATGGGACCAGCAGTTAGCGTAATGGCTATGTCGCTGGAATCCCATGTAGTCAACCGCGGTTCACCTCCCGGACCCGGTGGCTTAAAACTCACAAAACTCACGCCGGGCGCGTGTGCGTGCATGCCCAAGATCCCGAGAGGAGAATGGAGGAGAAGGGATTGCGGCGCGGCCATCTCCCCTAGGGGGTGATTTCTTGCTTTCTGTCTCTCTGTCTGTCTCTGTCTGGCGAGCGCACGCGCCCTATAGCAAAAACCTCTCCAAAAAAAAAAAAAAAAAGAGGATGATAATAATGGAATTTATAGCATAACCGATTGTTTTTAATATTAATCACATTAGGGGCCAGCAGGTGGCGTGGTGGTTATGGCACTGGACTGTCACATGGCCCACTAGGGTTTGAGTACCAGATTTGGTGACTTGCTTTCTCACTTTCTTTCTCTCTGTGGTGAGCATACGTGCCCTATAGCAAATTTAAAATATAATAATAAATACAATTGGATAAAAAAGATTCATCACATTGGTATAGAGCTAAGCACAGAGTAAACATTTAAGATACAGGAGCGGCTACTTTATTACTACTGT
Source organism: Tupaia tana (assembly GCA_026018925.1). Classification (NCBI taxonomy): domain Eukaryota; kingdom Metazoa; phylum Chordata; class Mammalia; order Scandentia; family Tupaiidae; genus Tupaia; species Tupaia tana. The sequence goes on from JAKSZU010000006.1 coordinate 154,361,240, forward strand.
ACTTTTTTTCCTTCTCTATTTTCTGCGAGCCACCTCGTTTTCTGAAGGTTTGGGCGTTGCAGTACATTTCTTAAAAGACCGGATTTTTATCAGATCTCGATTTTGAACTATGAAAACTGAGGCATTATTAGGGATGCGGTAGCTGTTTGGCAAGTGACGACAGCGTCGGTAAATTTTACACACCCCCGGGTCATAGAATGGTGCCGTCTTCTACTCGCACGCCCCCCCCCCCCCCCGCAGCAGATGGTAGTACATTCCATACTGCTGCTGGAAAAGGTAGTGCAAAAGTTGAGCGGCCCGAGGGCTTTCTCTCCTCCCGGAAGCAATTTTTCTCTAGAACCGGAAACAGTCGCTGTTTCAAGGGAGGTGGGACTGGGCGGATCAGGCCTCAGCGGCTGACGGCGGGGGAGGAGCCAGGTCCACTGCCGGGTGGAGGGGCAAGGCGACTGTCCTCATCCTACGTTTGGGGCTCAGGCCTGTGAGCCAGTTGGAGTCGCCGCGGCGGGAACGATTGGGCCAGCGGAGGAAGACATGTTGCTCTTCGTGGAGGTGAGTAGATTCGGTCATCTCGTCCCGCGCCGAAGAGGGCAGGAGTGCTGGGGCGCCGGCCGGTCCCACCGCCATGTGACTTTCCAGGCCCTACACGCCGCGGAACCGGCAGATAGGCTGACACAGCACCTGGGCCATGCAGGCCCGCAGCTCCACTGCGCGCTCACAGCATTTCGGGCCGCTGTTGGAGGTCAGGCCTGTGATCCGGGAGAAGTCAACGTGCGGGATCGAAGCGCCGCCTGGCGCAGCGCGGGGGTCCGGGAGGGAGAAAGTGTCCCATATGGACCTCCTAAAGGAGGCAGAGAGGCGGGGGTGGGGGAAGGGGGCCGGGGGCGGAGTCTCCTGGAGAAAAGGGTAATCAGGTGGGCGCGTTCTAGGGGGTGAAGCGAGGCCTCGCGGGGCCCTCTGGGACCCAGGCAAGCAACATGTGGGGCCGCGGAGGGAGGAAGGTGAACTGCGGTCTGAATGTTAGGAGAGGAAAATCGAAAGCTTCTTTTTAGCACCCTCTAGCAAATTCTGTTCAGCCTCGGTCCCTAGGTCTGTGGAACGTTCTGTGGGTAAAAGCGAGCTACTGTGAACAGAGAAGCCAGTAGGGGTGGAAATCCTTGAAAGGCACCGCTTTGACCTTTTGTAAAAGTTGCTCAGGCAGCGGCTGCGTAGTAAGGGGTTGGTTCTGTGCACCGATTAAAAGTCCTTTATAAGGAAAATTCCAAGAATGGAAGAAAGTCCAGGAAAGGTCGTTTTTTTGTTTTTGTTTATTTCGTGGTATTATTTGAAGAATAGAAATACTTTTATTACTTTATCTGGAGCGTCTGCTGTTGGCTTATTTTAGTTTCCAGGTAGTGGATATCTGCCTTACACGGATACGAAGTTTAATTTCTCTTTTTTCTGTCTTTCTCCTGCGTGCAATGAGCATCAGCTGACTGTCTGCCTAATGCTTTGAGTAGATTCCAGATCATAGTATTGTTTCTTACACTGTGTAAACGTCAAACCAGCAAAGCTGCAACTTCGCATTTGTGAACTATGCCCATAAAAAGAGTCTGTTCAGTGAGAGAAGGAATTTACAGGTTGTATAAGGGATCAGGAGCCAGGGTCAGCCTATGGCGTTTGTTTTTTTCCGGGTGGAAGGGAAGTCTTACTACTAAATATTTCGGCGTAAAGTAAATAAATGATTTACGTTTTCCCCCTTTTACTCTGTGTAGCTGATAAGTTTGAGCTTTTGGTATGTCCAATATTAGTAAACATTCATTGGAACATTCCAGGCAAGTCATGAAAAGATTTAAAATGACCAAACTTTTTTTAAAATCGGTTTTTGTCATTGTTTTCTTTCAGCAGAATAAGAAATCAAAAAGGTTTGTTTTTTTTTTCCCCCCTTGGAGAGGTTTTTGCTATAGGGCACGTGTGCTTGCCAGAAAAAAGAGACAGCACGAAATCACCCCCCAGGGGATATGGCCAGCAATCCCTTCTCCTCCATTCTTCTCTCTCTGGGGATCTTGGGCACGCCCGCACACGCCCCCGGCGAGAGTTTAAGCCACCCCGCGGTCAGCTACATGGGAGTCCAGCGACATAGCCATTACACCAACTGCTGGTCCCTCAAAAAAGATTTTAAGTAGTATCAGTTTGGTTTAGGAATGTTGTGACATGCGAATACTGTTAAGTTTTAACTCTTAGTTGTTTTGCCAGGCAGAAGGAACATTGTAAATTTGACTTGTATCAACATGAGTTCCAAAGTGAACTCTTGAGTTTCAAATTGATTCCTTGACTTTATTAAAATGTGAACTTTAGTAATGGTTCCTTTATTGAATGTTTCAGCTAGGTCCTCTCCTGTCTCTAGAGCAACTTTGCAGAATTTTATAGATGAGACAACTGAATCTTGAGAGGTTAAGTAAATAACTTGGTAAAATTTCTGGAACTGGGATTTAGGTCAGGTCATTCTGATGTGAAATCATGGATAGGCTTTTAGCAATTCAGGTCTCTCTCTCTAGTGTAGGCATACTTTACCATGTCTTTCCCTAAACTACTGTATTATTTAAACTTAGTATCTCCATTAATTTATTGTTTTATTTGTGAATCAGTACATTTATTTTTTCATATAGTTTTGTTGAATATTAACAATGTCATTAACTATTTGGGGCCAAATATATGGTATTAAAATGTCAGAAACACACAAAAACAGGTCATTTGGCATTTCATTAACTAATATTTGAGCCTTATAAGCTCATGATACAGGACTTACTATTCTAAGTGGTAGAACTGAAGTTCAGAAGTTGGATGTTTAAGGTCATTCAAGTGTAAATAATGTGGGGACTAAAGTCTGAAGTCTGGCTTCTAGAACATAAGTCACTGGCTCCAAAACTTATTTCTGTACTTTCCCCCAAGCCAAGGTCTTAATCTAGATAGACTCCGATAAAGAACTCCTATTTTAAGTCATATGTAGGTATAACTTTTTCTAGCATAGTATTACAGAGAAGGAACTATATTGTATTCAATAATTTTGTTTCTGGAAAGAATTGAGGAAGAAGAAAAATTTATTGAAGAAAAAAAATTGTCTTCTTATTTTGTTGTTGAAGGAATAAAAGTCTTTTTATTTTCCCTAGCTTGTAACTAAAATCTAGATTGACAAGAGATGAAAGTTCATTAAATTTCATTGGAGGGAACAGTGTGACTTTGTCACCAAGAAGAAAAATCACATATTTTTCTGTAGTATTAGTTTCTGCAAATATCTTTTTTTTTTTTTTTTTTTTTGGAGAGATTTTTGCTATAGGGTGCATGCGCTCGCCAGACAGACAGAGAGAGACATAGAGACAGAAAGTGAGAAATCACCCCCCAGGGGGGATGGTCACACCGGAGTCCCTTCTCCTCCATTCTCCTGTTGGGATCTTGGGCACGCACATACACGTGCCTGGCGTGAGTTTTAAGCTACCGGGTCCGGGACGCGAACCACAGTTGACTACGTGGGAGGCCAGCGACATAGCCATTACCCTAACTGCTGGTTCCCAACAAACAAATATCTTGAAATATTGCTTATGCTCATTGCTCCTTGCTATTGTATGTTTAAAAAAATTATATTTCATGTATTAGTAAAGCATATTTATTACTGTTAGAAATTTTTTTAAAAAAATTAAAGAATTGTTTTATTTAACTTTATTTTTTTTCACCAGAGAGGGACAGAGTGAAAGAGAGAGAGAGAGAGAGAGGGCGGGGTGGGGGGGTAAGTGAGCAAGCAAGCTGCCAGGTCCGGGACTTGAACTGCAGTCGGCCATGTGAGAGTCCAGCACCTTTAACCACCACGTTATGTGCTGGCTAGAAATTTTAAAATATTTTTATAATATTTCTAATATAAGTGTTTACTTTGTAATCCTTTGTATTTCATATGTTTGAAAACATTCTAAGAAGAGACTCATAGATTAATTGGACTGCTAAAGAGGCCTATAGCACAAAAGAGGTTAACATCTCTATTGGGGCCAGCAGGTATTGTGGTGGTTAAGGTGCTGGACTCCCTCATGGTGGACTGCAGATTGAGCCGCAGGCCTGGCAGTCGCTTGCTTTCTCACTTTCCCTTTCTCTGTCTGGTGAACACATGTGCCTTATAGCGAATTTAAAACATAATGACAATAAATAAAATAGATAATTATTATTTTTTTTAAAAGACCTCTTTACTAAATCTAGTTGCCTATGGATAACCTTGGCAAGATTGAGATCCTTGAATCCTCTGTAGTTGTGTTCACAATGTTATGTGCATTTTTCTGGAGAGATTCCAGCTCAACTAGTTTATAACTGGAATCAGTGCGACAGATAATACCATTAACAGTAATGTTATAATAATAGTGATATACACCTGTGAGGTGCTTACTGTGTGTCAGCACGTTGTTTTTGCATACATACAAATAAATATACATACTTATATGTTTGTGTATGTATATGTATATCTCCACATCCGCTCAGGCCTCATTATTAGTCCCATTTTAGAGATAAGGAAACTAAGGCATAGAGAACTTAAACTTGCCTTGTGTAACTAGTGATTGTTGAAGCCAGAATTAAGTCACTAGGTGACTTAGGTTGTTGCAATAGAAATCATCTGGTGACAAGGGCTTTTTTTTTTTTTTTTTTTTTTTTTTAAGATTTTTGCTATAGGGCATGCATACTCACCAGAGAGGAGAGAAACAGAGAAGTACAGAGAATGAGAAAGTGAGAAGTCACTCCCAGGGTGATGACCATACTGCAGTCCGTTCTCCCTTACAATCTTGGGCACACACCCACACGTACCTGGCGTGATTTACCACTGGGTTAGGACTCCAGCTGGATCAGTCATATGGGAATCCAGCCACTGAAACCGCCATGCAGTCTTTTTTTTTTTTTAATTCTTCAATTTGAACAGAGAGAGAGAGAGAGAGAGAGAGAGAGAGAGAGAGGGAGAGTGAAAAAGCAAGCTTTCAGAGTTGGCTGTTAGCAGTCCAGTGCTTTAACCACCACACTCGCTACCTGCCGGCCCAATCATTTTTAAGTCATATTTAGGTAAAACTTTTTCTAGCCTAGTAGTGCAGAGAAGGGACTATATTGCCTTCAGTAATTTTGTTTTATTATCGCTTCTGAAGGAGATACAAACAATATTTGGCTTTGGGAAGAAGTAAAAAAGTTTGGATAATTGACACAGTTGCCTAACATGACCTGACTTAAATTTCTTTTCAACTTCTATAAGTTTAAAATAGCACTGGGCTTCCTTTATCTGAGTGCTACCAAGTTATTTAAATGTTTGAGTACTAAGGAAATAGGTTGCAATTTTTCCAATATTGTGAAGTTCCAATTTTCTTTATTCATTTTTAAAAAAAAATTTTTTATTTAATTTTATGTATTCATTCATTTATTTTAATTTGACTTGGGGGGGGGGGAGCGGAGAGAGTGAGAAAGCAAGCCACCAGGCCTGGGACTCGAACCATGGTCAGCCACGTGGGAGTCCAGTGCCCCAACCATCACGTCACCTGCCAGCCCCTCTTTCATTTTTAAAAATAATTATTTAATTTTATTTATTATTACTATTTTTTCTTATTTCAACTTGACCAGAGAGACAGAGGGGGAAAGTGAAAGAGCCGATTGCCAGGTCTGGGACTCAGACTGCAGTTGGCCTTGTGGAGGTCCAGCACTTTAACCACCACACCTACTGGCCCCGACTTAACTGATTTTAAGTGCAGAGTTCAAGGTATTAAGTAAGTTTACATTGTTGTGCAGCCGTGCTTTTCCAGAACTCTTTTCATCTTGTAAAACTGAAACTATGTATCCGTTAAACAATTCCTTTTTTATTCCTACAGTCAATTTTCTAACATAATTTAAAAATAATTTTGTCTGACTGAACTTTTTTACTCTTTTTTTTTTTGAGAGATTTTTGCTAAAGGGCCTGTGTGCTCGCTGGAGAGACAGAAACAGAAAAGGAGAAATCACCACAATCCCTTCTCCATTCGTCTCTCTGGATTTTGGGCGTGCATGCACATGTGCCCAATATGAGTTTAAGCCTTTGGGTCTGGGACTCAAACCACGGTCAGCTATGTGAGAGTTAAGCCACATAGCCATTATGCTATCTCCTGGTTCCAACTGTTTTGCGTCCCCCCCCCCCCCGCCCCCGCGCGCCCCTTTTTTTGGAGAGGTTTTTTTTTTTTTTTGCAGTAGGGCATGTGCACTCCCCAGAAAGACAGAGAGAGACAGACAGATACAAAGCAAGAAATCACCCCCTAGGGGGGATGGCCACGCCGCAATCCCATCTCCATTTTCTTTCTTTCTTTTTTTTTAAATATTATTTATTTAACTTTATTTATTCATTCATTTAATTTTAATTTGACCAGAGAGAGAGAGAGACAGAGAGAGAGAGGGAAAGGGAGAAAGGAAGCCACCAGGTCCGGGACTCGAACCGCGGTCGGCCATGTGGGAGTGGCCAGCACCTTAACCATCACGCCACCTGCTGGTCCCCCCCATCTCCATTTTCTTCTCGGGATCTTGGACATGCACGCACGCACCTGGCGTGAGTTTAAGCCACCAGGTCCAGGACTTGAACCGTGGTCAGCTACATGGGATTTCAGCGACATAGCCATTACGCTAACGGCTGGTCCCCCCCCCCCCCTTTTTTAAGAGTTTTTTGCTATAGGGTGTGTATGTGCTTGATGGAGAGACAGAGACAGACAGAAAGTGAGAAATCACCCCCCAGTGGGGACGGTCACGCCAAAGTCTTTTTTTTTTTTTTTTTTTTTTTTATTATCTATTTTTTTATTACATTGAATTACATACAACTTTACAGTGTATTACATTGCTTTTTCAAAAGGAAATGCCATGCATGTCAGTCAGTACAGAGACATTAATCTCCCCGCTTCAACATTCAATATCTTTCCTATGTTTCCCCCAATCATTATTATTATTTTTCTAATTATTTTTTATGATAAACATGATTTTTTTTTCCAATTATCAGATCATAAAGTTCCCAACAATAGGAAACGTAGACTGCACTCAGGGCTGGACCAAGGGTGGGTCTCGTGCAGCCCCGAAAATGTAGGTGAATCTCCATGGAACACAGTTTCAGGAACGCGGCTCAGGAAAGCAGAGACGGCCATCAGCGGTTGCGGCACGCGGGGCAGATCCCGGCCACGGCCCGCGGGGGCAGAGCCCTGGCCACGGCCCGCGGGGCAGACCCCGGCCACGGCACGCGGGGCAGAGCCCCGGCCACGGCACGCGGGGACAGAACCCGGCCACGGCACGCGGGGCAGAGCCCCGGCCACGGCACGCGGGGCAGAGCCCCGGCCACGGCACGCGGGGCAGAACCGCGGCCACGGCACGCGGGGCAGAGTCCCGGCCACGGCACGCGGGGGCAGAACGTCGGCCACGGCACGCGGGGGCAGAGTCCCGGCCACGGCACGCGGGGCAGACCCCGGAATGCCAAAGTCTTATCACCATTCTCCTCTTGGGATCTTAAGCACTCGTGCACACGCACCTAGTGTGTTTTAAGCCTCTGGGTCTGAGGCTTGAACCGAGGTCGACCACATGGCAATCTTTTGTTTTTGATAATGTTTAAAATTTTATGTCAGGGGACTAGGAAGTGTGGGTGGTTAAGGTTATAAGTAATAATAAAATTAATTTTTTTTTTTTTTGAGAGCTTTTTGCTATAGAGTACGTGTGCTCACCAGAAAGACAGACAGACAGACAAAAGTGAGAAATCACCTCCTGGGGGGATGGCCACGCCGCAATCCCTTCTCCTCCATTCTCCTCTCGGGATCTTGGGCACGCATGCACACGCGCCCGTGTGAGTTTAAGCTACCAAGTACGGAACTCCAACCGCGGTCGACTACATGAGAGTCCAGTGAGGTAGCCATCTGCTGGTATTAATAAATAATTCTTAAGTATATATACATAAATATAGATGTAGATATAAAACCAGCTACCTGAGACCGGCAGATGGCATAATGGTAACATCACTGAATTCCCATGTAGTCAGCTGCGGGTCAGGTCCTCGACCCTGTGGCTTAGAACTCATGCCATGCCTGTGTGCATGCTTGCCCAAACTCCCAAGAGGAGAATAAAGGAGGGATTGCAATGTGACCATCACCCTGGGGGGTGATTTCTCCCTTTCTGTCTCTGTGTTTCTGGTGAGCGCATGCCCTGTAGCAAAAATCTCTCTTTAAAAAAAAAAAAGAATTATCTCCTATCACTGATTGAAAATGAACTTTTGTTTGTTTGTTTGTTTTTAAGGTTTTTACCATAGGGCGGGTTCACTTGCTGGAAGACTGAGACAGTAAGAAAATGAGAGATCATCCCCTAGGGGCAGCAGCCCTGCTGAAATTCTTCTCTTGGCGTTTTGGGTAGGAACGCACAGGTGCCCAGCATAGTTTTTAGGCCACAGGGTCCAGGGTTTAAACTGTGATCAGCCATGTGTGAGTCCAGCACTTCAACCATCATGCTACTTGCTGGTCCCTGAAAATGAACTTTATAAGAGGTACAGAATGAACAAACAAATTGTGAAATGATTGCCAAGAAAAGTTATGAGTAAGTTAGGGCCAGGAGGAGGTGTGGTTAAGGCATAGGAGTCCCACATGGTCTACCGTGGTTCAAGCCCCGTACTTGGTGGCTTAAAATCATGTCAGACACATGTGCTCCTGCCCAAATTCTGGGAGGAAAATGGAAGAGAAGGGATTGTGGCATGGCCATCCCTCAGAGAGATTCACTTTTCTCTCTCTGGTGAGTGCATGTACTTTATGACCAAAACCTAAATTAAAAGAAAAAAAAGTTAAGAGTAAGTAAGTAGCTGAGTGTTTTGTGAGTGATTTGATTTTTTAATATTTACTTGAGCTGCATGCAATATTTTTAAATCAATGAAAACATTGCTAAGTACAGATAGAGGATCCCTAATCTGGAAATCTGAAATCCTGAATATTCCAAAATCCGAAATTGAGCATCACCAGGATTCTACAATTGGAAAATTCTACACTTGACCTCATGTGAGGGGTTGCAGTCAAAATACTGCAATGGGGGTCTTGCAGGTGGGATAATGGTTAAAGTAGCTGGAATGTGGGTTTGTTCATGTTATCCACCAGCTTTATTTTCTCAGGTAGTGCAAGTAATCCTTAATACTAGAATGAACATTTCAAATCCATTGTTTTGTGTTTTTTTTTTTTTTTTTCTTTGGAGTTTAAAAAACAAGATTTTGACCCTGTATTTAGTAATGAAGTATGAGTCTATTACAGGGGAGTAGAAAGTAGAGACTTGGGGTCAGCAGGTGGTGTGGAGGTTAAGGTGCTGGATCTCACATGGCTGATTCTGTAGTTCTAGTTTTAGCTCTGGTGGCATGAAAATCATGTCAGGTGCATGTGTGTATGTGCCCAAGATCCTGAGAGGAGAATGGAGGAGAAGGGATTGTAGTGTGGCCATTCACTCGGGGGGATTTTTCTCATCCTGTCTGTCTCTGGCAAGCATTTGTGCTCTATAGCAAAACAAACAAACAAACAAAAACAAAGCAAACAACAACAACAAAAACCCTAGAACTAATAGTAATAAGACAAGAAAGTAAATACCATTGGAAACCTCACTAATCCAGCTATCATTATAAATTTACAGAAAAAGGTTTCTAACCTCTTCTTTGGATACCTCTTAGGGCATGTGTGCTTGCCAGAGAGACAGACAGAAAGTGAGAAATCACCATCCAGGGGGATGGCTATGCTGCAATCCCTTTTTCATTTTCCTCTCGGGATTTTGGGCACACATGCACGCACACCTGGCACAAGTTTAAAGCTGCCGGGTCTGGGACTCGAACTGGAGTCGACTGTGTGGGAGTCTAGTGATGTAAACATTATGCCATCTGCTGGTCTCTGGATATCCTTAAATGGAAGTGGAAAATGACCCTTTGGTTCTGATAATGCTTGTAGCATTTTGATTTATCATTCCTGTAATCTGCTTTGCTGAAGCATAAGTTGAATGCTGTACAGGAGGCAGGTTTCTCATCTTGAAAACATTATATGTTTCATATTATGCACAGTGACTTTCTTTAAGGGTTTTAGTATCCTGGGTTCAAATGTTAGTTGTATGACCTGAGGCAGATGGTACAGTTTCTCTAAGCTTCAAGTTCTATCTGTAATTTGAGAATAATGTCTCCTGACAGAGTTAAATTGTGTTTCTGATGTTTAAGCTATGATGCAGTCTAGGCTTGACATACAGTATCATTTAATCCTTAGAACAGCTGTATCCTGATGCACGTTATTTAGAGATAAGTAGTTGCCTCACAAAAACACTGAAATTTGAGCTCTGCATAGCAAATATTTTTGGAAAATCTATTGAGCTATTCGTTTCACCGGGTAAGATGAATGTTTTAATCCCAGCCTTATTACTGATTTTCTCTGATTTTGGGCAGGCCAAACAAGCGAATTAGTCTGTAAATATGTGATTGGTTGTTTTTTATTTCTTGTTGTTATTAAGAATTAGTTAAAAAAAAAAAGAATTAGTTTATTTAACTTTATTTTAATTTGACCAGCGAGGGACAGAGTGAGTGAGTGTGCATGTGTGTGTGTGTGTGAGAGAGAGAGAGGGAGGAAAAGTGAGAAAGCAAGCTGCCAAATCCAAGACTTGAACCGGAATTGGCCATGTGGGAGTCCAGCGCCCTTAACCACCATGCTACCTGCTGGCCCCAAGTGATTAGTTTTAAACTACAGAGGAGTACTTTAGATGAATATTATTGTAGGTAAGGTATGAACTACCAGCATAAAGCCAAACTCCTGGCATGAGGAGTTCTATTGGGTTTATGTATGACTGAGAGAAAAGAAAGCAATTTTCCTGTTGGAGCAGAGAAGTCCGTAGTAATGCAGGGATTTTGTAGCACACAGTAAACCAAAATTTTATGCTATTTACTGCAAAACAGGTAAGATGACCATATTTCTCAGTTTGCGCTGCATAATCATAATGTACACGTGTTTTCTGAAACAGATGTGTCTTATCCTGTTTTATTCTCAAAAAATATCCTGGTTTATATGATGACTTAATTTTTAGAAGAGATCAGAAGTCCACTGTGTGTTCTTTTTCTTTTCCTTTTTTTTTTTTTTTTTTTTTTTTTTTTTTTTTTTTTTTTTTTTTTTTTTTGGTGGAGAGGTTTTTCCTATAAGGGTCGTGCGCTTGCCAGAAAGACAGAGATAGAAAGTCAGAAATCACCCCCTGGGGGGATGGCCACGCCACAGTCCCTTCTCCTCCATTCTCCTCCCGGGATCTTGGGCACGCACGCACGTGTGCCTGGTGTGAGTTTAAGCCACCAGGTCCAGGACTTGAACCGTGGTCGACTACATGGGAGTTCAACAACATAGCCATTACACCAACTGCTGGTCCCTTTTTTTTTTTTTTTTTTTTTTCCCAAAAAGTAGTTCTAATCCAGTGACTTGTTTAAATGTTGGAGATGTAATAACTGAGCCTGGACAATCGATCTACTGTGGGGCTAAGACATTTAATCAATTTATACATTTTATTTCTGTTTTACGGCATTTATGGAGTTAAGTGGCATGGGATTTCTGTTTCTGATAGTAAATAGGTAAGTAAAGCAAAAGGTTATGTTTTCCAAAGAGATGATTAGACCATAATTATGGTGACTTTTTCTTTTTTTAATTCTTGGTTTTAATGTGAATTTTGCTATTTCTTAGGACAGTAAGTTACCATTTTGACAAGAATTTGATATTTTTATTTTCTCCTTTTATATATCTCTCCAGATAGGATTTAACTTAAAATCACTTAATTGTCAGCACTGTTTTTGGCTTATTTGGGGATGACATTTAAGGGGACTTGAAAGTTCATGGAAAATGGAATTAAAGTACAACTTTATATTTTGATGCAGAACAAATTGAAATCCAAGCATTGTTTTTTTTTTTTTTTTTTTTTTTTTTTAAAGGTTTTTGCTATTGGGCGGGTGCACTCGCCAGACAGATAAAGACATAGAGACAGAAAGTGAGAAATCACCCCCCAGGGGGGATGGTCACACCGCAATCCCTTCTCCTCCATTCTCCTCTCGGGATCTTGGGCACGCACACACATGCGCCTGGCATGAATTCTAAGCCACCGAGTCTGGGACGCGAACTGCGGTCGACTACGTGGGAGTCCAGCGACATAGCCATTACGCCAACTGCTGGTTCCCTCCATGCATCGTTTTTCATAACACATTTTTTCCATGAACTCTTTGAAGATACCTCTTGCATACTGCTTAGAAAATAGAGGTCGTGGTGTTTATTTTTTATGGATAGACTGGTAATTTTTGTGTGCTTGCATACTGCATGTATAGTTGCAGATAGTCTTAGTGTGCCCTTGGACAGTTTACTTCCTTTAATATTTTGTTCAACTGTGGGGCTCCCGCATTTAATTCCGTGGAAAGGGAAAGACTTTAATGGAAGTCTTTATTAAACCATAGTAACAGTGAATTAAACTCATATCTAGGGCTAACCAGCAGTGTGGTGGTTAAGGTGGCTAGATCCTAGATGGCCAGCTATGTGATTTGAGACTCAGACCCAAGGGCTTGAACATCATGCTGGGCACATGTATGTGCATGCCAAAAATCCCAGAAGGAGATTGGAGAGAAGGGATTGTGCCATCCTCCCTGGGGGATAATTTCTCACTTTCCTTCTCATTGTCTCTTTCCGTGTCTTTCTGATGAACTCACTCACTCTATGGCAAAAACCTTAGGATTAAAAAAACAAATAAGCAAAAATCTGTTGATGGTTAGTTAGAGGCAACCATGATGGTAGGCTTCATAACTATATAGTACAGCAACAACATAACTTAGGTTTTCGTCATAGAGCACATACGCTCGCTGGAGAAGAGGCAGAGAGGGAAAGTGAGAAATCCCCTCCACCCCCCTGAGGGGTGGCCACACTGCAATCTCTACTCCTTCATTTTCTTCTTGGGCTTTTAGGGCATGCACACACTTGTCCAGAATGATTTTTCAAGCCACAAGATCTGGGATTTGAACTGCGCTTGGCTTTGTGGGAGCCCAGAGCCTTAACCACTATGCCACTTGCTGACCCTATAACTTTTTTTTTTAACGGTTTTTGCCATAGGGCGTATACTTTCCCCAGAGAGAGAGAGACAGAGACACTGAGAGAGGGAAAGTAAAAAATCACTCCCTGGGCAGATAGCCACACCACAATCCCTTTCCCTCTGTTTTCCTCTTGAGATTTTTTTTTTTTTTTTTTTTTTTTTTTTTTTTTTGGAGAGGTTTTTCGCTATAGGGCGCGTGCGCTCGCCAGACAGACAGAGAGAGACACAGAGACAGAAAGCGAGAAATCACCCCCCAGGGGGGATGGTCACGCCGCAATCCCTTCTCCTCCATTCTCCTCCCGGGATCTTGGGCACGCACGCACACGCGCCCGGCGTGAGTTGTAAGCCACCGGGTCCGAGACGCGAACCGCGGTCGACTACGTGGGAGTCCAGCGACATAGCCATTACACTAACTGCTGGTTCCCCCTCTTGAGATTTTGGGCACTCACACACCACACACTCCTGGAGTGATTTTCTTTCTTTTTTTTGGGGGGGGGGGGAGAAGTTTTTGCTACAGGGTGCATGCGCTCGCCAGCCAGATAGAGAGAGACATAGAGACAGAAAGCGAGAAATCACCTCCGGGGGGGATGGCCATGCCGCAATCCCTTCTCCTCCATTCTCCTCTCGGGATCTGGAGCACGCATGCACAGGCACCTGGCGTGAGTTTAAGCCACCGGGTCCAAGTCTCGAACCGTGGTCGGCTACATGGGAGTCGAGTGACATAGCCATTACGCTAACTGCTGGTCTCCCTGGAGTGATTTTCTTTCTTTCTTTCTTTCTTTCTTGGAGAGGTGTTTTTTTTTTTTTTTTTTTTTTTTTTTTGCTATAAGGCATGTGCGCTCGCCAGACAGAGTGAGACAGAGAGACAGAAAGCGAGAAATCACCCCCCAGGGGGGATGGCCACGCCGCAATCCCTTCTCCTCCATTCTCCTCTCGGGATCTTGGGCACGCACGCACACGCACCCAGCATGAGTTTTAAGCCACCGGGTCCGGACTTGAACTGTGGTCGACTACGTGGGAGTCCAGCGACATAGCCATTACGCCACCTGCTGGTCCAGTGATTTTCAAGCCACTGGTTCTAGAACTAGGAACTGTGGTCAGTCATGTGGGAATCCAGCGGCTTAACCACTGTGCAATCTGCTGTCCTCCCATAACATTATTTTTAACGTAACTATTTATTTTATTTTCTTTATAATTAACCAGAGAGATATGAAAGAGAGAGAGAAAGTGAGGGACCAGCAGTTACTGTAATGGCTATGTCGCTGGACTCCATGTAGTTGACCGCGGTTTGAGTCCCAGACCCAGCGGTTTAAACTCACGCTGGGCATGTGTGCTTGTGTGCCCGAGATCTCAAGAGGAGAATGGTGGAGAAGGGATTGCCGTGTGGCCATCACCCCTGGGGGGTGATTTCTCGCTTTCTGTCTTTGTCTCTCTGGCGAGCGGACGCACCCTATAGCAAAAACATCTCCAAAAAAAAAAAAAAAAAGGAAAGTGAGAAAGCAAGCTGTGAGATCTGGGTTTCTAACCAGTCAGCTGTGTGGGAGGAGTCCAGAGCCTCAGGCATCATGCCACCTGCCACCCCCCCATAACATTTTAAACTATTAATTAATTTTAATTTAAACAGAGAGGGACAGAGTGAGAGAGAGGAGGGGTGCAGAGAGGAAGTGAGAACCAGCTGCCAGATCTAGGACTTGAACCATGGTCAGCCATGTGGGAGTCCAACGTCCTCAACCACCATGCCACCTGCTGGACCCCCTATATTAGAAGTTTGGTTTTTTTTTTTTAGATTTTTGCTGCAGTGCACTTGCACTTGCTGGAGAGATACAGACAGAGAGACAGAAGCAAGAAATCACCTCCCAAGGGAGATGGCCATGCTGCACTCCCTTCTCCAGTCTCCTGTCAGGATTTTGGACATGCATGCACATGTGCCTTGTGTGGGTTTCAAGCCGCTGGGTCTGACTTGAACCATGGCCAACTATGTGGGAGTTCAGTGATGTAATCATTACCCCATCTGAGTAAAATCTGGAGATTTTTAAGGCTCTAGGATATTCTATCTCATTGATGAGCAATGGTTTTTGAACATAAACTCTGGATGGATGTTTCTTATTTTGTACTATTATAGTTAATGTGGTAAACATTCTTGTACTTAACATTTTTGTATATTTGTTTCCTTTGAGTAAATCTGATAGGTAGAATTTCTAGACCAAAGAATATGTGTAGTTGGGTAAGCAGATGGCGTAGCAGTTACACTGGACTCCCTGACGTGAACTACTGCAGTTCAAGTATAGACGCTGTGTCTTAAAATTCATGCTAGGTGTCCATGTGTATGTGCTCAAGATCCCAGGAGGATAACAAAGAAAGGATTGTGCCTTGACCATTCCCCGAGGGAGGGTAATTTCTGACTTTCCCTCTTACTCTCTCTCCAGTGAGCACATGCACCCTGAGGAAAAATCTCTATTAAAAAAAAGGGAACCAGCAGTTAACGTAATGGCTATGTCGCTGGCCTCCCACGTAGTCGACCGTGGTTCGCGTCCCGGACCCGGTGGCTTAAAACTCACGCCGGGTGCATGTGCGTGCGTGCCCAAGATCCCGAGAGGAGAATGGAGGAGAAGGGATTGCGGCGTGACCATCCCCCCTGGGGGGTGATTTCTCGCTTTCTGTCTCGATGTCTCTGTCTGTCTGGCAAGCGCACGCACCCTATAGTGAAAACCTCTCCAAAAAAAAAGAAAAGAAAAAGAAAAAAAAACAAGAATGTATGAATTTAAGGCCTTTGATAAGAATTGCCTACTCTTGAACAAAATGATAGGAATTATAGCAGTGCACTGATTATTAATTCTAGGCAGTTCTGTGTGTTGTGTTTTTATGTGTGTGTGTGTGTGTGTGTGTGTGTGTGTGTATTATATTTTAGGTTTTTGCCAATAGGCTCATGTGCTCACCAGAGGAGACAGAGAGTGAGAGGGAAAGTGAGAAATCACCCCCTGGGGGGGTTGGCCATGCCGCAGTCTCCCCTCTTCCATTCCTCTGGGATTTTAGGTACACATGCACATGTACCCAGCCTGATTTTCAAGCCAGCTTGTTGAGTGTTTGAACTGTGGCCAGCCCTGTGAGAGTCTAGCGTCTTCACCACCACGCCACCTGCTGGCCTCTGATATTTTTTTTCCTGTCTAAATTTCCAAAGGGATGTGTGCTTATCAGAGAGAGACAGAAATAGGAGAGAGGGAGAAGTCATCTTCAAATGGGCATAGTCAAACTGTAATACCTTGTGCTCCATTTGCCCTTCTTGTTAGGATTTAAAACATTCATGCACAAGAACCCAGCGGGTTTTTAAGCCACTGGGGCCAGGATTTGAGTTGTAATCAGCAATGTGGGATCCAGTTGCCTTAACCACTAGGCTACAGGGCTATTGGGCCCCAAATGGTATTTCATAATTTATTCCTGTCCATTCTTTGCATACCTTCCCGTTTGGCAACTTTTTACTAATTTGTAGTTCTGTTAACAGGTTGATGTTGTAACCTTCCAACCCTTGCATGTGGCTTTATTATATGTACCTATATATTTATATGTATGGTGATTTGTTTGCTTTTTGTTTTTGTTTTAAGTTTTTGCCAAAATGCACATGTGCTCAACAGAGAGTGGGATGGCAGGGGGTGGTGAGAAAGTTTATCCCTCCTTCAAATAGTCACCCCACAATCTCTTCTGTCAGGATTTTGGTTATGCATGCACATGTACCTGGTGTATTTTTCAAGCTGTTGGGTTTAGGGCTTGAACCTACATGAGGTCAGCTGTGTAGGATTCAGCCAAGTGAACTACCAGGGCATGGCCTGCCCCTGAGGGAAGGCAGGAGAGAGGGAGACAAGGAGCGGGGGGAGGAGAGAAACACAAAAGTGCTGCATCCTTTTACTTCCCATCTGTATTCCATCAAGATTCTGGGCACATGCAAAGGCACATGCAAGTGCACCCAGCATGTTTTTCCATGCTGCCAGAGGAAGGACTCGAACCCTGGTCGACCATGTGGGATTTGCCTGTCTTTGCTTAGTGTCTAACTGCTGTGCTAATTATAGGAGCAGCCCTCTTCCTTTTTTTCCTCCTAATTATTTAAAATAAATTTTATTGGGACCCGCAGGTGGCGTGGTGGTTAAGGGGCACTCCCACATGGTCAACCATAGTTCCAGTCCTAGACCTGGAGGCTTGAGGATCTTGCAGAGTGCATATGCCCAAAATCCTGAGAGGAGAATGGAGGAGAATTGTGGATTGTGACATGGCCATCCTCATTGGGGAGGGATTTCTCACTTTCTCAATCTCTGTCCAGCTAGTGCATATATCCTATGGCAAAACCTTTAAGATACATATTTTTTAATGTACAGTGATTTCATGTGTTAACATAATGATAAAGTGCTTATTGTTTTACGATTTTTTTTTTCAGTGAACAACATGGTTGGAACACGTCCATGTTATTGTACATAGGTCTCTCTGTTCTTTGGTTTCTTTTCTTCTTTGTGTGCGGGAGTGTGGTTATCTTCTGTGTTTTTTTTTTTTTTTTTCCCTCCATAGGATCTTTATTTATTTTATTTTTTAAATTTTTATTTATTTATTTACATTCATTCACTGTGCATCATTATAGCATACAAAATGAGATTTTTCCATTCACAGTGCACTGTATATTGGCTCAATCAAGCACATCAAGATGTGTGTTATTGTCAACACATAATTTTCCATTTCTTGTTTTCTGTATATTTTGCCTTTTTTCCCATCCTTGATTCCCTATCTCACCCTCTGCCATCTCCCACCCACCTCCCACATTGTATCTGGTATCTATTGTTGCTTTCTCTGCCTCCCCTATTTTATTGTTTCACTAAATATCTTAATAAATCTAAATATTTTCAATAGCAAGCACAGCTGAAATATACATATCCATGAACACAAGTCTGACTTTAGGCATAAACCTCAGTGAGTAGAATGAACATACTATAAAGTAGCACCTACCTAGGGCTATATAGCGTACTGCAATCATCAGATAGGTTTTTTTTTTTTTTTTTTTTTTTTTTTTTTTTGAGAAGTTTTTCGCTATAGGGCGCGTGCGCTCGCCAGACAGACAGAGAGAGACATAGAGACAGAAAGCGAGAAATCACCCCCCAGGGGGGATGGTCACGCCGCAATCCCTTCTCCTCCATTCTCCTCTCGGGATCTTGGGCACGCACGCACACGCGCCCGGCGTGAGTTGTAAGCCACCGGGTCCGAGACGCGAACCGCGGTCGACTACGTGGGAGTCCAGCGACATAGCCATTACGCTAACTGCTGGTTCCCAGATAGGTATTTTTAATGCCCTTTTTTTTTTCTGAAAAAATTTTTTTCTATTAATTTACATTAATTCCCTGAGCATCATCACAACATATAAAATGTGGTTTCCCATCTAGAATAAACTGGATAGTGGCTTAATCATGCATGTTATCATCTATAATATTCCATTTCTACTTTCATGTATATATTTTTTTTACCCCATGTCTGACCCTCTGCCCTATTCCACTCTCTTATTACACTATCTCTGCTGTCTACAGTTATCTTCAATTCCTTTTCTCCCGACATTTCATTGATCACACAATATCATAAGTAATCTAATTATTTACAATAGCAAGTTCAGCTGATGGTTTCAAGAAAAGCAGTTTTGAACTGGTAAGGATATTTCCTTGAAACTTAAGGTTTCAAGGTTAGTATTCTGTTCAAATATTAGGTACATGAATCCATTGACAGCTCAAGACAGGACAAAAATCCTTAAAACCGGACAACAAAGCTTAGAAGAAAAGCAGCAATATTTTAGTCAAGTCATAGAATGCTGTTTCATCAGTTCAGTCTCATGTACTTAATTTTCTTCTGTTTCTGTTGAGGTTCGATTTTCCAGATTGAGCTCTGGGATATAATACTCAACTCCAAACTTTGTCCCTACAATTAAGTTGCCCATTTTCTTAGTTTCTGAACTCTTGTTTCTGTGTGTCTGCATTTAATTTTACTGACATAGCACTCCCTTAAGAACTTCTTGGAGAGCTGGTCTGGTGCTGGTAAATTCTTTCAAGTCTTGTTTATCTAGGAATGTTCGTGTCTTTTCTTCCCAAATGAACCATAACCTTGCTGGGTACAGAATTCTTGGTTGAAATTGCTTTTCCCTTAATGCTTTGAATATATTCTCCCATTCTCTCCTCGCTCGCATTGTTTCCGATGAGAGATCTGCCGTTAGTCTGATGGGATATCCTTTGTAGGTAACTTGCCGTTTTTCTCTTGTCAGTCTTAGTATCTTGTCTTTGTCTGTGGTTTTGGTCAATCTGGCTATAATGTGTCTTGGAGAAGATCTTCTTGGGTTGATTCTATTTGGGGTCCTCTGTACTTCTTGGGAATGGATCTTTGAGTGCCTCTCCAGGTTTGGAAAGTTTTCTTGCAGGATTTCATGGAATAGATTATCAATGCCCTTATGAGTTTCTTCGCCTTCTGGGATGCCTATTATCTGGATGTTTGGACGTTTAATTGTATCTACTATTTCTCGTATATTATTCTCAAGTTTTTGGGCCATTTTCTCAGTCTTCACGGTGGATTTTTCTAGGCCAGCAATTTTCTCTTCTACATCTGAGATTCTGTTTTCTGTATGATCTAGGCTGCTTTTAATACTTTCAAGGGGAATTTTGACTTCTTGTATTATAGCCTTCATCTCTAACAGTTCCATCTGATTCTTTTGTAATGAGTGAAATTCCTCTTTTAGATCTTGCATGAATTTCCTCACCTCCTGGAACTCTTCAACTCCTTTCTCCTTCCTCTTCAGTAGTTCCTTGTCTCTCTTCTCTTCCATCTCTGTAAGCTTTGCCATTATGAATGTTCTGAATTCTTTACCAGACATTTCCATGACTTCCATTGAACTGTGTGTGGATGAAGGAGTTATCCTTTTCTCTTGGAGGAAAGGTATTTTCCTGCTTCCCCATATTTCTTGTGGCCCTGCAACGATTTCTAGTCATCTTGTGGATGGTTGATTTCGTCCCAAACTTGGAAGTTCAATCCGAGGGTCGAGGACTATGTAGAAAAGGAAACAGAGAGAGGGAAACAAAAGCAGCAACCGCAAAAAACAAAACAAAACAAAACAAAAACAATAAACAAAAATGGACAACAAAGAAAAAGCGAAAAAATGAAGAGAAAAACTTTCAAATAAAACTAAAAAAGAAAATTAATATTCAAAAAATTTCAAAAAAACCCAAAAATTAGAAAACCGTGCGGCGCACTTGCACGCCGCACAACATGGCTAGATCGCAGGAGCCATGGAGCTGGTTCTTGAAGAAGGGCTGTTCTGTTCCCTCCACCTCTCCTGGGTGGGGAGTGGGAGAGGGAATTATTAACAAGATAAAGGGCTAGGTGGGGTCAACAGGCCCAGAAAGATGCCTCACCTTAAACAAAATTCTAAAAAGCAAAAATTAAAAACCAAAAAAAAAAAAAAAAAAAAGAGAGAGGAGTCATAGACAGAGATAGAGAGAGACAAAGACAGATACAGAGAGAGGAGGCCTGAGTCTTCCTACCACGCGAGTTGTCTATACTGGAGGCTGAATTATTAGTGGGATCTCTTCATTCCTCCGTCCAAAATGGCTAGATCGCAGGAGCCATGGAGCTGGTTCTTGAAGAAGGGCTGTTCTCCATAGGACCTTGCAGTGTCTTGATCTTCCTGTCTCAGCATCTGGACTGGCTATGAGGTTAAGGTCCTCCTGCCTCCTTTCTGCATAGCTGATTACAAGTGTGTGCTGACAGACACCCAGTTTTTCAGGGTGGGCCAGGAATCTAACTTGGGCCTCCCATGTGGCCTCATCATGCAAGCAGCTATGTACAGCATGTAGTGCTGTGCTGGGACTGTTTTTTTCTTATAGTTGTAATATTCCTTGGTAAGAGAAACTGCATTTTATTTAACCATTCACTAAAATGGACTTGTAGGTGGTTTTCAGTTTTTCATTCATGGAACCAATTCTGCATATACAAACTTGTATATGTCTTATGCACATCAGTGGCTTTTAGAAAGTGTATACTACTTACACTTTTTTTTTTTTTTGAGAGGTTTTTGCTATAGGGTGCGTGTGCTTGCCAGACAGACAGAGAGGGACAGAGAGACAAAGTGAGAAATCACCCCCCAGGGAGGATGGTCACGCCACAATCCCGTCTCTATTTTCTTCTCAGGATCCTGGGCACTCACACACGCGTGCCCGGCGTGAGTTTTAAGCCACGGGGTCCGGGACGCGAACTCTGGTCGACTACATGGGAGTCCAGCGACATAGCCATTACACTAACAGCTGGTCCCACTACTTAACACTTCTAAAGTCGATACCATTTAACTATGCTGGTGGAAAATATAAATATGTCTGGAGTACCTCTTGTCTACATGCCATAGAACTTACTTTTTTTTTAAGAGAGATTTTTTGCCGTAGGGTGCATGCGCTCGGTAGGAAGACAGAAAGTGAGAAATCACCCAACCAGGGGGATGGCCACACCACAGTCTCTTCTCCATTTTCCTCTTGAGATTCTGGGTATGTATGCACACGCGCCCAGAGTAAGTTCAAGCCACAAGGTCTGGGACTCAAACCATGTCAACCATGTGTGAGTCCAGCAACACAACCATCACACCATCTACTGGTCCCAGAACTTACATTGTTAATATTCTTGGTACCGTTTGCAAGGGACACATCAAATATATAGGTAGCATACTGCTGAAAGGCATATATTTATCATTTCTCTGTTTTTTTATTTTTTAAAGAATTATTTAACTTTATTTATTATTGTAATGATTGAATTTGACGAGAGAGAGAGAAAGTGAGAAAGCAAGCCACCAGGTCTGGGACTTGAACTGCAGTTAGCCATGTGGGAGTCCAGCGCCTTTTTTTTTTTTTTTGGAGAGGTTTTTGCTATAGGGCGCGTGCGCTCGCCAGACAGACAGAGAGAGACAGAGAGATAGAAAGCAGGAAATCACCCCCCAGGGGGGATGGCCACGCCGCAATCCCTTCTCCTCCATTCTCCTCTCGGGATCTTGGGCACGCACGCACACGCGCCCGGCGTGAGTTTAAGCCGCCGGGTCCGGGACGCGAACCGCGGTCGACTACGTGGGAGTCCAGCGACATAGCCATTACGCTAACTGCTGGTCCCGGAGTCCAGCGCCTTTAACTGCCATGCCACCTACCAGCCCCTTGGCTAGTTATTAAATACTTACTGAAATAATGCATCCATTAGTAAAAGATGTTTTACTAGGAACCAGTAAAAGATGGCATAATGGCTATGTCGCTGGACTCCCACGTAGTCATCTGGGGTTCAAGTCCTGGACCCGGTGGCTTAAACTCACTCTGGGCATGTGTGCCCAAGATCCCAGGAGGATAAGGGATTGTGGCATGGCCATCCCCCTGGGGGGTTATTTCTTGCTTTCTGTCTCTCTGTCTCTCTGGGGATTGCACACGCCCTGTAGTAAAAACCTCTCCAAAAAAAAAAAAAAGACATTTTACTATAATTCCCGAGTATTTGGATTTTTACTCATTAATTGTGTATAGCATACTATATTTTATATGTTAAATGTTAGCCTGAATCAGTTATGGTGAATATCATATTTGAGGCCTCCAAAATTTTGATTAGCTGTGTACATGTGTTGAAATGTTCCTCTTAGGAGTCAGAACTCTCCGATAAGTAAAATTCCCAGATTCTCTTTTATCTAGATAATGCAGATATGTGACCCAAGAGCCACTAGTCATACACACCCACCGATGATTTCTCTGTGAAAGTGCACAATGCGAGGAAATGAGTGTTCTATTCATAATCCCCCACTCTCTTTTTTTTGGAGAGAGAGAGTTTTGCTATAGGGCGTGTGCATTCACTGGAGAGACAGAGAGTGAGAAATCAGCCCCCCCCCACCCCCCCGCAAGGGGTGATAGCTATGCCGCAATCCCTTCTTTTCCATTCTCTTCTTGAGATTTTGAGCATGCATGCACATACACCCACCTGGCATGAGTTTCAAGACATCAGGTCTGGGGCTCAAACCACGGCCAGTGCGTCATTCACCATAATGGACCTGATGGCCCCCATAATTCCCACTTCTTGATAAAACTTTTGCCATAGAATGCATGCACTTCCCAGAGAGAGAGTGTGTGTGAAAGTGAAATCACCCTCTAAGGAGATGGTCACACCACAGTCCCTTCTCCGTCCTCTCCTAGGGGATTTGGGCATGCAGGCACATATGCCAGTATATTTTCAGGCCACCAGGTCCAAGACTCCAGCTGTGCTGTCCCCCGCATGGAATCCAGCCTCCTACAGCTCCACACCACCTACTACTACATAATTCCCACTTTGTAGTCAGGAATGGCAGTAGAGGTGGCAAGCTTTACGTGGAGGTAATAGTTGCCAGATGGAATGCCTTATGGAGATAATGGCATTGGTGCTGGCTATAGTATAGATTATTATGGATTAAAATCTTGCCAATTTAGTGGTTCTTGGAGGCAGGGATAGTAGGTTTGTCATCAGGCCATATCTGCAATACTGTCTGGGGTAATGTTATCTTTGCATATGTTTATTTGGCCTTCCCAGTGACAATATCCTTCTCTCTCTCTCTCTCTCTCTCTCTCTCTCTCTCTCTTTCTCTTTAGTTATAGGGCACATGTGTTTTCCAGAGAGAGAAAGTTAAGTGAGAAATCACCTTGCAGGGAAAACGGCCTTGCCACAGTCCCTTCTCCTCCTCCACTATCCTCCTGGAATTTTGGGTACACGTGAACACATGTTGGGTGTGATTTTCAAGCCTTTGGAGTTTAGCACTTGAACCGTGCAGTGAGCAGTGTGGGATCCAGTGCCTTAACCTCCATACCACCTGCTGGCCTGACACTGTTCTTTAATAAATTAGCTTTCTGCTTAATTTAAGTAGATTCTGAATACTGAGTGATAAATATCTTTGATAATATACTTCTGGTATAATAAGCACCGTTTGTGTGTTTGTGTAGTGATAAATGTAGATATGCTTCCTAAAATTGCTACTTAGAAGCTTATAAATAGTACCTTGGTGTCTTTTCTGATGTAGCTATCTGAAAACTAGTTTCTTTCCTAAGGTAGTTATGATATGAGGGTGTTGTGAATTGACATCTCTATGCTAGGATGTTAAAATAGTTATTCATGATGCTACTTCAAAGATGTATTTGTTCGCCTATGAGATCTGGCATTTTGTTACTGGTTTTGATGTTATTTTAAAAGCTTCTAGTGGCCCTGATTTAAAAAAAAAAAAAAAAAAAGAGTAAGTATTCTATAGTAAAAGACTTTTAAATTCAAGCCATGTGAAACAAATAGAAGGTTTCATCAGCATTTTGCTATTTTTAACCTATTAGAATGGTAAATACAGTTGCCAAGCAATTTCTTTTTGGCATGTATGTCTCTACTATTTCATTCAAGTATACAGTTGAAGATCTATTTTCCTGTGTTTTAATTTCTTCCATTAGGTAGACAGGTAGTTAGGCAGGCAGACAGGCCCTGCTAACAGGTCTTTAAGCCATGATCCTACCACAGCCAGCCAGGATCACGGGCACATGCATGCATGCCTGGCTGAACAGAGACCTTGGGACACAAATGGATCTTCATATGGCACTGTGGAGTGGAGTGTTACTTCATTGTCTCTGGGACTAGCCCTTTCTGATAAATGTTAATAACTGAATATGAATGAGAATGTGAAAGACATAGTTTCTGCCTTTCTTGATCTCATTGCCTAACTACAAAGAACACATGTAAAAAAATACTGTAATATAATGGGAATGAAATGGAATACTCAAATGGCAAGAAAAGAGGAAGCAGTGACAAAACAAATAGAATTGGGTACCCAAAGTATAAGAAGTTTTGATAAAAGAGGCAATATGTATTTTTTCAAAGAATTACTTCTTTTTTTTGGAGAGGTTTTTGCTATAGGGCGCGGGCGCTCGCCTGACAGACAGAGAGAGACAGAGAGACAGAAAGTGAGAAGTCACCCCCCCAGGGGGATGGCCACACCGCAATCCCTTCTCCATTCTCCTCTCGGGATCTTGGGCATGCACGCACATGCGCCCGGCGTGAGTTTTAAGCCACCGGGTCCGGGACTCGAGCTGCGGTCGACTACGTGGTAGTCCAGCGACACAGCCATTACGCTAACTGCTGGTCCCATGACAGCCTTTTGATAAACGGTTTCTTTTGTGCCATTTATTTTTCATGGAATGAATTCCCAGTATCTCCAATTCATAAGGCAGTATGAATTAATTCCCTGCCCTTGGGATCTACATCTGGTGCCTGCGGGCTAAGGGAGAGCCTATGGCTGAGAAGAGAGTAGAAAGTAACTTTCTGGAGAGGAAATGAACTTCACCAGGGTCTGTAATGTACTTTGTAAGAACTGAGCCCTGTTGTTTGATGGGGTGGGAGGAGTGTATTTATGCGTCCCACTCCTTTCTGTCTTCCTCATCTCTCTTGTTTGTCCTCCCTCCCTCCCTCCCTCCCTCCCTCCCTTTCTTCCTTCATTCCCTCCTTCCCCATTCTCTCTGTTTCTTTCTTTTTTAGGTTGTTGTAAGGCCCATACACTTGCCAGAGAGAGAGAAAGGAAAAGTGAGAAATCATCCTCCTCCCGAGGGGAAATGACCATGTCATAACCCCTTTTCTTCCATTCTCCTCTTGGGATTTTGGACATACATGCACACACACACACACGCACATACGCTCAGCATGAGTTTCAAGCTGCTGGGTCCCGGGCTTGACCATGATCACCCATGTGGGAGTCCTGCACCTTAACCACTACATCATCTGCTGGCCTGCTTACCTTTCAGACTCCTTTGGGACTCCTCTCTCCACAAACACCATGCTCCTTTTCTGCTTTCACCTCTGTCTCAAAGATATATCAGTACTTTAGATAAAATTTAGGATATTTGCAATAGGTTGGGGTAAAACAGTTTGTATTTTATAGACTTTTTTTTTTCTTTTAAGAGATTTTTTGCTATATGGTACGTGTACTCACCGGAAAGACAGAGAGACAGACAGAAAGCGAGAAATTACAGCCCCCCACCCCCTGGCAATGGCCTCGCTGCAACCCCTTCTCCTCCATTCTTCTCTCGTGATCTTGGGCATATACGCACATGCACCCAATGTGAGGTTAAGCCACTGGGATCGGGGCACGAACTGGGGTCAGCTATGTGCGAGTCCAGAGACGTAACCATTACGCCATCTCCTGGTCCCAAGAGATACATATTTTTTATTATATAGGTGCCTAAACTTTACATAGATATTTCAAATTTATCTACTTAAAAGTTTTATACTTTCAGTTGATCAAAAACTTTAAAATCAGGCTGGCTCCATAGTACAGCAGCAATGCACTGTTGAAGAGAAGCTGGATTCCACATGGTGACCATAGTTCCATTTCCCAGCCCAGATAGCTTAAAACATTCTAGAGGGGTAGGGACCAGCAGTTAGTGTAATGGTTATGTCGCTGGACTCCCATGTAGTCGACCGCAGTTCGAGTCCTGGACCCGGTGACTTAAACTCACGCTGGGCGTGTGTGCATGCGTGCCCAAGATCCCAAGAGGAGAATGGAGGAGAAGGGATTGCGGCGTGACCATCCCCCTTGGGGGGTGATTTCTCCCTTTCTGTCTCTCTGCCTTTCTGGCCAGCGCACGTGCCCTATAACAAAAACTTCTCCCCAAAAAAAAGAAGAAAAAAAGAATATATTCCAGAGGGGCCAATAGGTGGCATGGTGGATACAGTGCTGGACTCCCACATGGCTGATCACAGTTTGAGTCCCAGACTTGGTGGCTTGCTTGCTCACTTTCTTTGTGTGTGTGTGTGTGTGTGTGTGTGTCTAGTCAAATTTTTAAAAATGAGTAAATAAATAAATACAATTAAATCTTTAGAAAAACAAAAACACACACACTAGAAATGTACACCAGGTGCTCAGGATCAGATGGGTTTTAGAACTGGAAGAAAGAGATTGTGGCTTGTCCAGGCCCCATGAAGTGTGTAAGTCCAAATTCTCTCTTTCTCTCGTATATATGCACATGTACTGTATCATGAATAAAGAAAAAAATAGGGACCAGCAGTTAGCGTAATGGCTATATCACTGGACTCCCACGTAGTCGACTGCAGTTCGCGTCCTGGATCCGGTGGCTTAAACTCACGCCGGGCGCATGTGCGTGCGTGCCCAAGATCCCAAAAGGAGAATGGAGGAGAAGGGATTGCGGCGTGACCATCCCCCCTGGGGGGTGATTTCTCGCTTTCTGTCTCTCTGTCTCTCTCTGTCTGTCTGGCGAGCGCACGCACCCTATAGCAAAAACCTCTCCCCCCCAAAAAAAAAAACAGAAAATAAAAAAATAATAATAATTTGGTGTGCTCCTAATTAACACCAAAACTGATGCTAACTGAAAATTAGTCTTTAAAATAAAACTTTAGGGACCAGCAGTTAGCTTAGTGGCTATGTCACTGGACTCCCATGTAGTCGACCGTGGTTTGAGTCCCGGACCCAGTGGCTTAAACTCACGCTGGGTGCATGTGTGTGTGTGTCCAAGATCCCAAGAGGAGAATGGAGGAGAAGGGATTGCGGCATGGCCATCCCCCCTGGGGCAGGGGGTGATTTTTCCCTTTCTGTCTCTCTGTCTGTCTCTGTTTTTCTGGCGCATGCACGCGCCCTATAGGAAAAAAACCTCTACAAAAAAGTTAAATAAAATAAAACTTTAAAGTTATTATTTATTTAATATTGATTTTTTTTCATATTTAGGTGAAAAACCCTTTACCTAAGTTTATCATTTTAAAGCACTGATTTTAAAAGTTACAAATAGATCCTTTCATTATTTAGCAGGTAACATCTAAAGGAACTGGTTTAAATCCTAATGCCAAAGTATGGCAAGAAATTCCTCCTGGAAACACTGATACCACTCCAGTAACTCACGGAACAGAAAGCTCTTGGCATGAAACAGCAGCCACATCAGGGTCTCATCCTGAGGGTAAGTCTGAAATAATTTCACTGAAAGAAATCACATTTTGGTAAAATGTACTGCCAAACCAGTTTATAGAATTTTGGAGTGCATTCTTTGGATATTAGATTAGATACATTTATAAGTGCTAATGTGTGGTTTGCATATATGAAGGATTTTGAAAAAGTTTGTGGAAAATGTGCATCTTGGGAAAAATTATGCATGGATCTCTAATTTTTTGTACCTAAATACAGTCATGCTTCACTTCTGTTTTCTACTTTTTTTAAAAAAAGAATTATTTTAACTTTATTTATTATTATTATTGTTATTTTTCAGTTTGATCAGAGAGAGAGGGGGGGGGGGAGAGAGAGAGAGAAAGCCAGCAGGTCCGGGACTTGAAATGCGATTGGCCATGTGGGAGTCCTGTGCCATTAACCACCATGCCACCTGCTGGCCCCTCCCCCCCTTTTTTTTCTTTGAGATTTTTGCTATGGGGTGTGAGCATTCACCAGAGGAACAGAGAGACAGAAGGCGAAAAATCACTCCTTGGGGGGAATGGCCATGCTGCAATCTCTTCTCTATTCTCCTTTCAGGATTTTGGGCATGTTCGCACATGTGCCTGGTGTGAGTTTTAAGCTGCTGGGTCCGGGATTTGAAGTGCAGTAGACTATGTGGGAGTCCAGCCATCTGCTGGCCCCTGTTTTCCACTAATTTTAAGTCTTCGTCAGTGGTTCTAGCATCTAACCCACTTACGATAAATTAATTATGATCTACCAGCATTGACTTTGCACTTTATTCACTGTTTGACTTTGGGCAAACTTAAGTTCTCTGTACTTATTCTTTCTTTCTTTCTTTCTTTTTTAAGCGGTTTTTGCCTTAAGCTACATGCACTCAATGGAGAGAGAAACAGACAGATAGACACACTGAGAGGGAAAGTGAGAAATCAACACTCTGGGGGGATGGCCATGCTGCAACTCCTAATCCTCTGTGGATCTTGGGCATACATGCACATGCACTTGGGGTGATTTTGAAGCCATTGGGTCCAGGACTCCAGTGTCGCAGTCCAGAAACCACAATGCTGTCTGCTAGTCCTCATGCTTATTTCTTTTATCTATAAATCAGGAATAATAATAATTACCTACAGCATAGGATTTGCTGAGAATCAAGTAAATAAAGCACTGGGAATAGTCTGATACATAACTAGTGCTGTATACATTTTAGTTCTTCATTTTAGCATGTCCAGATGGTCAAAACTTACCTCACTTGGAGAGGTAACTAACTTGAAATCAAGAAAACATCTTCCCAATTGGTAGAATTTCTTGAAATCATACTACTCATAATTCTTAAAGATAGGAATTAAGGGATTCCTATTTATTTTCAGTGTCTTATCGTTCATATAGGTAATACAGAACTCTCAGAAGATTCATGTAAAGAATATGAAGCAATGTATTCTTCATCTTGTGAAATCACAAGAAATACTACAAGCATTGAAGAATCAGCTGATGGAATGATTTTAGGACCAGAAGATCTGAATTATCAAATATATGACGTTTCTGGTAAACTTTATGGTTTTATTGGTAAAATGAAAATTCAGTCTTCTAGTCCTATGCCCACCTCGACTCCTGCCTGCTGTCACACACACATTCTCTTTATAACTGTTCTGATAAACCTATGGCATTGATATTCTTATTTGAAAAGGAGCTAATGTTAATGAAAATTAATTATATTTATACATACTGTTTTCAAATAACCAAACATGAAATCTGTATTTAAAGACAAAGTTTACTTCATTAGGATCCTATTAAAGGAAACCATGAAATGAAAGATAATGGAGAAAAATAACCAAAATAGTTAAGAGAGGGGCCAGCAGACGGTGTAATGGTTACATCACTGGACACCAATATAGTAGACTGATTTGGGTCCTGTACCCGACAGCTTAAAACTCATGCCAGGCGCATGTTTGTGTGTGCCCCAGATCCTGAGAGGAGAATGGAGGAGAAGGGATTGTGGTGTAATGGTTCATAATAGTTCCTCGCTCTACTCCCACATGGCTAACCATGGTTCTAGTCCCAGACACGGTGGCTTCAAACTCACACCTGGCATGGATGTGTATGTGCGTGCCCAAAATCCCGAGAGGAGAATGGAGGAGAAGGGATTGTCTAGAGGTTGATTTCTCGCTTTCTGTCTCTCTACCTCTGTCTCTCTGATGAGTACACACACCCTATAGCAAAAATCTCTCTTAAAAAAAAAACAAAAACAAAACCAGTTAAAAGAAGTGCTGGCCCCGTATTCTAGTGCTTAAGGAGCCAGATCATATATGGTCAGCTGTGGTTCAAACCCAGTCCTGGTGGCTTGCAAAACATGAAGGTTTGGATACAAATAAGGGATTGCAGCATGATCATATGTCATTGAGGGGATGCTTTCTGCCTCCCTCATGGAGTGTACTCTCTTGCCCCCTCCTCCCTTGCTAGTAAACACATGCACCCTCTGACTGTTTTTTTTTTCCCAGTCCTTATTTTGGGGAACATTTTTGCTAGCGTACGTGTGATTGCCAGAGAAACAGATAGACAGGTAGAAAGCTAGAATTCAGGGACCAGCAGATGGTGGAATGGTTACTCTCGACTCCCATGTAGTTGACAGCAGTTTGAGTCTTCAACCCAGCGGCTTGAGACTCATGCCGTGCATGTGTGTGTACATGCCCAAAATCCTAAGAGGAGAATGGAGGAGAAGGGATTGCAGCATGGCCATCCCCCTGGGAGCGGGGGGATGTTTCTCGCTTTTTGTCTCTGTCTCTCTCTCTAACGAGTACATATGTCCTATAGCAAAAAAAGTCTTCAAAAAAAAAAGAGCCGAGAAATCACCCCTCCAGGGGATGGCCATGCTACAGATCCCTTTTTCTCATTCTCCTCTTAGGATTTTGGGTACACATGTGCGAGGCGTGAGTTTTTAGCTTCTGAGTATAGGACTGAAACTATGGTTTGCATGTGGGAGTCCAGTGAACTAACTATATTGCCATCTGCAGGTCCCCCCTCTGAAAATTAAAAAAAAAATTGTTAGAAAATGGGGCCAGCAGGTGGCATGGTGGTTAAGGTGCTGGACTTCCTCATGGTCCACTGTGGTTCAAGACCCATACCTTGTTGGTTGCTTTCTCACGTTCTCTCTCTCTCTCGTGAATGCACATGCCCTATAGCAAATTAATAAAAAAAAATATATTTTTTAAATTGTTAAAGGAGACCTTAATTACAATCTTTGAGAGGATCTAAGGTTTTCAGTCTATTAGTTGGGTACAATGCCAGTTCATTTAATTTTCTGTCACTTTGGTTAACATGATGTATTTGTATAAGTATTTAATTGCAGACTTTAAAAACAATTAAAACATGGGTTTTAACACATTTTATTTAGTGAAATATATTTTTACTACATTTATTTAATCAGTGTGGATTATTAGTCACTTGGATATAAAATGGGAAAAATTTCAAAGAAACTAAAATGAACCATAGAATTCTAATTGCCTCTTTTATTATTATTATTATTATTATTATTATTTTTTTTTAAAGAATTATTTATTTTAAATTTTATTTATCCATTTACTTATTTTATTTTGATCAGAGAGACACAGAGAGAGAGAGAAAGTGAGAAAGCAAGCCACCAGGTCCAGGACTTGAACCATGGATGGCCACGTGGGAATGTCCAGCACCTTGGCTACCACGCCACCTGCTGGTCCCAATTATTATTATTTTTGGAGAAATTTTGCTATAGGGTGCGTGCGCTCGCCAGAAAGAGAGATAGAAAGTGAGAAATCACCCCCCAGGGGTGATGGCCATGCAGCAATCCCTTCTCCTCCTTTCTCCTCTCGGGATCTTAGGCATACATGCACACGCATCTGGTATGAGTTTAAGCCACCGGGTTCGGGACTCGAACCACGGTCGACTACATAGGAGTCCAGCGACATAGCCATTACGCTAACTGCTGGTCCCAGCCTCTTTTATTTTTCTTTTATATATCTGGTGAGCACATGCGCCCTATAGCAAAAACCTCTCCAAAAAAAAAAAATAATGATAACAATAAATAAAAAAAAATTTTTTTTTAAAAAGAAAGAAAGCACACACTGTAGGGATGGTCATGCCACAGTTCCTTGTCTTCCATTTTCCTTTGGGGAATTTGGGCATGCACACACATGAACCTGGCATGTTTTTCAAGCTCTTGAGTCCAGGACTCAGTCTGTGCAGTTGGCCATGTGGGATCTAGCAGCTTTAAGTACAAATGACTGGCTGACCCTATCTTTATAGTATCTATTTGGCCTCTGAAAAGTAATTTAATTTGGAGTAGGTATTTCTATTCCTGCTTATGAATAACTCTGTGACTTCAGGCTAGAAATGTTTTGAATATATTTATTTTCCTTTTTTTTTTTTTAAGATCTTATTTAACTTTATTATTATTTTACAGTTTTGATCAGAGAGAGAGAAAGAGAGAGAAAGAAAGTGAGAAAGCAAGCCACCCAATCTGGGACTTGAATTGTGATCAGCCATGTGGAAGTCCAGCTTCTTTAACTGTCACCTGCAGCTCCTCCATTTTTTTTTTTTAGAGAGACTTTTGCTATAGTGTGCATGCATTTACCTAAAAGACAGAGACAGAAAGCGAGAAATCACCTCCTAGAGAGGATGGCCATGCCGCAGCCCCTCTTCTATTTTCCTCTTGAGATTTTTCAGCATGCACATACATGCACCCGGCATGAGTTTCATTCCACCAGGTCCGGGACTTGAACCACAATCAGCCCTCTGGGAGTCCAGCATCGTAACCATTACACCGCCTACTGGTCCCATTATTCTTTTCTTTTTAATTACTTTATTTAACTTTATTTATTTATTTTAATTTGACCAGAGAAGGACAGAGTAAGAGAGAGAGAAAGTTGAAAAAGCATGCCTCCAGGTTCAGGATTCGAACTGCAGTCGGCCATGTGGGAGTCCAGTGTCCTTAACCACCACACCACCTGCTGGGTCCCTATTATTCATTTTTCATTAAATTGATATTTAATACTACTTTTATTTTTGAGTGATAAGACAAGTTAATGGTAAAATCATAGACAAAATTTACTTAGGTTCATATATAAGTTGAATGTCCCTTATCTGAAATGGTTGAGATCGGAAGTGTTTTAGATTTTAGGTGGTTTGTTTTGTTTCCATAGGGCACATGCGCTGGCTAAGATCACAGGATGTGATTTATTTTCTTTTTTTTCCTATTTTAAGAGAGATTTTTGCTATAGTGTGCATGCGCTTGCTAGAGATACAGAGACAGAAAGCGAGAACTCACCCCGGGGGGGATGACCACATCACAATCCCTTTTCTTCCAGTCTTCTCTTGGGATTTTGGGCATGCATGCCTACACATTTGGCATGAGTTTTAAGCTGCTAGGTCTAGGATGTGAATCACGGTTGACTTTGTTGGAGTCCAGTGATGTAACCATTTTACCATCTGCTGGTCTCATGCCACTGGTTTTGGGACTCAAACTGTTGTCGGCCATGTGGGAATCCAGTGCATTAAACACGACATTACCTGCTGCCCCCCAGATTTTTTTTTTAATTGAATTAAATATATAATGAGCTATCTGGGGGATCAAACCCAAGTCTAAATGCAAAATTTGTTTATGTTCTTATGCACATAGCCTGGAGGTAATTTCATACAATATCTTTTATTGCTGCATTTTGACTGCTACCTATCACATGAGGTCAGGTGTTGAATTATTCCACTTATGGCATCCCCGTTAGCATACAAGCTTTAGATTTTGAAGCATTTCGGATTCTTGGATTAGGAATGCTCAACCTGTATGTATGTTCTGTTGTCTATGTATTTAAAGGAAATGTAGTCTGGGGACCAACAGGTGGTGTAATGGTTAAGTCTGTGAACTCCCATGTAGTCGACCGCGGTGGCTTATGTTTTGACTTTTAATAAAAGAGAATATAAAAGGTTGTTAAGAGAACTGATCTGATATGTCTAATGTTTAGTTAAACATGCCTCGAATGGAAGACATAGTATTCTAAAATTAAAAAATGAAAAGAGTAATAAGATATAGTCACTTCTTTTTTTTTGGAGAGGTTTTTCCTATAGAGCGTGTGTGCTCGCCAAGAAAGAGAGAGATAGAGGCTGCCACTATCCCTTCTCCTCCATTCTCCTCTCGGGATCAAGGACATGCACGCACAAGCGCCCGGTGTGAGTTTAAGCCACCGGCTCCGGGACTCGAACCACGGTCGACTGCTTGGGAGTCCAGCGACATAGCCATTCCACTAACTGCTGTTCCCAAGATAGTCACACTTTTTAAATCAGTAGTAGAAATGAGATTATATATTCCTCTTGACTTACTACTTCTTCAAATTTAGATTACTATTGCTTTTATTCTTTGAGTTTTCATTAAAGGAGTAAGTAGTTCACTTTTTTTTTTCTTTTTTTTTTTCCAAGAGGTTTTTGCTATAGGGCGCGTGCGCTCGCCAGACAGACAGAGACAGACAGAGAGACAGAAAGCGAGAAATCACTCCCCCGGGGGGATGGCAATGCCGCAGTCCCCTCTCCTTCATTCTCTTCTCGGGATCTTGGGTATGCACGTACATGTACCCAGTGTGAATTTTAAGCCACCAGGTCCGGGACGCGAACCTCGGTCAACTACATGGGAGTCCAGTGACATAGCCATTACGCTAACTGCTGGTCCCAGTAATTTACATTTTTAATTTTGCTAGAGGGCACAAATGCTTGTCAGAGAAAGTGAGAAAGCACCCCCCATAGGGATTGATCAAACCGTAATCCCTTCTCTTCCACGTGTCTTATATTTTGGTATTTTGGGCACACTTGCACACGCATCTTGTTTGCTTTTTAAGCCGCTGGGTGAGACTCAAACCACGCAGTTGTCCATGTGGGATCACGTGTTAATATCACGTCACCACCTTTTTCCTGCTAAGAGCACCAAGAAGAGTCAGAGAGCTCAATGCTACTTCTTTTCTTTTCTCTCTTTTTATTCCTTGATGAAATAATTCTTAAACTAATATGAAATCTATTTAAAATATAAGATCACTAGAGGGACCAGATGGTGTAGTGGTTGCATTGCTGTACTCCTACATGGCCTACTGCAGTTCAAGTCCTGGACCCGGTGGCTTCAAAATTATGGAAGGCGCATGTACGTTCATGCCCAAGATTCCAGGAGGAGAATGGAGAAGGCATTGAGGCATGGCCATCCCCCCGGGGAATGGTTTCTCACTTTCTTGCTCTCTCTCTCTCTCTCTCTATCTCTCTGGTTAGCACATGCGCCTTATAGCAAAACCCGTCTCTCAAAAAAGAAAGAAAGAAAGAAAGAAAGAAAGAAAGAAAGAAAGAAAGAAAGAAGAGATCATTAGAATGAAATTAGTTAGACCTTGAAAAAAATCCGTTATAAAAAACAATAAATATAGGGCCAACAGGTGATGTGGCGGTTAAAGGTGTTGTGGAGGTAAAGGCAGCTAGATCCCATGTCACTGACTACATGGTTTGAGTCTGGACCCAACAAGTTGAAAATCACTCCAGGCCTGTGTGTTTGCCGAAAACCCTGAGGAGAATGTAGGATAGGGATTGTAACATGGCTTTCCCCGAGGGGTGATTTCTCACTTTCTCCCTCTCTCCCTCTCTCTCTGGTGAGCACACACATATTCTATAGCAAAAATTTACAAAATTAAAAATAAATAAATGCAATTTTGTGGTAAATTTTAATTGATAGACGACATTATGATTTCTGTGTAAAATATTTACAGTTTACTACCTTTGGTAACATGGTCCTAACTTTTATCTCTCCTTGTTTTCTACCATCAGGAGAAAGCAATTCAGCAATTTCTACAGAAGACCTAAAGGAATGTTTGAAGAAACAATTAGAGTTTTGTTTTTCACGGTACATAATCATTTCATTATTGATATTTTGCTTTTATTGAGTTATTTGGTTAGAAGTTATGAAATGCCTACAAAATAGAGTAAAATACTGGTTATTGGGAGCTGGCCAATGGCTCAGTGGTAATGCAACATTTATAAGGCTGGCTCATTTGGGAATGTTCCAGGTTTGGATCTGGACACCCCTCAATAGCCAGGCACAGGATTTGAACCATGTAATGACTCATGTGGGATCTAACTTCTTGACTGAGTAGGCCACGGGGCCTGCCCTATTGTAGACTTATTTTTATGTACATTATACATTCTTGACTGAGGTTAATTGATTCTTTGTCTTAAATATTGCCTATTTTTTCCTTTCCTCTTTGTTCTTTACCTTTATATTCTAGCACAGGTCCTAGGATGAAAGCAAGAGCCTAATGTTTTTAATCAGTTGTGCCTATAATACAATCTGTTTTTTTTGTTTGTTTTTTTGTTCTTTTTTTGAGAGGTTTTTGCTATAGGGCGCATGCGCTCGCCAGACAGAGAGAGACAGAGAGACAGAAAGCGAGAAATCACCCCCCAGGGGGGATGGCCACGCTGCAGTCCCTTTTCCTCTCAGGATCTTGGGCACGCACGCACACGCGCCCGGCGTGAGTTTTAAGCCACCGGGTCCGGGACGCGAACTGCGGTCGACTACATGAGAGTCCAGCAACATAGCCATTACGCTAACTGCTGGTCCCTACAATCTGTTTTGTTTAACACACTTGTAATAGTTATTTTAAAAATCCTTATCTAATCAGACCATTTGCGGGTTTGCTTAAATTGTCTTGAGTTTTTTTCTCTTAATTATCATTACTTCCTGCCTTTTTGTTCATCTTGTAAAGTGGACAGTAGTTCACCTTTCTTCTGTTAGGCAAATAGAGTAAAATGTTGATTGCTTTAGTCTAGATCAGGAATTGAGCTGGATCATGGCTAAACAACCATCTTAATTAAACTCAGTCCACCTTTGACTTGTCTTCATTTATGGGCAAAGCCCTCCTTAGTCTTCCGATTAGGGCTTGGCAGTTTTTCTGTCACCTTAATCCTGAAGCATCAGAGAGACTTAAAGGTTTGAGATGAGTTCTTACCCCATACAGCTTCAAAATATGGCAATATGGCAAATCACTTGTGAGAAAGACTTGGGTTTGTTGCAGGGTCTCTCCCCTTCCACTGGGACTTAATCACAAAACCACTCAGATTTGTCTCTGACTCATAGTCTCCTATCTCCTTTCCAAAAAGATCCTTCTTGGAACCTATATATTTTCTGAGGACACAAAACAGCATAATAAGAAACTTGGAAATGTGTTCAGTGACAAATGATATGGAAGACATTGAATAGAGTAGTGTAAGCAAGGGAAGAGGAATGAGGAGTGCCTGGATGGTTGCTATTGTAAATAGGGTAGTCATGTCAGACCTCTTGGAATGGGAGGCTGTATTTTTGTTTTGTTGTTGCTATAGGGCACCTGTACTGGAGTGGGAGAGACGGAGAGAGGGAAAATGAGAAAGCACTGCTCATGGGGGATGGCCATGCCGCAGCCCCTTTTCCTTCATTCTCCTCTTGGTATCTTACACGCGCATGATTGCCCAGTGTGTGTTTAAGTTGCCAGATCCAGGTCGCCAACCTGAAAATTGAATGTATAGGAACCAGCTCCCTTAACTTCCATGTTACCTGTTGACGAGAGTAGGAGGCCTCTTTTTTTTTTTTTTTTTTTTTAAGGTTTTTGCCATAGGGCATGTACACCCACTGGAAAGGAGATACAGAAGGAAAGTGAGAAATCACTGTCTGAGGAGGATGATCATGCCTTCAGTCCCTTCTCCTCCATTCTCTTCTTGGGGTTGTCAGCCTGCACAGACACGCGTGGCATGATTTTTCAAGATGCCATGTCTGTTGCTGGACACGTTTTTTTAAAAGTATTATTTTATTTAACTTTATTTATTCATTTATTTTAAAGAATTTTTTCTTTTTTTTGGAGAGGTTTTTGCTATAGGGTGTGTGTGCTCACCAGACAGAGACAGAGAAATAGAAAGCGAGAAATCACCCCCCAGAGGGGATGGCCACGCCGCAATCCCTTCTCCTCCATTCTCCTCTCGGGATCTTGGACACGCATGCACACGCGCCCTGCGTGAGTTTTAAGCCACCGGGTCCAGGACGCGAACCGCGGTCGACTACATGGGAGTCCAGCGACATAGCCATTACGCTAACTGCTGGTCTCAAGAATTTTTTCAAATTTTATTTTATTTATTTGTTTATTTTAATTTGACCAGAGAGGCCAGAGTGTGAGAGAGAGAGAGAGAAAGAAAGTAAGAAAGCAAGCCATCAGGTCCTGGACCGGAATTACAGTCAGCCATATGAGAGTCCAACGCCCTCAACCACCATGCCACTGCCAGCCCCATAACTTTATTTATTTATTTTAATTTGGCCAGAGAGGAATAGAGTAGGAGAGATGAGGCAGGGGGAGTGAGAAAGCCACCAAGTCTGGGACTTGAACTAGTCTGCCATGTGGGAGTCCAGCACCCTCAACCACCATGACACCTCTGGCCCTGGACTTTTTTTATTTTTTTTTAAAGAATTTATTTAATTATTTGTTTATTATTATTATTAATTGCTACAGGGCACTTACACTCACTAGGAAGAGAGAGACAAAAAGAGAGAGAGAGAGAGAATGTGAGAAAGCAAGTCACCAGCTCCAGGATTTGAACCGTAGTTGACCATGTGTGGGAATCCAGCTCCTTAATGACCAAGGCACCTATTATTCTAGTAGGATGCAGTTTTTTTTTGTTTTTTTTTTTAATCCAAAATGTGTTTATTGGGTTGGTTTCCCACTCATCTTGTCAGGAGGTTTTAGTGCTGCTTCCTTCCGAAGGAACACTCTCTGTAAGCCTTGCTTTTCCTCCTGTAGGCTAGCAGAGGACATTGGAGCAGCCAATGCACAAAACTACCGTTTGTGCTTAAAGACTGGTGATGTTACAACATCCTGTGCATTTCCCATTTATGTAGTAGAAATTTGGGCTCTGCAACAGACACTACTACTTTTGTTTCCTCTTCTGGAGAGGGATTAGAAGGATCTTTAGTGAGAAGCGTGCTTTCGTGGGGAGGTTGTCTTTGCCAGAAAAGTAGTAGGAAGTTTTTAAAGCAAAGACTTTTAATTCTAACTATATATTGCCAGGCTTCTTTAAAGAATATTTGCTGTGCTGGGACCAGTAGATGGCATAATGGTTATGTTGCTAGAATCCCATGTAGTCGACTGCTGTTCTAGTTCCTGACTTTGCAGTTTAAAACTCATGCTGAGAACTTGTGTGTGGATGCCCAGTATCCCAAGAGGAGAATAGAAGAGAAGAAGTTGTGGCATGGCCATCTCCCTGGGTGGTAACTTCTCACTTTTTGTCTGTCTTTCTCTCTATGTTTCTATGGTGAGCGCATGTGCCCTATACCAAAAATCTCTCTATGAAAGAAAAAAGGGATCAGCAGTTAGAGGAATGGCTATGTCACTGGACTCCCATGTAGTTGACCACGGTTCGAGTCCCGGACCTGTGCCTTAAACTCATGCTGGGCGCATATGCATGCGTGCCCAAGATCCCGAGAGGAGAATTGAGGAGAAGGGATTGCGGCGTGGCCATCCCTCCTGGGGTAGTGATTTCTCACTTTCTGTCTCTCTCTGTCTTTCTGGCGAGCGCACGCACCCTATAGGAAAAAACCTCTATAAAAAAAAAGAATGGGGACCAGCAGTTAGCGTAATGGCTATGTCTCTGGACTCCCACGTAGTTGACTGCAGTTCGAGTCCCGGACTTGGTGGCTTAAACTCACGCCAGGCGCGTGTGCGTGCGTGCCCAAGATCCTGAGAGGAGAGTGGAGAGAAGGGATTGCGGCGTGGCCATCCCCCCGGGGCGTGATTTCCTGCTTTCTGTCTCTCTGTCTCTGTCTGTCTGGCGAGCGCACGCGCCCTAAAAGCAAAAACCTCTCCAAAAAAAGAAAAAAAATAAAAGAATGAAAAAAAAAAACCCAGAATATTTTATGAGAATAACAAAACATGAATTTTGTTTTACTTTAGTTTAAAAAAATTTTTTTTATGCAAGCCAGCAGGTGGCATGGTGATTTAGGTAACGGGTTCCCACATGGCCAACCATTGTTCGAGTCTCAGACCCAGCAGTTTTGAAAATTACAACAAATAAATAGATAAATAAATGACTAAAATTTCTTTTTCTTTTCTTCTTAGAGATTTTTGCTATAGAGCGTGTACATTCAATGGAAAGACAGAGAGAGAGAGAGAGACAGAGACAGAAAGTGAGAAATCACCCCCTGGGGGGATGGACACTCCATAATCCCTTCTCTGTTCTCCTCTCGGGAACTTGGGCATGCATGTATGCACACATGCCTGGTGTTGTTTTAAGTTACTGAGTCCGAGACTCGAACCTCAGTTAACTTTGGAGGAGTCCAGCAACATGACCATTATACCACTTGCTGATCCCAATAAATAAATGTGTGTTTTTTTTTTTTTTTAAAAAAAAAAAAAAAAAAAAACATGAAGAGGGTGCTGGCAGGCAGTGCAGTGGCATAGGCGCTGGATTCCCACACGGTCGATTGCGGTTTGAGTCCTGGACCTGCAGGCTTGCTTTCTCACTTTCTCTTTTCTTTTCTTTTCTTTTGTTTTCTTTTCTTTTTTGGAGAGGTTTTAGCTACAGGGCGCGTGCACTTGCCAAAAAGACAGAGAGAGACATAGAGACAGAAAGCGAGAAATCACCCCCCAGGGGGGATGGCCACGCCGCAATCCCTTCTCCTCCATTCTCCCCTTGGGATCTTGGGCACACACGCACACGCGCCCGGCGTGAGTTTAAAGCCACCGGGTCCGGGACGCGAACCGCAGTCGACTACGTGGGAGTCCAGCGACATAGCCATTACGCTAACTGCAGGTCCTAATGTTATCTTTTTTTTAAATTGACCAGAAAGAGACAGAGGGACCAGCAGTTAGCGTAATGGCTATGTCGCTGGACTCCCACATAGTCGACCGCGGTTCGCGTCCCGGACCCGGTGGCTTAAAACTCACGCCGGGCGCGTGTGCGTGTGTGCCCAAGATCCCGAGGGGAGAATGGAGGAGAAGGGATTGCGGCGTGGCCATCCCCCCTGGGGGGTGATTTCTCGCTTTCTGTCTCTATGTCTCTCTCTGTCTAGCGAGCGCACGCGCCCTATAGCGAAAATCTCTCCAAAAAAATTTTATAGGATGGAACTGCACTAAAATGTAGTGTTTTATAAAATGCTATTTAATATTAATCCTCTGCAAATCATAATTCTGCAAA
Organism: Tupaia tana; assembly: GCA_026018925.1. NCBI lineage: Eukaryota > Metazoa > Chordata > Mammalia > Scandentia > Tupaiidae > Tupaia > Tupaia tana. The sequence goes on from JAKSZU010000006.1 coordinate 154,402,473, forward strand.
ATTCCTTGTTGAAAATTATTGGAATAGGGACCAGCAGTTGGCATAATGGCTATGTCGCTAGATTCCAAAGTAGTCGACTGCAGTTCGAGTCCCGGACCCAGTGGCTTAATCTCACACCGGGCACATGTGTGTGCATGCCCAAGATCCCGAGAGGAGAATGGAGGAAAAGGGATTGTGGCATGGCCATCCCTCCTGCGGGGTGATTTCTTGTTATCTGTCTCTCTTGTCTCTGTCTTTCTAGCTAGCGCACGAGCCCTATAGCAAAAAGCTTTCCAAAAAAAAAAAAGGAAAATTATTGGAATAGAGTGTTTGGGGATTCAGAAACTTTTAGAATGTTGTTATATCTGATATATATTATATTGGTATCTTTTATAAATTGAACTTTTTAACTTTTCAAAGTTCACTGTGTTAATTATGGCAAAATTTTTTTGCTCCTCTAGACTTTCTGATAAAAGTGAATAAGGTACTTCTTTAAGTGCTTTTTTAGAGTTATTTGTTTTATAGGATTATTGCCTCTGTTTTTTTTCCTTTCAGAGAAAATTTGTCAAAGGATCTTTACTTGATTTCACAAATGGATAGTGACCAGTTTGTCCCCATTTGGACAGTTGCCAACATGGAAGAAATAAAGAAGCTGACTACAGACCCTGATCTAATTCTTGAAGTGCTGAGATGTATGTAATTTACACCTTGTAGCTTATCTTTCAGCTTTTACAAATGAAATATTTTGATATCTGATCATACAGAGAATTGTCTTTAACTGCCTTTTTGTGTTTGCTATTCTGTTCCAGTCTTTTATTTTTACTGTTATTGATTTGTGTTTGTATGTCCATATATATTTCTATAATAACTTTATACCTCATATTTTCCGTTTGATACCCATTAAGTATAAGGAATTAAATAGCTTTTTTTAAGGCTATTAGAAATCTCTGTATCATCATCACACCCTTTAAAACAATTTGTTTCAAACTTTTGAATCCAGGTCAGCAGTATATTTTACATCACAGTCCAATGCATGCATAACATACCGCTCCACAACCAAAGTGTCACTTCTGCAAATTAATAATAAATGCTTGCCATGAACTCATTTTTTCTGTTCTAAACTTTCTTCACAGCCAGCTAATAAGTTGTGATCATGGAGTTTGACAAACACTGCTCTAAAGTTTGATAAAGAGTTTATATTTCTTGATGGAGGGTCTAAGAACTTTTAGTGGTATTTATGTCTTTTTTTTTTTTTTTTAATTTATTTATTTATTTATATTTAATTTTATTTATTCGTTCATTTATTTTAATTTGACCAGAGAGAGACAGACAGAGAGAGAGGGAAAGTGTGAAAGCAAGCTACCAGGTCCAGGACTTGAACCGTGGTCAGCCATGTGGGAGTGTCCAGCACCTTAACCGCCATGCCACCTGCTGGTCCCATGGTATTTATGTCTTTTATCAGTATTTCTTGTTACTCTTTCTTGAAGTGGGTTTTGTTAATGGCTGAATTAGATAAAGGCAGATCTTTGTTTTTATATGAAATGTATTTAAAAAGTTTAAGAGTTAAATATAACAAGTTCTGTGATAGCTTCATGAGAATATAGGATTATATTGGACGCCTGTGCAATCTCATCAGTTTTTAAAACGACCCAGTCTTGGGGCCGGCAGGTGGCACAGTGGTCATGGGCGCTGGACCCCCACGTGGCCTACCTCTGTTCGAGCTGGACGTGGTGGCTTGCTCTCTCTCTCTCCCTCCCTCTCCTTCTGTCCCTGTCTGGTCAAATTAAAAGAAATTAATAAGTCAGTAAGTTAAGTAAAATAATTCTCTCCCTTTTTTTTTTTTTTTTTTTTTTTTTTTTTTTTTTGAGAGGTTTTTGCTATAGGGCACGTGCCCTCTCCAGAAAGACAGAAGCAGAGAGACAGAAAGCGAGAAATCACCCCCCCCCCCCCAGGGGGGTTGGCCATGCTGCAATCCCTTCTCCATTCTCCTCTCGGCATCTTGGGTACACATGCACATGCGCCCGGCATGAGTTTAAGTCACCGGGTCCGGGACTCGAACCATGGTCAACTACATGGGAGTCCAGTGACATAGCCATTACGTTAACTGCTGGTCCCAGTAAAATATTTTTAAAAGAATGATCCAGTCTTAATTATAAAATAAAATTGGCAAAGAGAGAATCCACCACCTGATTAGGATTATGCCTGGCACTTACATTCAAACCTTTACCCTTTACTGCTGCTTTTATTTTACTTATTACCTGCTTAGGGAGATATGACCATATGACCTTTCTGAAAGGACTAGAAATAATAATTTTTACTATGTGGTACTACCTATCTTCATTTAATATTTCCTCAAAATCAGCATCTAAACAGTGATTTCTGGATCTCTCTCATAGAATGTAACAGTAAATATATTGAAATCAAGGATGGCTTATAATCATTTCTGTATAGTTCTTAGCTTAAGCAATTCTTAGGCTAATTTTAAGAAGAATTTCTTCACATACCAAATCTCATTACATTCTCCTAGAAGGTTATTTGGCTAATGCAAACACTGGTTTTTGTTAATATGCATTTGTTATCTCTTGAATGGAGAATTTTGTTATTGAATACAAGAAATTGCTTTATTGGATATGTATTGCATAGTTCCTGAAGGCTTATTTTTAATTTTATCATAGTCTCATGCCGCAAAGGTAGGTATTGTAAATACTTAGCAAATAACATTTAACGATGTTTTTTGTATAGAAATCTCAAAAAGTTGTTAATCACAGCTATAATCTTTGAATCTACAGCTTAATTTTTTAAGTTATTAACCTGAAATTTGCTAATTTATTCATGTTGGAAATTGATATGAAGAGTTTTATTGGGTAGAATTACTAATATCTCTGCTTGTCACGTTTAGATGAGACCCTTCTTATTTTAAATTTCAGCTTCTCCCATGGTACAAGTTGATGAAAAGGGTGAGAAAGTGAGACCAAGTCATAAGCGTTGTATTGTGATTCTTAGAGAGATTCCCGAAACAACTCCAGTAGAGGTAAATGATTAATCATGTTAAAGCTAAATGTTCTTTATATTGGATAAAGTGTACATGAGAATTTTAAGCCAGTGCTCTAATATCAGTTGTTGACAATAAGATAAATATTAATTTGTTTTGTTACTCTGAAGTACAAGAATGGTATGGAGGATAGAAAAGATACAATTCTATGTTTTTAGAAGGATAGCTATGTATTGCAGTGATATCAGTTTTCTGTTGGTTTGACTGAATGGCAATTAAAGTATAAATAGGCTGTTTTAGAAAGTTGAGGGCTGGGACCAGCAGTTAGCGTAATGGCTATGTCGCTGGACTCCTACGTAGTCGACCGCGGTTCGAGTCCCGGACCCAGTGGCTTAAACTCATGCCGGGCGCGTGTGTGTGCGTGCCCAAGATCCCAAGAGGAGAATGAGGAGAAGGGATTGTGACGTGGCCATCCCCTCTGGGGGGTGATTTCTCGCTTTCTATCTCTCTGTCTGGCGAGCGTACACACACTATAGCAAAAAAACCTCTCAAAAAAAAAAAAAAAAAAAAAAAAAAAAGAAAGTAAGTTGAGGGCTTGGGACCAGCCAGTAATATGGTGATTAAGTTGAAGGCATTACACATTGCCACCTGTGCAGGGGTGCTTTCTCAACTTTCCATCTCTCTCTGAGTCTCTCTTTGCCCTTTGGCAAATACATTTACCCTATATCAATTTTTTGTTTGTTTTTTTGTTTTTGTTTGTTTGAGAGAGATTTTTACTGTAGAGCATGTGCACTTGCCAGAGAGATAGGCAGAGAGAGAAAGTGAGAAATCACTTCCCAGTGAAGGATGGCCACATCACGATCCATTCTCCACTGTTCTCTTCTCAGGATTTTGGGGACATGCAAACACACACACACACACACACACGTGCCCTGCAAGAGCTTCAAGCTGTTGGGTCTGTGACTCAAATCGTGATTGGCCATGTGAGATTCCAGTGCCTTAACCACCCTAATACAAATTTAAAAAATAAAGTAGTGCAGACAACTGAGTGACTATACCTTAAAGAGAGAAAGAGAAAGAAAGAAAAGGAAATTAATTAATTTGAGGTTACACCTAGGAAAAATTAATGAAAAAGAATTTTTTGCATAGGGATTAATGCAATAAAACTATTCTTATCTATTAGCAAATTAATAAAACAAAACTGTAGTTATAAAAATGATGTGGTAAAGGTATAAGAATAAAATATTATTTGAATTAAACAGTATAATCCAGAAATAGACCCCTCCATTTTTAAATTTTATTTATTTCTCCTATGAAAGAGAGGGAGAGCCTAGAGAATGAGGCAAAGACAGGCATCCCTAACAGAGCCCCAGGCTTTGATCCACCCACAGTCTCAGACAGCCTGGATCATAGATATGTGCTTGTGTAGTGAACTCAGTAAGGTCTAAGGACCCAAAAACATTGTTTTTCCCTCTTGGGTCCAGTTGTGTTACCATATGTCCCTAAGTCCTTTTATTGGGTTGTCAGAAAAGTCATATATATATATATACATATATATACACACACACATATTTATATATATATATATACACACACACACACACATATTTATATACATATATATGTATACACACACACACACACACACACACACACATATATATGAAAAAAAATTTTTTTTAAAGACATTTTTGCTATAGGGCGTATGTGCTCACTAGAGAAACAGAGAGAGAGAAATCACTCCCCTGGGGGATAGGCAGTCCACAATCCCTTATATTATGTCACTTGCACAAGTCAGAAAACTTAGCTGTTTGGCCACTTATTTATTTCAAGCACTATTTGTTTGACAAAAGAACATTCAATCACAAAGAAGAACGTTTTGCTATTTTAATTCCGTGGACTGAAAATTTGAGGGAGTTAAAATACAGGTTATACTTAACCGTTATATTATTTTCCTGCTAGTTTAGTAGTTATTTTTTTCACTTTGGTTCATGGTGACTTTTGATACTTTGTGGGGGTAGTTTTTTGTTTTGTTTTGTTTTGTTTTTGGAGAGGTTTTTGATATAGGGTGTGTGGACTCATCAGAAAGAGGGTGAGAAACCACATCCCCGCTAAGGGGGGATGGCCATGCCGCAATCCCTTCTCGTCCATTCTCCTCTCAGGATCTTGATACATGCACACATATCTGGCGTGAAATTAAGCCAACCGGGTCTGGGACTTGAACCGCTATCGACTACATGGGAGTCCAGCGACATAGCCATTATACCAACTGCTGTTCCCTTAATTAGTTTTTTTTTTTATATGTGGGAATTACTGGGTATCACATTTCTTTCGTGAACTCAAATACATATCTGACAGAATGGATTTCGATGGCCTACAAATCTGAGATTGTGTTCCACTTTTGGTAGTAGGAGTAGGTTAAACAATCTCAGCCTCCATTTTCTCAAATATAACCTGGAGACTATGAAAGCTTCATTCAATGTAGGAGTGTATTGAGGAGTAAATCACAGAGTGGATGATCCTTGAAAGTATTTCAGTAGACGTTCTTTTCTTCTGTAACTTTTTGGGAATACTTAATGTTCTCTTCTAGTTCTTTTTTTTTGGAGAGGTTTTCGCTATAGGGCGCGTGAGCTCGCCAGACAGAGAGAGACATGGAGACAGAAAGCGAGAAATCACCCCCCAGGGGGATGGTCACACCGCAATTCCTTCTCCTCCATTCTCCTCTCGGGATCTTGGGCACGCACGCACACGCGCCCAGTGTGAGTTTTAAGCCACTGGGTCCGGGACGCGAACTGCGGTCCACTACGTGGGAGTCCAGCGACATAGCCATTAACGCTAACTGCTGGTTCCCTAGTTCTTTTTTTTTAAAGCTTCTTTCAAGCTGTTAATTGTTTTAACAATTTGAGAGTGTTGGTAATCATCTCTTTCTGAACCTATGTATTTGTTTTAGTTTGTGTTTCCAGTTATATCAGTTATGGAAAAGCAAAATGTTTGTGCAGAGTTCATTTCTATTATGCTGATGTAAACAGAGCCTCAGGATTAAATAAGAGTGCATGGAATTCTTAGTGTCTTGAAGTTAACAAAGGACATAAGTTGAAAAAGTTTTTAATAGTTATAAGATAGACAGGTAAAGGACTGGGGAAATACTGCTGTCAGAAAATTTTGCTGGCCTCTAGTAGTGATGTATATCCATTTTGTTGTTTATAAAATAAGATTCCATCTCTAAGTTATATACAAAATTTACACTGTTAACTGTGCTTGCTTTTGTTTTCGAATATAGTATACCCTCAGTACAAAATGAGTAAAAAGCATAAACCATTAACAAAAAACAAAAGTACCAAAAGGCATGAAGAGATGCTTAACCTTACTAGTAAACAAAAAGATGCCCATTATTGGTATTTTTTTTAAAGAGTTAACTAGAGTTTTTCTTTTTTTTTAGGAAGTGAAAGCTTTGTTCAAAAATGAAAACTGTCCCAAAGTGATAAGCTGTGAGTTTGCACACAACAGCAATTGGTATATTACTTTCCAGTCAGACACAGATGCACAGCAGGTGAGAGAAAAACTTCTGGTACAAGTCCTAGTGATGAAAGTAGTAGTGCATAATTTTAATTGGGAAAAATGTGCTTAACTATAAGTGTGTATGAAGACCAGTGAATATCGTGATCACATTCTTAGTTTTCCGTAATTAGTTTTGTTTTTGATTTTTTAAAGCTTTTTCATTTTCAATTTCAAAACCATTGTCTATCAGTTTTTAAAAAATTAACCACAATTTAAAAATAAATATGGGGTACTGGCAGGTGACATCGTGGTCAAGGCATTGGATAACATATGGCCAACTCTGCATTCCCAGAGCAGCAACCTGAAAATCATGCCAGGCGTGTGTGTGCATGCCCAAAATCCTGAGAAGAAAATGAAGACGAAGGGATTTTGGTGTGGCCATCTTCCCAGGGAGTGTCTCTCTCTCTCTCTCTCTAGTGAGCACACATACCTTATTGCAAAATGAAAAACACAAAAATATAAAGACAGCACAGATATCAGAGAATTAGTAAATAGTTGTTATTACTATTGTGTCGTTGGAAAAGTTATGACGCATTTTTGCATAGAAAAATATGTTGTAACTCTTCCGACAATCCAATAGTACATTTGTAGGCCAGAAACAAAAAATCTTGAAATTTTGACTTAGTGGTTTCACTCTTTAAAAAAAAAAAAAGAAAAGAATTGCTTATTTAATTTTATTTATTATTCATCTTCTTCAACCTGACCAGAGGGAGAATGAGAAAGCAAGCCATCAGGTCTGGGTCTTATATCATGGTTGGCCACATGGAAGTTCACTTTAACCACCACACCACCTGCTAGCCCTAGTGGTTTCCCTCTTATTATTTAAAGATAAGATAAATGTTCCTTTGAAACAAAAATTTATCTACGATAAAGGTATTTTCAAATGACACTGATTTTTATTCTTTTGTGTTTTTTTGTTTTGTTTAGTTTTTAGAGATTTTTTTCTATAGGGTGTGTGAGTTTTCCAGAGACACAGAGAAAAAGAAAGTGAGAAGTCACCTCCATTAGGGATGACCACATCACAATCCCTTCACCTTTGTTATTCGCTCCAGGTTTTACACATACACACAAACATGCCCAGTGTGAGTTTCAAGCTGTTGGGTCTGGGACCTGAACCACAGTTGACTGTGTGGGAGTCCAGTGCTTTAACCACTATGCCACCTGCTGAACCCAGTTTTTATTCTTCTTTAAAATTCTTCATCTTGGGGCTGGCAGGTGGCATGGTGGTTAAGGTGGTAGACTCCCACATGACCAACTAGTTCAATTCCAAGACCTGGCAGCTTGCTTTCTCACTTTTCCTTTCTCTCTCTGTCTCTCTCTGTTCAAGCTAAAAATAATAGTAATACTAAATAAAGTAAAATCTTTTAAAAAATTCTTCACATTAGACGTTTGTCTGATAGAATTTTTTTTTTTTTGAGAGGTTTTTCACCATAGGGCGCGTGCGCTCGCCAGACAGACAGAGAGAGACATAGAGACAGAAAGCGAGAAATCACCCCCCAGGGGGGATGGTCACGCCGCAGTCCCTTCTCCTCCATTCTCCTCTCGGGATCCTGGGCACGCACGCACACGCGCCCGGCGTGAGTTGTAAGCCACCGGGTCCGGGACGCGAACCGCGGTCGACTACGTGGGAGTCCAGCGACATAGCCATTACGCTAACTGCTGGTTCCCCTGATAGAATATTTTTAATAGTTACGTAGAGATTTTTTTTAAATAATTATTTTTTTAACTTTATTCATTCATTTATGTATTTATTTTAATTTGACCAGAGAGGGACAGAGTGAGAGCGAGAGAGAGAGAGAGTGAGAGAAAGTGAGAAAGCAAGCCACTGGGTCTAGCACTTGAACCACGGTCGGCCATGTGAGAGTCAAGTGCCAGCCGCTGCCAGCTCCTATAAGTGATTTTTTTAAAGATTTAAAAAAATATATTTTTATTTGCTGTTATTTTTTCATTTGAGGAGAGAAGGGGGGGAGAAAGAGAAAGTGAGAGAGCAAGCCACCAGATTCGAGACTCTAACTGTGGTTGGCCATGTGGGAGTCCAGCACTTTAACTACCATGCCACCTGCTGGCCCCAAGATTTTTTTTTAAGCTTGAAATCTTTTTTTTTTTACTTTATGTATTTATTTATTTTAATTTAACCAGAGAGAAACAGAGAGAGAGAGCAAGCCTCCAGGTCTGGGACTCAAACCGTGATTGGCCATGTGGGAGTTCAGCCCCCTTAACCACCACGCCACCTGCCGGCCCCAGTATGTAGTGATATTTTGAGTCTTGTTTCTTCTGCATCTTGCGTTACTGAACTTTGTCTGCAATAATCCGTAGTAATAACTTATTCAGTAAACGTGAACTGTAGCTAAGAAGGTTCTAAATTTCTGCTTTTTCATTCTCTTAATCACCTTACCTTCCGAACTTTTTGTTTAGTTTAGACACATTTGCTAATGCCAAACTCTCTGACAGAATGAAGATAACTTGAATGAAATGTTTAGAAAACTAATGAAGTTTCTTTCTGCTTTGTCAACAGGCATTTAAATACTTAAGAGAAGAAGTTAAAACATTTCAGGGCAAGCCAATAATGGTAAGAAACATTTGTAAATAGAGGACAGTATGAACCGAGAAAGTTTCTCGTTGTTTGAGAATTTAAGAAACACAGAAAAAAAAAAAAAAGGGGGGGCCGGCAGTTGGCATGATGGTTAAGGGTGCTGGATTCCCACATGGCCGACCGTGGTTCGAGTCCTGGACCTGGCGACTTGCTTTCTCACTTTCTCTCTCTGTCTCTCTCTCACTCTGTCCCTCTCTGGTCAAGTTGAAATAAACAAATGAATAAATAATAAATAAAGTTAAATAAAATAATTATTTCAAAAAAAAAAAAAAGAATCACAGAAAAAGACTATTTTTAAAATCCATAGTGATTTTAATGAAATTTCTGGCTTATATTCTGTTTTACTTCAGAGAATTAGTTGAGAGGGCAATTATTTTTTTAAAAAATAATTATTTTAACTTTTTTATTTATTATTATTATTTTCCAGTTTTATCAGAGAGAGACAGAGACAGAAAGTGAGAAAGGAAGCCACCAGGTCAGAGACTCAAACTGCAGTCGGCATGTGGGGAGTTCAGCACCTTTAACTACCACGCCACCTGCTGGTGGGTAAAGGTCCTGAATTAAAGGTGCTGAATTAAATGCTTTTAATAAGGCATTTATTTCTCACAACATAACTTAAAACAGCATGAAGCTTTAGTTACATGCTGATTTATAACATGTAACTCTTGATCTCAATTGAGTGGTAGGAATAATTTAATAACAGAGATGAAAAACATTCTGTGTACTGTGAACTTCATCTCAGTTAACTCACTATGTTGATATACAACCGTATGGGTTCATAGGAATTGTGTTGCTGACACTTAGTTCACTATATTTAAATGTCAGATACGTTCTCAAGCCCTGTTGGCATTCATTATGCCATTGTTTAGACGCGAACAATTAGAGTAGGCTCTTAGTGCTACGTCTTTGGATTTCTCTACACTTAACAGTCTCTTCTCCCCATTGCCACCAAAACTGCCATTCAGAAACATAATTTTAAACGTGCTTATTTTGACATGATTCTTATTCCCTGTGTGATATAATCACTCTTACCATTATTTGTAAATGTAATACATTATTCTTATAGGCCTCTACCTCTCTCTCTCCAGCTCTTACAGTGCATTAGTTTGTGTTCTGAGCACTTGGAATATATTAACTCCTTTCATGCTTACGAGAACTTAAATGGGATAAGTTTGTTTTTTCTACTTTTCCAATGAGAAAAGTGAGACTTGAGAATAACTTAGCATTTATCTAGAGGTTATATGTCAGACACTATTCTAAGAACTTGACATACTTAAATCTCATTGTTGCAAGTGTAGTTGATGATACTAGTTTCCATATTACAGATGAGGCTCTTCGCTAGTTGTCATTCTACTATCTCTGCCTATGATCTTCTCTAGTATCATTTTTCCCTGCTTTGAGACTATAAAAGATTATTCTCCTATATCTTCTAATAGCTTTGAAGTTTTATATTTCAGATTTAGGTCTTTGATACATCAGCATTAATTTCTGCATTGTAAAAGAGTCTAATTCCATTGTTTCTTTTATATGTTAAGACAGTTGTCTCAATTATTTAGTTTTTTTGTCTTGTCCATAACTTGTATCTAATCCCACATCTGAGATGTTTTTCAGATTCTCTGTTGTTTTTATCAGTGTCTGTGACCCCAATCCAATATTACTGTTTTAATTACCATATTTTTATAGTATTTTTATTTCCTTATGCAAGTTCCTTCCTTGTTTATTATTTTAAAGTTTGTCTTGGATATTAGGTCACTACTATCCCATATGAATTTTAGAATTTCTGGTGTCAACAATTAAACAGAAACCATATTGGAAATAATGAGATTGCATTTAATTTATTGGTTAAATTCAGAATAATTGGCATTTTAAATTTATACTATTCATTTTTGTGGTAATTTCTAAAAATTTTATTTTATTTATTTATTTATTATTATCATTTTGTTTGCTATGGTGCACATGCATTTACCAGAGTAAGGCAGACAGAGAGAGAAAGAGAGTTAGAAGGAAAGTGAGAGAGCAAGCCACCACCTGGTTTGGGACTGGACATGGGGGAGTCCAGAGCATTAATCACCACGACACTTGCCAGCCCCTCATATTGTGGTAACTTTATGTAATATGTAACACAACATTAATTCAAGTCTGCTTTATTTTATAATTGCTTCCCGAAAGGAATGTTTGTTGATTTCCACCCCCCTTTCTTCTTGCTGTCATGACAGTTTTTTTTTTTTTTTTTTTTTGGTGTTATAGTCTGTAGCATCCTTGCCTGAGCTATTATACTTTATTGTAGCTAATGGTTTGTTGGGCCTTTGGATTGTTAGCCTGAGAGATATCATCTGCAAACCTTCACTATTTTTGTTCATTCCTTATAATTGTCATTTTTTATTGCTTTTGCTGGAGTCTCAGGTATGATAGTAAATAGCCTTTCAATAAGAGTATTCTCCCCTTTTATTTTGCCATTTTAGTTTTTCTTTATGATATTTTGATTGGCCAACACATAGCAGTATTCTTGCCAGCAAGTTCATATTAACTTTATACCATTCATTAAAACCATGTCGCTGAACTCCCATATAGTCGACTCGGTTCGAGTCCTGGACCCAGTGGCTTAAACTCACGCCTGGAGCGTGTGCGTGTGTGCCCAAAATCCCGAGAGGAGAATGGAGGAGAAGGGATTGCAGCATGACCATCCCCCGGGGAGGGGGGGTGATTTCTTGCTTTCTGTCTCTCCGTCTTTCTCTGTCTTTCTAGCGAGTACACTCGCCCTATAGCAAAAAAACACGCCAAAAAAAATAAGTAAATAAACCAAATGGCCTAACATCTGGGAGTAGAGGAGCTAGGAATTTTATAATCCATCTCTGAAGAACCTCCAACCATGGTTCAAGTCCCAGACCTGGTGGTTTGCTTTCTCATTCTCTCTCTCTCTTCACTCTGTCCCTCTCTGGTCAAATTTAAATAAATAAACAAACAAGCAAATAAGTAAATAAAGTTAAATAAAAAAAAATCCATCCCTGAAACTCTTATCATATGATCTTGGATCTTCAGCATGTTAAGCTACCTCTAAGGTTCTGCTGTACTTTCTTGTTGTGTACATGTTTTTTATTGCCAGAGTTCTAGGTTTCAGGTAATGATATCTAAGGACAAATATATTTAGAGGATAAAAATTGTCCACCTGCTTCTTCATTTGTTAATGATTTCATTAGTAGGAAGTTCTTTGTACTTTTTTTTTTTTTTTTTTTTTAATGCCATAGGGCATAAGCATGCGGAAAAGAAAAAGAAAGAAAGAAAACCACCCAGTGGGGCTTGGTTTTGCGATCCTTTTTCCTTGAGTTCTCTACCCCAGCAGGAACCTGGGCACATACACATGTACATAACTAGTGTGTTTTTCAAACCACTGTGGCCAGTACTCACACCCTGGTTGGTGATATGAGCGATGGCTTCCTCTGCAGAGGACCTAACTTACATTCCAGGACTGGTCCTATTAGCATTTCTGACAATGCTTATCAGTGATGAATTCTCTCTTTTTTTTCTTTTTAAAGAATTATTTTATTTAACTTTATTTATTCATTCATTTATTTCATTTTTAAAAATTTGACCAGAGAGGGACAGAGTGAGAGAGAAAGAGAGAGAGGAAAAGTGAGAGAGCAAGCCTCCAGGTCCAGGACTTGAACTGTGGTCGGTCATGTGGGAGTCCAGCGTCCTTAACCAACATGCCACTTGCCGGCCCCAATTCTCTTTTTTTATTATTTATTTATTTTAATTTGACCAGAGAGGGACAGAGTGAGAGAGAAGGAAAGTGAGAAAGCAAGCTGCCACGGCTGGGATTCTTAACCACAATCAGCCATGTGAGAGACCCGCACCCTTAAACTACCATGCCACCTGCTGGCCCCTCTTTTTTCTTATTTAACAATGTCTAGTATTTCACACTCATTTCTTATTTATGATGAAGCATGAGTCTGCATGTGTTTCTATATGTGAAAGCAAGCGACAAGGACATCTTCCACAGGATTTTCACTCTAGTTCTGTAGTCTGGCATACTGTTGACTGTCACAGGCTGATACTACACTCATACGCTTTTTAAAATTTTTTTTGAAATAGAAGTTTTTGCTATAGGTCATGTGTGCTTGCCAGAGGTACAGAGATAGAGATACAGAAAGGGAGCAGTCACACACACACACACACACACACACCACCACCACCACCACCACCCCTCCCCCCAGGGAAATGAGTGTGCATACCTATCTGGAGTGAGTTTTTAAGCTGCCGAGTGTGTGTCTCCAGTCAACTACATGGGAGTGCAGGGACATAACCATTATGCTATCTGCTGGTCCCTCTCCTTTTGTTTCTTTAGTTTTGTTGTTGTTGTTTTGCTATAGGGCATTTGAGCTTACTGATGTGGAATTGGGAGGGGGAAGGAAGAAGAAAGAGAAAAAGTGAAAAATCACTCATCTCCCATTCTCCTCTCAGGATTTGGTGCATGCACATATATGTGCTAGGTGTGGTTTCAAGCTGCTGACCAGGACTTGATCAGTGTGGTTGGCAGTGTGGACTCCATCCGCCTTAACCTCCATCCCACCTGCTGACCCATCACACTCATTTTCTACCTCTCCCCCGCCCATTTATTGCCTTTATTTTTTAATTGCCACAGAGAGTGTGCTCAAGACAGAAAGAGGGATTGGGAGAGAGCACCCCCTGGTGGGGCATGGTCATGCCGCAGTCCCTTCTTCATTTCTCTATCCTTTCCAAATTTGGGCACTCTTGCACACACATGCATCCAGGTAGTAGCTTTTTAAGCCACCAAGGCTCAGATTCAAACCACAGTTTGCCATGTGCTGTCCAGCTTGCTGTAACCATCAGGATGTCAAGCTAGCTGCCCACAGTCATTTTTGATGGATATTTTTAGTGGATGCACAATGCTGTATTGAAAATTAAGAATGTTTCCCCAACCTTTAAGGATGTCATTCTAGATTCTGTTGCTTCTGGTGAGAAGTTCACCATCATTCACATTACTCATCTTTCTATAAAGTGTTCTTTTTCTTTGCCTGGTATTAAGATCTTCTTTTGTTTTGTTTTGTTTTGTTTTTTATTTTTTTGGTAAGTTGTCTTTGTATGGTTTAATTTATCTTGCTAAGAGCATGCCAAAGTTCTTGGGTTTGTAGTTGGATGTTTTCCACCAAGTTTGGGTAGTTTTATACTACTTTCAAATTTAAAGATTTTCAAAATTTTTTTCTATCCCATTTTCTCCCCTGTTTTATTTTGAACTCTAGTTTCACATGTGTTGGACTGCATGATGTCACTGAAATTCTGTTCATTTTTCTTTAATCTATTTTTCTTTGTTCTCTAGATTGGATAATTTCTATGGACTTGGATTCATCCTCAAGTTGACTTACCTTTTCTTTTGCTGTCTCCCACTCTACTGATAGTACTGTTCAGTGATTTTGTTATTTCAGATGCTGTGTTTGTTCTAGAATTTCCCTTTCTAATAGTATTTTTTCTCTGCGAAGATTTCCCCTTATTAAGAACATAATTTCCTTGTTATCTATGAACATATTTATTTATAATAGCTGGATTAAAATCTTTGTTTGTTTTTTGCAATGTTTGGGTCATCATGGAGTCTTTTTTTCTGTTGACTGCTATTTTCTTGATTAATGGGCTACATTTAAAGTATAGCCACTGGGCTGTCTCCTTGCTATAGCAATAATGCACTACTCAAGAGAAGCTAGATCCCAAGTGGGGCTTGTCGTTCGAATCCTGAGCCTGAAATAAATTGGGCATGCACAAGACTGTCCAGCAGGTTAGAAGGATGGAGGAAGGAGAATATGGCATGACCAAGCCCTGGAAAGAGTCTCTCTCTCTCTCTCTCTCTCTCTCTTGCTTTTGCTCTCATATTCTCATCTGTACATACACTACATCATGAATAAAGGAAAAATATTTTTTAAAAGAATTATTTATTTTATTTATTCATTCACTTTAATTTTTAATTTGACCAGAAAGACAGAGAGAGAGAGAGAGAGAGAGAGAGAGAGAAAGTGAGAAAGCAAATCACCAGGTTTGAGGCTCTAACTGTGGTCAGCCATGTGGGAGTCCAGCGCCCTTATCCACCACGCCACCTGTCGGCCCCTAAGGAAAAATATATTAAAGAAAAAATAATGTCAAGCTGGGCCCATAACCTAACGGTTAAGGGGAGCCAGACCCTGCATTCAAATATATGTTGAATTCCTGCCCTGGTGGCTTAGAAAACATACCGGTCATGTGGGCATGTGTGCATGCGGGCCTAAAATCACAATAGAATTGAAAAATGGAGGAGAAGGGATTGGAGAGTGACAGCATGAGAGGGAAGAGTTCTTTCTCTTACTCTCTCTGGTGAATGCTTGTGCCCTCTAGCAATTAAAAAAAAAAAATCTCAGACCAGCAGGTGGCATGGTGTATAAAATGGCTCAATCTTACGAGGCCCACTTTGTGGTTTAAGTCTTGGAGCCAGCAGCTTGAGAAACATGCCAAGTATACGTGCATGTGTGCCCAAAATCTCAAAAGGATGCCCAAAATCCCAAAAGGAGAATGGAGGAGAAGGGATTGGAGCATGGCCATCTTCCACTGGGGCAAGCTCTCATTCCCTTTTTCTTCCCTCTTTGTTTTTAAAATTTTTATTTATTTATTTATTTTTAAAATTTGACCAGAAAGACACAGAGAGAGAGAGTGAGAGAGGGAAAGTGAGAAAGCAAGCCACCAGGTCTGAGACTCGAACCGTGGTTGGCCATGTGGGAATCTAGCGCCCTTATCCACCACGCCACTTGCCGGCCCACCTCTTTATTTTTTTCAAGTGAGTGCACATGCCCTATAGTAAAACTAATTAATTTTTTAAAATCCTTAATTTTTTTGTTTGCTATAGGGTACATGTGATTACCCATAGAAAGAAGGTGAGAATGCACCCCTGCGGGGGGGTATAGCATGCCACAATCCCTTCTCCATTCTGCTTTTTTCTCTATTTTTGGCATGTGCACATGTGCCTGGTGTTTTTCAAGTCATTGGTTCTGGAACTCAAACTGCACAGTTGACCATGTGGGATCCAGCCACCTTAGCCACCATACCACTGGCTAGCCCAGTCATTATTTTTTAGGTCAAGGTAAAGTCAGTTTTTTAAAATATGGCCATAATTGATTTCTTATTATTTGGTTATCATTTTGGAAGAAAGGAGTGATTCCTGACCTATAAGGATCATAAAACATATTTTTGCTATAGGGCATGTGCACTCACCAGAGAGACAGAAGCAGAGAGAGATAAAGTGAGTAATCATCTCCCAGGGGGGATGGCCACACCGCAATCTCTTCTCCAGTCTCCTCTCAGGATTTTGGTCACACATATACACATACCTGGTGTGAATTTAAAGCCACCAGATCTGGGCTTGAACCTCTGCTGGCAACACGGTAGTTGAACATCTTAGCAATTATGCTACTTGCTGTCCCCTGAAACATTGTTTACTTTAATTATTAGAGTAGTAATTTTACGTGCATTATTTTACTTTATATTCCCAAGAACTTAGTGCTTTTGATTCTTACTGTAGTTAAAAGGGTCAGCAAACTTTTTTTTTTTAAGAGAAGTTTTTTTTTTTTTTTTTTTTTTTCTTTTTGGAGAGGTTTTTGCAATAGGGCGTGTGCGTTCGCCAGACAGACAGAGACAGAGAGACAGAAAGCGAGAAATCACCCCTCAGGGGTGATGGCCACGCCGCAATCCCTTCTCCATTCTCTTCTCGGGATCTTGGGCATGCACGCACACGCACCCGGTGTGAGTTTAAGCCACCGGGTCCGGGACTCGAACCGCGGTCGACTATGTGGGAGTCCAGCAACATAGTCATTATGCTAACTGCTGGTCCCGAAGAGAAGTTTTTGATATAGGCTTGTGCCCTCACCAGAGAGACAGAAAATGAGAAATCATCCCTTGTGGGGATGGCCACACTGTAGTCTCTTCTCCATTCTCTGGATTCTGGACACACAAGCACAAGCGCCTGGAATGAGGTTTAAGCCACCAGGTCTGGTACTCAGTGTCGACCATGTGGGGAGTCCAGTGATGTAACCATTATGCCATGTGCTGGTCCCAAACCTTTTCTTTAAAGTGTCAGATAGTGACTATAACAGGTTATAGGACAAAAGCAGCAATAGGGAATACATAAACAAATGTTCTAATTTACAAATTTACTTAGTGTTAGAGAATTCTTTTTAACTTAACACAGGAATTTCAGATATTTAAAAATAGAGAAACAGTAGAATGAGTCCCTGTGTACTGTTATCTAGTTTTTTCCCCAGGTTTTTTCGTTGTTGGTAAAATAACTACGATGTAAAATTTGCTATCTTAACTATTCTTTTTTTTTTAAGGAATTATTTTATTTAACTTTATTTATTTTATTTTATTTTAATTTGACCAGAGAGGGAAGGAGGGAAGAAGGCGGGGGCGGGTGGGGGGTGGGGGGAGAGCGCAAGCGCGCGCCCAGATCCTCAAACCAGGATCAGCCATGTGGGAATCCAGTGCCCTTAACTACAATACCACCTGCCGGCCCCCCGTCTTAACAATTCTTAAATGGATAGTTCAGTCGTATTAAATACATGAATAATGTTTAACTATCACCATCATCCGTCTCTAAAACTCTTAGGTTCTAAAACTGTACTTCTGTCTTCTTAGCCCAATTCACATTTATTTGTTTAACCCGTGAGAGAAAGAGGGTAGCACCACCTTCAATGTCCCCTACACTGCCCTCAGCAGCCCTGGATCATGGGCAATCACATGCCTAGCATATTTAGCGAGGTCTCAGACTTCAACTAGGAACATCCCACTTGGGATTGCCACTGCTCCGCTCTTTGCTACCTATCGCCAACTGGGATATAACAGTCAGTAGAACATAGCCAGGCTGGTTTCATTCGTATTCTCAACTTTACTCCCACTTATTTTGAGACAAATTTTAACTTTAGGGGCCAGCAGGTAGCTTGATAATGTGCTGGATTCCCACATGGCAGACTGCTGTTTGAATCCCAGACCTGGTGCCTTGCTTTCCTTCTGTCTGTCAGTCTCTGGTGATCACGCACACATGCCCTGTAGCAAATGTAAAAAAAAAAAAAAAAAAAAAAAAAAGGAATAATACTAATAAATAATTTAAAAACAGAAATTTTAACTTTAATTTCATCCATAAATGTTTAATTAGCTCTGAAAGATAGGGATTCTTTTTAAAAACATAATCACAGTATCATCACACTTGAAAAACAGTTTTTTAAACATCATTGTATATCCACTCACTGTTTATATTTTCTTTATTCCTCTTTTTTCTGCTTTAAAAATCATAATTTTTCCTCTACCTTTGAAAATATTTGTAAGCATACTGATAAAATGACTGTTATTTGTCTTGTAGTTTCTCATTGTATACCTTTGGCTAGTTTCCTTTTTTTTTAAATTGACCTGACCTTTTTTTCCCTTAATTTGCTATTGGACACGTGGGCAAGCTGAGGGGGAGAGGGAGAGAGACAGTGAGGAATCACCCTCCGGGGCATGTCTAGCCTCAGTCCCTTCTCCATTCAGGACTTTAGGCATGTACATGCATACATCCAGCATTTTTTCTAGCCACCAGGTCTGGGACTTGAACCATGTAGTTGTCTGTGTCGGATTGAGTCACTTTAACCTCTGTGTCACCTGCTGGTCTGCTAGCTGTATTCTTGAGTGTAGTTTATTGTGGTCTTTCGTTTGTTGAATTTTATGTTGTTGGATAGCTAAATCTAGCAGCTTGACTAGATTTGAGTTTGATTTTTTTTTTTTTTTATGGCAACCAGTTGAAGGGGGGAACAAGCTAGCTGGTACTAATGTATTGAGTAGATCTTTTAATTCACTTCAGATTGCAAAATGGTACTGTTTTGTGGTATTTTTTTCCATTTTATTACTTGAAGTACTTCTACAAGGAG
The DNA here is from genome assembly GCA_026018925.1 of Tupaia tana. Classification (NCBI taxonomy): domain Eukaryota; kingdom Metazoa; phylum Chordata; class Mammalia; order Scandentia; family Tupaiidae; genus Tupaia; species Tupaia tana. The sequence continues at coordinate 154,421,527 of JAKSZU010000006.1, forward strand.
ACGATCACCTTTTTCTTCATTACCATGAGGTATATAGTTCATACATGAAATGCACGATAAGTTATTGGTTCTAGGTTTTAGCACTAGCTTGGTTTTTTTTTAATGATTTTTGAAGAATTATATCATTTTTAAGAATTATTTAACTTTATTTATTTATTTTAATTTGACCAGAGAGGGAAAGAGTAAGAGAATGAAAGAGGAAAAGAGAAAACAGGCACCAGGTCTGGGACTCGAACTGTAACTGGCCATGTGGGAGTCTAGCACCCTTAACCACCATGCCATCAGCTGGCCTCAATTTCAGTACTAGTTTTTAAAACTAATGTGTTCATTCTTAGCAACTTCCCAAAATGACTATAAGCTGGTTTTTGGTTTTAAATATTTAAATATATTTAGTATATTATTGTCCAAGTTGATTTTGGTCTTTTTGATTGATTCGTAAGTCCTTTTGTCATACCCCTTATAATCTTCAATAGCTTTTTGCTATGTAGTACAAGTTGTTTCAGGCTCTTGTTCATTTCATGTCAAAGGCCTGGTGTCAGCCAGTTCTCCAGATTTCCTTTATGGGAAGGTGATTTTTTTTTTTTTTTTTATAGCAAAAACCTCTCCAAAAAAAGAATTAAAATTATTTACCTTTATTTGTTTGCTTAATTTGACTAGAAAAGGACAGAGTGACAGTTAAAGAGAGAGAGAAAGTGAGAAAGCAAGCTACCAGGTCCAGGACTCAAACCACACTAGGCCATGTGGGAGTCCAGCATCCTTAACTACCACACTACCTGCCATCCCCAGGAATGTGATATTATTATTATTATTATTATTTTGAGAGGTTTTTGCTATAGGGCGCGTGCGCTCGCCAGACAGACAGAGAGAGACATAGAGACGGAAAGTGAGAAGTCACCCCCCCAAGGGGGATGGGCACGCACGCACATGTGCCCGGTGTGAGTTTTAAGCCACCGGGTCCGGGACTCCAACTGCGTTCGACTACGTGGGAGTCCAGTGACGTAGCCATTTCGCTAACTGCTGGTCCCAGGAACGTGATATTTTAAGTCCACTGATAAAGCAGAGAGTGTTATGGCTACTGATTTTGTCATTGGACAGAACTAAGAAATACGTGTTTGTTCATTTGTTTATTTGTTTTAAGGTTTTTGCTGTAGGGTATGTGCATGCCCCAGAGGGGACAGTGAGAGAAAAATGAAAAATTACCTCTGGGGGTGTGGAGGGAAGGCTTCTGGGATTTTTTATTTTATTTTATTTTGAGAGATTTTTGCTATAGGGCGCGTGCGCTCGCCAGGCAGACAGAGAGAGACAGAGACAAAGTGAGAAATTACCCCCCAGGGGGGGATGGCCACGCCGCAATCCCTTCTCCATTCTCCTCTCGGAATCATGGGCAGGCAGGCATGCACGCACATGCACCCGGTGTGAGTATTTTAGCCACCGGATCTGGGACTCGAACTGAGGTCGACCACATAGGGAGTCCAGTGACATAGCCATTACGCTAACTGCTGGTCTCCTCCTCCTGGGATTTTGTGCACGCACACACACACATGCCCAAAGTGATTTTCTTTTCTTTTCTTTTTTCTTTGATTTTAAATAATTATTTATTTATTTAATTCCAATTTCTTATTATTGTTATTTTTTTCTATATATATTTGACCAGAGAGAGAAAGGGAAATCAAGAAAACAAGCTGCTAGACCCGGGACTTGAACTGCAGTCAGCCATGTCAGAATGCAGCACCTTTAACTACCACGCCACCTGCCAGCCCCTCCCAAGGTGACTTTCAGGCCTCCAGGTCTGGCACTTGAATCATGGTTGGCCATATGGCAGTCCAGCACCTTAACCACTATGCCATCTTCTAGTCCCTGTGTGTTTGTTTATTTATTTTTTTAAATGGTTCATTTAGTTTTATTTATTTATTATTGTTATTTAATTTCAACAGAGAGAGATGGGGACAGGGGGAGTGAGAAAGCAAGCCACCAGATCGGGGACCCAAACAGCAGTCAGCCATGTGCAAGCTCAATGCCTTAACCACCACACCATCTGCCAGTATCCCTATCCCCTAGTGTGTGTATATTTTAAGACAAAATATATCATGAATTTGTGCTATAAGTTGCACTTTAAATTCAGACTATTCCTTTTATATATTTATTTATTTTAATACGGTCAGTAATTTAATTAGGTTCTTGTAAGAAATTTAGAACACCAATCTGTGAGGGTAAACCTCATTTGTAAGGGCAAACATGGATCACAGGTAGCCCTGGAGCTGAGGAACAGCTTTGATTTTTTTTTTTTTTTTCTTGGTAAAAAATTTTTAGCCCACAGCTTTCTGATCAGCCTTGTGCTGCTCTGTACTAATGTATTTCTCCTTTTGTGTCAAAGATCTCACTTTCCTGGTATCTGGGCTCCTGCAGCTTCTTTTTCGTGATGTAAAACATCAGTGAGATGTTTTCGGATTTTTACTTTGCTAACATCAATTTTCGTGGAGGTGGTGATGACAAATTTCTGGTGTGTTCTATGCAGTGGTACTCAATTGAGGACTAGAGGTCTAGTTGTAAGTCGTAGCCACTGCTCAGCAGCTTGAAGAAAATCACACTCTTGCCTCTTGTGGTTTCCAGTGAGAATGATCTTACCCAGGAGTGATGCTAGCTCACAGCTTTTCACATACTGACTGAAGGGTTTTTTGCCGTGGCTCAACAGCTTTCAAGGTGCATCTTCATTAGGATAACACCCAGGCATTTTGTTAAGTTTAACCACCTGGATACCACCATTCTTGTCCCCACCAACTGGATTTGTGACAGTGACTAGAATTTTCTTTTTTTTCTTTTCAATCCTGGATTCAGTGGCCGAGTATTTCTTGTACATGGCCTTCCTGAAATACATGGCAGACTGGGAATATCGGCCAATGCCCAGACTAGGACCGGGTTTGGGCTACAATGGGACTTCCTTTTCTTGGACTATTTTTAGCCCTGGGGTCACCTTTTCTCTTCTCTTCTCTTCTCTTCTCTTCTCTTCTCTTCTCTTCTCTTCTCTTCTCTTCTTTTCTTTCTTGAGAGGTTTTTGCTATAGGGTGCATGCGCTTGCCCAGAAGAGAGAGACAAAAAGGGAGAAATCACCCCCCATGGGGGATGGCCATGCCACAATCCCTTCTCCTCTATTCTCCTCTCAGGATCTTGGGCACACACGCACATGCGCCCGATGTAAGTTTAAGCCACCGGGTCAGGGACTCGAACCACGGTAGACTACATGGGAGTCCAGTGACATAGCCATTACGCTAACTGCTGGCCCCTGGGGTCACCTCTTTTAACCTTGCCACTAGCATCAGCTTTCTTGGATTCAGGTTTTTTCTCAGTATCTTGCTTCGCAGCTTTTTTACCTGCCATCTTGTATAGTGGCAAAGAGTGATTTTTATTTCTTAAGTCTCACATCAGTGTCTCATTTTTCCTCGTGAAAATCTTGGGTCTCGGAGACATTAGTATAATTACTGATTTGCTTGGAGACGGCAGGTGGCGTGGTGGTTGAGGTAACCGGACTCCCACATGGCTGACCGCTGTTCAAGTCCAGGACTCGGCGGCTTGCTTTCTCTCTCTCTCTCTCTCTCTCTCTCTGGTCAACTTCAAAAAGATAAAATAAAAATAATGACAATGAATAAGATTACTGATTTATTTTATCTCATAATTACACAGAAAAATATTGGAACAACACTGCTAATGGCAATATAGTTCTGAAAGCAATTCATTTGTGTGTGTGTGTGTGTGTGTGTGTGTGTGTGTGTGTGCATGTGCATGCATTCATGCATGTGCATACATGCCTTACTTTGTGTCTTCTGGTTTATAGCTAAGGAACATATATAACAGTTGAGATTTAGGACCAGGAGGTGGTGTAGTGATTTAAGCACTGGGATCCCACATGAGTGCAGTTTGAGTCCCAGACCTGGTGGCTTGAAACCCTCCCACACTGGGCAGGTTTTGCGTGCTTACCCATAATCCTGAGAGGAGAATGAAGAAGAAGGCATAGCAGTGTGGCCATTCCCGTTGTGGGGTGATTTCTTGCTGCTGCTCTCTCTGTCTCACCAGCAAATGCACATGCCCCATAGCAAAAATCTCTTATTTAAAAAAAATGTTTGATCTCCTTATGAATCAGAGTCACTCTTTGCTCTGTTACTTATTGAATCCATGTTTAGGTTACTTTGTTTTACCTTTAACAAATTGATTTTCTGTTAAATGTATTTTAAATCTGTGCCTGGTTTAAAAGTAAGATAGCTAAAACTCAGTACATTAGATAATTATACATTTATATGTGTATATGAAAGGCTGTCATCATATTCCCATCTTACTTAGATAAATAATAGCTTACTAATCATACTTTTTTCTGCTTTGCCATGCCTGTTTTTATGTTTTGTTTTGTTTCGCTTCGTTTTTTCTTTTCTTTTTTCCTTCTTTTTGAGAGGTTTTTGCTCCAGGGCGCATATACTCTCCAGAAAGACAGAGACAGAAAGTGAGAAATTACCCCTTAGGGGGGATGGCCACACCACAATCCCTTTTCCTCCTTTCTCCTCGTGATCTTGGGCATGCACGCACACATACATGGCATGAGTTTAAGCCACTGGGTCAGGGACTCGAACCGCGATTAACCACATGGGAGTCCAGTGACATAGCCATTACGCCAACTGCTGGTCCTTGTTTTGCTTTATTTTTTAACAATACTATTCTGGAAATCACTTCTTAATAGTATTTATAGCAGTTCCTCCATTCTTTTTTTGGGGGGGGGAGAAATTTTTTCTATAGGGTGCATGCGCTCACCAGAAAGACAGAGAGAGAGACAGAAAGTGAGAAATCCCTCCCCCAGAGGGGATGGCCACACCACAGTCCCTTCTCCTCTCGGGATCTTGGGCATGCACACAAACGCACCCAGCGTAAGTTTAAGCCACCGGGTCCAGGACGCGAACCACGGTCAACTAAATGGGAGTCCAGCGGCATGGCCATTATCCCAACTGCTGGTCCGCCTCCATTCTTTTTACATCCACAAGATAGTCAATTGTGTGGGTATAACATTCTGTATTTAATCATAGATGAACTATTAGGTTGTATCCTCTGGGGATGGGTGTGGTAAGGGAGGGTCTTTTAAACTTCGATATTTCAGACTCTTTTTTTAGAGGTTTTTACTATAGGGAGCATGTGCCTGCCAGAAAGACAGAGATAGACAGAAAGTGAGAAATCTCCTGGGGGTGGGGGTGGGGGGGAAGGCCACGCCACAATCCCTTCTCCTCCATTCTCCTCGCAGGATCTTGGGCAGACTTGCACATCCACCAGATGTGAATTTAAGACACTAGGTCTAGGGACTCAAATCTGCAGTTGACTACATGGGAATCCAGTGACAGAGCCATTACACCAACTGCTGGTCCCCATTTCAGACATACTTAAAAAGAACAGTTTTTCCTTAGCAATTTTAGAGTATATGATACATTATTATTAAAGCTTGTTACCATGGTGTACTTTAGATCTCCAGAGTTATTAATTTGTTTTCACTAAATTTTTTAAAATTTGATATAGATTATTTGTGCTTACAGTGAGGAGGCAGGGAAAGGGAGAATTTACCCTCTCGGGAGATGGCCATGCTGCACTCTCTTCTCCATTTTCCACTGTGGATTTGGGGCACAAAAGCCTTGCGTGTTTTCTGGCCTCGGAGTCTGAGACTCAAATTACGCAGTTGGCCACATGAGATCCAGCTGCCTTAACTACTGTGCCACCAACTGGGCCCAAAACTTAGTACATTTTATTTTTATTTAATTTTATTTGTTATTATTATTTTATAATTTGATGAGAGAGAAAGGGAGAGTGAGAAAATAAGCCGCCAGGCTCAGGACTTAAAACTGTAGTCAACTATGTGGGAGTCCAGTGCTTTAACCGCCATGCCACCTGCCAGCCCCAAAACTTAGTACCTTTTGACCAATATCTCTCTATTCCCTCTCAGTCCCCTGTGCTCAGCCTCTGGCAACCATCATTATCCTCTGTTTCAGGAATTTCAACTTTAAAAACCATTTTTTGGGACCAGCAGTTAGCGTAATGGCTATGTCGCTGGACTCCCATGTAGTTGACCATGGTTCGCATCCCGAACCCAGTGGCTTAAAACTCACGTCGGGCGCGTGTGCATGCGTGCCCAAGATCCTGAGGGGAGAATGGAGGAGAAGGGATTGTGGCGTGGCCATGCCCCTGGGGGGTGATTTCTCGCTTTCTGTCTCTCTGTCTCTCTCTGTCTGTCTGGTGAGCACATGCGCCCTATAGCAAAAACCTCTCCAGAAAAAAAAAAAAACAACCATTTTTTATCATCATCATTATTGTTTTTATTTTAAAATTTGCCATAGGGTACATTTGCTCACCAGAAGAAGGGGGGGGGAGTGAACAAAGCAAGCCGTGTGGTCTGAGAATCACCCTATAGTCTGACGTGGGAATCCAGCATCCCAACCATCATGCCACTCACTGGCCTGGATATTTAACTTTATTAAGATTCTACATAGGGACCAGGAGATGGCATAATGGTTATGTTGCTCGACTCCCATGTAGTCAACTGTGGTTATAGTCCCAGACCCAGCGGTTTAAAACTCATGTTGTGCACGTATGAGTGCATGCCCAAAACCTTGAGAGGAGAAGGGATTATGGTGTGTCCATTCCTCCTGAGGGGGTGAAATTTCTAACTTTCTGTCTCTGGAGCTAGTGCACGCACCCTATAGCAAAAATCTCTCTTTAAAAAAAAAGTTGTACAAAAGACTTTTATATTCTTCATCCATACATGAAAACCATATAGTATTGATTTATTTCTCTCAGCTCAATATCCTCCAGGTTCATCTGTGTTTTCACAAATGCTAGACGCTTTATCTTTATGAAGGTTGACTGATATTATGGGTGTGTGTGTGTGTTTATGTTTATCACCACATTTTATTTTTCCACTCAACCATTGATGGGTACTTAGGTTAATTCCTTATCTTGGCAGTTGTGAATAATGTTTAATAGACTCCCAAGTACCTCTTTGCAATACTGATTTCATTTTCCTTGAGTATATACCTAGTAGTAGATCCAGATTGCTGGGTCACATGGTAGTTGCAGTTCTTAATTTTTGATGTACCTCTTACCTGTTTTCCATAATGGCTATATTCATTTCTTTTCCTACCAGAAATGTGGAAGGATTCCCTTTTCTCTGCTTTCTAAATCATTTTTCTATAGTATTTTTGTGCCATTTTGTGTATACTTTTGCAGTTTATAAATTAGGGAATATTAGCACCATGTCTGTGATGTGTTGTCGTTTTAGTGGTTTAAATTTTATGTTCTTATTTCTTATTAACTGAAACTACCATTTTCTTTTCTTTTGCTCTACTGCTTATACAATAGGCAGAAATAATGCAGCCATGTAGAATATATTAACATTTTTGTGAAAATATAATTAGTCATTTGTCATTATAACATGTTCCTTTTACTTCTAGGCAAGGATAAAAGCCATCAATACATTTTTTGCTAAGAATGGTTATCGATTAATGGATTCTAGTATGTACAGTCAGCCCATTCAAGCTCAAGCACAGTATGCCTCGCCAGTCTTTATGCAGCCTGTATATAATCCTCACCAACAGTACTCAGTCTATAGTATCGTGCCTCAGTCTTGGTCTCCAAATCCTGCACCTTACTTTGAAACACCACTGGTAAGTGAGACCCTTATACAATAATAAAATATAAAACAGTATAGTTACTTATTTTTATATTGTTATACAAAGGGTATACTCACCAGAGAGCTAGAGGAAATAAAAAGTCACCCCTCAGGGGGGATGGTCATGATGCTATCCCTTCTATCCATTCTCTTGAGATTTTGGGTACTCACGCATAAATGTCTCAAGTGATTTTTAACCTGCCGGATCAGGGACATAAACTATTCAGTTGGCCGTGTAAGATTCAGCTACCTTAAATTCTATACCACTTGCTGGCCCACAATGATACAATTTTAAGTTTAAGCTGAAATTAGAAGTCAGCTGAAGTAGGAGTTCGTTTTTGTGTGCATGTGGTCATATTGTTTACTTTCTATCTTTTACGTGGTGGTATGGATTTTTGATTCTCTGTACCTGATATAAGACTAATGCTTGAGCTGTTGGTTCCTATAGTTTTATTCTATAAAATTTCCTGAGTGTATTGAAAGAAGAGATTGACTATTATTATTTTTAGAGACTTTTGCTATATGGCACATGTGTTCACCAGAGAGACAGAGAGACTGAAAGTGAGAAATCACCCCATAGATGGGATGGCTGCAATGCAATCCTATCAGAATTTTGGGTATGCATGCACTTGTACCCACCATAAGTTTCAAGGTGCCAGGTCTGGGACTTGAACTATGGTCAGCCATGTGGGAGTCCAGCATCTTAACCACTATGACACCTGCTGGCCCCAAGATTGGATCATTTTAATTCCCTTTCACTGTTGTGAGATTTTGTCAGAAAGGAATGTTCTTCATTAAGTAATGAAGTTTTCATAAAGCCAAGTGTACTGGAAGTGAATACTGCAGAAGTGAATAATTAGTAAAATATTTTCAGTTGTTTTTGACTTGTAAAGGAAATTCATGCCAGACTAGCCCATTAAGGTTATTTGTGATTTTCACACCAGATTTTGCCTTTAACATTAATATTGTTTAAAATTCAAATTTTTTTCTAGGCTCCCTTTCCCAATGGTAGTTTTATGAATGGCTTTAATTCACCAGGATCTTATAAAACAAATGCTGCTGCTATGAGTATGAGTCGACCATTCCAAAAAAATCGGTAAGATAAATATCATAGCTGTGATTTATTTTTTAAATTCCCAGTAGTTCTTAAAGAGTTACTGCAGTGCTTTTCTTTTTACGACAAAATATACTATTACTTTAATTTATAGTTCACAAATACCCTTTGACCTTAAGGTTGATAATGGATTCAAGAGGACTTCTTTTTTTTTTTAAAGAATTATTTATTGAGGGGCCAGCAGATGGCATGGTGATTGAGGTGTTGTAATTCCCACATGGCCGACCATGGTTTGAGTCCCAGACCTGGCAGGTTGCTTTCTCATTCTCTCTCTTTCTGTCTTTCTCTGGCAAAACTCACGTGGAAAAAAATATACTAATAAATAAATAATTCTTAAAAAAATATTTATTTAATTTTGTTTATCATTATTATTCTTCAATTTGACCAATGAGAAAGAGAGAAGTGAGAAAGCAAGCCACGAGGTCTGGGACTCGAACTGTAGGCAGCCATGTAGGATTCTAGGGCCTTAACTCCCACACCTCCTGACAGCCTCTACAGATTGCTTTTTTTTTTTTTTTTTCTTTTTTCTTTTTTTGGAGAGGTTTTTGCTATAGGGCGCGTGTGCTCGCCAGACAGAAAGAGACAGAGAGATAGAAAGCGAGAAATCACTCCCCAGGGGGGATGGCCACGCCGCAGTCCCTTCTCTTCCATTCTCCTCTCGGGATCTGGGACACGCACGCACACGCGCCCGGCGTGAGTTTAAGCCACCGGGTCTGGGACTCGAACCATGGTTGACTACGTGGGAGTCCAGCGACATAGCCATTACGCTAACTGCTGGTCCTCAGATTGCTTTTTGAATAAAGATAATATAGAAAAGAATTAGAATAGCAATCTCTGACATAAAATCCATTGTCTAAATTCCAGTCATTGTGTAAAATGGGTAACATTTTCGAAAATAGAGTTCTCTGTTAGCACAAATATTGTTAGATAATTTGGGAATAAATGTAGGGATGTGTGTTATTAAGGATTTTTTGAGCTGTTGAGCCCAGTTATAGTGGCGCAGGTGGTCATGCTCTGTTGCACGATGTTGCAGCCATATGGGAAACTCCAAGGTGACACCTGAACATACTCACTGTGCCCATGGGAGTGCCCTCGTGATTCTTGCTGACTGGAAGTCTGGGAACGATTCATGTTGTTAAGAGAAAATGTTGAAAGTACCTCTTCTTTCTCTTTTCTCCTTCCTCATTTGAAATAAAGTAAAATTTTTAAAAAAATGGAAATTGACTTTTGAAATTATCAGCATGAGTTTAAATTTACAAGAGACAACAGCTACCATTTATTGAGCATTTAATATCTCAAAATTGGTCCTAAGGGTGACACATTTTTTAGGGTAATTTTTATGACTCTGTTAAAAAAATGCAGTTGTTTTGTCTGTTTTATAGGTTAAAAAAAAAATTGGGACATGTTCAAGCAAACATGCGTAGTAAACAAGAGAACCAAGATTTGAACCTGACTAGTTTGATTCCAAACTAGTTAAGTTTTGTGCTTAAAACATGTTTGAAGTAAATTACGAATCTTGGGAATGATTTGTTATAGAAGACTGATAGGTCTCAAGCACTTTTTTTTTTTTTTTTTTGCGCTATAGAGTGAGTATACTTTAGAGAGAGAGAAAAAAATGAGAAATCATCCCCCTATGCAGGATGGCCATGCCACAATCCCTTCGCCATTCTCCTCTTGGAAGTTTGGGCACTGAAACACCCATATCCAGTGTGAGTTTTAAGTTGCCAGGTCTGGTACTCAAACTGCAGTCAACTATGTTAATGTCTACAGTGTAACCATTATGCCATCTGCTGGTCCCTCTCTTGCCAGATCTGATTCCTCCAGTTTGTTTGTTTGTTTCTTTCTTTCTTTCTTTTTTTAAGAATTATTTTATTCAACTTTATTTCTTTACTTTAATTTGACCACACAGGGACAGAATGAGAGAGTGAGAGAGGGAAAGTGAGAAAGCAAGCCACCAGGTCCGAGACTTGAACCATGGTTGACCATGTGGGAGTCCAGCACCCTTAACCACCATGCCACTGCCGTCCCCATGTTTCCTCTAATTTCTTTTTATGTTTTTTTCTTTTAGCAAGGAGACCACATGGCATATGTTTTTCCAAAATTGCTTCTAAGAACTTAGTTCTTTCTCGAAAGGTTTCCATGAAACATGTTTCATTGGAAGAGGAGTCTCACAGTATAAAATAATATATTTTCTGATATTTTGGAAGAATTTATTGGAATTTATTGTGTACATCCCTTTAAAAGTCACAACTTTAGACTCCCTTTGACTGACAACAGTTGATTTAAAACATTTGAAGAGCATTAAGAGTTAGAAAAATTTAACCATATAACAAGATTTTTATTCAACTTTAAAATTAGTTCTATTTATATTGTAAGGATGATGATGCTTTATAAACAAAAAATTATTTGTAGAGTTTGTTTCTCTTTTTGTTTTGAGACAGCCATGCACTCACCAGGGCGAGAGAGCGGTAGAGAAGCAGAAAACACCCTTTAGTGGGGTATGGTCATACAACAATCCTTTTTCTTCCATTTCTGCATCGTGGTGGGATTTTAGGCCCATATGCACAAACACATGGCATTTTTTCAAGTCATTTGTGCTGGGATATTTGTTTGTTTGTTTGTTTGTTTTCCTGGGGCTGGGATTTTAACTATGGTTGGTCATGTGGGATCTGGCTCCCTTAACCGCTATGCAGTGGGCCAACCCAACAAAAGATTATCTGTGCTTTTTTGGTGGTGATCTTTTGTTGCTGTGGGGGTGTTCCCCAGATTAAGAACACATTTTATGTAAAGTCTTCATTATAATATATACTCTGTATATTTTTTCAATAGTTTTATTATTTTTTTCCGTTAAAACGTTTCTTCCCTTTGCACTTCACACCCAGCCTCTACCATAAATTTTCTGCCATCCGTTTTCTTTCCTTACAGTCTTCGGCATCTTCATTTATCCTCCTTACTTTCCTGTCTCACATCTTTCAATTTCTGACATAAAGTTTAATTGTTTGGTACAAGTTTGATGTAGCGCTTCTTTTCTTTCTTTCTTTTCTTTTTTAATGGACCATAGATTTATTTATTTTTAACACCCATCATGCCATGAAGTCATAGGGAATAGGTTCCAGAAGCTCAGGCTCCTTTCCACTGGTTCTCACAATATGTGCTTCTCTGGGTGGAGCAGGCTGGTGCTTCAGTTGAACCCAGGTACCTTTCTCTTTGGCTTCCTTCTTTTTCTGATCATTTTCTTTAACACATTTTAGGAAACTATCTCTGCTCTTAAAATACTTAATCTGCTCAATACACACATTAATTATCTTGGCAAGAATCTTGCCCTTAACATACTTGTTTATAACAGTGCCAACAGCATGCTGGGTAACATCGCAGACTCTTCCAGTTTTGCCATAGTAACATTGTGGGGCATTCCTTTTTGAACAGTACCCATTCCCTTGATGTGTACAATATCACCTTTCTTGTATATTCCCATGAATGTTACCAAAGGAACCGCTCCATGTTTTCTAAAAGGCTTGAAGAACATATATCGGGTGCCTCTCTGCTTTCCTTTTGTATACATCATTTTGTTTAATTACTGGAAGCTGGCGGTTCTGACCAAATGGCCAGTGCATTTCTTTCTAAGGCTGGCTTATTTCACCCAGCATTAAGTCTATATTCATCTTCTTTCTTTCTTTCTTTCTTTCTTTCTTTCTTTCTTTCTTTCTTTCTTTCTTTTTTTTAGAGAGATTTTTGCTGTATGGCCCTTGTACTCTCCTGGAGACAGGGAGACAGAAAGCAAGAAATAACCCCTGGTGGGGGAGAGTGACCACACTGCAGTCCCTTCTCCTCCATTCTCCTCTCAGGATCTTGGGCACGCACATACATGCGCCTTGTTGTGAGTTTAAAGTCGCTGGATCTGGGATTCAAACTGCAGTTGACTACATGGGACTCCAGCGACATAACCATTATGCCATCTGCTGGTCCCTATTTGTCTACTTTGAATCAGACATTAGGATCTCAGTGTTTCTTCTTGGGGGGGGGGGGTTCTATAGTGCACATGTGCTAGCCAGCAAGACAAAGCAAGAATTCACCCCCCGGGGGCATGGTGGTTAAAGTGCTGGACTCCCATATGGCTGACTGGTTTTAGTTTGCAGACCTGGCAGCTTACTTTCTCACTTTCCCTCACTCTCACTCTCTCTGTCTCTCTCTGGTGAGTGCTCATGCTCTGTAGCAAATTGGAAAATAATGACAAATGAAATAGTTAAATTATTATTTTAGAAAAAGTTTTGACATTGGGCATGTGTGTTCACCAGAGAGAGCAAGAAGGTAGTTGAAAAATTTTCCCCAGGAAGGATGATGATGCCATAGTCACTTCTTTTCCACTCTCCTTTCATGAGTATATAGGGATGATAATGTTTAAATCTGGAAAGACTTTTGTTTTGATAGTTTTTTTGTTTTGTTTTGTTTTGTTTTTAAGAATTTTTGCTATAGGGTGTGTGCACTCACTGAAGAGACATAGAGAGACAGCAAGAAATCACCCCCTGAGGGGGCTGGCCATGTTGCAGTCCCTTCTCCATTCTTCTCTTGTGATTTTGGGCATGGACACACAGGTGCCCGGTGTGCGGGGCAGGTCTATGACTTGAACCGCGATCAGCTACGTGAGAGTCCAGCTACATCATCGTTAAACCATGGGCTGGTCCCTATTTTGATACAATTTTAATTCATTCAAAAAAGTGAAGGTTGAAAAGGAAATCATCTTGTTAGGGTATGTGGCTGGTTGGTATCAGAAGGCCTAAGATTAGAACATCGTCTTCTACTATAAACTGGCTTTTTTTTTTTTTTTTTTTTTTTTTTTAATAATTATTAAAGAGCCAGTGCCATGGCCATTGCTTATGTGTTGCTCAGAAGTCAGATCCGTCACATGATGACTGATTGAAATTCCCATCTCATTCAGCTGAAACATGCTGGGCAGTGTAGCATCTGATTGCCTGGAGAACTGGAAGAGGATTGTGGCATGACCGGGTCCTATGGAGGGTGCACCTTTCTGTCACCCTAACCCTCTCTTTCATCCCTATACTCAAGCATGCCCATGCACTCTTACCATGAGAAAAGAAAAAATTGGGGCAGTGGCAGTGAGGCTTAGTGGTTAACAGAGCTAGATCGCACATGGCTGGCCTTGCAGTTCAGATCCCAGCCCTGGCTATTTGAGAAACACATTGTATATGTGTGCATGCTCAAAATCCTGACAAGGTGGGGGAAATGAAGGAGAAGGGATTATGGTGTGACCACACCTCACTGAGTTGTGCTTTGTCCTCCTTTGTCTCTTACAAGTGCAGTACCCTTTGCCAAAACAAAACAAAAACACCCAAAATATGTTTAAAAAAATTCTATTGGATTGAACTATCAGGTTGCGTTTTGGTTAAGGCTCTGGATTCTCATGTGGCTGACTGGAGTTTGAGTCCAGTGTCCGATGGCTTAAAAATCATATGAGGTGTGTGTGTGTGTGCGTGTGCGTGCACTTCAAATCTCAAGACAACGGGAGAATGGAGAAGGGGTTGTGGTGTGGCCCTATCCCCTGTGTGGTAGCTTCTCATTTTCTCTCCCTTTCCCCGCTCTCTCTTCCTGGGGAGTGCACATTCCTTATGAAGAAACTTTTTTTTTTTTTCTTTTCCCATTAAATGGGCCAGCCAAATGATGTGTGTGTGTGTTCAATACACTTCTTTTGTTCTTTACCTGGATATTAGGAAGTCTTGGTTTCAAGGCTTCAAGGTTCACATAGGTAGTCTTGGTTATTACATATCATCTCTTTTGTGAGTACACTTTAGCATGGTCCTTTATGAGATCTTGGATTTAAATAATGTCACAAAGCATTGGGAGGCTCTAGTTATCTGTCACTGATAAAATATCCCATTAAAATTACAGTATGTTTTCTTTTCATGAAAAAAGGGATAAAAAATTCTAAAATTTATCCAGGAGTGCTAGGCAGACCACAAGAATGTAGAAGAAAACCAGAAGCTTTACTCGCTTTATTTAGAACACCAAGACACCCCGTAAACATAGCTGCTGTAGGAACATTCTGTCTTCAGGGACACCTTATCCGGTAGAATATGGTCAGCACAGTGGCAGGTTTTCCCCCAGATGATATGGTTGTTAAGGTGGCTAGATCCCACATGGCTGACTGCATGGTTTGAGTCTCGGCCCTGAAGGCTTGAAAAACATACTTGCCCATGAGTGTGCGTGCCCAACATCCAGAGAAAAAAGTAGAGAAGGAATTGCAGCATGGTCATCTCCCTGAGGTATGCTTTTCCACTTTGCATCTCTTTCTCTGACAAGTGAACATGCCCTATAGTGAATTAACATTTCATCAGAAGGCCATGCTAAAGGCCTAGTGATTAAATGAGGAAGATCCTACATGGTGGGAACTATGGACTGGGCTATGGTTTGGATCCCAGCCCCAGTGGCTGGAAAACACACCCGACTCCTGTGTATGCATGCCCCAAATCTCAGCAGGATAGAGAAATGGAGAAGGGATTGTAACATGACCATATCCCATTGTGGGGTATTTTCTCCCTCTCCTTTTCTCTGTCCCTCTCTGTGGGAAACAAATGCACAGTCTAGCAATTAAAAATAACTTACTAAAGATCACAGCAAATAAATACATAAAAAATGAAAAAAAAATTTTTTTTGAAAAAAGTTAACAGTAAGAAAGCATGATCTATACTTTATAAGGGCAGGCAGGTGGTATGGTGGTTAAGGTGTTGGCCAACTTGGCCAACCCCGGTTTGAATCCTGGATCTAGCACCTTGAAAATCATGCCAGGTGCACGTGCAATCATGCCAGGTGCATATGGGAACGCGCCCAAATTCCCAAGGGGAGAATGGAGGAGAAGGCTTTGCAGTGTGGCCATCCTTCCCAGGAGGGTGATTTCTCACTTTCCCTCTCTTTCTCTCCAATGAGTGCTCATACATTATGAAAAAAACCTTAAAAATAAAAAGATGTACCTGTGTTTTTGTAAACAGAGGTCCAGTTTAGTATATTTTAATTAAAAACCACTTACAGGGGCCAGCCAGTGAGTGATGTGGCAGCTAGATCCCCTGTGGCTGATTGCATGGTTTGAGTCCTGGACCTGGTGACTTGAGAAACATTTTGGGTAGGTGTGCTTATGTACCCCATATCTTGAGAGGATACAGGATGAGAAAGAGTTGTGGTGTGACCACCTCCCCCCCTTAGGTGCTTTCTCCCTCTCTGTCTCTGGTGAGTGTATATACCCTCCAGAAAAAAAGGAACGAAAACAAAATACTTGAATACAGTTCTTTTCATACATTGACCATTGCTGATTGTTAACTTTTACTTTTAGAAACAGTGCATTAATACCTTATTTATATAGAAATGGAAAGATTAAAAATATTAAACTAAAGAGTTTTTTGACCAGGGACCAGCAGTTAGTGTAACGGCTGTCACTGGACTCCCATGTGGTTTGAGTCCCGGACCGGGTGACTTAAACTCACGCCGGGCACGTGTGCGTGCGTGCCCAAGATCCCAAGAGGAGAATGGACGAGATGGGATTGTGGCGTGGCATCCCCTCTGGGGGGTGATTTCTCACTTTCTGTTTCTCTGCCTCTCTGTCTTCCTGGCGGGTGCACACGCCATATAGCAAAAATCTCTCCCCCCGCAAAAAAGTGAGTTTTTTGACCACCAACCAAAATCATACCTCATTCTTCCAAGAGGTGACTGCTGCCAAGTCTTTATTTTATTTTACTTATCTTTCTTAATAAAGTAGTGAAGGAAAAAGTAGCTTTTAGAGATTCCATTTCCAGTTTGGGTATAAACAGCCCAGTGATGATCACAGTCCTACTTAGAGAGACTTGGACTAACTTTCAGAAGTCCAGGCATTTTTCTACCTCTCTCAATTTATCTTTCACTTTTCTATTCCTTTCTTTTTACCTTATATCACTTCTTTCTTCCTTTTCCCCCTCTTTTGCCTGGATTGAGATTGTTAGTCCCTCTCGGTGAAGGGTAAGATTATGAGATCTGAGGGCTGTTGAAACCTAATGAATTGCCTGTTAAGCACATTGTAATCCAGTGTGAAAATTTAGCAAACTGCAAGAGCAGATATGTACACAGCATATTTACCTTTAGAGGTCATTTTCAGATATAGGTCTTTTGAAAATTGCTTCCTGTTAGGTGAAAATATATTTTGTAACATAAAATACTTATCTGAAAATGTTCTCTTATATGAGTATCAGCCAAATTTTGTAGTCTGGTTTTTGAGTTTGAATAATATTAACATAATTTTTAATGGTTTTTGCAGAATAATGAACAGCTGTGCATGCTGTTGGAATTAATGTTTATTTTTGTTCTTATAATATTTAATCAGATTTCCAATCCTTTTTCAGATCCACTGGAATTGGCAGCATGAGTATGATAAATGCATAAATGAAAATATATTATTAAACATAAGGAATATAAACTGGAAGCAATGGGCCAAATATAAATGTCATACTTCTCAGTTAATCTAATGCAGAGGCAACATGAGCCTCAATTGCTAGGACTTACCTTAGATATTTTCAGTATTGATTAAACTGCGTCTTCGCTTCTTACTCTACCCTCACTTCAGCTGCTTAGAAATGTTTAGGAAGCTAGTTGTGTATATCCATTATACAAGATAAAGCTACTTTTATTAGAGACAGATTTGTTTTGTTTTGCTTTTTACATATTGCATGATGCCATTCCAGGCTGTTGATTGCATTGATGTATTTTTCAGGTTTTCTATAAGGCATATTTAAATAACTAATTTCATTTGGTGAGAATGGAGTAGAAGGGATTGAGGTGTAGCCATCTCCTCTGGGGGATGATTTCTTGCTTTCTGTCTCTCTGTCTCTGGCGAGTACACAAGCCCAATAGCAAAAACCTCTTAAAAAAAAAAAAAAAAAAAAACCTATTCCAGTGTTTCTTACCCTTTTCATTATTGCTGCCATACATGTCTTTTTACATGTTTTGTTTCCTGATTTTCATGATCTAAAAATTTAATACCAAAGATGGTAGTAGTGTATCTACTTACATAAAACATGTATATCTCTGCTTTATCTATAAAATTAATATTTTTTGTTGTTGGTTCCTCTGACCCAAGAAACAGTTTTCACTCTTGTTTTAGGGGGAGTTGGTCCCCATTGACAGTATATGGTAGTGACTCATTGATAAACTGAAACTTGACTACTTCAGACATGGTAAGACTACAGCTACAGGGCTGGCAGGTGGCATGGTGGTTGAGGCATTGGACTCCCACATGATCAACCACAGTTCAAGTCCTGGACCTGGTGACTTACTTTCTCACTGCCACCCCCACTCTGGTCAAAATAAAGAATAACAATAAAAAATTAAATTAAAAAAATACAGCTGCTACAAACCATGCATATAATTACTGTCAGGTCTAGTATAAGATACGTACAAAACAAATGAATTTCATGTTTAGACTTGGGACTTTCCCCCAAGATACTCATTAAATATGTATATGTAAATATTCCAAAACCTGGGCAAAAATAATCTGAAACACTTCTGGTTTTGGACATCTTGGAAAAGGGATCCTTAGCCTATATTACATCTGGCACATTTAAAAGGTTAGATTATTATAATATCACAACTTTTTGTTTAACTGTTAGAAAATCATAGGAGAGCACAAAGGTACTTTTTAACCTGAAGAAAGTTTCCTGTCTTAATTTATTCTTTCATGTATATAATCTTATATTTCTTATAGGGTGAAGCCTCATTTTAGGTCATCCAATGGTTCAGAACATTCAACAGAGGGCTGTGTGTCGTTAGGGGATGGACCATTGAATAGATCTAGTTCCAGGAATTTTCCAACAGAACGACATAACCCTACATTAATGGGCCATCAGGAACAAACTTATCTTCCAAAGGAGACTCCTACTTTACAGGTGGAACAGAATGGGGACTATAGTAGAGGAAGGTAAGGAAGTGTGGTTATGTTAAAATTCTATGATCATCAGGACCAGCAGATGGGGAGGTATTTAAAGCGTTGGATACTCCCACATGGCTGACCACAGTTCAAGTCCCAGACCTGCTGGCTTGCTTTCTCACTTCCCCTCTCTCTCTCTCTCTCTCTCTCTCTCACTCTCTCTCTCTCCTGTCGTCAAATTAAAATAAATAAATGAATAAATAAAATTAAATACATAATTCCTTTTTTTTTTTTTTTTTTTTTTTTTTTTTTTTTTTTTTTTTTTGAGAGTTTTTTGCGATAGGGTGCGTATGATCGCCAGAAAGACAGAGACAGACAGAAAGCGAGAAATCAACCCTCCCCCCCCCGGGGGGGTGGTGGCCACACTGCAATCCCTTCTCCATTTTCCTCTCAGGATCTTGGGCAAGCACGCACGCACATGCACCTGGCTTGAGTTCAAGCCACCGGGCCCGGGACTCGAAGCATGGTCGACCATATGGGAGTCCAGCGACATAGCCATTATGCCAACTAGTGGTCCCTAAATATGTAATTCTTTAAAAAAATTCTTTGATCATCCTGAGTTTTCTAAATATATAAGTTTTCAAAATTTTATTTAACCCTATTTATTTTATTTTTTAAAATTTGACCGAAGAGGGACAGGATGAGAGAGAGAGAGAAAGCAAGCCACCAGGTGGTCTGGGACTCAAACCACGATTGGCCATGTGGGATTACAGTGCCTTAACCACCATGCTGGCCTCCATCAGCCTGAGTATTTGAAGACCATGATCTGGTGATTTGATCATTTGAACTTAATTATCAGTATGTAGTTATACTGACTAGATTAGTCACATGAGTTAATAGTTCTTTAATTATTTTTTTAAATAGCGTACTCGGATAGAGTATATCTCTGAATTAGAAGTTTAAAAAGTTATTCTGAAATTTTTTTTATAGTTCACTAAGGAAAGAACATCTTAGGAAAATAAAATATCAATCTGCCTTGTAGTTTTAATTTCTGTCAACTTCTACTAAAGTGTAGGAATGAGTTACCCTGTCTAAATGGAAGCTTAATGTGGAGCGAGTGCTACTATGGAAACAGACCTGTTCTTTTTTGTTGTTGTTGCAGAGAGACACTGAGAGGGAAAGGGAGATATCTCCTCTGAGGAGGAGGGATAGTCAGCCTACTACAATCTCTTCTCTATTCTCCTCCTGTGATTTTGGGCATACACACATGTGTGTGTGGCATGGTTTTTAAGTGGCCAGGTCTGGGACTTGAACCATGGTCAGCTATGTGGGAGTCCAGCACCCTAACCACCATATCACCTGCTTCTCCCCACCTCCTCCTCTTATTTTTTAAGACGTTTGTGCCTTAGGGCACATCCGCTTGCTAGACAGAGACAGATAGACAGACAGGCACAGATAGAAAGAGAGAAAGTGAGAAATCACCCCTCCAGGAGGGATGATCACCCTGCAGACTCTTCTCCATCCTCTTCTTGTGATTTTGAGAACACATGTATGCATGCCTGGCCTGAGTTCACGTCATGTCGCCGGATCTGGGACTCAAACCGCATTCACCATGTGGGAATCTAGCACCTTAACCACTGTGTTACCTGCCAGCCCCAGAAGAATATTGTTATCTTTTAGAAATCATGGAGAAAAGTAGCCCCAGATTTAGGAAATGTGGGTACTTAAGAGTATAAGTTGTCCACCTTTGATAGAATGTTTATATTTGAAGAAACTTAAGAGTTGTCCTACCCCTTTTTGTTGTTGTTGTTAAAAGGAGAACTCTTTTCAGAGGTCGAAGACGACGAGAAGATGACAAGATCCCTGTAAGTATTTCTAACTTTCAATTACGTTGTTGAGGTTTTTTGTTGTTTTGTGGTTTACCTTGGAGTTGGCTTGTGATCTTTTCTTTCTTTCCTTTTGATTACAGTATTCAGCAAAAGTAAGCAGAGCCTAAACTTGACCCCCACATTTTCATTGCTACCACTCCTATATCCACCCTCAAGCCCAGAGTTGAGTTTAACTTGTGTTGCTCACTTTGTAAAGCATTATTTGAATACTTAATACATTGTTTCAAAATAAGTAATATAACAACCTTAACTTGTCTTACCAGTGTACATTTTTTTAAAGAGTTAACTTTTATTTAACTTTATTTGTTTATTTAGTTTTTAAAGAGTTTTTTATTTAGCTTTGTTTGTTTTGTTTTAATTTGATCAGAGAGGGACAGAGTGAGAGAGAAAGAGAAAGTGAGAAAGCAAGCTTCTAGGTCCAGGACTCGAACCACAGTTAGCTCTAGTGCCCTTAGCCACTATTGCTACCTGCTGGCCCTTGTTTATTTATTTTAATTTGACCAGAGAGGGTCAGAGTGAGAGACAGAGAGAGAAAGTGAGAAAGCAAGCCACCAGGTCCAGGTCTCCAACTGCAGTTGGCCATGTGGGAGCCCAGCACCTTGAAGCACCGTGCCACCTGCCGGCCCCACCAGAGTACATTTAAATAGTTTCGTTCCTTTATAAACAGTGGTATTGTAAGAAGTACAGTGATTACTTCATATAGCCAGTGTTTTCCATTTGTGCAATTATATCTGATGAATTCCTAGATGTGGATTTCTGGGCCATAATCAAAATATTTGCTGCCAAGTAGAGGGCTGTAGGAGATGTACCAATTTTTTTCCCACAAATACTGAACAAATGTTACTCTTTGTAACCTTAAGCAGTGGGCTTTTGATTACTTTGTACGGGTATGTTATTTATTCTTTTCTTTTTTTCATTTTATTTTATTTTATTTTTTAGAGTTATTTTTTTAACTTTATTTATTTATTTATTTTAATTCGAATGGGGGGCGGGGGGAGAGAGAGAGAGAAAGTGAGAAAGCAAGCCACCAGGTACAGGACTTGAACCGTGATCGGCCATGTGGGAGTCCTGCACCCTTAACCACCATGCCACCTGCCGGCCTCATTTTATTTTATTTTTTTAATTTGCTAGAGTGCATGTGCACTTCCCAGGGAGCGATCGAAAGTGAGGATGCACTTCCCATGGGGGATGGTTACACCCTAGGCCCTTCTCTTCCATGTCTCCCTCCTGTTGGGATTTTGGGCACACATGCAACCAGTGTACTTTTCAGAAGAATGCAGTCAGCTTTGTGGGATACGGTGCCTTCAGTACCACATCATCAGCGGGCCCATTCAGTCCTTTTCTTTCCCCTTATTTATAATCGTGCACATGTGTATGCAGTTTGAGATAGAGCGATAACACACTCTTCATGGGGTTTTCTCACACCACATTCCCCTTCTTCGTCCTATACCTCTTTGGCTGGTACCCACGCATAAGTGTATTTCAGTCTGACTGGGTTGGAGATTTGAACCACTGTCACTAGTGACTTATTTTTTAATGATTAATTTTATTAATTTATTATTATTATAATTCAGTTTGACAGGGGGAGAGAGAGAGAATGCAAGCCACCAAGTCTGGGACTCAAACTTAGAGTCGGCCATGTGGGAGTCCAGTGCCCCAACCACCATGCCACTTGCTAACTCCAGAATTCAGTGACTCTTTTTTTTTTGGAGAGGTTTTTACTAGAGGGCGCGTGCGCTCGCCAGACAGACAGAGAAAGACATAGAGACAGAAAGTGAGAAACCACCCCCCAGGGGGGATGGTCATGCCACAATCCCTTCTCCTCCATTCTCCTCTCGGGATCTTGGGCATACACGCACCCGGCGTGAGTTTTAAGCCACCGGGTCTGGGACGCGAACCGCGGTCGACTACGTGGGAGTCCAGCGACATAGCCATTACGCTAACTGCTGGTTCCCGAGAATTCAGTGACTCTTGAGCAAAGTATTAGTGCTGTACCACAAAGCTAGCTCTGTCATTCCCTCCAAAGCACTATTGGATGACATTATATTTAATTAGTTTTTCAAAAATATTTATTTTATTAATCATTATTATTTAATTTGCATTAGGGTACATGCACTCACCAGAGAGAAGCTGAGGGAAAGTGAGAAAGCAAGTTGCCAGGTCCAAGACTCAAACCAGGGTCAACTCTGTGGGAGTCCAGAGCCTAACCACCACATCTCATGCTGGCCCCTATAGTTTATTTTTTAATTTCAGAGGACATGTGCATTTACCAGAGAAACAGAAAGCACCCTCTAATGGGGGAATGGTCTTTCCATAGACCCTTAGCCTCATTTCTCCATCCTGCTAAGATTTGAGGCATGTGTGCACATACACCCAGCATGGTTTTCAAGCTGTCATCCAGGATTTGAAATAGAAGGTCAGCCATGTGGGACCTGGCTCCCTTAATCACCAGGCCACAGGACCAGCCCAATTTTTTACCATTTAGTTTATTTATTTTTATATTTTTAACTTGCTGCAGGATGTGTTGCTAGAGAGACATAGAGGGACAGAGGGCGAGTAATGAAAAATGACCCTCCAGGGGGATTCCCACACTGCAGTCCCTTTTCTCTTCACCTCTCAGGAGTTTGGGCATGCGGGCCATAGCCTGGTGATTAAGGTGGCTAGATCACCTTGGCTCTCTGTGTGCTTTAAGTCCCCAACTCATTGACTTGAAAAATATGCTAGGTGCACGTGTTAATGTGCTAAAAATCCCAAAAGGAGAGGAAAATGGAAAGGATTGCATTATAAGCATTCCCCATGGAGGATGGTGCACTCTTGTTTTCCTCTCTCTGTTTATATCTCTGTCTGGGAGCACACAACCATCTGGCAAAATTAAAACGAAAAAATAAAACAATAGTTTGCATGTAAGTGTTGTAGTTCAAGCCACAGAAAATGGACATTACTAAGGAAAATACGAAAGTGAAAGAGTGCTAACTGAATAGAAGTAAAAAATGGTGGCCAGCAGATGGCCTTTTGGTTAGGGTGCTGGGCTCTTATATGACTAACTGGTTCAAATCCTGGACCTGGCGACTTACTTTCTTTCTTGCCTTTCCAGCCTCCCTGGTCTGGTGAAGGCATGTGCCCTATAACAAATTAAGAAATAATAATAGTAATGATGATAAATAAAATTAGATAATTAAAAAAATAGAAAATAAAAATGACCCAGCTTTCTTCAGAAAGGAGTAGAGGAAGAATAGTATTGTTAGCTGTGCAAACTATGAGAAAGAGGTATCACATGGAAACTAAGGGAAAAAATTAATTCCCTGGGGCTAGTAGATAGTGTAGTACTTATATCAGTTGACTCCCACATAGCCAACTGCTGTACTTTTTTTTTTTTGGAGATGTTTTTGCTATAGGGCGCATGTGCTCGACAGAGAGACAGAAAACGAGAAATCACCCCCCATGGGGATTGGACACGCTGCAATTCCTTCTGCTCTGGGGATCTTGGGCATGCACGCACACACGCTCAGTATGAGTTTAGGACTCGTACTGCAGACAACTTCATGGGAGTTCAGCGACATAGCCATTTCAACAACTACTGGTTCCCAGACTGCTGTTGTAGTCCTAGATCTGGTGGCACAAAACTCATGCTGGGCCCATGTATGTGTGTACCCAAGATCCCTAGAGGAGAATAGAAGAGAAGGGATTGTCGCATGACCATCCCCACTGAGGGAGGTGATTTATTGCTTTCTGTCTCTCTCTCTGTTTTCTCTGGTGAGTGCACATACCTTACAGCAAATTTTTTTCTTTCTTTCTTTTTATTTATTTATTTATTTTTTTTGGTCAGAGGTTTTTGCTGTAGGGCTTATGCACTAACCGGAGAGACAGAGACAGAAAGCAAGAAGTCATCACCCAGGGGGAACGGCCACACTACAGTCCCTTCTCCTCCATCCTCCTCTCAGGATCTTGAGCATGCACATGCACCTGGCATGAGTTTCGAGGCTCCTAGTCAGCAGCTTGAACTGTGGTCAACCATGTGGACATCCAGTCATGTAATCATTATGCCACTTGTTAATCCCAAGAAGAATGATTAATACACCAAATTCTGTAGTGAGGCCAGGAAAATCAACTAGTCTTTCAGATTTTGCATTGTAGGAGGCGTTTGTGACTTGCCAAAACAATTTTAGTAGAATGTTGAATAAGAAGGTAAGGAAGTAGAAGAGGAGAGTAGAAGGTAAGAGGCTTGTCAGAGGATATATAGAGTGGTAGATAGAATTTTGTGTAGAGGAAAAATAGTTTTCTCTCTTGAGACTATCTGGGAGGAGAAAAGATGATGGCAGATTTAGGTAAAGTGGTTTTTTTTTTTTTTTTTTTAGAGGTTTTTTGCTATAGGGCGCGTGCGCTCGCCAGACAGACAGAGAGAGACATAGAGACAGAAAGCGAGAAATCACCCCCCAGGGGGGATGGTCACACCGCAATCCCTTCTCCTCCATTCTCCTCTCGGGATCTTGGGCACGCACGCACACGCGCCCGACGTGAGTTGTAAGCCACCGGGTCCGAGACACGAACCGCGGTCGACTACGTGGGAGTCCAGCGACATAGCCATTACGCTAACTGCTGGTTCCCGGGTTTTTTATTTTTACAGTGAAAGGGGATTTTGCAGTATGTGTATATTGGGTTGGTGGAAAAGTCATAATTCATTTTTGTGTAGAAAAATAGGTCATGACTTTTTCAGCAGCCCAATAAAATATATTTAAGTTTAGTATTTTTTAAATTTATCATTGTTATTATTTTTCCATTTGCTGTAGGACACATGTGCTCATCAGAGGGAGACTGGAGGGGTGGTGAAGGGGAGAGAGGGAAAGTGGAAAAGGTAACTGCATTTGGCCACGTGGGAGTCTAGTGCCTAAACCACCACAATACTCGAACTGTGCTGGTCCCCAATATCTGTATTTCAGTTTAACAGAAGGCATGTGTGCTAGCTAGACAGAGACAGAAAGAAAGCAAGAAAGCATCCACTATGTGATGTAGTCATCTCAATTCTTTCTCTTCTATCATTTTTTCTTTTTTTAATGATAGGGTGCATACATGCAACGGAGAAAGGGAAACACCCTCAATAAGATCTCATCCCCAGCCCTTAAGCTACTCAGGATCTTGGATGTATGTGGACCCTGTTTTCAGGCCCACCCAGAAATCTGAACCCACAATCAGCCACGTGGTTTCAAGTACATACAGGCTGCACCAACTAGGCAGGGCCTATAACAGATTTAGAAATGAAAGAATAATGTAATTGGTTAGAAGATTTAAGGAGTATTGCAAAGTTTGCTAAACGAACAGCAGGGAGCTGACCAAAGATGAGTGGAGTTGATAAAAACTGATGAGAGCTTCACTCAGATGAGAAGCCAAAAATTTATAGGGAGACATGTCTATGAGTTATTATTAATAATAATTATTATTACTAGGATAGAGATTTTTGTTTGTTTTCTTACAGCATTCAGCTTCTATGGCACAGGATTAGAGAATTAGATAGGCATGTGACCAGTTTGATTTGTGTCTTTTAGAGACCCCATCCTTCAACTGCTGAAGCAAAGCCTCCAACACCAAAGTTTGACTTACTAGCCTCAAATTTTCCTCCTTTACCTGGAAGTTCATCCAGAATGCCAGGTGAACTCGTTTTGGAAAATAGGATGTCTGATGTTGTTAAAGGTGTCTACAAAGAAAAGGTAAACACTCTAATATCCACTAGATTCTTTCTTAATGTATTGGGACCATGCAAGGCTTTGTTTTATTTAAAGATTTAGCTACATATGATGTGTATGCATGTGTTTTTTGTTTTATTCTAATTTTTTTTTAGTTTGCTATAGGTCTTGTGCAATCATTGAAGAGAGATGGTGGTGAGAAGTAGTGAGAAATCATTCCCTGGAGTGGATAGCCATGCTGCAATCCCTTTGCCTCTTGGGATTTAGGGCATGCAGATGCACTTGCCTTGAGTGTTTTCAGGCCACCAGGTCCTAGACTTGAAACTGCAGTCAGCATGTGAGATCTAGTCACCCTTAATGTTGGTGCCATCTGCTGACCCCACAAATGTGTATTTATCTCATAGCTTTTACTCATAGAGTTTTCAGCATACATAGAACGTTGTTTTTTTAAAAGAATTATTTTATTTAACTTTATTATTATTATTATTATTTAATTTGACCAGAGAGGGACAGAATGAGAAAGAGAGAGAGAGAGTCAAGAAGCAAGCCACCAGGTCCGGGAAACAAACTATGGTCAGCCATGTTGGGGTCAAGCGCCCTTAACCACCACGCCCCCTGCCAGCCCCTAGAATGGTTTTTAAAAGATTTATAATTAAGTTGCTCAAGGCCAATGAAGTATATATTGATTTTCACAGGTCTTTTTATTATTCACATCAGTGTGGTAGAACTTACTTATCCAAGCTAGGTGGAAGGCGTTATTTCCACTTAACTAGTGATGTAAATGAATTCTGAGCTAACTTAGAAATTCAGTCTTTTAGGGGCTGGCAGGTGGCATGGTGGTTAAGGTCTCTAGACTCTCACTTCCCTCCCTCCCTCCCTCCCTCGCTCCCTCCCTCCTTCCCTCCCTTTCTCTCTCTCTTGCTCCCTCCATCTCTGGTCAAATTAAAATAAATAACTAAATAGATAAAGTTTAAAAAATAAAAAATAGGGGCTTGCAGGTGGCTTGGTGATTAAGGGTGCTGGACGCCCACATGGCTGACTACGGTTCAAGTCCCAGACCTGGCAGCTGTGCTCTTGCTCTCATGCTCACTCTCTCTCTCAATCCCTCTCTGGTCAAGTTGAAATAAACGAATGAATAAATGAAGTTAAATAAAATAATTTTTAAAAAATAATAAAAATAAATAAATTAAAATTAATAAATTTAAAAAAAAAAGAAATTCAGTCTTCCAAATAATGGAGAATAGATCTCAAAAAAGCAATACAAGGTAGCATAGTAGTTAAGGTTGGATTCTCATATAGTTGACCATGGTCCAGATCCTTGACCCAGTATCTTGGAATTCACACTGGGTGTATGTGCATGTGCATGTATGTGCATGCCTAAAATCTCAAGAGGACACTGGAAGAGATGGACTGCACTGTATCCATCCCCCTGGGGGTTGATTTCTTGCTTTCTGTCTCTCCCGTAAGTGCATGTGCCTATGGCAAAAATCGCTCCCCCCATAAAAAGGGGGGCCAACAGGTGACTGTGGTGGTTGAGGGCACTGTACTCCCACATGGCCAACGGTGGTTCAAGTCCTGAACCAGACAGCTTGCTTTCTCTCTTTCTCTCTCTCTCTCTCTGTCCCTATCTGGTCAAATTTAGATAAATAAATAACAAAGTTAAATAAAATAATTCTCAATAAATAAATACATATACACTCATTATGTGCAGATAAACCTGGTCTCCAGTTTTTTTCTAATATCATTCTATTCATTTTTTAATTCATTTATTTAACTCTATTTTTATTAATTATTTATTTATTTTTTTAATTTGATCAGAGAGGGACACAGTGAGAGAGAGAGGCGGAAAGTGAGGAAGCAAGCCAACAGGTCCAGGACTCAAACTGCCTTCGGCCATGTGGAAGTCCAGCGCTCTTAGCCACCACACCACCTGCTGGCCCCTATTTATTTTATTTATTTATTTTTAAGTTGACCTGAGAGGGACAGAGTAGAAAGAGATAGGGAAAGTGAGAAAGCCAGCTTCCAGGTTTGGGACTCGAACTGCAGTTGGCCATTTGGGAGTCCAGCGCTCTTAACCACCATGTCTCCTCCCGGCCCCTACAATTTTGTTTTGACTGTAGACTTATCCATTTCCAAAATCCTTTTGTCCCCACAGATCATTGTCATTTTCTACCTCTTTCTTCCTCCCTCCCTCCCTCCCTCCCTCCCTCCCTCCTTCCTTCCTTCCTTCCTTCCTTCCTTCCTTTTTTATTGTCGTAAGTTGTATGTGCTTACCAAAGAGAGAGAGAGAGAGAGAGATTTTTGTTATGAGGTGCATGCACTTGTTGGAGAAACAGAGACAGATAGAAAGTGAGAAATCACCCCGGGGGTATGGCAACATCACAAATCCCTTCTTCTCCATTCTCCTCTCGGGATCTTGGGCACACATGTGCATGCTCCCAGCGTGATTTTCAATCTTACGGGTCCAGGATTCAGACTACGGTCAGCCATGTGTGAGTCCAGTGACATAACCATTACACCACCTGCAGATCCCTCTGTCTAGAATCATAATTCCTTTATCCTAGGGGATTTTTTGATTATCTCTTTGATCAGTTCTTCACTTTTCTCTTCTGTTTTTTTTTTTTTTTTAACTCCTAATTCATTATCAGACTTTATTAGTTCAACCTCTATTTTTCTTGTTTTGAGATTTCCTCATTTTTATTGTTCTGTTGTCTATAGTTCTTTTCTGAATTTTTCTGAATATTACTTCCTAAATCTATTGAAGATTTTATTTCATCAGTCAGTTTTAATTTCCATGGCATTTATTTTTACTTTTTGCTTATTTGTTTCATTGCTACTGTTTCTATAAATTCAGGCAAAGTACACATAACATAAACTTCATCGTCTTGACCATGTCATGTATGTCCAATTCAGTAGTGTTAAATACATTTTCATTTTGTTCAACTAGACTCCAGAACTCTTTATCTTGAAAAATTAAAAAACTCTGACCATTAAATAAGTACCTCAGGGACCAGCAGCTGGCATAATGGCTATGTTGCTGGACTCCCATGTAGCTGACCGTGATTTGAGTTTCGGACCCGGTGACTTAAACTCATGCCAGGCATGTGTGCATGTGTGCCCAAGATCCCGAGAGGAGAGTGGAGGAGAAGGGATTGTGGCATGGGCATCCCCACTGGGGGATGATTTCTCGCTTTCTCTCTCTGTCTTTCTGGTGAGTGCATGTGCCCTATAGTAAAAACCTCTCCAAAAACAAAAAAACTAAAAAAAAATAATAATGTACCTCATATTCCTTCTTTCATTAGCCCCTGGCAACTCCCATCCTGCTTTCTATTTAATTTCTATATAAATTGAATATGTACCTCAGATAAATACAATCTTACAGTTTTTTTTTTTTTTTTTTTTTTTTTTTTTTTTTTTTTTTAGGAGATTTTTTTGCTATAGGATGAATGTTCTAGCTGGAGAGAGAGACAGAAAGTGAGAAATCACCCCACCCAGTGGGGGGATGGCCACACCGAAATCCCTTTTCCTTCATTCTCCTCTCCAGGTTTTGGGCACGCATGCACATATACACCCAGTGTGAGTTTCAAGCTGCCTGTTCCAGGACTCAAACTGGTCGACTGTGTGGGAGTCCAGTGATGTAACCATTATGCCATCTGCTGGTCCCCAGTATTTCTCTTTCTGTGACTGCCTTATTTTACCTAGGTTTATCTAGGGTCATCTAAGTTTATCTATATTTCAGCATATCAGTACTTCATTCTTTTTATTGGCAAATAATATTTTATTTCACAAACAACAGTTTTTTTGTTGTTTCTTGTTTTTTGTTGTTGATGTTTTAGGTTTTTACTACAGGTTGCACATACTCATCAGAGAGAGGGAAAGTGAGAAATCACACACACACACACACACACTCACGCCCTGGGCAGGAATTGCCATGCCACAGTCTCTTCTCCTACATTCTCCTCTCGGGATTTTGGGCATGAGCACACGTGGACCAGGCGTGATTGGGACTTTGTGAGTCCAGCACCTTAACCACCTGCACCACCTGCTAGCCCCTACCACACTTTGTTTATCCATTCACCATCTGATGGATGTTTAAATACATCTACTTTTCACTGTTTTTCTTTTTCTCTCTCTCACTATTATGAGTAATGCTTCTATGAACATTTGTATGAAAATGTGTAGACATAGGTTTTTGTTTTTCTTGGATACATATAGCTAGGGCTAGAATTGTTGTGTCATAAGTTAATTCTATGTTTAAATGTTTAAGGCTCTGCCAAATTTTTTTCTAAAAGCAGCTCCATCACTTTATACTGTCATCTTTAAAGTATTTCAACATTTTCATATCATTATCAACATTTGTTAATATCCACCTTTTGATTATAGCTGTTACAGTGGATATGAAGTAGTTTCTCAGTGGTTTTGATAGGCATTTTCTTGATAACTAGTGATCTTGAACATCCTTTTGTGTGTAAGTGTTAAGTTTGAAATATTTTTTACTTGAAGGATAATGAAGAGTTGCGAGGTAGTTGTCCAGTGCCTGCAGAGGACGAGCAGACCAATTGCACTCCTGCCCAACAGCTCAGTATGAGTGCTAGTCCTCCATGCTCAGCTGAGCTTCCTGCGTTAAGGTACACATTTTGATATAGAAGATCCGAAATACTTAATTCGTTTTTCTTTTGTTCAGTTGTTCAACTGTACCTTCATACCCTAAGTCTAATGTCAAGTTCTTTCTTTCCTTAGCACAACTCAGCAAGAAAAGGATGTAATAGAGGATTCCACTGTTCAGAAGGATGTTCTTAACCAGATGACTATACCAGTTTCTTCCCCAAGTACTGTGAAGCCATCAAGGGCAAATACTGCTTCACCATGTAATAGTAACATAAATGCAGCCGCAGCTGTGACCCTACAGGTAATCTAGAGTTTTAAAAATGCAGTAAAGTTATATGTAATTCAATGTAATATAAAGAAGAATATGATGATAATAAAAAAATAAAAAAAAAATGCTTTGCTATTTCAGAGTCATTTGGAAGTCTAAATTGGGGCTGCTTACATCAGAATGTAGCTAAAGGAGTTTAACGTTATTGTGAAAGAGATAGGAAAGTTTAATTATATTGAGGGAGTGAAGAGTTAACATTATTCAGTTTCTTCAGTTTCTTTCGATTGCTGATTTTTTGCTTTTCTTTCTTCCTTCCTTCCTTCCTTCCTTCCTTCCTTCCTTCCTTCCTTTTTAAATCACAGTCAATCAAAGCTTCTTTTTGTATCAGGTTGATGAATTTATTTCAGGGAGACTAGCATAAAGAGGCCTTGCACATCATGTTATGATTTGGATTTTTGTTTTTAAATTATTTTTTTAATTGCAAGAGGGTGCATGCAGTCACCAGAATGCTACAGAGAGGGAGAGAAAGAGTGTCTGCCAGTGAAGCATGTTCATACTGCCATCCTTTCTTCATTTTCCCATCCTTTCTGGATTTGGGGCATGCATGTGCACCCAGTGTGTTTCTTATATTTGTTGTACGTATGATGTAATAAGTCTGTGAAATCCACCGCAGGATCACTTCATTTGTATTTACATTCCAGGATTGTTTCATAATTTTATAATGTAGAAAATACAGAAAAACAGAAAATAAAATAGAAAATTTACCTATAGTCTTTTAATTCAGTGATATAAATAGTAGCATTTTAGTACAACTCTTTCTTTTTTATAGGTTAAGAGCATTTTTTCTTCTCATTTAATGATAATAATAAAAAGGAGCTACCACTTGAGGGCCAACTGTATAAAGACTTACTGTGCTTTATTCTATTTTCACAACACCTCAGTTTTTTCTCTATTTTCAGATATGTACCTATGTCTTAGTCGTCTTTAGTTTCTAACTTGTTTGTCAAGATTCTTTCAGATTCTCAATTGGTATTTCTTTTTTTCAAGAATTATTTAATTATTATTTATTCATTCATTTATTTTAATTTGATCAGAGGGAGAAACAGAGAGAGAGAGAGGGAAAGTGAGAAAGCAAGCCATCAGGTCTGGTGCTCAAACTAGTTAACCATGTGGGAGTGTCCAGTGCCTTAACCACCACACAACCTGCTAGTCCCTCTCTTGGCATAGAAAGAAAGAGCAAAGTCATTTTATTTCATCTTATGAAAATGGCATTAGTAAGTTAATGTATCCTTCCTTGTAGGCATTTAGGTTGTTTCCAATTTTTTTTTTTTTTTTTTTTTTTGAGAGGTTTTTGCTATAGGGCGTGTGCGCTTGCCAGACAGACAGAGAGACAGAAAGCGAGAAATCACCCCCCAGGGGGGATGGCCACGCCGCAATCCCTTCTCCTCCCTTCTCCTCTCAGGATCTTGGGCACGCACGCATACGTGCCTGGCGTGAGTTTAAGCCACCGGGTCTGGGACTCGAACCGCGGTCGACTACGTGGGAGTCCAGCGACATAGCCATTATGCTAACTGCTGGTCCCTGTTTCCAACTCTTTCATCAGTATAAGAGAGACATTTTTCTTAGCAGTATAAGATGTTGACATGAATAGACTTAAACTTTTGTAGTGAAATTTTATCATAAATTGCTAAGGCTTTTAGTTATTTTCAATAAATACTATTATTTAAGAGGGTTATTTTTTTACCAGCATACTGTAATAGCAGTACCTATGAGAGTGCCTTTTGTTCTTTCCTAGAAAATAATGTATGCTTTGCTTTTTGTGCTTCATTAGAGAATGTCTGTCATAATTTTTTTTGTTTTTTCTTATCACCACTTCAAAGGAACCCCGAAAATTAAGTTATGCTGAAGTGTGCCAGAAGCCCCCTAAAGAGCCATCTCCAGTTGTGCAGCCACTACGGGAACTTCGCGCCAATGTAGTGTCTCCCACCAAAAATGAAGAGAACGCAGCTCCTGAGAAGTCCATTGAGAAACCACATGAGAAGCCAGAACCAAGGGCTAGCAAGGATTATTCTGGCTCACGAGGCAATACCATTCCCAGGGGAGCAGCTGGAAAAATCAGGGAACAGAGACGCCAGTTTAGCCATAGGGCTATACCTCAGGGAGTAACTCGACGTAATGGCAAAGAGCAATATGTGCCACCCAGATCACCAAAGTAAAAACAAAAGAAAACTATTCAAAAACTTCTCTCTCTTCCCATTAAACTTGAGCCGTGGCTATATTGAACTATTTTGGAGGGGAGGGTATAGCCAGGAAGGAAACAGGAGAAAGTTCGTCCTTAAATCAGCATGGATTTTGGAGTGATGAGCAGTAGGATCCCAAAATTCATCTCTAAAGTGATTTTAAAATGCTGGATGATTCCAATCAGTATAAATATATATATACACACATATATATATATACATATATAAAATATAATTTTTCTATTTTTGTTTTTGATTTTAATTTGCAGAGAATTTTCTGCCTGGAATCAATTTTGAAAGTTCAGATATAGCTTGGAAAAAAAAAGAAAGTACATTATACATCCTTCTGTATAGGAGATGAGGGAGTGAGAGAAAATATTTTTTGAAGAAGCATTTCTGTAAAATTAGAAATTACTTTTTTTAATCTATTTAAAGTTTGGCTTGGAGAATGCCATCTCTGACTATATGGCCTTGCGTTGCAAAGCAGATCAGTGGCTGGGTGCCTGTTGTGGGTGTGAGTGTGTGCAAGAGTGATTGAAGCCAAATCTGTTGTCATGTTAGTAAATGATTTGAAAACTGAATGTAATACTTGAGTAGATTTTTCTTTTCACATTGAGATTTAGTCGTCTTTTTGACCTTACTAATATTTCATTCAACAAGCTGTTAAACTCTGATTGTACTTGGAGAAATGACTATCAGCTTGATACTTATGAAAAGAATGGGGGTTATCAAAAAAATAGAAAATTTTGTCTTAGATCTGAGTGGGATGGGTAAATGGGACTTTTGAGGTTTAAACTACCTGGTGATTCCCCCTACCAAAATGAGAAACACAAATTTTTTGGTACTTAATTACTTTGTTCTTTGACTATACACCCCCCCCCCAATCAAAATAACCAACCATCTACTGAATTGTATGTTTCTAACTGCTTTGACTAGTCTAGTCAAATCATATAACTGTTATAAATTTCTGAGTTGAACATTGAAGTATTTTACTCTTTTGTTCATATACTTAGAATTTTAGGTTTAAGAGCATAGGGCAGACCAACCGCACCGTAATTTATTTGTGTTAGTGTTAAAGATGAAACATTATAACTGACTCTTAAAGTGTTAAATAGTGTAGAAGTAAAAAGAAAAACTGTAAAGGCTTAATTTGGGGGGATTTTTTTTCTGTTTACAGTATATTTATCACTTTCTTCCCTCCCTTTGTCCCTCCCCCCTAAATTTAAGAAATCCAGTTTGAAATTCACAGAAACAAAACCTGGAAGTCATTTGATTTTTAAAGGAAAAGATGGTTGAAGAGTATTAATGCATAATTTCTCAGTGAGTGAAATTACAGTTCTCATATTATAGGCAAGTTTACATGCTGGTATTTAGAAAATGGATAAAATATTAAAACCATGTTTCATTAATCTGTTTTAAGATGTCATACCATATTCAGAGTTCTATGTACGGTGGGATTTTTTTTTCTTTCTTTCTTTTTTGTTAGGGATAGTTTATAATAGTAAGAACTGTCCCTTATGTTAGTGAATTACATATGTACAAATTGAAACTGTAAATTGTGAACACTGGAAAGCACCATTGTGACATAGAGTAAACATCTTAGTAATATATTAAAATGAATGTAAATGGAGGTTAAAATTACATTACTGTGAAACTCATCTTGCAACTCTAAGTTAAGCTTTGGAGATTTGTATTAGTGGGTAAATGTTAAGAGCTTTGAAAACACTGCACATTTCTGTACAAGACAGAATTGTTTCTTTGTAACTTATTCATCTTGGTAATTGCTTTTAATTTGGTGAATCAATAACATGGTATATATTTACACAATTTAAAACTACTCATTTCTACACACTATTTTTAAAAATCATCTACTAGATGAAACATACAATAAAACTACCTGTTCTGACATTGGGGGAAGTTTAGGTCCTTTAAAAAAAAAAAAAAGTGTTAATAATCATTGACTACATCTATGATAAAGTGCTCATTTTGGTTTTCATAGATAATGCTGCAGTTGGTGGAAATGATAAACATTTAAAGTGTTAACACCTTGTGAATGCATTGGATTTAAGAGAATAAACATTTTGTAAAAATTGCTTGGTAAGGATCATAAACTTAATTATTGCACTTAACATGAAACATGACTTTTTTTTAATCAAACAATGTGTCACAAATATACGATTGTTTTACTTGTATGCTTGGATGACTGTTAATCCAACAACTTCTAAAAATCCAGAGGGTCTAATTGAAAGAAAGAAGTCTTTTTGAAGAAGGCAAGTGTATGATTGTTTTTCCCTACACATTACTGAAAGAAATTTAAAGTTGTGACCATTGTTTAATTTTTTATATAGTGTTTTTAACTTAATTTGCCTCGTTATAATTACATCTGATAGTTCCCATTTGATGGGATGTATAGAGAAGAATTAAGAGAGTGTGTGTGTATAATATATATATATATTCACAGTATGTATTTAGCGTTTATTTTTATTACAACAGATTTAAGGTTTGTATCTAATTGATACCTGTGAATTGTGTGAAGCTGTTGCCTTTTATTTTCCAGCATTACTCTATCTGATGAGGGTGGGCATTCACTGCAGCTCAACCTATTTATTTGGTTCTTTAAATGGAGGAATTTCAGTATCAAATTTTTCTCTTCCCCCTCATCATTTTAACATTTTCTTGGCTATTGTAGTCTAAAGTAGATATAAATGATATTGAATGTTTGGTACATTGATCTTCTGCCATAGTTCTTAGTTCATGAAGAGGACAAGAGTCACACAAGTACATCATCTTACACTTCATAGAGAAGGTACACGGAGACATTGTGAGATCAGTTTCCATTTTCTCTCCTCACAATTAGCATTTTCATAGCATCTAGGACCTGTGTCTAATCTGAATAATTTCAATTTTGTCAAATATAAACCCTGGCATTTAAAATAGTGATCTATCTAAATTTTTTTTCAGATGGATTTTGGAGGAAGATAAGACATTTCAGTGATACTGGTGTGTTGCTGTCATCTTATGTGCTCAATTTGCAGGTGATCACGTGACACGCAGAATTCTGATTTACTTTTGGTTCCTAAAATTAAGGTAGTTTGAATATTGGTTCACATTCCTTTCTCTTTTTAAAAAACCAGTTTGCTTTGCAGAAGGCTTAAAGACGGAGTGTTAGCATCTTAAGTATTGTCAAGGAGAGCAAGAATGTTGCTGGAGCAGAAACTAGTATTTAAAAGTTGTAGAACACTTTCTATAGTCTTATTAGTTATGGCCTTAATAGTTAGTCTCTTGGCTTGAATGTCTACTGGTTTATTTTGAAGCAGCTGAACAACACTGGGGTTAGATCTCTTGATGTTTTGTGTTGGCAGTATACATTAACCGTATTTTAAAAGTACCAGTTTTTTTAAGAAAAGATAAACTCTTAAGCAGACAGTATATTCCTTTTGAGGGGTTTTTATAAATTCTCGACTATAATATAATGTTTTTTCCCCTAAGTTTTTGTATTTCCTTAGAATTTCATGGCCATTAATTTAACTTTAGACCTTTGGCATATGCTAATATAGCTGTTCTGAGCTTCTAAAAGGATACATAGACATTTCAGTTTTTATTAGCTGATTTGAGGGCTTTTTTAGGAAGTTGAAAAAATTTTGTTTTCAAGTTGAGCATAAATTGTTTTAAAACTGACCTGTAATTAAGCAACTTAAAAGTTTACTTCTAAAAACATTTTATGCATCTTTGATTAGACAGTTCCTAAAAGTGCAATAATTTAGTTATCAACAGACTATGTATGAAGCGGTTTGGTTTTCCGTTTTGCAGCACAGAACACTGTTTAGTATATGTAAGTAAATAGCACATCAACTGGTTTCTTTGTTTTTGTTTTTTAGTTTTTAACCTGATTCAGATGTCCTTTTAGTGACATCTCTGACATGTTGGGAAGTGGTAGTCAGAACCAGACTTCTGTTTTGTCCATTGCTTAGGTTTGTTCCTGTTGTCAAAACCGTTCCCCCCGAAGTGGTGTGACACATGCTCATGCATAAAATGTTAAAATAAGTGCATCCTTGTATTTGTATTTGTTTTCAACATTGCCAAGGTGCTATGGGAAATTACAGTAACAAAAATAGAAAAAAAATAAAATTATTAAAAAGCAGTACTGGTTTCCTTCCTCCAGGTGGTGTATGTCTAATGACTACTATTTAATTTTTTATTATATTACACGCTGCCCATTCAGCTGGGGTTTTTTAGGAAATGGTCTGAGAAGTGGTATTTGATCTATAAAACAAGGGTAGATAGCCAGAAGATAATGATTCATGATTTGGGGATTTTATTTTAATTCTTTTAGTGTCAGAGGCAGTTATTGACGGAAAAATACCAAGATAGTGGGCATGTTGTGGCCTAACTTGAGTATGTATCTTAGTATCAAACCCAGCTAAAATTTCTTTCTTTAAATTTTTTTTTCCCTTCTCTGTAGGGAGCATGTTCTTACCAGGGAGAGGGAGATATAGTGAAAAATTACCCGTCAGGTGATACGGTCATGCTGCGATCCCTTCTCTGCCATTTTCCTCTTCAGATTTTTGGGCATGCACTCACCCACGCCCAGTGTTTTTTTTCTAGCCGCCAGGTCCAGGACTTGAGCTACAGAGTTGGCTCTGTCGGATCTAGCTGCCTTAACCTCCATGCCACCCGCTGGCCCCCAGTTAAAGGTGTTTCTTTGTTTTCCTTCATTGAATTTATCTATCATTATTATCATTCTTTTAATTTGCTACAGGGCACTCATGCTCACGGAGGAGGAGAGAGTGAGACAGAGAGGGAGGGAGGGAAAGTGAGAAAGTAAGTGGCCACGTCCAGGACTCGAGCCACCGTGAAGATGTGGGAGTCCAACGCCTCAACTACCGTGCCACCTCCTGGCCCCTTAGCTAAAGATTTTTAAAGTGGAAATTTACTGGGCAACTTTAAGACATTTTTATTGAGTCTATTTCTTTTAAATACTTCTTTTTAAGGCAGAAATTGAAAAGTCAAGTGAATCTCTGCCTTTTTAACAGCCGTCACCTTAAATTAACGTGATAACTCGACTTTTATTGATTATACTATTTTGCTAAAAGCCACTGAAGTGGTGTTTCATGGCTGTAATGTAATAGTAGTTCTTCAATTGTCTTGTTATGATGACCTTATTTAGTAATAGGAATCTAGATCTTTTATGTATATTTTAAATAATCTTTTTATTGAACTTTAATTTGTCCAGAGAGGGAGAGAGGAGGAGGAGAGAGAGAGAGAAGAAACAAGAAAGAAGCTGCCAGGTCCAGGACTTTAACTATGGTTGGCCATGTGTGAGTTCAGCACCCTTAACCAACATGCCACTTGCCAGCCCTCAGGTCTTTGAAATTTTGGCCAAGGGCCAGCTGTATGGCCTGGTGGTTAAGGCAGCCAGATCTCACATGACTGACCCTTCATAGTTCCTGTGCTAGGCCTAATGTCTTGAGAAACACACTGGGCTTATGTGCTTGTGTGCCCAAAATCCTGAAAGGAGAGACGGGAGAAGGAACTGAAGCATAACCATTCTTCATAGAGAATGCTTCTCCTCTCTCTGTCTCTGGTGAGCACGTTTGCTTTCTAGCATATAGTAGTAATAATGATAAATATAACCTAATTTCAGATTCTGTAATTGTCAGAAGTATTTTCTAATCTGCCAAGATAGTGCTAAAAATATGTTTTTAAATAATATACATTAAGGTGGGACCAGCAGGTGGCATGGGGGTTAAGGCTCTGGACTCTGATAGCAATCACAGTTTGAGCAGTCACAGTTTGAGTCCTGAACCTGCTAGCTGAAAAACCACACCAGTCACACGTGCATGCTTCCTCAAAATTCTGGAAAGAGGGGAGGAAAAGGTTGTGGCATTGTGGCCGTACCCCCCACCCCAGGGAGTTGCTTTTTTGCCTTCCCCCCTCTCACTGTCCCTCTACCCCTGGTGAGCGCACATGGAGGATAAATAAAAAAAGAGGGACTGGCAGGCGGAGTGGTGGTTAAGGCGGCTGGGCTCCCACATGGCTGACAGTGGTTTGAGATCCAGACCTGGCAGCTTACTTTCTCGCTTTCCTTCTCTTACTCTTTCTGGTCAATTTAAAAATAAATAAAATAATGACAATGAGTAAAATTTGAAAATAATAAGAAAAATAATATAGACTAAAGTAACATGTAATGTGAGCATTCTCTTTGATAATTATTTTAGCTCGTTAAGTATCATTGCCCTTTAGGTAAACTACATTTTTTCCTTTAGGTTTTTGTCATGGGGCGAGTGCTGTCACTGAAGAGAGAAAGGGTAAAAGTGAGAAATCACCCGTGGAGGGAGTCCCTTCTCCTCCAACCTTGTCTTGGGACTTTGGGTATGCATGTTCACATGCCAAGCGTGAGGATCGATCAGCTACAGGATCAGGATCGATCAGCTACAG
The DNA here is from genome assembly GCA_026018925.1 of Tupaia tana. Lineage (NCBI taxonomy): Eukaryota > Metazoa > Chordata > Mammalia > Scandentia > Tupaiidae > Tupaia > Tupaia tana. Next base: position 154,461,347 of record JAKSZU010000006.1, read on the forward strand.
GATCTGGGGCTCAAACCAGTTGACCATGTGGCTCCTTAACCCCCACACCACATGCTGGTCCTAGCTAAACTTCTAATTCGCTAGCTAACAGTTACTTATCTTAATAAAGATGGCTGATGTATTTCTGTGAGTGAAATGGTTCCAGTAATGACAGGTTTACAAGGAGTGAAGTGCTTGTGCAACCTGTGTCAGTTTATTAGTATATCTGGCCCAGAGGTTGGAGCTACGGAAGTCAGGAACACAGTATTGTGCGTTCTTCTTAGTGGACTGACAACCAAATCGGCCAACTCAGATATTTAGGCTTTCTGATTCTTGAACTCTATTTGAACAGCTGTGTTTGAAATGAATGGGTTTGTTAAGGTTCTCATCACACACAACCTTATATTTCAATATTTAAATGTGCTTTTTAGAAAATAACCCTAAATACAATGTGTTCATGTTCTCTTTTTTTTTTTAAAGAGAGATTTTTGGTATAGGGCTTGTGTGCTCACTGTAGAGACAGACAGAAAGCAAGCGAGAAAGCCCCAACGGGGATGGTCATGTCGCAGTTCTCTTCTCTGTTTCTTTCAGGATTTAGGGGCATGCACACACACAGACCTAACATGTTTCCAGAGCTACCAGGATACAGACTATGAAATTGGGCATGTAGTTGGGCCAGCCCCAGTGTATCCATGTTTTACTTCTAATCTTGTACCTGGAGACTTTTGTGAAAAGTTTTATTATTATTAAATAATTGTAAATTTTCCTGGGGCTGGCAAGTGGCGTGGTGGTTAAAGGTGATGGATTCCCACATGGCTGACCATGGTTTGAGTCCCAGAGTGGGCAGCTTGCCTTTTTGCTTTCCTTTCCTTTCTCTCTCTGTCTGATCAAATTGAAAAGAACAGTAATAACAAATGGAATTAAAAATAAATAATTCTTTGGTCCAGCAGGTGGCATGGTGGCTAAAGGTGCTGGACTCCCACATGGCCAACTGTGGTTCAAGACCTGGACCTGGTGGCTTGCTTTCTCACTTTCTCTCTCTCTATCGCTCTGTATCTCTCTGATCAAACTAAAATAAATAAATACAGTTAAATAATTCTTTCTAAAAATTTTTTTTAAATTATTTTTTTAATGTAAATTTTTCTAAAACTGTCGAGAGTGTCTTTAGTTTGTTTGAGGTTTTTTTTTTTGAGGTTTTAAATTAACTGAGTGTTTTTTTTATGTTGGTTCTAAATAGCTCTCTTACAATTTTTTATTTTAAATCTTTTTATTTTTTAAATAATTTTTTGCCTTAGGCTGCCTGCGCTTGGAGTGGAAGGGCAGAGACAGAGGAAAGTGAAAAATCACTCCCCTAGGGGGGAATGCCACGCTGCAATCCATTCTCCATTTTCCTCCTGGGTTCTTGGGCACACATACACATGTGCCCAGCATGAGTTTCAAGCCGCTGAGTCCAGGACCCAAACTGCAGTTGACCATGTGGAAGTTGAGTGCTATGCCATCTGCTGACCCTGTCTTTTTTTTTTTTTTTTTTTTTAATTTACTGAAGGGCATGTATGTACAAGAGACCAAAAGAGAAAAAGTGAGAACCCACGTCCTGGGTGTATGACTATGCTTTAATATCTTTTCCATTGTCAGGATTTAGCTCGTGCATACACATGGATCTGGTGTGGTTTTCAGTGCGCCGAGTTTGGAATGTGAGCTGTGCGCTTGGTCATGTGGGATCCAGCTGCCTTAATCCTCAAGGCTGCAGCTGTCCCAGGCTCCCCTCTTTCATTGCCAGAGGGCACATACCCTCTCCACTAGAGAAGGAGAAAGCAGTCCTCAACGGAGTGCTGTCACAATGTAATCCTTCTCCATTCTGTAAGGATTTGGGGACTGTGTGTATGCGCTTATATGTCCTAGCATGTTTCTGAGGCTGGTGTTCAAACTCTGTTGGCCAAGTGGGACCCTATTTTCTTAACCATGAGGCTAGTGGGCTGACCTTAAAATCCCCACCACCACCACCATGGCCCCTAATTTGCACAGGACACCTGCACTCACTGGAGAGAGCAAACATGAGAAAGCATTTTCCAGAGGGATGGCCACGCCATAATCCCTAACCCACTCTCAGGATTTTGGGTATACATCCATACATGCATGCCTGGCATGTTTTTCAAACAGCCAGGTCCAGGACTTGAGCTGTGCAATGAGACATATGGGATTTTGCTGCCTTAACCACCATGCCTCTGGTCCCCAGTCCTAAACTTTATCTTTAAAGTTGCCCCCACCCTTTTTTTTTTAAGAATTATTTAATTTTTATTTACTTTTATTATTTTTTTTTTTGAGAGGTTTTCACTATAGGGCGCATGCACTCACCAGACAGAGAGAGAGAGACATAGAGACAGAAAGCGAGAAGTCACCCCCCAGGGGGGATGGTCACGCCACAATCCTTTCTCCATTCTCCTCTTGGGATCTTGGGCACGCACGCACACATGCCCGGCATGAGTTCTAAGCCACCGGGTCCAGGACGTGAACTGCGGTCGACTACATGGGAGTCCAGTGACATAGCCATTGCGCTAACTGCTGGTTCCCATTTACTTTTATTATTATTTTTTAATTGCCATAAGGCACACGTGTTCATCAGAGAGAGAAAGGGGAAAAGTGAGAAACAAAGCCGCCAAGTCTGGGAGTAAAACCACTGTCGACCGTGTGGGAGTCCAGTACCTTAACCACCATGCCACCCTCTGACCCCAAAATTCTTCCTCTTATTAGCTGATCTGCAGGTCTTCAAAATCGTACTTTTCCTGTTTTCATTGTGTCCCATTGTATGTGACTTACTGAACCACATTAGGACTCCAGCCCCTCTGAGGTGTTACATTAGCTGTTTTCCTTTCACACACTTACATTCAAATGATGCATCTATAATAATTCAGATTTTGCTATTTTGCATTTTTAATTTAGCCTATACAGTGTGTCAACCTCAGAACTGAAGATAATTGACATCATATTGGAACTAATCATGATGAAATATATATCTACCCAGTATTTATTTTTAAAGAATTATTTCATGTTTTATTTATTTATTATTATTTTCAGTTTCCTATAGTGCATGTGTGCTCACCAGAGAGAGGCAGAGAGAGTGGCGGAAAGCAAAAAAGCAAACTGCAAGGTCCGGAACTTAAACCATGGATGGTCACAAGGAAGTCCAGTGCCTCAACTACCATGTTGGCCCCTACTACCCATTGTTTATTGCATGCTGTGTTTCAGACAGTGTTCTATCAGCAAAATTTGAATTCCTATACTAGGGGCTTTATATAAAAAAAATTATAGATCATAGAAAAATTAGGGCTGGCAGGTGTCATGGTGGTTAAGGAACCTGGACTCCCACATGACTGACCACAGTTCTAGTCCCAGACCTGGCAGCTTGCTCTTTCACTTCTCTCTTGCTGTTTCACTCTGGTCAACTTCAAAAAATAAAATAAAATAAAATAGTGACAATAAAATTAAGTAAAAAATAATTATTTAAAAAAAATAAAATAATAGCAAAATTAAAGCCATAGTAAATATGAAAGCTGGAATCCGACAGTCTGTGGACAACCTGGTGGCTTGCTTTCCCACTTTCTCTCTCTGGTCAAATGAAAATAAATGAATGAATAAATACAATTATATTGATTTTAAAGATTTTAATAATTATTATTTTATTTTATTCATTGTTATTATTTTTTATTTTTTTTATTTTTGAAGTGACCAGAGAGACAGAGAAGGAAAGTGAGAAAGCAAGCTGCCAGGTCTGGTATGCAAACTGCTGTCAGCCATGTGGGAGTTTAACTTCCTTAACCACTATGCCACCTGCTAGTCCCTTAAATAAAATAATTCTTTTTAAAAAAAAAAAATTTAATTTTTAATTTATTCGTTCATTTACTTTGATTTGACACAGAGAGAGAGCAAGCCACCAGGTTGAGGACTCTCACCATGGTCAGCCATGTGGGAGTGTCCAGCGCCTTAAACATACCACCTGCTGGCCCCAATAAAATCATTCTTAAAAAAAAAAATTACCAAGTCTGGGACCAGCAGATGCTGTAATGGTTACGTCACTGTACTCCCACATAGTTGATGGCTCTTGGAGTCCCAGACCTGGTGGCTTAAAACTGACACCATGCACATGTGCGCCCGTGCCCAAAATCCCAAGAGGAGAATGGAGATGGGATTGTGGCATGGTCATCCCCCGGGGGGTGATTTCTCACTTTCTGTCTCTCTGGCAAGCGCACGCACCCAATAGCAAAAAACCTCACTTAAAAAAAGAATTGGGTGGGGGGGTGGGTGCAGGTGGCATGGTGGTTAAGGATGCTAGACTCCCACATGGCCAACTGTGGGTTGGGTCCTGGATCTGGCAGCTTGCTTTCTCGCTTTCCTTCTCTCTCACTCTTTCCCTTTCTGGTCAAATTTAAATCCATAAATAAAGTTAAATAAAATATTTTTTCTTTAAATATTTATTTAATTTCATTTGTTATAATTTTTTAATTTGACCAGAAAGAGACAGGGAAAGTGAGAAAGCAAGCCACTAGCTCCTGGACTTGAACCCCCGTCAGCCATGTGAGTATATAGTACCTCTCACCGCCATGCCCCTGCTGGCCCCAAATAAAATAATTCTTTTTTTTTTTGAGAGGTTTTTGCTATAGGGCACGTGCGCTCGACAGACAGACAGAGAGAGACATAGAGACAGAAAGCGAGAAATCACCCCCCAGGGGGGATGGTCACGCCGCAATCCCTTCTCCTCCATTCTCCTCTCGGGATCTTTTTTTTTTTTTTCTTTTTTTGGAGAGGTTTTTGCTTTAGGGCGCGTGCGCTCGCCAGACAGACAGAGAGAGAGAGACCGAAAGCAGGAAATCACCCCCCAGGGGAGATGGCCATGCCGTAATCCCTTCTCCTCCATTCTCCTCTCGGGATCTTGGGCATGCACGCACATGCGCCCGGCGTGAATTTTAAGCCACCGGGTCCGGGACGCGAACCGTGGTTGACTATGTGGGAGTCCAGCGACATAGCCATTACGCTAACTGCTGGTTCCCAATAAAATAATTCTTAAAAAAAAAAAATTGGGGACTGCAAGTCCCCATGGTGGTTAAAGTGGTGGACTCCCACATTTCCAACCATAGTTTGAGTCCCTGACCTGGTGACTTGCTTTCTCACTTTCTCTCTCTCTCTCCCTGGCCAAATTAAATAATAATAATAATAGTAATAAATAATTTTTTTTCTTTTTTTTGGAGAGGTTTTTGCTATAGGGTGCGTGCGCTCGCCAGACAGAGAGAGACATAGAGACATAAAGCGAGAAATCACCCCCCAGAGGGGAATAAAATTTTTTAAAAATTGGAGCCAGCAGTTAGCAAGGTGGTTAAGGGCCCTGGACTACCACATAGCCAACCATAGTTTGAGTTCCAGACCTTACAGCTTGCTTTCTCGCTTTTTCTCCCTCGCTTTCTCTCTCTCCTCTCTGTTCCTCTCTGTTCAAAATAAAATAAATAAGTAAAGTTAAATAATTCTTTTTAAAAAAATTCCAAGTCTGCAATATTTTGTAACAGAAAATGGACTAAGAAGCCATGTCTAAGGAATTAAAGAAAAGCAGGGGCTGGCAGGTAGCATGGTGGTTAAAGGTGTTGGACTCCCACATGGCTGACCATGTGGTTTGAGTCCTGGACCTGATGACTCACTTTCTCTCCCTCTCTCTGGTCAAATTTTGAAAATAATAATATTAAATAAAGTAAAAATAATTCTTAAAATTAAGAAAAGCATAAGGCCAGTATCTGACCAGATAGAGAATATTGTTAAAGAAATATAAAAAGGAATCAGAAAAGTCTAGAGTTGAAATGTACAATAACTGAAATTCAAAATCACTAGCGAGATTGTTAAAAGACTCAATAACAGGGACTAGCACATGGCATAATGGCTATGTTGCTGGGCTCCCATGTAGTCTAACGTGGTTTGAGTCCCAGACCCGGTGGCTTAAACTCAGGCCAGGCACGTGTGCGTGTGTGCCCAAGATCCCTAGAGGAGAGTGGAGGAGAAGCGACTGCAGCGTGGCCATCCTTCCTAGGGGGTGATTTCTTGCTTTCCGTCTGTCTGGCGAGCACACACACCCTATAGCAAAAACCTCTCCAAAAAAAAAAAAAGACTCAATAGCAGGTTTGAACTGGCAGAGGAAAGAACCACCAAATCTGAAGCTAGGTGAAATGAGATTATCCAGTTTGAGTAAAAGAAAAGAGAATGAAGTGGTCAGCATCAAAAGTGGCATGGTTGGCTATCAGGTGGCATAATCATTAAGGTGCTGGACTTACACATGGCCAGCTATGGTTCAAGCGTCAGGCCCAGCAGCTTGAAAACCATGCTGGGCGTGTGTGTGTGCATGCCCCAAATCCCAAGAGGAGCATGGAGAAGAAGGAATTGCAGCATGACCAACCCTTGTGTGTGTGTGTGTGTGTGTGGGGGGGGTTCCTATTTTCCTTCTATCTCTCTCTCAGTAACACACATGCCCTATGGCAAGAACCTTCCCAAAAAAAGTGGGAGGCCAGTGGTGGTGTAGTTCAGGTGCTGGACTCCCACATGGTCAACCGTGGTTCGAGTCTTGGACCTGGTGGCTTGAAACTCACACTGGCACATGTGTGTGTGCCCAAAATCCTGAGAGAAAATAAAGGAGAAGGGATTGTGGCGTGGCCACCCCCCTGGGGGATTCTCACTTTCTCTCTCTGTCTCTGATGCGCACATGCACTCTATGGCAAAAATATCTCTTAAAAACAAAACAAAGAAAAAGAAGTGGTGTCGTGGTTAAGGTGCTATATTCCACATGGTTGACCGCATCGTTCAAGCCCTGGACCTTGTTGGCTTGAAAAACATTCAGTGTGGGTATGTGTGCCCAAAATCCCAAGAGGAGAAAGGAGAAGGGTTTGTGGTGTGGCCATACGCCCAGTAGGTGATTTCTCACTTTCCCTCTCTGTCTCTCCAGCAAGAGTATGCACCCTATGGCAGAAATCAGAAAAGGAAAGAAAAACCTTCCAGGTGTATGTGCATACTTGTCTAAAATCCCAAGAGGGGGATGGAGAAGGGATTCAATCATGGCCATCTTCCCTGGGGGGGAGATTTCTCACTTATCCTGTTTCTCTCTTTCTCTCTGTCTCTAGCAAGTGCACACACACTATAGGAAAAAAATAAAAGAAAATCAGGGCCTCGGAGACTTACGGGATACAATGAACCATAATATCTTAGTCCTCTATTGTCTTGCTTACGGAAATACTTGACCAGGTAGGGGTGCGGTGGAAACACAACTGAACTACTTGAGAAAGGTCCTGGGTTTGTTTCCTGGGTCCTCCCTAAGCATGCCAGGTGTGTACACACACGTCCATGGTCTGGGCTGACTGAGATCAGAGATGAGTCACTGTATGAAGACCGTGTTGGGGATGACTCACTATCTCTTCTTCTTTCTTTTTGAATTGCCAGAAAGTGTGTGCACTTGCCGGGGGGCGGGGGGGGGGGGGGACAAGAGAGCGCACAGAAGGGCCCCCCAGTGGGATGTGGTCACACTGCAGTCCTTTCTCCTTCAGTCTTCCCTCCCATTAGGAATTTGTGTGCTGTGCACACGTGCCTCTAGTGTTTTTTCAAGTCATCGAGGGCCAGTTTTTGAACCGTGGTTGACCAGATGCTCTCTAGCTCCCTTCGCTATTTAGTTATGGAGCTGGCCCATCTCTGTTTCATAGAAGAAACTCATAAACTTAAAGCAGATAGAAATAGCCAAAACTATGTTATTTTTAAAGAATAAAGGTTTTGGGGCTGGCAAGTGGCATTGTGGTTCAGGGCACTGGACTCTAACATGGCTGACTGTGGTTTGAGTCCTGGACCTGATGGCTGGCTTTCTCTGTCCTTCTCTGGTCAAATACAATACAATACAATACAATACAATACAATACAATACAATACAATACATCTATCTAAAAAAAAGAATAAGGATTTGACTCATGCTTCTGGTGGCTGGAAAGTCAAAGGCAAGTTTCACATTAACGGGGATTAGGTCACATTGAAAGTATGTACCCTTGCTATGATGTAATGAGAATGATACTTTTACCTCTCTGGTCTTCCTCCTTAATCCCTATAACCCCAGTCTAATCATGAGAAAAACATTAGATGAGAAATTCTACAAAATATCTTGTTGGGACCAGCAGTTAGCGTAATGGCTATGTCGCTGGACTCCCATGTAGTCAACCGCGGTTCAAGTCTCGGACCCAGCGGCTTAAACTCACGCCAGGCACATGTGCGTGCGTGCCCAAGATCCCGAGAGGAGAATGGAGAAGGGATTGCGGCGCGGCCATCCCCTCTGGGAGGTGATTTCTCGCTTTCTATCTCTCTGTCTCTCTCTTTCTGGTGAGTGCACACACCCTATAGCAAAAACCTCTACAAAAAAAAAAAAGAAAAGAAATGCTGAAAAAATATCTTGTCAGTGTTCTTCAAAACTTTTAAAGTCATTAAAACAGGGAGAGTCTGGGGCCAGCAGGTGGCATGGTGGTTAAGATGCTGGACACTCCCACGTGGTCAACAACGATTCAAGTCCTGGACCCTGTGGCTTGCTTTCTCACTTTCCTTCTGTGTGTCTGTCTTTCTCTGGTCAAATGAAAATAAATAAATTGGGACCAGCAGGTGGTATGGTGGTTAAGGCGCTGGACACTCCCACATGGCCAACCATGGTTCGAGTCCCGGACCTGGTGACTTGCTTTCCCACTTTCTCTCTCCTCTGTTTCTCTCTGGTCAAATTAAAATAAAGGAATGAATAAATAAAATAAAATAAATATTAAAAAAAAAGAAAATGAATGAATGAATAAAATTAAGTAAATAGATCTTTAAAAAAACAAATGAAACAGGGAGGGTCTGTCTCAGCCAAAAGGAGACTAAGGCGACATGATGACTAAGATGTAATGTCATATTTGGGATGGGGTTCTGGAACAGAGAAAGGACATTAGTGAAAACTAAGGAAATCTTAATGAAGTATGGACTGGTTAATAATAATGTATTTATATAGATTCATTAATTTTGACAAATGTACCTGTCCTAATCCATTGTTGTATTGATAGAAATACCTGTGATAGGTGATTTATAAAAGAATAAAGGCTGGGGCAGGCTCTGTTGCTGGTGGTTAAGGCAGCCAGATCCCACATTGCCAGCTGGCTGGTTTGTGTCCTGACCTTGCAGCTTGAGACACACACCAGGTATATGTACACGCATGCCCAAAAATCTGAAAGGAGGGAGAAATGGACAAGAGATTGCAGTGTGATCATTCCGTATGGGTGGAGTGCTCTCTTTTCTTAGGCTCTCTCTGGCATGTGTGCCCTTTAGCAAACCCCTGCCCCTAAACACAAACACACACACACACACATACACACACACACACACACACACACAATAGAAGCTTATTTGACTCATGATGGAAAGGTTAAAGGAGGGGTGCCGGCATCAGGCCAGTTATGTCACAGCATGGCCAAAAGAAACAGAAAATTGAGGGCATGTGAAGAGAGAGACCTCGAAGAAGCCATCTTTCTTTTATAACAATCTGCTCTCTCAAGAACTAACCCCTGGGACCAGCAGGTGGAGTGGTGTTCAGGTGCTGGACTCCCACATGACCACCTGTAATTCAAGTCCTGGACCTGAAGGCTTGCTGTCTCTGTGTCTCTGGCAAGTGCATGTGCCTTATAGCAAATTAAAAAAAAAAAATTCTTTTTTTTTGGAGAGGTTTTTGCTATAGGGCGTGTGTGCTTGCCAGGAAGACAGAGAGAGAGAAAGCGAGAAATCACCCCCCGGGGGGACGGCCACGCAGCATCCCTTGTCCTCCATTCTCCTCTCAGGATCTTGGGCACGCACGCACACATGCCCATCACACGCGCCCGGTGTGAGTTTAAGTCACTGGTCGACTACATGGGAGTCCAGCGACATAGCCATTACGCTAACTGCTGGTCCCAAAAAATTAAATTCTTAAAAAAAAAAAACTTCTTCCTGCAAGAGCTCGAACACCCTGGATCTTTTTTTTTTTTTTTTTTTGGAGAGGTTTTTCGCTATAGGGCGCGTGCGCTTGCCAGACAGACAGAGACATAGAGACAGAAAGCGAGAAATCACCCCCCAGGGGGGATGGTCACGCCGCAATCCCTTCTCCTCCATTCTCCTCTCGGGATCTTGGGCACGCACACACACGTGCCCGGCGTGAGTTGTAAGCCACTGGGTCCGAGACGCGAACCGTGGTCGACTACGTGGGTGTCCAGCGACATAGCCATTACGCTAACTGCTGGTTCCCACCCTGGATCTTTTGAGACAGCATCAATTCATTCATGAGAGCGATGCCTCCATGATCCAACCTCTGCCTAATAGGTCTCACTTCTAAACGTCTCACCACCTCCCAATGTTATTATACTAGGGACCAAATTCCAAATCACGAATCGTACTTTTTTTTTTTTTTTTTAAGAGGTTTTTACCTTAGGGCATGTGCGCTTGGCAGGGTGGGTGGAGGGGGGGTCGGGCTGTGGAGCCAGATAGACAGTCAGAGAGAAAGTGAGAAAAGAGGAGACGGCCACACCATAATCATTCTCCCTGGACCTTGGGCATGCACGCACACACGCCTGGTGTGATTTCGCAGCCACCGGTTCCAGGAATTGAACCGCTGTCAACCACTGAACATGAATATTTAGAGAAAAACCACTACTCAAACCATAGCAAATGTGTGTAATAGGAGTATTGGAGAAGTGAGAGGAAAAGAGAAGAGGGATATTTGAAGAAAAAAGCTTGAAAACTTCCCAAACATTAACCTGCACCTATACGATGATCAATGAGTTCCAAGTAGGGTAAACTCAGAGATCCAGATACATTTTAGTCAAACTGCCAGAAGACAAAGATACAATACTGAAAGCAGCAAGAGAAAAAGCATCTCATTATGTATAAGGGATTCTCAAAATCTTTGCATTTTTGTTGTTAAATGTTCTGTATGATTTAAAATGAAAGCACATAAAGCCCAATGAGGCAAGGCCCTGCAGCAGTCCCTTTTCTCCGTCTTTCTGTCCCATCAGGATTTGAGGCACTCAGCCACATATTCTGAGGGTGTTTTTCAAGCCTTTGGGGCAGGATCCCTCTTGATCAACCCTCTTGATCAAGAGGGATCCAGCTCCCCATGCATAGGACCTAGCTATTGTGCTACCAGGCCAACCCTCCCCTTTTCTTTTTTTATCTCTCTCTCTCTCTCTTTTTTTTTATAGGGTACTTGCGCTCGCCAGAGAGACAGAAAGTGAGAAATCACCCCCCAGGAGGGACAGCCACGCTGCAATCCCTTCTCCCTTTGCCTCACGGGATCTTGGACATGGACATCCACATGCCAGGTGTGAACTTAAGCCACCGGGCCCAGAACTCGAACCGCGGTCGACTACATCAGAGTCCAGCAGCATAGCCATTATGCCAACTGCTGGTTCTCCCCTTTTCTTAAAAGCTGACATTATTATTTATTTTTTAAATTTGCTATAAGTCACAGTAGGCCATGTGGGATCCAGCTGCCTTGGCCTCCCCCACTCTGGGGCTGACATTATCTTTTCAACTTTTTAATTGTTTATTTAATTTTATTATTATTATTTTAAAAATGTTTTCTATAGGACACATGCACTCACCAGAGAGAGAGAGAGAATTAGAAAGGAAACCTCCAGGTCCAGGACTTGATTCATGTTGGATATGTGAGAGTCCAGGGTCTTAACCACCACATCACCTGGTGGTCCCTCTTTCCTCAACTTTTTTTTTCAGAATGATTTTTTAAAAGATTTATTTAACTTTGTTATTATTATTTATCTTTTTAATTTGACCAGAGGGAGACAAAAAGAGCAAGAGAGCGAGAGAAAGTGAGAAAGCAAGCCACCAGGTCCAGGACACAAAACCATGGTCCGCCATGTGGGAGTCCAGCGCCCTTACCCACCACGCCACCTGCCGGCCCCTCAACTTTTTTTTAAAGAATTATTTAATTTTTGGGTCAGAAGGTGGCTTGGCAGTTAAGGGTGCTGGACTCCCACCTGGTCAAATACGGTTTGAGTCCTGGCTGGCAGCTTGCTTTCTCACTTTCTCTCTTTCTCTCACTAGTAAAATTAAAATAAATGAAATAAGGTTAAATAAAATAATTCTTTAAAAAAGAGAATTATTTAATTTTATTTATTCTTATTTTAAAAATTTGATATAGGGCACTGTACTCACCAGAAAGGGGAGAAAGTGAGAAAAGCAAGCGTAAAAGGAGCCCAGCACCTCAACCATCACCCACCTGCTGGCGCCTTTTCCACTATTTTTTTTGGAGAGGTTTTTCCTTTAGGGCGCGAACGCTTGCCAGGAAGACAGAGAGAGACAGAGAGACAGAAGGCGAGAAATCACACCCCGGGGGGCAAGGCCACGCCCCAATCCCTTCTCCATTCTCCTCTCCGGATCTTGGGCACACATGCGCCTGTCGTGAGTTTAAGCTACTTGGTCCATGGAGGCCTCGAACCGTGGTCAACTACATGGGAGTCCAGTAACCTAGTCATTACGGCATCTGCTGATCCCCGCTTCTCCACTTTTTTAAAAAAGTTTTCCTTCCAGCTCAAGAATTATAACATCTTGTTTAGAAAATTCTCCTCAAATGCTGGGACCTAGTGTCCCAAAGGAGCAGTTTTAGATTAGCATGGAAAAGAAGTGAAAACACTGGAATTCCTGATTGTGGGGGACAAAAATTAAGTTAGTCCTCTCCATGCCAAATTTCAATACTACAAAAGAAATAAAATGAAAACTCCTCGCCCGGAAGTTCGTAAAAGGTGAATGCCGCGCGTTCAGCAGTGCGGAGGTTAGCTAGAGTCCACTTCCGCACCACCAGCCCATTCGCTGACTGCAATTCGGGTCCTGGGGTCGGGACTGTTGTTCCAAGACCTTACCAGTAGAGGGCACCATAAGCCCGCGCGTTCTCAGAAGTTCGGAGATGCGGAGGCGGGGCGTCCTCCCGGCCAGGGGCGGGGCCTCCGCGCTCACGTGACCCTCGCTCATGGCGACAGCGGCGGCGGCGGCGGCAGCAGCGCTGGCGGCGCTCGGCGGCCGGAGCCGGATCCTGTAGTCCGGGTGTGGGCCCGCGTCAGTCCGTCCCTTCTTCAGCCCCCTCTCTTGTCTTCCGGAGTGTGGCTGGCGAGCCGGGATGGCGGAGCGGGGCCTGGAGCCGTCGCCGGCCGCGGTGGCTGCGCTGCCGCCCGAAGTGCGGGCGCAGCTGGCGGAGCTGGAGCTGGAGCTCTCGGAAGGTAGGACTGGGCGGGGGAGCGGCGCCCCGGGGCCCTGCGGACGCGGCGGGAGTCGGAGGACAGGTCCTCGCCGCGCGCCCTGGCGGCCCGGCGGCTAGGGGCACGCGGGGCGGGCAATCTGGCCTCCTCCCACCCCGCCGAGTGGTCTCCCTGGCCTCATTGTTTTCGCGTGCATGGGGCTAGGCGAGGGCTCGGGGAGAGGTCCTCCCCGGCCCGGGCTGCTGCGGCGCTCCCTGCCCCCCAAAACCCGAGACAAAGCTGCGCGCTCGCTTCTGCCCAGGCGTCTGGGCCAGGTGGGGGTGGCGGGGAGGGCTAGAGGAGGGGGCTGACAGCTTCCGTCTGTTCTCCTTACCTTTTTTCTTATGGGGGGGGGCCTTCCCCCTTCAAAAAGAGACACACACATGGGAACTCCGCCGCAGCATTTCTTCTTCCTCCTTTAACAATGCGCGGTGCCTCCCCAGTGACAGGAGTGAGGGAGAAGCGGGTGAGCCATGGACGGTCCTAGGGCGATTAGAGCTGGGGCAGTCACCCGGAGAGACTCGGTGCTGCTTTCAGACCACCTTTGTCAGGTTATTTTCTTTTGGCTGCCCGTATTCGAGGTGAATTTTCCGCATCGCATTATCTTTTGGAGTCCGAGAGGGAAGGAGAGGTGGCTATGGGTTACATGCAAATTCTGTTGGCATCCTCTCTCTTTTGACAATGGAATTGATACAGGGAGGGTTGGATTTGTTTCGAGAATTTAGAAAATGGAATAAATCAAGCCACTATTATTAGAGAAGACCCTTGCACAACAATGAGAGAAACAGTGCTCTGTGTGAGCATGTGATCAGGCTTGTTGTGCAGTTGTGATCAGTTCTCTGTAAAGTTCCTGTTTTTATCACAGGCTGCCTGGGAGACAAAAGCAGCATTTTCTCCAAGCTTGCTATCAGTACTTTGGTGGTGTCCCCAGAGTTACATATTCTTACCGAGTTCCTTGCCAAAGGCCTTCTTCACTAGTATTTTTCAAGTGGGTCAAAAACTTTATTGGAAGAGGAATGTGACAAGTTCCCTGGAGTTATGTCCCCTGTCCCCAGTCAGAATCCTTTACAGTGAAAAAAGAGTACAACTTGAATCTTAAAAGTGCAGTGAGGCATTGAAAGAAATTATTTTTAATAATACTTACAGGTTTTCCCGAGGTATAGGGAGGTAGTGTTTTCATCTGTCCTAATTAACCAACATGTTATTTCTCGGTTAAGCAGTTGAGAAGTTCTTTGGCCAGCCCTCCAGAAACAGTGGTGGTGGATAGCTTGCTTCTGTGAAGTGTTTAGGAAGATAGGAATCCTTTTGGCTTGTCTGCCCAGTGATGTCGTTGGAGGGAATGTTTACCTGGTTGGAACAGTTGCTGCAGACTTGAATGGTTGAGGCTTAGTTTGTTAAGATGTAAGTTTCTCTGAGGTGTCCTCCACCCCCTCCAGAGAGTGTCTTCTGCCTTACCATTGTTCTGCCTTTCAAGATCACTCATTCTTTTAGACTAAAGCATTGTCATTAAATCTGTGATGACCTCCATTTGAATCTGACTTTTAAAGCAGTTATTTTATAGTAACGAATTAGCTAGCTTTGATTATCATCCTGAAAGAGAGAGTTTTGGCTAGATGTTTGCGTCAGAGCTAGATTAAAAATAGGAGTTGATTGCTTTTACACAGAGAGGGAAATCCTGGAAGCTACTTATTCTTGGTATATCTGTTTCCAGCTGATTGTTGTTTACATCTCTGGGTGTTTCTGGAAGCACTCCGAGGAGTGATTTCTAGGACCCACAACTGATTAACTCACCTTTCTCTCCTTTGAAAGGTGTGAAACCTCCTACAGACTGTGAATGTCACGTTTAAATGTTTTGAGGACAAGTGCATGATTTACTTTCCAATACAGGGTTAGTTTGAATTTGTTTCTTATAGATTTATATTACGTTATTAGATATTTAATCTGTTTTTAACTATGGATAACTTGGAAGAATACAGTAGGAAAGCTGTGGGCCTGCAGTGTCAGCATGTTGGCCATCTGTCTGTCCTGCTTTAAGTGCAGAGACGGTTGACTGGAGAAGTAGGTAGACAGGAACTATTAGATATTCAGATGAAGTAGAAACAGCCCAACAGCCTTAATAAATCTGTGGTGTTATTTGTTGTGCGCCTGTAGCATATTTTGAATTAACTCTTGTTTTACATTTTCAGGACAGTTGCCGCTCTGACAAAAGTACTTGCTTACAAAAAAGAAAGATGGTTTTGACTGCGTTTATTTTGCCTTACTGACTGCGTTTATTTTGCCATACTGGCATTGGTGCACTCATTTCTCTCTCTCTCTTTTTTCTTTTGGGTTCACGCTGCAATTGGTCCTAATCACATGATAGTCTGAGCTGTATACTGTTAACTAATTATTTTTGTGCTTGCCTGTATTTTCAGCTGCAGGCTTTGGTCATAGATGAGCCAGCTCTTGCTGAAATGCAGGTTTGTGCCTCCTCTGGGCTGTTTGCCGCAGAGCGCGTTGCAGAACCCTGTGATGTGTCTGACGCTTCAGGCAGGTCACCATAGGCTCGGTAGTTAAAATCTCCTGCTTCTGCACCAAAAAGAACAGCCTGAAACTGTCTAGAGAATCATCTAGAAATTGAATTTATCCATAAGTATGAACTTTCTACAGACGAATCATAGAGGTAGTAGGTTTTTACAAATATTCTCATGATTGGATTTTTTTCCTGGTTCACATATATGTTTGGAAGTAAGCTTGGTTGCTTGAACTTTTCATGGTCTAGTTAAGTGTATGCACATGAAGTACTACTAATGGTAATAATTATTTGTTTAAATCTCTTCAATAACACTTTTTTTTCCTCAAGAAAAATCAGATTTTACTTGTAATGCTGCTAAGTTTTTAATTAGATTAGGTAAAACATAGACTTAAACTCTTCTATTAAGTTACAAATTTTTTTTTTTTTTTGAGAGGTTTTTGCTATAGGGTGCGTGCGCTCGCCAGACACACAGAAAGAGACAGAGAGACAGAAAGTGAGAAATCACCCCCCCAGGGGGGATGGCCACGCCGCAATCCCTTCTCCTCCATTCTCCTCTCGGGATCTTGGGCACGCACGCACACGCGCCCGGCATGAGTTTTAAGCCACCGGGTCCGGGACACGAACCGCGATCGACTACGTGGGAGTACAGCGACATAGCCGTTATGCTAACTGCTGGTCCCAAGTTACAAATTTTAAAAATGTGGGGGCCAGTATGTGGTGTGGTGGTTAAGGGTCGCACACAGCTGGCTCTGTGGTTTGATTCCCGGACCTGGTGGCTTGAAGAACATGCCAGGTGTGTTTGTGTGCATGTCCAAAATCATCAGAAGAGAGCAGAGCAAAAGGGGTTGCTGTGTGGCCATCCCCAGGGGGGTGACTTCTCACCTTTTCTCTCTCTGACGAGCTCACAATGCATTTGTATAATGATCTTCTTAGACATTATGTCATTTTAGCTTTATTGAACTTGTTGATTGGGTATATTAGCTATTCCTGCTACCCCGTCCATCTTTCATTTTTCTTGTTTAACACAAGGGAAAACTTGGACTCAAACTGTTTTGTCTAAAGTTACACATGTAATAAGCGCCGTTGTCCTTAGCTACTATGTAATTATGGCATCTGAATGATTTAAATATCTGTACAATGATTGCACAAGTTATTAACTAATGTTTTAGGAAACACTACCAAACAGTTACATACCATCATTCTAAATAGCCCTGTTGATTTTCTTTCTGAAATCTCTTTGAAATCCATCATGCATGCATTCAGGTCAGCAGACATATTTTGTGCCTGCTATGCTCAAGAGAGACAGAGGTGATCAGAATCCTGTGTTAGCTTTCAGGGAGCTCCAAGTCTGGTAAGGGAATCAAGAAAATACCGGGGAAATTGTGCATGAGACCGTAGTAGAGGCATGGAGGCTGCCTTCCAGGAAAAGAGGAAACTATTTGCTTTGTTGTCATTGCGAAAAAGCAGCATCAGAGAACCATTAGAATGGATTGTGTGGCTAGGAGAGGGCTGTGATTTAGCCTGTTTGGTTCAGTTGTAAGTGCAGAGGAAAGTTGGATCTTAATCTCATACTTCTGGGGCATGTAGGAAGAAGCGCTAGTCTTTCAGTGTCTGAGAACACTCCAAAGATGACAACTGGGAAGGTATTTAAGATAAAATAACACAGGAAGGGATCCTCCCTTTTCTTGTTTGAACACTTCTCTGAACACAAACAACAAACACAGTCACATCCTCTCTTTCTCCTGCCTATTTTTTTTTCTTTTTTAGAAAAAGAGTTATTAATTTCATTGTATTTATTAATACTATTTTTTTAATTTGACCAGAGAGACAGAGAGAGGGAAAGTGAGAAAGCAAGCCACTAGATCTGGGACTTGAACCGTGGTTTGCCATGTGAGAGTCCAGGGTCTCAACCACCACGCCATCTGCTGGCCCCACCTATTTCTTTTTCAAAGTTCATTTATTTCTTTCATGAGAATGAGAAGCAGAGAAGAAAAGACAAACACCCCCAATAGGGTCCCATGCCATGATCCTCCCAGCCAGAATCATGGGCCTGTATGCCTGGCATGACCCAGCCTGCCGTCTCCTATATGGAGCATCACTGGAGTAGTGTGTTACCCGTGCCACTGTGCGGGCCTCCTCCTGCCTGTTTCATCACATATCTTGGCAGTCCTTCAAGCACGACACAGGACCCACTTTGAAGGTGGAGGTAAAGAGAAAGCTTTCTTTCTCTTTTAGTTGCGGGAAGGTATGTGCACTTACCAGAGACAGAGGACCTCCCAATAGGGTGTGGTCACACCACAGTCCTTTTTCTTCATTTCTTCATTCTGGCAGGATTTTGGGCACACACACACATGCGCTTGGTATGTTTTTCAAGCTCCTAGGGCTGGTTTCCTAACCGTGGTCAGCCATGTGGGAGCTGGCTCCTAGTGCATTAGCACCTACCACTGCGCTATGGAGCCGGCCCAAGAGAAGGCTGTTTCCTAGGAGTTGAATTCTCTTTAGGAGTGGGATGGGGTGGAGAGAGTTGAGGAAGAAAAGAAAAAGAAAACGGATTTAAATCGTATTCCACAGTCACAGAAGTGGGCCAGTAGACCTATGACACCAGAAGACTGGTAAACCTCTCCTGCTATACCTGTAGTAGGAAATGGGGTCATTTTCTCCACATACTTAGCATTGCCATGTATTCATAGGATACAGTGTTTTTAGAAGGTTACAGGGACCAGCAGTTGGCGTAATGGCTGTGTCGCTGGACTCCCATGTAGTCGACCACGATTTGAGTCCTGGACCTGGTGGCTTAAACTTGTGCCAGGTGCGTGTGTGTGCATGTCTGAGATCCCGAGAGGAGAATGGAGGAGAAGGGATTGCGGTGTGGCCATCTGCCCCAGGGGTGATTTCTCGCTTTCTGTTTCTCTGTCTCTGGTGAGCACACGTGCCCTATAGCCCCCCCTCAAAAAAAAGTTACATTTAAGCAGGACTTCTTTCTTCCTTCCTTCCTTTCTCTCTCTCTCTCTCTCTCTTTCTCTATTTCTCCTTTCTCTCTTTCTTGTTGGCCATAGGCATGTGCACTCTTTGTAGAGAGACAGAGAGAGTGGGAAGGAAATTGAGAAATCACCACCTGGGGGGGATGGCCATTCTGCAATCCCTTCTCTTGGGATTCTGGGCTTGCACGTGCGCATGCACACACACGCTTCAAACTGCAGTTGAGCACGTGGGAGTCCAGCACCTTAACCACCTTGCCACCTGCTGGCCCCACATCTCAGCAGTTTTAAGTAACCAGAAATGGGAATTATAGCAATCTACTTCCTAAATCATGCACTTATGCATTTTTGGTGAGCCATTCTCTTATGTTGGAACTTATCTTTAGGTATGATGTCAGAGCCTATGACACAGTCCTTTGAAAATCATCGTGGTGGCAAAGTTTAATTCTTTGAGGGTGGAGTTTAATTTGTTGATTACATGGGCTCAAGTGGAGGAAAGCTGGCTAATGCTCTTTTGGAGCTGAAGTAGTTGTGACTGATGGAGTGGATTGTATGGGGCGGGACCATGGTGTGGCAATAAAACGCGATGCCCTAGAGGCTGACCCACATGCCTGGGTTCTGTGTCAAACCTCCTTGCGTGCGCTGGTACGTGTGCTGCTCATCTGGGGCTGGCTGAGGCTGGAGTGGATTGTGGCCTTGAGATCCCTTTGCGGGTGCTGCCTGTCTCTTTGTCTCTCTCTATCTCTTTCTCTGTATCTTTCACTCAAGGGAGAAATAGGTAAACAAACTCAAAAAGAAAAAAAAAAAACCTTGACAAAATTTCGAATGATTGTGACTGGTCTTGAGGGCAGTTCCAGAAGAGGAGTGACGGATTCATTGGAAGAGTGATTCACTTGACTGTAAAGGATAGCACTTGTTTGGACACTCTCATTCTGGTGTGTGTTTTGAAAAATTAATCTTGTCTGACAGTCCCGGAGCATTGAGCTGGATTTTTGAATAAGATAAATCATTAACCTGTCACTCTTAGCCTGGCCCTTGGATGCTACTTTCCTTCCTGGCCTGTGTAAAGCTTAGCACCTCAGGGTTGAAAGTTCAGATAGGCTGAAAAGGGCCTTCCCACTACATTTGTATTATAGTTGCTACAGTCGTCAGTCGTCCAGGGTCCTCACTCGTGAGTAATTGAGGGGTGTTCTGAAATGCTTCTCCTTTTTGCTTGCCTGCACAATTTCTTGTAGTTCTTTAAGTGTTCAGCTAAAGTACTACCTTTTTTTCCTTTTTTCTTTTTTTTTTAAAGGCTTTTGCCATACGACATGTGTGCTCATCAGAGACAGAGAGAGGGACCAGCAGTTGGCGTGGTGATTAAGGAGCTGGACACTCCCACGTGGCCAACCACGGTTCAAGTCCTGGACCTGGTCGCTTGCTATCTCGCTTTCTCTCTCTCTTTCATCTATCTTTGGTTCAATTAAAATAAAATGAATGAATAAATAAAATTTCTTAAAAAAAGGAAAAAGAGAAAGAGACAGAGAGAGAGAGTGAGAGGGAAAGTAATAAATCACTCCCTGAAGGGAGGCCACGCAGCTGTCACTTTTCCGTTTTCCTAGGATTTTAGGCACACATTCACTCGTACCTGGCATGATTTTCAAGCTACCAGGTCTGGGACTTGAACTGCAGTTGGCCATGTGGGAGTTCAGTGCCTTAACCATTACATCATCTGCTGGCCTCAAAGTAACTACTTTTTAAAAAAAGAATTATTTATTTTTATTATTTTTCATTTGCTATAGGGCATATGCACTCACTGGAGACAGACAGAGAGAGGGAAAGTGAGAGAGCTAGCCATCAGGTCTGGGAGTTGAACTGCGGTCAGCCATTTGGGAGTCCAGCACCTCAACCACCATGCTGCCTGCTGGCCGCCGAGTACAACCTTTTTAATAAACCCATCCCTGTCCCTGTGATCTCTCTCGCTTCAGACCTCACAGTACTTCTGCCTGTATTTTTGTCTATCAGGTATATTTTGTTTTCCATTTCACCTCAATGTAAGCTCCTGTGGAAGCCATTCATATCTTAAGCTTCTTCTAAATAACTCTCAATAATTTCTTATTTTTGGAGGGACGAACATGCACCTGGTGTGAGTTTCAAGCCACTGGGTCCAGGACTCGAACCATGTTCAGCCATCTGGGAGTCCAGTGCCTTAACTATGATGCCACCTGCTGCCACCCCCTTTTTAAAGTTAGTTTGTTTCTTCCATGAGAGAGACAAAAGGGATGAAGAGACAGGTACCCCCAATAACATCTTTATGTTGCCTTCCACCTCTAGTCTCAGCCAGCCCAAAGCGTGGGAACACACATGCCCAATGTGCACAAAGAGGCCTCAGGATGGGAACCTGGGGCCTTTCCATGTGGTTCCGACACTGGGGAGTATTGTATTACTGCTGTGTCATCATCTCTCCCTCAGATAATTGTGAACTCTTTTCTTGGCGCCCTGTTTGTCCTTAGTGAGCATATCCTTTCAATTCCTCCTTCAACAGTTTCATATTTTCTTTTTAATATACGTGAGAGAGAGAAGCACCCTTTACAGAGTCCCATCATGTCGCAGTTCTCTTTTCCCAACAGTCTAATTTTTTAGGAACTCAGGCATGCATGTATGCATGTGTCTGGAGCATTTCCAGCTGACCCTGGTGTCTGACCCCGAGGTCAGCCCTATGGCCTCCAGCACTGTAGTTCTGTTTTCTTTTTTTTTCTTTTCTTTTCTTTTCTTTTCTTTTCTTTTCTTTTCTTTTTTTTTTTTTTTAATTTTTTAAGAGGTTTTTGCTATAGGGCGCTGGCGCTCCTGAGAAAGACAGAGAGAGACAGAGAAACAGGAAGTGAGAAATCATCCCCCAGGGGGGATGGCCACGCCACAGTCCTTTCTCCTCCATTCTCCTCTCAGGATCTTGGGCACGCACGCACGCACGCACATGCGCCCGGCATGAGTTTTAGCCACCGGGTCCAGGACTCAAACTGCAGTCGGCTACATGGGAGTTCAGCAACACAGCCTTTACGCTAACTGCTGGTCCAACTGTAGTTCAGTTTTCTACAAATTGTGCCACCAGGCTGGATCCAAAAGTTTTCTCATATCTGTTTTTTCTTTGAGTTGCATTTACCACCAGCCTTAGTTGAATCATCTGTCTTTAGACCTAACTGGTCTGCTTGTAGTTTCCTGAGCTCTAGGTTGATCCTTACTCTTTTTTTTTTTTTTTTTTTTTTTGGAGAGGTTTTTTTTTTTTTTTTTGCTATAGGGCGCTTGCGCTCGCCAGACGGACAGAGACAGAGTGACAGAAAGCGAAAAATCACCCCCCAGGGGGGATGGCCACACCGCAATCCCTTCTTCTCCATTCTCCTGTCGGGATCTTGGGCACGCACGCACATGCGCCCAGCGTGAGTTTTAAGCCACCAGGTCTAGGATGCAAACCGCGGTCGGCTACGTGGGAGTCCAGCGATGTAGCCATTACACTAACTGCTTGTCCCAAACGTTTTCCGGGACTCGAACCGCAGTTGGCCATGTGGGATTCCAGATGCCTTAACCTTCACGCCACTGGAGGGCACCTTACTCTTTTTTTTTTTTTTTTTTTGAGAGGCTTTTTTCCTATAGAGCACATGTGCTCTCCAGAAAGACAGAGAGAGACAGAGATAGAAAGACAGAAAGCGAGAAACCACCCCCCAGGGGGGATGGCCACACCATAATCCCTTCTCCTCCATTCTCCTCTCTGGATCTTGGACACGCACGCGTCTGGCATGAGTTTAAGCCACTGGGTCTGGGACTCAAACTGTGGTCGACTATAGCCATTACACTAACTGCTGGTCCCATCTTGCTTAGAATATTGCAGTAGTCTCCTAACCCATATGCCTGCCTCCAGTCTTTCTCACCAATCCGTCCTTCTCTTACTCTGTCTTGGAGTGATCATTCTGAATAGCAAACCTGTTCCTCCCCATTTTCCTGTTGAAATTTTTCCTTTGGTTTTCCTCTCACACAGGAAAAAAATCCAAGCATCCTTGCATCCTCTGTGTTCCAAGATTTGCCTTTTTAAAAAATCTTACTTCCTGCCCTTCCATGTTTTTGTCCACTCTACAGCCATGCCACATGACCTGCACTTCCTTGAATGCACTGTGCTTTTTCACTTCCATCCTTTGTACATTTCCCTTCTCTAAAATGCCCACTCTGGCTTGTTCTTCCCCTTTTTCTCCCTGGTTAACTTCTGTTTCACTCAATTTCCTGTGAGAAGTAGTCTTCTCTGAGCTCTCTTAAGAAGTTTGGATCTCTGTATAAATAGTCATCAGTTACCGAGTGTTTCCTCTGTAACAGGCCTTGGGCTTAGCACTTTATACTCCTTGCTTGACTGGTAAGTAGGTGCTGCCTGTGTAGCTCCTATTATAATGACGCGAGGGAACCAAGCTAGCAAAGAACACCTGGCCATTGAGTGGTGTGTGATACATGTCACAGCCCACCTGTTTTCACACGGTGCCTGGTCTTTTCCTTTCTCTCTAGCATTACTGCTGACATTCTTTTATTTACATTTTAATTGCCAGAAGCACATGTGATCACTAGAGACAGACAGACAGGGAAGGAGATAGCACCCTTCCCCCTCCAGTGGGACATGTTCACATCCCAGTCCCTTCTCCATTTCTCCATCCTGTTGGGATTTGGGGACATGCATGTATGCACGTGCACCTAGCATGTTTTTCAAGCCTCACAAGCTGGAATTTGAACAGTGCAGTTGGTTGTCTGGGATCCAGCTTCCTTGACCACTAACCCATGGAGCTGGCCCAGTAATGCTAGCGTTCTTTTACTTTATTTATTTATTTTGAGAGAGAGATTTTTGCTATAGGGCGTATGCGCTCACGGGAGAGACAGAGACAGAAAGCAAGAAATCACTCCCCCGGGGGGATGGCCACTCCGCAGTCCCTTCTCTTCCATTCTTCTCTTGAGATTTTGGGCACGTATGCACATATGCCTGGCATGAGTTTTAAGCTGCTAGATCTGGGACTAGAATTGCAGTTGATTAGATGGGAGTCCAGTGACGTAACCATTAGACCATCTACTGGTCCCAGTACTAGCATTCTTGATGTGTAGCACTGGGAAACAGTCAAGACTTAAGTGTAATATAAAACTGAGTTCAAGTCCTGTTACTTCTGCTAACTATATGACCTTGGGCAAGTCTTTAAAATGTGCTTTCGGGGCTGGCAGGTGTTGTGGTTATGGCACTGGACTCCCACATGGCCAGCCATGGTTTGAGTCTCAGACCTAGCAGCTCGTTTTTTCGCTTCCCCGCCCCCCCCTCAAATGAAAAAAATAACAACAATAAATAAAATTAATTCTTTTAAAGAATGTGCTTTGTAGTATTAACAACTCCTAAAGATAGATGTGAGACTTGTATTTTGTAGAGACTTGTTACAGAACATAAAGCATGAAAGTACAGCATGTTGGGACAAGAACCCAAATCTGGATCTAAACCTCACTGACCTTCTGCCCCGACCTCTGAATCATGTTTCAAGTAATATCAGCAAAATTCTTCTTTATCTCAACTGGTAGTTCCCACTTTCCTTAAGATAATAGTTTCTGTCTTTGGAATTTTTGGGGTAGGACTTACTGGAGGGAGAAGAATGGTAATTTCTATCCTCTTATCAGAGAAATAGTTAGATACAGGAGCGTTATTCCTTATTTCTGACGTCGCTTTGCCAGAATCAGAGGGATTAGCACTCTGATTTACATTTGGAGGGTTTCCTTCACACCAACGTAATTGCTGACAAGATGTGACTTATTTCTTAACAAAAAATACTGGATTAAATTCTATAATACCATCTAAAACATGAAAGATAATTTTATGTTCTTGTCTTTTGATGTGAAATTAACTTTTCTTCCTTGAATTGAGATGCAGATGATGAAAACTGAAAGGGAGAATGCAAGAGGAAAATACTTTAGAAACTACCCAGGGTAGCCCTAAAGGACAGTCTCCAGATCTGGTGTCTATGGGAGGTCCGAACACTGGCCGTGGGCTTCTGGGTAATTGCTACAGGGTTGTACTTATATTCTGGTGCAGAAGGAGCTTTTGATCTTTCTTTCCCACTAGGATATTTAATACTTAATTTAAAAATCAGTGTATAAATTAACATAGATATTTCAGTCAATGACATGTACTTTTAATTAGTTAAATTATTTTTGCGAAGGAATAATGTTTCAATGTCCCTTTATTTTCAGGGGACTCTTTTTTTTAGGGATATATTAAGGAATTTGCAGGGTTTTTTCCTTTTTCTTTTTTTTTTTCTTTAGGGGCTTTTTTTTCCCCAGGATTTATTTACTTTATTATTATTTCTTTTTTGGGGGTGGGGTGGGGGGAGAGGTTTTTGCTGAAGGGTGTGTGAGCTCACCAGAGAGGCAGAGAGAGACAGAAAGCAAGAAATCACTCCCCAGAGGGTATGGCCACACTGCAATCCCTTCTCCTCCATTCTCCTCTCGGGATCTTGGGCACTCACGCACACACACCCAGTGTGAGTTTAAGTCACCGGGTCTGGGACTCGAACTGTGGTGGACTACATGGGAGTTCAGCAACATAGCCATTACGCCAACTGCTGGTTCCATATTATCTAAATTTATTCATAGACTGGAGCTCGCTTTTCATTTAGGTAAGACAAAAATGAATTTTATGGTGCTAGTCAGTCTTGTCACTGAACCTCCCTTTTTGAAAAGGAACCCAGCAGGAATCGTTAGGTAGAAAGTTCTGAAAGTTTCTTGTTTAGTAAATCTGTGACAAAGGCAAGCAGACTATCTTAAAATTTTTAGAGTTGTCATTTTTACTTTATTTTACTTCCTTGCTAGTTAGAAAAACTCATTTTAAAGTTGAGCATGTAGAAAAGTATTAGTATGAGTTTTTCTCCCATTGTTGGTTGTTTGTTGTTTTTCTTTAAGACCAATGAAAGTACTAGAAAATGAACTTCCGTTAAAAACACAACTTCTTCATTTGTTGGTTCTCTTAGCTCTGGTTTCTCTCTCTTTCTTTTTCTCTTTTTCGTTTTTTTGCCCTGTGT
This sequence comes from Tupaia tana, assembly GCA_026018925.1. Lineage (NCBI taxonomy): Eukaryota > Metazoa > Chordata > Mammalia > Scandentia > Tupaiidae > Tupaia > Tupaia tana. The sequence continues at coordinate 154,487,175 of JAKSZU010000006.1, forward strand.
GTGTGTGTGTGTGTGTGTGTATGTACGTGTACTAGAGAGAGACAAAGGAGAGGGAAAAGAATAAGCACCCCCTCATGGGGCCTGGTAATGCCACAATAATTTCTCCTTCATCTCTCCATCCTGTGGGATTCTGTGCACACTTGCCTGGCATATTTGTAAGCCACCGGGGCTGATATTTGACTTTGTTCAGCCATGTATGATCTGGCTCCCTTACCCACTAGTACAAGGGACCTGCCTTCTGAACTCTCATTTTCTTTTTTTCCCCCCAGAATTATTTCTCCAGTTTATTTATTATTATTTTAAAATTTGACCAGAGAGAGAGGGGTAACATGAGAAAGCAAGCTTCCAAGTCTGAGACTTGTACCACAGTTGGCCATGTGGGAGTTTAGCGCTTCAACTACCACACCAGCCCTTTTCTTTCTGTTTTTAAACATTTTTGTCCGAGGGTTTCTGTGCTTGCCAAAGAGAGACAGAGGAAAAGAGAAAGTGAGAAAGCACCCACCATGAGCGATGGTCACGCTACAGTCCATTTTCCATTTCTCCCCCCTTTGAAATTTTGGTTATGTACACATACATGCCTCATGTGTTTCTTAAGTCACTGGGTCTAGGAATCAAAACATGCCGTCAGCCCTGTGGGATATAAGTCCACAGGCCAGTCCGTGAACTCTTATCTCTAACTACCCTTGTATTGTAGCTATTTTTCAGATTATTTTAAAGTTGTGAAATTAATATTTGCACAAATATTCCCATCTCCCTGTAATTAGCAGCTTGAGGGCAGTACTTGACATTCTTTAGCGTGAGTGCTTTTTTGATTCTGTCAGCAAGACCATCTAGACTCTATCACTCTATCATCAACCTTTCTTTCTCTTCATTTCCTTGCTAGTATGAAACAGACTTTAAAAAAAGAATTATTTTATTTAACTTTATTTGTATTTATTTATTTATTTATTTATTTATTTTTATTTGACAGGAGATGAACAGAGCAAGAGTGGGAAAGTGAGAAAGCAAGCCACCAGGTCCAGGACTTGAACTGTGGTTGACCATGTGGGAGTCCAGCGCCTTTAACCATCACGCCAACTGCCAACTCAAGACAGACTTTTATATTACAGGCTTCCTTACTCTTTTTTTCTGGCAGATTCATTCCCACCTATGTGCCTTTGCTGGGAGTATTTTCCCTGGCAGGACTGTCTTTTCTCCTATTAAAATCTTACCCTAGGGGCCAGCAGGTGGTGCAGTGGTTAAAGGTGCTGGACTCCTATATGGCCGACCATGGTTTGAGTCCCGGTCCTGGCGTCTTGCTTTCTCCTTTCATCCTCTCCCTCTCTCTCTGGTGCTCTCTGGTCAAATTAAAAACAAATAATAATGATGATAATAAATGAAATGAAATAAAATAATTTTTAAAAATTCTACCCTATTTCAAGGCCTGGCTGATGTCCTCTACATCATGAAACCAGTGGACTGCTATAGTCCATATTAATCTCTTCTATTTTTAGGCTGTTGTCTTCAGTAACACAGTTTAACACTTACTTGACCACTGTGTTTCATTCATGCTGTTTTTACCTCCTCAGTTAGATTTTGGGTTTCTTGAGTATAACAATGCGGTTGTCTACATTTTGGGACATTGCATTTTTCGTATGGTGCTGAACCTGTGAGTGTGTCATGTGTGAGTCCTTTTCTTGGCTGGTGGCTTGAGAAACATACCGTGCATGTGTATGTGTGTGTCCAAAATCTCCTAAGGTGGAGAGATGGAAAAGAAGGGATTGTGGCGGGACCATTCCCCATAGGGGGCTGTTTTTCCTCTTTTTCTCTGTTTTCCTGTCTCTCTCTGGCAAGTGGATGTGTGTCTAACCATAAATAAATAAATAAAACATATTCTAAAATTATTATATTCAGAGCACTATGGTATTAGCTTTTGAGTAAGGGTGAGTGAATAGAGTACCCATATTCTTGTATATGTAGGAAAAACAACTATGAAATCACAAGTTTTATTAGTTTAGACCTGCTGTTTTTCCCAGTTGCCTCAGTTTAGAAAAGTTAAAATAAGTTGGCTGGGATTATAATAGGACTCCAGAAATACTGAACTTCTTGATATTCTGTTTATGCTGCCAAGAGGAGCACAGTGGAACCAGAAAGAAAAGCCCTTCTTGGAATATTTTTCCTATGCTTTCTACAGACAGACAGTTCACTTGGTATCATGGTGTCCCACAAAGGAAGAATAAGCCCGTCTTAATTTTCACAGAGTAGACAATGGTTATATTTGGAGATGAGAAGCAGTAAATTGGTAATTGACACATCTTTGATTCTTCTGCCCTCCATCCACCTGTTCATATCCGGTCCATCTGTGAGTCTTTTCCGTGCTACCTTGAGAATATCTCCTGAATCTGCTTCTGCCCTTCACTAAGTACTGCTAATCCCTGATTTGCTTATGTTACCACACCTGGTGCTTCTGTAGCTCCTTACCTGACCTTCAGCTTTCTTCCTTTCCTTTTTATTTGCTATAGGGCATATGTACTTCCCAGAAAAAGAGAGAGAGAAGGAAATAGAGAAAGAGTGAGAAAGCACCCTCTAGGGGTATGACCATGCCACAGTCCCTTCTCTTTCACTCTCCTCTTGGGATTTTGGGCACATCTGCATATGCGCCGGGCGTGTTTTTCAACCTACTGTGTTTGGACTCGAACTGTGCAGTTGGCCATATGAGATCTAGTGGCCTTAACCTCCATGCCACCTGCTGGCCTCTAAAGGTCAGCTTTCTTCTGATTTTCTACTGAGCAGCTAGAGAGCATTTTAAAATTAAAAAAAAAAATTACAATGCAGATTAGATCATGTTGCTTCTCTGCTTTGCCACCCTCCAGTGTGTTCTCTTTGTCTTTAAAATAAAATTCAGACGCCTCTCCGTGGCCTACAAGGCCTATACAGTCCTGTTTCCTCATCTCTACCCACTGGGCTTCAACCCTACTGCCTGGTTCTGTCTCTTCACTCTTTCCTTTCTCCCCTCCCTCTCTTCTTCCCTCCAACTATCCTTCTCTTTCTCCCTTCTCTCTTCCTTTTATTTACTTAGCTGGTATTTATTGAGTCCCTACTGTGTACCCATAGGTGCTGGTGATAGAGCAGTGGTTAACACAACAAAAATCTCTGACCTTAGGAAGGTTACATTATCTCGGGTAGAAGGGAAACAATAAGTAACATTTGTGTGTTTCTTTGAACTTGGGACATTGATTCCCACCCCCCACCCCCCCTTATATTGCCTGTCAGATGGTAAAAATTGTAGTGGAGAAAAAGCATAAGGAGGGAGAGAGTTAGTGGGTAGTTTATTTTTTGAGAGATTTTTGCTATAGGGTGCAGACATTTGCCACAGAGAGACAGAAAGTGAGAAATCACCCCCTGGGATGGGGAGGGATGGCGATGCTATGATCCCTTCTACATTCTCTTCTTGGGATTTTGGGCACCGGGCATTCATTTTAAGCCACCAGTTCCAGGACTCGAACCGCAGTCAAATATGTGGGAGTCTAGCGACGTAACCATTATGTTACTGCTGGTCCCAATATTATTATTATTTTTAAATTTGCTATAGGGCACATGTGCTCACCAGAAAGAGTCAGACTGAGAGAGAGGGAAAGAGAGAAAGCAAACTGCCAGGTCTGGGACTCAAACCATGGTGGGCCATGTGGGAATCCAGCACCCAAACCACCGCACCACCTGCTGACCCAGTGGGTACATTTAAAAGAGGGTAGTCAGAGAAGGCTTCGTCATAGGATAGCATTTATACATAATGGTCAGCCTTCCTGCTCTTTCGTGAACTCACCATTGTTGTGCCTCTGGGACTGACTTTTGTTTTTCTTTGCGTCATGGTCTTTCTCTCATTTCAAAGTTACCTTCTCAGAGGTGCTTCCTGACCCCCAGGCTTAAATGAACAACTCCTCCCATCATTCTCCATCTCTCCACTCTCTCTAACGTTCTTTTATTCTGTTTGAAATAATTTAATTAATACAATTTGAAATGCTTGTGTTTATTACTGGATTCTTCCCCAGTGATGTTAGCTCTGTGAGGGCAGAGACTTTGCTTCTTGTTCCTTGCAGTCCCTCCAGTGCCTAGAATAGAAGACACTCAGTAGACACTTGCTCAGTGAACAAATGGACTTTCAGGGAGAAGATTCCAGTGAGATTTCTCAGATGGTGGCAGCTTAAAAAGTGAAGTGTAGCCTCTGTACTAGGGTCTCTGCCAGGAAGGAAGGAGACCCTTGTGATGGAAGCTGGCCAGAACTGGAACTCAGAGGCCCATTTCCTGGCATTTGATTTGCTTGCTTGCTTGCTTGGTTTTTCCTCCCTCCCTCCCTCCCTCCCTCCCTCCCTCCCTCCCTCCCTCCCTCCCTCCTTTCTTTCTTTCTTTCTTTCTTTCTTTCTTTCTTTTTAAGTTTAGTATAGGGCAAGTGTACTCACCAGTGTGGGTTGGAGAGAGAGAGAGAGAGAGAGAGAGAGAGAGAGAGAACTCCCCAGGGAGACGGCCATGCCGCAGTCCCTTCTTCATTGTCTTCTTGGAATTTTGGGCATGCTTGCACATGTTCCTGGCATATTTTTCAAGCCTCTTGGTCTAGGAGTTGAACCACACAGTTGTGGCCATGTGGGATCCAGACACCTTAACCCCCATGCCACCCGCTGTTTCAACATTTGGTTAGGTTTTTTTTTTTTTTTTTTTTTTTTTTTGAGAGGTTTTTGCTATAGGGTGCTTGCGCTTTCCAGAAAGACAGAGACAGAGAAATCACCCCCCAGGGGGGATGGCCATGTTGCAATCCCTTCTCCTCCATTCTCCTCTCGGGATCTTAGGCATGCACGCACACGCGCCCAGCGTGAGCTTAAGCTACCAGGTCTGGTACTTGAACCACGGTTGACTACATGGTAGTCCAGTGACATAGCCATTACTCCAACTGTTGGTCCCACATTTGGTTAGTATTTAATGTTGGTTGTTTCTTTTTCCTTTATTTCTTTCACCTATTTAACACCCTTCAATTTTCTGTGGGACTTTATTTTTCTCCCAAATAATAATTTCATCCAATTTTATTTATTATTATTATTTCCTTTAAGAGAGATTTTTGTTGTAGGGTGCCTGCACCTGCTGGAGAGACAGAGACAGAAAGACAAAAAGCGAGGAATCACCACCCCCCCCCCCCCAGGGGGATGGCCATGCTGCAGCCCCTTCTCTGTTCTCTCAGGAATTTAGGCATGCATGCACACCTGCTCAGTGTGAATTTTAAGCCTCTGGGTCAAGACTCCAATCATGGTCAACTACATGGGAATCCAGCTATGTAACCATTTTACCATTTGCTGGTCCCTTTTTTTTTTTTTTTTTTTTTTTTTTTTGAGAGGTTTATGCTATAGGGCGCGTGCACTCGCCAGACAGACAGAGAGAGACAGAGAGATAGAAAGCGAGAAATCACCCCCCAGGGGGGATGGTCACGCTGCAATCCCTTCTCCTCCATTCTCCTCTCGGGATCTTGGGCACGCATGCTCACGCGCTCGGCGTGAGTTTTAAGCCACCAGGTCCAGGACGCAAACCGCGATCGACTACATGGGAGTCCAGCGACATAGCCATTACGCTAACTGCTGGTCCCAAGTCCCTTTATTGTTATTATTTAAAATTTGACCAGAGAAAGAGAGAGGGAAAGGTCTTCAGTCTTCTAGGTCCAGGATTCCAATCACGGTTGGCCATGTGGGAGTCCAGTGCCTCAACCACCACGCACCTGCTACCCCTTTTATGTGGGACATTTACAGTTGGATGAATTGTAAGACAACTTTCCATTTCATCAACTTACCTGGCCTGTTTGCTTGTTCAGTTGAGTTGATATTTATTATGCAAATTCACAGCTCCAGGCCCAGCGTAGTGATTGGGTGGGAGCTGGAGCCAACCACTGAGTGCCTGTGCTCACTGCACAGGGGATGTACAGGGCATGTGTCTCTGGGCTTTGCTTGTACATTGAATCTTTTTTTCCTCTGTCATGACCAAATGCATTAGCCACAGGAGCTGATCCGAGTCTTAAGCCGATTGGGTAGGTTTTTCCACAGTCCTGACACTGTCAGCAACCTTCACTTTGTTTCACTTGGTCCTGGTTGGAAAAATATAAGTATTTCACATACCTGGTTTTCCAGCTTCTTTCTTGGCTATGTTACATTGTTTGTAAAATGTTGGAAAACCAGGGAAGTGAAATAGTGACATGGTAAATATTGGTTTGTTTAACTAAGTCAGACCTTTGGTCAATTTATTCTTGTGTGTGCAAACAGTGTGGCCAACTACACTTTCAAGGACATTCATCGGCCGCCCATCATAGGTCCAACTGTGCACTCCAAACATTTGTTTTTTAGGTTCTGTCGACCTTCTCTAAGGTGCCTATTTGACCACCTTATGTCTGAGATACTGTTTAAACACTAAACTTACCGTGCTTTTGCAAATAGGAAAAATACAGTGCAGTCTCAAAGATTCCATTTATTTGTTATTCCATTTATTTGTTATGAACTCCAAGTTTATCATTTTAGTTGAGAAATAGAACTTGTGAAATGTCTTAATAATTAACATTACCCTGGTTCAATAAATATTGGAAGAAACATAATTAAAATGATTACTAAATGTTAAAACCATGATTAAGGCGATTGTTAAATGTTTATTAACAGAATACCATGATTATCAGAAGTAAATCACCCAGAATTTTTGAAAAGAATTATTTATTTTATTTTATTTGTTATTGTAATAATAGTAATTATTATTATTTTAAAATTCGATCAGAGAGAGAGAAAGGGAAAGTGAGAAAACAAGCCACTAGGTCTGGGACTTGAACCGTGGTTGGCCATGTGGGAGTCAAGCACCTTAACCACTGTGCCACCCCCTGGCCCCGAGAATCTTGAATTTGATTTAATTATCTTATTCTTTTCTTCTTGTGGCTAGAGGACATGTGTGCTTATCAGAAAGAGAACAAAAAGAGAGAGAAATTCCCAGTGGGGCATGGTCATGTCACAGTTTCTTCTCCATATCTCTATCCTTTTGGTATTCTGGGTACTACACACACATGCCCAGTGTATTTTTCAAGCTGTAAGGGCTAGCATTTGAACCATGGTCTGCCATGTGGGATTTGTTTGGCTCCCTTTAACTGCTAGTCCATTGGGCTAGCTCAGATTTGATTATATTCTAACTTCTTTATAAGAAAAAAGATGCTTTCTTTTTCAGGGGAGGAGATTCTTTTCTTTTTCTTTTTCTTTTTTTTTTTTTTAATTTTGTCAAAGAATATGTGCTTGCCAGAAAGATATAGGCAGAGAGAGAGAGAGAGAGAGATTGAGGAAGTGAGATGGCCATCCCCCATGGGGCATGGTCACTCCGTAATTTCGTCTTCACCTCTGTCTCCCTTTGAGATTTTGGACATGCATACACACATGCCTGGTCATTTCCGAGCTTCTGGGTCTAGGACTCAAACTGTGTGATTGGCCATGTGGGATCCCGCTCCCTTAACCACTAGGCTATAGTGCTGGCCCTAATCTTGTATTTAAAATACAACAATAAATAAAGCGGTTTTGCTCTAGTGGCTGGCTTCTTCAAGCCTCATCTAGGCCTTTCATCCACCTATCACTTTATATAGGGGAAAGAGTTTAAAAAGCATTCATGTAGGTCCTGTGGAATTACTAAAGAATTGCAAGTAAGAGCATATGACATCTGTATTTGGTGGAGAATGCCCCAGAGCAGGATAGCTTCCAGAGCGTATGTCACACAACCAAGGGACAGCGTTCACATAGAATATGATACAGACTATCTCTAAATAGAGCAGAAGGGGGCAAGAAAGCAAGACACCAGAGGTAGATGCGACAAGGGCCCCTGAGCCCTCTCTGCAGTAGGATTAGGGAAGAGGGATGAACAGAGATACTTAAGAAGGCAGAACTGCTGAGACTACTGTGGAGGAGGGGCACAGATTGTAGCTGTGATGGAAGGATATAGGGGGACTCCTATGTTTCTGGCTTAGGCATCTTGAAAGATGGCCCCATTCCGTAATAGAGGGAATAGAGGAGGAACAATAGTTCGGGATATGGGGGAGATAAATCCAGTTTTACTGAATGTGAGAGGTTTTGGGGACATGCAAATGGAGATGTGTAGCAGGCAGTTGGCCCTGTGGGTTTGGAGTTCTGTAGAAAGGCCTGTCCAGAAGATGCACATTCAATATTCCTCAGTGTGCTGACTGCCAAGTGAAGATGTGTGTGATGGAAGTTGTCCAAGGAGAGGATGTTGAGTGAGGAGAGGCAACAGACAGAGCTCTGGGAAGTACTGTCATTTAAGGGGGAAGCTGAAAAAGCAACCTGAAAAAGAGTGGTCAGAGAAGTGTGTGTGGCCCACGGAGAAAAGCAGAGCAACAGGGCATTTCAACAAGTGCCTGCTGTTGGGCTGGTAGATGGCGTGGGTTGAGTTACTGGACTTCCGCATGGCTGACTGTGGTTTGAGTCCCGGACCTGATGGCTTACTTTCTTCCTCTGTCTCTCTCTGATGAGTGTATGTCCTATAACAAATTAAAAATAAAAAAATAATAAATAAGATATTTTTAAGGAAAAAAGTGTCTGTTGTTGCAGAGAATTTAACTGAGATGTGGACTGAGAAAATGCCATTAAGTTTTTTTTTTTTAAAGAATTATTTTTTATTGAACTTTATTTATTTATGCATTTATTTATTTTAATTTGACCAGAGAGGGGGAGAGAGAAAGAGAGAGAGAGAGCGAGAGAGAAAGCAAGCCACCAGGTCCCAGACTTGAACCAGGGTCGATCATGTGGGAGTCCAGCGCCCTTAACCACCATGCCACCTGCCGGCCCCACCATTAAGTTTTTTTAAGTGATAGAGGACATGAGCCAGAGCGAGCGAGCGAGAAATCCCCAATGGGATCTGGTCAGTCTGCAGTCCTTTTTCTTCCATGTCTATCTCTACATCTCTTCAGGATGCTGGGCACGCCTGCCTGACATGTTTCTCCAACTGCCAGGGCCTGGGCTTGAACCATTTTCAGCCACGTGGGATTCACTTCCCTTTACACAGCCATTACAACCATTACACTGTGGGGCCAGCTTGCCATTGAGATTTATAGGTAGGGGAAGTCACTGGTAGCCTTTACCTGAACTGTTTTGGTGGCATTGAGGGCATAGATGGTGTGTGGAGTGACCTGCCATAGTAGGTAAGGAGTACAAGGCAGAGAGGGAGTGGACGTAGAGGCAGGCAGTACATGCTGCTCTTTCAGGACTGGCTGTATGAGTGAAGGAGAGAAAGAACAGGATCCTTCCATGGGTGTTTCCCCTCTGTTTCTTTCCCAGCTAGGGAGTCACGTACTGAGGCCAGGAACTCTGTTTTATTTACTGCTTTATAGCCAGCGTACTGTGTGCTTCTGGGACTCAGTAGGTTCTCTGTACAAGTGTGATGGCCAAATTAATTAATTAAGGAGAGACTTGAACAAGTTCATCTGTAAGGTGGAGCAGTAAGAGGTCTTGGAGAAGATGGGTTGAAGGTGTCATGGAACAAGGTCCCTTTGAGAGAAGAAAGTTTGAGATCCCAAGCTCCGCTGGAATGAGCATCCAGGATACCAGTCGTGCCCTTTTTTCTGCTGACACAGAAGAGAAGGAGGAAAGGATGAGAGCTGAGGCAGATATTTATAGGTGGTGGAGGAGGAAGTTGAGAGTTCTCTCCTGATAGCCTTATGAGTATTCTGCAGTTAAAAATAAATCAAGATAACCAGCTTCTTGGCACAGTGGTAAAACACTACTCAAAAGAAGCTGGATCCTTGGGCCGGCAGATGGCATAGCGGTTAAGAGCACTGGACTCCCACATGGCTGACCATGGTTCAAGTCCTGGACCTGGTGGCCTGCTTTCTCACTTTCTCTCTCTCTTGCTCTATCCCTCTCTGGTCAAATTAAAATAAATAAAGTTAAGTAAAATAATTCTTTATTAAAAAAAATGAAAAGGGAAAAGGAAAAAAAAAGAAGCTGGATCCCACATGGTGACCCTGGTCTAATCTCTGCCCCACTCAGCTTGAAACATGCTAGGCATGCATGTTAGTGCCCAAGACCCAGAGGATCAGCGAACTGGAAGAAGGGGATTACTGCTTGATAAGACCCTGTGGAGGTTCTCTCTCTCTCTCTCTCTCTCTCTCACACACACACACACACGCACACACACACACACACACACACACACACACGTCCATGCTCTAACATTAATAAAGAGAAAAAATTAAGGGGCCAGCCCTGTGACATAGTGGTTAAGGGAGCTGGAATCCCACATTGCTGACCGCGGTTTAAATCCTGGCCTTGATGACTTGGAAAACATGCCTGGCACTTCTGTGTGCGTGTGAAATCTTGACGTGGTGGAGAAATAGAGGAGAAGGAATCATGGTGTGAGAGTGTTTGGGAAGTGCTCTCTCTCTCTTTTTCTCTCTGGTGAACAAGTCATAGCCATATAATTGTAGGCATACAGACGTTTGTGGGCAGTGACATAAAGGCGAGGTGAGGTAAGGCTGTACCAGAGAGCATGAGTAAGAGCAGGTGAGACAGGAGGTCTGTAGTCTCAGATGCGTCTGTAGGGTGTGGTTGTGAGCTGAGGGGAGGGAATATGCACGCCTGCCCCGAAATACGGAGGCTGAGGGCAGTACGCGAGGCGCCTTTGTCCTCTGTGAGAGAAAAGGAACAGAAACTGAACCTCGACTGAAGTGGAATGACTCTTTGTTAGCAAGTCCTCTGGTCCTTGTCAGGCTGGTTTTCCAGTGATCTGTTTCTGATTCACTTGCCTGGAAACTGCTTTCCCAACTTTTGACAAGCTGTTATTTAAAGTGGTTTTGTCTGTTTAGAAGCAAAGGTAGTAGTGAGAAAGAGGATGTGACAGTGTCACAGTGAGTCATGAAGAGCAAGACACCGTCATATTTGGTTACTTCCTCAGGTTCATCTAGAATTAATTTAAAGAGTGTTGAAGTATCCATTTTGTTTTAGTTAGCAGCTCTTCAGTTTTAAGTTCTCACTTGTTCGAAAGTCTCTATTTTCAATGTGATCAAATTAAGGACCATATATTTTTCCTGAAATTTCTGAAAGGAAAAAGTAGTTAGGGTGGGCGTTACAGTCTCTAGACTTGAATTGAAATTAAGTCACTGAATCACACTGATTATTTTTTCTTTTGCTGCCAACCTTGTGAACCATTACTTCAAATCACCTTCTGACAGTCAAGCTACACAAGGCAAGGTAGAGTTGGACTTAAGTTCTGGCTGCTTCTGTTTTTGTGTTTCTTACATGTTAGAACATGTTCCCTGTAATATGAACAGAAGATCCTTCAGTAATAAAGCAGATTCTAAGGGTAAGAAGGAATGTGGCTTAGAACAAGTTACAGATTCTAATCACTTAACCACCTATTCAGGAAGACAACTTTATTTGTAAAAAGTACCTGATACATATTTTCTGACAAAAGTTGAAATGAGAGACTGACTAAGGTAATTGGAACTTGGTATCATCATAAATTGGCTCAGTACTTAGAATTCATTTTTCTCTCTTTCTTTCTTTTTTTTTTTCTTTCTTTCTTTTTTTTTTTTTTTTTGCTATAGAGCACATGCGCTTGCCAGAAAGACAGAGAGAGACAGAGAGACAGAAAGTGAGAAATCACCCCCCAGGGGTGATGGCCAAGCTGCAGTCTCTTCTATTCTCCCGGGATCTTGGGCACGCACACACATGTGCCTGGTGTGAGTTTAAGCCACCAGGTCCAAGACTTGAACTGCGGTCGACTACATGGGAGTCCAGCGACATAGCCATTATGCCAACTGCTGGTCCCCATTTTTCTAAGGCATCCATTTTTGTTAGGGGTGTGAGGGAAAACCTATGTGCCCCTACCACCCTGCTAAAATTTTTAGCTATTGGTTGAATAGTTAGAACTCCAGGTAGGCACTTATTGGGTGGTTGGAAAAGTCATGACACATTTTTACGTAGAAAAATATGTCATGACTTTTCTGGCCACCCAGTATTTTAGAGAAGAAAAAAATGACTTTATCAGCACTTTTGGGAGAACTTCAAGAACAAGAGTCATCTGGTCAATTTGGCATTAAGCTGAGGACCCATTTCTTATTTTTACAGAGAATTAGTTATAGCTAATCTCTATTTTCCTGGAATTTGGATTTTGTCTGTATGTCCCAAAGACCACTTTCAAGACTTTTGAAAGGGATCTGTCGGGGGCCAGCAGGTGGTGTGGTGGTTAAGACACTGGACACTCCCACATGGCCGACCACAGTTCGAGTTCTGGACCTGGTGACTTGCTTTCTCACTTTCACTCTCTCTCTGGTCATAAAATAAATGAATGAATAAATAAAATTAAATAAATAATTTTTTTAAAAAAGAAAGGGATCTGTCATCTGCACTCTTTTGTATAGACTCTAATTTCCTTTCGTTTTTATAAGAATCAAGCGAGGAAGCATTCTGAGATCAGAGGCACGTCAGTGGCATTGAAGTGACATGGAAAAGATTGTGCGTTCATGTTCCACTTCTGCTTTTTACAAGCTGTGTTACCCTGGGCAAGTCATTTAATCTGTTGTAGCCTTTGAGAGACAAAGTGGTTAGATGAAAGAATCTAGTTCTTTTTAGTGTTTAATTCCCAAGATGATATATGATTGGTTATGTTATGAAAATATATGAAAATATATTATTTTAAATTCTTTGGGACAGTTATTATTCAAAGCAAGTCTATGTCTTTATGGTTCCATTATTTCCTAACTTATACTCAGTCAAAGCTTTTCTGTTAGATTTTCTTTCTTTTCTTTTTTTAGAAATTTTTTGCTATAGGTTGTGTGCTCTCGCCAGAGAGACTAAGAGACTGAAAGAGAGAAATCACTCCTCAGGGTGATAGTCATGCTTCACCTCTTAGGATTTTGGGCACACACACACATGTGCATGGCGTGAGTTTCAAGCCACCACATCTGGAACTTGAACTATGGTCGACTATGTGAGAGTCCAGCAACATAAACATTACGCCATCTGCTGGTCCCCTCTGTTTGATTTCCTTCCTTCCTTCCTTCCTTCCTTCCTTCCTTCCTTCCTTTTTTTGTCACAAGTAGGACTTTTTATTTGTCACTATTAAAAGTCTGAACGTTAACCAGATTCTTGGACGGGGGGTTCATAGCCATCAGCTCTTTCAACTATGGCACCTGTCTTATCCCAGTAACTTTTCCAGAGCTACTACTTTCACCATGAAGCTCAGTGAGTTCCCAGTTTGAACTTGGCTTCTTCAGCATTTTTACTTTTCTGATGAAGGCATCATGGAAGGGATAGATGGATTGGCAAGGCTTTTCTATGTCTTTTCCAATGCTGTCTGAAATCTGTATATTTTTAAATTTTATTTATTTATTTTTGAGCGGTTTTTGCTATAGGGCGCATGCGCTTGCCAGAAAGACAGAGAGACAGAGAGATAGAAAGTGAGAAATCACCCCCCAGGGGGGATGGCCACGCCATAATCCCTTCTTCTCCATTCTCCTCCCGGGATCTTGGGCACGCACGCACACGCGCCCGGCGTGAGTTTAAGCCACTGGGTCTGGGACTCAGAATTGCGGTCAACTACATGGGAGTCCAGTGACATAGCCATTTTGCCAACTTCTGGTTCCTGGAATCTGTTTATTGACCACTCCTTTCAAGTAATTTTTCTGCACCTCCTGGGTCATGATTTCTATCATCATCTTCCGGATTTGGTGGTCCTGCCGATGCTGGGCATAAGAGGTCTTCCGTTTCTGATTATTTTGTATTTTAGTAAGCCCAACACAGAAGAGATGAAGCAAATAACCATCAACATGAGCTTCAATCATGGTCTGCCATTTTTTGACCATGGAACACATTTTGTCACAGGTGAGATCCATTCTATGGAAGTTAGTCAGGCAGTTTTTGCCCTGAACATCCTCAGTAATTAACTTGAATTTCCTAAATGTGACTTCATCATTCTGAAGATCTGCAAGGCTCACTTTAAACACGGCCCTTAAGGCTGTCAGATGCAATTTTGGTTTCCTGAGTCCTGGTAACTAGTGTTTTCCCGATATTTCTTATGTTGAACATAGCAGGTGCTTTCATGTCATACCAGTCTGGAAATGGATCAACTACTTTCTTCTTTCTCCCTTTTTGCTGGCTTTTTGTAAGGTGCTTATTCTTGCCAGCTGCCATGGTGCTACTCAGAGAGCCAAAAGGCCTTTGTTGGATTTTCTTAAAGCAAGGTTTGCACTTGATTATTCAGAATGTGCGCTGTTGTTTTGGCCTAGTGAGGGTTAAGAGATAGGACTTGAGTTCTGACTGTCAGACATCACAGCCTGTTGAAGTCCCCTCCTAATGCATCTCCTTTCTCCTTTGTCCTCCATCCTCAGCCTCATCAACCTGTGGATATTTATCTTTTGTCATACTTAAATCCGATTGCTTTATAATTGTTTCTTACATTCCTCTTCATTCTCAGAGGCTGGAAGCTATGTCTTACTCATCCTTCCCTATTGTAAAACATTAAGGAAAAGAAAGGTGGTAAGCTTTGAGTGACTGGCTAGTGAGTGATAAAGTCAAAAATGGCGCAGATTTTGCATTTGCATAACCGGGGAATGATGTTATAAATAGAAACATCTGAAATGCTGGTATACGGAGAAGAATATATTATAATTTTGCATAAGGTGGAATCTGACATTGGCAGGACATTCAGGTAGGTTGTTCAAAAGGCAGTTAGAAGCGGCAGATTAGGGGTTGGCAGGCAGATGGTGTGGTGGTTGGCAGGCACTGAACTCCACATGGCCAACCATGGTTCAAGTCCTGGACCTGGTGGCTTCCTTTTTCAATTTGCCTCTCTCTCTCTCTTTTTCTGTCTCTGGTCAAATTGGAAGATAATAATAATACATAAAGTTAAAATAAAATAATTATTAAAAAAGAATAAAAAGTGGTAGATTATATTCTGGAGCAGTCGAAAGAATTGGTCATCATCTTCATTAGGTTCATGAGGATGAATCAGAGCTTTGAAAGGGAAAGCAAGAATCAAAGCTATTAGGAATGCTAGTTTTAGGAAACCAGAAGAGAAGAGTCATCCAAGGTGCCAGGGGTGATCACAGACGTGGGGGGGGGGGGGGGGGCTGGAATGTGTAATGTGGTGCTTTTGTGGAAACAAATATTAAACAGTGTTAAAGCTACAGAGAGGTTGGGAGAACGAGAGGAGAGAATGCAGATCATTGGATTAGTCAATTCAGTCCTGTGGTGGAATCAGTGGCTAGATTTAAAAAGGTCAGATGAGGACACTGAAACAATGAGTGTAGGCTTCTCATTTTGAAGTTGGGGGAGAAAAGAATGAAAGAACAAGGACAGAGCATGGCCCATAGTGCAGTGGTTAAAGCACAGTGCATCAGGAGCCAGATCTTATATGGCCAACTGTGATTCAAATCCTGGCCCTGGTGGGTTAAAACACATTCTGGGCGTGTGTATGTGCCCCAAAATCCAGATAGTTGGAGAAATGGAGGAAAGAATATTGGGGTGTGATCACACCTCATTGAGGGGATGCTTTCTCTGTCTTTCTCTCACTTTCTATTGAGTGTGTATTGCCCTTTGGCACCTAAAGGAAAAAATAAAGAACAAGGGCAGATTCAAAGGTTTACTCGTTTATTTTACTTTATAATGATTGTTTAATATTAAAGGATACTGATTAATTGTTATAGGCCTAGGGGAAGGAGGCTGAGGAAAGAAAAGCTTGAGCTGGCCAGGGAGACCTGGGCACTGGTTTGCTGGTAGGTGTAGAAGAGGACAGCTTGAGGGCACGAGGGTGGGGCTGCCATCTTGTTGGCGAGGAGGGAGGAGTACCTCACCCTCTGAGCTAGGAAGAGCTAGGGTGAGAAAACGGGTTGGGGAGAGGAGAGTGGTGTAAGGAGAAAGGGAAAAGATTCTTCATCAGGTGGAAAGCAGGAGGGTTTGAGAAATGTGAAAAACGTAGAGCAGCAGCTGTTGGGGAGTGTGAGAGGGAGTAAGGAAACAGTGAAAGCATTGCCAGGGGTAGCGAGGCTGGAGCCATATGGTCAGCATGAATTTGGAGTGGACACAGTTGAATGATTTTTTATTTTTTTTAAAAATTTGCTACAGGGCATGTGTGTTTGCCATAGAGAGAAAGAGAGAGAGAGTGAGAAAGCACCCCGCATGGGAGATAGCCATACTGAAGTGCCTCCTCCTTCATTCTCCTCTTGGCATTTTGGGCACACACACACGCTTGGCATGTCTTTCATGCTGCCCAATTCAAGACTTGAACTATTCAGTCTCCTGTGTGGGATCCAGCAGCCTGAACCACCATGCCACCAGCTGACCCCATAATGTTTGTGTAGCACTGTTATGTTAACTTTAGATACATATTGCTTGAGGGGATAAACTGCAGTGAACAAGGATAAAGTTATGTTTCTCATACTCTATTTTTTAAAAAGAATTTTATTTAATTTTATTTATTAGTGTTACTGTTATTTTTAATTTGCTATAGGGCATGCATAATTGCCAGAGAGAAATTGAGAGAGAGAAAGCAAGCTTCATGTCTGGGACTTTGAACTGCAGCTAGCCATGTGGGATTTCAGCACCTTAACCTCCACACTACCTGCTGGCCCTCTTGTTTTCTTTTCTTTCCTCTTTTTTTTTTTTTTTTTTGTGAAGCTGCCAGGGTCAGGATTTGAATTATACAGTAAGGCATTTGAGATCCAGTTCCTTTAACTACCAGGCTGTGGGGCTGGTCTGATTTCTGAGTTTTTTGTAGTAATACTACTCTTTTATTATCAAAGTAAATAATGTTCATATTTTTGTGTAACAAAAATTATTCTTCAAAAATAACAAAATTAATTTTTATGCTCTATGTATGGATTAAGCCTTTATGTTTATGTAAATAATTATATAACCTAAATAAATACATAAATATTCGTACTCCACAACTGCACTTTTGGCAGTATCATTATAAAGTAAACATTGCGTACTTAGGAACCTAACTGTGCTTTTGGGTGGATGGAGAAGGAAATGTACTTCTTTATCACCAAACCTCAAATGCCTGCCTCTCAAAGAGGATGGCCCTAAATGTCAAGACCTAGTTAATTCTCTTTTCATTACTTTTTAGCTTACTGTACTTCCTTTAGTCTTCCTCAACTGCTATTGTTTCTAATACTTACCTTTATTGTATTTTTTTAAAACTTGGATTAATTATTCTTTAGTATGAGATGCATGAGTCTTAAACTAAGTTCCTACCTTGCAGAAATGTCTTTATTACTCATTTTATTGCTATTTTTAAATTAATTTTTCTTTCTTTTTTTTTTTGCTATTTTAAAATTTATTTTTAATTACCAGAGGGTGTATATGCCCACCAGAGAGAAAGAGAGGGAAAATGCACTTCCAGTGGGGGATGGTCATACTACAATCCCTTCTCTGTTACTCTATTTTGTCAGGATTTGGGGCACGCATGCCCAATGTGTTTTTTGACCTATTTTTATACTCTTTTATTTTTGGAGAGCTTTTTTGCTGTAGGGCGCATGCGCTCCCCAGACAGAGAGAGAGAGAGAGAGAGAGAGAGAGAGAGAGAAAGTGAGAAATCACCCTCTGGGGGGATCCCATGATGCAATCCCTTCTCCTTCATTCTCCTTTCGGGATCTTGGGCACGCACGCACATGCACCTCGTGTGAGTTTTAAGACACCGGTCTGGGACTCGAACTGCGGTCGACTACATGTGAGTCCAGTGACATAGCCATTACGCTAACTGTTGGTCCCCATTTTCATACTCTTGAAAGGTTTGTTTCTGTCCTTGAAATTCTGAAATGTCATTAAGATGTGCCTACATGTGTGTCTTCTCTCTTTTATCCTGTTTAGCTCTTAGTTAAATGATTTTCTTTCTTTATTTTTTAAGTTTTTGCTATAGGGCAAATATACTTGCTGGAGAGACAGAGAAAGAAAAAAAGTGAGAAGTTACACCCCAGGGGGAATCGCCACACGGCAATCCCTTCTCCAGACTCCTCTCGGGATTTAGGGTGTACATGATACATGATCAGCAAGATTTTCAAACTGCCGAGTCTGGGACTTGAACTGTTTGACATTCAGTGCCATTTGCTGGTCCTTGATTAGACAGTTTTAATCTGTCCTTCCTTGCTTTCTGCACTTCAGAAAGATTTTTATTATTTTTTCTCTTCTGTGTGTCATGCTTCAATCTACTTTGTATACGTGCTTTCTTTCTCTTTAAAGTTTTTTCTTTGAATGAGAAAGTCAGAGACGACAACCTGACAGGTCCTAATGCTGGATCCACCCCCAGTCCTCCTCAGTGCAGATTATGGGCACATGCATGCCCAGCATGCTCAGGGAGGTCTCTGGATGCAAACTGGCACCCTCCCTGTGGGTCTGCCTCGCAGCGCATCGTGTTTTACTATTGTACCATTGTCTGACCTCCCACTCTTTTTTTTTAAGCAGTGTTTCATTCTTGATTTTTGTCAATATAATATCCTCTTGACTCTTCTCTAAGCATGCTAATTAGCTTTTTAATTTTTTTCCAGAAAAATTTAACAGGTTTATTTATAATTGTTATAAATAAAATTGTTATAAACTGCTGAAACTTGTTAACCAAAACTTTTTGACTTGCATTAATGAAGTAATGTAAATTCCTATGTTTATATTAAAACTTCACACACAAATGAAAATGGAAGAACTGCCAATACCTGATTTTTTTTTCATTATTGTATTGCTTAAAGGAAATTTATAAATTTTTATTATTTTTAATATTTTTTTATTATTATTCATACATTAAATCGCTATACATCATTTAGATTGTGAAGAGACTTTACCCAGCATGATATACACCTCAGTCCAGCCTAGTTGAGACCACTATACACATCCTCGTCAGCAGATAATAAACCTTATCTGTATTCCACAAGTGTCTTACCTCTCCATTTCCTCCCCAAATTTCCTACACTCTTCCCCTCTCACACTCTCTTTCCACTTTGCCAATACCTGATTTTTGTCCCCTGTTTTCCACTTGCAATTATATGCTTAGGTACTTTTTGACTCCATGGGGAAAAATATCTAACATTCAAAACTACCAATAACAGGAAGAAAAGAAAAAGATTTTTTTTTTTGAGCATGAACTGTTTCCCATCCTAGTGGATTTTTAAAAAGAATTATCTTATTTAATTTCATTTATTTTAATTTGACCAGAGAAAGACAGAAAGAGAAAGAAAGTGAGAAAGCAAGCTGCCAGATCCGGGACTCAAACTATGGTCAGCTGTGTGGGAGTCTAGCGCCCTTAACCACCACTTCACCTGCCTGCCCCCCTAGTAGATTCTTAAGCACTTTCTCCACATATGCATTGTGCTAGCTGGATGTCTTTTGGCATAATCGTTACACGTTTGACATGGATAGCACACAGGTTGGTATCTCCAAAAAGGCCAACCAGACAGGTCTCACTTGCCTCCTGCAGCGATAGCTGCGTTGCAGAAGCACAGATCTGTTTTGAAGTCCTGAGCAATTTCTTGCACTAGACACTGGTGCAAGAAAAAGGAAGTTTGTGGATGGGAAATTCAGTGGATAGATTCTGATAACCTCTAATTTCCTGGAGTGCCACAGTACTGGACCTGTGACGATGAGGTTTCTCCACTCCTCCAGTGGAGGGCGCACTCTTACAAGCTGCTTTTGTAGCCAGTTGCTTCACCACCAGTGGGTTTGCGGGCTGTTTGCTTTGTAGAGCTATGGTATAGGGACCTCCACACTTACCCTGTACTCCTCAGCTGGAGCTCAGCGAACTAGAGGTGGTGCTGGCGGCTTGGCGGCAGCTGCTGTGAATACAACTAGGGTGCTTGCGCTTGAGTGAGTGAGAGAGAGAGAGAGAGAGAGAGAGAGAGAGAGAGAGAGAGAAAATCACCCTGCAGTGGGGATGGCCATGCCACAGTCCCTTTTCCTCCATCTTCCTTTTAGGATTTTGAGCATGCAGGCAGGCATATGTGCTCAGTGTGATTTTCAAGCCATAAGTCTGGGATTCAGACTTCATAGTCAGCCATGTGGGACCTAGCACCTTAACCTCTATGCCACCTGCTGGTCTGCTAAGTAGATTTTTTTAAAAGAGGTTTTTGCCTTAGGGTGAGTGCAGTGGTGCAGTGCACTCATGTGCGGTCCAGGGAAAAGGCGGGGGGGGGGGGGGAGGACAGAGACAGTAAGAGGGAAAGTGAGAAACCCTCCCCATCACGACTCCTCCCAGGAATTTGACACACATACACACACGCCTGGTGTGAGTTTCAAGCCACCGGGTCTGGGATTCAAGCGGTGGTCAGCCATATGGGAGTCCAGCCACACAACCTCTATGCCATTTGTTGGCTCTAGGTGAAAAATCTTTTAAGAAATCTTGGGAACAGCAGGGGCTGGTCTCCCACGCAGTCGACCACCATTTGAATCCCAGACCTGGCCTGCATGCCCAAAATCCTGAGAGGAGAAAGGAGGAGAAGGGATTGCAGCATAGCATCCCTCCTGGGGTGTGATTTCTCACTTTCTGTCTTTCTGTTTCTCTGGTGAGTGCAAGTGTCTTATAGCAAAAATCTCTCTTAAAAAGAAGGGGGAGCACCAGCAGTTGGTGTAATGGCTATGTCGCTGGACTCCCTTGTAGCGGACCGTGGTGGCTTAAACTCATGCTGGGCACGTGCGTGCGTGCCCAAGATCCCGAGAGGAGAATGGAAGAGAAGGGATTGCAGCGCGGCCATCTACCCTGGGGGGTGATTTCTTGCATTTTGTCTCTCTGTCTGCACTCTCTGGAGAGTGCACGTGCCCTATAGCAAAATCCTCTCCAAAAGCAAAAAAAAAAAAAAAAAAAAGAAGAAGAAGAAGAAAATCTAATTAGCTGGATGCTTATGTATGCTCAAGATCCCAGGAGGGAAAGAGATTGTGGCATGTTTTTCCCCTCCATCAAGGTTTAATTTCTCACTTTCCCTCTTACTGTCTCTGTCTCTGTCTCTCTCTCGGGAGAGTACATGCACCCTAAGGTAAAAACCTCTTTAAAATATAGTTCTCTGAATAAATAAAATAAATAATTATTTAAAAAAATGGGGACCAGCAGGTGGCATATGGTTAAGGCGCTGGACACTCCCACATGACTGACCAGGGTTCAAGTCCTAAATCTGGTGGCTTGCTTCTCTCTCTCTCACTCTCAACTTGTCTCTCTCTGGTCACATTAAAAAATGAATGAATAAATAAAATAAATAATTATTAAAAAAATAGTTCTCATCTAATCCTGAAACAACTCTTATGTCCTTGAGAAGAATTCTTCCAGCAGTCCATTTTGGCCTATTTTTCTGTCCTGTTAGATTTCCTCAAATGTCATGTAACTTATGGTTGTTCACAGTTAATGTTAGTGACTAGGCTCTTAGTACAGGCAGTTGCAGTGGTTTTCTTTTGGAATTAAGTAGGTCTTCCTAGGTATGTTAAATTTTTATTACAGAATATCGTGTAAAACAGTATGTATAATGTGTATATAGTTTTAGAAAATGTAATAAATTGAACACTGCTATATCCATGGTCTAGTTGAGGATCTAAATCCTTGGTGAGCTCTGTGGTTCCCTCCTATTACTCTTTCCTCACTCTAAAATGTAATTATTGTCCTGAATTTTTGTTCACTTCTTAATTTTGCTTTATAGTTTGTATATATCCCAAACAATATGTCATTTAGTCTCGCACGTGTCTGGACTGTACATGAGTAGAATCATGCTGCATGTGTTCTGCGACTTGCTTTTCTTGCCCGTCATTGTTTATGGGACTCCTTGCTGATGCAAAGTACCGTAGTTCTTTTTTTGTTCTCTTGCTGCTGTAGCGTTCCATTGCATGAATTCACCTCGGTTTATTGTCCATTGAGCAGCTGGTAGAGTTGTTTCTGATTTTTTGCTATTGCAAATATCTTTGCTATGATTATTTCTGTATTTGCTTTTTGGTATTGAAAAATATGTCTTTAAACCTTTGGTCATGGATTTCAAATGCATATATAATAGTTTAGAATGAGATGGAACAAAATTTCTGGGACAGGAAATTGTAAAGATTAAAATTATTTTATATACTTTTCTATATTTTCTAGTTCCTTAGATGAACTTTGTATAAAATGATGTAACATATACACTCTTTTCCTCTGCAAATACAGAAAAGGGTAAGGATTATTAAGACTTTTGCACTAATAAGTGTGGAAAGAATCAGTGCAACTTCCATGTGCTAACGATACATTTAAAAACATTGATTGATGGGAGAGAGGGATTTCATTTTTTTGTACAGTGTCTTGCTATTTTGGAGCCCACTGAGCCTCCTCGTCAGCTGGGATTACAGGTGCTGCACCTGGCCTGGTTTTTCAGTTGGTGCAGGTACTGAACCTTGGCCTCCCAGGCAGCTCCAGTTTCATGCAGCAGTGGTCACCCCGGCAGGTATGAGTTAACCATAATTTTGTAGAATCAGTGACAAGGTCATCTGTAGTGAATAAATCTGTTTCTAAGTACTTCCAGTCCTAAATTTTAGTGTTCTTGTCAAGTTTGTAATTTTTAAAACTTCTCTTATTTTCCTTTTTATCTACTAAGTCACTCAGATTTCCTTTGTCAGCATTATGTAGGATAAGAGAGACTCATCAAAAACTTGCTGAGAACAAATAACTTTTTTTTTTTAGTTGCCAGAGGACATGTGCCAAAGAGAGAGAGAGAAAGCACCCCTCACTCCACATGGGGCATGGTCACACCACAATGCTTTTTCCTCCATTTCCATCCCATCAGGAATTTGGGCATGCATGCACATATGCCTGAAGTGTTTTTCAAGCCGGCAGACTTGGATTCCAACCACAGTCAACCCTGTGGGATTTAGCTCCCTGTGCATAGAGCTTCACCGCTGTGCTGGAGGGCTGGCCTGACAATGAATTTTTTTTTAGCGTAATGGCTATGTCGCTGGACTCCCACGTAGTCGGCCGCGGTTCGAGTCCCGGACCCGGCGGCTTAAACTCACGCCGGGCGCGTGTGCGTGCGTGCCCAAGATCCCGAGAGGAGAATGGAGGAGAAGGGATTGCGGCGTGGCCATCCCCCCTGGGGGGTGATTTCCTGCTTTCTATCTCTCTGTCTCTCTCTGTCTGTCTGGCGAGCACACGCGCCCTATAGCAAAAACCTCTCCAAAAAAAAAAGAAAAAAAAAAAAAGAATTATTTAATTTTTTCATTCATTTGTTTTAATTTGACCAGACACAAACACACACACACACACACACACACACACACACACACAGTAAGCAATCAGGTCCAGGATTTAAACCGTGGTCAGCTATGTGGGAGTTGATCCCACCCGTTGATCCCGACAATGAATATATTTATTTATTTTTAAAAGATTAAAATATTTTGGGAACCAGCAGTTAACGTAATGGCTATGTCGCTGGACTCCCACGTAGTCGACCGCGGTTCGCGTCTCGGACCCGGTGGCTTACAACTCACGCTGGGCGCGTGTGCGTGCGTGCCCAAGATCCCAAGAGGAGAATGGAGGAGAAGGGATTGCGGCATGACCATCCCCCCTGGGGGGTGATTTCTCGCTTTCTGTCTCTATGTCTCTCTCTGTCTGTCTGGCGAGCGCACGCGCCCTATAGCGAAAAACCTCTCCAAAAAAAAAAAAAATTTATTTATTATTATTTATTTTTTTCAATTTGACCAGAGAGAAACAGAGAGAGAGAAAGGGAAAGTGAGAAAGCAAGCTACCAGGCCTGAGACTCGAATCATGGTCAGCCATATGGGAGTCAAGCACGCCAACCATCACACCACCTGCTGGCTCCCAAAGAACATTTTTAAAGCATTGAAAAGGCTTAACAGGTTTGTTATTGATTAATTAAGTCGTAAAGGGTTTTTAAATTTATTTATTATTATTTTTGCTTTTCACAAGAGTTTTGCCAAGAGAAAGAGAGAGAACGAGCGAGCGAGCAAGCAAGCAAGCCAGCCACCAGGTCTAGGACTCAAACCACAGTGGACCATGTGGGAATTCCAGCACCTTAACCACCATGCCACCGGCTGACCCCTTGTTTGTTTTTAATGTTAAGATTTTTCAGATTTTTGATAGTCTGCCTAAATTATTTAGGCTTTCTTGGGGTAACAGTTTTTCTATACTTGGAGCTAAAGGATAGAGTCATTTGAGGGACCTCCAGATGGCATGATGGTTATGTTGCTGAACTCCCACATAGTCAGCCATAGTTTGAGTCCCAGACCCGGTGGCTTGAAACTCATGCTGGGCATGTGTGCGTGCATGCCCAAAATCTCGAGAGGAGAATGGAGGAGAAGGGATTGTGACATGGCCATCTACCCTGGGGGGTGATTTCTCACTTTCTGTCTCTTAGGCAAGTACATGTGCCCTGTAGCAAAAATCTCTCTTAAAAAAAAAAAAAATGGGGACCAGCAGTTAGTGTAATGGCTATGTCGCTGGACTCCCACTTAGTCGACCACGGTTCATGTCCCGGACCCGGTGGCTTAAAACTCACGCCGGGCGCGTGTGTGTGCGTGCCCAAGATCCTGAGAGGAGAATGGAGGAGAAGGGATTGTGGTGTGGCCATTCCCCCTGGGGAGTGATTTCTTGCTTTCTGTCTCTCTGTCTGTCTCTGTCTGTTTGGCGAGTGCACGTGCCCTATAGCAAAAACCTCTCAATAAATAAATAAATAACTAAATAACTAAATAAATAAAAGAATCATTTGAAGCAACTGAGCACAGATCTTAGGAAAATTGTACTCAATTTTGATTGATTCATAGGCAATAGATTTTTAAAAAACTTGGCCCCAGGCATGAGGAGAAATCCATTTTAAATACTGCTAAACTTTGGAGTTTGGCCCTTATTTAGGATGCAAACTTTGGACTTTGGCCTTTATTTAGGATGTACACTCTGGTAAACATCACTCCCAGGTCTCTAGAGTGCCTTCTCTAAGGTCAGCATCATAAATGTTTCCTGAGGTATGAAACATGGCAATACATTCATGTAAACATACTCTGGGAGTTGGTTGGAAATTGTCTGATGATCACCATGATAATTACATTTGGATAATGGAGCTTGCCTGAACATGAGAAACCATAAGCAGTTTTCTTTATTTGCATTTGTAGAAGAACCTAAACCCCGGGTTTAGGAGTCCCCAATATTGTCCTCGCCTGCACCATCCCTTTGCAGTAGCATGTCCTGCACAAATGTGAGAAAACGTTGGCCACAATGCCAGGCCTCATTCAGGATAGTCAAGTTTCAGACTTTGGGTGGATGAAGAAAGTTTCAAAATAATAGCTCAGACTTACATATGGCTCAAGAGATTAAAAAGTAAAAATCGAGGTTGATGCAACAACGTACTTAGTGTCCATATTAACTCCTAAAATGTGAGCCCTTCGTTTCCTGTATCAGCTCCTTTTTACCTATTTATTTTTTATTTTTTTAATTTGCTGCAGAGTACCTGAGCACTCACCAGAGAGAAAGAAGAAAAGTGAGAAAGTAGCCCTCCATGAGGGATGGCTACACTGCAGTTACTTCTCTTCCATTTCTCCTTTTGGGATTTTGGACACATACGCCTAAGCACTTGGCTTTTTCAAGCCACTGGATCTGGGACATTTAACTGCAGTTGGCCACGTGGGATCCAGCTGCCTTAACCGTGCTGCCAGCTGGCCTTCATCTCCTTTTTTTGTTTTACTAAATGAAGTACTTGCCATCTTTCTGTGCCCTGCTGTGGGAAAGACTTTTAGAGAGTATATTTTGGTTCTGACTGACTTAAAAATATTTCTTAAGATTATTGTAAAGAATTGTTCTCTTAGGGCCAGCAGGTGGTGAGGTGGTTAAAGCACTGGACTCCAGCATGGCTGACCGTGGTTAGAGTCCTGGACCTGGCGGCTTGCTTTCTCACTTTCTTTCTCTGTGACTCTCTGGTGAGTGCACATACCCTGTAGCAATAAATAAATAAACAAATAAATAAAATTAAGTAATTCTAAAAAAAATAGAATTGTTCTCTTATAGAATATTATGCTCTTATTAACTGATTAGCCCTACTGAAATTTATAGAGTCTGGAGAAAAAAGTGGGGATTTCTGGAGGAAAAATGACCCAAAATATTATATTCAGCATTTTTGTTACTATTTTAAAGGCAAGTTAGTAAGCAAAAGGCATCCATATCTGCTTGGTTTAAATAAGAACCAAAAGCCCTAAAAGTGCTTAGGGTGTTAGTAATAGTTGTAATTCCAGTTTGAAATTTGCCTCATTGCACTAGGAAAAGAACTGATGTCCTTGCAGTTAGAAGATTTTTAAAATTTTAAATCTGTGGTTATAAACAACTTCTGTTTGGAGAACAGGGAAAGAGAGACTGAGAACATATAAATAAAACAATGTTTTATTTGTATTGTGGCTTACTGTAACATTTTATATTCTCTCAAATTTTGGACTAACCTTCCTACAAAATCCTGTTAAAGTTGGGAGGTATGTGTGATTGCCAACTGTCTGACACCTTGCTAGATTTGGAGTTTCCGAAGTCTAATTTCTTGTACTTTTTTAGTTGTAGCATGCGAAAGAAAGTAATGTACACACTCTATTAGAACAAGCTAGAAAGTTTCATAAATGTAAGTATAAAAGGCAACTACTGTCTCTGAATTCATGAATATGTTCAAAAACGAAGTTCTTTCATCTTTGTTGATTTTTAGTTTGACAATTGTTTTTCCTCTTTTTCCCTTGTGAAAGGAAAAGCTTTTATATTCCTAAGTTACCACTCCTGAAATCTACTCAGTTTTCCTTAGAACCGTGCTGTGTATGGAGTGTCACGTTCTTGGCCAGGTCTGATGCAGGAGGAGAGACACAGGCGAGTGGGTGCTGACTCAGATGTAAATGATCTTATTGTACTTGAGCTGCAGCCACACCTAGAAACCTTGACAATAACAGGCCTGTGTTTGATACACCTCACTTGTTAAATCCTGTCTGGATTTTAGTATGTCATATGTGTGGTGTTCATCAGCGAAATTGAACAGGTGCTAGAATAATTAATTACAAAGTTTTAATCAGACTTATGTTACACTGTTTCCCACTTTGACCAAACAAAGAAAATGAAACACAATACCAAAAAAAATTACTAATTGTTTCTCCTGTTGATTTTGGTTAGGTGATTTCAGTGTTTGAAATCCTTCACCAAGATAGATTTTCATGAGTAAATTAATTAAAGTAAGATAATCTCAATGTCTTGCGGCAAGCTGTTAATTATTATTATTTTTTAAAATTTTGCCAGAAGGTATGTTGGGGAGGAGAGAGAGTGAGAAAGCGCCTCCTATGGGTAATTGACATGCTGTAATCCCACCTCCTCCATTTCTCCTCCTTTTCAGGATTTTGGGCACACACACATGTTCCTGGTGTATTTCTCAAGCCACTGGGCCCAGGAATCAAACCATGCAGTCAGCTATGTGGGCTCCAGCGTCCCCTACCATGCCACTCTGGTCCTGTTGTTTCATTTTGTTTTTTGAGAGGTTTTTGCTATAGGGTGTGTGCGCTCACCAGAAAGACAGAGACAGACAAAAAGTGAGAAATCACCCCCCAAGGGAGAATAGCCAGCCACACTATAATCCCTTCTCCTCCATTCTCCTCTCGGGATCTTGGGCGTGCACACTCACACACACCTGGTGTGTTTAATCCACCGGGTCTGGGTCTCTAACCACAGTCTACTACATGGGAGTCCAGCAACATAGCCATTATGCCAACTGCTGGTCCCTGTTTATTTTTTTTAAAGAACTTATTTATTTATTTTTTTAAAAAGAACTTACCTGGCAGTGGGGAAGGGAGGGTTAGACCCTTGACAAGATTTCTGGGTGCTGTTATCTTCCCCCAGCCGCTCATCCAACCAGAATCACAGGCGTATGGGAACACACTTGACCTGTTCAGGTTGGCTTGGCATCTTAACCTGGGGCCTCCCATGTGGCTCTAGCATTGTGCAGTGATGCTCCACCACTTGCACCACGTGGCTGGGCCAGACTATTAATGTTTTAGAAATAATTTTCCTTCATTATAAAAATAACACATACTTAATGTAAAAAAAAAAAAAAGAAACTGAAAAAGAAGACAAATATTTAAGTCCGTTACCCAAACATGAACACTAATACTACTTAAGTATATTTCCTTGCAGTTGCTTTACTATTTGGATTTCTTTTTTATTTAATTTTTAAAATTTATTGATTCATTTATTTTTTTATAAAAGACTTTATTTAACTTTATTTATTTATTTATTTATTTATTTTTTTGGAGAGGTTTTTTGCTATAGGGCGCGTGCGCTCGCCAGACAGACAGAGAGAGACATAGAGACAGAAAGCGAGAAATCACCCCCCAAGGGGGATGGTCACGCCGCAATCCCTTCTCCTCCATTCTCCTCTCGGGATCTTGGGCACGCACACACACGCGCCCGGCGTGAGTTGTAAGCCACCGGGTCCGAGACACGAACCGCGGTCGACTACGTGGGAGTCTAGCGACATAGCCATTACGCTAACTGCTGGTTCCCAACTTTATTTATTTATTTTTAATTTGACCAGAGAGAGACACACAGAGAGAAGGAGAGTGAGAAAGCAAGCTACCACGTCTGGGACCCAAACTGTGGTCGACCATGTGGGAGTGTCCAGCGCCTTAACCACCACGCTACCTATTGGTCCCCTACTATTTGGATATTTTTTCTAAACTGAGGTGAATTCAGTTCTGTGAACTTTAATTTTGATTTTTAAGTTGCCAGAGAGCATGTGTGCTCACCAGTGAGTGCAAGAGAGAGAGAGCAAGTGAGAGAGAAAGAGAGACCGACAAAGCACCCCAAATGATGTGTGGTCTCCCACAAGCCCTTCTCTGATTCTCCTTCCTGTCATTTTGAGCATGCACACACACACATACACACTTTGCATATTTCTCAGGGTGCTGAGACTGGGATTCAAAATTATTGACTGTGTAGGCTCTAGCTCTCTTAACAACTAGGCTGTGGGGCCAGACCAGCCTATTAATTTCAAAAATCTATTTTGAACATTTTCTATTTCATCATGTTTTAAAAAATGACGGATATTCCATTGGTTTAGATATGCTGTAACATTCAATATTTTCTTACTGCTGGACATAGAAAGAGCTTTCAGTTTTTCTACAGTAAATGTTTTAATTGAAGTGTAACTAAATAACAGAGAAAGTAAAAATAGTAAATATGTAGCTTAGTCAATTTATAATGAATTTTTACAAGTGAGTACATCCATCTCATGGATCAAGAAAGAGCAGGGCCAGCAAGTGCTGGACTACCACATAGTTGTCTGCAATTTGAGTCCTGGACCTGGTAGTGTGAAATCACGCTGGGCATTTATGTGTGTGTGTGTGTGTGTGTGTGTGTGTGTGTGTGGATATGTGTGCGCACCCAAAATCCCAAGAGGAGACTGGAGGAGAAGGGATTGCTGCTGGTCCATCCTCCCTTGGGGGTGATTTTTCATTTTCCCTCTTATTGTCTCTCTCTGGCGTGTGCATGGGCCTTACGGCAAAAACCTTTTAAAATAAACAAATAGAAAGAAAGAGAGAAAGGGAGGAAGGAAGGAAGAAAAAGAAAGAAAGAGAGAGAGAGAGAGAGAGAGAAAGAAAGAGGAAGAAAGAGAAAGGAAGGAAGGAAGGAAGGAAGGAAGGAAGGAGTTAAGAAATAGGGACCAATGGGTGGCATACTGGTTAAAGAGCAGGACTCCCTCATGACTGGCTGTGGATTGAGTCCTGGACAAGGCTTGAAATTCATCTCATTTTTAATTAGCTGCAGGGCACATGCACTCACCAGAGAGAGAGACAGAGAGAGAAAGTGAGAAAGCAAGCCGCCAGATCCAGGACTCTAACCACGGTCAGCCATGTTAGAGTCCAGTGCTTTAACCACCTCACCACCTGCTGGCCCTAAGAGAACAGTTCCTTACAATAAACTTAAGAAATATTTTTAAGTCAGTCAGAACCAAAATATACTCTCCAAAAGGCTTTTTCACAGCAGGAGCCAGAAAGATGACGAGTACTTTATTTAGTAAAACAAAAAAAAGGAGATGAGGGCCAACCTGAACATGCTGGGCACACCCATGATTCTTGCTGGCTGGGAAGCGAGGGGAGGATCACAGTGTGACAGTACCCTGTTGGGATCCCTGCCTCCCCTCTACTTCCTTTCTCACACACGTGAAAGAAGGACAGAAAGGAAGAAACGAAAGGAAAGAAAGAGCGAATGAAAGACACTTAAAGAATTAGGGAACCAGCAGTTAGCGTAATGGCTATGTCGCTGGACTCCCACGTAGTCGACCGCGGTTCGTGTCCTGGACCCGGTGGCTTAAAAACTCAAGCCGGGCACGTGTGCGTGCGTGCCCAAGATCCCGAGAGGAGAATGGAGGAGAAGGGATTGCAGCGTGGCCATCCCCCCTGGGGGGTGATTTCTCGCTTTCTGTCTCTGTCTCTCTCTGTCTGGCGAGCGCACGCGCCCAATAGCAAAAACCTCTCCAAAAAAAACCAAGAATTAGATTAGAAAGAATTAAAGATTAGACGTTTGGTTGTGTGAAAAAATGTGGCACATACAGAATATTACTTATCTGTAAGAAACATTGAGATCTTA
The DNA here is from genome assembly GCA_026018925.1 of Tupaia tana. Lineage (NCBI taxonomy): Eukaryota > Metazoa > Chordata > Mammalia > Scandentia > Tupaiidae > Tupaia > Tupaia tana. Next base: position 154,517,745 of record JAKSZU010000006.1, read on the forward strand.
TTGTTTTGCTCAAACTGTATGAATATAGAAGACTTAATACTGAGTGAAGTGAGCGAGGTTTTGAAAGACGCACATTATATACCCCTACTCAATTTATACTGAGTGTCTGCTTTCTATGACAAATACTGAGAGACCTGAAGATGTGATGGCGAAGAAGTTGGGTGTGGATGCTAGTGACTGTAAGGGGGAGAGGGAATGGCAGAGAGTCAGTGTTGGGGTGGTTGTGAGGTATAAGAAGAAACATTTGACAGATGGAAAAATGTGAAGTTCTCTGTTGAAAAATATATCGTATATATCATCATGGGGACTTTATGAAAAATGTGAAATTAATCTAAAAATTAATAAAAGGGGACCAGCAGATGGCATAGTGCTTACATTGCTGGATTCTCACATAGTCCACCACAGTTCAAGTCCTGGACCCAGTGACTTAAAACTCACTCTGTGGACATGTGTGTGCATGTCTAAGATTCCAAGGGAGACCGGAGGAGAAGGAATTGTGGCATAGTCATCCCTCCTGGGGGGCGATTTCTTGCTTTCTGTCTCTCTGGCAAGCGCACACACTCTATAGGAAAAATCCCTCTAAAAAATGTTTTTTAAAGATAAATGACAACAAAACCAAAATTCTATTAAAGAAAATTAAAAAGAAATTCTGTTGTGGTTAACGGTGTCTCCCTAGCAGTGCTAGCTATTTTACAAAAGGTAGGTCCTTGGTGGTGCTGGGATCCAGCTGAGTGCATGGATGATCAACATAAATTCATCTCTGCCCCTGGAGACCACTAGAAAGCTCAATCCCGGATGATAGTGGCTAGTAGAGTCATATTTTTATATGAAGTATAGCACATACAGGTTAATGCGGAAATTGCACTCAGTGGGTTAGGACTTTGATATGTTTTAATCTGTCCTTTCAAAAAGGAATTATATAAACAAGTTAAATTGACTTCATTTTTTTTTCTCCAGAGTTAGAGTAAAATTTATAAGAGCTGCAAAGTGTAAGTTAAAAATACAGCTACTGAAGGCAAAAGATAGAAGGATAGGGACCAGCAGTTAGCGTAATAGCTATGTCGCTGGACTCCCACGTAGTCGACCGCGGTTCGAGTCCCGGACCCGGCGGCTTAAACTCACGCCGGGCGCGTGTGCGTGCGTGCCCAAGATCCCGAGAGGAGAATGGAGGAGAAGGGATTGCGGCGTGGCCATCCCCCCTGGGGGGTGATTTCCTGCTTTCTATCTCTCTGTCTCTCTCTGTCTGGCGAGCGCACGCGCCCTATAGCAAAAACCTCTCAAAAAAAAAAAAAAAAAAAAAAAAAAAAAAAAGATAGAAGGATAGTATCATTTAGTAGTTAAGTGCTCAGCTCCACAATAAATTGGAATTCTGGCTCTTCTGTTTCTTAGCTTGCAATTTGGTTATATTATTTAGCTTTTGGAAGCTTCAGTTTCCTCATCTTTGAATTGAAGATAATAGTGCATAACAATTTTGTGAGGATTAAGTGAAGTAATTCATGGTGTCTGACCCATAGCCAGAACTCTCTACATGTTTACTGTTATCAAATAAAGGATAAAAAACATTTTAAAAACATTTATTTATTTGTAAGAACAAATTAAGTTTATATATGCTTTCAAGAAAATCCTTTTTTTTTTTTCTTTTTTGGAGAGGTTTTTGCTATGAGGGGGGTGATTTCATGCTTTTTGTCTCTCTGGCAAACACACATGCCCTATAGGAAAAATCCCTCTAAAAAAATTTTTTTTAAAAGATAAAATAGAGTGCGTGCACTTGCCAGAAAAACAAAGTGAGAAATCACCCCCCGGGGGTATGGCCATGCCGCAATCCCTTCTCCTCCATTCTCCTCTTGGGATCTTGGGCACGCATGCACACGCACCTGGCATGAGTTTTAAGCCACCAGGTCCGGGATGCGAACCGCGGTCGACTACATGGGAGTCCAGTGACATAGCCATTACACTAACTGCTGGTCCCTCTAACAAGTGATTCTTAAAACAAACAAAAAAAATACCATTAATACTTAAATTTTTTTTGAAATTTCAGCAAATTTCAAGCATATGTTCAGAAATTCCCCAATTGACTCATCAATTCCCCCCCCCCCCTTTTTTTAACTGTTAGAATTGGGTGGATGCGTGCTTTTTGCCTGCTGGGCATCATTCCTGTTTCCATGTGCTGTACTTGGACAGTATATTTCATATGTGGATATTTATAACCCTAGGGCTTGGGGGAGGGGGACAGTGAGGGCTGGGGATTATAAGAATCTTATATGAGTGTCTGAGTGCATAGGCCTGTTTGTGGCTGTAATTATTTGAACAAGAGAAAAATTATCAGTACAAATCCATCAGTGGGCAACTATCGTTCTCTTAATTTCACGAAGGAGTGGTCTGTGCTGGCTGTTACTGATCTTTTATCTCCCATCCTCCCTCCTAGGTGTGACTGCTGCCTCCTCTACTTGTCTGTTATGTTCAATGGGAATCTGAAGGACCAGCAGGTTGCGCGGTGGTTAAGACACTAGGCTCCCACCTGGTGGGTTGACCTTTCAGTCCCAGACCTGGCAGCCCTCTTTCTTACTTTCCTTCTCTCTCTCTCTGGTAAAATTAAAAACAAACAAACAAACAAAGTAAATAATTATTTTTTTAAAAGGGGTATCTAAAATATTTTATGCTTTTTTTTATTGTTTTAAACTTTGTTCTTAACCCTATTTAGGCTCTTATCTGATTGTGTTGTAATATCCTCCCCCCCTTTTTTCTTTTGGTGCCAGAGGTCACATACTTGGTTGCATGCATGAGACAGGAGAGAGAGAGAGAGAGAGAGAGAGAGAGAGAGAGAGAGAGAGAGAGAGAGAGAGAGAGAGAATCCGCCCACAACCCTGGACACATCATAGTCCTTGTCCTTCCATTTCTCTATCCTGCCAGGATTTGGGGCATGCATACACATAGACCTGGTGTGTTTTTCAAGCTGAGATTTGACCTGCGGTTGGCCATTTGGGATCTGGCTCCCCACACACAGGATTTAAAGTGCAGTGCTATGGGGCTGGCCCCACAATGATCTTTTTACTTGCCTTTCTTCCTCACTTGAACGTAAACCCCTGAGGGCAGGTCCTTTCTCATTTACAGTTAGTGTTCCAGTATGAGGCACAACTTGTATAGAGTTAGTGTTCAGTAGATGTTGTGGAACTACAGCTAGATTTTCTTTATTAATGTTGTTTGCTATCATTTATTGTGAGATTTCAGATTTGTTATAACATTATCTCTGTATTAGAGTGACGGTCATGCCCAAAGATCTGTATTATACTTGGACCATTACATAAATTTTCTCTAATCCTTATAGTAATCCTAGTAAGTAGGTATAATCCCCATTTTTTTGAGGAAAGTGAGGCACAAGAGGCTAGTTTTCTTTTTTCTTAAAATTTCCAGAGAGTGCATGTGAGCACCAGAAAAGGGCTGAGAGAGGGAGAAAATACACTCACACTGGGTGTGATCATGCTGCTGTCTCTTCTTCATTTCCTGTTGGGATTTTGGGGCACGCGTGTACGTGCACCCCATGTGTTTTTCAGGCTGCTGGGTCTGGGATTTTAACCATGGTTGGCTGTGTGGGATCTGGCTCTCTGAACCACTGGTCCATGGGGCCAGCCTTAAGTAATTTCCCAAGGCCATTCTTGTCCATGCTTCTGTGTCTTAAGGCAGTGCTTTTTCCATTGTGTCATCCTTCCTAAATGACTGAAACTACCAGGCTGATAAGAAACCAGAAGAGTAAGATAACTCCAGTTATCAAAACCTGAGGTAGTTTCCATGAGGGAATTTGGGAGACAGGAAGTAGACCTGGAAATAAATTGACAGGTAAAGTAGGAAAAGCAGGAAAAGCCGCTAAGACACAGGCTGGAAGGACTGGGGCACAGAGCAGGCGGGAGAGACAGAGAACAGGGGAGGGACAAGGTACAGACCATTACAGACGAGTCTGAATAAAGTTTCACAGTGAGTTCTTCTAGCAGCAATGTCCCTTCAGTTAACTTTGATGTTTCTTGCTGGGCTAGTAGTGGATTCTCAAACCAAAACACTAGACTGAACAGAGTGTGAGAGCCAAGAAGCAGAGATGCCTAATTGATATTCCTCGCCCCTTGCATAGCGGCCAGCACAACAGTAGATGCTCAATACATGCTTTTCTTTCCTTCAGTGATGAATTTATTCCTAATCCTTTGTAGTCACTGATGAGGAGATGCTGAAAACATGTTAACTTTTATGTAAATGCGTTTTGCAACTAGTAGTATTCAGAAAGGGGGGAAAAAAAGGTCAACTTAAGATTTGGGTCAGAAGTTGGAGAGAAATACTGAGATAGGTTCAGAATTTGGACTTTGAAAAGAAAGCAAGATAGCTGAAGTTAATGACTTGGTACCTTGGTCACCAATATAGTTAAATTCAATAAATGTCTTTTGAGTACCTAATAGACCAGGCAGGATGGCAGATATTGTGCCTAGGGTAAAGTATTGGGTCCTCGGAAAAGTCATGGCGTATTTTTCTATGCAAAAATGTGTCATGACCTTGCCAATGACCCAATAGATAGTAGTTTCACAGTGAACTCATGGGCTAGACTAGGGAGAGACACAAAAACCAGTAACAACAGTTACCAGTGCCATTGTGGGACTGTGCCAGAGGAAGCAGGGTAAACAGAGAAGTTTGTATTAGTAGGCTCAGGTGAGGTAGAAAGCCCAAATTAACAGTGGTTTAAGAGGGATAGCGGTTTATTTCCCGCTTAGGTAGATATTCGGGTAGGTGGACTGGGGCTGGTGTGGTTTTCCTTGATGTTAAGGTATCGGCATAGTTGTCCCACTGCGGTCTCAGCCTCGTTTTCTGTGATGGCAGCTTCTTGGTTCAGGCAGCACGATGGGGAAAGGCATAAGGCAGTGCAGACATGGAGCTGTTTCTTGAAGTAGGATCCCTGGAAACTTGGGTTTCTATTCATTCCATGGGTGAGACTTAGTAATATGACTCTACATTGTCATGTGCGTAGCTGAAACGGAAGGGTTCCTCAACTTAGGAGAAGGGAGGGTGACTTTTTCAGATCAACTAGCAGCGTCTGCCACAAGTACCAGATTTTACCTTTTAGACAAGGTGATGCTTAAGCTGAGGCCCAAAGGTCAGGTTAGATAGGTGGATAAGATAAAGGAGGCAGAAGGGATGTTCTGTTCAGAGGAATGGAGATGAAAGAGAACGTGGCCAAGCGTGGAACTTGAGGTTTCAGGTTTGGCTTCAGCATTGGGGAGGTAGAGGGGAGCAGTTCCAGGTGAGCCCAGAAGAATCTTTAAGGGGAGGTATGCCAATTTAATGAATTGTATTTTACTTTGAGACCCATTGAAAATTCTAAGCAGAGGAGTGATGTTATGAAATTTCTATATTAGAAGGGTAGCCTTGGTTATTTGGAAGACAGATTTTGGGTGTGGTGAGCCCATTTTAATGCAGAGATCACGTAGAGAACTGTTGCAGTGATCTAGGGAGAAATGATGAAATGAGTTTTGGAGTGGTCATAACAATCTACTTTTAATTCCTCAAGCATGTCAGAGTATTTCTTTTCTTTCTTTCTCTTTTGGTCTCTCAATTTTCTTTTTTCTCTTTCTCTTTCCCTCCTTCCCTCCTTCCCTCCCTTTCTTTTCCTTAAAGAGAAGATCTTACTCTGTTGCCCAGGCTGGCTTCAAGCTCACAGTCCGCCTGTCTTGGCCTCCCAAATAGCTAGGACTAACAGGTGCATGCCACTGCACCCAGCTTGGTCTCTCAATTTTTTTGAATTATTTATTTATTACTATTATTATTTTTAATGTGCTTAGGACATGTGTACTCACCTGAGAGAGACAGAGAGAGAGTGAGGGAAAGCAAGCTACCAGGTCTGGGACTATCCACAGTTGGCCACGTGAGAGTCCAGTACCTTAACCACCACACCACCTGCTGGCCCCAGGTCCCTCAATTTTAAAATAGAATTTACATACCATGGGGCCGTCAAGTGGCATGGTAGTTAACGGTGTTGGACTCCCACATGGCTGACTGTGGTTCGAATCTTGGACCTGACGACTTCCTGTCTTACTTTCCCTCTCAAATTAAAAACAAATAAATAAAATAATTCTTTTTAAAAAGTACATACCATAAAATTCATCCTTCTGAAGGGTACAGTTCAGGGACCAGCAGTTAGCGTAATGGCTATGTCACTGGACTCCCACGTAGTCGACCGCGGTTCGCGTCCCGGACCCGGTGGCTTAAAACTCACGCCAGGCACGTGAGCGTGCGTGCCCAAGATCCCGAGAGGAGAGTGGAGGAAAAGGGATTGTGGCGTGGCCATCCCCCCAGGGGGGTGATTTCTTGCTTTCTGTCTCTATGTCTGTCTCTGTCTGTCTGGCAAGCGCACGTGCCCTATAGCGAAAACCTCTCCAAAAAAAAAAAAAAAAAAAAAGAGTACAGTTCAGTGGTCAGTCTTTAGTACATTCACAAAGTTGTGCAGTTATCGATACTATCTAGTTGTAGAACATTTTCATCAACCCAATAAGAAATCCTTACTCATTAGCAGTCACTCCCTATTTACCCCTCCCTCCAGTCCCAGTGACCACTGATTACTTTCTGTCTGTCTGGATTTGCTAATTCTGGACATTTCATATGAATAGAATCATACACTATGTGGCTTTTGTGTCTGAATAACATCCATAGTACATATATACCATATATTATTTATCCATTCATCAGTTGATAGACACAGGTTGTTTCACTTTTTGGATATTATTAACAGTGCTGCTGTGAATATTAATATACAAGTTTTTGTTAGAACATATGTTTTCTTTTTCTTTCTTTTAAGAGAGATTTTTGCTATAGGATGCTCGTGCTTGCTGGAGAGACAGAGACAGACAGAAGGTAAGAAATCACCCCCCAGGGTAGATGGCCACACTGCAATCCCTTCTCCTCTGTTCTCCTCTTGGGATCTTGGGCACGCACGCACACACACCCGGCGTGAGTTTAAGCCACCGGGTCTGGGACTCAAACCACAGTTGACTACATAGGAGTCCAGTGACATAGCCATTCAGCTATCTGCTGGTCCCCAGAATCTCTCTTTAAAATTAAAAAAAAAAAAAAAAAGGAAGAAAAAGTTAGTTGACCCTTGTGTATATCATACAAGGTTTATATAATATATTACATGTCTTTCCTACCAGACTGAGCATTTTAAGGACAAGGACTGAATCTGTCTGTCCCTATTGCCTAGGAAATGTTTGGCTAGTAATTTAGTATGTGTTTCTTTTTTTTTCTATTTGCTATAGGGCGTGTGTGCTTGCCAGCGAGATAGAAAGTGAGAAATCACCCCCTGGGGGGATGGCCATGCTGCAATCCCTTCTCCTTCATTCTCCTCTCAGGATCTTGGGCACGCATACATACGCGCCCGGTGTGAGTTTAAGCCACTGGGTCTGGGACTTGAACTGTGATCAACTACATGGGAGTCCAGTGACATAGCCATTACACCAACTGCTGGTCCCAGTATGCATTTCTTAAATGAATGATATGATACAAACTGGTATCTGGTTCGTTTTTGTTTTGTTTATAAGCCAAAGAGAATGTGTGCTTGCCAGAAACAGAGGGAGGAGGAGAAAGGAAACCACCTGCAGTGGGGCATGGCCATGCCTCAATCTCTTCTTCTCCATCCTATTGGAATTTGATACATGCACACAGGTTCCTGGTGCATTTCTTAAGCCACCAGGGCTGGGATTTGAACTGTGATTGGTCATGTGGAATCTGATTCCCTTAAACACCAGACTATATGGGACTGTTCCCAAACTAGCAGTAATTTAATTATAATTAAATTACTATTATAGGGGCTGGCAGGAGGCATGGTGGTTAAGGTGTTGTACTCTCACATGGCTGACCGTGGTTTGAGTCCTGGAGCTGGCGACTTGCTTTTTCTTTTTCTCTGTCAAATTGAATAATAATAATAGTTAATAAAAGTTTAAAAAGTTACTATTATCTCTCTTGTATTTTTTTACTTTATATAGGAAGGAACACCTTTTTGACAGAGAAAAAACTATATCACAGTACAGATAAAGTAAGATTTATCACTTAATCATTTATTGTGATAGAAATGAAAGCAGAATTCTTCCTCTTGATTTTTCAGTTCCTCCTGTGGAAAAAATAGGAGTACAATTGAATATATCAATAGCAGACTGCCATGCCTGTCAACTTTGTTTCCAGTCTGCACTGATTCCATTACTTTACCCTAATCTAGGCCAGCCAGATGTACTTCCTTTCTCAAATGCGATGGAAACACTTCTTGGTAGATGCATGTGTGTGAATAAGTCCAAGTAGAGCAAAAGTTGGTCCTGCCCTTCCGAAACATTATTTCTAGTGTCCAGCAAGAGGCAGCTGGTGTGCCACTGGGGTAAATATAGTTTAGATGCGTACTCCTTCCCATTGCTTGGAGTTACGTGGTGTAGAGAGTTCTGAAGCCATGCCTGGGATCAGTGATTCAGTGGTACTGTCAGGAGTGGTAATGCTTGCCCTGTGACAGGAGTGACATACATGCCACAGACTTGCCTTCTGTTATGGGCAGATGAGCCAGAATATGGATCCTGACCAGTGTAGGTATTTCCAATGCTTATTTTGGTACATGTTTTGTTCTCTGGGATTCTTAATTTCCTTATCTGGAAAATGGGGCTGATAACACTTCTGTCACATACTTGCAAGGATTAAATAGGGCAGTGTATACAAAGTGCTTTTCCAGTGTTTTGCAGATAGTAAGTGCAGATTATAGGACGCAGATGGCCCCTCTGTATCTGTGGGTTTTGCATCCACAGATTCAACCAACTGTGGATTTAAAATATTCAGAAAAATACTGGTTTAGTCCATACTGAACATACAAAGACTTTTTTCCTTGTCATTATTCCCTAAATAATGTAACAACTATTTACCTGTATTTAGATTGTACAGGCTATTATAAGTAATCCAGAAATGATTTAAAGTATATGGGAGAATGTGCATAAGTTATATGCAAATAGTATATACTTTTATATAAGGGACTTAAGCATTTCTGAATTTCAGTATCTGTGGGGCATTTTGCAATCAGACCCCTCACAGATACTGAGGGACAACCATATTTTGGAACCTTAGAATGTCACTGGCATCCTGAAGCCTAGGAGTTAAAGAGCCAGATCTCTCATGGGTGAGCACAGTGTGAATCCTGGCCTCTGCAGCTTGGAAAACACTGGGAGCATGTGCATGCATGCCCCCAATCCCAGGGGATGGCGAAATGAAGGATCTCCTCTCTGTCTCTCTCTCTAGCAATGACAAATTAAAAATAAATCTTAGATTGATTGCATCACAGATGTCTCATTTTTCAGGACTAATGTAGGAGACAGTGAAAACAGAAAAGATAATGAAGTGTCTTCTGAAGTTATAACTGGTTTTATTTATAAATAATTTAGAAAGACATTACTTACAAGACAGTTTAAAAATATACCATTCTCTGTTTGGCTTTATTTTCTACTTTACTGAAAATGCTTAGTCAAAGGTTAAACAATCACCTTGGCTTATTTTTAAATAATAAAAAATTTCTCTTCTTCTCTGACCTTTGTGGCACTTTTACCACCAACTTCTGATGAAACCCTTTTCATCCTCTGGCTTTAGTGAGAACACTACTTTCTATATAATGAATTCCATTTTTTTTTGTGTGTGTTGAGGATGGGTCCTTTTTATAGGGATGACTAACTTTTATGTTTAACTTTGACTACTAATTATTAATTCAATTGGTAGTTAAAGGTTGGCTCAAAAAAGTGAGAGGATTCTGGGAAGTAGTAATTTCCCTTTGTCCTTGAATGACGACTGTAACAATACTAGATGCATAATTTAAAAATACTTAGTGGTAGGATCAGCAGATGGCATAATGGTTATGTCACTGGACTTCCATTCGGCTGTGGTTCAAATCCTGGACCTGGTGACTTAAAAGTCATGTTGGGCACGTGCGTGTGTTCCCCAAATCCCAAGAGCAGAATGGAGGAGAAGGGATTGCGGCATGGCTTTTCTCGTCTCTTGTCTTTGTCTCTTTCTCTCTCTGTCTCTCTGACGAGTGCGTGTGCCCAATAGCAAAATCTCTTAAAAAAAAAAAAAAAAAAAAAGGCAAAAAATTTAGTGTTGAGACCAGCAGTTAGCGTAATGGCTATGTCACTGAACTCCCATGTAACCGACCACGGTTCAAGTCCCAGACCTGATGGATTAAACTCACGCCGGGCGCGTGTGCGTGCATGCCCAAGATCCTGGGAAGAGAATGGAGGAGAAGGGATTGCGGCGTGGCCTTCCCCCGGGGGGGTGATTTCTCGCTTCCTATTTCTCTGTCTCTCTGTCTTTCTGGTGAGCGTATGCGCCCTATAGCAAAAAGCTCTCCAAAAAAAAAAAAAGAAAAATTTAGTGGTAATATACATTGAAACTCTCCCCCTTTTTTTTTTTTTTTTTTTTGGAGAGGTTTTTGCTATAGGGCGTGTGTGCTCTCCAGAAAGACAGAGAGACAGAAACAAGAAATCACCCACCCCCACCAGAGGAGATGGCCACACCACAATCCCTTCTCCATTTTCCTCTCGATATCTTGGGCACACACGCACACGTGCCTGGCGTGAGTTTAAGCCACCAGGTCCAGGATTCGAACTACGGTCAGCTACATGGGAGTCCAGTGACATAACCGTTACACTAACTGCTGGAACTCTCCTTTTAAAAGAAGATAATTTAGGGGCTGGCCGATGGCATGGTGGTTGAGGTGCTGGACTATCAAATGGCCAGCCACGATTCCAGTCCCAGACCTGGTAACTTGCTTTCTCACTTTACCACTCTGGTCAAATTAAAAAATAATAATAATAGGACCAGCAGTTGGTGTAATATCTATGTTGCTGGACTCCCATGTAGTCAACAACGGTTCGAGTCCCGGACCCAGTAGCTTAGACTCACGCTGGGCGTGTGTGCGTGCGTGCCCAAGATCCTGAGAGGATATGGCAGGAGAAGGGATTGCGGTGTGGCCACCCCCCCCCCCAGGGGGTGATTTCTAGCTTTCTGTCTCTCTGTCTTTCTGGGAAGCGCACCTACCCTATGGCAAAAACCTCTCAAAATAATTAAATTAAATTAAATAAATAATTCTTTAGTAGAAAAAAGAAGATGGTTGAACATTCATCTGCGCAGGATTAATTTTTTTGTAACCTGGGACCCAGTAATTGCGTGTCTAGCAATCTGTCTCACAAAAATAACAGCATGAATGGTATAAATATATGTAGAGAGATATTAATTCAAGCATTGTTTGCAATAGCAAAAATGGAAAGCTTAAATGCTTGTCAGTAGAAAAATTGTGAAATTATGATGTGTCTCTACTGTTTATGCATTTAAAAAAATAAGCTAGAGGGACTAGCAGATCGCGAAATGGTTATGTAGCTGGACTCCCACATAGTCGACTGTGGTTCAATCCTGGACCTAGCACTTAAAACTCAAACCGGGCACATGTGCATGCATACCTGAAATCCTGAGAGGAGAATGGAGAAGGGATTGTGGTGTGGCCATCACCCCCCAGGGGTTGTGATTTCTCGCTTTCTGTCTCTGCTTGGTGAGTGCACATGCCCTATAGCAAAAAATCTCTCCCTATAGAAAATAAAATGACATAGAGTATATGAGAGGAGAAGGTATGAGGCAAATCTCTGCTTTCTGCTCAGTTTTGTTGTGAACCTAAAACTGCTCGAAAAATAAGTCTGTTTAAAAAAGAGGCCCAACCACGGTGGTGCAGGTGTTTGAGTCCTGCTGTGTGATACTGGAACCATATTTGGATCCTGTGTTGACTTGAACAAGCCTGTTATCCTGGCCGCTGAGTCTGGGGAGAGGATCACAGCATGGCCAGACCCTGTCCAGGATTCCTCTGTCTGTCTCTTTGTCTTTCTCTCATATGAAAAAAAGAAATAGAGATAGAGCTATAAGTGTAGTGAGGCAAAAAATAATGATAATGTTAAGTGAAAATAATCAGGCCATTGTGACACAGTATGTATGGCATGGTATCATTTTTTTTAAAAAACAAACAAACAAAAATATATATATCAAATTTTGTATAAGCATAGAAAAAAACCCACAATTTTAATGGTAATTTCTTCTAGAATTGGGTTTATCAACATGGAGTAAGGAACTTTCAGTTTTTACTAGATACATTTGTAAAAAATAGGATAATAATAGACACATTTGTGTGTACTTTTCTGTGATTTTTCAGATAAAACAATCTTAAGGAATAACAAAAATTAATGGATAGTAGGAAGAGGTGAATACGAATCCAACTAGATACTTCAGGTTAATTTTAATTTAACAAGGATGTCATTTGAAAATATACGTATTGGTATATTGGGTTGACAGAAAAGTCATGACAGATTTTTCTGTGTTTTTCTATGCAAAAGTGTGTCATGACTTTTCCCATGACCCAGTACTTACATGTGTACTCATCTGCATATGTATGTTACAGATACAAGGGAACTTCAAAAAGTTTGTGAAAAAACAAATCCTGTTGTTCATTTATGAGTTTATTTTGGTGCGGAAATTTTTTTGTAATCTGTGTATAATTTTTCATGACATACATAATTCACATTTTCCATGAACTTTCTGAAGACACTCTGTCTTACACACACACACACACACACACACACACACAACCCACACACACTCTCACAACATACAGAGTGACTATAGTTGAATGACATTCAATTACATTACAAGACACTTTGTATTGGCATGTATTTTTAAAGTGCAAGGTGCAAAATAGTATGTTTTGCACATCACAGTGTGCAATAATAGTTAAGTTCTTTAAGAAGTGACAGGATTTGTTCTGATATGATTTTCTCATGTTGCAGTATTACCTTTTCAAGTTTCCTTAGGACAGGTTACAGCTTGTTTATGTCTCTGAGTTAAAGTTTAAATTTTATGGTAATTAACCAATTCCATGACCTTTGAAACGAAGCAAAGAAAGATTCTAGAGCAGTGAAATTGAGTCCTACTGCTTCGGGCTTGGACTGTAAATTGGCTTTTCCTTTGACTGAGCAAGTCAGGGATAAGAGTGGGAGCTGGTAAAATAGCCACGTGCTTGGCATTTCATGATTTTTTCATTTTATGTTTAATGAGACATTAGTAGCCTGTTTAAATTCGTCTAGTAATGGTCACTTAGAAATATGTAGGTTATGTTTTTGTGCTCTTAATTACGTTTTCATTCTGATTTTTTTTTTTTTTTTGAGAAGAATGTTTGCTATAGGGTGCTCGCCTGTGAAATAGAGCTACAGAGAGTGAGAAATCACCCCCTGGGGGGATGGCCATGCCACAGTCCCTTCTCCTCTATTCTCCTCTCAGGATCTTGGGCATGCATACACACGCGCCTGGCATGAGTTTTTTCTTTTTTTTTCCGAGAGGTTTTTGCTATAGGGTGCCTGCACTCACCAGAAAGACAGAGACAGACAGAAAGTGAGAAATCACCCCCGGGGGGATAGCCACACCGTAGTCCCTTCTACATTCTCCCCTTGGGATCTTGGGCACGCACGTACACACGCCATGCACACGCACCCAGCATGTTTAAGTCACTGGGTCCGGGACTTGAACCGCGGTCAACTACGTGGGAGTCAAGTGACATAGCCATTACGTCAGCTGCTTGTCCCACTGGCGTGAGTTTTTTTTTTTTTTTTTTAAGAGGTTTTTGCTATAGGGGGCGTGCGCTCGCCAGACAGACAGAAAGCGAGAAATCACCCCCCAAGGGGGATGGTCACGCCGCAGTCCCTTCTCCTCTATTCTCCTCTTGGGATCTTGGGCACGCACGCACACGTGCCCGGCGTGAATTTTAAGCCACTGGGTCCGGGACGTGAACCACGGTCGACTACATGGGAGTCCAGCGACATAGCCATTACACTAACTGCTGGTCCCAACTGGTGTGAGTTTTAAGCCACCAGGTCTGGGATTCGAAACGTAGTCAACTCTGTAGGAGTTGAGTGACATAAGCATTATGCTGTCTGCTGGTTCCATCATTCTGAGTAATTTTTATAGAATTACGTTCTATGATCCTTTTTTTTTTTTTTTTTTTTCAGAGAGTAGTTTGCTATAAGAGCGTGTGTGTTTGCTGGAAAGACAGAGAGAGACAGCAAGAAATTACCCCCAGGGGGGATGGCCACATGGCAGTCCTTTCTCCATTCTCCTCTCATGATTTTGGGCATGCATGCACATGCACCAGACGTCACTTTTAAGCTGACAAGTTTGGGATTTGAACCGCAGTCAATTATGTGGGAGTCCAGTGATGTAACCATTGGGCCATCTGCTGGTCTTTTTTTGCTGTAGGGCACATGAGCTCGCCAGAGAGACAGAGACAGAAAGTGAGAAATCAGCGCTGGGGGGATGGCCACAATGCAGTCCTTTCTCCTCCATTCTCCTCTTGGGATTTTGGGCATGCACGCACATGTGCCTGGTGTGAGGTTTAAGCTGCTGGATCTGGGACTCACGCCAGATCTGGGACTCACGCCGGATCTGGGACTCAAACCACCATCAACCATGTGGGAGTCTAGCCACGTAACCATTATGCCATCTGCTTGTCCTGTGCCCATCCCCCCTTTTTTAACAATATGGAGATCTAAGTTTCTTTTGTACCTAAGGAAAAGTTATATTCAAAATAATAGTAATCGAGGTACTTTGTTGATGATTGAGATTGGAGATTTTTCTTAACACTCTCTTCAGTGTCGCGGCAATTGTAGATTTTCTAAGAATCTCCAGTTTGCAAGCCATCCAGGCTTTAACTTTCCTTTGGTAGCCAGTGGAATGGCTGCCATTTTGGTCTTTGTTAGTTCCTTTCCCAGAGAAGAAAAATGAGATGCGTAGAAACTGTGATTTTTTTTTGTTGTTGTTGTTCTGATTGGTTTTGTAAGTAATTAGTAACATTAAGTTTTTAAATCTTCCATGTTCTTTCTTGGGTTTTGAATTTTAGGGTTTAATAATAATGTGTTCTTGGGGCCAACCTGGCTTTTAAGAACTTGTGCTTCTTACAGACTTGTTGGACAGTTTCTTCACTGATTTTTGTTATGTTTTTCATTCATCGTTTTCATGAGGGCAGACATTCGCAAGTGAATTGAGAAATGGAACTACTTGGAATCTAGCTATGAATTTTTAAAATTTCATTTTCTTTTTTTTTTAAAGAATTATTTTAACTTTTATTTATTATTATTACTATTTTCCAGTTTGATCATAGATAGAGAGAGAGAGAGGAAGTGAGAAAGCAAGCCACCATGTCCGAGACTTGAACCGTGGTCAGCCATGTGGGAGTCTAGCGCTTTTAATCACCATGCCACTTGCTGGCCCCCAAAATTTCATTTTCTTTTATACATTCACATTATTGTTTGGCTTACAAAATGGATATTTCAACAGGTTAACATTTCTCCCTAGTACAGTTGATAAAACTATAAAATATCTTCAACAGATAATACCACATTTTTTTGTGTCTAACTATGAATTTTTAATGAGACGTTCTCAGTCTAAAAGAACAATTAGCCTCTAAAATATTATTCATAACCACTCACCTATTAATAGCTCTGTAAAAATTTTTCCATATTCTAGGGTCCTGAAGGGAATGGTCTGGATAACCTGACAGGCTTTTCCATTTCTCATGATTCATTTTACCTTATTGAAAAGTTATCTTAACCAGAAGGAAGTGAACAGGCCTGGTAGAACCAGATTCTGCCCTGTGGCTGTAGCCGACAGGGAGTGGTTTGTCCGTCCATGCCGTGGTGGCTGTTGCTCTAGAGGCAGTATAAGGACCAGTGGCTCCTCTGCAGTTAGACCAGTGACAGGCTCTGCCCCCGTATATCTCTTCTTTTTTTTTTTTTTTGAGAGGTTTTCTCTATAGGGCGCGTGCGCTCGCCAGACAGACAGAGAGAGACATAGAGACAGAAAGGGAGAAATCACCCCCCAGGGGGAGTGGTCACACCGCAATCCCTTCTCCTCCATTCTCCTCTTGGGATCTTGGGTACGCATGCACACACGCCCGGCGTGAGTTTTAAGCCACCGGGTCCGGGACGTGAACTGTGGTCGACTACTCGGGAGTCCAGCGACATAGCTATTACACTAACTGCTGGTTCCCTGCCCCCGTATATCTCAAAGCAAGTGACAGCTTGCTGTGTTTCTAGGGATTCCTTTTAGCCAAGATATAGGTAGGGGTTATTAGTAGTGTTTTCAAAACATGGAGTATTTTGAGGACTAGATTTTATTGTTCATTTTGTAGCCAAAAAGCACTTTAGTATATGTATGTGTTCTATTTATCAAACACCTATTATCATATTTATTGAGCTTCTCTTTAATAAACATCTACAAAATATACTATTTTTGCATCAACTCTGAGAGACATGTATTCTTGTTTACATACATAGAGTTCCTGCAAGTGTTATTATTATTACTTTTAAATTTTGCAGTAGAGCTCATGCGCTTGCGGGAGACAGAATGGGAAACAGAGAGGGGAGTGAGAAATCACCCCCTAGGCAGGATGGCCATGCCACAGTCCCTTTTCTGCCACTCCTTTCAGGATTTGGGGCACACACACACACACACACACACGCACACACATGCCTGGCATATTTTTCAAGCCGCCTGGTTTAAGCCTCAAACCATGAAGTTGGCCACATGGGATCCAGTGCCTTAACTACCATGTCACTTGCTGGCCTCTAGGTGTACCATTTTTGGTTTGGACACTGGTATTCTCAGTGGCCGGGGCTTTCTAGGCACAGAATATCTGCAAGGAGCACAAGACAGTGGCTGCCACCTACTGAATTGTGGCCAGTGGACAGCTCTGGGGGAGAAACTCCCTAAAGGATCTGCTGGAGACCACGATGGGCAAGAACTAGTGAAAATGGTGTGGCTGTTACTGTGATCACATCATAATTTAAATGTATTATTATTATTATTTAATTTGCCAGAGGGGACGTGTGCTCACTAGAGAGAGAGTGAGAAAGGAAGCTGCCAGGTCCAGGACTCTACTTGTATTCTACCAACTAGGAACATCTCAAGTAGCAAAAATGGAAATGAACACTTCAGGGAGCTTCCAGTCAGATGGCAAAATAAGTCTATCTCACAGCCTCTGTTTTTTTCTCATACTTTACTAAATGACAATGAAGAAAAAGAAAAGTCCTAACTCAGAAGGACACAACTGCAGAAGAGACAATAGCAACAAAGTTTTGGTGGCTAGAATGCTGGAATATGAATGATATTGAGTTGAGAAAGCTGAGCCCTTAGTAGCAATGGGGGAAATAAGGCATTTTACACTTTGAAAACCCAGAAGGTTCAGGAATGAGAGGTTGATTCCCCCTGGAAATGGGGTAAAATTAATTTGCAAACAGAAAGATTCATTGAAAGTTTAAGATGACTCCCAGATCTTTCCCTTTCTCTATGCAGCCAAGAAAATGTCTTCTTCTCTCCCTAGCAGGAGTAAAGAAAGAAAGCTGCAGATTTATTTTCTAAAAGGTCAAAACACCAGAGGGTCTTTATAATGAGCACAATCAGTTGCAAGGAGAGCATATTGTCAAGTGCTTGCAACTTGTATGTGAAGGAGCTCCACAAAGTTTGTGAAAAAAATGGAACTAAAAGATAAAAATAGGGGGACCAACAGGTGGCATGGTGGCTAAGGTGCTGGACACTCCCATATGGCCAACCATGGTTCGAGTCTCAAACATAGTGGCTTGCTTTCTCACTTTCTCTTTCTTGCTGTGTCTTGCTCTGGTCAAATTAAGAAAAAAATTAATGAATAGATAAAATTAAATAAATTTTAAAAAAAGATTAAAAATAGGAACAGGTGGTGGTGTGGTGGTTAAGGTGGCTGCACCCTAAATGGCTGACTGCTTAGTTTGTGTGAATCTAACAGCTTGAAAAACATGCTGAGCGTGTGGACATGTGTGCCCAAAATCCCAACAGGAGGGAGAAGAGGAGAGGGGATTGTGGCATTACCATCTCCCATTGGGAAGGTGGGTGCTTTCTCACTTTCTCTGTCTCTCTCTCTATCTTTCTCTCTCATGAGCACTCACACCCTCTAGCAAATCTTGAAAAACAGATGTAAACTTTATTTCTTAATATAAGCTTAATCAAATTTAATACGCTTTCATAATTGATGATTCCAGCCGTTTAGTCTATCCCTAAAGAACTGAGGGCCCTGGAAATTTAACCATGTATACAGTCTTTTTTACACTATTAACTGAAGGAAAATGTGTAAATGGGTGCCTTTTGAAGTTTTTGTGTTTTGAGTATTATTTATTTATTATCATTATTTTTTCAGTTTTGACCAGAGAGAGAGAGAGCAAGCTGCCAGGTCTGAAACTCGAACCGCGGTCGGCCATGTGGGAGTCCAGCGCCTTTAACCACCATGCCACCTGCTGGTCCTGAAGTTTTTTTTTTTTACCATAGGGTGGGCGCCACCACGCCCCTGAAGTTTTTTTTTAAGATTAGAAAAACAGAAGTCACAAGGAGTCAAATCAGGACTGTAAGGTGGATGCCTAACAATTTTCCATTGAAACTCTAGCATAATTGTTCTGTGAGAGGAACTAGAGCATTGTCATGGTGGAAAAGGATTCTCTAATGCAGCTTTCCCAGGTATTTTCTGCTAAAGCTTTAGCTGTATTTTTGAAAATACTAATAAAAAGCAGATGTTTTCATGTTTTGGCCTTCCAGAAAGCCAAATAAGATTCTTGAGCATCTCCAAACCTTCGTCATGACCATTGCTCTTCTGGTTGATTTTGCTTTGACTGGACCACTTCCACTTCTTGGTAGCCATTGCTTTGCTTATGTTTTATCTTTCGAATCATACTGGTAAAGCCGTGTATCATCTTCTGCTACAATTCTTTTTTTTTTTTTTTTTTTTTTGAGAGTTTTTTTTGCTATAGGGCGCGTGTGCTCGCCAGACAGAGAGAGACAGAGAGACAGAAAGTGAGAAATCACCCCCCAGGGGGAATGGCCATGCCACAATCCCTTCTCCTCCATCCTCCTCTCGGGATCTTGGGCACGCACGCACACACGCCCGGCGTGAGTTTAAGCCACCGGGTCTGGGACTCAAATCGCAGCTGACTACATGGGAGTCCAGCGACATAACCATTACGCTAACTGCTGGTCCCTACAATTCTTCAAAGAGATGCTTAATCTTTTTTTTTTTTTTAATTCATTTCTTTAATTCCATTTGTTGTTATTATTATTATTACTATTATTTATTTTAATTTGACCAGAGAGAGAGAGAGAAAGGGAAAGAGAAAAAACAGGCTGCCAGGTCCGGGACTCAAACCATGGTCAGCCGTGTGGGAATCCAGCACCTTTAACCACCATGCCACCTGCTGGTCCTGCTTCAGAATCTTGATTTCACTTGTTTTACATTTCAGTTGAAAGCTCTGCTTTTGTTTGCTGCTGTGAGTACGCCAGTTTTGGCACCCATTAAGCAAAAATCTTGCTTAACTTTCGTTTTTCAGTAAGAATTGTGAAAGCTGAACTAATGAAGTTGTCTGTCAAGTTGGCTATCATTTCTGCTGTTAATCGTCAGTACTTTTTAACTACAGTACAAATAAGATTTATTTTTTTCTCAAAAATTGAGAAAATGGTCTCTGCTGTGGCCATCATCTTTAATATTGTCTTGTCCCTTCATAAAATGAGTTATCCATTTGTAAACTACTTTTTTTGAGCCATTGTCTCTGTAAACTTTTTATAAAGCATCAATGATTTCACCTTTCTTCTACTTAGACTTTGCCATATGTTTAATGTTTGTTCTTGCTTCAATTTTAGCAGAATTTATGCTGTTCTGATAAGGGCTTCCCCCTGCAATTGATACTTTTTTTTTTTGGAATGTTTTTCTGGGGGCACATACAATAACCAGAGAGGAGGTTAGGGAAAGATCACCTGACTCCTCTAGAGATTGTAATGAACCTTCCATCTCTCCCTCTTTTGGGATTTCTGGCACACATGCACATGTTCCTGGTGTGTTTTTCAAGCTGCTAGGTTCAGGACATGAGCCATGAAGTCAGCCACGTAGGATACAGCTGCCTTCACCACCAGGCCTGAATGCGCCTCAAACTGATGTTTTATCTTTCTTAGTGCCTCAAACTAGATCCTGTTCAGACATGTTATTAACAAGTTAGTAGGAGTTTATTTTGGTGTTTTTTTTTTTTTAAAGTTGAAATCTATGCATAATTTTTTTATAATATGCATTTTTCATGGAGTTTTTGAAGATTCCTTGACTAGATTAAGAAAAGTTAAATCCTTCCTAATCCTTTTCCTTTCTCTATTCAGGGTAGGGGGGTGAATATTTGGTATTTTGATTTCCATTTATTGTCCTTCAATAAGAACACTTTGTGGACATCATTTTGAATGGGAGCCGTTAATGTCATCAAGTGTGTGTGTGTGTATATATATATATATATATTTTTTTTTTTTTTTTTTTGAGAGGTTTTTGCTATAAGGCCCGTGCGCTTGCCAGGAAGGCAGAGGGAGACAGAGAGACAGAAAGCGAGAAATCACTCCCAGAGGGGATGGCCACACTGCAATCCCTTCTCCTCCATTCTCCTGTCGGGATTTAGGCCACGCATGCACACGTGCTTGTTCATTTGATTGAGCACTGCCAGATTTGGGCTCATTGTCAGTGTGTGCAAAGGCTCCTATTTCTCATCTTTCTGCCAGCACTTGGCTTTATCTGGCTTTCTAATTTTTGCCTATCTGATAGGTAAAGTGGTATCTTAATGTTGTTTTAATGTGTATTCTCCAATTACTAATGAGTTGTAGCATCTCCCCCCCTCCTTTTTTCTAAAGAATTATCTCACTTAACTTTATTTATTTAATTTGACCAGAGAGGGACAGAGAGAGAGAGAGAAAGTGAGATAGCAAGCTCCCAGGACTAGGACTTGAACCGTGGTCAGCCATGTGGGAGTCCAGCACCCTTAACCACCATACCACCTGCCAGCCCAGCATCTCCTTTTAATCCATTAAAAACATTTATAATGCCATTTTGGTGAATTACTTGTTCATATCCTTTTCCCACTTATTTAATTAGGGTTCCCATCTTTTTTGTTTGTTTTTATAGAAGTCTTGCTACAGTTGATAGATAGCCTGGTATTTGCCTTTTCCCAGTCTCTCATTATATGCTCATTTGATAACTGGTGCCTTTTGTTGAATAGAATTTAACTTTTATATGATAAGTCCATAATCTTTTTTTTTTTTTTTTTTTGGAGAGGATTTTGCTATAGGGCATGTGCGCTCACCAAACAGACAGAGAGAGACAGAGAAACAGAAAGCGAGAAATCACCCTCCGGGGGGATGGCCACGCCGCAATCCCTTCTCCTCCATTCTCTTCCCGGGATCTTGGGCACGCACGCACACGCGCCTGGCGTGAGTTTAAGCCGCCGGGTCTGGGACTTGAACTGCGGTCGACTATGTGGGATACGCTAACTGCTGGTCCCATAAGTCCATAATCTTTTACCTATGACTTTCTGGGGTGTATTAAATCTAGTAGAGCTATACTATATTTTTAATTATCATTTTGTAATTCAGCCTTTCACTTTTAGATCTTTAATCCATCTGAGTCCCTCATTATATATGCTTGGAATAGTAGTCCAGTTTTATTTTTCTTCATGTAGATATACTCTCTTCCCAATCTCTTGAACAACTGGTCTTATATTCTGTTTATCATGTTCTCTTACTTTCATTGCTCTCTGTGTGATTATTTCTGTTTAGCTTTTTGTAGTTCTGTCATACATAGTTTCATGTAACTACCACTACAAACTGTAAAACTGTACCATCATCCATTTGCTTCTTTTCATAGTTTCTGTTTCTCTGATAACATCTGTGTTTTAAGAGTGTTTACCTTTACTTCATGGAGCATGGTAATAACTGCTTAAAAGTTCTTTGATAATTCTGTTGTCTGTTTAATTTTAGTCTGGGCATCTATTGATTGTCTTTTCCCCCAAGAGTTGGTTATCTTTTCTTTCTTTCTGTTTTCTTTTTTAAAAAAATATTTTTGTCATAGGGTGCGTGTGCTTGCCACAGACCGAGAGAGATATATATAGAGGGAAAGTGATAAATCACCCCTAGGGTAAACGGACATGCTACAATCCCGTCTCCATTTGCCTCTTGCGATTTGGGTCATGTACTCATGTGCCTGGCGTGCTTTTTTTTTTTTTTTCTTGAGAGGTTTTCGCTATAGGGCGCATGCGCTCGCCAGACAGACAGAGAGAGACATAGAGACAGAAAGCAAGAAATCACCCCCCGGGGGGGATGGTCACACCGCAATCCCTTCTCCTCCATTTTCCTCTCGGGATCTTGGGCACGCACGCACACGCGCCCAGCGTGAGTTCCAAGCCACCAGGTCCGGGACTCGAACCGCAGTCGACTACGTGGGAGTCCAGTGACATGGCCATTACACTAACTGTTGGTTCCCCTGGCGTGCTTTTTAAAGCTGCCAGGTTTGGGATTTGAACTGCTCAGTTGGCGATGTGAGATCTAGCTGCCTTAACCTCCACACCATTTGCTGCTGACCCCACTTTTTCTTTTTAATTTTTAGTGGTAGAGACCTTGTGCATGAGAGAGAGAGAAAGTGCCCTTAGCAGGGTCTTGTCACACCATAGTCCCCTTTGACTAGCCCTCTAGCTCCTCGGGATCTTGGGCACCTATGTGCACCCAGCATGTTACAGGCCGACCTAGGGATCTGAACCTGTGGTAAGGCATATGACTCTAGCCTTGCAGGGCAGTTACCCTACTGGGCCACATTGGCTGACGACAGCGTCTTACATTGTAGATCAGGTCTCCGAACTTGGTTATTCTTTAGAACTGTTCTACACATGTGAGCTTGGGGATTGGTCTGAAAGTTCCGTTGGTTCATATGTAAAATCAAGGATCTTCTATTCCAGTTTTTGCCTATTTGATATATCTCTTCATTCTGGGCCTCCAGGGTCCCTTTGCCCCAGTGCAGTCCTGTGACTGGGCCACATTAGGGCCAGGAGAGGCAAGGCCAGGAGAGGGGAAAAAAACACAAAAGAAACAATGGAGGCGGGACCATTGGGCTTTACCCTATACTTTGGCTTGCTCAGGCTTTTTCCCGGTCCTCTGGGGCCAGGACAGGGGAGTTTCTCTCAGCATTTTTTAGTGTGTGTGTCCTCACTGTGCCATGTTGTAAGTTGGGTCAGAGAACCAGGCTGTCATTGGATTAAGGCCAGGAAGTAAAGGTGTTTAAAAAAAAGGGCAGAAAACTCAATGCTGCTGTAAGTCTCTGGGTTTTATTTCCCTCTTCTGTTTGCCTGCTAATTCTCTCTTCTCAGTGCTTGGCTACTTGCTGTATTCAGTTAAGAGTTTTTCATTGCTCTCAGTGGGAGAGGCTGGAGTGTGCTTACTCCATCTTGGCTGACACCAGAGGTTTGATTTCTGTCATATTTTAAAAACTGTAACACTTAGTTAAAAATTAATTCCACTAAAGTTGCAGGAAATCAAGTTTTGCGTGACTGATTTTAATGGACTGTGGCTGCTTTTTCTGTATTAGGACAGAGTACTGATAAGCTTTGAAGTGCTTTGTCAATTTTTTCCCCTTAAGAATTTCTCTCCTCGGGAACCAGCAGTTAGCGTAATGGCTATGTTGCTGGACTCCCTCATAGTCCACCGCGGTTCGCGTCCCGGACCTGGTGGCTTAAAACTCATGCCGGGCGCGTGTGCGTGCGTGCCCAAGATCCCGAGAGGAGAAGGGATGGTGGCGTGACCATCCCCCCTGGGGGGTGATTTCTCACTTTCTGTCTCTATGTCTCTCTCTGTCTGGCGAGCGCACGCGCCCTATAACGAAAACCTCTCAAAAAAAAAAAAAAGAATTTCTCTCCCCTATGTGAGGAGGCAATAAGTGGTATTCCTACATAGGTGTGCTTCTTCCTATTCTCAACTAATCTGAAATGGTTCTTAAATGTCAGATAAATATGATGTCTTTAGAGACTTTGCTTTCAGGGGGGCCAGCAGGTAGTGTGGTGGTTTAGGGCACTGGACTCCCACAGGGCTGACTGCGGCTTGAGTCTCGGACTTGAGGACTTGCTTTTTCACTTTCCCTCTCTCTCACTCTGACCCTCTGCTCAAATTTAAATGAATGAATGAAGTTAAAAATAATTCTTAAAAAAATAAATAAATAAAAATAATTAAAAAGTTTTGTTTTCAGGGACCAACACATGGCATAATGGTTATATCACTGGACTCCCATGTAGTCCGTTTGAGTCCCAGACCTGGTGGCCTAAAACTCACGCTGGGGACCAGCAGATGTGTAATGGTTATTCCTCTGGAATCCCACGTAGTTAACTACGGTTTGAGTCCTGGACCCAGGGGCTTCAAACTCACGCCGGGTATGTGTGCGTGCATATCTAAAATCCCGAGGTGACTAGAGGAGAAGGGATTGCGACGTGACCATCCCCCATTGGGGGTGACTTCTTGCTTTCTGTCTCTTCCTGTCTCTGGCAAGTGTACGTGCCAAGAAAAAATCTCTCTCAAAAAAAATAACCTCACACTGGACACATGTGCATGCATGCCCACAATCCCAAGAATGCATGCCCAAAATCCCAAGAGGAGAGTGGAGAAAAAGAGATTGTGGCCTGGCCATCCCCCCTGGATCACCTCTGGTGGTGGGGGGGGTAATTTCTTGGTTTCTGTCTCTCTTTGGTGAGTATACATGCCTTATAGGAAAAAAATCTCTCTCTCTAAAAAAAATTTTTGCTTTCGCATTTTTTTTTTTAAATTGTCAGAGGGCATGTGTGCTCTCCAGAGAGAGGGAGAGGGAGAAAAAGAAAGTACCCCCCATGGGATGTGGTTATACTGCAAGTCCTTCACTTCCTTTCTTTCCATTTCTCCCTTTGGTTGGGATTTGGGCACACATGCACACTTTTCTGCTCTGTTTTCAAGCTGCTGAGGCCGGAATTAGAACCATCTTCAGCTGTGGGGGATCTGGCTCCCTTACTCACTAGGCCATGGGGCTAGTCCTTAAGAGTTTTTAAAAGTTTTTGTTCAAACCAACACATAGCATGGTGGTTAAGGTGACTGGATCCCACCTGACCATCTGTGTGGTTTGAGTTCTAGGCCCAGTATTTTGAACAACCTGCCAGATACTTATGGGTGTGTGCCCAAAACCCCAACGTGGGGAGAAATGGAGGAAAAGAGATCGCAATGTCACCATTCCTCATAAGGCTGCTTTTTATCCTTCCCTCTCTCTGTGTCTCTGGTACGCTCACATGACCTCAGGCAGAATTTTTTAAAAATGAAGTTTATTTCTTTTATGAGAGAGGTGGTACTGGTGGGGAGTCACAGTTGACAGGGTCTTGTCACTCTACCGTTGCCTTCCCCTGACTGCCTGTCAGGATCTTGGGCATGTGATCCTGGTGTGTTAGGCGGACCATGGATCTAAACCCATGGTCATCCATGTTGCTTCCAGTACCACAGTTCAGTAATGCTTGTACCACTGAGTTAAGAGTTTTATAGGGGTCAGCAGGTGGTGTGTTTGAGGGGGTGCGGGACCCCACATGGCCAACTTCATGGTTTTAGTACCAGATCCAGTAGCTTGAAAAACATGCCAGGAGCATGTATGTGCATACCCAAGATACTAAGAGGAGAATTGAGAAGAGGGAATTGTGGAATGGCCATCCCTCCTTGGGATGATTTCTCACTTTTTCTCTTTATCTCTTTTGGGCCAGTGCATGTGCCCTATGGCAAAAAATCTTTTTTTTTTTTTTTTTTAAGAACTTGTATGAATAAGTAAATAAAAACTGGTCTTTTAAAATATTTTGTCTTTATATTTTTCATACTTTCTGTGAAACTAAATTTGAAAATCATTTGACTTCTGGGACCAGCATGTGGCATGGTGGTTAAGGGTGCTGGACTTCCACATAGCCAACCTTGGTTTGAGTCTCAGTCCAGGAGGCTTTCTCTCTCTCTCTCTCTCTCTCTCTCTCGTCAAATTAAAATAAATTAAATAAAGTTAAATGACATAATTCTTCACCAGAAATTATTTAAAAATCATCTAACTTCTAAGGAGGAATAACAGCTGAATTTCTCCCGTGTTGACATCTGGTACTAGTTGTGAAATTAAGAAATCTTTTCAGTTTGATTGTAAAAACTTGTCACCTCTATGAATGAGCTATCTCTGGTTCTATTGTGAGAGATACAGTTGTCTGACTGGGTTTTGCTGTCATGATTCTTTTATTACTTCTGAAAATATACTCAAAGGTTTTTCCAAGCCTTGATTTAAACTGAGAAAGTTCTCGCATTTTCTATTTTTTAAATAATTATTTATTCACTTATTTTTATTTATTCATTTATTATTTTAATTTGACCAGAGAGAGACACATAGAGAAAGAGCCTCTGAAAGTGAGAAAGCAAACCCCCAGGTCTAGGACTCAAACCGTGGTCAGCCATGTGGGAGTGTCCAGTGCCTTAACCATCACGCCACCTGCTGGTCCCCCTCCTTTTTTAAAAAGAATTATTTTATTTAACTTTATTTATTCATTCAATTTGACCATTGGACAGAATGAGAGAGAGCGAGCGATAGAGCGAGAAAGCAAGCCACCAGTTCTGGGACTCTAACTGTGGTTGGCCATTGGGAGTCCAGCACCCTCAACCACCATGCCACCTGTGGTCCCCTCTCTGATTTTCCTTTAGGTATTATTTAAAATCCTGATATCTTGAAAACAGAACATTTTTCTTTTCTATTCTGTAGTGTGAAGTATGGTGGGTCATTAGAAAAGTGATGATGCATTTTTGCATAGAAAAACATAGTCAAGCAAAGTCATAGAAAGCCACGACTTTTCCAGTGATCCAATATATTCTATACATTTTTATATATATGCGTGCATGTTTGAATACCCAGAGCGTTCTAGCTGTGTGAATTGGATTGGGAAGTATTTGAGCACCAAGTGCAATCATTGCTCTGTGTGAGATGGTTGCCAACATTCTGAGGTCTAAAGATATAGTCAGAGTGGGATCAGCAGGTGGCATAATGGTTACATCACTGGACTTCCACATAGTCAACCGTGGTTCAAGTTCCGGATCCGGCGACTTAAACCCATGGTGGGCGCATGTGCGTGTGTGTGCAGAATCTCAAGAGGAGAATGGAGGAGAAGGGATTGCAGCGGGCCATCCCCCTTGAGGGGTGATTTCTCACGTTTTGTCTCTCTCTGTCTCTGTGCCAAGTGCACACGCCCTATAGCAAAAATCTCTCTCTCTCTCAAAAAAAATAAAGGTAGAGAAAATGTGGCTATTCATAAACATAATTATTTTGCAGTATTTCAGATTAGTATAAGTCTTCCTTTGCGTGAGTAGATTTAAATGTGTGAAACAGGGTTCTCAGAAGTTTTGTGGTCATTCTCCCAACAAATCTTTTATTGCCTTACTATTTAGTATATATTGATACAGCAAAATGACTATGACCCAGCTCCTGTTCACAAAGAGCTCTTAGTTTAATCAGGAACTGATTTGAAATAAAAAGGCAATCAAAATATGATTGTAGGAGGGGTAGGTGATTATAGGAGTGTGAAAAGAAAATGCCATGGCAACACAGCGAATGGACTGGGGATAATAGGATTGCCAGGGAAAACCTCCTAGAGAATATCTTGTGGTTGGCAGCCTCTCGAACAACTTTGGCTGTAGATAGATGGAAGTCAAATTCTCTGTGACCCTTGGGACCTAGGCCTTTTAATTATTTGTGTAACTTTAACGTATATCTAAGATTGAAGTTTATTTAAAAGATGTGTTTGTCTTTTCAGTCCAAGTTGGAGTGTAACTGTTCCTTTAGAACCAGACATTTGTGAGTGCAACTGTGTGGAAGCATCCCTCAAGTGTGCTCTTCAGGGTTCCTTTCCAACACAGCTCCGGTTATACTGTTTTGCTGAGGTTGCTCTTTCCTTTTCAACACAAAATATTTCTCATTTGTTTTCATCCAATCTGTAAAAACAAAGCACAACTTAAAAAAGAAATCACAAACTTGGATCTGTTTGACTTCATCGTCCTCATCTGTCTTTCTTTTCTCCTCAAAGCTGAGATGTCTATCACATCCTGATATAAAAATGTTGCCCTACACTAAGACAGCAGTTAAACTTTGCAAGGAGACCCTCCTTTTTAAAAAAAAATATGTGTACCTGTACAAAGGAAATACTTTTTTTGTTCATTTGTATGTTGTAAAGTTAAGTTATAATTCCTAGAAAAGTATTTCGCAATAAGAGGAACTGAAAGCCTTTGCTAAGGAGAGAGTTAAAGGTTGCTAAATTTGTGGCACGCTGGGTTGGTGGTGTGCTGAGAAAGCGTTTGCAACAGTTTGATTCAGCAAACAGTTACTGAATACTGTAGGCAAAGGACCTCCTGCTAGAGGAGTAGGAAAGCCCTCCTCTGAGGGACAGGAAAATGAATAAAACATTGGCTCTGTTTGGAAGAACCTTCCAGTTTACTGCACTGTTTCTGAATCTCTTCTTCCATTTTCCATCTTTGCCATTTCCCCTGTAATGAAAGTTAGAACTCGAATTTATCGATTCTGTAAACTGAAAAGTCTATAAAAATAGTTCGCTTAAGTTGTTGGTTACGATTTCTCCTTTGTGCTGACAGAATTTAGAATCCCAGAAAACATCTCGGTGTCTTAGTGCCTCCTTTTATAAATGAACATTTACTTTAAGGGGCTGCTTTTCATGGAGCATCGTGATCCTGCTCCTCTCATGCTGTGATTCTTCACGGACAGTATTAAATCAGATCTGAGCAGCTCTAGGAGACAGCTGAAAGTCTGAGAATATGCCCAGTGTCAGCATCTTGGCTAGGGTTTGCTGTTAAAACAAAGAATGCTCCTGGCACTCAAAAGCTGATTAGGCATGTAGTGTACCACTCTACATGTGAGCTCTAATGAATAAAGCCACATAGAGTGTTCTTCTTTCATGCGGGCTGGACTAAATGGTTAATTATTTTTTTAGGTATTCCCCAAGGTCTACCGCTGATAATCTAGAAGAAGCAAGTCCCATAAAAATCTCCAAATTCAGCCACTTATCCAGAAGCCAGAGTTCTAGTTTTATTAGCTTCAACCCTCAGTTCCATTTAACAAGTATCTGCTTGAACACCTGCAATGTAAAGTCCTGTGCTGGGAGCTTCAGAGTGGAAAGAGACAAGACTGACTACCGATTAGGTAGCTCACAGGTTTAGTAGAGCACCCTACTCTAATTGTCACACCTGCCATCCCATTCGAAGTCGCATTTCTGCTGCTCTGTGGTCACTTACAGCTCAGTGTTGACACAGACTTATTCAGTGTGACTATTACAACGCAATCTGTATAACCTCATCCTGTTTTTTTTTTTTTTTTAAAAAAAAGGACTTGCTATGGAGTGTGTGTACACGCCAGAGAAAGAGAGGGAGAGAGACAGAGAAAGTAAGAAAGCCCCTGCTGGTGGGGGGTGACCATACCACAATCCTTTCCCTCCCATTATGTCCTTGGGATTTTGATCATGCATGCCCATGTGCCTGATGTGTTTTTCTTTTTCTTTTTTTTTTTTTATAGAGGTTTTTGCTGTAGGGCGTCTGTGCTCGCCAGACAGACAGAAACAGAGAGACAGAAAGAAAGCGAGAAATCACCCCCCAGGAGGGATGGCCACGCTGCAATCCCTTCTCCTCCATTCTCCTCTCGGGATCTTGGGCATGCACACACATGCGCCCGGTGTGAGTTTTAAGCCACCGGGTCCGGGACGCGAACCGCGGTTGACTACGTGGGAGTCCAGCGACATAGCCATTACACTAACTGCTGGTCCCAACCTGGTGTGTTTTTCAAGCCACTGAATCCAGAACTTAAACCATGTCTTCAGCCATCCAGCTTCCTTAACTTCTATACCACTGACTGTCCCCTTATCCTTAATGTACAATAGATGCTGGAAACAGTCGAGATGTGCTTTGCCTAGACGGTATCTGTAGTAATTAGTGGGGAAAGCCCTCTTCTAATTACTTGTTAGTGTTTCAGGGCAATGTAATTTTTCTAACGGAGTCCCACGATTGTCATACTTCAAACAGGCGGAACCCAGACAGGAGGTAGTCCTTAAAATGGCTAGTTAAGTTTTGTTTACATTTCCTTTCTCAGAAGAATGTGTATTTTTCCCTTCCTCAAACTAAAAATGGCACATTGTAATGTATGCTTCTGAGGCAGTATTTTGCATGAAGTCACTCAATTTACTTAGTCAAATAATTTTCCAAATATTGTGACCAGAGGTAAGTATTTATGAATCACATTTAAATATTAGGAGGGCGTTGTGCAGATGTGTTTTTCTTAATAGAATTGTGTTATATTTTCTTGACTGTGTCTGATGATGGTAAGAGTTTTTAGACAGCCAGATGATGGTGTGACATGTGGTCAGGGCAGTTGGATCCTTTTGTGGTTATAGTCCCTGACCTCGTGCCTTGAAAAACATGCTGGGTGTGTGTGCTTGGTGCCCAAAATCCTGAGGGGAGAAATAGAGAAGAGATTGCAGCATGACCACCTCCCATGGGAGATGCTTTTTCACTTTCCTTTCCTCTTTCTTTCTCTGTCTCTCTCCAGCAAGCGTTCATGCCCTTTAGCAAACTAAAAAAAAGAAAAAAGAAAAAGATTCTTGGAAGTCTTTTTCAAAATCTTGCCATCTGAGAGTAGATGGAACATTCAAAGTTAATTTCAGCTGTAATTATATCTTTAATGTTGGTAGACTCTTGCCTGTTTCATTATATAAACAGTTGTGAAGTACAACTCTCCATTAAATAGATTGCCATCTAAAAGGAATATTGGAAACTAATATAACTTTAAATAAAACCTTTAATTATTTTACTAGGATTACATTAGATTAATTAAACTAGATTAATCTGACATTAGATTGTTGTTTAGTTCAACATGGTGTAGGATCTAGAAAGTGGGGGCAGTAATAAATAGCACTTACCTTGTTTACATGGATCCTAGATAAATCTGAAGAAAACTAAAGGATTAGCAGAAGAGGGCTATATATCACACTTTCATTATTGATAAAGATGAATGTAAAGGAAACAGCTTAGGTTCTAACCAGATTGGTTTGCTAACTCAGTTCGATAATAGGCAGATCCACCCCAGGTCACAGTGGAGCTAGACTGAAGAAGGCACAGGTGATGTGCAAACCCTGAACCCAACCCATACTCCTGCAGGCAGCTCACATATATGAAAAAGAAGACATAATTGGGCTGTTTACTTTTCCCAGATTTGCCAGTCAGATTAGTTGCTTCCCTCTTCAAGACAGAGTCATTTTAGTGCAAAGAAATGCCAGAGATGTTCCAACAGGTGGGCCACAGTTCATGGAAGGAACTTCAGAAGTGAGGAGTGAATGTTCCCTTATGCACTTGACTCCTTCCATGCATGCTCATGTGAAGAAAGGTTTGGTGTCAGGTTAGATGGTGGCATAACTAGGCCAAGGAATAAACCTTTATTTTTGGGAAAAGACATTAAAATAATTGGCCTCTTGGAAATTATACCAAATATTTGTTGATAGGAATGATGGAATCATTTATCCTTAAGCAGTCTCTCTGCCTTTCTGAAACATTCCTGGGCAGTGAGTCAAATTCTATAACTTGTTTCTTTCTGCTTTTTTCTTTTTCTTAAATTGTCAGAGGATACATGTGCTTGCCAGAGAGAGAAAGGGAGAGGATTAATGTGTCCCCCATTGCGAATGGCCATAAGGCAATCTCTTCCTCCATATCTCCATCCTGTCGGGTTTTGAGGCATGCTCGCACTGGCGTCTCTCAAGCCACTGAGGTGGGGTTTCGAACTGCGGTTGGCCATGTGGGATCCTGCTCTCTTAACCACTAGGCTATGAGACCGGCCCACCTGTTGTCCTTTAACATTTACAAATATACCTGTCTCTCTATCTCTTCTTCTTAAATGACCCCCTTTGTTCTCCTCCCCTTCAAATGTTGATGTTCCTCCTGATTATATCCAACTTTCTTTTCACTGGACACCCTCTCCATGGCTGTCAGCCACTTACGCTTTTCACTGTTAGGTATCTTGATGATTTCCAAAGCTCTGTCTCCTACCTAGACCTCTGCTCTAAGTTCCCTATTTATATTTGACATTCAGCTTTATAGTTCCACCTAGGCCATCTTAGACTAAACTTATCTCTTCTGCCCACCTTTTCAACAGTGCCAACAACTCAGAAACCCTTGCCTTTTATTTTGTGTTTGGAATCCTTGTGAGCAGCAGCACAGCTTCTCCACCAGGTTGGGCCTAAAACCTGAGTGTTACCTTCTTCCTTATTGGTTATCTAGTCCCCAGGTCAGGTCAGCAGACTATGGCTACTAGGTAGTGTGGCCAGTGACCTGTGAACAAAAATAGCTTTTTACCTTTATATTTTTATATATATAAATATATAAAAAATATATATATATACACACAGACACATACACACACACACACACACACACACACATATACATATGTATATATATTTATTTATTTATTTTTGGAGAGTTTTTTGCTATAGAGTGCATACACTCTCCAGAGAGAGAGAAATAACCCCCCTTGGCAGGGGGGATGGCAACTCTGCAATCCCTTCTTCTCCATTCTCTTCTCGGGATCTTGGGCAAACACACACACATGCCTGACATGAGGTTTAAGCCACCGATCTGGGACTCAAACTGTAGTTAACTACATGAGAGTCCAGCAACATAATCATTATGCCATCTGCTGGTCTCATATTTATTTATTTATAAATTATTTTATTTATTATTGACCAGAATGAGAAAGGGAAAGTGAGAAAGCAAGCTGCAAGGTTTGGGACTCCTACTGTGGTTGACCATGTGGGAGTCCAGTGCCTTAACTGCAACGCCACCTGCCAGCCCCAGCTTTTACCATTTTTAATGATTGTAGCAATGATACACAGTGATTTAATGTATTTTTAAAAGTGGTTGTTTAAAAGAAACAAATGTATGTACATGTTTGTGACAGAGACCACGAAATGATTTACAAACTAAGTGTTTACTGTCTGATCATTTATGAGGGGATTTCAAAAAATTTCATGGAGGGACCAGCAGTTGGCGTAGTGCCTATGTCGCTGAACTCCCATATAGTCGACCACAGTTCTAGTCTTGGACCCGGTGGTTTAAACTCATGCCGGGCGTGTGTGCGTGTGTGCGTGTGTGCGTGTGTGCCCAAGATCCTGAGAGGAGAATGGAGGAAAAGGGATTGCGGCATGGCCGCAATGATTTCTCGCTTTCTATCTCTCTGTCTCTCTCTGTCTTTCTGGTGAGCGCACATGCCCTATAGCAAAAACTTCTCCAAAAAAAAAAAGTTCATGGAAAATGGACTTAAGGTACAAGTGTGGGCCAGCAGATGGTATGGTGGTGAAGGAGCTGGACTCCTACATGGCAGGCGGCGATTCAAGTCCTCGAGCTGGTGGCTTGCTTTCTCACTTTCCATTTTTCTTTCTCTCTGTCTCTGTCTGGTGAGCACATGTGAGCAAATTAAAAATAAATAAATAGGGCCCAGCAGGTGGCATGGTGGTTAAGGTGCTAGAATTCCCACATGGCTGACCATGGTTCGAGTCCCGAACTTGGTGACTTGCTTTCTCCCTCTCCCTCTCTCTGTCTCTTTTCCTCTGGCAAAACTCATGTGAAAAAATAATAAATAAGATAATTTAAAATAAATAAATAAATAAGTTAATTAATTAACTAAAACATTTATTTTAAAAAGGCACAAATACAAAAGAAACCCTTAAAATTTATGAATTGTTTCTTTTTTCCCCAAATATGCATTTTTCCTTGAACTTCTTTTTCCATCTTTTTATTTATTTATTTATTTATTTTTAGTTGTCTTTTTTTTTTTTTTTTTTTTTTTTTTTTTTGCCATAGGGCATGCGCACTCACTGAAGGGAGACAGAAAGAAAGTGAGAAATTAGGGAGCTGGCCATGCTGCAATTTCTTCTCCTCCATTGTCCCCTCAGAATTTTGGGTATGCATGTACATGCATGCACCTGGTGTGAATTTCAATCCACCAGATCTGGGACTTGAACTGTGGTCAGCAGTGTGTGAATCCAGAACCTTAACCACTGTATCACCTGCTGGCCACTTTTTGAAGACTCCTTTTATAGGAAAGGTTTGGCTACCTCTGTTGTAGGTCAAGTCCTATTATTTCTCCACCCAAAACATCACTTATTTGTTTACTTTTCTGTTATCACTGTCCCCTAAGTTTTGTCTGACATTTTCCACTTAGGGTAACATGGTAGCCTCCTAACTTGACTCTTCCTCCATAATGATGTCAGATCTTCCCTTCCCTTTCTTTCCTCCCCCTCCCCTGTACTCCCCTTTCCTCTCCTCTCCTCTTTCTTTCCTCCCTTCCTCTCTTTTTTTTTTTTTTTTTTTTTCTTTTCTTTTTTTTTTTTTTGGTCTAAAGGACACACGTGCTCACCAGAAAGGGAGATGAGAAAGCACTCTCCATGGGGGAATGGTCACTCCACAGTCCTTTCTCCTCTCCGTCTTTTCGTGATTTTGGGCATACATGCATACATGCACACATGCCTATCATGTTTCTCAAGCCTCAGAGTCCTAGACTTGAACTGTGTGATTAGCTGTGTGGGACCTGGCTGCCTTTAATCAAGTCATGGAGCCAGCCCATCAGATTTCTTTCTTTCTTTTCTTTTCTTTTTTGAGTCTTTGACATAGGGCACATGTGCTCGCCAGAGACAATAAGAGAGGAAGTGAGAAATCACCCCCCAGGGAGGATAGCCATGCTACGATCCTTTTTCCTCCCATCTCTTCTTGGAATTTGAGGCGTGGACACACATGTGCCTGGTTTATTTTTCAAGCTTCCAGGTCTGGGACTCGAACCTTGCTGTCAGCCATGTGAGATCCATCTGCCTCAGTCATCCTGCCATTAGCTGGCTCAATTCCTTCCTATTCATTTTTATATACCCTTGACCTAGTGCAATATCTGACGTGATGTAGGACTCTAATGAATTAATACTTACAATGGGTAATTTGAGGAACAATTTTATTTCT
This sequence comes from Tupaia tana, assembly GCA_026018925.1. Lineage (NCBI taxonomy): Eukaryota > Metazoa > Chordata > Mammalia > Scandentia > Tupaiidae > Tupaia > Tupaia tana. The sequence continues at coordinate 154,552,746 of JAKSZU010000006.1, forward strand.
AAACATGAAAAATAATAGTAGTCTAAAGATAATTAATCATACATCAGTTAGATAAATGATAAATAAATGATCGGAAGGATAAATGAAAACCAATTTGAATTGGAACGCAGGATTTATATATTTTAGATTGTTGATATAATCATGCTTCGTTCTATTTCTTTTTCATATCTTTTTAAAGATACAACTTGAGGATCATGCTGGGCATATGTGTGCATGCATACAGAATCCCAAGAGGAGAATGGAAGAGAAGGGATTGTGATATGTAGTCATTGCCTGTGAGGCCGATTTCTCACTTTCTCTTTCTCTCTCTCTCCAACAAGTGCATGCACTCTATAACAACAACAACAACAAAAAGTAAAATTTTCAAACAGAATACCTGACAGTGGCATAGTAGAGCACAATGCTCTATGAGGTGTTTTCACTTGGGAGGGTTCTGGGTTTGTGTCTGGAGTCCTCCCTGACTAGGCCAGGCATCTGCACACCCATGATCCAGGACTGGCTGAAGCTAGAGGTAGATCAAAGTGTCAAGACTCTTTAGGGGGTGCTGTCTTAATCTTTCTCTTTCTCTCCCTGTCTTGCTCATGAAAGAAATAAAATAGGGGCCAGCAGGTGGCATGGTAGTTGGGGCACTGGGCTTTCATTTGGCCAAATGAGGTTCAAGTCCTGGACTTGGCAGCTTGCTTTTTTACTTTCTCCTCTCTCTGTCTCTCCTTTGTGAGTACATGTGTCCTATAGAAAATTTAAAAAAAGTAATAATAATAGCAAATAATTGTTTAAAAAAAGGAGAGAATAAACTTAAAAGAATTTCAAATAGCCTTTCACACGGTAAAAAAGGCAAGTCGTGTCTTAATATCATTATTGAAATGTTTGTTAGCTAGTGGACACCTGCAAGTTCTGGGAAGGACCCATAGAAAGTCATGGACAACATTTTTAATAAGTGCCAAGTTAAAGTAATTTCTTATTTTAAGAGTATTTTGTTTTGCTACAGGGCACATAACATTTGTCAGAGAGAAAGAGTGCAAGCATTTCCAAGTAGGATGTGGTCATGATGCAGTTCTTTATCCTCCATCTCTCCATCCAGTCAGGATTTGGGATATGCATGAATATGTGCCTGATGTGTTTTTCTGTTCTGTTCTTTTCTTTTTTAAGAATTAATTATTTTTACTTATTCATTGTCTTTTAAAATTTGACCAGAGAGAGAAGGAAATTGAGAAAGCAAGATACCAGGTTTGGGACTTGAACCACAGTCAGCTATATGGGAGTCTAGCACCATAACTACCACACCACCTGCTGGACCCAGTGCCTGGTATGTTTTTCAAGCTGCCAGAGCCAGGACTGAAACTGCGGTTGGCCATGTGGATTACACAGGGCTTAGCCTCTCTGCCATGGGGCTGGCTTTATAGTAGTTCCTGACTAATTTTTCTCTGTGTCCTCTAATTTCTTCTCTCTGCCTTCATTTTTGTTGAGACAGACTGTAGATTCACTGATGTGGGTTGAAAACCGTTCCTGGTCAGATCTCTACTCCTAACAGGCAGCCTCAGCACAGGCACCAGAAGAATGTTGGGAATAACTCTGTGCACAAAGGGGAACACCAGTTCATAGCCTCACCTCAGCCCAAGGGGCAAAGCAACAGGGAAGGGCCACAAACCTGCTAACCTTGTTGGCTTGCTTGTGTCTACATTCAGAAACTGTACCTGAGTCCATAGTGAGCCATTACTGAGTCAGTGGTTTCCTTCTGAAGAAGCCTTTTGGGCTCCAGTTAGGGAGAGACTCTCAGGCTGAAAAGGGCCCTCTCAATTCTTGTCTTTCCACATTCTAGTCCCTATTATGAGTCATAGCAGTCTTTTCATTCTAACTCATTCTGATTATCTCCAGGAAAAGGTCCCAGTTTCCTGGCTCTAATAAACCTTAAGAAGGAAGAGATTTTTCCTTAGGAATACTCTAGATTCTTCCTTTTGTAACTTAAGACCATTTCCTTTAGTTTTGTTTTTAATAAAAATAAATAGCTAGTAAAGGCCCTCCTTAAGCTATTTATGTTCTGAAGACAGTTTTATTTTCTGTATCTTTACCCCCAGTCTGCTTTAGCATTTCTTCCTTCTACTTTTAACCCAGTTCTTTTATTATTTTTTAATTATTATTATTATTAGATGGCACAAGTGCTCGCCAGAGAGAGGGAGAGAGAGAACCCTCCAGTGGGGAATGGTTATGCTTCAATCCATTTTCCTCCATTTCTATATTCTGCAAGGATTTTGGGCACATGAGCACATGCGTCTGACATGTTCTTCAAGCTTCAGGGGCCGGGACTTATGTTGTAGTCAGCCATTTGCATTCAGCTTCCTACGCATAGCACCTAGCCACTGTGCTATAGGGTCAGCCCAACCCAGTTTCTTTAGTCTAATAGTTCTTTTTTGGGGGGAGAGGTTTTTGCTATAGGGCGTGTGTGCTCGCCAGACAGACAGAGAGAGACAGAGAGATAGAAAGCGAGAAATCACCCCCCAGGGGGGATGGCCATGCCGCAATCCCTTCTCCTCCATTCTCCTCTTGGGATCTTGGGCATGCACGCACACGCGCCTGGCGTGAGTTTAAGCCACCAGGTCCGGGACTTGAACCATGGTCAACTACGTGGGAGTCCAACGACATAGCCATTACCAGCTAACTGCTGGTTCCTAGTTTAATAGTTCTAAACTGTGGCAGTTTTGCCCCCCAGGGACCTTTGATGAGGTCTAGAGACATTGTTGGCTGTCACAACTTGAGTGGGGAGGTTGCTACCTCTAGTGGGTAGTGGTCAGTGATCTTGCCTTCGTTTTAGCAAAATCACTAATTATGTTGTTGTGATAGAATTTTCAGACTTTATATTCAAATGATAGGAACATCCTACAATGTACAAGGCAGCCTCCATCCACAAAGAATTATCCTGCCCAGAATGTCAATAATGCCAGTCTTAGAAGATCCTGCTTCTAATGCTTCCTTGTAATCTGTTAGCTCTTGCCCCCCACTCCCACCCCGTTAATTCATGCCAGAGTTCACATGCATGAGAGAGAAAGAAAGCAAAAGCGTCCCCCAGCCTGGCCTGGTCATGTCACAGTCTGTTTTCTTCCATTGCTCCATCCTGTCAGGAGTCTGGGCATGTTTGCACATGCCCTGTGTGAAGCCAGTGGGGCCAGGATTCATATTCTGGCCCATCACATGGGATCTGGCTTCTCCTGCAGGATGCCTAACTGCCATGCCATGGGGCTAGCTAGTCCCATTAGCTTTTTCTTAATGTTTTTTGCTGAATTAAGAATTTGGTTTGGGGGGCCAGCAGGTGGCTCGATGGTTAAGGCTCAGGACTCCCACATGGCTAACTGGGGTTCGAATCTCGGACCTGGCAGCTTGAAAACCACACCGGGCACATGTATGTGCATGCCCAAAATCCCTAGAGGAGAATGGAGAAAGGATTGTGGCATAGCCATCTTTGGGAGGTGATTTTTCACTTTCCCTGTCTCTGAATCTCTGTCTCCTCTCTGGCAAGTATACATGCTCTTACATGTACAAAGAGCTAACAGATTACAAGGAAGCACTAAAAGCAGGATGTGCCAAAAATCTTAATAAATAAATAAATAAATAAATAAATAATTTGGTTTTGCTTTGTATAGTACCTCAAATTGTTTTCTCTTGGAGAAAATATTTTGATTATGCCCAGAAACAGTGAACAGATTTTAGAGGTAGCTCACTTTTTGGAATTGTGACTTAGTGTCTCAGGTCACGCCGGATCACTCATTAGTTACTGAACCTGAGTGATCACAACTACTAGAGGACTTGAAACTGCACATTTCAGGGGCCAGCCTGTGGTGTCGTGGTTAATGGGCTGAATCCTACAAGGCTGACTGCTGGGCTTGTATCTGGCAGCTAGAGAAACACACAGGTGCTCATGCCCAAAATTCTGAAAGGGAGAAAAGGAAAAGAGATTGTGTTATTATTATCCTGCATGGGGGTTACTTTCTCACCTTCTCTTTCTTTCTGTCTCTGTTGAGTGCATACACACTCCGGCAAAATTAAAAATATATATATAGATTTCTGGGCCTCAGCTGAGTCAGCCTCTGGAAATGCCTATAGTTAGCCAGATGTGGGAATCACTGAAACAGGCATGTATTCATAAGCTAAAAATGGATGGGCTTTTAAGACTGCTACTGAGTAAAGAAAATGCCCTTTGTGGATCTCAGAAATAATATACACCCTTCTGGACAACCAGTTCTGTCTGTGAAACCAGTCAGGTAACCTTCACGTTGGCATGGCTATGCCAGTGGTGTCCAATAGCAGTTTGTTTCTTTCTGGCTCATACAACTATGATGTACAGTTCATTTCGTTTGCTACAAGGTAGGTTTTAGGGGGAGGAGGGGTAAAAAATTGCAGGTGGTGGTGAAGGAGATTGCAGGTACAAAGACAATTCCCCCTGTCCTGAGGAGAGGCCTTAACTCACTGCTCATTTCTCTTCCATGATCTCTGTGAGAGGACTTCAAAAAGTGCATGGAAAAGGGAATTAAAGTTTGAAAATCAGAATATTTTGAAAAGCAGAAAATTTTGAAATCCTTGCATAAACATTTCATAATATGCATTTTCTGTGAACTTAAGATCTCTCATATTTGCTACCCACATTCACCACAATATTAAGTGTCCTTAAAAGCTACTTCTGGTATAAATTAACCGGCCCAAGGCAGTGGGATGCTGAGAAGAATCAGAGTCATCCACTCCACACTCACCGTCAAAAATGCCCTGGTCCTTAACAATACTTCTTGTCAGCTACAGGAAAGTTAACAAAGATGAGCCTGTTTGGTGCGGTTTTCATGAGCTATGGAGATTAGAAATTGTTGAGGAAGGAAATAAAAGATAGACACTTTTTATTTGCCTTTTTGCAGCCTGAATGTCACCTTTAATCGTGGTTGAGGCATAGCTTAGCATGAGAGCCAGGTAGCCTGCACTGAGCCGCCCAGTGAGGCAGTAGGGCCCAGCTGTTCTCAGGCAGCGCTGGCCCCAGGCGGGCCTCACATACAGTCAGACATGTTGGGGCAGGACTGATTCTGAAAAAAGAGAAGAGAGAAGGGCACTCACTTGTGAAGTGAAGTGAATTTTGTTGGAAAGGATAATAACTTCTTTACTTGATTAGTTGATAAGTAAGCAAACTGGAATTTCATGAGATTTTGTAATGTTTATTTTGGAAGCACAGAGTAAATATTGGTTCCATTTTAACTTTCTGGGTATTTTTTCACTATTCTTTTTGCTCTTTTACTGGAGAGACTAGTACTGGTCCCCAACTTACAATGGTTTGACTTAGGACTTTTTAATGATAGTGCAAAAACGATATGCACTTGGTTGAAACTGTACTTTGAATTTAGCCCTTTTCCTAGGCTAGTGAGTGTGGTATGGTATTCTCTTGCGACGGGCAGCAGCAGCAAGCCATTTGTTTGCGCTGTTTTTTTTTTTTTTTTTTTTTTTTTTTTTTTTTTTTTTTTTTTTTTTTAATTTGTTAGCAGGTATGTGTGCTCACCAGATATCTATCTATATCTATCTATATCTATATCACCTATCTATCTATCTATCTATCTATCTATCTATCTATAGATATAGAGAGAGCGAGAGAATGCAAGCGCGCATGTGAGCCCAGGAGATAATCATGCCTCAGTCCCTTCTCTTCAGCTCTCGTCTTGGGATTTTTGACATGTATGCATATGCACTTGGCATGCTTTTCTTTTCTCTAGAAGTTTTTACCTTGGGGCACGTACGCTCGCTGGACTTGCTAGAGAGGGAGACAGAGATAAGAGACAATGAGAGGGAAAGTAAGAAATCACCCCCCAGGTGGGATGGCCACACCACAATCCTTTTTCCTCCGTTTTCCTTCTGGGATCTTGAGCACACAAGCACACAGGTCTGACAGTGTTTTTCTAGCTACTGAGTCCAGGATTTGAACCATACAGTCAGCTGTATGGAATCCAGCAGCTTTAACCACCACACTACCTGGCTGGCCCCAGGCCTTGCTTGTCTGTATTCGCACTCACTGTGATTTCACCTGTTCTCAGGTGAAAATAAATACCACTTTTATGCTGATGGCTTTTAAATCTACTCACGGCTGAGACCTGTCGTCCAGGTTTCCCCCTGGTTATTGTAACTAGTGACCTAGCCTTCACCTAGTGTAGAGAGGAGCTCTGTCTTCTCCCCAACCCCCAGTACTTTTTCCTTTTAGTAAATGGACCCTAATACACCCTGTTGCTCAACCCAGAATCCTGGAAGTCAGCTTAAATGCTTCCCTGCCCCATGCAGCCTCTTAGCGTATCTTATCAGCTCTGCCTCAGTACGCATCCAGCATCCATCGGAAGCACATTTGCTTCTCTCCATTTGCTCTCCCATCACTAATCACCATTTCTCAACTGGAAAACTACTCGAGTTTCCTAATTGGTCTCCCTGCTTCCATTTTTGTCTCCTATACACTATTATCCTCACAGCAGGCAGAATGCCCTGTTACAATATGTAACCCCCTGCTTCCTCCTAGAATCAATTACTGACCCTTGATCCTATAGCCTTCAGGGTCCTGCCTGCTCCTCCAGCCTCGTCTCTACCACTTTTCCTGTTCCTCACTATTCTGTGGCTTCACTTGTCCCCTTTCACACTATGGTCGTTCATGCCCCAGTGCCTTGGTACTTGCTGTTATATGGACTGTTCTGATCCTGATTCTTGTCCTTATTCTTTAGGATGCAGCTTAAATGTCACCGCTTCCGAAAGTCCTTTTCTGATCACTCTTCCCAGGACAGCTGTTTCCCCACCCACCTCAATCTAATCTGTATTTTTTTTTTTAAGATTTATTTATTTATTATTTTAATTTGCTATAGTGCACTTGTGCTCACCAGAGAGAGATCGAGAGAGAGGGAAAGTGAGAAAGCAGGCTACCATGTTAGGGACTTCAGCCGTGGTTGGCCATGTGGGAGTCCAGCGTCCCAACCACCACTCCACCTGCTGGCCCCCTCTAATCTGTTTTCTTAAGCAAATATTTAGTGAGTGCCTACTCTGTGCCTCTACTATTTCAGGTATGGGAGGTGTAGCAGTGAATAAGGTAGACACGCTCAGAAAGCTTAGATACGGTGGGGAAACACATCACAAATTAGTCAGATTCTGACTGATCTGTGTTCTGTAGACAACTGAAGCAGGACAAGGGGATGGAGGGGACTGAGTGGTACTCGTTTTTCTAGGCAGAGTGGTAAGCAGAATAGAGTGACAAGGGCTGTCAGTCTCTCAAAGTGAAGTTGGTTTGGAGGAGTAATGTTCTAGACAGAGGGAACAGCAAGAGTGATTGATCCCTGAGGAGAAACAAACTGCATGTTTTTGAAGATGAGGTCAGTGGGTCTGTGGCCAGAGTGAAGTGAGCAAGAGCAGAGAGAGAAGAGCCAGATCACTGGATCCTCACAGGCCATGGCACAGGGGTTTGGGTTTTATTCTGAGTGTGTTTTTGAGGAACATATAGATGTGATCTCATTTATATCTAAAAAAAAAAATTATTATTAATTAATTACTTTCAGCTTGACCAGAGAGAGACACAGAGAGAGGGAAAGTGAGAAAGGAAGCCACCAGGTCCAGGACTCGAACTGTGGTTGGCCCTGTGGAAGTGTCCAGCGCCTTAACCACCATGCCACTTGCTGACCCCCATCTCATTTACGTGTAAAAAGGACCAATCTACCTCCCATCTGGAAATTAGAGGCCAAGAGAAGACAGTAAGACTGCCCAGAAGTTAACTGCAGTCATTTAGACCAAGAGGATAATGCCTATGTAATTATCTTGATGTTTTACTTGCTGCTTTTCTAGAAATGTACCTAGAAAAATAAGCTGTGCAAAGGTGGCGATCCGATCTGTCTGTTCACTGCAGTGCCTGAGTATAGTAGATAAATCCCACCCCACCCCCACCCTCCATGGCTATGGCTATGGCTATGCTGGAATCCCTTCTCCTGCATTCTCCCTTCAGGATTCTGGGCATGCGCATACACACCCAGTGTGATTTTTTTTTTTTTTTTTTTTTTTTTTTAAAGCCCCTGGGTCTGGAACTCAAACCGCTGATTTGGCCATGTAGGATCCAGTGCCTTAACTACCACACCACCTGTTTGCTCAATATTCTTTTTTTTTTTTTTTTCATTTTATCTGTTACTATTTTTAAAGTTTGCTATAGGGCAGGCGTGCTCACCAGAGAGACATAGAGAGAGAGAGAGAGGGAGAAAGCTGCCAAGTCCAGAACTTGAACCATGGTTGGTCATGCGGGAGTCCAGCACTTTAACCACCACGCCACCTGCTGGCCCCAAGATTCTTATTAATGAGTGACCTTTAGGTTCCCATGTAATCATTGCATTCTGAGAACCTGTGCATATTAGGTGTGGCCACTTACTTTTGTCTCCAAGAGCTTTTGTATTTTTGTGTGTTCCATGAGAGGATCAGACTCTGCTGATCTCTGAAAGCTCTACAGCCTCACTATATGGCCATATACCTTATTCCTGGCTTCATTTAAATGTAAAGAAATTTCAGAGGAATTGAACATTCACATAAAAATAAGATTCGCACTTAAAATACTGTTTCTACTACGATCTGAGTAGTGGGTGGATTATTTGGAGGATGCTAAGCAAATGAGGCGAGTCCAGGCAAATGACAGTGGCCCCGGAGAAAAGGGAGAATGCCAAGGACATAAGGGACTTTTCCAAATTTGCACAGAGCTGAACTAGAACCTGTACTGCTGGTTCTGAGTCTAGTACTTTGACCCTGCCACTTCTCTTGATGTTTTAGGAAACATCAATAAAGAAGTCAGTTTCTTAGGAAGTTGTAACGTATGGATATGCGTGGTGTCAGTAAACGTAGTTAAAACAAAGACCTACTTTTAAAAAAAGTTACTATGAACATCTAGATAAAATTTGACCATATGGGGACTGACAGGTGGCGTGGTGGTTAAGAGCTTTGTACTCCCACATGACCAACCATGGTTCAAGTCCCGGACCTGGCAGCTTGTTTTCTTGCTTTCTCTTGCTCGCTCTCTCACTCTTTCTCTCTGTCTTTCTTTGGTCAAATTTTTTAAAAAATTAAAAAATAAAGTTAAATAAAATAATTATTTTAAAAAATTTGACCATATGAAAACATGTTTTTGTTTGTATATGCAACTTTGGGCACATTCTCAAGACAGCATTTGAGAAAAGAGAGAATATTTCCATCTTATGTGTCTCTTTTTGTACCTTTGGATTTTGAACTCACCATGGGTTAGTGTAGTTGAAAACCAGTAGTTGAGGAGCCAGCAGTGGTTAAGGTGCTGGACTCTCCTGTGATCTAGTACGGTTTGAGTCCCATACTCAGCAGCTTGAAACTCATACCAAACGTGTATGCATGCATGCCCAGAACCCCTAGAGGAAAATGGAGGAGAAAGGATTACGGAGTGGTCTTCCCGCTGGGGAGTGATCTCTCTTTCTGTCTCCCTGGTGAGAGCATGTGCCCTATAGCAAAACCTCTTTTTTTAAAAAAAGAATTATTTATTATTATTGTTAGTATTATTTTTCACATGAGTTTTGTCAGAGAAAGACAGAGAGAGAGGGAGAGTGAGAAAGCATGTCACCAGGTCCAGGATTCAAACCATGGCCGGCCATTTGGGAATTCCAGCACCTTAACCACTATGCCACCTGCTGGCCCACAAAACTTTTTTTTTTTTTTTTTTTTTAAATAAAAAACAGCCTAAGAAACAAACAGTAGTTGACAGTAATTACAGAGTAGGGTGATCTGCTCCTCAGTGCCTCTTGCTTCCAGGTGTAGCCACTTGGTTAGCACCTGTGCATGGTAGGTAGGTAGGTAGGTAGGTAGGTAGGCACAGATTTGTCTTCAGCCCTCTTGGAAGTTTATATGAAGGTTCTAGGTAACATTGGAGTTTGCCACAAAGTCAAGATTCGTTTTCTCTTACCCTTTCCCTTGGGAGTCCGATTAGAGCCTGTGGATATTCTGTCACTGGCTCCACCCAGCTCTAGGCCACCCCCTCGTTTTACCCTGTACTTGCTATAAAGACTTTATTAAAATATTTACTCAATGACTAGTTAATGCAAAGTTACCATTTCACTATTCTTTCTTTAGGAAACCTGCCCTTACTAGAGGTTGTGGAAGTGTCTTTGAAGGGAGAGTAGAAGCTTTTTCATGAGGCATCGTGTTGAATTCTGTCTGAAATAAAACTGACAGGCCAGCTCTGTAGTACAATGGCAATGAACTACTCAAGAGAAGCTGGATCCCACTTAGCAGCTGCGGTTCAAATCCCTGGTGATCATTCTGAAATATTCTGAGGATGTGTGTGAGTGCCCAAGATCTGACAGGCTGGAGGAATGAGGGGAGGGATTGTAGCAAGACCAGACTCTGTGGAAGGTGCTCCTCTACCACACAAACACACTTGGATGTGCTCTATCACAAATAAAGAAAAAAAAATTAACAAACAAAACCAACACTGTATCATTTTTACTCCTAGAGGCTTATTGGAATGACTTAGGCCAGATTGTGATTGCCCAGGAATTTGACAGTACTGCCTTACTATTAGGAAAGCAATCTTAGTTTTTCCTTACCTAGTGTCTACTGTGTTTTAAGATAATATATGGAAGCAACAGTCCTAAAAACATTTTTACCTTTCAAAAATACTTACTTTATTTGTTATTATTATTATTGATTTTTATATAGGGTATGTGCACTTACCAAAGAGAGAGACAGAGAGAGAGCAAGGAGAGAGAAAGAGTGAGAAAGCAAGCCTACATGTCTGGGACTCGCACTGCGTTCAGCCATGTGGGAGTTTAGCACCTTAAGCACCATGCCACCTGCTGGCCCCACACATTTAACTTTATTTTCTTTCTTTTTTTAAAGAGATCACGGTTTCTTTCTTTCTTTTTTTAAATAATTGTTTTATTTAAATTTATTTATTTATTCTAATTTGACCAGAGAGGAACAGAGACAGAAAGAGAGAGAAAGTGAGAAAGCAAGCCACCAGGTCTGGAACTCGAACCATGATCGACCATGTGGGATTCCAGTGTCCTTAACACCACGCCACCTGGACCCACAATTAACTTTCAAAAGCTGAAAATCTGTATATGTTGGATGCCACTCGTACGTCTCTTTTACTTTTCTTCCCGTTTCTGTTTTTTAAAAATATTTATTTAATTCCATTCATTATTATTATTATTTTTTAATTTAACCAGAGAGAGACAGAGAAAAAGGGAAAGTGAGAAAGCAACCCACCATGTCCGGTACTCAAACTACAGTTGGCTATTTGGGAGTCCAGCGCCCCGACCACCACGCCACCTCCCAGCCCCTTCCTGCTGTTCCTGTTATCATTTACTTGTCATGTATTGCAGGTGTTCTACATATATTTCTGTTTTAAGGTCCAGCTCAGAAGGAAAGGGCAACCTGTGTTATACCTTAAACTCTGACCTGGTTGTGTTTGTAAACTAGGTAAGGAAAGAAATTTTAAAGAAAGTTCCCTCTTGAGAGTAGCCGTTTTAATTTTTTTGTTATTGTTTTATTTTTCTTATTTTTATCTTTTCGAGAGCAGTTGTTTGTATAAAAATATAATGTATATAATGCTCAGGATTTATTTTGGTAGCTGTGTAATTCCAGTAGATGAAGACAAATCAAGACTAAAATGGTCAATTATCCTCCCCCTGTCTAAGAAATAAAAACCCAGCCTGGTAATAATACATGGTGAAACAGTCTTAGAAACTGATTTCTTAGTACTTCTACTGTACTGTGTGTACTCACACGAGATTCAAGGCTCCAAGTGCATTTTAAAAATGAGTGTGCAGTGTCATTTACTTAATAGTCACTGCACTGAAGGTCAGGAGGACCTTTTCCAGGAATGTTGAATGAAATCTCTTTCTGTCCCTCTGGGTTAGAGCCCTTTGCTGAGTGGAGAATAGGCAACAAGATGTGTTAGCAGAAATTCAGTCTTAACCCAGCTGCTGGGCTGTTTTTAGCCTCAACGCTCAACTAGATTTTGTGCCTGTTCCTATAGAACATTATAAATTTGTGAGAGGGGAGTGGTGGTGAAGTATAACAGAAAATCTCTTAATATCTAGAATTTGTGTTCTCTCACCTTTAAAGTCAGTTGATTGAATTAGGTCATTGCTAAGAGTCCCATCTAAAACTTAGAATTTATGGATGCTGGTTGTTTTAAAATAGTTTTCTTTGACTGCTATGGCAAATAATTGCCAGAGTGAGTTATTTATAATTTTAAATAAAATAGAGTAAACCTGAGGGTTAGAGAATGCTGCTTTTTCTAGAGTGGTCAGGAACAGCCTTTCTTAAAAGGTGACAATTTGAACTGAGACCTGAATGATAAGAGGGAGCTAATTTATGGAAAGATCTAGGGAAAGAGCTTTTCAGGCACAGGAAATGATTGATGGAAGGAACATAAAGGTTTGTGTGTCTAAAGAACTTCAGAGAAGGAGTGTGAGGTAAACAAGTCAAAAGGAGAGTGGTGAGAGATAAGCTCCATAGATACAGGTAAGCAGGGCGAGGTACTGCAGGCTCTTAGGGGTCAACAGGTATATTCCTTGTGTTACTTACATTTTTAAAAAAGAATAATTTATTTAGTTATTATTTTTAAATTTGCTACAGGGCATGTATGCTCACCAGAGAGAGAGAAACAGAGAGGAAGAGAGAAAGGGAAAGTGAGAGAACAAGCCACCAGGTCTGGGACTCAAACCGCTGTTGGCCTGTGAGAGTCCAGCATCTTAACCACTACGCCACCTGCTTACTCCTGTATTACTTACATTTTTAGCCACTGAGTGACTTAGTACCATCAGGAAGAAGAGATTAAGAGGAGAAATTTGAATATTCCTGTGGCAATATATGATAATCAGGAACTAATTATCTTCTAAGATTCTCAAGCTGCTCTTTTCTCTCTTCTCTGCCTTGCAACTGGTGAAAATAAGGGGGTGGAGGAGATAGGCAGAATCGTATTTCCAGAATGGTTTCCCTCTTCTCTCTTTCTGTTTTTGGCGGTGCCATTTTTAGCCTGCACGGGAGAAGCGATTGAGTGAGGTGGATAGTTGTAGCCCAAGGAGTTACTCAGTTTAATTGTCACACCACCTGCTACTAGAGGATTATTATTGTGACATCATTTCCTGGGAAAGTATTTAAAACAAACAAGAATTTAGACTTTAATAGAAAATTATAGATTGATCAAAATTTGATGTTACAAAATTGTAGTTTGTGTGTGGACCAGGCCCCATCTAGGAAGTTCCTTTTATAAATTAAATATGTTGTCTTTACAGAGGGGAGGAATTAAATAATGTCTTAACTCTTTCTATGGACTTTGAGAGTCAGAAATGTAATGCCCAGTTATTGAAGTTATTCTAGCTTTTTATTGATCTTTTTTTCTTTTTGTTTACCTGTCTGGTATGTGTTGTTTTGATTCTAATTCTTTACCCATATTGTATTCCTTTTTTAAATCTTTTTGGGGTAGGGCCAGCAGGTGGCATGGTAGTTAAGGCACTGGGCACTTTCACATGGCTGACCACGGCTCAAATCCCAGACCTGGTGGCTTGCTTTCTCACTTTCCCTCTCTGTCTCTCTCTGGTCAAGATCCATATTATGCTTCATCTTAATTCTTAGACTATATTATATAAGTTTTTTGGCTACTATTTTACATACCAAGGGACTAAAATTATAACATTTCCTTTTTTAAAAAAGATTTATTTAATTTTATGTATTCATTATTTTCTTTTCTTTTTTAAATTTGACCAGAGTAAGACACAGAGAGAGAGAGAAAGTAAGAAAGCAAGCTGCCAGGTCTGGAATTCGAACCATGGATGGCCATGTGGGAGTCCAGCGCCCTTAACCACCACACCACCTGCCAACCCTAATAACATTTCTTAAATTTCAGATTATTTTCCTTAATGTTCCTTAGTTTATAGTATTGATGCTTTTAAATGTGATAATATGTCTGCAAGCCCCTCACCTGTCTTAAATGTTTGTTTTCTTCTTTTCTTTGAACTCCAAACAAATTGGACATTGTCATATTCTTTAGGCACCTGTGGCAGACATCTCTGCTAGAGAACCTAAATAAGACAAGTTGTCATTATTAATTCTTGCCCTTAGATCCATTCCCCATATTTTGTAAGCCTGTACATAAGATAGCTGAATTTCAGTCTGAGCTAAACTTTATTTATATACCTTTCTATAGTCTTCCTGATCATTTTCTATCTGTGCCAGAATTAAAATCTATACACTAAGTAAAATTTATATATGGCTGTAGACTCTATGTTCTAGTGTAGGCCCAGAGCTGCGTTTGTGCTTCTAGAAGTCTAGAATTGGTTAGCTTTATTGTAAATACAAAGCAGCATGTTAAAGATATATCCCACCTAGTAAATTGTTCCAATCATTTTGCAGATGAGAAAGAGCCCATCAGAGATTAGTGAACCACCTTAGTCCACGGTGGAGATGAGGTGTGGGCATCATTGGGAAATCAAGTCATTCTTGTTAGGAGTGCACCCTTCGTTTCATTTTATGTATAAAACATTGAAACTCAGCCAACGTTTCTCTGTTGCCTAAGTAGCTAGAGCACAGATCCAGTTGCTGTCCTCAGTTTGAAGTGAAACCATTACATTTTTGGGCTGTTTTTTCTTTGATCTGAATTCCAATACCTGTAAGGATAACATTTACCTCAAGGGATTTTATGAGAATCAATTTAAGTTTAATTTTGTAGATGAGGCCTCTAAAAGGAAGGTAACTCTTTCCCTTTAATTTGTCTGATATTTAGGCCAAATTTAGAACTTAGAAAAATCTTCTTTAATTTTATAATGTAAAATTAATATTTATTACTGTGAAACTTGGTAAATGCATTACTTCGTCATGTGATATAGATTAAGATTTAATTAGTATAATGCTTATAAGTGTGAAGCAGTTTAATGAACAAATTTTTAATCTGGAGCTCAATAAATTGTCAAACAGGAAAATGTCATAAAAATACCAGAATATATTTTAAAACTTTAGCCCACTTATATATGACATATATTAAGAGATGTTTACAGTTTGTATTGAAATAAAATATGCCTTGCTAGACTGAATTGGTCTTTTATTAGTTTAGATGTTTTACAGTCTCTATTCTACCTGACTAGTTTTTAGATAAGATTATCTGACTCATTTTACCAAAGTAAAATTACTTCACAGTGTCAGCCTTGAGTGACAATCTTATGGATTTGTCCTGTCAACTGCAAGATCCACTTTTTCTTCTTCTGGCTGTAATGTAGTTCTTTCACCTTGCTATGACATTTTCTTCTTACAGAGAGGGAGGAGCTCTGCTTTGATTAACAAGATATGTTTGAAAAATTATTTTCATGCCGTTACTAAGTTAAATTGGCCATATAAATTACCTCAGTGCTCAGGCTCAAGGTCTAGAAGGAGAGACATTTTGGCCGTGGTTGGCGCTATTGACAGTAGAACCGTGCAGACCAGTAATGTGCAAGTCAGTGGTACACACAGCCAGTAGGTACACCGGCCCTTTGTGTAGTGGTGAACATTTTTAGAACCGGAGAGTAAGCCGGTAAGGTTTTATTAGCAGAAAGCTCCCAGTCACCAAGATTATACTTAATGTGATCATTGAGAATACTACATACCTATTGCCCAAGTGCAGTTTTCTCAGTCTGTGACAGTTGAAGGTATTCAGCAAAAAGTCTGTGTATTGATTTATGTTGTGAAATAAACCATTTATTCATAGATGAAAAATGTCCAGATGGACTCAAGTAAAAATATGTGAAAAAAGAATGAAATAAATGGTCGCTGGGGACCAGCAGATGGCATAATGGTTATGTTGCTGGACTCCCATGTAGTCAGCCATGGTTTGAGTCCTGGACATGGCAGCTTAAACCTCATGTCAGGTGCATAGGCATGCATGCCCAAAATCCCGAGAAGAGGATGGAGGAGAAGGGATTGCAGCATGGCCATACCCCCCTTGGGGGAGATTTCTCACTCTCTGTCTCTTTATCTCTCTCTGTCTCTCTAGCAAACTCATGTACCCTGTAGAAAAATCTCTCTCTAAAAAAAAGTGATCTTTGTAATGTGGCTTCTGGGCGTATACTGAAGTGCTCTGACCTTTTCTGTCTTCACTCTGAGCTGACCCTCCTCAATCCTCAGGAAGTAGGATTTCTTTGTGCCTTTGTGATTTCATAACTTCAACTCAGCTTTTGGAAACAGTTTCTTTCCTATTGTCTTACAGGTATTTACAAAGTTCAGTAAAACTGAGTAATTTTATCACGTTTTGTCAATAGGTGCTTCCATCTTAGACATAGTATTCTAACCTAAGGAATCCATGACTTGAAGTGCTTGGTTTATATAAAAAGAATGCACTCTCATTTATCAGTGCTTTTATATTTCACATTTGTTCTGAGTTTAGTTGTAAGATAACAGTATGTCAAAAGGGGCCTTTGACAGGGAGAATTGTATTAGAAATATAAAAGTAAGAATAATAAATAGAAATGAAAAAGGGAAAAGTGGAAGAGAGTTTTAAGTCAGTTTTGAGTTGGGTTGTTTCTGTTTTGATGGTAGTAAACACAGGTTACCAAGAGCAGTGTGTATGGATAGTGGGAGGATGCTAGTCAATATGCATAGCTGGTCTGAGGCTGTTGAAACTTAGAACTTCTCTGCTCATTTCTTACTGACAGCTGTGGAAGTTCCAGGCCAGGACCAGGAGACTGTCAGGATTGACCTGGTTTGGATTATTCTAAAAGAGAAAGTGAAACTACAATGCAGTAGACTGAGGATTCAGAAATGAAATGGTTGGGTAACCCAAGATATTTAGATAGATCTAATTGCACATTTTTAAAAAATAGCTATCACTTGTGTCAGTTTCATTTCCTTGAAATTTGGTTATGACGATTTTGTATGACAGAATAGGTATTACTTGCTTTAAGTGTCATCAGATATTTATATAAGGTCTTTATAAATTTCCAGTAACTTTTGCTTTTTTTAAGTTTGCTATAGGGTATGTAAGCTGGCCTGAGAGCAAGGAGTGGGGTGGGGGCAAGACAGCAATCCCTGGGAGGATGGCCATGCTACCGGCCCATCTCCATTCTCGCATTCTCCTTTGAGGAAGTTTGGCATGCATGCACATGGCCTGGCATGTTTTTCAAACTGGTGAGTTCAAGACGCAATTGCTCAGTTGGCCATGTGGGATCCAACCACCTTAATTACCACACCACCTGCCGACCCTCCACTAAGTTTAAAAAAATTATTTAAGCTAGTTTGTTTCATTATATAGGTAGTTTAAAATTTGGCCATTTGTCCAATCTTTTGTGGCTCCCATTAATTTGCCTTTTAGGCCAAACTAGCATATACATGCAGAGATACACTTGTTTTACACTGAAGTACTCCACTATACAAACGCTTCCATTTGTTTTTCACTCAATGTAGAGAACTCTCCATATTAACATTTGTAAATTTACTTTAAAAAAAAAAAATTTATGAGGGATGGAAAGAAAGGATGAAGGAGAGAGGGGGGCAGCAGGCATTTTTGACAAGGTCTCCTGTGTTCTGATACCCCTACCCTGGCCCATTGATGCTGGGCCAAGAATCTAACCCAGACCTCCCACGTGGCCTGAGCCACCTCTCAGGAGAGCTCTGTCTATTGTTCCATTGTGGCTGGACCTACTTTATTTATTTATTCTTTAAAGAGCTGAGTAGTGCCTGTTAGAATGAGAAAATCATCATTTATTTGACAACATATTGTAACTTCTAAAATCTTTTTTAAATTATTTGAAGTTAAGCAAAGGCATTTGAAAATCTGGCATCTTACAGTGAAGTATTTGGATTCCCTGTCAGCATTATAGTGTGTCAAGCGAATGATTTTTCCTAATTTATCCATTGTGCTAATAAATTAGAGTTTGCAGACAGCAGTTACCTCACTGTTCTGATTACAGAAGGAAAAGGTTAAAAATGAGAATGTAACCTTAATATAATACTGTTAGGTGGTGCTACAACCTTCTATACATGGAGGAGTGCTATGAAAAATGAAAATCTTTTCTTTGAATCAGAGGGTTGTGGTATGATGCATGTTGTCTGATAGATCTGGGGGAGTTTGAGACAGAGGCGGGGTGTCATGAGAACCCAGCACATGGGAGACAGTGAGTACGGTTCATGTACATTTCCTGCCTAGTCCTTGACTGAGTCACAGGTGACACAGACTGGGATGTATGTAATGAATGCTGATCAATGGTTAGCTGAAACAGTAGTGCTTTACAAATATTTTAGTTTCTGTTATAATTATCTTTTCAATATCTGTGACTATAAAGTATATGCTATATTAAAATTCTCGCATTTAAGGAGAAAACTGAAAACCAAACAATAAAGTTGATAGTTTTACTTACTGGCCTAATTGTTGTCAGCTTTCAGACTTCTTTGTCTTATTTGTCAAGTGTGATTTTCTACTTTCCACTGGCATGAGGTGAGTGTTCTTGCAGAATATGGATGGTCACACCTAATTCTCTGATTGAGCCTAAAGCTGATGAATAAATACGAGTTTTATTTATTTACTTATTTTTAATGCCATTGTGTCCTCTGCACTTACCTTTTTTTTTTTTTTTTTGAGAGGTTTTTGCTATAGGGCGCGTGCGCTCGCCAGACAGAGACAGACTTAGAGACAGAAAGCGAGAAATCACCCCCAGGGGGGATGGTCACACCGCAATCCCTTCTCCTCCATTCTCCTCTCGGGATCTTGGGCACGCACACACACGCGCCCGGCGTGAGTTTTAAGCCACTGGGTCCAGGACGCGAACCGTGGTCGACTATGTGGGAGTCCAGCGACATAGCCATTACGCTAACTGCTGGTTCTCATGCACTTACCTATTTTTAATGCAAAGGATTTTTTCTTTAAAGGAAGGAGAGAAGGAAGGATAGGAATCTTGAGGATTTGTAAAAACTGGGTAAGCCACTTAATTAAGGTAATAATGATAATACTCTCTTGGGAACAGTGGGTACAACCCAATTTTTTTTTTTTTTTTAACAACCCAAATTGTAAGATGTACCCATCTTGAACATAATTTTGTTGAGAAGTCTTAAGCCTAGATGATAGCCTTAGGGAGATCTTAACACAAGTCCTTTTGTGGGCCTGCCTCCTGCCCCTCGCACACACTGCCTTCTCCTGGCTCCAGCCCATCCTCCTCTTTTTGAGACTTTTGTACCATATTATTTTACTTAGCTCTTGACTACTCACTCTGCTGTAACATGTATCCTAGTACAGTGCCAGATTTTTTGTGAATGCTACTGCTTCATCTCCAGTCATGTCTAAGTGGGTAATTTTATAAAGCAATCTGTTCTCCTTTCACCTTTGTCTAGCAAGAATATAAAAATATCTCCTTTCCTTTTTTATAAAAAAAAGAGATTTTTTTGTTATAGGGTATTTGTACTTGCCAGAGAGAAAGCAAGAAATCATCCCCCAGGGGGATGGCCACGTTGCAATCCCTTCTCCTCCATTCTCCTCTTAGGGTTTTGAGCATGCATGCACATACACCTGGCATGAATTTGAAGCCACAACTCAACCACAGTCAACTACGTGGGAATCCAGCGATGTAACCGCTACGGCACCTGCTGGTCCCCCTCCTTTCCCTTCTTAATGCTTTCTATCACATGTAGCTCTATGATGATGACAGTCCTTTACTAATATATTTTAAGATGTTTTCAGTTGTATTACTTTCTGTTGCTTTTCACACAGAAAAAAAGCCTGTGAGGTAGCTAATTTGGCTATTTATATCGCCATTTTACAGATGTGGAGACTAGCAGAGACCTGGAGATAACCTATTTAAGGTCACATGGCTAGTTAGGAATCAGATCACCAAACAGATCATTTTATTCTGAAGCCAATGCTTTTTAAAGTGTACTAAACTGTCTATATTGCATAATTAAAAAGATCTTTTCCTAGATAAAGAGTTCTTTCTGCTAGGAGAGTTCATAGTAAACATCTTTTTTTGCTGGATACATAATATTACAAAATAATTTAAAAAACTGTTCCTGGTGGTTCAGTGTTTAGATTTTTCATGATTTATCTCTGTAAAAATAACGCTGGGACCAGCCCCACAGTATAGCAAGTAGGTGCCGCACAGAGGAAGCTGGATCCTAAATGGCCTGGGTCCATGGCCTGGCCCTTGATTGAAAAACACACTGGGGGGAACCAGCAGTTAGCGTAATGGCAATGTCGCTGGACTCCCACGTAGTCAACCGCGGTTTGCGTCCCGGACCCGGTGGCTTAAAACTCACGCTGGGTGCGTGTGCGTACGTGCCTAAGATCCCGAGAGGAGAATGGAGGAGAAGGGATTGCGGCGTGACCATCCCCCCTGGGGGTTGGTTTCTCGCTTTCTGTCTCTATGTCTCTCTCTGTCTGTCTGGCAAGCGCACGCACCCTGTAGCGAAAATCTCTCCAAAATTAAAAAGAAACAAACAACAACAACAACAAAAAAAAAAACGCACTGGGCATTTGAGTACTTGCCCAGGATCCTGACAGTATGGAGAATGAAGGAAGAAGGATTGCAGTGCGATTGACTGTGTCACAGTGCATGTGCTAGCTCTCTTGAGCTTTCTCTTGTGCACTCATCCTTTGACATTAAAAAAGAAAAAGAAAGAAAGAAAGAGAGAAAGAAAGAAGAATGCATTGAGGTCCAGTCACTGTGGCACAGTAGTGATGCCAGTGTCCTGCAAGGCCTGAAGTCATATGGTCAGCTGCAGGTTTGAATCCTGGTCAGTTTGAAAGCATGCCTGGTACCTAAGATCCTGAGGAGCTGGAGGGATAGGGAAAAGGGATTACAGTGTTGAGGCTCTCTCTTGCTCTCTCCCTTTTGCTCTCCATTAGACACATGTTCTACCATTAAAAAAAAAAGTAACATTCAGCGGACAAATTTTTCCTGTAAGTGGTATTGGATCAGAACATACAAATACTTTAAAGACTGTTGAATACTGCATAGCAGTTTCCCCTGAGGGGATATTCTGATTTCATTTCTTCATTTTAGCCAGATATCCATATAATATAACATAGAAACTTGACAGGGTGTAATTATAGCCTTTGCCCAAGGAGATTGGAATCACTGGTTGTTATTTATTAGTGTAACGGTTATCATCAACACTGTTTCTGTAAAAATTACCTATTTTCTGTGATGGCTGTAGGAGATTATGATCTTTTGTATTGTTTTGCTCTTTTCCTGATCATGTAATTTATGACAGCAGTTCTGTAAGGACATCCGTATTTACATTCACATTCAACTGCTTCTATTTCCTGTAGTTCAGCTGAACAGAAAAAAGAATTGAAATATTGAGAACCTTTGTTTTTAATTAGTTAAGCTAACTCACATGTCTGAGAGGTAGTGTGAGCTTTATAGAACCAGAAAGCTATTAATAAATATTAATAGCTTTATGATTATGTATGATGGTTTACAATGAACATTTACTTATTTGGGACCAGTAGTTGCTGTAATGGCTATGTCATTGGACTCCCATGTAGTCGACTGCGCTTCGAGTCCCGGACCCAGTGGCTTAAACTCACACCAGGCGCGTGTGCGTGTGTGCCCAAGATCCTGAGAGGAGAATGGAGGAGAAGGGATTGCAGCATGGCCACCCCCCCCCCAGGGGGTGATTTCTTGCTTTCATTCAAGGTAGAAGACAAGTAAATTCACGAATCATATATGTTTGATATGAATACATCTCTATTCTTTAGTTTTTTAAAAATTATTTAACTTTAATTATTTATTTTAATTTGAGGGACAGGGAGAGGGAGAGAGAGAGAGAGAGAGAGCGAGAGCGAGAGCGAACAAGCTGCCAGGTCCAGGACTCGAACTGCAGTTGGCCATGTGGGAGTCCAGGACCCTTAATCACCACTCCATCTGCTGGCCCCTGTTTTGTTTTGTTTTTAATTTACCAGAGGACATGTATGCTGGCCAGAGAGAAATAGAGAGAGAGATTGAGAGAGAGACCCCCCCCCCCCCCCCCCCCCGTGGGATGTGGTCACTCTGCAATCCCCTCTTCTCCATCACTCCATCCTTTTGGGATTTGGGGCACACATGCACACATAACTGGCATGTTTTTCAAGCGGCCAGTTCTGGGACTTGGACCACAAGGTTAGCCATGTAATCTGGCACCTTTAAGCACTAGACCACGGGCCAGCCCCACCCCTCAGTTTTATAGATGTTACAAATGGGGCAGTTGATTCAGTTATCTTTTGATGACTCAGATGACTTTCACAACCATCCATTGCTCCTTACTACCTAGAATCTGATAAGGACAAACTATTTTTTGAGAATTCAGCTTTAATTATTAACTAGTATTGATACTAGAATACGTTGATTGTTGTTCACCACAGAAAGATCATTTTTGTAGTGTGTGGTATAAATAATCCCTTAACAAATGAGAAAAACACATCTCCCTGTCATGAATCCTAAACTGATGCATAGATGTACTTCCTTTGTTGGGGGAGTGGCCTGATAGCACCATGGTTAGGATCTACTCGCTAGCCATGGTTTGGAACAGGCCTTACAAAGAGAAGCTGAGTTTGGGCCCTGTGAACCTGATCTGGGATTAGCTGCCCACAGGCTCATATTGTTCAGAGAATATTCACCTACCTGTTTAGATAACCATTTCAATTGATTAGTTTTTAAATCAGTGGTTTGTGTTTTAGAAATGTTACTGTAAAATCTAGATGTTCCTATTTATCTTTTATTCCCTTCTGAAAATTATTTTTGGAAGATGAGTGAGTGAGCGGGGAGTAGCCTGATATTTGCTTTCAGTGTTAAAATTTAGAATAGATTTAATCAGTTCATTCATTTGCATAGCTGTTTCCTCTTCCTGGAAGGCCCCACCCAGAGGATCTTCTTAAAATACCTGTCTGGCCATCTCCTTCAATCCCTTTGGGTTTTGCCCAAATCTCATGTTCTCACATGAGTTCTGCTTGGCCTCCTATGTAATGTTGTATTATGCCCTGCCTGTACCTCTCTGAAGCCCCGCATCCCGCTCTCCCTTTTCTAACCTTTCCCTTAGCACTTGTTGCCTTTTATATAAATTCTATATAATTTATCTATTTAGTACGTTTATAATTTCTTGTCTGTCTCTTCCCTCAAACATAAACTCAACAAGAGGACCTTTGTCTGCCTTGGCACACCCCAAGTGCCCACGCCAGCACCTGACTCCTAGCAGGCGGTCTGCACGGGCTCAATGAGAGTGCAGTAACGAGTATGCATATTTGCTTCCCTGTGTGAATGTGTACAGTACACAGTGTGTGCAGCGAGCTGACGGGGAGAGCCCTTTCATTTAAAGTATGCTTGCTTTTTATAGTTCATATAAAATATTTTGATTTCCTATATTTGTTTTTGACATGTTAGCCAGTTCAGCGAACACTTTCTCTTCTTTTGTCTGTTTTTGTTGGCCTTTAGATTGCTTCTATACATTCTTCCTACATCTTGCTTCGTATTTAGCCTGTCATTTTTACTGTAGCATTTCCGTCCTACCCTGTGGCATGCCTAGTCTCTAAAGCCCCAGTGTGTTTGCATGTGATTTTGGTGCTAGGCACCATCGCCACTCCTCTGCTCTCTGCTTTGTCTGGTCCTAGTGTGCCATGGCCATCACTTTTGTTCTATAATTCGCCCTGCTGATCCTGTGATCACAGCAAAAATTCTCTTGCATTATTAGCCATGCAGGGCTGGATCACAAAGGAGCTCTTAGGGTGCTGGAAATCCCCTTTGTCAGCTGTGAGCAGGCTCATGCATTTCAAACTTCAAACCTGCGTATTCATGTACCGAAGGTAGTGCCCACCTTTCTCCTCTTAGTAATCTATTAGTAGGAAGAAGCGAGGCAGAAAGAGGACTTTGCATACTCACAAGTGGGATGGCAGTACCAAAGATATTTATATATATGGTTATTACATGTGTATCTCTTGGCAATAGAATCAATATCTAAATTAAAACTCATTGTTTAATATTTTAATTAAAATGACAGTTTTTCTCAGCAAATAAAGAAGTGATGTCAGTTTAAAGAAAAATAGGCAAGGACATGTCTTTTTATAAATTGACAAAAAATATAGTGTTTTCTGCTGTGTTGCTGGATCTTCAAAAAGGACTGGGCAGGGTGGGTGGAACTGGGAAGAGAAACTATCACAGTGCAAGAAATGGACCGTCGGTTTAGACCCCATCTGATTGCCTAGGCTAACAAAATAAGTAAAGTATTTGAGAATTGAGTCTTTAAAAAATGACTCAAGCTTTTTGTGATATTTAATTAGGAAGAGAAAGGGGAGACCTATGACTTGGTACATCATTTCAGTATTAAGGAAGATTGTTAGTTATTGTTCAAGTTTTTTTGTCCCCCCCCCCAAAAAAAAAAAAAAAAAAAAAAAAAGGTCTCGTTAAGTCACAGTCCTCCGCATCTCAGTTTCCTAAGTATCTGGGACCACAACCACACGCTGCTGTTCCTGGCATTTAGGGAGGGCTGGGAATTGAACCTGAGCCTTCCATTGGCCTCAGCCTGCCAAGTAGCAGCTACCAGGATGCACTGCTATTGGCTGGGTCTCTTTGAGGATTTCTGTTTTTTAATGAGTGAGAGTGAGCACAAGTAGACATGTGCAGGAGAGGGATTGAGAGAGAGAGATTTTGACAGGGTCTCACTATGTCATGATTCTTCTGCCCCAGCCTCCCAGTGAGCTTGGACCACAAGTGCCTGGGCTATTTAACTTGGGTCAGAACAAATCTGGATCTTCCATTTGGCTTCATCTACCAAGTAGTGGTGAGCTCCTACTTGTGTCACCGTGGCTAGGCCTGTCTTTGAGATTTTTAAGGTACTTAGTTGCCTCAGATGATTGAAGCTCATTTTCTCCTGGTACTGGACCCAGTGGAGGCCTTTCTCAGGAACTGCTCAAGGATAAATTCACAATGATGATAAAGCCATGGACTGGTTCCAGGCTTTGGCTGGCTGAATTGGAAGAACACTTTGGGGAAATGTTGACCTTGGCACTGACCAGAGCATGAATTCCTTTCTCTGCATTGTTTTGCATCTCAATGCAAGCTCCTGATGGATTGTACTCTCCTAGACAGCGATAGCATATTGAGTACTGTGCTAACTATGGAATAATCTTTGAAAGAATTAAGTACAGATGATTTAGGCGATAATTATTTGTATGATAAAAGTATTTACTTTATGAATCCTTTACATTGCAAACTCTTTAATGTTCCTAAATATGATTGATTGGATATAGGTTTTGAGAAACAAGTGTTTTAAATATAACAAGGAAATTTGTTGACAATATGCAAACATATGTCTAACCTTGTTCCATTTCTTTTTGAGCTGACTTCATGAAGTGGCAGTATATACATATTACATGCGCTGTATATATTATAAGTAAATTACTTTATGGTCTGGTATATGGTCAATTTTTATAAATATTCTTTTTTTTTCCCACAAGGAAATTAAGCTCTGCAGAATATTGAGTGATTCTTCCCAGTTTTCCCAAAGATAGCACATAGCTGGTATCATTTCAGATACACAGGATATGAGGGATCTGTTTTATGTAATGAGTATAAGGAAATAAATAGGATGAATTACGTAACATTTTTTATAAGTGACTTAGAAGTTTCTATGCACATACTCAAGAATGTAGCCTATTTTCTAGATGGTATCTTTTGAACTATCTGTGGTTTGATTTACTGAATTTTAGATGCAGTAGGAAGTTTTTTTTTTTACTTATTAAGGTATAATTCATATACCACATAATTTACCCATGTAAGGTATACAATTCATTTATTTTAGTAGGTTTGTGATATTATGTAACCATCACTACAGTTTGACTGTAGAACATTTTTTCAGCACCCTAGAAAGAAACAATATCCATTAGTCATGTCTCATTTCCCCTGTTAACCACTGATCTATTTTCTGTCTTTATGGATTTGCCTATTCTAAAAATTTTATGTAAATGAATCATACATAGTATTTTGGTTTTGTTTTTTTTTTTGCAAATGGTTTCTTCACTTAGCATTTTTTTCTTTTTTTCTTTTTTTTTTTGAGAGGTTTTTGCGCGTGTGCTCACCAGACAGAGACAGACAGAGAGATAGAAAGCAAGAAATCACCCCCCAGGGAGGATGGCCACGCCGCAATCCCTTCTCCATTCTCCTCTCGGGATCTTGGGCACGCATCACACGCGCCCGGCGTGAGTTTAAGCCACCGGGTACGAGACTCGAACCACGGTCGACTATGTGGGAGTCCAGCGACATAGCCATTACGCCAACTGCTGGTCCCAGCATTGTTATCAAGGTTAATCCATGTCATACCATGTATTAGCACTTCATTGCTTTTTATTGCCTGCTAGTGTTCCATTGAGTGGATGTACCACATTTTGTTTAGGATCCATCAGTTGATGGACATTTGGGTTGTTTCCACTTTGCTCATAAATAGTGCAGCTATGAGCATGGGTGTACAATTTTATGTGCGAGTGTTTGTTTTCTTCTGAGAGTGTGTTTTTAACTGATCTTCAGCATATTGCAAAAAGGCATATAAACCACACCAGAGCTCTTTCATTTGTATATCTTTTAACAATAGAGAACATGCACTCAGCAGGGTCTCATTGTGCAGCAGTCCTCTTTCCCCTGCCCTCTAGCCCTTTAGGGTTTTCAATGCCTATGTGGATGCCCTGTGTGTTTTCCAGCTGACCTGGGGATCTGAACCAATAGTTGACATATGGCTTTCAGCCCTGAACATACTGGTTTTTTTTTTTCCACTACACCACAGTGGCTGGGCCTCATTTGTAATTTTTTTCTGATTTTGATAATGGTTGGTTGGGATAGAGTAGGCAGAGAGGAACTAACATTTATTTATATTCTTCTTAAATTTAGTTTTTTATTTCTTCCATGAGAAAGGCAGAGAGGTGAAGAGGGAGGGAGGGAGGGAGGGAGGAAGGGAGGAGCAGCAGCCCCAGCTGGGGTCTTCATGCCTCTGTCCACCTCAGCCCAGCCAAGATTGTGGGCACACTCTCATGTCTGTCACATATAGGCAGCCCTCTGGACTTGAGATCTTCCCATGTGGCTTTTCTTCTTTTTTTTTCTAACTTGCTATAGGGCATGCATGTTTACTATGGGGAGAGGGGAAAAGAGATCAAGAGAAAGTGAGAAGGCATCCCACCTCCAGGGGGAATGCCCATGCTGCAATCCCCTCTCCATTCTCCTCTCAGGATTTTGGGCACACATGCACATGCACCTAGCACATTCACCAAACTATAGGGTCCAGAACTTAAACCGTGCAGTTGGCCATGTGGGCCAGCAGCCCTAACCATCATGCTACTGGCTGCCCCCCCTCCCCCCCCCCCCCAATGTGGCTTTAGCATTGCAGAGTATTGTATTACTGTGCCACTGTGGCTGGCTATACTATTTATTGAGTATCCACTTATGGACTGAGCACTCTCCTAGGAGCTTTGCATTCATTCCCTCACTTAGTCCTGTTAACAATCCTGAGAGAGAAGTACAGGTTTCCTAATTTTATAGATAGAAAAAAACAGGCACTCAGAAAATTTAAGCATTAAGGGAAAAAAAATTTTTTGGAGAGATTTTTGCTATAGGGCGTGTGTGCTCACCAGAAAGAGAGAAACAGAGAGACAGAAAGCTAGAAATCACCCCCCCAGGGGATGGCCACACCGCAATCCCTTCTCCTCCATTCTCCCCTTGGGATCCTGCGCACACACACACACACCCAGGCATGAGTTTAAGCTGCCAGGTCCGGGACTCAAACTGCGGTCGACTACATGGGAGTCCAGTGACATAGCCATTAAATTTTAAAGGATAACCTCATTACTTCTTTTTATCAATTCAGTACTTTCCATTTTTTATCTTTCTTCCTTTATTCAACGGCATTTCCTTTCTGCTGCTGACAAGGTCAGGCTCTGTGTCTGTAACTGTATTTTCAATAGTTTTAAGATTTTTTTTTCAGCTAAGGTGAGGGCCTTTGTTCAAACAGTCTTACACTGAAACATGATGGAATATAAGCAGAGTTGCTCTGGTTGACGTTTAGAGAATTTCCTGGAATTACTAATTGCTCTGGTATAGGAAGCTCTTAGTCTGAAAACAGAAGAAAAACATCATTCCTCACAGTTTGCTTATTTCTAGGCTGTAGTCTTCAACAATTAGTAAATTATTTTAGTAATTGGAATTTGTGTTCACACGTCTGTTTTTAACTGATAGTTTATTTAGATAATATTTTGATGAGGCACTCAGCGTATCTTCAAGAATAAAAATAAACACAAGTACAGTTTAGAAAGTCATTTTGCTTGTGCTAAAACCTTTCATAGAAACAGCATCAGAAGTATTAATGCTAGCACAGTCTGTTGACCAACTAGTCAAGACTCTTAATGTGTATTCTTAGATAATTTTACATTAGTTAAGAGTTTCTTTGCAACATTATGATTTCAGATAAATAAACCATGTTTACTTTGTAAGAATTTAGACTAGACCAGACTCTCATTTGTTTAAGCTGAGACTGGCTGTGAAAAAAGTTTTATCAAGAGGATTAACAGTGAGAAGTTTATAAGGGATATGTCTCATGGAACAGTTAAATTAACTTGTTTTTATTTTTTGGAGAGGTTTTTGCTGTAGGGCATGTGCGCTCACCAGAAAGATTGAGAGAAACAGAGAGACAGAAAGCAAGAAATCACCCCCCAGGGGGGATGGCCACGCTGCAATGCCTGGTCCCGAGTTAAATTAACTTTTAAAAGTTTTAATACCATGGGACCAGCAGTTGGTGTAATGGCTATGTCACTGGACTCCCATGTAGTCAACCATGGTTCGAGTCCCAGACCCAGTGGCTTAAACTCACGCTGGGCACGTGTGCGTGTGTGCCCAAGATCCTGAGAGAAGAATAGAGGAGAGGGAATTGTGGCGTGGCTATCTCCCCTGGGGGTTGATTGTGTTACAGAAACATTTGTTTCAAATAAAAAAGGAGTAGGGAAATATTTCAAATTCACAATGACAGGGTTTTTTGTTATTTTATTTTATTTTTTCCAGTTGAATGCATGGGGAAAAAAAAAGATGAAGAAGAAAGAAAAGAAAAAGAGAAGGGGAAAGTGAGGCATCATGCCCCAGGAGCGATGGCCATGTTGTAATCCTTTCTCCATCAGTCTCTTTGAGATTTTGGGCATGCACACACATGTGCCCGATACAATTTTCAAGCCACCAGGTCCAGAGCTCAAACCACACAGCGAGCCTTGTGTGATTCAGTGCTTTATACCTCCACACTATCTGCTGGCCCAATGACAGAGTATT
The DNA here is from genome assembly GCA_026018925.1 of Tupaia tana. Lineage (NCBI taxonomy): Eukaryota > Metazoa > Chordata > Mammalia > Scandentia > Tupaiidae > Tupaia > Tupaia tana. Next base: position 154,582,016 of record JAKSZU010000006.1, read on the forward strand.
TTTAAGGAAAGAATTTTAATAAATTTTTTTAAAATTCTAAGTATATGGATATACACCAAAACATAATAGAACAAATCCAGCATTGTTTATTTCTAGCTTTTATTCTAAAATAATAATGACTTTTCTAATAACTGTGATCACACTGTCATTATAAGAAGTACTTAGACTGCTTAATATTCACATTTCTATTTATTGACAGCTTTGAAAGTTTTTTTTTTTCACAATATGTTAAGACTTGTGATGTTGTTTTGTTGTTTAGGGAGTGATGACAGAAAGAATGGTGTGCAAGGTTTTTGTTATTGGTAGTTATGTTTTTTTTCCTTTTAATTCCTAGTTTTGATTGTGATTTGTACATTGAGTCAAGTACAGGAAATATCTGGTAGAACTCTGAAGTATTATTCCTCTCATTGTTGTCTTTGCTATTTTGGGATAAGGAATTTCTTGGTTTTATTTTTTCCCCAAAGTGAAACTGCAGGAAAGAAATAGAGTTTTCTGTAACAATATTGGAGATTTAAATATCTCCAGGGCACAATAGACACATGAATTACAGAAAGAGAAAAAGCACCCTCTGTCTGCCAAAAGTTGTGTGCCTTAAACATTGGTGGGTAAGTGTTTATAAAATTACATATCATTTATAAGAATCCTTAAGCAGGTCATTCTATGTCTTTCACTGTAGTGTGTGTGTGTGTGTGTGTGTGTGTGTATGTTTTTAGAGAGATTTTTGCTGTAGGTTGCATGTACTTATCAGACAGACAGAAAGTAAGAAATCACCCCCACCCCCTGCGGGTATGTCCATGCTTCAGTCTTTCCCCTCCATTGTCCTCTCAGGATCTTTTTATTTTAAATGATTTATTCATTATCATTATTTTTCAATTATGACCAGAGAGAGAGCTGCCAGGTCCAGGACTTGAACCAGGGTTGGCCATGTGGGAGTCCAGCACTTTTAACCACCACGCCACCTACTGGTCCCTTCTCTCAGGATCTTGGGCAAGCCCACACATGCACTGTGTGTGAGTTTCAAGCCACTAGGTCCAGGACTTGAACTGTAGTTGACTACATAATCATTATGCCATCTACTGGTCCTCCCCCTCCCTTTTTTTTTAAAGAGAGATTTTTGTTATAGGCCCTAGAGACAGCGAGAGATCACCCTCCCAGGGAGGATGGCCATGTTGTAATCCCTTCTCCTCCATTCTCCTCTCAGGATTTCCATGCATCTGGCATGAGTCCCAAGATGCCAGTTCCAGGACATGAACTGCTGTTGACTATGTGGGAGTCCAGTGACATAACCATTAGACCATCAGCTGGTCCCTTCACTCTAGTTTTCTTTTTTTTTTTTTTGAGAGGTTTTCGCTAGAGGGCGGGTGCGCTCTCCAGAAAGACAGAGAGAGACAGAGAGATAGAAAGCGAGAAATCACCCCCCGGGGGGGATGGCCACGCTGCAATCCCTTCTCCTCCATTCTCCTCTTGGGATCTTGGGCACACACGCACACGTGCCCGGCGTGAGTTTAAGCCGCCGGGTCCAGGACTTGGACCGCGGTCGACTATGTGGGAGTCCAGCAACATAGCCATTACGCTAACTGCTGGTCCCATTCACTCTAGTTTTTTAAAAGTGCTTTCTTGGAGCTCGCAGGTGGTGTGGTGGTTGGTGTGGTGGTTAAGGCCCTGGACTCCCACGTAGCTGACTGTGGTTCAAGTCCTGGACCTATTAGATTAATTCCTCAATGCCCCTCTCCCCCGTCTCTCTCTGGTCAAATTAAGAAACAATAATAATTGGGACCAGCAGTTAGCGTAATGGCTATGTCGCTGGACTCCCACGTAGTCGACCGCGGTTCGAGTCCTGGACCTGGTGGCTTAAACTCACGCCGGGCGCGTGTGTGTGCGTGCCCAAGATCCCGAGAGGAGAATGGAGGAGAAGGGATTGCGGCGTGGCCATCCCCCCTGGGGGGTGATTTCCTGCTTTCTGTCTCCCTGTCTCTCTCTGTCTGTCTGGTGAGCGCACGCGCCCTATAGCAAAAACCTCTAAAAAAAAAAAAAAAAAAGAAACAATAATAATAAATAAAATTAAATAAATAATAATAATTGCTATTTTTTTGAAGTACTTTCTTGCATGCTGAAGATACCAGCTCTGCTGCTACCAAAATGCCATGGACAGCTTTCTATTACAAATTATATATCTACAAGATCGTTTTTATTTTGTGGAGTTGATTCTCCACCCCTCCTCAGGAGCCTCTCTATTCCTTGGAGTGTTATTAATATTTAACATGTATTCTTTTGCTGAGGTTGCATGGAGGGATGTTGGTTGTTTTTTCTTCATCTTTAAAAATAGTGGCTACCAGCTGGTTATTTAAAATTTTGCAAGGTAGAAGAGGAACCAGAAGCAGCTCGCTGTCCTTGTTAAAGAGAAGATCTATGTGAATCCTGGGGGTTGCGGAGCTCCCTTTTCCTCCCACCACTGCCCCTGTGGCTCTGTTCTCTCCCTCTCCCTCTCCCTCAGTGATCCCTCCCTTAATCAGACCTGAGCCCCCAGCCCCTGAACCTCCACTACTGAGTCTCCCAGAGCCACTCCCTGGACAAACAACAATCTCTTTAGTCTGTGTCCCTCCTGCTGAGTATGAGGAAAAACCCAAGGAGATTTGTTTTAATGTTTCCTCTAAGACATAAATTAATCTGTAGTCTTCTCCATTTTTGACTCCTTGTGTGTGACTTAGTTTTTATGTCTAGATTTGAAGTGAGAGAAGAAAAGCAGAGATGGGAAGTAGGGGAGGAGGGGCCTCTACCTTCTCCTGAAAGCCTTTCTCTATTCCTTTTAGCTCTGTCTCCTTTTGGAATCCTGCTCTTTCTTCCTGTCATCCCAAGATGAGCTCTGGGTATATTTCCCCTAGAAACTTACAAAAGTTATAGAAGTTAAGTTCATAGTAATACATCTATTCAGTAAGTCTGTATGGTTGATTATTGACCAGTAAATATTTGCTGGTCCACATCCATGCTTCCTTCCACCCTCCTTTCCTGTTACACCCCAGCTACAAGTTATTTGAACCATCAGTCTTCTCCCAGTCTGCTGGAAAAAAATCACAAAGCTGGAAATCGGTGCTGCTGAAAAAAGTAGTAGCCAAGCATTTGTTGCTTGATGCTGCTGCTAGGCATGCGGGGCCCCACGGGCAGCTCCCCAGGAAAGCCTGGATGGCTGCACGTGTCTAGAAGCGCAGCTGCCTGGCAGGAGGATCATGACAAGGCCAGACCATGTCTAACACACACGCACACACAGTTCATTCTGTCTCGTTCAACTTTTAACATTGCCTAGCACACTCTACATTTCTTCTATTACTTTTCCTCTGCTGTGAGTGTAGCCAATGTCATTGAGTGCGAGTTTCTGCTGGGGACTAAAACTTGTGTGTGCTCTCTCTCTCTCTCTCTCTTTTTTTTTTTTTTTTTCTTTTTTTGGAGAGGTTTTCGCTATAGGGCGAGTGCGCTCACCAGACAGACAGAGAGAGACAGAGAGATAGAAAGCGAGAAATCACCCCCCAGAGGGGATGGCCACGCCGCAATCCCTTCTCCTCCATTCTCCTCTCGGGATCTTGGGCACGCACGCACACGTGCCCGGCATGAATTTAAGCCGCTGGGTCCAGGACTCGAACCGTGGTCGACTACGTGGGAGTCCAGCGACATAGCCATTACGCTAACTGCTGGTCCCCCGTGTGTGCTCTCTTTTAACCTGCATAACATGTAGGTTCTGAAATTTTGTTTTGCAGTTGAGAATATTGAGGCCTAGGAGGTTAACCAGCTTTTCAGCTCATCTGGCTAACAGCTGGCAAAGCTGGGACTACTGTGTCTGTTGACACATGCTCTTCAGAGCATGTGCTTCCCAGTTTTTTAGTGTCCACTCTGAATATCTTTACCAAAACTCTCTCCCCAAACTCTTTGATCACTCCTAGCAAGGAAGGCAGCATTGTGTAGTGAGTGAGTGGTTAAGAATTTGTACTCCGGAGCCTGATCATCTCATTTGAGGCTGGCTTTTTCAGCGTTGTGACCAGGTACAGGTAACTTAATCTCCCTGTGCCTCACTTTCTCACCTGAAAACTAGGACTCATAATACTACCACCCATGGGATTGTCTTGAGGATTAAATAAATTAATGTGGATGTGCAGATAAATGATACCTGGCATGCAATAAGCCGGTAGATGAATATAGAGGAGGAAATTGACACAAAACCTTTTATATTTATCTTTTTTTTCTTTCCCTTTAATTTGCTATGGATACATGCACTCTAGGGAGGGAGAGGGAGAGAGAAAAAGAAAGAGCACGCGAAATGACTATGCTGCAATTCTTCTCTTCTGGCCTCCTCTCGGGATTTTGGGCACACATGCACATATGCCCAACATGTTTTTAAGCTGCCGGGTCCAGGACTCGAACTGCATAGTCAGCTGTGTGAGATCCAATTGCCTTAACCACTGTGCCACTGGCTGGACCTAAACCTTTTACTTAGACATCTGCATAGAAAGAAATTTAGAGGTCCTCAAACCATAGTCTTACTGTCAACTGTTTCCACTCCTAGTGTTTCCTCAGTATCTGTAATTCCCTATCCAGCCTTATTTCTTTTCTGAGAGAAAGAGCTATCATTAAAGCCCTACAGTACTTTCAACCTTTGGTATGTCCTGACAAACACAGAAAATGAAAATATTTGCTCAGTACAGCGGGGTAAAAAGACTGTTTGAGGTGAGTGGCCTAGAAGGCTTCTAGCTCCCTCAGTCTCTACCAGGCTGACTTAAGGAGTGAGGATAAACATCTCCATACTCAGAGAGAGCACTCAAAGATCAAGGGCAGATTCCACATCCCAGTACAGATTGGGAAGCCCTAGAGCTCTCCGTGAACAATGTAGTGTGCGTGCACACGGCACCCGGTGATGGTGCAGCGGGACAGCCTGACTGAAGTCTCTACCAGAGCTCTCAGCCCCCCCCCCATCAAACCTGTAATTAAGTCAGTAATTAATTATACAATTGTTTGTGGATGTCTCTCTATGCAAGAAAAGACCATAAACGTCCTGATCATGACTATAAATGTTAGTACCTTGTCTCACTCTATAAAGTTGTGATTTATATGTAGAAAGTTCTTAGTAGTTGTCTAATCAGTGCTTCTACCTCTAAGGGTTCTTTTTTTGGTAACATATATGTTTGCCCATCTTTAAGAAAAAGAAAGGAGACTCGTCTTCCTTGACTCCAGCTTCTGTTGACACTGTTCTGTATCTCATGCCTTTATTTAATTTTATTTATTTATTTTCTTACTTACTTACTTACTTACTTACTTACTTACTTTGACCAGAGAGAGACACAGAGGGAAAGTGAGAAAGCAAGCCACCAAGTCTGGGATTCAACCCGTGGTCAGCTACATGGGAGTGTCTAACAACTTAACCACTGGCCCCTCTCTTGCCCCTTAATACAAAATGTATTGAAAGAAAAGAATCTGTTGCTGTCCTCTTGCCTCGTAATCATTCTTTGGTACTCTAATCTATTCTTCCTTCACTGTTCTTTAAAACTTCTTACTTGAGCCACTGGAGATCTAGCTGCCAAGGCCGGTGGGTATTTTGGATCCTTATTTCATGTTATAGTATGCACTCATCTTCTCTCTGTCCTCTGGCTCTTTTCTCCCCACTGCCTCCTGCTCTCCCTGCTGTGTCTCGGTTTCATCTCTTTCCCTTCTGCCTGTTCTTTAAATGTTAGTTTACCCCAGGATTCCTTTTCTGGCCTTCCTCTCTTCTCATGCTGCATTCTTTCTGGGTGATATCATTCACAGCCAAGACTTCAGCTACCACCTCCTACACTGATGGTTTCCAAAATCTATACATCCATGCTAGAACTTAGCTGTCATATTGCCTTCTGGATATCCTCTCTTGGTTTTGACTTGCCACACGTAACGGTGCCAGGCAAGTGGCACTCATCAAACATTGATTGAAAGCATCCTTAGAAGTCATGTAGTTCTCATCCCTACAGATAAGGAAATGGAGGCCCAGAGAAGAATAGTGGCTTGCCTAAGATTATACAGCTAGTGTGTAGCAAAATAGGAAAACTGAAGTGTCTGGACTCCTGGAATCTAAGAATATGAATCTGTACCAAACACATAAAGATAATCTGTTTTCTGTCTCATTGGAAAACCTTTTCATTCTGTCCTAAATGACCTGTTGGTTTTATGATCTGCATACCATGGCAGTGGCATTTTTCTCCTTGTGCTTTTCCTGTTCATCTTTGGTTCCTAGATCAGCATATTTCACTTTATTTCTGCACTTCCAAGAAGACATGCTTAGATTTTTTTTTTTTTTTTTGGAGAGGTTTTTGCCATAAGGGTGCGTGCACTTGCCAGAAAGACAGAGAGAGACAGAGAGACAGGAAGCGAGAAATCACCCCCCAGGGTGGATGGCCACGCCACAACCCCTTCTCCATTCTCCTCTTGGGATCTTGGGCACGCACGCACACACGCCCAGCGTAAGTTTAAGCCACCAGGTCCGGGACTCGAACCGTGGTTGACTACATGGGAGTCCAGCAGCATAATCATTACGCCAACTGCTGGTCCAAAGACATGCTTAGATTTTGATAAGTTATTAATTTTATCTAGGCTGTTGATAAAGCATGCCTGCCACATACATGCACTGTTTAATGCAGATTCAGTGATTGGTGTAGATTTTATTATTTCCTAGTGTAAAAAATTCTTTGGATGGATACCAGAGCAAAGGCAGAATAATTAAATATAGCTAGCTATTAATTGCTAGAAACAGTTTTCTAAGTTACTAAGAAAAATTAAAGATAAAGTGGGAAAAAAAGCCATAAAGAAAATCGCCTTTTTTTCTTGACCTTTTTTTCCCCTAAGAGTTTGGCAGCATTCATAGCTAGATACATGCAGTCCTGTTTTTTGCATAATAGCACTGTTCTATTTACATATATTTACATATATGCATTTTAACTAATCTCTGCTCATTTCTGGTTTGGATTATTTGTACTTCCTCTTTAGACATCAGTTTTCCTTTTAGAGTGTTAGCATTCAAAGGCATTAATTGGTTCTTAGTGCTAAGAATCCAGCTCCATACTGTGTCTTTAGAGACACTTGATCCACTCTCTCCTCCTCTTTTTTTTTTTCCTTCCCTTTTTTTTTTTTTTTTTTTTTGGAGAGAGGCTTTTGCTATAGGGCGCCTGCGCTCACTTGAAAGACAGAGAGAGACCGAAAGCGAGAAATTACCCCCCAGGGGGGATGGCCACGCCGCAATCCCTTCTCTTCCAATCTCCTCTCCTCTCCTCTCGACTATGTGGCAGTCGATTACATGGGAGTCCAGTGACATAGCCATTACATCAACTGCTGGTCCCATCTCCTCTTTTTTAAGAAGGATCCTGTCAACCTAGGATTTTTCTGAATAACCCTTTAAAAGATAAAATTATTATTTTGTCTTAAGGGTGGCATTGGGACTGGGGTGTCAGCTAAAACTAGTTAAGTGTGTACTGTGTGCCAGGGACTTGTGCATTTACTCTCTCATCGAAGACTCATCATGAACATTCAAGGTATAGGAGTTATTCCAGTTTTATCTGTTATGAAACTATGGCACTGAGTTGTTAAGTAACTTGTCAAGTACCAAGTAAAATGGCAGAATCAGGGGCCAAACCCAGGTCTGCCTTACGGTAGAAGCTGTGTTTTTCTGCTGACTCAACCATCCCACTGGATCCCGCTTTCTCTTTTTAGATATGAAGGTCATTTGTATAGCGAATTTTTTATTTGCAGGCATGGTTTTTCTGAGTGGGCAGATGAACATACCTTTTGCATTAGATGAATTAATTGAACCAGCTGCCTGATGATGTAGTCAGACTTACAGTTCAGTTTCTCAGTGTTTTTAGTGTTTTACTTTGTTGCTTTTTATTTGTTTGAACTTGCTTGGTGCCTTAGGTGAAATACCATTGGTAAAAAGTCATATGTATTTGACCTAGAAAAATGAGCAGTGCAACCAAAACAATTCTGCGATTTGAATTTGGGGAGAAAGCAATCTGGGTTTATCCTCTCATTCTTGACTTGGAAACCATCTAGTTATTGTTGTAAATGAGGTGAGAATATTGAGAATATTGATACGTCCTGAAGTTGGTTTTCTTGAAAATATATTGTAAGATTAGTAAGGTTGAGTTGAAAGAAGGGAAGACTACAGCTTTTATAAAAGACTGCCAGTCAAAGACTTTTAGCACCACTGATTTTTTTTTTTCCAGAAAAAAAATTAGATAAATGCTTTCATCTTCTTTCAACATATTCTAACAGAACTTTATTTCTGGCTAAACTATGAAAATGTTATCTTTTCACTCTCTTTGCAGCAGAGGATTATTTTCCATCTCTGTGTTGAAAGATACTACACAGAGTTTTTAAAATACTTCAGGGCTTCTAGTTTTTTGAAGTCTTGTTGAACACTTTCAGTTCAGACATAGCAAGAAAAATCAGTAGGGAAAGACAAAGGCTAGTACCTGGTTTAAAGGCCATTGTTTTGTATGACTATAAGCTTCATTTTGTGTGTTTGTGAGCCTTTATATATCACCTCTGGCAGGAGGGGATTTGAAGTTGGGTGGCTGAATATGTAATTTATTGAATTTAATTATTATTTTAAGGAGAACATGATAAAATTGGATAATTAAAGGAAGTTTCTGGGACCTGGATTGTGGTACAGCACAGCTGGCTGGCTCACAGGAGAAGGTTCTGGAGACCTTCTGGGTGTGCCGGGCATGTGCATGCCTATCATCTGGGCTGGCTAAAGCTGGGTGTGCCCATGCTCCAGAGCTGGCTGAAGCTGGGGATGGACCGGTTGGGGGTGCTTGTCTTTCTGTCTTTCTTTCGTGGAAGAAAGGAGTGGTGGACCTAAGGAAAAACATATTTTGGGCCAGCTCTGTGGCCTGGTAGTTAAGGCAGCTGGATCCTGCATGGCCTACCAAGTGGTTCAAGTCCCAACCCCAGTGGCTTGAGAATCACACCAGGAGTGTGCTTGCATGCCCCAAATTCTGAAAGTAGGGAGAGATGGAGAAGAAGGGATTGTGGTGTGACCATTCCCCATGGGTGGGTTGGGGGGCTTTCTCCTCTCCCTCTCTTATTATCTATGTGGCGAGCACATGTGCCCTGTAGTAAAAAATGAAAAATAGAGGGACAAGCAGATGGCACAGTGGTTATGTTGCTGGGCTCCCATGTAGCTGACTGTGGTTTGAGTCCCAGATCTAGCGGCTTAAAAATTCACATTAGGCACATGTGCATGCGTGTGCAAGATCCCGAGAGGAGAAGGGATTGTGGCTTGGCCATCCCCCCTGGGAGGTGAGGTCTCACTTTCTGTCTCTCTGGCAAGTACATGCACCCTATAGCAAAAATCTCTTTCAAAAAAAAAAAAAAAGAAAAAAACACATTAAAATTTTTTTTTTTCTTTGTCTTCTAGCCAGTGTCTCCTGGATATGATCCATATCCTTTGCATTTTTCAACTTTGCTTTAAGACTGATCTTGTTCACATTCTCAGCTGTTTTTGTCTCTTTCTCTATATGGGTTTGCTTCCCTTATGTATGAATAGTCATAACCCCAGTTCTATTCCCCATCTCCAGTGTGTGTCACCTTCGTGATCGAAAATGTACATGTAAAGAGAGAATAGGTTGGTTATATAGATCGTATAGGTTTGAAGGTAATGATTCTCTAGAACTTTTTCTTCTGTTTCTCATTTCTTTTTTTTAAATATTTCATTGTTTTAGTTATTTTATTTATTCATCATTTATTTTTAATTTGACCAGAGAGAGAGAAAGTGAGAAAGCAAACCACTAGGTCTGGGACTCAAACTGTGGTTGACCATGTGGGCATGTCCAGCACCTTAACCACCACGCCACTTGCTGGTCCCCTGTTTCTCATTTTTTTCCTTCCTAATTACTCCATAACAAAACAGAAAGGCCACATTCTGTTGATAAGTTAGATGAAAATTTAACTATTTAGTAATGATGTGTAATTTTTGGTAGCTTTTTTTTTTTTTTAACAGCAATTACACACAGTTTTCATAGTTGGCTGTCTCATTTAAAAGATAAAAGAGATTAAAAGAGACAGTCACCCAAGGTCCTGTTAGGGGGACTAGAATTGTTAATGCTTTTTGGAAAGTCATTATCACATGTTCATTTTATGAACAATGGATGAGTTTTATTCTTTGGTTGTATCTGATTTGGGGCCACCTAAAATAAATAACAATAGACAGGGAACAATAAAAAAAGGCCAGAGACTCAGAGAGTAGTCTAGCTATGGGCTCTTTTTTTTTTTTTTTTTTTGAGAGGTTTTTGCTATAGGGCGCGTGAACTCGCCAGAAAGATAGAGGGAGACAGAGAGACAGAAAGCGAGAAATGCGAGAAATCACCCCCCGGGGGGGGGGGGGGTGGTGGCCTCGCTGCAATCCCTTCTCCTCCATTCTCCTCTTGGGATCTTGGGCATGCACGCACACGCACCCGTCATGAGTTTAAGCCGCCAGGTCCGGGACTCGAACCGCGGTCAGCTACATGGGAGTCCAGCAACATAGCCATTACGCTAACTGCTGGTCCCTAGCTATGGGTTCTTAAGCAAGACATTTATCTTTTCACATCTCAGTTCTCTGTTCCGCTGTGATGCTAATGCCTTTGCTGTTTACTGAAGGGAGGTTTTAGCCAAATAAAATAAATTGATATCAGGACTTTTTTTTTGAAAAGTGAGAGTAGTGATTGTGTTATCTAGAGCCATTTAATGAAGAGGGAAGTAAGTTGATGACCCATGAGGTAAATATCAGCCCCACATTTTGAAGTGTCAGAGAATTCCATGCTGCGGCACAAATGGTGGGCTGTAGTCCTCCCTGTGGGCTGAGTCTGCAGAAGCAGTAGTGGAACCTTGTCCTGTTCATAGGAGGTATAATTTACAACTATATGGTCTTCCCTGTGGCTCCAAGCATCGACTGTCTCCCAAGCTGTGAGTTTGATAAACTGTCCTTTACCCTCCCTGTCTGTCTCTCCCGACAGTCATAACTTCATGACTCAACCCAGGAGCAACTTTTGTGATGTCTTTCCAGTCTTTCTGAAGCAGAATTTGGAGCTTCTCTTTGAAAATAAATGTAGGGTAGTGTTTAAGAGCAGGGGCTCTGCAACCAAGTCTGATCACAGCACTTACTAGGTATGACTATAAATAAGTTGCCTAAACCTTCTGTGTGTCAGGTTCTTCACCTGTAAAATGAGAAGGATGATAATACTACCTTAGAGGGCCGTTCATTATGTGGCTCTTTGAAGAGAGAGTGATACATAGTAAGCCATTGATAAGTTGTTATTTGTTTATTTTTATTGAGTATTAAAATTATTTTTATTAGGATTTTTTCTTTGGTGCTCCCATGGGACTTGGTACATAATCTCTATAGTAGCACCTGTGACTTTTATTGTAATTATTTATTTAGACTGGGAATTTCTTGAAGGAAAAGATGCACTTTTATTCCCTTTTGCCTAATACTATGCATGTCATCCATTCAATGCTCAAAAATGTTTTTCTTGCACTCCCAAAGTCCCCTCAGTCATTGCCACTTCTGACTGCATAGGACTTTCAGGCAGAGCTGCAGTTCCACTGGAGCAGAAAGAGTTGATGATTGGAGTTGTAATCCTTGTTCTCTGTTGTCAAGATTGTTCCCTTGGGGAAAAAGTTATACATAAGACTTGGTAACCCTCCAGAGTTTTCCGAATCCTGTGTTTATATAGCACCTAATTACTCAGGGTTCTGCGCTAGGTCATAAATGAAAATTCTTAGCATTATCCTACTTCTCTGGGAGATAAAGATCCTAAAGCAACTACCAAATGTGGTCATGCTCATATAGAACCAGTCAGCAATGGAGTAAAACTAGTAAACTAGTAAAACTCGTAAGTGACGACATTAGTAGGGGGTTATATTTTTGGTATTAGAACAAATAGCCAGATCCAAGCACAAGTTTCTGCTCTGAAAAGCTTTCCCTTCCTTGCCAAGGCAAATACCTTGTAGCTACCTCCAGGGTTCCACACCTCATTGGTGTGCCTCTCTCCCATGACACTCAGTTGTGGAGTGTTAGTCACAGTTGCCTGTCTCTGTTTCCTCTCGGCTGCGTGGTTGCTTACCCTTACCCCCTGCCCAGTAGAGCAGGCTTCAGTGGTATTTAAAAATGTTTGTTGATATCAGGACTTTCTGTAACCCAAACCCTTTTCTCTGTTTTTTAAGTGTATTGGTCTATTTTTTCTATGTAAGGGATAAAGAGGGAGGGAGAGAGGGATGTAGCCCCAACAGGGTCTCCATACTTCTGTCCACCTCTGCCATCCTGGATCATAGGCATGTATGCCTACCCAGCATGTGCAGGGAGACTTTCCCCTGTGGTGTCAGCACTGCAGTGTTGTGTTATAGCTGTCACTTCTGTTCTGGCACCTAGATTGTTAAGCAAATTGGTTGATAAGTGAGGAGTTTAAAGGCGGATGTCTTGTGGGGTGTCATGGCACTATAGGGGGTGTATTTTCCGACAGATACCACTGGGCACCACACTAGAGTAATGTAATTCTAGCCATACAAAAAGGATGCATTAGTTAAGCACCCAAAAGTTATGTATTCTGAATACTACTGTGGGTACACAATGAAGTACAAATTCATAAACAAATATGCAGTTTTGTGTAATTGATTGCAAACATTTTGCCTGTAGTGAATACTAAGCAAATGCAGGAACAGGACAACAGAGGGGATTCCCAAGACTGAGTCCATGCCCAGAACTGAGACCAGGTCTTAAGTCTGAGTGGTCGGTAAGCAGATTGTTAAGTGAGAAATGGCTGTACTTTTAACCACAGTAAAAACTTTGCATGGGAGAAACTTCTGTTCTCCATCTTACAGAAACTGAGACTTATAAGAAAGTGAAATTGGGACCAGCAGTTAGCTTAATGGCTATGTCGCTGGACTCCCATGTAGTCGACTGTGGTTCGAGTCCCGGACCCGGTGGATTAAACTCACGCCTGGCGCGTGTGCGTGCGTGCCCAAGATCCCAAGAGGAGAATGGAGGAGAAGGGATTGCGGCGTGGCCATCCCCCCGGGGGGTGATTTCTCGCTTTCTGTCTCTCTGTCTCTGTTTGTCTGGCGAGTGCACGCGCCCTATAGCAAAAACCTCTCCAAAAAAAAAAAAAGTGAAATAAAACTTACCTAGAGTCATATAGCCAGGAAGTGGTAAGGCGCTATTGCAGATGTGGTTCTGGCTAGTTGAAGTTCCATGTTCTTAACCACAGGGCAGTGCCACTGCCTCCTTAGTGTAAATAGACACCTGAATAGCCAGCTAATTGTCGGACTGTTCTCCCTGCTGCCTTCTGGCTTTTGAAAGGCTTGGGATGGCTGGCAGGCTCACACACACCTCCTCCCAGCACCCTCTGCCAGTCACTCAGCTTGAAGACCATTTGTGGGCTACTGTGCTAAGCTGTTTTCATTCATCCCAGGTGGTGAGGAGAGAAGTTAAGAACATACTTCCTTTCTGCTGTGCCCCACACATGCATCTGATTTTGGCTCTTCAAGACTGAGGCAGTGGTGATGCACCTGAATAGTCCCCAGGCATGCAGGTTTCAGACTGCTCATGGCCTGTCCTTGGTGGTTTAGGTCTGTGTCTTCCTGTTAGATTGTGAGTATTACATCTGTTGGGCACTTAGACCCCTAGATGTGGCTGCTCTTATAAATGTATACATAGGTGGAAAAAGATGGTCTCCTAGTGGGAGGGGAAGACAAATCCCCACTGTATTTGTTTAATTCTCAAGAAACTTGATCAACAGGTTTCCCTTAGACATGTGCCATTTTAATGTAAATTTTATACAGGTAAGTTGTGGCACACCTTCATGTTCCATGCGCCAGATGGCAGGAAATCTGTTCTGAGCAGGAATGTCTGTGGTGTGACTTACTGTCTGTGAGTGCCACAGATTCCATGTGCTCTCTTGAGGCTGGATGGTGGAGGCAGCATTCTTCCCCTCATCTCTGGGACCTTCTTCACATGAAGCATGAAAACCACCCAGCATTCCAGACTGGATTCTTTTAAAGAATTATTCTATTCAACTTTATTTATTTATTTATTTGACTCAGAGAGGGACAGAGTGAGTGAGTGAGAAAGAAAGAGAAAGAGAGAGGGAAAGAAAGTGAAAAAGCAAGCCACCAGGTCTGGGACTTGAACTGTGGTTGACCATGTGGAAGTCCAGTGCCCTTAACCACCATGCCACCTGCTGGCCCCAGACAGGATTTTTTTTTTTTTTTTTTTTTTTGGAGAGGTTTTTTGCTATAGGGCGCGTGCGCTCGCCAGACAGACAGAGAGAGACAGAGAGACAGAAAGCGAGAAATCACCCCCCAGGGGGGATGGTCACGCCGCAATCCCTTCTCCTCCATTCTCCTCTCGGGATCTTGGGCACGCACGCACACGCGCCCGGCGTGAGTTGTAAGCCACTGGGTCCGAGACGCGAACCGCGGTCGACTACGTGGGAGTCCAGCGACATAGCCATTACGCTAACTGCTGGTTCCCACCCAGACAGGATTTTTAAGCACAGCAGCTTTTAAACTTGCCTGACTCTAAGGCTTCTTCGAAGGTACTTATTAGACATACAGATTTCTTGGTCTCTATCCAGACTCAGTGAATCAGATTCTCCACAGGAGAGGCCTGGGAATTTGCATTTTTGCAAGTTCTTCAGGTGATTCTTGAAAATTGGTCAACTTTGGAAAACATTGCTTTTGTGCAAACAAAATCTGCTTAACTCCATGCGGTAAGAATGAGCTAAGAGTACATACTGTAGGTAGATGATTTCAACAGCGTGGAATAACAAATTCTCACTGAGCTCTTTCTGATGGTATTGCTCCCTAGCGAAGGGACGCATAAAATGTCTTCAGAAAGTTCACGAAAATGTCTACTGTGAAAAAACTAGTATCTGCACTATTTTTTGCACTGTTACTACTATGGGCACACAATAAAGTACAAATTCATAAGCTACGTATGTATTGTAGTAGTGTCTGATTGTGAACGCCTCATGTAGGAAACGCTAACTGAATGCAGGAACAAGACAGAGACTGAGGGGATTCCCTGTCTGGATTTCAGTGTTTTCTGCATCAAGTTCCATTTCTCACAGACCCTTGAAGTCCTTTTGTATCCGTTTTGCCTTGGAGTTCCTCTGGCTTTTAGTAACCCTCTGATTTATGTACTGTTCGTCTCTTCAGGCAGCCCAAGTGTTGTTTTTCCGGTCACCTCTAAGGTCTGGCCATCAAGCTTCGGTAACTTCTGGCTTACTAAATTCGTCTCCCTGGGCCTTTCAGCTCCTACTGAAGTAAAGACCGCTTTTGTCTCCCATTTCCAGTTTTCCAACCAAGTGCACATGTCTTTTTGATTTATTGTTCTCTCACTGCTTCCATTTTATTAATTCATTTAGTCACTCATTCAACAAGTGTCTGTTGTGCCAGGCTGTGGGCAGGCTACAGAGATGAACAAGACACTATCCCTGCCCTCAAGTGCACAGGCAGTAGGGAGACAGTGGAGTAAACAGATGATTAAAATACCAGTGCTGTGCTAAGTGCTATCACAGAAGTGCACACTAGGAGGAAGTGCCTGACACGTGGTAGAAGGCAGCAGAGGTGACTTTTTTTTTGGGGGGAGAGGTTTTTGCTACAGGGCGCGTGCACTCTCCAGACAGACAGAGACAGAGAGACAGAAATCATCCCCCCAGGGGGATGGCCACGCCACAATCCCTTCTCCTCTGTTCTCCTCTTGGGATCTTGGGCACGCACGCACACGTGCCCAGCGTGAGTTTAAGCCACCAGGTCCGGGACTCGAACTGCGGTCAACTACGTGGGAGTCCAGCAACATAGCCATTACGCTAACCGCTGGTCCCCAGAGGTGACTTTTAAACAAGGTCTTAGAGTCAGAGAAAAGAGGGAGGGCATTTCAAAATTACTATGGCCCACTCCTGTGGTCCTCACATTCTCACTGAGGTTCAGCTTCTCCCAGATCTCCTTGATTTCCTTTCTTGTGACTAATTGGTAAGCTGAATTAGACACTCCTGATTTTTATTTTATTTATTTTATTTTATTTTTTTAGGTTTTTGCCATAGGGTACATGTGCTTGCCAAAGAGAGACAGTGAAAGGGAAAGTAAGAAATCCTCCCCTCCCCGCCACGGCCATGCCACAATGCCTTCTCCATTCTCTTCCTGGGATTTTGGGTACACATGCCCAGCATGATTCTCAAGCTGCCAGATCTGGCTTGAACTGTGGTCAGCTATGTGGGAGTCCAGCAGGCCACATGCTGGCACCTAGAGGTGCTTGATCAACTTTTTTCTAAACCTGATTTGTGGGGCCAGCTGGTGGCGTGGTGGTTGGGACGCTGGACTCCCCTAGACCGACTGCAGTTCAAGTCCTGGATCTGGTGACTTGCTTTCTTACTTTCCCTCTCTCTCTCTCTCTCTCTCTCTCTGGTTAAAGTAAAATAATAATAATAATAATAATAATAATAAATTAAAATAAAATAATTCTTAAAAAAAAAAAAAAAAAACTGATTTGTTTGTAGTTCGTTACCACCCAGGGTACCAGATCTAACAGTTTGTCCTGTGGTCAGTGAATGCTTCAGTCGTGAACACTGAAGAACACTTTTTAAAGGACTTTCCCTTTATCAGATGTGTTCTGAGCCAGAAGAAGTGTGCTCTCCAGTAGTGGAGGGGGTGCTAGGGGATAGGTAGGGGTAGGAAAGTTACCTGTGAGTGGGGAATGGAAAGAGAATGCTCTGGTATTTCTGCTACAAAAAAACAGGTTTCCTGGGACCAGCAGTTAGCGTAATGGCTATGTCGCTGGACTCCTGTGTAGTCGACAGCAGTTTGAGTCCCGGATCTGGTGGCTTAAACTCATGTCGGGTGCGTGTGCGTGCGTGCCCAGGATCCCAAGAGGGGAATGGAGGAGAAGGGATTGCAGCATGGCCATTCCCCTTGGTGGGTGATTTCTTGTTCTGTCTGTCTCTCTCTCTCTGTCTGGCGAGCACTCACGCACTATAGCAAAAACCTCTCCAAAAAAAGAAAGAAAAAAAAAAACCAGGTTTCCTGTTTTTAACAAAGGTTTCCTTGCAACGTACGTTCTTGTACCTCTATTAGTTGTGTGTGTTGTTTGAGATTACCTAAACTCTTGAGTTGGCTAATTTGAAAGGTTAGGTTTTTACTTTTTAAAGATGCATCAAAGGACTGGCCCATAGCACAGTGGTTAAGGGAACTGGAACCCACATGACCAACTGTGATTTCATTCTCAGCCCCAGTGGCTTGAACAACACGCTGGATACATGTGCTTGTGTGCCCCAAACCCTGACAGGATGGAGAATCATAGAAGGGATCATGGCATTACCATGACCTATTGGGGGTTACTTTCTCTCTCCATCTCTCTCTCCCTTTTTCTGTCTCTTTGGTGAGCATACATGTCTTCTGGCAATTAAAAAGAAAATGCATTGAAGGCTTTTCTATTCACTAGAGAAGCAGAGATGAGGAATCATTGTGGTAAATTTGTATGGTCTAGTAAGTAGTAATGATTAAAGTTAAAAATATTTATTGTTTCTTGGAACAGATGGTGTAATGGTTACGTCACTGGACTCTCAAATAGTCAACTGTGGTTCGAGTCCTGGATCCGGTAGCTTAAAACTCACACAGGGTGTGTATGCATGTATGCCCAAGATCCAAAGAGGAGAATGGAGGAGAAGGGATTGTGGCATGGTCATCCCCCTGGGAGGTGATTTCTCACTTTTTGTCTCTGACTCTTTCTGTCTCTGTCTCTGGTAAGCACATGTATCCTACAGCAGAAATCGCTCTTAAAATTTTATTTATTTATTTAAGATAATTATTTATTAATTAAGATGATTGTTTATTCAACTTTATTCATTTATTTATTTTAATTTGACCAGACACACACACACACAGTGTGAGAGAGAGAGTGAGAAGGCAAGCTACCAGGTCCGGGACTCAAACCGTGGTCGGCCATGTGGAAGTGTCCAGCGCCCCAAGGTTTGTTTCTCTCTTTTTTTTTTTTTTTTTTTTTTTTGAGAGGTTTTTGGTATAGGGCACGTGCGCTCGCCAGAAAGGCAGAGAGACAGAAAGCAAAAAATCACCCCCTGGGTAGATGGCCATGCTGCAATCCCTTCTCCTCCATTCTCCTCTCGGGATCTTGGGCACACATGCCCGGCTTGAGTTTAAGCCACTGGGTCTGGGATTTGAACTGTGCTCGACTACATGGGAGTTCAGCGACATAGCCATTACGCCAATTGCTGGTCCGTTTCTTGAAATAATAAATGCTCTTTTTTTGGGAGAGGTTTTTTACTATAGGGCACGTGCGCTCTCCAGCCAGCCAGAGAGAGACAGAAAGAGAGAAGGCGATAAATCACCCCCCAGGGGGGATGGCCACACCGCAATCCCTTCTCCTCCATTCTCCTCTTGTGATCTTGGGCATGCACGCACACGCGCCCGGAGTGAGTTTAAGCCACCAGGTCCAGGACTCGAACTGCAGTCGACTACATGGGAGTTCAGTGACATAGCCATTATGCTAACTGCTGTCCCATAAATGCTCATTGTAGAATTAAAAAATATAGGTAAAAAGAAAAGTTGAAACCCATAATCTTTTTATTTATTTGTGTTTCTTATTTATTTATTTATTTATTTATTTATTTATTTATTTATTTATTTTAGAGAGGTTTCTGCTATAGGGTGCGTGTGCTCACTGGAAAAACAGAGAGACAGAAAGCAGGAAATCACCCCCACCCCCAGGAGTGGGGGGGTGGCCACGCCACAGTCCCTTCTCCTCCATTCTTTTCTAAGGATCTTGAGCACGCACGTACATGCGCCCAATGTGAGTTTAAGCCACCGGGTCCGGGACTCTAACTGTGGTCAACTACATGGGAGTTCAGCGACATAGCCATTACACCGACTGTTGGTCCCTATTTTAATTTTTTTTAATTGCTGGAGGATGTGTGTGCTCACCAGAGAGAACAGAAAAAGAGTAAAAGGGGGAAAGCCCCCCTCCCCTGCGCCCCAGTATGGTGTGGCCATGCCACAGTCCCTTCTCCACTTCTCCACCCTGTGGGGATTTGGGGCATGCACATACAAGTGCCTGATTTGTTTTTCAGTCTACTAAGGCCGAGAGTTGAACTGTAGTCAACCATGAGGCATTCAGCTGCCTTAACCACCAGTCTACAGAGCTGGCCCCTAACCCATAATCTTATAAATAAACCATAGTCACTGTTAATATTTTGGTGTATAAACATTCATGTATTTTCTCTCCATGTCTGTGTGTGCATGAACACGTAGGTCAGAGTTTTTTGTCACTAGCATTATTGACAGTTGGACTACATAGGTCTTCATTATGGACTGTCCTGTGCATTGCTGGATGTTTAGCATCATCTCTGGCCTCTGGATGCCAGTAGCATCACTCACTCTAGTTGTGGCAAAAATGTTTCTAGACATTATCAAATGTCTCCTGGGGAGAAAAATCATTCCTCATTGAAAGCTGCTGATAGAGATGTAAGCATTTAGATTGCTTCCAGTTTTTTCAGTGCGATGAATGGGGTGCAGAATGTTCCTATATTGATTTTTGTGTACCTTTGCACATTTCTTATTGCGTATGTTATATATGTATTTGTGAGTGTTCCGTGTGTATTTTGAAATTTAGCCCTGTGGGAAAGACAGCCATATCTGAGAAGAAGGGATGTAGGAATTCCAGTCCTGGTTCCAACAAGGGTGTTAGAGTACAGAAGGGTCTTTTAAATATCCTATCCCAGGGCCTGAACCTTAACTTCTTCCCTTAACTAGACTTTATACGCTTCTCTATAGCAATGTAATTAACACCTCACAAACCAGTTGCATCTTCTTTGGGAGTAAATCATTGTCTTATCAGCCTTGCAGCATTCCATTTTGGAATAACTCAAATACCAAAGAAACTGAGAGTGCCTAAGAACTTGGGAATCTCCATCACAGTATGCAGCATATTGCTATGCAAGATTGTACGGACAAACCCTACAGTCTTCCACAAGAAGTCGGTAGCAAGCCTGTGGGAAGTCGCACATAGCAAAATCCTTGGCAAAGAACCATACATTCCCCCCACTCTATATGTGGTAGTTCTCTAACACTGTGATTAATTTCATTTTTACAGTGAACAACTGCAAGTAAGAATAATGCATAACCTATTTCTTTTTTCTTGCTATTTTAGGGGACATCACACAGAAGGGATATGAAAAGAAAAGGTCCAAACTCCTGTCTCCTTACAGCCCACAGACACAAGGTAGGCAGCGGAAAACAGTTTCAATGTTGTCATTATTTTTATACCAAAGAGCTACTGTGTTACAAGAGATCTGTCTTTTGCTTGTTGCTATTTTTCCTTCCCTTCCTTACCAGGAGAGAGAAGAAAAAAGAAGGGAAGGAAAGAAAGAAAAGAGGAAATGAATCTTAATTAAGCATCTGGTATGTGGTAGGCACTATAAAAACTCCCAAGGAGATCAGATCATTTACCCAGATCTTGGGTGGTAGTGTGTGACTCTGCATCATTGAGATGATTCAATGGCAGAAAATTCTAGGCTAAAAAACTTCATCTTTTCTTGTGGAAGAGCATGAACTGTGGTGGAGAGCAGCAACGAGAGAGAGCAAGACAGGAAGGAAATATCGATTGGTAGTGCAGGACAACTCCAGGATTAGAGGGCTTGAGGATTTAGGGGCAAGGCCCTAAGTAAACTTGTAGGTTAGTTCACAGCCGGACTTACTGCTTTGTAAAGAGACTGACATGTTCTTGGGAACCAGCAGTTAGCGTAATGGCTATGTCGTTGGACTCCCACGTAGTCGACCGCGGTTCGCATCCCGGACCCGGTGGCTTACAACTCACGCCGGGCGCGTGTGCGTGCATGCCCAAGATCCCGAGAGGAGAATGAGGAGAAGGGATTGCGGCGTGACCATCCCCCCTAGGGGGTGATTTCTCGCTTTCTGTCTCTATGTCTCTCTCTGTCTGTCTGGCGAGCGCACGCGCCCTATAGCGAAAATCTCTCTCTCAAAAAAAAAAAAAAAGAGAGAGAGAGAGAGACTGACATGTTCTTTATCAATCACAAAATCCTGAGTCACTTTAATTCCAAATAAGTTGCCATCACCTTAGCCTCAAAGCAAGGCTATCTCTAAATCATTTTATTTTCGAAGTCACCCAGATTCTGGGTTTGGCTTGTAACCTGTTTCTGCTTGAATCACTTTTCCTGTAAGGTGTTTTTTTCTTTATTTCTGATTTCTCTTCTGTAATCAAAGTATGTTTCTATAAACCTATCATTTGCAGAGTTAATTTTAACTATTTTTTAAAATTATTTAACTTTATTATTTATTCACTTATTTTTAAATTTGACCAGAGAGGGACAGAATGAGTGAGTGAGAGAGAGAGAGAGAGAGAGAGAGAGAGAGAGTGAGAGTGAGTGAGAAAGTAAGCCTCCAGGTCCGGGACTCAAACTGGTTAGCCCTGTGGGAGTCCAACGCCCTTAACTACCATGCCACTTGTCAGTCTCACTAATTACTTTTATTACTAGAGTATAAATACTGCAAGGACTTTGTATCTCTGCAGTTCTCATATTAAGCCTTGCATGGTGTTTATGATCTGTAAATATTTGTCGAATGAATAATAAAATAAATAATGGTAGTTTAGCAATAGATTTCCTTTCCAAGGGAAGTCCTTGTTTTCTTTCCTGCATTTTTCTTGGAAATACCTCCCTATAAAAACTAGCAGGTCAATACAGTGGCAGCCAATTTAAAATAGCTTAATGAACAGATGGATGTAGAAATGAATTGAGAGACAAGAGATGGAAATTGGGCCAGTGACAGCTAATGAAAAGCCAGCTTTTGCTGAGTAATGCATGACAAAGTGGGGGTGGAAGAGTTACCCTGATTTTCTTCTCAATCCTGGATCTATCTGGTCCATGCCTCTGTAGATCCACAGTCATTTTGTACAAAAGCGTTCAGATCTGGAGAGAACAGTTAAATAAGAAATGTAACTATGAAAAGGACTATGATCTGTTTTCTGTAGTTAGGCTACATAGAAACCAAATCATGTTTAAAAACCAGCTTATGAATTTACTGTGAGAAATCTGTGTGGTCAGCACATTCTTACCCCATGGGCAATCCTACATGGGGAGCCACATCATAAATAGAAGGTTGCTTACTGAGTATTTGACAAGCCATATGTTTAATTGCAAGAGGCCAAAAGAATGCAACATATCTATCTCTCGGTAGGATTGGTCTTGCCAGATGACCTCACAAGAGGAAATAGAAGCCCTTCAATGGCAGCTCCTTCAGTTTGCTGCTACCAGACTTCAAAATATCCACATTTGTGCTCATCCATTTTTATGGCCTTCCTTCTGGTTAAGAAGGTTATCTGTCCCTTCTTTCCAAGGACAATCTTTAGATCCTAACCCCTTCTTACTTCTTAGAAATCTTGTACTATCCAGGCAGCAAGGACAGGGTAGCAGGGATGGTCCACCATGGGTGCAGGCAGTAAGGGGGGCAGTTTCTGTAGAGAATAAAAAAGGCAGTACTAAAACTGACAAAGAGTTGGTCCGTTTTTTATGATCACTATGTGTAGCAGTACTAAACGCTGTCAGTAGTAAAATCCTCCTCCCGCTAAGGCAGCAGCTGCACTGCCCTGTGGTGTGCCACTGTCAGTCCCCGTCTCTCATACAGCTTCTGGCTCCCTTGCAGGCAGATTCTCCCTTCAGCAGTTCATCAGACTCATTACTGTCCAATTGAAACAAACCAACCAAAAGGAAAACTCCCTTTACTTGTCAGCCACTTATGTCTCTACCCTCTCTGTCATCTCTATAGTCAAACTACCTCGAACTTTCTATACTACGATCTCTCTTTTCTCAGTGACCCATTACAGGCCCTTCTGGAACTGTCATCATCCAATCTCAGTGATATTTTGCACAGTGTATCTCCAGACATCACTTTTGAAGCACTCTCCTCATTTTCATACTCTTTCTGCTGCTCTTAGTCGTCTTTGCCAGCTCATCTTCTATTGTTAAATGTTAGGATTTTTTATGTTATTTTAAATTTTGCTATAGGATGTGTGCACTTACCAGAGAAAGAGAGAGGGAGCGGGAGAGAGAGAAAGTGAGAAAGCACCTCCCAGGGAGGATGGCCACACCACAACCCCTTCTCTCCATTCTGTCAGGATTTTAGGCATGCATGCATACACACCCAGTGGTTTTTTTTTTTTTTTTTTCACGAATTATTTTATTTAACTTTATTTGTTTTAACTTGACCAGAGAGAGAGAGAGAGAGAGAGAGAGAGAGAGAATGAGAAAGCAAGCTGCCAAGTTTGAGACTCAAACTACAGTTAGCCATGTGAGAGTCCAGCGTCCTTAACCACCATGCCATCTGCCAGCCCTCCTGGTGTGTTTTTGCAAACCACCAGATCCAGGATCCAAACCAAATAGTCAGCCATGTGGGATCCAACCACTGTGGCACTGGCTGGCCCCAATTCTTGGGGTCCTTAAGGCAAGGCCCCAAGCCTTGTTGACTTCTTCTCCATCAGTGGTTCTCATATTGTAGCTCATGTCACAGTTATAGGAGATGTTGTTAATATGCAGGTTGCAGGGTCTCATTCTCAGTTTCTGATCCAGTAGATCCTGTGCAAGGCCTGGGAATGTGCATTTCTGTCAGATTCGTAGGTAATGTTGAGGTTGCTGGGACCATACTTTGAGAGCAAGTACTCTGTCTCCTTAGATTACTTCAGCTACACCTGTGGCTTTAATTTTTATTTGAATACAGATAACTCCCAAATAATGTGTCTTTGACCCAAACTCTCCTGAGCTAGATCTGGTCCAGAGATCCAACTACATATATAACATCTCCATTTATATATATTAAAAACACTCCCATTGCAACGTATCCAAAATTAGACTTATGACTCTTGCATACCACCCTTAACCACTACCTCCAACCCCAATCCTCCCTATATATACATACATACCCAAGAAAAAACAAGTATCACATCAAGCCTCTTCCTAGCTTCTCTTCTAGCTTTTTCCTTCTTAGGAAACACCTCGCATCCATAGAGACTTAAAAGTCATTGTCAACATACCTTTTTTTATTTCCCATCTCCCACCTGTTACCAAGTCCTTGTCAGTGTTTTGTTTCTTTAACCAATTTTGGTAAAATTATTTTTTCTAGACTACTTTTTTGTATAAGCTGTTTTATATAAGCTTTCAAATTTATTACATTATTTACAATATTCTCCTTATTTGTAAAGCCTCTGCTTTGTTTATATGGCTTACTTGTATCTCTCTCTTCCTGTCCCCCCACCCCCATCAGTCTTCCTAGTCTTTTCAAAGAATAAGCTTTTGGTTTTATCAATTTTGTTTTTTTTTAAGAGAGATTTTTGCTATAGGGCATGTGTGCTCACTGGAGAGAGAGTGAGACAAAAGGTGAGAAATTGCCCCCCAAGCAGGATGGCCACACCACAATCCCTTCTCCTCCATTCTCTTCTCAGGATCTTGGACATACATGCACACGTGCCTGGCATGAGTTTTAAGCTGCTGGGTCCAGGACTCAAACTGTGGTTGACTATGTGAGAGTCCAGCAATGTAACATTATGCCATCTGCTAGTCCCCAGTTATTTTTAAACATATCTTTCTTTTCATTCTTTTTTCTCTTTTCAAATCACGATAATAGATTTTAATACATTTGTCCCAGAATTTTACAGATTAAGTAGAAAAAATAATAGATATAGACCTGTTGTTTCTAAGAAATATATTTAACATAATTTGGAAGTATATACCTGCATACACCTATAACTTTGTACTCATATAATACACATTATTTTCAGGACCAGCAGATGGCATAATGATTACGTCACTGGACTCCCACGCAGTCGACCATGGTTTGAGTCCTGGGCCTGGTGGCTTAAAACTCATGCTGGGTGCGGAGTTTTCTTTCTCACTATACAAGATGGTGGGTGAAAAAACTGCAAAGCAGGATACTAAGGAGAAGTAACCTGAAGCCAAGAAGGCTGATGCCAGTGGCAAGGTTAAAAAGGGTGACCCCGAGGCTAAAAAGCCAAAGAAGGGGAAGCCCCATTGCAGTCTGAACCAGTTCCTAGTCTGGGAATTGGCTGATACTCCTGGTCTGCCATGTATTCCAGGAAGGCCGTGTACAAGAGGAAATACTCTGCCACTAATCGAAAAGAAAAAGGAAAGTTAAAATAAATAAAATAAAGTTAAATAAAATAATTTTTTTAAAAAAGGAAAATAAATAGTGGCTATTGAGCGAGGACAATATAGGCTAATATTTAAGTAGTTTAGTTCAGTAACATAGGGATTAGGTTCTAAAGTCAGTTTATAGCAAAAATCTGATCAGAATTAACCTTGAAAATCACTTAACCTTCCCATCTTTGGAACTGACGGTTGATTCTTTAGTTAAATGAGCTAACCTTTAATATTGAAGGACTATGCTACCTTTTAAAGATAAAGATTATCTACCTTCCTACCTACCTACTTACCAATCTATCTGTATCTTTATAAAGATTAAAATCATATGCAGAGACTCAGAACGCTCCCACTTTGAGAGTGTGGGAGAAACTAAATAAAGTACAACGGATTCACACCTCCCTTCTCCTACTCATTTCGAGCTGTATACTCTGAAAGGGATGGCCCACAGAACATCTTAGGTAGTTGGAAGCTACTAGAACCCACTGTAAAGCTTCCCACACACCCTAATTAGCAGGCTTCCAGGGAGAAGAGGCCAGGGTAACTCTTTTTTTTTTTTTTTTTGGAGAGGTTTTTTTTTTTTTTTTTTTTTTTTTGCCATAGGGCGCACGTGCGCTTGCCAGAAAGACAAAGACAGAGAGACAGAAAGCAAGAAATCACCCCCCAGGGGGGATGGCCACGCTGCAATCCCATCTCCTCTATTCTCCTCTCAGGATCTTGGGCATGCACACACATGTGCCCGGCGTGAGTTTAAGCCACCGGGTCCAGTACTTGAACCACGGTCGACTACGTGGGAGTCCAGCCACATAGAGCCATTATGCTAACTGCTGGTCCCTTAACTCTCCTTTTTGGGCATGACTCAAAGAGTTACATTTTTAAACCACATGCATTCTGACTACTATAAATTAGTTACTCTTGGCCATTCTTGGTGCTGCATGAAATTTTTTTTTGAAGAATTATTTAACTTTATTTATTTATTTTGATTTGATTAGAGAGAGACAGAGAGGGAGGAAGTTAGAAAGCAAGCCTCCAGATCCGAGACTCAAACTGCAGTCGTCCATATGGGAGTCCAGCACCCTTAACCACCACACCACCTGGCTGCCTCCGGTGTTGCAAGAAATGTTTGTGGAGGAAGGAAACTCAACTTCTCTGTGCTCATCTCATGGTTATCTGCTCTTTAAGTTACATATTGAGGGCCGGCTTCGTGACCTGATGGTTAAGGCAGACAGATCCAACATGGCCTACTGGCACAGTTCAAATCCCAGATCTAGTGTCTTGAGAAACACTCAGGATGTGTGTTCATGCATGCCCAAAATTCCAGAAGGATAGAGAAATGGAGAAGGGATTGCAGTGTGACAGTTTCCCATGGTGGGTCCTTTCTCCTTCTTCCTCTCTTTCTGTTTCTGGTGAGCACATGTGCCCACCCAAAAAAAAAAGAACACACAACAACAACAAAAAAAAACAAGTTACTTCAAATGTAAGTAACTAATTCTAGCTAGCTTTAATAGGAAAAGAGTTCATTCTAAAGATAGAAGGGCTACTGACAGAATCTAGGGACAATTCATATGTGGCAACTTCAGAAAGTTCATGAAAAAATGGAATTAAATTACAAGTCTTTCTGATACAAATAAATTTTAAAAACTGTGCTTAATTTTCTTATAATTTTTTTCCATGAATTTTTGGAAACCATTTGTATTGAAGTGCTGACCGTGTTCCAGTTTCTGTTTAGATACCAGGGAGTCTCCATTGGAGAAGGCTCTGCCTTTGTAGATCTTGGATGCCTTTGCCCAGGACTTTCCCCTGCCCCAGACTGATCCCTCACTTTCCTAGGGTTTACTCGACTCAGGAAGTCCCAAAAAAGACTTCATTGACATAACCTTTCAAAACCAGGCCCCATTCTCATGATCTGAGTTGCATCTTTCAAAAGCTCTCTCTAGTGTCTCACAGATAACGGTCTATTTATGTGTCTTACTCCCCTACTAGACTTGGATCTTTCAAATCAGGAGTATTTTTTTTTTTTTTTTTGAGAGAGGTTTTTGCTATAGGGCGTGTGCATTCGCCAGAAAGGCAGAAAGAGACAGAGAGACAGAAAGCAAGAAATCACTCCCCCCCCCCCCCCCAGGGGGATGGCCACGCCGCAATCCCTTCTCCTCCACGAACTGCGGTCAACTACATGGGAGTCCAGCGACATAGCCATTACGCCAACTGCTGGTCCCAGGCGTATTCTTTCTTACGTCTGTTCTTTATGTCCCCAGTTTCTAGCTTAAGTGCCTTACCTATGGTAGATGTTCTGTAAATGTGGAACCTAACAGAAATAGCATTGAGAATTCCCAGGACTATATTTTCTTTAATGAACATCTATGAAGATGAAAGTAATGTGTTAGGTAATAAAATAGATAGATTCCTCTACACATTGGAGAATGATTTTTTTCATAGGTTGATCCTGGTAACTTAACTTTTACTTTTAATAAGTCTTCTAATTTGGGGACCAGTAGTTGGTGTAATGGCTATGTCGCTGGACTCCCATGTAGTTGACCACAGTTCGAGTCCCAGACCCAGTGGCTTAAACTCACCCCAGGCGCATGTGCGTGCGTGCCCAAGATCCCGAGAGGAGAATGGAGGAGAAGGGATTGAGGCATGGCCATCCCCCCTTGGTGGGTGATTTCTCACTTTCTGTTTCTCTTTCTGGCTAGTGCACGTGCCGTATAGTAAAAACTTCTCAAAAAAAAAAAGTCTTCTAATTTAGACCTACTAAAACCTCAAGAGACATACAGGATATGCTGATTTTCATCTGAGAATCTAGCTGTTTTTAAAAAATTATTTTTAAGTTTTTACTTTCAAATGAAGTTAACGCAATTATCTATCTTGAATAGTCAGTACTGTCAGGTGAATAACAACAGAAGTGAGTAGTGTCCTGCCTATCTTCTTCCCTAGAGACAGCTTCTTTCAACTCTTAATTTTTCCTTTTATTTACCTCTGTTTTTGTTTTTCTTTTTCTTTCTTTCTTTCTTTCTTTCTTTTTGTTTAAGAAGTTTTTGTCTTGGGGCACTTGCGCTGGCTGGAGAGACAGAGACAGAGACAATGAGAGGGAAAGTGAGAAATCACTCCCTGAGGGGGATGGCCACACTACAATCCCTTTTCCTCCATTCTTCTCCCAGAATCTTGGGCATGCACACACACGCACCTGGCGTGATTTTCAAGCCACCGTGTCCAGAACTTGAACTGTAGTCAGTCTTGTGGGAATCCAGTGACATAACTGCTGTGCCACTGCTGGTCCCCTTTTCTTTTTTCTTTCTTTGCTTTTCTGTGGGCTAAGGGTGTGTGTGTGTGTGTGTGTGTGTGTGTTCACCAGAGATAGAGGGAGAGGAGAAAGCATCCCTACCATGGGGAATGGCCACCCCACAACCCCTTCCCCATCTCTCCCTCCTTTCGGGATTGTGGGTACACGAATATGCTTGGCAGGTTTTTCAAGTAGCTAGTCTAAGATTCACACTATGTGATTGACTACGTGGGATCCACACCTCAACCACCAGGCTATGGAACTGATGCATTACCTCTGTATTTCTTTTCTCTCTCTCTCTCTTTTTTTTGAGAGGTTTTTATGCCTTAGGGTACATGTGCCTCACGGGGGAGTCAGGGAAAAACAGAGAAACAGACTCGGTGAGAAGGATAGTGAGAAGTCACTCCCGGGGTGGGGATGGGGGGGATGGCCACACCACAGTCCCTGCTTCTCCTAGGATCCTGGGCATGCCACACACATGTACCTGGTGTAATTTTCAAGCCAACGGGATTTCAGCTGTGGTTGACCATGTGGGAGTCCAGTGATATAACCACTATGCCATGTGCTGGCCCCCACCTCAGTATTTCTAAATAACATTTTTTTTTACTGCTGTTTGTTAACTTTTTTCCATTTCAGTGCCTTCGACTTAAGACTTTTTTTTTTTTTTTTTGAGAGGTTTTTGCTATAGGGCGCGTGCGTTTGCCAGAAAGACAGAGAGAGACAGAGAGATAGAAAGCGATAAATCATCCCCCAGGGGGATGGCCACGCTGCAATCCCTTCTTCTCCATTCTCCTCTTGGGATCTTGGGCACGCATGCACACGCACCTCGTGTGAGTTTAAGCCACCAGATCCGGGACTCGAACTGCAGTAAGCTACATGGGAGTCCAGCAACATAGCCATTATACTAACTGCTGGTCCAAAGGCATTATTTATTTTTAATGTTTTATTTATTTATGATAGAGTGTGTGTGTGTGTGTGTGTGTGTGTGTACACATGCATGAAAAGGAGACACACATACACAGACACCCTGGACAGAATGTGGCTGTGCCGTAGTCCCCTTCCCCTTGCCCTCTAGCCTGTCAGGGTCCAGGGTGCTCACATGCATGCTAACAGTGCTAGACAATAAAGCATTATTTATTCATTTTCTACTGTAAAAAGTATTAGAGTTTTCCTCTAAGCTTATCTATTTCTTCCACGACTGAGAGAGATAGCACTTCCAGCATTGTCTTGACATTGCGGTTCATCCCCAGCCTCAGCCAGCCCAGATTATGAGTCCATGTGGGCCAGGTGTGCTCAGGGATGTCTGCAGACCCAGACGCAAGCCTGGATCCTTCCCACCTGGGTTAGCCATGCAGTGTGTCACGCTTCACCCGTGCACCACTGTCTGACCACTCCGTTGCCTTTCTTTTGCGGTTTTTGCTTTTTTCAGCATTACTACAGCAGTTCTATTATTCTTGTAGAGACAGCTCCTGCTATCATTGCCTCTTCCCGCATCTATCTGAACTGATCATTTTTCTTGTCATGTAACAGGCCTTCACTATCATTCTAGTAGCATTTTAGGCAGGAGTGAGCATAGATAGAAGTGTTCATTCTGTCATGTTTAATCAGAATTATTATTATTTTTTAAGATTTTTGTCAAAGGGCACATGTGCTTGCCAGAGACAGAGATAGTGAGAGGGTAAGTGAGAAATCACTCTTCAGGGAAGCTGGCTACACTGCAATACCTTCTCTTCCATTTTCCTCCCAGGATTTTGGACACACATGCACACACATTTAGAATGATTTTTAAGTTGCCAAGTCCAGGGCTTGAACTCTGGGCATGTGAGAGTCCAGCACCTTAACCACTATGCCACCTGCTGGCCCCTCAATCAGAATTCTTTTTATTTTTATTTTTTTCTTTTGAGAGGTTTTTGCTATAGGGTGTGTGTGCTCGCCAGAAAGACAGAGAGAGACAGAAAGAAAGAAAGCGAGAAATCACCCCTCAGGGGGATGGCTACGCCACAATTCCTTCTCCTCCATTCTCCTCTCGAGGTCTTGGGCACGCACCCACACGCGCCTGGCCTGAGTTTAAGCCACCGGGTCCAGGACTCGAACCGTGGTCGACTACATGGGAGTCCAGCGACATAGCCATTACGCCACCTGCTGGTCTCCAAATTCTTTATTCTAACACCTACGTTTTTTCTTTTAGAATTATTTTTTTATTTAACTTTATTTATTATTATTATTTTCCAATTTGATCAGAGAAAGAGGTAAAGTGAGAAAGCAAGCCACCAGGCTGGGAATTGAACTGCCATTGAACCTGTGGGAGTCCAACGCCTTTAACCACCATGCCACCAGCCCCCTTTATTCTAGCATTTCTGTAGAAGGATTGTTCAGAATTTATACAAAAATCATTTGTATCAATTTTAAAGATCGCAGAGATCTTAGTACCTCATCTTGGCTGTTCACCAGCAAGTTGATCGTACAGTTTTCACAACAGGCCAATTAAAGTGTTGAAACTAGGAGGCCTCCTTTTTCTGGATAGGTCTGAAAAGAGCCGTGAGAGTCCTGTCTCTTCTCTGTTCAGCAGCTCTTCGCTGCTCAACGTCACCCTGAAAGTGTGCAGGGTCTCTTCTCTTGGATTCCACATCTTTTGCTTTAGACCTTGCCACCGTCTCTGTTGTTGATGCTATTGGTGAAAACAATCCATTCTTAGTGTATTTGAGATTAATTCGTGACCTTTGTGTATTTACCCTTTTCCTTCATTCTTTGACTTCTACTGCCTTTCACTTCATTTAATTGTTTGCCTCCTGCTTTAGAATAGGATCTCACCTTTTTTTTTTTTTTTTTTTTGGAGAGGTTTTTGCTATAGGGTGCGTGCGCTCGCCAGAGAGACATAGAGACAGAAAGCGAGAAATCACCCCCCAGGGGGGATGGTCACGCTGCAATCCTTTCTCCTTCATTCTCCTCTTGGGATCTTGGGCACGCACACACACGCACCCGGCGTGAGTTTTAAGCCACCGGGTCCGGGACGCGAACCGCGGTTGACTACGTGGCAGTCCAGCGACATAGCCATTACGCTAACTGCTGGTTCCCAGGATCTCACCTTTTATAGGTAACTCCTTGACCTGTAGAATTCCACCTTGTATTTTCCCCTGACACTCCACTTCCGCCTTCTTACGGATAAGACGTAGCAGTTTATGAATATAGCTTGTTGACGGTGTGGTGACCCAAAGGTTTTCCCAGACTTGGATTTCTCCTGTGATTGCTGTTTAGTTTGCTGGCGGGTGTTTGCTCACCAGTATTCTGTACATGTACATACGCTGCATTTGCCAGCTACTCCACCCCCCTTTCAACACATTTCTGCTATGTTCTGTCCTGTCTTTGAGGTTGTGCAAGCTTGTGTGTGACCAAGTTAAATTGAAACAAAGGAAAACTCTCATGTTTATTCTTTCTCTAAAGTCTCTGACAGTGCCTCTTGAGAATATTCCATAGATTTTCTTTTTTTTTTTTTCTTTTTTTTTAAAGTTTTTTCTTAAGGGTGGGGCCAGTGTGGGGGGGATACAGGCCTCCTAACAGAGTCCTCACGCTGTACTCTACCTCCAGTGTCAGCTGGCCTGGATCATGGACACATGCGTGCCCATTGTGCTTAGGGAGGTCCTGAGATGCCAACCAAGGACCCTCCCCACATGGGTACAGCTGCATTACCACTGCACCATTGCTCCCCGTTTTCTTTCTTTCTTTTTTTTCTTTTAAAGTTATTTTATTTATTCATTCATTTATTTTAATTTGACCAGAGAGAAACAGAGAGAGAGAAAGTGAGAAAGCAAACTGCCAGGTCCAGGGCTTGAACCGTGGTCAGCCATGTGGGAGTGTCCAGTGCCTTAACCACCACGTCCATCACCTGCTGGTCCCATCCCCTATTTTCTTGATGGCCTCATATAAGTATACGAAAATATTGAGAGGCACAGATTTTTATTTAAAACTTGTATGACTTAGAAATATACAGATAAGCAGGATTTTTTTAAAGCCATATCTATAAATTGTTATCTCTTCATTTTTGTCTTTGTTTTCCTCAGCTGTCTACTATGAGTGATGGAAGTGAGGAAATAGACAAGATCTAAATTAATTATTCAACCAAAGTATTAGGTACCCACAATGTAAAAGACTGAGGGCCAGTTACTTCAGAAGATACAAAATGAGTAAGACCAACATCCGACCTCAAATTATTTATACTAGAGTGGGAGAGATTATACAAATGAGGATCACACAGTTATGCAAATGTGGAACATGAAAGAGTAAAATAAGCACTGTAAGCAAGATCTAAACAAGATACTATGAAAATTCAAAGGGACACGAACTTAAAACCAGTTATTGAAATTAAGGAGGACATTTTGGAATGCTACAGAACATTTCCAACTGTGAATATTAGCTAGGCACAGTGCCTGTGTGTGTTTGTGCATGTGTCGGGTGTGGAGAGTGGAATCTATCTTATTTGATCCCATTTTGATTTAGAAGTTCCTTCCCAAGCAAGGCTCATAGCATAATGGAAAAAAAAAAAACAGGGAATTTTTTATTCTAGTCTCAGTTTGGCTCTTTTCATTTGCTGAGTGTGGATAACATTTGAATTGCTGTGAACTAGAGAATGCATTGCAGTTTTATCTGCCTGCATGTATCTTATCAGAAGGAAGTCCAGTATCTGCCTCTTGGGGCTCCTTTTTCCTCTTTAATTGTGCAAGAACCCCTAGGGATATAGGCAGTGTAAAAAGAGAGGTGGTCAGTCCAGTTTCCACCCCCAAGAGGAAGAACTCATGTCTGTTGAGTGCTTCTGTGTCTTACAGCGTGCTCCTGAAAACTGATCTTCACTGTGTGATGAGTGGCACTGCCTCCCATGTCGCTCTGATGTGTCCCCAAGGAGAAGCCCACTCTGTTGGGGTCAGCACAGTGTCCCGCTTGGATTCCCAGAGCAGAGCTCCTAGGATTGTGCTCTTTCGGGCTCCTGCTTCTCATGGTGTGATGTGGCCCAGGAACCTGTGGGTCAGGATCTGTTCAGATACCTGCCTCTTTGCAAACTCACAGCTCCTCACCCCTTTCTTCTATTTCATCCCTAGGACTCAGGCAGGTGGCCCCCTTTCTACACTCCAAACTCCAACACTCCGATTCCTCCCACCCTTCCCTGAGGCGATGAGGTTAATCACCCACCCTTCTCGGGAAAGTGCTACTCAGTGATTCATGGGTGTGTTAGCCTTTCAGGGAAGACTCCCCAGGTGATTCAAAGGCACTCTCACCCACTCTTTTTGGATGGAACGGGAGGGGCCGAGGGCTCTATTTATAATGATTCAGGTGATGATTTATTGGCACAGTCCCACTGTAGAAAAACAAATCTGTGATGGGCATCCTGCTTCCAGTGTTAACAGTATCTATCAGACAGTGTTACTGAGAAGATAAAATGAGATGTTATTATGAAAGTTTAAAGAGCCATAGAAATGTCATATCATTGTTACTCTGTCATTTCCTGTTTAAATCCTTTCAAATGCTGCTGGTTTGGCTTAGGACTAGTGACCTGACTCCACTTTCTTCTCCAGCCTCATTTCACGCTCCACCTCTTTCCCTGGCCTCTAGCCCACCAGGCCTTCTTAGGCTTGTCAAGGTTTTTCTCCTTCACTGGACTTTATAGACACCATACTTTCGTATAAAGTGACTTTTCCCTTTCGCTTCCTAGCTAAGTCTTTCATCAGCGAGACTCCTTTTAAGAGATGACCACTTTCCCTGAAACTCCAGTTCAAGTTAAATTGCACATTATGTGAGCTCAGAGAACCTTGAGCGCACATCACAGCGTAAAAGATACACATGATTGGAGGTCACTTGTTTAACA
Source organism: Tupaia tana (assembly GCA_026018925.1). Lineage (NCBI taxonomy): Eukaryota > Metazoa > Chordata > Mammalia > Scandentia > Tupaiidae > Tupaia > Tupaia tana. The sequence continues at coordinate 154,616,373 of JAKSZU010000006.1, forward strand.
TGTTCCTTCTCTGGACAGCAGCACCAAGACCAGGGAGCATGTCTGTTCTAGCTACCCCTAAAAGTTGAATTACTGTGCTTCTTACTTCTCAGAGCCTGTTTTGTTTCACGCTTTTCCTCTTACAGGTGAGAATCTCTGATAAATTATAGGCAGAGTTGAAAGACAGGAGGCTGGGACCAGCAGTTAGCGTAATGGCTATGTCGCTGGACTCCCATGTAGTCGACCGTGGTTCAAGTCCTGGACCCGGTGGCTTAAACTCACGCTGGGCACATGTGCATCCGTGCCCAAGATCCCGAGAGAAAAATGGAGGAGAAGGGATTGCGGTGTGGGTATCCCCCCTGGGGGGTGATTTCTCGCTTTCTGTCTCTCTGTCTCTCTCTGTCTGGCAAGCACACGTGCCCTATAGCACAAAAAAAAAAAAAAAAAAAAAAAAAAAAGAAAAAGAAGAAATACAGGAAACTGTGTCTGGCTTTCTTCTATCTTTTAGAGTGGAAGTTTTATATGGTTTAGTAGTGCTACTTACCAGCTGCTTCTCCGGGTTATCATTGTTACTGTGTTTAAAAAAATAGTCGAATAAGACTCTCATGTTTCTCTCTCCCAAAGAACAATAAATTGTGTACATGTTGATAATTGAAAAGGAAGGCTTTGTGTCATAGAAGAACTTAAAATTTGTGGTTTTTCTTAAACTTACTACTAAATCTTAGAACATCACTGTTTAAACATAATGGCGACCTCTAGTGGATGCTCTACATAATAGAGTGTGTATGCATTTAATGTCTTTTAAAATTACTTTGATTTTTATATACAGTTTTCTCTATAAAAAAACAGTGAAATATAAAGAACTACTTACAGTCTACCTCATTCCAAGTGCAGCACTTTTTTGTCCCATCTGATCCTTACAGTTGTATATGAACAATTTTTGCGTACATAGTTATCATGTTGTGTACATAATATTTTGTGCTCTTCTTTCACTTGACATTATTTTGTTTAGATGAGATATCTGCATAGGCCTTACACTTCTCATTGTTAATGGCATTAGTATATCATGTTAATACATGTAGTTAATTTCTTTGCTTTTAGCGTTTCCTTATCATGACAGTGAAATTGTGCACATCTTATTCAAAATACAGGTATCTGTATTCCGCACCCCAGGAGATTTCTGAGATCTGGTTGGAGTGTGAAACCTTGGCCAGGGAATGATTCACCTCTAGGCAGCTGTTGCCTGCCTAGCTGACGTTACACATGATTTAAATAATGCCTTGCCGTCCTCCCACCCTAGTCTCCATTCTTCCTTTCTTTGAGGAGGCCTGAGAACATTGTTTCTGCCCCATCCATGATAAACTGTTGCCCTTGCACATAACCTAGGGTGGGATAAAACTTCCAAACTATTATTTTTTTAAAGAGTTTTTTTTTTTTTTTTTTTTTTGCTATAGGATGCATGGGCACTCTAGAAAGACAGAGACAGAGAGACAGAAAGCAAAAAATCACCCCCCAGTGGGATTGGCCACTCCGCAACCTCTTCTCCGTTCTCCTCTCAGGGTCTTGGTCACGCACGCACACATGCCCGGCATGAGTTTTAAGCCACCGGTCTGGGACTTCAACCGCGGTTGATTACATAGGAGTCGCTGGACTCCTATGTAGTTAGCCATTATGCAAACTGCTTGTCCCTCCAAATTATTTTTAATCCAACTAGGAAGGACATAGTTTCCTCTCTCTCAACCCCAAGTAGGCATTTATTTGGCATTTGCTTTTAGGAAAAGGAAATAGAGATATACTGACTTTGGAAGGTTGGAAAATTCTACTCAAAAATGTCATAATTTATTTAGGAAGCTGAAAACGGAATATTATTTTAATAGGAATTTGCTTTCTGAGGTTATGACTTTTTCTTTTAGAATATTCAACATAATTTTTATTTGCTTATACCTAAGTATATCCTTGATGTTTTATAGTGAACATCTACTGTATTTACAATACCAAAAAGAGAGCTTTTCTGAATTATAGATAACTTGTAAAACCCAGTAAATCCTATGGAAAAATACCATCCAAAATCCCATCACCAAAAGATATTATAATTGCTATTGACCGTATTTGTTTCTAGTATTTTCAGTAATGTTAAATATATTTTAATATCATGCATTTTAATAATTAAACACCCGTATTTGTTAATACAGTTATAAAATTCATATAAATTAGAGAACTGTTATTCACGTTTCAAAAAGATTAACTACATGGTTTTATTCTTAAGCTTTTCCATTATATTTAAAGTGATTTAGGGTCCAAACTGAGGCACAGCAGTAAAACAGTGCTTTGTAAATCAGTCCCATGTGAGAAGGTTCCCAGTTCAAGCCAGGAGTCTTTCCTGAGTCTGCCGGGCACGTGTTTGCTCATGTTCTAGGGCTGGCTGCAGGCAGGTGATGAGACCCTGTTGGGAAGTGCCTGTGTGCATATTCACATATTCTCCCTGTTTTCCATGTGTATTCATGGGAAAAATAAGTAAATAAACTTAACAACAACAACAAAAGAGGGCCAGCCCTGTAGCACTGTGGCTGGGTGCAGTGTATTGAGAGCCAGATCCCACATGGTTTGAATTCCAGCCCTGAGAGCTTGGGGAACATGTGGGGAGCATGTGCACATGCACAGGTTCCTGATGGGAAGGAGCAGAGAAGGAGGGAGGGCTGCTGTGTGACCGTGCCCCATTGGGGTGCTTTCTCTCTATCAAGGGCACATTCCCTCTGGTCAATAATAACAATAAAAATAATAATTAGTCATTTAATTCCTAGGAATTTCTTTCCTTCTTTCTTTGCTAACTTCCTTTCTCCCATTCTTCCTCCTTTCTACAACTTTTCAAGAAAACCACTCATGTGCTTGAAGCAGGTGTATTACACATTTGAACCAAGGTTCTTCTATCAGAAACCCATGTGTTTGTGGCGTTAGGCTTTGGCACTCGAGGAATACTCACATTGAAGGTACTGGCTAGCCCCGCACTGAAACTGCAAAATGACGTTTTCATTATAGTTTGCCAGAGATGAAACCTAACCTTTGCCATGATTTTAGACAAAAAAGAGACCTGGTCTGCTTGGATGAATAAAGTCCGGAGGGGCTGAGATAAATGTAACAGAGTATATCCTAACAGTGTTGTTGGGTAAAGAGCATGCTGTGAGACTTTTAAATTTTTATTTTTTTGGTACCAATGGAGTAGATCTCTTGGCTGTCATCTGACTCTTAGTTCTCATCAGATGCCTTTATTTGTGTTGTATTTCCTTATGATTTGATTGCTCTAGGTAATCCTGAGTGGAAATGTTCTTTTTCTGCAGTTCTCCCCCAAACAAAGTGTATCCACTCCCAGTTCCTCTATTTTCTGTCTTTTTGTGTGTGTGTGTAATAATTTTTATTATGTTATCTTCTTCCTCCTGTTCTAATTAATTACGCTGTAAAACACAAGCAAAACCATAGGTGAGAGAGGGATGGTTCAAAAGAAAAAATTGGGACTAACAGATGGCGTAATGGCTATGTTGCTGGACTCCCATGTAGTCGACTGCAGTTCGAGTCCCGGACCGGGTGGCTTAAACTCACATCGGGCACATCTGCATGTGTGCCTAAGATCCCGAGAGGAGAATGGAGAAGGGATTGCAGTGTGGCCATCCCCCCTGGGGGGTGACTTTTTGCTTTCTGTCTCTTTGGTGAACTTATGTGCCCTATAGCAAAAACCTCTCCAAAAACAAAAACAAAAACAAAAAAACATAGTGTTTTAAAACTTGGTGCTTGATCTAAAACTTTTTTCCCTGTGCATATTTATAAGCAAAGTAGCTCACGTGTGCTAATCTGATTTCCTTCCTGTTTATGTCATCTAACCACACAAATAAAAATAGCTGCCCCTGCCAAGGCTCCAGACATGTGAGCGAGCCGGCTAGTATAGCCCATTCACCAGGTGAACAGTCACTTAAAGACTCCAGTTGGCACCACATGGGGTAAAAGAATCTCCATAACGAGCCCTGTCCAAATTCCTGACCCACAAAACCCTAAGATATAATAAAACTTTTTTTAAAAAGTTAAATTATTTTTATATACTATATTTAAGAAGGCAAGAGTATATTTTAGAATATTCACTAGTGTGTTTACATTCTGTATATTCTATTTCTATTTTTTATTCTGCATTTAAAGTTAATTAGACTATATATTTTAAAGTAATTTCTCTGTTGAGTGTCTAAATGCATCATTTGCTGGGGTTTTTTTTTGCAGAATCTTCTGTATGATGTAAGGTGTTGGTCGTGTGTGTTTTTGTTTTATTTTGGTTTTGTTTTTTGCTGTCTTCTAATGGCTCACTGTAACATTTAGATCCTCTAACCTAAATTATTAATTCGGATTTATTTCCTTTTAAGAGTCTTCAGGGAATTTTCATAGCCTCTTTCGTACCCTCTTCTGGTTGAGGACCAGTGAAGACCTAGGCGTGCATCCTGGCTCTCTGTTCCCCTGGCTGTGTGATTTTGAGAAAACTTCATATCTCTGTTCACTTTTCTGTAGGAAGGGGATAACTATAGTACTGACTTCATAGGGTGGTTGTGAGGAGTAAATGGGGTAAAATACTGCTGTACCTGTATACACAGTGCCCAGCACTAGGCCAACACTTATGTGTCAGCTTTTACTGTAATATTATAGACCCAGGGGTTGATAACCCTTTTCTGTAAAGGGCCATGTCGTATCGTAAGTCTTTCATGCTTTGAAGACTGTACAGTTTCTGTTGTAGCTACTCAACTCTGCCTTTACACAATATCTAAATAGATAAGGCTGACTGTGTTTCAATAAATCTGTTTATAAAAACAGACAGTAGGCCATATTTGGCTGATAAGGTATAGTTTGTTGACTGCTATTCTTTTTTTTTTTTTTTTTTTGGAGAGGTTTTCGCTATAGGGCGCATGCGCTCGCCAGACAGAGAGAGACATAGAGACAGAAAGCGAGAAATCACCCCCCAAGGGGGATGGTCACGCTGCAATCCCTTCTCTTCCATTCTCCTCTCGGAATCTTGGGCACGCACGCACACGCGCCCGGCGTGAGTTTTAAGCCACTGGGTCCGGGACGCGAACTGCGGTCGACTATGTGGGAGTCCAGCGACATAGCCATTACGCTAACTGCTGGTTCCCTGTTGACTGCTATTCTAATAGACTAAGAAAACTATCAGATGAAACTAAGGTATGGAAAATATTAAGAATTGAGTTTTAGCTCTTCTGTGAAATGGATTATCAAGAGAATTTAGGTTGATTGAAAAAATCAGTTTACAGGGTGAGCAAGTGGCATGGTGGTAAAGGCTCTGGACTCCTACATGGCTGACTACAGTTCGAGCCCTGGATCTGGTAGCTTGCTTTCTCACTTTGCCCCACTTCTCTCTGTCTCTTTTTGATGAGCCCTGTAGCAAATTAAAAAGTAATAATAATGATGCATAAAATTAATTATTACTATTTTTTTTTAAATCAGTTCACATTAGGACTAGCAGATGATGTAATTGTTATGTCGCTGGACTCCCATGTAGTTGACCATGGTTTGAGTCCCAGACCCAGTGGCTTAAAACTTAATGCTGGGTGCATGTGTGTGTGTGCCTGAAATCCTGAGAGGAAAATGGAAGAGAAGGAATTGTGGTGTGACACCCCCCCCCCCCCCCGGGGTGTGATTTCTTGCTTTCTGTCTATCTGTGTCTCTCTCTGGCAGGCACACACACCGCATACTGAAAATCTCTCATCAAAAAAAAAAAATTCAGTTTACATTGGGACCAGTAGGTGGCATAATGGTTACATCGCTGGACTCCCATGTAGTTGACTGCAGTTTGAGTCCTGGACCTGGGGGCTTAAAGCTCACACCGGTTGGGTGTGCACGTGGGCTCAAAATCCCAAGAGCAGAGTGGAGGAGAAGGGATTGTGGCATGGCCATCCCCACTGGGGAGGGGAGGTGATTTCTCACTTTCTCTGTCTCTATCTCTCTCTCTCTGGCTAGCTCATGTGCCCTATAGCAAAAATCTCTTTAAAAAAAAAAGTTTACAGGACCAGCATGTGACAGAGTGGTTAAGGCACTGTACTCCCACATAGCCAATCACAGTTTGAGTCCTGGACCTAGCGGCTTGTTTTATCTCTCTCTCTCTCTCTCTCTCTCTCTCTGGTGAATACATGCATCCTATAGCAAATTAAACAAACAAACAAAAAATAATAATAATAATAAATAAAATTAGAATAATTTTTTTAAAAATACCAGTTTACAATCCTAGGCACTTCAGCACCTCAGTGCCTGACCCATGTTTTGCTCACTAATGCATTTTACAGTGAACATTATAGCTACTAGGAACCATCAGAACCAAGCATTTCTAGATCTACAAAAACACACTAGTGGAGAATATCCTAAAATATGCTCCTCTTGCCTTCTCAAACACAGTATATACGAATTTGTTCTTTCAAAACAAGTTTTATTATACCAATGGTTTTGTGGGTTGGGAATTTGGACAGAGCTCATTATGGTGATTCTTTTACCCCACGTGGTGCCAGCTAGAGGCATTCAGTGATTTCCCACCTAGGGAATGGGCTGTACTGGACAGTGTAAGATGGCTCATTCATGGCTCGTGCCTTGACAGGGGCGAGTGAAAGGCTGGCCTCAGCTGGGACTAGAGCTAGTGTATCTGACCTGCCCAGCATGTTAGGCAGTTCTTTTTCTTTAAGAATTATTTATTTATTTACTTACTTCTTTATTTATTTTAATTTGATCAGAGAGGAACGGGGCGGCGGGGGAGGGTCAGAGGTGAGAAAGCAAGCCGCCAGGTCTGGGATTTGAACCACGGTCTGCTATGTGGGAGCAGCACCCTCAGCCACCATGTCACCTGCCAGTCCCCCATGTTAGGCAGTTTTTGAAAAAAACTGCAGGTATAGCAGGTATCATGATGGTAAGGTGTTGGATTCCCACATGGTTTGCTGTGCAGTTTGAGTCCCAGGCCTGGTGGTTTGAAAATCATGCCAGACATGTGTGTATGTGTATCCAAAACCCTGAGATGAGAATGGGGGAGAAGGGATTGTAGCGTAGCCATCCCTCCTGGGGGTTGATTCTTAGTCCCCCCCGCCCCTGCAGCAAGTGCACCCATCCTATGGCAAGAACCCTTAAAAAAATTTGTCATTATGAATCTTAGTTCCTGTAATAAATACCTTGATGCTGTTGATTTTTTGGGTGTGTTGTTTGTACTCCTTAAACTGCTGTGCTTTGAGTCTGCTTTTTAATTTTTTGACCTTAAATGTGATTGTCAGCTGGAGTCTAGAGCAATGCGTTTGCCACATAAGTGACACCCAACTATAGGGCACTTACTTTACTTTGTGTAAGCTGCCTTGCTACACAACTAAATACTGTTCAAGAAACTTAAAATAGGGACCAGCAGTTGGTGTAATGGCTATGTCACTGGACTCCCATGTAGTTGATCGCTGTTCGAGTCCTGGACCCAGTGGCTTACACTCACGCTGGGCACGTGTGCATGTGTGCCCAAGTTCCCGAGAGGAGAATGAAGGAGATGGGACTGCGGCGTGGCCATTCCCCCCGGGGGGTAGTTTCTTGCTTTCTATCTCTCTGTCTCTCTTTCTGGCAAGCACATGAGCCCTATAGCAAAAACCTCTACAAAAAAAAAAAAAAAAAGAAAAGAAAAGAAACGAAACTTAAAATATGCCTCAGGAAAAAAGGAAATCAAGCCAGGTGTGGTGGCGTGTGCCTATAATCCCAGCTACTTGGGAAACTGAGGCAGGAGGATCATGATTTTGAGTCCAGCCTGAGCAACATAGTGAGACTCTTGTCTCTTAAAAACAAAAGTAAGGGGACAGCAGGTGGCAGGTTGTTTGAAGAAACTGAACTCCCACATGGCCGACTGTGGTTCACGTCTCAAGTCTGGCGGCTTGCTTTTTCACTTTCTCTCTCTCCCCCTCCGTCTCTCTCTCTTACACACATACACACACACACACACACACACACTCACTCTCTTCCTCTCTGGGCAAATTAAAATAAATAAACTTAAATAATTCTTTCAAAAAAAAGAACAAAAATAAATCTCTTGATATGTGACAACATGGATGATCCCGAGGACCTTATGCTAAGTAAACAGTCACACAGGACAAATACAACACTGTGTGATTACACTTAAATGAGGTATCTAAGAGGGGGGCTTACAGAAGCAGAGAGTAGAATGGTGGTTGTCAGGGATTGTGGGTAGGGGGTAATCGGGATCTGTTGTTCAGCACGTGTAGTTTCAATTACTCATGGAGAACACATTCCACCATACAGCGTGTGCCTGCAGTTAACAATGCTCTGTTGTACACTTAAACTTTTGTTAAAAAGATAGATCTCACATTACATGTTCTTACCACTGCTTTTTGAAGAAATGACTTAGGAGCTAAAACCTTAACAAACAACCAAAAGACAAATATCAGAACTTAAAATTATTTTGTTTATTTATTTACCTGCTTCTTTCTCCCTCTGCCATATTCTTGGTAAGCCAGTGAATGTTAGGAGGGTATGGCGGCAGGAGAGGCTCTGGAAAGGGACCGGCTCAGTGATTCCATCTGGAAGGAGGCTAGCAGCAGGCTCAGCCTAAAGCTGTGAATGGGGTAATAGTACCTGCCTGAAGTGTGAGAATGCTTAAAGTGCTCAGAAGACATTAACTATTATTTTTGGATAATCATCTTCCAAACTTCCTTTTTTAGAAACTGATTCAGCAGCACAGAAAGAACATCGAAACCAGACACCTGCTCCATCTGCAACTCAAACTTCCGCTCCCTCTAAGTACCACCGATCTCGATCTGGGGGAGCCAGGGATGAACGATACCGGTCAGGTGAGAAGGAACTATGAAATTTCCAGCTGATTGGCTTTTACTGAGTAGTATGAACTGTGTCCCAAGAACTTCTAATGTTTGCTTTAATTTTTTCCCTTTAGGCATAATAGTTCTGTATTAATTCAGCCATCAGTTGTTTACTTAGTACCTACTTTTTCAGGGTGTAGTAGATATTTAAGACTTGCTGGAGATACAGCAGCATGAAGACCATTTCTGCCCTCAAGGAATCTAACATTTTAAGAGGAGAGCTAGGGACAGCCCTGTGGCCTAGTGGTAAAGGGAGTCGGATCCCACGAGACTGACTTCATGGTTCAGATACTGGCCCTGACAGCTTGAAAAACATGCTAGACTCATTTGTGTGCGTCTAAAATCCCAACAGGATGGAGAAATAGAGGAAAAGGGATTGCATGACCATGCCCCTTTGGGGGTTACTTTTTTTTTTTCTCTCTCTCTTTCTGGCAAGTGCAAGTATCTTCTGGCTAATTTTTTTTCCCCTCCTATAGTGGGAAATCACCCTCTGTGAGGGATGGTCATGCCACAATCCCTTCTCCATTCTCTCCTTGGGACTCTGGGCATCATGCACACATGCCATCATGAGTTTCAGCCGCTCTCCCAGGTCTGGAACCACAGTTGCCCATGTGGGAGTCCAGTGTCTCAACCACTATGCCACTTGCAGACACTCCCCACTCCAACTGTGCTAATTTTAAAAAAGAAGGAACAAAAAGGAGGGGAGCTAGACAAGCACAAAAGCAATGCAAATGAGTATGTAAATAAGAGCTGATTGGGGTAGGTCACATGAGATGGTACTGGGAGAGGTCAGTGGGCTCTTTCAGAAGAAGCAGGACCTTTTCTGTTTGCCAGAGCTGTTGATTAACTAACTAGTCTCTTAACTGATGGAGCCGCAGTGATATCTCACAGAAAAAAATTTCAAGTTAGTAAACTCTTAAACTTTATTTTCTCTGACCCAAAAAGTAGCCATGGGAAGGATAAGAAGGGTACGGAAGGCGCAATGCTGGTGGCTGGAGCATGCGCTTGCTTACACTGTCTAGGACGCTGGCCCCACTACCAGATCAGCGGCTCTGATGAGCAGAGACACACATCAGGGCCCCTGGCCCACGATGGTGTCTGTCGCAAGCCCTTCTGGTGCTGATGGACTATCAGCTGTGCCAGTAGTAGTTCTTCACGTTGTTTTAAGAAATAGCAGAATTAATTCGAAAGACTAACTGGAATATTATTTTACTTTCTCCAGATTTTTGTCACTCTTATACCAGCCAAAGTTACTTTAACCTTTTTTTAAATTGAAAAGCAGAGTGTATGTCATATCCTCTCAGAAACTGCTTTAGAGAAAATAAGGAAAGGGCACGTTTGTCGAGTTGCGTCAGCCATTTGGGAGCTGATTTTACTAGATCTATTTTCACACACTGGAAAGGAGAGAAGTGTTCTGTCAAAAAATATATATGTGTGTGTGTGTATATATATATATATATATATATATTTTATATATACATATAAAAAATATATATATAAAATATATATATATATATATTATATATAGAGAGAGAGAGAGAGAAAGAGAGAGAAGCTGCACACCACATCAGAATTTTCCCTTGAACCTCGCTTGCTCTTAATTGATCAGGGGAGGCTTGCTTAGAGAATGAAACGACTGACAGAGTCATAGAGAAGGTAGCCAGGGGATTAGCACCAGATAGTAGACACCAAAGTAGTTCATTATGTCCAGAACTTAAAGGCATAGGCTAGAAAGAGGTGGGAGATGAGGCTAGGAAGACTATCAGAGACAAATCTTGAGGAATCTTGAATGTTATTGAAGGATTTTCTTTCTTTCTTTTTTTAAAAGAGGTTTTTGCTATAGGACGTGTGTGCTCACCAGAGAGACAGAAAGCAAGAAATCACCCCCCTGGGGGGATGACCATGCCTAAATCCCTTCTCCTCCATTCTCCTCTTGGGATCTTGGGCACACACGCACCCGTGCCCGGTGTGAGTTTAAGCCACCAGGTCCGGGACTCGAACCAGTCGACTACATGGGAGTCCAGTGACATAGCCATTACACCAGTGGTCCCCACTGAAGGATTTTCAGCAAAACAGTGACATAATCGGATTTTTGTTTGTTCTCTGAGCTTTCTCCAGCTGAAGACTCCTGCTCTGCCACTGCTGTGTCCTATGCCTGGCTCAGGGCTTAACATGGAAGAACTAGGAAGAGAGTTTGGAGTAAAGAAGGAGTGAAAATAGTAACTAGTTCTGGAGTGGAGTAACGGGAGGTGAGGCTCGAAGTAGCGAAGCCTGTCAGGAGCTCCTGTTCGTTGCTGAGCACCCAAGCCCCATTTCCTAGGCCTCGGTGTTGCCTCTGGAGTCTGGGCCACCTTCAGCAGCAGCGTGTTCTGACTTGTCCAGGAAGGCTCTGGCCTTTACACTGCTCATCCCTGGCCTTTTGGGAGTATTTGTGTTTGGTTTTCTTCCTTTCTTTGTTTTTACAGCATATACTAGAAGGATTAGTCGTGAACCAAAATGATGATTCTCTTCATCCTATGTCTAAGGCAGTGACATGTAGAAGAAGGCATTGGTGTCCTCATTTAGGAGTGCAAAATTTTGAGTTTTGCTTACTAAAATCCAGCCCCTGCTCTTCTGCACTTTCAGATTACCCCAGAGATTAGTCTGTGAATCAGATTCTAGTCGGCTGACTATGGAGACTCTTGGTTAGGTGCCGAGGTACTAAGTTTTTTTTTCTCTTTTATGAGAGATTTTTTTCTATAGAGCACGTGCACTCACCAGAGAGACAGAGAAAGACAGAAAGCAAGAAATCATCCCCCAGTAGGGATGGCCACACCATAGTACCTTCTCCTCCATTCTACTCTTGAGATTTTGGACATGCATGCACACAGACGCGCCCAGTGTGAGTTTTAAGCAGCCAGGTCTGGAACTCGAACCATGGTTGACTATGTGGGAGTCCAGTGATATAACCATTACACCATCTGCTGGTCCCCTAGAGAAGGTTGTTAATAATCATGTTATTACCTATGTCACTGAGACGACTTCTTTTTTTTTCTTTTGAAGAGATTTTTGCTATAGTGCACATGTACTCACTGGAGAGACAGAGAGACCGAAAGTGAGAAATCACCCACCTTTATCCCCCAGGGAGAAATGCCACACTGCAATCCTTCCTCCTCCACTCTTGTCCTCTCCGGATCTTGGGCATGCACATACATGCACCCGGCATGAATTCCAAGCTGCTCGATTCAGGATCTGGGATTCAAACTGCGTCAGCCATATGGCAGTCCAGCATCTTAACCACTATGCCACCTGCTGGCCCCCTCACTGAGACTTCTAAGGGAAGTAACAAGAAGTAGGTCGGGAGGGAGGTACAGTGGGGAAGAAAAGATGGTGTGAAAAGACCCTGAAGATACTGAAAGCTCTGTGAGTACTATAGTAGCATCATGGGGGAACACGAAAGCAGCACGCAGACACGCGCTTTATGTGAAAAGCATGTTTTTCAGTATTTTAGGAATTGCTAAACTAAATAGCAAAAGAAAGCTAAACACACTGGAGAAACTGAAAATTTGAGAATTTTGACTTCTTTGAGAATAAACCAACAGGGGCCAGGTCTGTGGCACAGTGGTGATGCACTAGTGAAGAGACGTGATCCCACATAGTGACCATGGTTCAGATCCCCAGCCTGGTGTGCCTGAAACACACAGGGAATGTGCTCAAGGGCCCAAGATCCCTTGAGCTGGAGGACTGGAGAAAGGTGATCATGGCATGACCAGGATCTATAGCCGTATCTTCTTTCTCTCCCTATGTACGTGCACATCCTCTGTTATGAATAAAGAAGACAATTTGTATAATAATTACTTACAAAAGAAAAAGAAACCAACAACAGCAGAGGTGGAGCAGGTAGGTTGCAGAGGTTGATGGTAGCTGAATTTCTCTCTCTTTACTCCCCCAGCCGTAGGAAGGTTACATTTACATGTTACATGGAAACATAGCTTAATAGTTTAGGAAAAGTGGCAGAGATTCAGATAAAGAGAAGAGTGTGCAGAAAGAATTGGATAATAATGTCGATGAATAATATTTACCAGATGGAGATTTACTCATCTCTATAGCATTTCAGCCAGCTATAATCAAATCTGTTGGGTTATTGGTAAAGTTGACACGTTATTGCATAGAAAAACAGAAAAATATGCCATGACTTTCCAGAAAATCAATAAATAGACTTAATGTTTCATGTATAGTGTAAAGAACTTTTATTTATTCAGACTTTAGGTAATCTGACCTGATTCTCTTCTTTGTGCTTAGCCCATAAGGGACCTTCCCTCCCTCCCTTCCTTCCTTCCTTCCTTCCTTCCTTCCTTCCTTCCTTCCTTCCTTTCTTTCTTTCTTTCTTTCTTTTTTGGGAGAGGTTTTTGCTATAGGGCACGTGTGCTCGCCCAAAAGACAGAGAGAGACAGAGAGACAGAAAGTGAGAAATCACCCTCCAGGGGGGATGACCACGCTGCAATCCCTTCTCCTCCATTCTCCTCTCAGGATCTTGGGCACGCACGCACACGTGCCTGGCATGAATTTAAGCCACCGGATCTGGAACTTGAACCGCGGTCAACTACATGGGAGTTCAGCGACATAGCCATTACACTAACTGCTGGTCCCAGGACTTTCCATTTCAAATGTCTACTTATTTAGAATCTCTTTCCTGCACATCAAGGCATCAAGCGTGTGGTGTGGTCCCACATATTCACATGCCTGGGACAGAAAGCGATCTTGTTCTGATAGCTCCTTTAATGTTAATCTCTTGAGAAATTAGCCACCACAAATGAAACAACAAAAATAAAAAGGACTTGAAGGGGGGGCCAGCAGGTGGTATGGTGGTTGAAGTGGCTGGACTCCCACATAGCTGACTGCAGTTTGAATCCCAGACCTGGCAGCTTGCTTTCTCACTTCTCTCTGTCTAGTCAACTTCAAAAAAAATAAAATAATGACAGTGAATAAAATTAAATTAAATATGGGGGGAAGAGAAAGGACTTGAAGGGAGTATTTGTATCAAGTTATTTAGTTCAAACATTAGTGTTGGAAAACGATACCCAGCCTCCATGTGCTTCTGGCAGAGATATCCAAAGTCAGACTTGTCTAAGAACTGAACTCTAGAAGTGATCTGTTTATCAGAAATCACGATGACCTGAATGCTGGTGGATGAGTCAAGTTCAGTTAAGACACTTGCTTTTTCTTATCAGTGAGTCTTTGCTCAGAAAGTAACTGTGGACATCTTTTGACACCAGTATATGGGCCAGTGTTTACCATGTTAGAGAATTACTGGGTGCTTTCATTTGTCTGTGTTTTGATGCTATGAATCCTTGTAACAAGAGGAGCATTTCTATTGGGTCATCGGGAAAGTCGTAACACTTTTTTGCACACGAAAGTACGTCATGACTTTTCTGACAACCTAATGTAAGTATGAACTGTACAAATATTATGGGCCTTTTAAAGCTTATTATTAATGTTAATAATTCCCTAGCTTTGTCAAGTTTGCTGTCACACACGTCATGTCACTTGTAAAAACACTTTAGAAATGTACTGTATTTTTTTTATAATTCTTTTTTAAATTTAATTTATTTGTTTATTCATTTATTCATTTTAATTTGACCAGAGAGAGATATATATATATAGAGAGAGAAAATAAGAAAGCAAGCCACCAGGTCTGAGACTTGAACCATGGTCGGCCACATGGGAGTGTCCAGCACCTTAACCACCACACCACCTGCTGGTCCCAGAAATGTACTGTATTTAAAAAAAATTTTTTTGGGGAACCAGCAGTTAGCGTAATGGCTATGTCGCTGGACTCCCACGTAGTCGACTGCGGTTCACGTCCTGGACCCGGTGGCTTAAAACTCAAGCCGGGCGCGTGTGCGTGCTGCCCAAGATCCCAAGAGGAGAATGGAGGAGAAGGGATTGCGGCGTGACCATCCCCCCGGGAGGTGATTTCTCGCTTTCTGTTTCTATATCTCTCTCTGTCTGTCTGGCGAGCGCACGTGCCCTATAGCGAAAACCTCTCAAAAAAAAAAGTGAGAGGTTTTTGCTATAGAGCACATGCGCTCTCCAGAAAGAGAGAGACAAAGGAACAAAAAGTGAGAAATCACCCCCCAGGGTGCAATCCCTTCTTCTCCGTTCTCTTCTCAGGATCTTGGGCATGCACGCACACATGCCTGGCATGAGTTTAAGCCACCGGGTCCGGGACTCGAACCGCGGTTGACTACATGGGAGTTCAGCGACATAGCCATTATGCTAACTGCTGGTTCCCCCCTTTCCTTTTTTTTTTTTTTTTTTTTTTTTTTTAAGTAAGTTTGTACTTTGGACTTTAAAGTCATAGCCCAGGGACATATAGGTAGTGTGGTGGTTAAGGCACTAGACACCCACATGGTTGACCATGGTTCCAGTCCCAGACCTAGTGGCTTGCTTTCTCACTTTACCTTTCTCTCTCTCTCTCTCTGGTCAAGTTAAAATAAATAAATAAATAAATAAAATAAAATATTTATTTAAAAAATCATAGCCTGTGACCAGCAGATGGCATAATGGTTATGTTGCTATATTCCCATGTAGTCAACCGTGGTTCGAGTCCCGGACATGGTAGCTTAAAACTCATGGCAGGTGCATTGTGCACGAGTACCCAAAGTCCTGAGAGGAGAATGAAGGAGAAGGGATTGCAGTGTGACTACCTTCCTGGAGATTGATTCTCCCTTTCTGTCTCTCTTTCCCCCTCTGTTTCTCTACTGAGTGCACACGCCCTGTAGCAAAAATTTCTCTCTAAAAAATTTAAAAATAGCCCAATAGTTCAGCAATATCCTTAAAATTTTAAATATTCATAGTCTTTGACACAGAAATTTTGCCACTATGAATTGATTGGTTGATTGTATATTTATTTATATAATATGTACTTATTTACTAACTTCTTTAGAGATAGACAAGCACACTCAACAGGATCTCAAGCCATGACCCTTCCCCCAGCATCTTCCTAACCAGGTGGGATTATGAGCGTGTGCAAGTATATAAGTCAATTTAGAAATTGAACCCCAATCTTATGGCCTCCAGCATTTGGGGTTGTTGCACTGTGGGCATAGAAGTTTTACTTTATGCAAACACATACATATTTTCATAAAGATATATATGAGGAGGACCAGCCAGTGACATGGTGGTTAAGGCAGCTGGGTTCCCCGTGGCAACAACTACGCAGTTTGAGTCCTGGATCTAGCAGCTTGGCAAATATGCTGGGTGGTGCATCTGTGCCTAAAATCCCAAAAGGAGATAGAAATAGAGAAGGGATTGTGGCATGACCATCCCTATGGTGGGGTAGGGGGTGATTTCTCACTCCCCCAACCCTGTTAGGAGTATACAGACCCTCTGGCAATTAAAAAAAGAAAAAGAAAAAAACCATGGCACCAGTAGTTGGAGCAATGGCTATGTCGTTGAACTCCCTTGTAGTTGACTGTGGTTTGAGTCCTGGATCCAGGGGCTTAAACTCATGCCGGGCGTGTGTGTGTGCGTGCCCAAGATCCCGAGAGGAGAATGGAGTAGAAGGGATTGTGGCATAGCTATCCCCCCGGAGGGTGATTTTTCGCTTTCTGTCTCTCTGTCTCTCTCTTTCTGGCAAGCGCACATACCCTATAGCAAAAACCTCTCAAAACAAAAACATAAACAAAACACATGTAAGTGCCGAAAGAAAACATCAGTGAGGTTTTTCTATAATCCAAATTTATGGACACCTTATGGAAAGGCTTAAGTCCAGATGTAGTAAAAAACGTCATAACAACACTTTTTTTTAAAGAGGTTTTTGCCTTAGGGCTCTTGCACTTGCCAGACAGAGAGAAAGAAACAGAGACAGGGAGGGAAAGTGAGAAATCACTCCCGGGGGGAATGGCCATGCTGTAATCCTCCCCCTCCATTCTCCTTCTTGGCCATGCATGCACATGCACCTGGCTTTATTTTCAAGCTGCCGTGTCTGGTATTTGAACCACAGTCAGCCGTGTGGGAGTCCAGCGATGTAACCACTATGCCACCTGCTGACTCCAGAGATGTATTTTTTTTCCTTTAAATTTATTTTTTACATTAATTCACTATACATCATTATAGCATACAAATGAATTTTCCATTCAAAATACACTGTATATTGGCTCAATCAAGCACATCAACATACATGTTATCAGCAAATAATTTTCCATTTCTTATGTCTTGTATACTTTAGTTTTTTGTTTGTTTGTTTGTTTGTTTGCCCTCCTTGATTCCCTATCCCTAACCCTCTGCCATGTCCCACCCTCCTCCCACATTGTCTCTGGTATCCATGGTTGCTTTCTATGCCTTCCCTCCTCCCCCATTTAATTGATTTGCTAATGAACTTAATTAGTCTAAATATTTCCAATAGCAAGCGCAGCTGACATATACCTATACGTGAACCCAAGTCTGACTTTAGGCATAAACCTCGGTAAGTAGAATGAACATACTATAAAGTAGTACCTAGCTGGGGCTATATAGCTTACTACAGTCATAAAATATGCGTTTTTTAAAATTTTGATAACAGTTTTACTGTTCTTTTTTTTCCCCCGAAACTTTTTTTTTAATTACTTAACATTCATTCCCTGAGCATCATCACAACATACTAAAAGTGGTTTCCCATCTAGAATAAACTGTATAGTGGCTTAATCGTGCATGCTATCATCAATAATATTCCATTTCTACTCTCATATATATGCATATGTATATATATGTTTTTTACCACATGTTTGACCCTCTGCCCTTTCCCACTCTCTTATTATACTATCTCTGCTATACACAGTTGTCTTCAATTCCTTTTCCCCCAACATTTTGTTGATCACAAAATATCATAAGTAATCTAGCAAGTTCAGCTGGTAATTTCAAGAAAAGCGGTTTTGACCTGGTAACGATATTTCCTTGAAACTTAAAACCTAGAAACAGGTTAGTATTCTGTTCAAATAGTAGGTACATGCACCTATCGACAGCTCAAGACAGGACAAAAATCCTTTAAAACCGGACAGCAAAGCTTAGAAGAAAAGCAGCAATATTTTAGTCAAGTCACAGAATGTTGTTTCATCAGTTCAGTCTCGTACTTAATCTTTCTTCTGTTGTGGTTCGATCTTCCAGATTGAGTTCTGGGATATAATATTCATCTCCAGATATTGTCCCTACAGTTAAGTTGCCCATTTTCTTAGTTTTTGAACTCTTATTTCTGTGTGTCTGCATTTAATTTTACTGACATAGCACTCCCTTAAGAACTTCTTGGAGTTCTGGTCTGGTGCTGGTAAATTCTTTCAGGTTTTGTTTATCTGGGAAAGTTCGTGTCTTTTCTTTCCAAATTAACGATAATCTTGCTGGGTACAGTATTCTCTGTTGAAATTGCTTTTCCCTTAACACTTTGAATATATTTTCCCATTCTTTCCTTGCTCGCACTGTTTCCAATGAGAGGTCTGCTGTTAGTCTGATGGGATACCCTTTGTAGGTAACTTGCCGTTTTTCTCTTGCCAATCTTAGTATCTTGTCTTTGTCTGAGATTTTGGTCAATCTGGCTATAATGTGTCTTGGAGAAGATCTTCTTGGGTTGATTCTGTTTGGGGTCCTCTGTATTTCTTGGGACTGAATCTTTGAGAGCCTCTCTAGGTTTAGAAAGTTTTCTTGCAGGATCTCATGGAATAGATTATCAATGCCCTTATGAGTCTCTTCACCTTCTGGGATGCCTATTATCCGGATGTTTGGACGTTTGATGGTATCTAGTATATCTTGTATATTAGTCTCAAATTTTTGGGCCGTTTTCTCAGTCTTCGAGGTGGATTTTTCTAGGCTAGCAATTTTCTCTTCTACATCTGAGATTCTATTTTCTGTATGATCTAGTCTGTTTTCAATACTTTCAAGGGAGATTTTGACTTCCTGTATTATAGCCTTCATCTCTAACAGTTCCATCCGATTCTTTTGTAAAGCGTGAAATTCCTCTTTTAGATCTTGCATGAATTTTCTTACCTCCTGGAACTTGACAACTTCTTTCTCCTTCCTCTTCAGCAGTTCATTATCTCTCTTCTCTTTCATCTCTGTTAGCTTTGCCATTATGAATGTTCTGAATTCCTTATCAGACATTTCCATGATTTCCAATGAGCTGTGTGTGGATGAAGAGGAGTTATCCTTTTCCCTTGGAGGAGAGGTATTTTCCTGTTTTCCCATATTTCTTGTGCTCCTGCAGCGATTTCTAGTCATCTGGTTGATGGTTGGTTTCTTCCCAAACTTGGAAGTTCAATCTAAGCGTTGAGTCTGCAGAAAAGGAAACAGAAAGAGGGAAACAACAGCAACAACAAACAAGAAACAAAAAAAGAGAAGAAAAAACTAAGAGAAAAACTTTTCAATAAAACTAAAAAAATTAATATTTAAAAAAATTTCAGTAAAACCCAAAAATTAGAAAACCACGCGGTGCGCAAGTGTGCCACATGAAATTCTAAAAAGCAAAAATTAAAAAGAAAAAGAGAGAAGACAGAGACGGAGACAGAGGTAGAGAGAGACAAAGACAGGTACAGAGACAGGAGGCCTGAAGGGGGTCTTCCTACCACGCGAGTTTTGTGTGCTGGAGGCCAGATTATCAGTGGGAGATCTTCAATTCTGTTTCCCCAAAATGGCTAGTTCGCAGGAGCCATGAAGCTGTGTGTCTCCAAGAAGGCCTGTTCCTTTGCCTCTCCAGAGATGTATTTTTTCTAGTTGTATAAGATAGCAGTACACTTTCTGTGTATTGTAGAGTTGAGTAAATAAGTAAAATATATTCAGAATATTGTGAAGCAGGTTTCTTATTGTTAAAAAAGAGAAAGGAGGAAGTTAAAATGCTATTAAGGGGCTAGCAAGTGGAGCAGAGGCTAAGGTGCTGGACTCCCACATGGCCAACTACGGTTTGAGTCCCAGACCTGGTGGCTTGAAAATCACACTAGGCATGTGTGCATGTGTGCCCAAAATCCTAGAGGAGAATGGCGGACAAGGGATTGCAGCATAGCCATCCTTCCTGGGGGGGGTGAATTCTCACTTTCCCTCTCAGTGTCTCTGTCTCTTTCTGGTAAGCATACATGCCCTGTGGCAAAAACCTTTTTAAAAAATGCTATTACAACCCGGTGGCTTACAACTCACGCCGGGCGCGTGTGCGTGCGTGCCCAAGATCCCGAGAGGAGAATGGAGGAGAGGGGATTGCGGCGTGACCATCCCCCCTGGGGGGTGATTTCTCGCTTTCTGTCTCTCTGTCTCTCTCTGTCTGTCTGGCGAGCGCACGCGCCCTATAGCGAAAAACCTCTCAAAAAAAAAAAAAAAAAAATGCTATTACAAACAGGCAGGTGGTATGGTGATTGGGGCACTGAATTCCCATGTGGCTGACTACTGTTCGAGTGTCAGACCTGGCAGCTTGCTTTCTCGCTTTCCCTTCTCTTTCTCTCTCTCTGTCTTTCTCCGGTCAAAATAAATAAATAAATTAATTAATTAATTAATTAAATGATTCTTTTAAAAATACTATTGAATTGGAGTTAAAGATATTACCACAAATTTATGTATTTAATATGGATGTAGACAGAAATAGATTCAGCTGTATGCATGTGAATATGTATGTTTTTATTCCTTTACCCACTGAAAGTATTTAGAAGTAAGATGCCTTGGGGGACCAGCAGTTGGCGTAATGGCTATGTCACTGGACTCCCAATGTAGTCAACTGTGGTTCGAGTCCTGGATCCAGTGGCTTAAATTCATACCAGGCGCATATGTGTGCGTGCGTGCCAAGATCCGAAGAGGAGAATGGAAGAGAAAGGACTGTGGCATGGCCATCCCCCTTGGGGAGGGGGGTGATTTCTTACTTTCTGTCTCTCTGGTAAGCACATGTGCCCTATAGCAAAAACCTCTCTCAGGGATCAGCAGTTGGCGTAATGGCTAGGTAGCTGGACTCCCATGTAGTAGACTGTAGTTTGAGTCCTGGACCCAGTGGCTTAAACTCACACCAGGCACATGTGCATGCATGCCCAAGATCCTGAGAGGAGAATGGAGGAGAAGGGATTGCTGCGTGGCCACCCCCCAACTCCCCCCCGGGGTGTGTGTGTATGTGTGGTTTCTCGCTCCCTAAAGCAAAACCTCTAAAAAAGGAGAAAAAAAAACAAAGAAGTAAAATGCCTCAATAGCACTGAGTAGCCACAGTTTTAAGATTTTGCTTTGTAAATATTATTCATTCTTCACTAAAAGGTGCTTGGGCTCTGTGGAGAAATATATAGATCCAGGGCTGAGGCAGGGAAAGAGCTAGATGAGTGTAAAACATCTCATGCCATAAAACGGGTTGCTGCTCAGGGTGATGGGACTGTGTCAGAAGGACATGGCACCTGGTTTGAAGGATTCCTATTAGCTAAATCTGGTATAATAGGAACATCAAAATAAATAATGGTAGTAACAGAATAGTCATAGAATAGTCATTAAATGAGAATCAGTGGTTCAGACTGATATAAATAAATAAATGAGGGAGGAAAAAAAGGCTTTTATTATAGTAAATACCAGTTAATAAATATAGAAGGGATGGTGGAGTTATAATACCATGGTATTATAATAATTGATATAATTGATACAGCCTCGAATTATCAATGAATAATTAGTAGGTGAAAGTTTAATGAAGTATATAACATTCACATAGTTTCAGAAATTTCCTTTTTGGAGCTGCTCTCATAGCATAAAGGTTAAGTTCAGCTTAAAGGGATCCAGAAACCACACAGCCCTCCACAATTTTTCTTTTTCTTTTGTAATTGAGATTTTTTGGTTGTGTTGAGGATCAGTACAGACATTTCAATTTGTACCCAATTCTTAACATATGTAAGAATGTTAAGAATGTTTAAAGGTTTAAAGTTTTTAAAAATGTAAAAAGCCAAGTATCATGATTTTTTAAAAGTTATTCCAGTGACATTCTAGCTTCAATATTTTAGGCAAATTTTTCTTAAGAGGATATCAAGAACCACTGTCTTCAAATGTTGAAAGGTGTTATGTAAGTCCCACCAAATGACAATTTAGTATCCTACACACTACATACCCAAATTTCCAATCTTTCACAGCACATTAACAAATTATTAGGAAAACTGGACTACCACGACCAAAGATGTTACAGAGTGCACACAATTCTGACAGAAAGAGCAACAATCTAAGAGTGGCTTTCTTTAGGAAATAATACTACCAAAAAACATAACAGAAGTAATTTAAAATATCCAAGACACATTAAATGCATGGCTGGGACTCCAAACTGCCATTTAGTATGCTTTGTATGTAGGATATAAAAACTAGCCACCCACCCCCACCTATGGAATGTTAAGCTGACATGCAAGAGAGTCAAAGCCTCATATCCCACTATTTTCTGTTTGTACTGAAAAATAAACAACCAGTAAATGATTTCGCCTCTTAAAAAAACGCATTTACACTTAAAGTGGGGTGAGGTGGGATTCCTTCCTTCTTAAAAATGTTTCTAGAGCTACTAAAATACGTGCATTTACAAATAGTAGATAAAAATATTCCTCTGGATTGTACTCTGTACTGAAAAATAAACAACCAGTAAATGATTTCGCCTCTTAAAAAAACGCATTTACACTTAAAGTGGGGTGAGGTGGGATTCCTTCCTTCTTAAAAATGTTTCTAGAGCTACTAAAATACGTGCATTTACAAATAGTAGATAAAAATATTCCTCTGGATTGTACAAGAAGGGACACAGGGACCATTGATAAGACATGGTATGTGGCATTACTCAGACTTCTTTCTCGCTTGCTTCATCAGAGGGTGGACTCTCCTTTTTTAGTTTCTCCATTTTCTGCAGGTAAATCTTCTTTAGTGTCTTGGTTGGCCATTAAATCCTGTTTCCCCTTTGCTCCCCTTTTCCCTTTGTTTGCACTCTTTTATCTGAAGACTTATCCTTCCCTGCTACCTTTTTTGGCTTCGTCTCCACTTTTGCAAGAGCAGGTTTAGCCAACAACCTCGCCGATCTCCTCTTGGGCTCTTCCTGGCCGCCCCCTTGCTGAGCGGACCTTCCTCTTGGGCATCTTGGCTGCAGACAGGGTGCGTGCTGGGTGCCTGAGAGGCTGCGAGCCTGCCACATTTTGAGTCCCAGCATTGCTGGCTTGAATTCTCGCTCTTTGTGAGAATTCACATGTTTCCGTGTGTCCAGGCTCCTAATGGGATGTAGGGAAAAGGACTGCAGTATGACCAGCCCCTGTTTGGGACTGCTTTTTCTCTACTTTTCTCCCTTTACTGCCTCCCCCCACCTCTGGCATGAAAAAAAAAAAAAAAAAAAAACCCATGACTAATTAATCACATAGAGAATAATAGTACTTTTTACAAAGGCTTAATCATATAGCAGATACCATCTTAACCAAAATAACCAACTTTGTTATAAAAATTATAACACTACCTGGAACCAGATGATGATGCAGGGTAGTGCAACTGGACCCCAAGAGAAAGGTCCAGAGCTAATACCCCGGAACCTACCTGAGCATGCTGTGTGTGTGTGTGTGTGTGTGTGTGTGTGCACGCGCATGCATACCTGTGATTCAGGCTGGCTAAGACTCGGGGTAGATCACAGCAGACTTTCTTGGGGGTGCCTGTCTCTCTGTCTCTCTTCTCTCTGTTCCTCACAAAAGAGAAAAATAAACTAAAAAAGAAACCCCTTAAATAAGCTTTTATCACTAGTAATGGAGCAGATGCATCCTTGACATCATGTGTTGAAAGAAACACATTTCTTCTGAGCTATTCCTGCCAGAACGTATAGCCTGAAACTAATTCGGAGAAAATATCAAATAAACCAAAATTAACAAACATTTTACAATATAACTAGTCTGTACAAAATATCAAGGTAATAAAAGACAAAAAAAGGCTGAGAAACTGTTTCAGATTATAGGAGAAGAAAGAGATAGGGCAACCAAGTATCATATGGGATCTGCATTCTATCCCAGTCAGGAGAAAAGGATAAAAAAACTGTACAGGACTTTATGAGGACAGACAGTTGGCTAAGTTGAAATATGGATTATAGTTTAGATAACAGTTTGTATCATTGTGGAATTTCTGTATCTTGATAAATGTTCTGTGATTATATAAGAGAAAAATCCTGTTCTTAGGAGATATATATCAAAGTATTTCTAGAAAAAGTGGTATTAATCCTAAAGAAATAGATTGTGTGCTAAGGTGAAAATACTGAATTATTCTTGCTATGCATAGTAGCAAAAATTTTGAAACAACTTAATATCTGATAGTAAGGTGTTGCTTAATAAATTATGGCCCATAGGGGCTAGTAGGTGATGTGATGGTTAAGGTGCTGGATTCCCACATGGCTGGCTGCGATTTGAGCTGGTTCCAGCCCTCGACCCGAATACTTAAAACCATGCTGGGTCTGTGTGCATGCATGCTCAAAATCCTGAGAGAAGAATGGAGGAGAAGGGATTGAGGTGTGACCATTCCCGTGGGAAGTGATTTCTCACCCCCACCCTCATCTCTCTGTCTCTGATGAGCACATGGACCTATGGCAAAAACCTTAAAAAAAAAAAATTATGGCACATTCATACAGTGAAGTGCTGTGCAACCCTCTAACATTATGTTTTAAGTCTGTATTTACACAGTGAGACGTTTCCGGTTGTCTCAGTGAAGGCTTTTTATTTGCAGAAAGCAGAAGTCTGCTCAGATTACCTTAAATGGCTGGTGTAGGTCATAGGAGAAAAGGAACAGCTGAGAAATCTCTAGAAAGGGTAAAAGAACTCTGGGAATCTCAAGCTTAAAATTTAAAGACCTTCCTTCTTTCTAGGGTCCTGTCCTTAAAGTGTTCAACTCTAGGACTTGCAGTTTCTTGATTCAGAGTTTATAAATAAGATTTTTTTCCTTCAATTTTTTAACTTGCTAGAAGGCAAGTATGCTCACTAGAGAGATACACAGAGAGGGAAAGTGAGAAGTTGGAATTTTGGGTACACACATGCACAAGCTTGGCATGTTTTCCAAGTCTCCAGGTCTGGTACTCGAACCAGGAATTAGGCCTTGTAGAATCCAGCCTCTTTAACTGCCATACCACCTGCTGGCTCAACTTGATTCAGAGTTAAAAAAAATTTTTTTTTTAAGAATGATTTTATTTAACTTTATTTTATTTATTTAATTTGACTACATAGGGACGGGTTGGGGGCGGGGGGGGGGAAAGCAGGAAAGCAAGCTGCCAGGTCCAGGACTCGATCCAGGGTCAGCCATGTGGGAGTCCAGCACCACCAAGCCACCTGCCGACCCCTCAGAGTTTAAGAGCAAAAAAAAAAAAAAAAAGATCTGACCGATCCATTGTTTTTAAGGGTCACATTTACATAGCACAGAGAGGCCTGGAAAGATGGTTTGCATGTAGATTAGGCCCATTCCTAGACAAAGGGAAATTGTTGTGAACCAGGAGGCTACCTAACTCCATTGTTATCTGTCTCAGTATGATTTTTAAGAGTTAAAAATACACACACTCACACACACACACACACACACACACACAAAGAATATAAAATCCTGCGTATAATATGGTCTTATTTTCTAGAAATGTAAAATGAGTTTCAGGGTGGGCCTAGAGAATTAGTCTACTTGGATATTAGATATTCTGGTAGAGAGCTGGATTCTTTTGTGGCCAAAGTGGCAAATCAGTAACATCTGCCCTTATTTTTTCTAGATCAAAATCAGCCCTTCTGTTCCTGTGGCGTAGAATTGAAGGGTCTCGGCCAAGTTTTCTTTTAGACAGTTAAACAAATCCCAAGCTTCTTTCAATCAGTATCCTCCCTCTAGATACCTGCACAGCCTTCACCTCATTTAGAGGCTGGAGTCCCTGCTGGCACTAATGCATGTTAGACTCTACTCTCCCCACCTCCCGTACACATCTTAGTCAACTTCTATCTGGTATGTTAAGCAATCACAAAATCATTTCAGTTCATTTTACTGCTCTGTGAAATTGTTCTTGACTTCTTTCTATTTCTATTTTATTTTAATGGTATAAATCAAATGTTTTTAAAAAGCTCCTAAACACCCCTTTTACCTTTTCTAACAATTGAGATGGTGATAGTTCAGCCCACAGAGGTAAGCACTTTACGAGCAGGAGCTAATAACCACAGATGTTTCATTTTTCAGATATCCACACAGAAGCCGTTCAAGCTGCACTGGCAAAGCATAAAGAACAGAAGATGGCTTTGCCCATGCCGACCAAAAGGCGGTCCACGTTTGTCCAGTCTCCTGCAGATGCCTGCACACCTCCGGGTAGGTTTATCAGTCTGTTCTCTCTGAACGTTATGACCTGATGTTCCTGAAAGAAGTTCTGCTTTTTCTTTTCTGAAGTGGGAGCTGGAACTCTCTCTGCTTCATCAAAGGAATATGGGAGCACACTCTGAAAGTGGCATGTTTGGGTTGTCACCTCATGAACAGAAACATGCAAAAAAACCTTTACAGTAAAGCTATTTTAAGAACAAAAACTTTTCTTCTGAATTTGCAGCATTTCCTTGCTGTGGCTAACTAGCTATTTTCATTGTCACCCAAAATGTGACCTGCATCGTCGATTTAACTCATGCTCTTAAGTCAGATGCTTTATCTCTGCAGCAGTCACAGAAAAAGGTGGAATTGGGATAAAATGGTGTCATTGAAGATTGTGGGAGAGGGCTCATGCAAAGTTGTAACAGATCTGAAAAATGTATGTGTTTGTGTGTGTGTGTTAATATATTTTGTATATGTTTGTGTATTTTTTTAAGACTCTAAATTTATAATGGGATCATGAGATCTCTAGGAACTAGCTATTTTCATCCTATCCCTATTCACCAGACTTGGAATCCTTACTCCCTCAAACTAAATTTAAGAGTTAGAACTTTCTACTTGAGGAACAACTGGAACAACCTTAAATTGTCTTTTCAGGATCTTTCCCAAAGTTTAAAAAAAACCTTAAAGTTGGTTATTTATTTATTTACTTATTTATCGTTATGGCAAATCCCAGACAAGATCTTAATATAGGGGCCTGAATCTAAACATAGTAAATCTATTTCAGAGCCTCAATGTAGTGTTGCCACCCCACTGTTAATGTTACTGATAATAACATCTTAAGGAAAAAATTTTCCCCACACTGTTTTGGTCTAAACTACTTACTACCATATCTTTGGGGAGATTCCTAGGAAGGTTGCCTTGCTGTCCAATCATTGAGATATTCATACCGATCCTGTTAATTGACCCAGATTCATATTAATAGTTTTCTCCCAGGTTTCGGCTAACTTCTCATTTGGGTGTGCTGTGGGCTTATTAATTGTGTGTGCTTTTATTCTTCACATATGTGGTGTCAATATGTTTGAAAGAGAAATAGCTCTGTGGCTTCAAGTGTTCTCAAAATGTAACACAGGAACCTCTAGGAGACCATCGCAGTAAGACATTTTGTGTTTATAGGGATGCATACTTCAGACTCACTCATCCACAGTCTTGGATGATTTCCCTTCCCCAGTAGTACAGTACAAGTTGCGTCCTGCTGGACAAAGGGGGCTCTCAGTTTAGCTATTCCTTGTTGGCAGATTACAGTGCAGCGAGGCTGAGGGTTCAGTTGTAGTAAATGGCAAAGGGTAGGGAGCAACAGTCCTCTCCAGAGCTGAATTAAAGAAATGCAGTTTTTTAGTAAACAGGCTGCCCTCATGGCTTTGGGTTAAATGTGAGAGTGCAGCAAAGGATCTTGAGAATGGAGTGGAAACCTTTTTTATCCCCTTTTACAAAAGTCACTGCCTGAGGGGAATTTACCATCTCTAGAAACAAAAATGCAGCTGTTGATTGCTGAATGAAGCCATGGTCTTTTGGAATTCACTATAAGCCTCTGTACTTCTAAACTCTGATGTTCTACTCTGTCTGTAGCCTTGAAGATGTGCCATAATGTTCTTGATCACCTTACATATTGTAAAATGTTATCCTTTCAGAGATACTGTCTTCTCCTAAGACCTGTTTTCAGCAGAGCAGAGTAATAAAAAGGTTACCTTCCTATTTATCTCCTGCTCTGGGGCTCTCTGAATAGTATTTGAGAAACCTTGATATGCTGTTAGAGGCAACTGTGTTTTCGAAGAGAAGAGGAATTGTCTCCCAACAAGAGGAAAGATTGAGCACACCTAGTGCAGTGATTTCTCACACAGCCCCCGCATGGGTCCTGATGCTCTCACTCCGCAGTTACACACATGCCTAGGACAAGTGTGAGTGAAATGTGGGGAGAACTGTGTCAGACAGCTCCCTTTAGCACCTTGTTTGTTGTGGGGGGAATTTGCTGTTCCCACATTAAGATTCAGATTCCTTTCCCTCTAAATCTCCAGCTGAGAGACTCGACTGTCTCCTATTCCTATTGTAGTTCAGGCTTCTATCAGTATCTCCAGTACGTGTTACAGCCTAACCGAAGATGTCAAAGAGGTTTTATTTTATATATTTACTCTGACAGCCACTCTCCCTCCAAACACTGAAGTTTAGAAGGATGCTCAGGATGTAGTCAAGGAGTGGAGAGATGGAAAAGAATTAACATGAATCATTGCATGTTATAGGGTGATTTTTTTTTAATCGTCTTCTGGCAAACTATAAAAATACCTAAAAAAGTTGTGCCATTCCTGCTGGGAAAAATTAACCTATCATTTCACAGCATCTTGGTTGTGCCTTCCTTTGTACACTATCTGAGATCTCCCACCATAGATCTCAAAGCACATTTCACCGTCAAGGCCTTCACCGTGCACATTGTTGGCCTGTGTGGACCTGGCTTTTGAGTTAACTCCTAAAGTGCACTGGCCAGTCAGCTTCTGTGGAAGACACTCAACACATTAACTATTTTAATTACTGAATTGATGCAAATGTAGAGCTACTTTTGGAGAGATTTAATGAAAAGGATTTCAGAAGTAAAATATGTCCTAAATCTTGGCTTGGTTTATAATATCATATAGTCTGGAAAATACAGTAAATAATTGGCATTGGAAGTAATTTGTCTTTTGTTCATAAATTACTCTCAAATAATAAGATTCCAGTCGACCTAAATTTTGCTAATTGATGTGTACACCAATTTCTGTCTCATGGATTGAAAAATTCAAATTCTTAATAAGTTGGTAGCAATCTGTGGTTCTTACAGTGCTTGTGGTCTTTTTCAGTGTTTTAGACTCTTGAATTACTGCCATCCAGTTCCCTTTATGTGCTGAAATCATTTACTAATGTCATGAGGCAATTACCTCAGCGCTTTCTTTGTAGGGGTTCTTTGTGTAATGCTATTACTCATTCATACGGAAAAACACAATGCAAAAACTACAGCATATATTTTTTTCCCTCTAAGCTTTTTCTGCACCCTTGTGGACTTACCCTTTGCTGCATTCTGAGGGTTCACAGTTGACCAAATAGACCACATAATGAACCTAAAGTACAGTAAGCTGTTTTGACTGACTTGAGTAGAACGAGGCTTAAATTCCGATGTCTGTCTCATACAGAGCCCTGCTTGAAAGTGGCTATAGAGAATTCATAAGACCACGGGTAAGAAGAAATGTACCTCTCTGTATTTCTGCTTATGGAAATAATGCCCATGAACAGATCTGGACATTGTTATACTTTTAACATACTTGAACAGTGCCTTATGGCATTATAGTACATTACAATGCGTAGGACTTCCACATACCAATGGCTTCCCTGCTTCATGTGTTCCTCATAAGTCCTCAGTGAAGTAGGAAGTAAAGATTTTGTTAGAAGTGAAGAAACAGGTTCATAGTCACTACATGATTTGTCCCAGGTCAAGCGCAATTAAGTGTCAGACTCCAGAGTCCTCTTGATTGTGTTTCTTACTCATGTTTAAGAAATCTTTTTTACCTGAGATATACTTAGATATGCTTGGTACTAGGATGGGTATTATTCCAAACAAATTATCTTATAAGAACTCATAGCTTCATAGGTCCAGCACGTGTAATGGTTACATCGCTGGACTCCCACATAGTCAACAGTGGTTCAAGTCCTGGACCTGGCGCCTTAAAACTCACACTGGGCATGTGTGCATGTGTGCCCAGAGTCCTGAGAAGAGACTAGAGGAGAAGGGACTGCACTATGGCCATCCCCCCTGGGGGGATGATTTCTCGCTTTCTATCTGTCTCTCTCTCTCTCTCTCTCTCTCTCTCTCTCTCTCTCTCCAGCAAGTGTATGTACCCTATAGTAAAATTCCCCCCCCCCAAAAAAAAAGAATAAAAGAACTTATAGTCCCAAATATTTCAAAGAGAATGCCTGATGAATTGCCAGCTTGGAGATTTTTCCTCAAATATTTAAACTATATTCAAAAGGACAAAATAAACAGAATTGGCAAATCAGATTTTTTTTAAAGAAAGATTTTTCCTATAGGGCATGTGTACTTGCTGAAGAAACAGAGATAGAAAGTGAGAAATCACACCCCAGAGGGATTGGTTATGTCACAATCCCTTCTCCTCCATTCTCCTCTCAAGATTTTGGTCATGCACACATATGTATCTAGCGTGAGTTTTAAGATACCAGGTCTGGGACTCAAATTGCAGTCAACTACATGGGAGTCCAGCTGGTCCCCAGGCTTTTTTTTTTTTTTTTTTTTTTTTTTTTTTTTTTTTTAATAAAGGTTGTTGCCTTTGGGCTTATATGCTTCCCAGAGAGAGATAGAGAGAGACAGAAGCAGTAAGAGGTAAAGTGAGAAATAACTTCCCAAGGGAATGGCCATGCTGCAGTCCCTTCTCCTTCATTCTCCTCCTGGGATCTTGAGCACATACATGTACATGCACCCGGCCTGAGTTTCAAGCCCCCGGGTCCAGAACTCAAACAGTGGTCGACTATGTGAGAGTCCAGTGATGTAACCACTACACCATCTGCTGGCCCCTACAAATCAGACTTTTATAAATGTGTCCCAGCTAGTAGATTTGCATCATTTTATTAGCATATCTTCATTATTGGAGGTATAGGTTATGGGCCTGGTCCACAGTTACTTGAGGGGACTGATGAATATTTGGTATTCTTCCAGCCAAAGCACAATAAAAACCCACTCTATCTGGTTGACTTTGTTTATTTCAGTAGCTGATTGTGAAGTTTAAGGTCTGTCAATAAAAGTAATTTCATAATTATCGTTAGTGAGTACCCTCTGTTACCAAAGAGGTAAGAGCCTAATACGTGTTTTTCTATTTTTAGCTCACAGCAATCCTCTACCCTTTTTTTACAGATGAGAAAACAGGTTTAGAGAAACTCAGTAGCTTGCCCAGACTTCTGTTTCAAGAGTATGGTCAATAGATAGCCTGAAAATTCTCACCTAGAAACATGGAGAAAGAAATTCACCTTTAGAAATGCCAGGTGGCGTGGTGATCAAGGTAGCTGGGTCCCACATGGCTGATTGTGCAGTTGGAGTTCTGGACCTGATGGCTTGAAAACTACACCAGGAGTGTGTGCTTGCGTGTCCAGTCCTGGGAGGAGAATGGAAAAGGGATTGTGACATGGTCTCCTCCCTCCAGCAAGTTTATGCGCCCTATAGCAAAAAAGGAAAGCAAGAAATGCTGGATAAAATATCCAGTTTCCTCTTAAATGTATGCAGTAGCAACATAGAGAATGAACCTTGAAGGTCAGCGTGGTGAAATGCTGCTCACTTTGGCTGCCCTGGAGGAGGAGAGGCAGTAAACAAGGGACCTGATCCCCTCCCAACCAGGTATTTATTACACAAGAGAGATGAAGGGGTGTCACTTGGTCCAACAGTGCCCGCAGTGCAGGGCAGTATGTACTTAGTACAGGCGCGTGGCGTCCTCGGTCCGGGCACTGTGCACCTGGAGGAACACTGTCTCCTTGTGGCCGCACTTCTGGCAAGGGTAGTCCTCAGTCCGCGGCCGTACAGGGTTCTGGGACACGTCCGTGATGATCTAGGTCAGTTCGTCCACTTCGGGCGTGATTTTGTTGACGTAAATGCAGCTGTTGTCGGCTTCCTGCTGGTAATTGCAATTCTGACATGCGTAGAGAAGAATCTGGGTCTCCTTGCCTTCCTTAGGGTACAGCATGTTGTTACATTCTTGGCAGAATCGTATACCCAGGAAGCCTGTCTACTTCTACAGCGACATGCTGTCCGCCAACCTAAATTTTAATTAAATAAGAATATAAAAAATAATTCCTTAGACCTAGTTAAGTTTGGAAACTGGAATCAAGATCCCCAGAGAGATTAATGCCTTTGGCAGAAGAGTGAACTAGCAAAAATTAACCTTCTGGCAAAAAATGTTGAGAAAGCTTGCCTTGTGCCTGGTTTGACAAGTACAGGGATAACAGGTGAAGTGACCTTGCCTGAGAATTGTGGTTAGTGAGTACAAGGCTTGAGTTCAGTACCTGCCTGGTTAGAACAAACAATAAGAAGTGCTCGTAGGCTGATGATAACCCTGGGGCCCAAATGGTCTCTGAAAGGAACAACCTAGACCAGAGACATAGGATGGCCACAGGGGAAGATCTACGGAATGTGAGCTAATAAATAAAAAGCACTAGTGGCAATAATTTACCATGAGTGAGAGTCAAAAGCAACCAACAACAAACAGAATTAAGACCTCTGAGAAGTGATTTTTCTCCACAGTGGTCAGGGGCAGAGCTAAGATTTAAATCCAGAGCAGTGTGACTTTAAAAGCTTGTTCCCTAAGCTGCCTGGCATGTTGCCTCTCATTTTAGCGTACTGTCAAGTAAATATTTTCTTATTAATTTTGGAGCTCTAATAATTGTTCCATGTTTGGTATAACTTTCATATAGGCAATAAGTAGGGGAAAAATCTGTCGAGAACTCACTCCAGTATTATTTATAATATTAATAAGTTTTGTAAGGTGTACTTTCATAGACATGGAAAATACTTAGAAAAGCTTTGTTTGGGGCCAGCAGGTGACGTGGTGGTTAAGGCACAGGACTCCTATGTGGTTGACTACAGTTCGAATCCCAGACCCAGCGGCTTGAAACTCATGCTGGGCCCGTGTGCCTGAAATCTTTAGAGAATGGAAGAGAAGGAATTGTGGCATGGCCATCTCCCCCTGAGGGGTGATTTCCCATTTTCTGTCTCTCTGTCTCTCCAGTGAGAGCATGCACCCTAATAGCAAAAAAAAGGAAAAAGAAAAGCAGGGTTTGGGAGCCAACTGGTGGCATCGTGGTTAAGATGGCTGGATCCCACGTGGCCGACAGCACAGTTCAAGTCCTGGACCTGGTAGCTTGAAAAACATACCAGGCACATGTGTGTGCTGAGAATCTGGAGGGGAAGATGGAGGTGAAGAGATTGTAGCATGGCCATTCCTCCTAGGGGATGATTTCTCACTTTCCCTTTCTCTCTGTCTCTCTCTGGTGAGTAGGGTTGTACCCTATAGCAAAAAAAAAAAAAAAAAAAAAAAAAATCAGTGTTTGAAAATCTATTATAGGTAGACTGACCCTGGAGTAATTTTTTTAATTGCCAAAGGGTATGTGTACTCACCACTATAGGGAAAGAAAACACTCCCCAGTACGGTATGGTTGCATTGCAATCCCTTCTCCTCCATTTCTCCCTCTGTTGGGATTTTGGGCATGCACATACCCATGCCCAGCATGTTTTACAGACTACCACGACCATGATAAAACCATAACTGGCCATGTGAGATCTAGCTCTCTTAACCACCAGGCTAGAGGACTAACCTCTACCCCAGCCCTAGCATAATTATTAATAATGTGTGCCCTTTCTCTCAAATGTATCCTGGTTTGTCAGGCAACTCATGGACCAACTGCCACTTAGGTTTTCAGGCCAAGCTTTCCATCTTTAGTCGACTTCCTGAACACAGATTGTTGGAAATGCTAAAAATCTCTTGGGTAGTTCTGAATCTCCCTAACCATTGTCTGGTGAATCAGTGTTAGATTAAGCTGCTCAGAATCTGAGGATCAAGGTAGTTTCAGACACTGCTTCCAGAACTAATCTTTCTTTTGGTTTATAAGCCAGAGTGCACATGCAGTTGTCTGAGAGGACAGAGATGTGGTCACCCATGAGATGTGGTCATACCGCAATCTCTTCTCGATTTCTCCATCTTACCAGGATTGGGTGCACTTGTGCCCAGTGTGTTTTTCAAGCTGCTGGGACTGGGATTTGAACTGTACTGTTGGCAATGTGGAATCCAGCTTCTTACCCACTAGACTATAGGACTAGCCCTAGAACTAACCTTTTAACCTTTTTTATATATCATATATGCTTTATTTCTAGGCTGCCTCTTCTTAGATCTCTAAAAGATTTTTTCTTCTTAAGCTTCACACTTCTCCCTTGCCTACATAGAAACTTCCTTTGCTTCTGCTGGAGGTATTACTGGAAGTTCTAAACAACCAAAGAGAGAAAATGACACATTCCTGCCTGACATCACCCTATTCATATTACCCAGGCAAACACATGTGCACACATACACACATGCATGTGCATACGCATACACACTTTTTTTTTTTTTTTTTGGAGAGGTTTTTGCTATAGGGCGCGTGCGCTCACCAGAGAGACAGAGAGATAGAAAGCCAGAAATCACCCTCTAGGGGGGATGGCCATGCTGCAATCCCTTCTCCTCCATTCTCCTCTCAGGATCTTGGGCACACATGCACATGCGCCCGGCATGAGTTTAAGCCACCAGATCCGGGACTCAAACCGCAATCGACTACATGGAATTCAGCGACATAGCCATTATGCTAGCTGCTGGTCCCCACTTTTTTTTTAAGGGAGACTTTTGTTCTAATGTATGCACGCTTGCCAGAGAGACAGAAAGCAAGAAATTACACCCCAGGGACATGGCTACATCGTACTCCCTCTGTCAGGATTTTCGGCCTGCACATGTGCTTGGTGTGAGTTTTTAAGCCACCGGATCCAGGACTCAAACCATGG
Organism: Tupaia tana; assembly: GCA_026018925.1. Taxonomy (NCBI): domain Eukaryota; kingdom Metazoa; phylum Chordata; class Mammalia; order Scandentia; family Tupaiidae; genus Tupaia; species Tupaia tana. The sequence goes on from JAKSZU010000006.1 coordinate 154,651,092, forward strand.
TCGACTATGTGCGAGTCCAGTGACATAACCATTACACCATCTGCTGGTCCCTACACATACTTCTTTTTGTGGACTCCAGAAGATTCTAAGTTACCTCTCTTAGTGGTTGTTTCATTTATTTGTTCTTTGAAACACCTACTTATAATCGCCTCCCATTTCTTGGCCTGGTTTAGGGGGCATATTTTGTGGTAGCTGTTAGGGTAAGATACTCATTTCAATGAATCTTGACTTCCCTGCTGTTCTAAACTGATGTCTGGGCTAGTTTAGGTATCAGCAGTTTGAACTTGGTGGCAGGCACTGTCTTTCTAGGAGCTCTTCTAGCTTACACAATATTCCCAGGTTGTATAGACCGACTCTCAGACATTTCCATCCTTTTGCCAGGGTGTCATTTTCAGCCCCACAAATCTTTTTAAATTAGTTTGTTTACATCTTTATTGTATAGTTATAATTGATAAACAATACACAGTATGTATTTAAAGTACGTATTCTTTTGACATAGCCAAACCATGACACTATCACCACAGTCAAGGTAATGAACATTTCTTGCACCGTCACCCCCAAGTTTCCTCCTAATCCCTCCCTAAAATCTTTTCCTATCTCCATCTTTGGGTAACTATTGATCTGGTTTTTCTCCGTATATATTTGTGTGCTTTTGCTTGATTTTTTTTTTTTTTTTTTTTTTCCTGTAGGGCTTGTGCTTTCACCAAAGAGAGACGGAGATAGAGAGAAAGAGGGAAAATGAGGAAGCACCCCAGAGGGGGGATGGTCATGCCATAATCCCTTCTCCTCTGGGGATTTTGCATTTGCATATACCCAGCACGGTTTTTAAACTGCTGGGTCCTGGACTTAACTGGACTGTGCTGTCAGCCATGTGAGATTTAGCTGCCTTACCGCCTGACTGGCCCACTAGAATTTTATATAGATAGAATTATGCAGGGTTTTTTCTATTTTCTTTTCTTTTCTTTTTTTTTTTTTTTTTTTTTTTTTTTTTTTTAAGCTGGGGTAAGATCTGGCTTCTTTCACTTAGCATAATTTATTTTGAGATTCATCTTTGTTGTATAGATCACAATAGGTCATTCCTTGTTACTGCTGAGTAGTATTCCATCATGGGGATGTACTACAATGTATTCATTCATTGTTTGATGAACATTTGGGTTTCCCATTTTTAGCTGTTATAGATAAAACTCCTATGAGCATTTTTGTGTAAGCATTGTATGAATTTGTACTATCAGTCCTCTTGGGTAGATGCCTAGAAGTGGAATGAGTAGACAATATAGTAGATATTTATATTTTTAAAATAAACATTTTTAGATATAATAGGTATATTTCCCACTAGGAAGAAGAGAGTAATTTCTACATATGGCTGAAAGCTAAAAGTGCTGTGGCAGTTAAGAACAGTTAATAGGGGACAGGCAGGTGGCGTGGGGACAGGCAGGTGGCGTGGTGGTTAAGGGTGTTGAACTCCCATATAAGCCAACCCTGGTTCAAGTCTTGGACCTGGCGGCTTGCTTTCTCACTTCCTCTCTCTCTTTCTCTCTCTCTTTCTCTCTCTCTCTCTCACTCACTCTATCCCTCTCTGGTCAAATTAAAAGAAATAAAGTTCAGTAAAATCTTTTAAAAAAAAAAAAAAAAATGAACAGTTAATAGGACCTGTGGGGGTTTGGTGGTTACGGCACTGGACTCCCACGTGGCTGACAGACCTGGTGACTTGGAAAATCATGCCAGGCAATATGTGCATGCATGCCCAATATCCTGAGAGAATGGAGGAAGAGGGATTGCAGTGTGGCATGCTCCCCAGTAGGTGATTTCTCACTCCCTCCCCCTTCTCATTGGTGAGTACACGTGCCCTATAGCCAAAAATAAAAATAAAAAATAAAAAAATACCACAGTAAATTCAAGACTTTCTTGTCTTAAAATCAATAAGCTACTTTTTTGTGTGTTTCCTAATTGGTTACAAATGGATTGTAGACTTCTGGTGACCAGTATTAAATGATGCTGTGTTAAAGTCACACCAGAATATAAACTGAAAGGCAAGCCATGTTTTCAGAATTGTTTGTGTGCACAGATATATTTTATTCATTAGGTAAGGGACTTAGTTATAACGGATAACAGCATGCGTTCATGTTCAACCAGAGCAGAAGCAGTAGGAAAATGATAACTTTGTTTCTATTAATATTAATTTAATCTTTCCCAAATTTCCTACAAATCCACAGCAATTTCCTGAGTGATGGTTGCTTAAAAATAACAGTTACCAGATAAACATAATAATATTTAGGGGGGCTTGTTTTGATTTTTAAAGAGATTGTAATCTCAGAACAGTACCTACGTTTTGTGTGAACTTAGCAAGTGACCATCCTGAAGCTTTTCCCAGCCAGTTCTGGGTTTTTCATAGCAGTCCCCCTCCTTTCTCAGGTTGCGTGATTGGCATAGTATGTTTTTCTTCTGACAGCCTTTGGTCAGTTTCTATCATCTTTCCCTTCATGTTTATAGAAAGGAACAAATCATTAAAATTATTACTGAGGGGGATGGCTCTTTTGTTTAGTGGTTAAGAGAGCCAGATCCCATAGGGCTGACCACAGTTCAGATCCCAGTCCCACAGCTTAAAAAACATGCTGGGCATGTGCGCACAATCCCCACAGGATGGAGAAATGGAGAAGGGGTTGTGGAGTGCCCTATTTATTAGGGGGGGTGTTTTCTCTCTCTGTCTCTCTGCCTCTCTCTGGAAAAAGCAGGCAATCTCTGGCAATTATAAAAAGTATTCTTGGGACCAGCATGTGGCATAATGGTTATGTCACTGGACTCTTACATGGTCAACCACAGTTCAAGTCCCGGCCCCGGTAGCTTCAAACTGACACTTTGTACATGCATGTGCATGCATGCCCCAGATCGCAGGAGGAAAATGAAGGAGATGGGATTGCAGCATGGCCATCTCTCCCTGGAGGGTGATTTCTTGCTTTCTTTCTGTCTCTCTCATAAGTGCATGCTCCCTATAGCAAAAATCTCTTTAAGAAAAAAGTTTTCTTGGTAGCAGCAGATGGCATAATGGTTACATCACTGGATTCCAGCATTGTTGACTGCAGTTCAAGTCCTGGACCCAGTGGCTTAAAGCTCACCCTGGGCGCATGTGCATGCATGCCTAAAATCCCAAGAGGAGAATGGAGGAGAAAGGATTGTGGCATAGCCATCCCCCCCTTGGAGGGGTGGTTTCTCACTTTCTGTCTTTCTGTCTCTCATTTTCTCTGGCAAATGCACACACCATGTAGCAAAAATTTCTCTTACAAAATAAGTATTCTGAGGGAAAATTTCAGATGCTATTTGTTCGTTTGTTTTCTGTTGTTGCTGTTCTTTTGCCATAGGGCACATACACTCATCAGAGAGACAGAGGGAAACGAGAAATTACTTTGACCACGCTGTCATCCTTTCTCCTCCTGGCACTTTGGGCACACATGCACATGCGCCCAGTGTGATTTTCAAGCCACTAGATCTGGGACTCGAGCCATGGTCAGCCATGTGGGAATCCAGTGCCTCAATCACCATGACACACCAGGCGCGTGTGCGTGCGTGCCCAAGATCCCGAGAGGAGAATGGAGGAGAAGGGATTGTGGCGTGACCATGCCCCCTGGGGGTGATTTCTTGTTTTCTGTCTCTCTGTCTCTCTCTGTCTGGCGAGCACACATGCCCTATAGCAAAAACCTCTCCAAAAAATAAAAAATCACCATGACACCTGCTGGCCTCACTTTAAGATCTTCAAATGTGGTTTATTTTCTTCCACTTCAAGGTTTCCAAAATGCTGTGCCCTCTTCCTGCCCTGTGCTCTCCCAAATGAATTCCTATTTGCTCCTCAGGCTTTTGTTTAGGTCTCACTTCCTTGGGAACATGCTTCAACTCCTGTAAGACTAACTCCTGTAAGACTCTGAGAGTAGGGACTTTGTCTTCTTGCTCAACATTTTATTTATTTACTTTTTCTTTTCTTTCTTTATTTATTGAGAGGTTTTTGCTATAGGGCGCGTGCGCTTGCCAGAAAGACAGAGAGAGACAGAGAGATAGAAAGTGAGAAATCACTCCCCAAAGGGGATGGCCACGCCGCAGTCCCTTCTCTTCCATTCTCCTCTTGGGATCTTGGACACGCACGCACATGTGCCCGGTGTGAGTTTAAGCCATCGCGTCCGGGACTCAAACCATAGTCAACTACATGGGAGTTCAGCAACATAGCCATTATGCTAACTGCTGGTCCTGCTCAACGTTTTATTTCTACCAACTAGTGTGGTGCTTAGTCTTATATGTTGAATGGACAAGCACAAGAACCTTTTCAGATAGATAGTTTTATCTCCAAGTCATACAGCAGTAGGTGCTGGACCCCAGAGTTCAAGCAGAAGGCTGACACTAAAGCATGATTCTGTTACATCAAGCCACTCCTAGGTTGTAAGTCATTAAATACTGTGAAGAGAACCGGCAGGCAAATTAGGTAATTGAATTGAGACAATATACCTAATTACATAATTGATCCAGTATAGAAACATAATGAATCCAATTTTCAACAAACCTAATCATGAAAATGCTGGTTTTATTCTTTTTAAAATTGAGTTATTCTGATTTTAGACTTACACAAATTAAAATAAATGTTATAATAAAGTCAGCCTGCAAATCTGTTGCTGTTTGCAAGATCCTGAGATGTGTTAATCCTGAAAATACTTTATTCCTAGGGTCAGATTTACCTTTCTCACTCACCCCCCGACTATTTTTTAGCATATTTTCAGACAGGGATCTTTGCTCCCCCACTCCTCCAAGTACAGTTGCCGAATTATTAGAATATTATCTGGATATCATGCAGAATGCTTTCTTGAAATGAAAGGATTCAAATGCCTTTGGGGGGGAGCTTAGAAATTTTTGCCTTAAGGTACATGCACTTGCTGGAAAGAAAGAGTCAGAGACAGAGGGAAAGTAAGAAATCACCCATGGGGGGCAGGGGATGGCCATGGCACAATCTCTTCTCCTACTCTTCTCCTGGGATCTTGGGCACACGCACACGTGCTCCCGGCATGAGTCTGAAGCCACCGGATCTGGGACTCAAACCGCAGTTGGGTACATGGAAGTTCAGCAATGTAATCGTTACACCATTTATAGCCCCAATGCTGTTACTTTTCTTTCTGTACATTTTATTTATTTATTTTTTTAGAGAGAGATTTTTGCTATCGGGTGCATACATTCACTGGAGAGACAGAGAGAGAGAGAAAGACAGAAAGTGAGAAATCACCCCCTGGAGGGATGGCCATGCTGTAATCCCTTCTCTTCCATTCTTCTCTTAGGATTTTTGGCAAGCAAGCACACACACCCAGTATGAGTTTTACGCCTCTGAGTCTGGGACTAGAACCACAGTCAACCACATGGGAGTCCAGCTATATAATCTTTACACATCTGCTGGACCCTGTACATTTTATTTTAATCATCCCCTTTTGCCTTATAGATCTTTTTGTCTTTTAAGGAACTTCTTCACATCATTGTTTTAAGATCTAGTCACTGTTTTCCTCACCCTTCATTTTTTGCCCCTTACCTGCTCAAAGTCTTTTCTCCATTTATGTAGAAGTAAGTGAAATCCTGGCTGAGGTAAGTCTCTCTCCTTTGAAGCCCTGCCCTTATCACATTTCTTCCTCCTCCTCTCTCTTTTTTAACCTAGATTTATTTTTTCCTTCTCTCTTTTCTTCCTTTTCTCCCTCCTACCCCCAACTTCCTTTCCCTAGCTGGGTTGCCCAACCTAGTCTTGAACTTGAGATCATCCTGCTTAAGCCTCCCAAAGTAGATGGATATCAGGTGCATGCCACTGTGCCGGGCTGTGTTCCCCATTTTGAACAGCTCTGTACCCTTTTGAAATAGTCTGTGGGCTTGTGTGCCTCCTGGACTAGACTGTAAACATTAGGGCACTTACTGTCTCATAAACATACCTCTGGTCAAATTAAAATAAATGAATGAATAAATAAAATTAAATAATTCTTTTCAAAAATAGGAAAAAAAAAATACATCTCAGAATCTCCAGGACCTGAGGACCTGACATAATTCTCAGCACATATCAATGTCATATGGTATTGTACATTAAAAAAAAAAAAAAAGATGAACTAGTCTTGGGCCTCGGGTCTCCTTCGATATGAGATGATAAGTTGAAGGAAGTATAGAGCAAAGAGCAGTAATTCGTAGAAGAGTCCACTATTTTGTTACTCTCTTGCTCGGACTTTTAGATTAGTCTTTTGTGGCTTGACTCCCATCATGAAGCGCTAGTAACTTTCTAGCTCTGTTTCCTCTTGGACTCTTTGAACCAAAGCAGGACATGAACCTGTATTTTTACCTGAGTTGGAGGGTGTGTCAGCAGGACTAAACACAGAACATTTCTTATTTTTAACACCAGAAAGCATTCATGCACAAATTTGCACATGGGGGAGACACACACAGAAAGAACCCTCCCGTGGAGTGTTGTCACACCATTGTCCTTTTTCTTCCAGCTCTCCATCCCCTTGGTATTTGGGGCACACACACAAGTGCTCAGTGTGATTTTTAAATTTTTTTATTTTTTGAGAGGTTTTTGCTATAGGGTGAGTGCGCTCGACAGAGAGAGACAGAAAGTGAGAAATCACCCCCCGGGGGGATGGCCATGCCGCAATCCCTTCTCCTCCATTCTCCTCTCAGAATCTTGGGCACGCATGCACACGTGCCTGGCGTGAGTTTAAGCCACTGGGTCTGGGACTCGAACCACAGTCCACTACATGGGAATCTAGCGACATAGCCATTACATCAACTGCTGGTCCTGCAGAGAGTGTTTTTCAAGCTGCCAGGACTAGGACTAAATTTTGATTGACCATGTGGGATCCAGCTTCCTATGCATGATGCTTAATCACTGCATAGTAGGGCTCGCCTAGAATATTTAACTTTAAAAATGGCATGAAATTCAGTTTATAGGTTGTAAATTATAATCCCCAAAAATCATTTAGAAGGGTTTGTCCCACATCAGAACAAATGCCCCCTTTCACTTGTGTGCCTCGTAAGTTTAGAGCCCTGAAATAAATTTCTGACTTCTCTTTCTCTCAGCATTTGCTTCTCTATATTTGGTTGAATTATTTATTTTTTTTTCCAACATGCTTTTCTAATTTAGGCCTTATTTTCCTGGAGTCAGAGCCAGGCTAAAAACAGACATCAGTGAATTTCTCACAATTCTTCTCTGAGAATTAAGGAAAGAAATGCAGATGCTGTGTCCCCGCCTGCTTGTCGTGTGTGAAGTTTACCTGTGCTGCATGCCCCACTGGCTTTTCCATGGACACCATGAATGCCTTCAGGCTAAGGACTGTTTCTTATCCCATTCAGTTCCCCAGGATAGCTCACTGCTTGGCACATAAGTTTTGATAAGAAAAAGTTTTTTATCTCACTATTGAGATCAGTTCCTTCTTTGTTTATTTATTTCATGAGAATGAGAGACAAAGACAGGCACCCTCAACAGGGTCTCCTGCTGTAACCCTCTCCTCAGCCTTCCCAACCAGCCAGGATAAGGGGGGTCATGTGCACACCTGATATGTACAGGTCAGCAGGGAAACTGAGCCTGCAGTGCCCCCTGTGGACTCAGCATTGCTGAGTGGGTGTATTACTGCCTCGCCACTGCTGCTGACCAAGATCATTTCCTTTTAAGTAGAGGAATCAGTATAGCAACTTAACACAAATTTCCTAATGAAGAGATTTAGGAAGTCCCAGCCACGGTAGTGCATACTAGACAGTGCGGCTTGGCAGAGTAAGGCCATGTGGCAGGCCTGGGTTCAATTCTTTGGCTTACCTTGAAAGCTAGGTACAGTGTGCAGCTCTAGTCCCATCGTATTCCAGAAGCGGAGGCAGGAGGATTATGGGCTCACCGCCAATGTGGGCAATGTAGCAAGATCTTGTATGAGAGAGCCCAGTGAGGTAGTCCATGCTAGTCCCCGCTTCTCAGGAGGCAGAGGGTAGACAGTCTCAACACAGCAAGACCCTGTCTAAAACACAACAGATACATGCAGGCACGCACACACACATGAGATTTAAGATGTGTAAGTACTTCTGTATTATTTGTACATAAGTAGATAAACTAGAGGAATTTAGACACTGATTAAGCTCAGAACAGAAAAGCAGTGAATGAAGTTTAAATGTTCTTAAAGTTTTTTTTGTTTTGTTTTGTTCTGCTTTGTTTTTGAAAAATAAGTACAACTTGAAACCACTTGTAGTGTTAGGGTATTTTATTTTTTGCAGGCTTTGGTCCCTAGACCTTTCCTTGAGATTTTTGAGAAACTTTATAAACTGCTCTACCATAACAATGCGAATGTTTTGCTGGTGTCAAAATTGAGTGTGTGACCAATGAGCAAGAACTGAAAAGTCTCTGTTCTAGGCAGGATCGAGAACTTCTTTTTTCTAATTCCACACAGACACGTCTTCGGCCTCTGAGGATGAGGGCTCTCTGAGACGCCAAGCTGCGCTCTCTGCTGCCTTGCAACAGAGCTTACAGAATGCTGAGTCCTGGATCAACCGTTCAATTCAGGGATCGTCCACTTCTTCATCCGCATCTTCTACGCTGTCCCATGGAGAGGTCAAAGGAACCAGTGGGTCTCTAGCTGATGTATTTGCCAGTACTCGAATAGGTAGGCACTGGATCTACCCAAGAAGCCCAAATTATACCCCATTTGGCTCCCATTATCCAGGAAATAGTTTATAATTTGTATTAGGTTTTTCAAGTGGCCTAAAAAAAGTATAAGCAGAGGAAACATGACAGTTAATGAGGCAAAGAAGGAAACACCAGCAATACATTTGTTCCAAGAATGATAGGTGTCATCTGCACCATTGGTGCATAGCGTTGCCCACCTGAAGCCATAGCTATTTCCATAAGCAATACTCATGCTGCAAGATATAACACCAGTCTTAGCGTGGGTTTATCCCCGTTGAAGAACGTTCTATATGTTAAAAGCTGTTAAAACATGTCTTAGATTTCCCCAGCATTATTGTCTACATTTTTGTCAAACAGAAAAATATTAAACCTGAGCAAATTGTGCACTAAGCCAACTTCAGTGAGGCCACTTTGTCTTTAGCATAAAGACTGGATTTATTGTCCTTGCTGCTGTGATATTGCTACGAGTGGAGTGTGCAGGCTGAGGATGTTGGTACTCTGTGAGCTGCTACCTGCTGCTGATGCCCCTGTATGGAGTGTAGCTTTTGCTTGGCTCTGCTCTATGTTTTCGTGTGTGTTTTCTAAGAGTTGTGACATCTGCAGATAAAGCTATAGCTCAGAGCTCTGCTTTTGCTTAATTGGTTGCTACAAATTGCACTAAGAAATGTATATTGACACACGTCTGTGATATCTTTCCCTTTTTTTCTTGACAGTCAGTTACATGTTGGTGTCTTAATTTTCATCTCAGTGACCTTTCTATGTGTCTTTATTCTGTCAATTGATATGTGAAAAGAAAAGCTTGGAAAATTTAATTCAAGGCTATAATTTAAAATTTTTTTTAATTTAACAAGGCAGCCCTGAGGGTATGACTGCCCACATTAAAAAACCAGGTGCCAGCAGCTGACGGCTTGTCCCGTATTCTTAGTTCTGCCCCATAATGCCCTGAGCCTCCTAAAGCCCCTACAGACAGATGTGCGTGTTCACCACCTCTCTGTTATGGAGGGTAAGTAAGGTTGGTGAGGTTTTAGTTCCACGTTTCTGCAAGAGGGCAGCTTCACTTACTGAAAATATTGTCCTGAAATTTAGTTATCTGGATACTTTATCTGGGTACTGTATGCTTTTGTTATTAGCAAGACGATTTCTTCAGACTTTGTGTTTCCTTTTTACCTTTACTACTCTGTGAAAAGTTATTATTTACTCGCAGAAACCATTTTGTACATTATTGCTTTTTGAATGTTTGCTCATACAGAAGCAGTTCATGTTCCTAATAGAAAAATTTCAAAATAAATCAAAAGAAAGAAGAAATCTTCTATAATCCCACCTCCCATGGATAGTACTTCAACATGTTTTTCTCGATTTTATTTATATGTGAATATATAAAAATACATTTTGGGGGCTTGGGTTTTAGTTTTGGTTTTGATTTTACAAAAGTGAAATTGTTCTAAACCTAATGTTTATAACCTGCTTTTCTTTTTCTTTTTCTTTCTTTTTTTTTTTTTTTTTTTTTTTTTTTGAGAGAGGTTTTTGCTATAGGGCGCGTACACTCACCAGAAAGACAGAGAGACAGAAAGACAGAAAGCGAGAAATCACCCCCCAGGGGGGATGGCCACGCCACAATCCCTTCTCCTCCATTCTCCTCTCGGGATCTTGGGCACGAACGCACACGCACCTGGCGTGAGTTTAAGCCACCAGGTCCAGAACTCAAACCGCAGTTGACTACATGGGAGTCCAGCGACTAGCCATTATGCTAACTGCTGGTCCCTATAACCTGCTTTTTTTTTTTTAAGCAGTGTCTCAGAAACATATATCACTATAAAGAGTTATCCTAATATTTTAGTGGTTTCCAGGTATGCCATTATTTTGTCCCTTGGTTTATGTAGCATTTCCCTATTTTGGTCATTTTGGTAGTATCTTTTTTTTTTTTTTTTTTCTTTTATAAAAGCTGTTGAAATGAACATGCTTGAACACACAAATTTATGTATTTGTCTCATTATTTCCTTAGGATATATTCCTTTTAGCTGAATTGCTGGGTCAAATAAAAATATTAATTTTGATGCTTTAATTATCACATTATCCTATAGAAAGATATACTGCAATCTACTTGTGCTAGTATATTTTAAATTTTATTTTTAAACTAGTAATTTTAAACTTCTGGCACATAGACTTTAATCTCTAGATTGATTTTTACAGTTATTTACATTATACTTTTTTCCTTTTTATGGTTTTTACTGTTTTTTTTTTTTTTTTTTTTCATCATTCTGGTAATGCATATATTTACTTCCTATAATTTTCTTCTTCCTACTTCTTCAAATGTTCTCTTCTAAGTTTTTTGTGCACATCCCTGCTGAATGGATTTCTTCCAGCTTACACCATTCAGTTTCTCTACTGTTAAGAATTCCTACCTGAAGTAGAATACAGTAACGCTGTAATTTCTGCTTAGCGCAATGGAAGACCCTTATCTGTCAAGTAGACCCAACTTATCGATGGGTTATTTTTATAAAAATTAGAAGTGTACATTATCTGATTTTACTTCATCTGGAAATGTGAGTGATCCGACCCATTCCCAAGACATCATTTTGGTTTTCAATGGAAAAGGAAACATTTTAGATACACCATGATCATGCAGAAATGTTTGAGAAAAAGACTAGAATGTTGGTAGCCAGTTATGATCTTATTCACTTTGGCTTCCCATTTTGAAGTCACTTAGAACTTTTATTATGATTATTTTTATAACCTTGGATTTCTGCCAGGTTTTCTGTATACATAATGTTTTTGAGAAACATGGACTGTGTGATTTGAGCTTTGTAAAGATATCCGAGTCTTGAAAAGAAATAATAATTTCAGGAAGCTAATATATTGTGGGCTTAACTTCTTATTCTCCCATTACATATTGCTAGTAGAATTTGACTTAAAAGGTTGTTTTATAAGAGCAAATGCCCTATTTATATAATTTTCTTTCTTGTTACAAAAACAAAAATTTTAAAGTTCTTACTTTTGCTGCTAATATAATATCATTCTAAATCTTGTTTTCTCCCCTCTTAGAGAATTTCTCTGCTCCCCCCGATGTCACTACAACTACCTCTTCCTCATCATCATCTTCCTCAATACGCCCAGCAAATATTGACCTGCCCCCCTCGGGGATAGTTAAAGGCATGCACAAAGGATCCAACAGGTCCAGCCTTATGGATACCGCTGATGGTAGGCAGTTCTCTTTCACAGCTAAATAGAGTGTATCAATTAAACTGGAAAAGTTCACATCGTAAACAGTGTCCCTGGCCCAGGAGCTACAAAACCATGCTACACTTGAGTGCCCTGTTCCAGTCTGACAGTGGCAACATGGACTCTTGTTTAGCTTCAGTCGGTATTTCCAAAAGATACTTTGAACAAAAAACCAAACATGGAAAAAGAAAAGAAAATTATTAGAGAAAGGGGAGATTAGATGAAATCCTTAAGCATGTATTAATAAAAGCATCGTATTTGTTTTCCCTTGTCATAAAACTTTCTGTGTACATATTTGTACCTGTTTGGCCCAGTTGAAATAGAAGGAGACTTTGGGCAAAGTCAAAATATCATTAAAAATAAAACCTCTTGGGGCCAGCAGGTGGTGTGGTTAAGACATTGGACTCCCACATGACTGACTAAGGTTCAAGTCCCAGACTTGAAAACCAACACTGGGCACGTGTGTGTGTGTGTGTGTGTGTGTGTATGTATGTGTGTGTGTCCAAAATCCTGAGAGGAGAATGGAGAAGGGATTGCAGTGTGACCATCCCCTCTGGGGGATGATTTCTCACTTCCCCTCTCTCTCTCTCTTTCTCTGTGTGTTCCTGTTGAGCGCAGGCACCCTATAGCAAAAATCTCTCTTTAAAAAAAGGCACCTCATTTAAGGAACTGAGATATTCTTAAAATCAATGGATGTTAATTTACCATTTTCCTCCCATAGGTGTTCCTGTCAACAGCAGAGTATCCACAAAAATACAGCAACTTCTGAACACTCTGAAACGACCCAAAAGGCCTCCTTTAAAGGAATTTTTTGTGGATGACTCTGAAGAAATTGTGGAAGGTAGTAGTAAAAATTCCAAAAACGTTCTTAAACATTTGCTGCATGTCAGGTTCCATAAGGCTAAAGGATAAACATGACATAGTTCTTAATTTAAAGAGTCTATAGTTCTCTGCTCTTTTGTCCCTACGGATCATTTCTATTTTAGACCTCAGATGAAAAGTAAGGAGTGGGGGTAGGGAAAGAAAGAGAGAGACAGCTGTGGGGCTGGCAGGTGGCATGGTGGTTAAAGGCACTGGACCTCCTACATGGCTGACTATGGTTTGAGTTCTGGACCTGGCGGCCCACTTTCTGTCTGTCTGTCTGTCTGTCTGTCTCTCTCTCTCTCTGTCTCTCTCTGGTCAAATCAATAATAAAAAATAAAGTTAAAATAATTCATTAAAAAAATAAGAGACACTGTGGAGCATAGAACTATCCTTAGAAATATGCTATTTGAATTTAGGAACTATCCCAAATGTATAATTCTGAAACTTAGTTATATTTGTTATTTCCCTGGCATATGAATGGCAAATTCAACCTCAAAACTTTGCCCAATATTGGGAACCAGCAGTTAGCATAATGGCTATGTTACTGGACTCCCACCTAGTCGACCGCGGTTCGTGTCCCGGACCCGGTGGCTTAAAACTCACGCCGGGCGCGTGTGCGTGTGTGCCCAAGATCCCGAGAGGAGAATGGAGGAGAAGGGATTGTGGCGTGACCATCCCCCCTGGGGGGTGATTTCTCACTTTCTGTCTCTATGTCTCTCTCTGCCTGTCTGGCGAGCGCACGCGCCCTATAGCGAAAACCTTGCCAAAAAAAAAAAAAATTTGCCCAATATTTTCCCCCAAATAACATAATTATTAAATTACCTGCCAGACAGTGCATATATATTTGCCTCCTACAAGATAATGTGGTAGACCTTGAAAAAGGCTCATAGATTGATGTTGCTTTCTTCATGTTGTTTGCAGTTTACACCAGTGCTAAAATGTATACATGCGGAAACAGTTTAGCCAAGTAGCATATATCAGCAAACTAAGGCAGCTAAAGGAAGGGAAGAAATCAGTTCCATCTTTGTGGTTAAGGGAGGCTTCACAGAGAAAAAGGTAGTAGTGATTTATTCATTCAGTAATTTTAAGATTATTTATGGATGAAATCTTATGATAGCTAGAATGTAATAAAGAAAGAAAGGATAGTAAAGATAAAATGAGAGTACGGCCCAGCCTTGTGACTCAGTCTGTAGCAAACTGAACTTCTGTGCTGGAAGCTACATGGTCTACTGTGGCTTCAGATTCCAGGATTAGTCTTCACACACACCAGGCACATGAATCCCCAGGATTGGTCAAGCTGGAGGGCTGGGGAAAGAGAGTTTACAGCATGACAAGATCGTGTTGAGGATGTTTCTCTGTCTCTGTCTCACGTGCATACAACTATCAGGAATGAAGGAAAATAAAATTTGACAGTAAAAAAAAAAAATGAAAATGACCATTGATAATTATTGAAGCTAGGTGATGAGTGAATCTACCTAACAAAGCTTTGACAAAGAACTAAGCCACGATTGCTTTGTAGTCTATTTGTCTCCCAGTATCCAGGGAACAGTTTATGAGACTGCTAGTAGGTTTTGTTAGAGCAGACCTGTTCGTGAACTTGGGCACGCTGGCAGTCTAGATCGCTTCTTTGCCCAATTTATACAGCAAGAAACAAAAAGCAACCTGGCATACAAGTTGAGTTTCTGTTTCGTTAGGAGTCACTAAGCACATTGATCTATGGACATTTTTTTTGTGGCCTTGATATCCAAGTGCTTATGCCAGTAACAGCCTCTTCAGTCTTCTTAGCACTATGTTTGTCCAGGCAAATGAAGGTCAGGGTTTCATAGGAATCATACTTGAACAGTTTGCATGGAGTCTGCATGGAAGCCTGGTGGGGGGTGACAGCAGTACGGACTTTTATGGCCAGAAGACTGTTCCTGCCATGTATGATCTGTCTAGAAAAATAAAACAGTTTATTTAGACTCACCCATGTTTATTTTTAAAATTAATCTGGATGATTTAGGGTCAGGGAATATACAAAGTAAAAGGGCAGATGAAACTTTATTACCTAGTGCAGTGAATTCATGAGTTTTATGTCAGTAGAAAAATGAATCAAGGCATTTCAAGTAAGTTTCCCAATCTGTCATCATACTGAATTATAAAGCACAATTCATTTCATATTTCATTTGCCCAACTTGTTCATATTGCCCTTTCGCTCTTCTGTGCCTCTTACCTCTCATTCACCTGGCTAATTCCTGCCCATCTTTTAAGACAGTGCAGGGAGGGAGCAGCAGATGGCCTAATGATTACATTGCTGGACTCCCATATAGTCGACCATGGTTCAAGTCCCAGACCCAGCAGCTTGAAACTCACACCGTGTGCATGTACATGCATGCTCAAAATCCCAAGAGGAGAATGAAGGAGAAGGGATTGCAGTGTGGCCATCCCCCTGGGGGGTGATTCCTCACTTTCTGTCTGTCTGTCTGTCTGTCTCTCTCTCTCTCTCTCTCAGGCAAATGTATGCACTCTATAGCAAAAATGTCTCTTGGCCATACTAGTTGTGTGCAATGGTGTGGAGATAGAGAACATTGTGATTTTTGCCCATTATCTGTTTGAGTCTAATGATGACCCTTGAGTGTAACTATTACAATACTCATTTTACAGATGAGGAAAATGAGACTCAGGGAAATGAGTTTGCCTAAAGTCATACCAGTAAAAAGTGAATGTAAACTTGAGTTTTCTGATTGACAGTGTAATGCTTCTTTCATTATATATTACCTGTTGAATTGGAACCCGAATCTCTTATACTGAATACAGTGTAAAAATACAGAGTTTGTATTCAGTGTAAAACAAACTAAAGCTTCTTTTAGTAAAACAAGTGTACTAAAAACTGAAACTGCCAAAACAAATTTCATATTTTGTGCTTTTCTATATGTGCAGTGATTAACTTTTTTCTATGTGCAGGATATGTTTGTTGCATAAACATATTAAATGTGATTTCACAACTAAGTGCAAAGTTGAATTAAGAACCAGTTTGTGAATTATTATTTCTCATCACTTCTAATTACTATTTCTTTTCTCAATGTGGGTTTAAACCAGATAAATAGGAAAAGAATAAGAAGATATATTTGAGAGTAGAGACCCAAGTTAGGTTAGTTGGTATTTGTACTTATTTCATCCACTGGGTGTTGTTTTGTTTTGTTTTGTTTTTGGGTGCAGTACCTCAGCCAGACCCCAACCAGCCCAAGCCTGAGGGACGGCAGATGACCCCTGTGAAGGGAGAGCCTTTAGGGGTCATCTGTAACTGGCCTCCTGCTCTTGAATCTGCCCTGCAGCGCTGGGGCACCACGCAGGCCAAATGCTCCTGTCTGACTGCACTGGACGTGACAGGGAAGCCAGTTTACACTCTGACATATGGTGAGTTTACCAGAGTTCATTTATCCTAAGAGTTCTGTGGCATGCCAGGGGTAGTGCTTTTGTTTTGATTTTTAGCAGTTGCTAGTCATTATGTTTCAATAGATCTTTTCAACTGTTTAATAGAATCCCAAGTTCTAAGTAAAACTATTGCCAAATTCTCTCATTTGCTAAAGTGACATTTGCAAGCCTGCTAATGTTTCAAAGACAGCAAAAAGAAGAAAGAAGCTTTGTAGATTCACTGATGTTTTAACATTAGAGAATTTCAGAAAAAATATTTGGTCAGTTCTCATGATGTGAGAAAAAGTTCGATAGTTTTATCTAAAACTTGAAACAGTTATTTTTAGGCCTTTGCTCATCCTGGTTGTTGCTTATAATAGACACAAAATTTTATAAGGGACAAAGAATCAATACTTTTCATTTAACTTTGCATACCAGCTAAATTTCTTATTTTCTTTAACTTAAAGAAAATTGGAGTGAACCCCGGAGTGTGAGATTTTGAACTCATTTATTTAAACAAATTTCTTTTTCTCTTCACAAGTGGGCCACGTTATTCATAGACTGGATACAAACTAATCTTTGAGGAAAAATAAGTTTTTATTTAAAGAATTGTGCAAGTTGACACTTTAAACCTTGCATGCCCCTTTGAATAAATTGTATGTAAAACTACATCAGGACCAGCAGATGGCATACATTGCTGGGCTCTCAAATAGCCGACCGTGGTTTGAGGCCTGACCCCAATGGCTTAAAACTCACACCAGGTGCATGTGCGTATGTGCCCAAGATCCTAAGAGGAGAATGGAAGAGAAGGAATTTGGAATGGCCATCCCCTCTAGGGGATGATTTCTTGCTTTCTGTCTCTTTCTGTATCTCCGGCAAATGCTCATGCCCTATACCAAAAACCTGTCAAAAAAAAAAAAAACTAACATATCAAATATAACATAATTTCTCTTTCACTTTTCTCATAATTTAAATCAAGAATTTATTTATTCATTCTTTCCTTCCTTCCTTTCTTCCTTCCTTCCTCCCTCCCTCCCTCTCTCTCTTCCTTTCTTTCTTTCTTTTTGAGAGTTTTTTTTGTGCTATAGGGTGTGTTCTCTTGCCAGAAAGACAGAGAGGGGCAGAGAGACAGAAAGCAAGAAATCACCCCCCAGAGGGGATGGCCATGCTGCAATCCCTTCTCTTCCACTTTCCCCTTGGGATCTTGGGCATGTGCCCAGAGTGAGTTTAAGCCACCAGGTCTGGGACTTGAACCATGGTCGACTACATGGGAGTCCAGCAACATAGCCATTACGCCAACTGCTGCTCCCTAAATTAAGAATTTGTAAGGGTGATTGGAGGAAAAAGTTGGAAAAGGAGAAGAAAAACATTTTTGTTTGTTTTTGCCAGAAGAATTTCAGCATTCACCCCAAATGTTGTTTATTAATTTTATTCATTAACCATTAAAGGAAGAATTCAGCTGCCAGATCTTTGCAAGTTCCTTTTTGGGGGCGGCTGGGGAGGAGCAGACAGATTTTTACTACAGGGCGTGTGTACTCACCGGAGAGATAGAAAGCAAGAAATCACCCTTGGCATGTTATATGGGTGGGGGATGGGAGAATGGCCATGTCACAACCCTTCTCCTCTCGAGATTTTGTGTGTGTGTGTGTGTGTGTGTGCGCGCGCGCACACAACACATGCGCAACTAGCGTGAGTTTCAAGCCTACAAGCCTAGGATTCTTATCTGTGACAGGCCATGTGGGAGTCCAGCACCTTAACTACTTCGCCACCTACTGGCCCACAAGTTCCTTTAACATTTACGAATACATCCACATGTTACATAGTTAATTTCTGCTGAATTATGGTGATATAGGATGGTCGAATGAGTCATAACTGTGCTTTACAGTTATCTCAGGTGTCTAATACCACCCATGTAAGTGGTTCTACAGAAAAAGCTAAGAACAGTAGTCTTCTGGATTTCAGTCTAGTGATTAAAAAAAAAAAATGGTTTTACTCCCTTTAATCTGAATATCCCTACGAAAAATATGATGTGATCAGCTCACATCACATTATTCCTAGGGATATTAAGATTACTTCAGAAAAGAATTTGGCATATTATATAAAGGCAGATGAGCATCTGGTGCTATTTTATTTTTGTTTCAAGGCAAGGCTGGCTTTTGTAAATGAGGAAGAGTAGAAAGCTTTTGTCGGGGGCTTACTGTGCCGTGGGGGATGGGTGATACTTGTGACATATCACTTGGAAGTTGCCACTGTCTTAAATGTGCTGATGGGGACCAGCAGTTAGCATAATGGCTATGTCGCTGGACTCCCATGTAGTCGACTGCAGTTTGCGTCCTGGACCTAGTGGTTTAAAACTCAGGCCGGGCGCGTGTGCATGCGTGCGCAAGATCCCAAGAGGAGAATGGAGGAGAGGGGATTGCGGCGTGGCCATCCCCCCCTGGGGGGTGATTTCTCGCTTTCTATCTCTCTGTCTCTCTCTGTCTGGCGAGTGCACACGCCCTATAGCAAAAACCTCTCCCCAAAAAAATAAATTAAAAAAAAAATAATGTGCTGATGAACTTAATGTTCTCTCACAGAAGTAAGTCTGCACATTTCCTATATGATGATTTTCTTTTCTTTTTCCAGGGAAGTTGTGGAGCAGAAGTTTGAAGTTGGCCTACACACTGCTTAATAAACTGGGGACCAAAAATGAGCCTGTGTTAAAACCTGGAGACAGGGTAACTGGACTTTTGATTTTAGAGAGAGAGTGTTTATTGTGTCCTAGTAGACACATTCTGGATTTTTAATGTACAGCAGGAAAATTTATATAACTCCTTTTTTACGTATAAAAATGATTTAGTTCCAACCCAGCTTAGCCTAATGGCAGATAATAATTCTTGCATTCACAGACTGTAGGAAATTCGCATGTCCTTTTCTGTAGCTGCCAATCAGTAATTCTTGAGGTACTAATAAAAAAAAGAAACCTGGGAACTAGCAGGTAGCATGGTGGCTAAGGTGCTGGATACTCCCATATGGCTGACCATGGTTCGAGTCCCAGACCTGGTAGCTTGGTAGCTTCCTTTCTCACTTTCTCTCTCTCTCTCTCTCTCTCTCTCTCTCTCTCTCTCTCTCTCTCTCGTCAAATTAAAATAAATGAATAAATAAATAAAATTAAATAAATAAGAAAAAGAAGCCTAAGTCTTCCAGAAATAAATATTTCAATATTCAGACAACAAAAAGATAGCAACAAATTTATCTTTTGATGTTTTTTATTCACAAAATACTTCATTAAAATTTTAAAATAATTTTCTTTTAACTTTCAAAGATTGGTTTCATACCAATGACTTTATAAATGTGATGACTTCGTACCATTAAGCATTATTTTTCACTTGGAAATCATAGAATGAAATACCAACTACACAACATTTCTTTTTAGTAGGCTCATGAACACAGAATCTCTTTAACTTTTAAAAAACACTTTTACGTTGTGGTAAAGGTAACTTAAAGGATGGCTTTTACTTATACGTAGGGTTTTTAAAGAGTTAATTAAAAATACATATTTTTAAAATAATTATTTTATTTAACTTTACTTATTTATTGATTTATTTTAATTTGGCCAGAGAGAGAAAGAGAGAGAAAGCAAGCCGCCGGGTCCAAGACTCGAACTGCAGTGGGTCATGTGGGAATCTAGCGCGCCTTTAACCATCATGCCACCTGCCAGCCCCCAAAAATACATATTTTAAGAAAAACTATAGGTCTATCCTGTAGTGTAATGGTCAAGAGCTGTGTATTGGGAGCTGTTTCCCACATGGCCAATCATAGCTTGAATCCTGGCCCTAGTTGCTTCAAAAACACACCAGGAATGTGTGAGCAGATCCAAAATCATGATGGGGAGAAGAAAGGGAGAAAAAAGAATTGCTATGTGACCATGTCCCATTAGGGGGTGGGTACTTTCTCTCTCGCCCTCTCCCTCTCCCTCTCCCTCTCCCTCTCCCTCTCCCTCTCCCTCTCCCTCTCTCTCTCTCTCTCTCTCTCATACACACACACACTTGCTGGCAAGCACATGCCTTTTGGAAATAAAATATGATTTAGGGCCAGCCATTGGCATGGTAGTTAAGGCAGCTGAATCGCATGTGGGCAACTGAGCAGTTGAGTCCTGGATCCTAGCAGCTTGAAAAACATGCCAGGTGTGTGTGTGTTCATGCCCAAAAGCCCAAGAGGAGAATGGATTGCAGCATGGCCATCCTCCCTAGGGGATGATCTCTCATTTCTCCACTTGTAAAACAAAAAAGATTTTTTAAAAGTTAAGGAAATTAAATAAAAAAAAAAAAAGCATGAATTTTAGTATCAAAAATTTTGGTACCAAAATAAACTCATACTTTAATTCTATTTTTTCATAGACTTTTTGCAGTCCTCTTATAAATGTTATACATGAGTATTTCCTAGTTTTTGCTGAACCCCAAGAAGGTGATGATGTGTCTACCTAGTAACTGGACATTGTTTACTTGAAGGAAATGGTTTGTTTAAATGTCTTATCAAGGGGCCAGCACTGTGGCTGGTTAAAAGAGCCGGATCTCACATAACTGATTGCATGTTTCAAATCCTGGCCCCAGCACCTTGCAGAACACACCAGGCATGTGTGCATGAATGCCCAAAATCCCAACAGAGTGGATAGATGAAGGAAAAGAAATCGTAGTGTGGTCACACCCCAGTGAGGGGTACTTTTTCTCATTTTCACTCCCTCTCTCATCTTCTGTCTGTTTCTGTGAGCAAAGATGCCCTCTGGCAAAATTTTAAAAATGTCTCGTTTAATTAGTATTTTCTAGAATCCTAAAAAAAATTTAAGACTCAGAATAGAACATCTTTTGGGAATTAGTTAAGAGAATTTAAAAACAAAAGGAAAAACAGGAGTCTGGTGATGTGATTAAAAGTTAAAATGCTAATTTGTTAATAACAAAACCAGCCAACAAACTCTATAAAGACAGGGACTTCTGTAGTTATTGTGTTTCTTGAGTAGATGGGAGAAGTTCATTATCCCTGTGATGTGTTATAGGTGAGATGAGATCATAGGTTCGAAGATGTGTGTGTGTGTGTGTGTGTGTGTGTGTGTGTGTGTGTGTATTTATATATAAGGTACATAGATATATATGTTATCTTTATATATATATATATATATATAATTACAAGAAGGTACATGTTCTCACCAAAAAAAGCACTCCCCGACAGGGCATGATCATGCCCTAGTGCTTTCTCCATGTCACCATCCTGTTAAGATTTTGTGCACACATGCACATGCACCTGGATGATTTTCAAGCCATCAGTGCTGGGATTTGAATTACTGTTGGCCATGTGGGAGCTAGTTCCCTTAACCACTAGGTATGGATTCAGCCCAGGTTTTAATGTGCTATGGAGTCTTTACTGTTAAGCTTTTGTTAGTGAATTAATTTTATATCTATAATAGTTTCTGCTAGTATTGCTTACACATATCATCAGATATTTTTAGAACACTTGCATTGCTGGGTAAGGGTTGATGCAGTGAGTTCATTGCAGAGTAATAAGCCATCTGTTAGCCCTAAGAAGTGACCAAGTAAATCAACACTTGTAGGCTCTCTCTGAGAGAGGTGAGGCTACTTCTTACCATATTGTTCTGTCTAGAGATCCATTCCATTTATTTTATTACTTTAGCCCTGCTTTAAAGTGAATTGCCTTAGGTTTCCTAAGTAATTAACACTAAAGGTGAGTTGTTTATTGCTTAATCACCAATAGAATGAAGCGAAAAATTCTTATGATGATGACACATTGTATTATAGTTCCCAAAATGGGAATCATAGGCACGGTGGAGACCTTTTTAGAGTTGCATGTCCTTCTCAGTAACTTAATTTTCCCTAAAGCGTATGGCTGTTAAATAATTTTATTCACTGTGTTCGTGATAAATGTTATGTCTTAGAGAATAAAATTGAAAGTGTTTTGGTATGTGTGTGTGTGCTTTTGTTTCTGTTATCAAATGTCCTTTTTTCTGTTATTAAATGAATTTTAGGTAGCCCTGGTTTATCCCAACAATGATCCGGTCATGTTTATGGTGGCTTTTTATGGCTGTCTCCTGGCAGAAGTGATTCCAGTGCCTATAGAGGTACCTCTTACCAGAAAGGTAACGTTACTGAATTTAAGAGGAATGTAGCCTGATGGGATGTGGCAGGTGCCACCTTCTTGTTGGATCATCTGGTCGCTATATTGTCTTACCATTTTCTGAAATATGTCATTTTTTAAAAGCATAAAAGTAGAAAAATTAATATTTGCAAGTATCATGCAGATAACATTTTCTCAACTAAAATAGGATTACAGTATTGTATGTCATTTAAAAACTAATGGGAGGACCAGCAGATGGTGTATTGGTTACATTGCTGAACTCCCACATAGTCGACCATGGTTCAAGTCCCAGACTCAGTGGCTTAAACTGAGCCTGACGCGCGTGTGTGTGTGTGTGCCCAAAATCCCTAGAGGAGAATGGAGAAGGGATTGCAGCAGGGCCAACCCCCCTAGGGGGTGATTTCTCTGTTTCTGTCTCTCTGTCGAGCACTCAAGCCCTATAGCAAAAATCTCTCTTAAGGGACTAACAGTTGGTGTAATGGCTATGTTGCTGGACTCTCATGTAGTCGACTACAGTTCAAGTCCCAGACCCGGTGGCTTAAACTCATGCCGGGCGCATGCGTGCCCAAAATCTCAGAGGAGAATTGAGGAGAAGGGATTGCAGTGTGGCCATCCCCCTTGGGGGATAATTTCTCACTTTCTGTCTCTCTGTGTCTTTCTGGCGAGTACATATGCCCTATAGCAAAAAAAAAAAAAAAAAAAAAAAAAAAAAAAAAAAACTCTCTTAAAAAATAGTAAAAATAAATAAAAACTGATGGGTTCTATTTAACTGTTCAACAACTGCTATTTGTGAAGAGTACTGCTCTTGCTTCAGAGACTACATAGGTGATCCCCATTTACTAGTGGAGATCTTTTTGGGGATTTCCTTTAACTGTGTCATCCAACCCGGGATTTCCATGTGTGGAAGGTGATGCAGTGATGGCATGTTCCCACACTGGAGTGTAGGGTTTCAGGTCAGCCATCAGCACCACTAAAATCAAGCATGTGTAATCAATTTCTGTCTGGCCAAATTACTTCTCTTGAGCCGTGTGGCCCTATTTTTCTCATTTATTTTATTACTGAAGATTGATATCAAAGACAAATATGGTGGAACATGTGGATGTATAAGAAAAAGGTATTTTCTGAAAGGAATAGAAAACAAACATAACATCCCTGAGGCTCTACTTGATAGGATATAGTACCCTGTAATTGGTCAAGAAGTCATATGGTTATTCTTAAATTACTAAGTTGGCAGCATTTGTGGGGTTTCTTAGTGATCCTTTTAGGACGATATTTTAATGGAAATACGTTAGACGTATATTTTGTTATTTTTTGCTGTTGTTTTTGTCTGCTGCTATTGTAAGGCTTAACTACCTCCTTTCAAATAGAACAGTTAGAGTATGTGGAGTTGGCATAGCCATCTGTTGATTTTCATAGCAGTTTTGGACATTCACTGTGTTTTGTCCTGACCTGGATCGCTTTGTTCTCATATTTGGGGGTAAAGCTAGGAAAAGACAACTTAACAATGTTTATATTTATTTCATTGGCTAAAAATTGACCTAAAAGAGGATCATTGCTGTCCCTTGAATAAAATGGTTGTATCTGGCTGGGAGGACTCATCATTAGCAATGTGAGGTTAATAAAATATCTCATTCTTACACAGGAAACCATTGTACATGTTACAAAAATGGTTTGGAGGAGCATACTGTCATTGGATTCAGATAGTTGCCAGCTGCCGGCAGGGCTCCATGAATGTTATCACACAGTGCAGTGTTAGACCTTGGGCATGTGTGTGCTCACATTCGTTACCTGCCTTGCTCGTTATCTTCTCTCCACAGGATGCTGGAGGTCAACAGATTGGCTTCCTGCTAGGAAGCTGTGGCATTGCCTTAGCTCTCACCAGTGAAGTTTGTCTAAAAGGACTGCCAAAAACCCAGAATGGAGAAATTGTACAATTTAAAGGTTAGTGATATTTGTACCTAACTTAGCAGTTAAACATTAAAATTGAGTGCTTTAGCTAGTGTTTTAGTAATAGCTAACTAAGTACCTTACATATATTTTCTTATTTAATTCTCACAATCTTAGGAAGTAGGTACCATTATTATCCCCATTTTACAGGTGAGAAAACTGAGAAACAGAGAGGTTAAGTAACTTGCCCAAAGTCACAGCTAATAAATGGCAGAGCAGTGATTTGAACCCAAATCTGTCTGATTCCACAGCCCACACCCTTAACCTTTATGCTGATGGTTGGAAAAAGCTACCACTCTGTACATTAAAGCTAAATGCTACATGTAGAGAGAGAGGATAGACCACTAACCTCAGTGGACTTCCACTGCCAAATGGACCTCCTCATTGTTGAGGTAATGTCAAGGCCTGGAATTAGCATGTGGAACGATTGTACTTTTTAAAGAAGGTATGATTGTTGGGTGACTTGTCACACAAAACTTGTTTATTGTGAAAAGGTCTTTATTTGCTCTCTTATTTGAAATGCCCGATTCACTGTGAACTCCTTCCCTGATGGCTTAGGCAATTCAATTTTTACTTTGGGTTTGATTTAGGTTGGCCCCGGCTCAAATGGGTTGTAACAGATTCCAAGTACCTTTCAAAGCCACCTAAAGACTGGCAACCCCACATCTCACCTGCTGGTACAGAACCAGCATACATTGAGGTAAGATTTAAGATTTAAAACATGCTTTTTGGCTTCAGTTGCCATCATAACAAATATAAAACTAACCTTTTGTGGTTTTAATGTTAGAAGATCCTATTGCTCTCTGAGGTTTCCATCTTTTGGCTTATAAAATGCTTCATGGTGGATCTTAAAAAAATTATGCCAACCAGTAGTTGGCATAATGGCTATGTCACTTGACTCCCATGTAGTCGACTGTGGTTCAAGTCCCCGACCCGGTGGCTTAAACTTATGCCGGGCGCATGTGTGTGCATGCCTGAGATCCCGAGAGGAGAAGAGATTGTGGCATGGCCATTCCCCCTGCGGGGTGATTTCTTGCTTTCTGTCTTTCTGGCGAGAGCATGCACCCTACAGCAGAAAACTTCTCCAAAAACAAACAAACAAACAAACAAAAACTACTTTATGGACAAGGAGACGAAGACTTAAAAGAACTCGAATAATGACCAAGAGCCTCATGACTCAAAAATGGCAAAGCTGGGACTCAGACTTAGGTCTGTTTGTCCCTGAAGGTTATACCCTTCACTACTCTGCATCCTGCTTGAGGCATATGTTCATTGACTGTTAAATCAGTGAATAGGCAAATCAGTAAATTTTGAAAAAAGCTTTGGTGAAAAAAATAGTTCTCACTACAGCTCTGTGATGATAACAAATGTAGATAACTTCAAATAACTTTGGCTATAAAAAGAAAGAGAATGGGCAGTAACTTTGAGTGGTGTTGGGGTACTGTGGGATGTAAAAAGGATTTTTTAAGAGATCTGAATATGGTTAAAAGACAAGTAAACAAGCAAAATACCAAATTTAGTAATTAACTCTCAGTCCTTATTGTCTCTCAGTGCTGACATGGCTTGTGACTACATCCTTAGAACTCTAGGCTCTGGCTTCTTAAGACGCCTCTCTCATTGTACCTCATTCACCATGCTTTTCAGTCTTCCTTATTGATTCTACCTACAGAGCAGAGGACATTTCATTATGTAGATTTGTTGAGTTAAGAGAGGAAATAGGGGCACCAGCAGTTGTCGTAGTAGCTATGTCGCTGGACTCCCATGTAGTCGACTGCGGTTCGAGTCCCGGACTCAGTGGCTTAAACTCATGCCGGGCGTGTGTGCGTGCCCAAGATCCCGAGAGGAGAATGGAGGAGAGGGGATTGTGCGTGGCCATCCCCCCAGGGGGTGATTTCTTGCTTTCTGTCTCTCTCTGTCTTTTTTTTTTTTTTTTTTTTGAGAGGTTTTTGCTATAGGACGCATGCACTCACCAGGAAGACAGAGAGAGACAGAAAGCGAGAAATCACCCCCCAGGGGGGATGGCCATGCCGCAATCCCTTCTCCTCTCAGGATCTTGGGCACGCACACACACGCGGCCTGCATTAGTTTAAGCCACTGGGTCCGGGACTCAAACCACGGTTGACTACATGGGAGTCCAGCGACATAGCCATTACGCTAACTGCTGGTCCTGAAAGTTGATGATCTTGATAAAAAGCAACTTGAATGAAGCACTGAAGATAAAAGCAAAATTATAGTTGGATGATTTGTAGGAGTGAATAGGCCAGTGATTTCCAGGTCTCTCCCTGCAAACTGGGCACTCCAGGGACCACATTGGCTCTGCGGTGCTGTGCTTGAAGAGTATTTGGGATTGTGCTTTAGTTCATGTACTTCAGGTCACTCGCGTCTCTCAGCTTCTTTTGCAGCTACTTAACACTGAGGATGAATTAGACCTTTCAGTTGTTTTCACACACACTTTCATTGAGCTTTGTCACCCTCCAGTCCTGTCTTTATATGATTAGAGTTTGAAACCCAAGAACATAGCCTTAAATATTCATGTGAAACATTAAATTCAGCTCAGTTCATGACTTAAAAGGATTTTACTTTTAGATTCTAGTTTTGTCCTTTAAAATAACTTATTTGATTGTTTCTTATGTTTCTTTTTTTTTTTTTCCTAGTATAAAACCAGCAAAGAAGGGAGTGTAATGGGAGTTACAGTATCCCGGCTTGCAATGTTGTCTCACTGCCAAGCTCTGTCGCAGGCCTGCAATTATTCTGAAGGTCAGACCTTGTCCCCTGACTGCCGTCGTTGTTAGCTTCAGCTGCGTATGACAGTGAGCAATGCGCTCAGTGATTGGGTTCCATTTAATGACCAAACTCAGAGTGAAATGTTCTGAGACTCGTTTTTGGCTCACTTTTGTTTTCTTTTCTCACAAATATGCTATAATTTTAAAGAATTAAATTCTGGGCCAACCACATATGTAAAGCTTGCTATTTAGACTACAGAAATAGAAAACCCTAATTAAAACTATGTTTTATTCGCTGAGAAATGTCAGGTGTCTCTATTCTCCCGGTTATAGAGAACTACTAGCTACACACTTGGAGTCGAAGAAATTAAGTCACCGGAGAGCATAAATTAAGCCACAAAAGAAAGTATTCTGGATTAATGAACTTCAGATGGGTTGATATGTATTACATAACATAACTCTATCATTAAGTGGAAAAAATTAGACACAGAGCTTCATATACCAATTTGATGTTGAGTACCTATATGTAAATATGTCTAGAAATGTGTGTGTATATTTATAGACATAATATATGGTTATAGATGAATATATGCACATCAACATTTTTGTTTTCTCTAGGAAGTGTAATTTTTCACATGTATTTGTGAAACTTATGAAGTTTCTAAAATAAGTGTGTATTTGGTATATAATTAGGCAAAAAATATGATCTCTTGGAAGACGTGTCTGAATCATAAGGAGATTGTAGCTCGTTCTCTCTACTCAGATTACATCATCCCGTGTTCAGTGCTCTGGCCAGTTTGAGGGGCCCTCCAGCAGTCAGACACCTCTGAGAACTTTTAATCATTTGTCTAGGAGCACCAAATCGATTGTTCAGTAGAGTCAAGTGACGTGATTTTGCTACTTAACACTAAAGATGGTTTCTTTATGTTTTTTCTGTCTTAGGAGAAACAATAGTAAATGTTTTAGACTGTAAGAAGGACGCTGGACTGTGGCACGGCATGTTTGCGGTAAGCTACTCAGAATTGAGGCCTTTAGTATAAATCATGCTAAGGTTAAGGCCAACTCACTACATAATTAGAGCATCTCCCAGTGCTTATTTGAAATTTAAGCCCCTAAAAGATCAATGATTTTTCCAAGGACATCTAATTTTTCCATTGGACAAAATATTTTGAATAACCGCCATCTGTAAACTTCATGCCGCAACAGAAGAAGAGTGTGACAAGGTCGACAGGGATATTTTCCATAATGTGGGAACAGGTAACATGCTATGGGTCTAGAAGAGAGGTAACTTCTGACTGGGCATCTAGACAGTTTTATGGAAGAGGCGATAATTGAGTTGAACTTTTAAAAGGAGGTATGCTTTAGCCATACAGAAATTTGGGGGGTAGGGGATATTTCAGGTAGGGAAGCTACTGTATTTAACATGCTGTTTAGGAGGGAAGAGAAGAATAGGGCCCTAGAGTTGAAAAGGACTTCAGAAAGCATCCGGTCCAGCTTCCTTTGGAATTGCAGGAGGCTGAGAAAGGGAGGAAGCATGAGGGAAGAGGAGGATCCCTTTTCACTCAGACCCTTCAAATCAGCTAGAGCTTTATTCCTTGAGTGTACCACTGTCTAGCTCTTCTGTACCCTTATTCATTTTGGTATTTATCAGAAGTTAAAAAACCCTTGTGAAACGTTCAGGGAAATCTCCTCCCTGTGATACAAGTACAGTAAGGACATTTGGGAGGAGTTACTTTTGAACACTGTCCTTTTTCTGAAACCAAAAGTTTATCACTAGAGTTACAAACTTGAGGGAGGGTGGAAATGGTATCTTACAGTGGTGTCTTGGTTTCTTTGGGCTCCTTAGGCGGAGAGCAGAATGGCTAGCCTAAACACCAAGGCTTGGTTACTTGAGGGTTACCCCAGGCTAGGTTTCTCTGGGGACAGGGTATCCAGAGTATGTTTGGTTCTGGTAGCAGGAGAGACATCAAATTGCATGATCTCTCAACTCCCTCATTATATCTAACCGACACTGAACAGGTCTGGACCAGATCTCCTGTAAAAACCAGGGAAACTTTGATTTCTTGCTTTTTAATACCCACCCTTTGTGGTGTGTGGCAGCAAGAGCACAATGAAAGCACTTAATGGATTGGAGGGCAGTTTGACAATACCATTAACACTTAAAACATATACCCTGTGACCCAGTGGTACTGTTCATCTCTATCTACCCTAGAGACATATGTGTACACAAGCCCAGGGAAGTGAGTACAAATAAGTTCCCTGAAGCATTGTAATAGCAAAAAATTGTCATTGATAAGGAAATGCTAACCAAGTTTTGATATGGCCATACTATAGAATACTAAGCAGCGATTCAGAAAAGATTATGTAAATCTCTTGTCCTGATGAATATAGATTTCACTCTAAAACAACTTAAGTGAAAAAAAAGTAAGTTGCAAGTGTTTGTATGATAATTGTATTTTATGTTAAATCATATTTATGTTTCTGTGGGGACAAATATATATGTAAAATGCCTTGAGAATGGACTTGAAAGTGATGTGCCAGATTCATAACTGCGATTATCTCTGAGGAGTAGAGGAAAGACTCAGGTTTGAGGGTGGGTATGAAAGGAACTTCAACCGTCTAGTTAGTATTTCAGGTATTTTTCAAAGACTGTATTTGAGTTACTTGCATAATTAAGATTGTTAACAAAATGTCAATTTATTAACAGTTCTTAAATGCTAAGTGTGGATTATATATTGATTACTTTTTATCCTTCTTTGCTTTTCAGAATGTAATGAACAAGATGCATACAATTAGTGTACCATACTCCGTTATGAAGACCTGTCCTCTCTCTTGGGTCCAAAGAGTATACGCTCACAAAGGTAGTCACACACAGCCTCTAAGTTTTATATGTGACTGTTCCAGTTAAGATTCCAGGGGTTGGGGGCCCAGCAGGTGGCATGGTGGTCAAGGCCCTGGACTCCCACATGGCCAGCCATGGTTCAAGTCCCAGACCTGGCTGCTTGCTTTCTTACTCTCTCTCTTTCTTTCTTTCTCTTTCTGGTAAGCACATGTGTCCTATAACAAATTAAAATAATAATAGTAATAGTAATAAATAAAATTAAATAGTTCTTTTAAATAAAGATTCCAGGGATTTTAGGGGATTTTCCAATTGCCCTTATAGAGACACATTTCTTTGCCTTGGTAAGTTAAGCCAATTTTAGAGTTCAGTTACCATAGAATTAGGTATATTGTCTATTTTATGTCAGTGATTATGTTTTCTTAAGATTTGAGATGAGGGTCCAGCAGGTGGCATGGTGGTTGAGATGCTATACTCCCACATGGCCGACTACAGTTTGAGTCCTGGACCTGGTGTCTTGCTTTCTCACTTTCCCCCTCTCTCTCTCTCTCTCTCTCTCTGTGTGTGTGTGTGTGTCTCTCTATGGCTAAATTAAAATAATAGTAATAACGAATAAAATTAAATAAACAATTTTTTTCTTTTAAAAAGATTTGAGATGGGGACCAGCAGTTAGTGTAACGGCTATGTCGCTGGACTCCCACGTAGTCGACTGTGGTTCGAGTCCTGGACCTGGTGGTTTAAAGCTCATGCCAGGCGTGTGTGCGTGCGTGCCCAAGATCTCGAGAGGAGAATGGAGGAGAAGGGATCGCAGCGTGGCCATCCCCCCTAGGGGGTGATTTCTCGCTTTCTATCTCTTTGGCGAGCGCACGTGCCCTATGGCAAAAACCTCTCCAAAAAAAAAGATTTGAGATGAATTCTTAGGCCAGCAGGTGGCATGGAGGTTAAGGCACTAGATCCCACATGGCCAACAGAAAGATTCGAGTCCCAGACCCAGCGGCTTGCAAAACATGCTATGCACATGTACATGTGTGCCCAAAATCCTGAGTGGAGAATGGAGGAAAAGGGATTGTGGTTGTGGTGGGGACATCCTCCCTGGGAGATGATGTCTCTCTCTCTCTCTCCAGTGAGCACATGTGCTCCATGCCAAAACAAAAAGCAAGAAAAAGAAAAAGAATTGTGATGAATTCATGCAAATCTGAGCCCTAAATTAGATTTATTGTGTGCTCTGTTCAACGTTTTCTTGGCTGAGATACCGTGTCCATTCTAGAAATTTCAGTGAGATGCCGTGTGTGTGTGTGTGTGTGTGTGTGTGTGCGCCTGTGTGGGTGCACGCACACACATATGCACATGCAAGCACATGCCTAAAATCCTGAGAGGGGAAGGGATTGCTGTGTTGTCATCCCCCCTGGATGGTGATTTCTCACTTTCTGTCTCTCTGTCTCTCCAGCACACACACATGCCCTATAGCAAAAATATCTAAAGAAAAAAGAAAGAAATTACAGTGAGAAAGCATTTATATATCCAGTTGGTTGAACATGGAACTTTCTGCCTGTGATCAGCTGGCAGAATCTCTTTGAAACCTATTTTATTTTGTCCAAGTGAAAATCATGATACCCAAAATAAATGAAAATGTTTTTATTGTAATATATGAAATATAAATTTAGCACATATGTGTATGTTAACTTTATCCCTTTTGTATTTCTAGCTAAGGTAGCTTTAGTAAAATGTCGAGACTTACACTGGGCTATGATGGCACATCGAGACCAAAGAGATGTGAGCTTGAGTTCCCTGCGAATGTTGATTGTGACTGATGGAGCTAATCCCTGTGAGTATTTCTGGACTGTGGGTCTTAAAATATACTTTTCTTTAGGTTAGGAGTTTTGCGTCCTTCCTATTTTGTTTTTTTAAATATCTGCATTGAGATATAATTTAAATACCATAAAACTCACCCATTTAAAATGTGTAATTCAGTGGTTTGGGTTTGTTCAGAGTCAGACACTATGCGCTTATTCATTACTGTGATCCAAGTTCATTTTCATTACCCAGAAAAGAAACTATGTATCTCCATTGCCGGCTAGTCCCCTTCCCTCCCCGTGTTCCCCAGCCCTAGGCAACTGCCGATCTGCTTTCTGTCTCTATAGAGTTGCTTGTCCTGGACATTTCATTTAATGCAGTCATACTATATGTGTTCTTTTGTGACAGGTTTCTTTCACTTTGCACAACATTTTTAAGGTTCATCCATGTTGTAGCATGTATCCGTACTTCATTGTTTTTATTGGAAAAAATATTCTATTGTATAGATCCCCACCCTGTATTTTTAAAAAAATAATTATTTATTTTTTATTTTATTTAGTCATTCATTTTTTTTTAATTTGACCAGAGAGAGATGCACAGAGAGAAGAGAGGGAAAGTGAGAAAGCAAGCCACCAGGTCCGGTATTTGAACCGCAGTCGGCCATGTGGGAGTGTCCAGCACCTTAACCACCACTCCACCTGCTGGTCCCCGCCACCCTGTATTTTATTTATCTATTCTTCTGATGGTTCTATAAGCTTTTAAAACCACCTCTTCTTGCTCTGTCATTTATATCCTTTTTGTATGATATAACTGAGTATTCATTCGATAGAAGATATGAGGTCTGGCCCTATGGCCTGGTGGTTAAAGGAGCTGGATCCCACATGGCTGACTGCACAGTTAAAAATCCCAACCCTAGCAGCTTGATAACAGTGGTCACATGTCTGTATACACTTGCCCAGAATCTTGCCAGGATGGAGAAATGGAGGGAAGGGGATTGTGGCTTGACCAGGCCCTGTTGTAGGGTACATTCTCTCTCTTCCCCCTCTCTGTCTCTAGTGAGTGTGTGCACCCTCTGACAAATTAAAAATATAAATTAATTTAAAAATAGAAAGAATAACACAAAGGTAACTTGATGTAATCAAGTATCTGGACTTCATGTAAATTCTCCCCAGCAAAAGACTTTGCAAAACCATTTAGAGACATTACCATGTTACCTGCTTTTTTTCAATAAGTATAGAAATCCTGATCATCCCTATGGTAGAAAAATATTGTCTTGGTCATAAATGTGTTTTTGTCAGTAGTTATACTCATCATCTTGGTTAAAAACACAGACGTAAAAAAAAAAATAAATGAAGTAACCAGCAGTTAGCGTAATGGCTATGTCGCTGGACTCCCACGTAGTCGACCGCGGTTTGCGTCCCGGACCCGGTGGCTTAAAACTCACGCCGGGCGCGTGTGCCTGAGTGCCCAAGATCCCGAGAGGAGAATGGAGGAGAAGGGATTGCGGCGTGACCATCCCCCCGGGGGGTGATTTCTCGCTTTCTGTCTCTATGTCTCTCGCTGTCTGTCTGGTGAGTGCACGCACCCTATAGCGAAAACCTCTCCCCCCCCCAAAAAAAAAACAGACGTAGGATTGACCATATTTAGAAAAAGTCAGAGAAAGGGCCCTGTAGCCTAGTGGTTAAGGGAGCTGGGTTCCACACAGCTAACCATAGTTCAAATTTTGGCCTCAGCAGCTTGAAAAACGTGCCGTGCATGTGTGCATGCATGTGCCAAATCCTAAGAGGATGTGGAAATGGAGGAGAAGGGATTGCAGACCACCAAGGCCCTCTTCTCTCTTTCTTTCTCTTTCTCTCTTTTTTTATCTCTCTCTCTCCTGTCTCTCTCTGGCATGTTCAAGTACCCTCTGGCAATTAAAAAAATAGAAAAGAAAAAGTCAGAGAATGTCACATAGAAGAAAGCGGAACTAAGTCAGTGCTTACTGTGTTGCACTAGTAATTACGATGTTCGCTCTTGATTACTCAGTTTGGTAAGAGCAAACTTAGTCCAAGTTGCAACTTTAAACAGTGTCAGTGACCCTTCATATACCAGATGAGCATTGATATGTTCTAGA
This sequence comes from Tupaia tana, assembly GCA_026018925.1. Taxonomy (NCBI): domain Eukaryota; kingdom Metazoa; phylum Chordata; class Mammalia; order Scandentia; family Tupaiidae; genus Tupaia; species Tupaia tana. Next base: position 154,684,772 of record JAKSZU010000006.1, read on the forward strand.
AATTTTTCAGATCATCTCATGGGCACAGTAAAATATTTGTATAAATTAACGATGTGCACATTCTCATAAAAAACAAATATGTCAGCTTACATTCCTACCAGTTTCCTGCAGTAATGAAAATCACAATTGCATTTTTAAACTTGATCTCTGCCCACTCAGGGTCTGTGTCATCCTGTGATGCCTTCCTGAGTCTGTTCCAAAGCCACGGGCTGAAACCTGAGGCCATCTGTCCATGTGCTACGTCTGCCGAAGCCATGACCGTGGCCATCCGCAGGTACTGTTCAGTGTCAGGTGCTCTCGATGTGTTGCACCTTGGATGAGTGCACAGTGCTTACCAGGCGATGACAGCGGGTGCTAATTCATTTTTTGCTTCATGAACCTAAAAGTGGGAATTGTTTGGTCAAGTAGTTTGAAGCATCTCATTTATTTTTTCCCACTTTTGACCAAAATATACCAAATAAGCTGAAATTCTAGTCTAATTATTCTCATGTTGTATTTGTGAATTAGTTCTTTTTCTGTGTTGTTTTATACTTCGGAATCCATAGTTAATATCTTAGACTAGAAATACACTGTTCTTGATTGTAGCTTAAGTGTGAAGAGTACGTTTATAGTATACCCAATACCAATATATCCTCTTTTTTGTTGTTGTTTTTGTTATAGGGCTCATGCACTCGCCAGAAAGACAGAGAGAGACAGAGAGACAGAGAGACAGAAAGCAAGAAATCACCCCCCAGGGGGGATGGCCACGCCACAATCCCTTCTCCTCCATTCTCCTCTCAGGATCCTGGGCACACACGTATATGCACCCGGTGTGAGTTTGAGCCACTGGATCTGGGACCGAACCACGGTCAACTACATGGGAATCCAGTGACATAGCCTTTACACCAACTGCTGGTCCTAATACCAGTATATTCTTAACAACTGATTAAAATATACTTTTTCTGGGACTAGTAGATGATGTAATGGTTGTATCACTGGACTCCCACATAGTCGACCACAGTTTAAGTCCCAGATCCAGTGGCTTGAAACTCACCCAGGAATGTGTGAATGTGTGCCCAAAATCCCAAGGGGAAAATGGAGGAACAGGGAAATGGCATGGCCATTCCTCTGAGGGGTGGGTGATTCCTCACTTTCTGTCTCCCTGTCTTTCTCTCTCCCCAGCGAGCACACACACCTTATAGCAAAAATCTCTCTTAAAATTTTTTTAAATTTTTCCACGTGATTGAAAATTAACTGTGCTTTTAAATTTGATTAACATGAATGTGACAAATTTGGTATAATTTTGGTCAAGAAAAGAGAGATGTGGGGGTTTTTTATTATTATTATTATTATTATTATAGGCAGAGAAAATTTGTTCTACTATATATTCATTTTTTTTTTTCTTGAAATCATTTAATTTACCAAACTGGATGGGTTTATTTTCTTTTCAGGCCTGGAGTTCCAGGGGCCCCTTTGCCAGGGAGAGCCATTCTCTCAATGAATGGATTGAGCTATGGAGTAATACGGGTCAATACCGAAGATAAAAATTCAGCGCTAACGGTCCAGGATGTGGGGCATGTGATGCCTGGTGGTGAGCTGTGATGAGCATCATTTGTTTTTTCATAAAGATTTGTCATCAGGGGTAGTAGAACCTACTAAGTAGGAGATCCAAAACCAGGAATCCTAAATTAAGTACTTAGTCTCTTAATTTCTCTAAAGCTTCTCTTGACATTTAAATAGTTACAAGTTTGCTGGCCTTCCAGCAGTATGGCAGGATCTAGGATCTATCCATTTTGAATGCTTCAGTTACACTTCACTTGGATTGCTAAGTACTGAATAATACTGAAGTTTCCTGGTTTTCACTGTAATTGCCAGGCCATTCAGACTGGCAGGAAATTAGAGCATGCTGCATCCGTGGTTGAGTGGTTGAGTTTGACCTGCTTAGGGGTAACACTTAATTCATCAAACCTATTTCATTAGACTTTACCATCATTTTAAATATGTCAGCTGTCTCTAAAAGGCTTAAATTTCAATTTTATCTGTGTAGTTTGAGGTTTATTTTTAGCATTTCTGTTTGATATTCTTATCTAATACCACTCAATAAACGTACAACTCTCCTGGGTTCACAGGAGAAAGCTGTTACTTGGCAAAAGTTTTCCAGAGTTTCTGTCTCTTACCTGTATTTTCTATATAGGGATGATGTGCATTGTGAAACCAGATGGACCTCCCCAGCTCTGCAAAACAGATGAAATTGGAGAAATCTGTGTTAGTTCCAGAACTGGAGGCATGATGTACTTTGGGCTTGCTGGTGTGACCAAAAATACATTTGAGGTACACAATATCACCATTTCATGGGGGAAATGTTTGAGAGGTCAGGGTGTTACCAGGGCAAATCCACTGGGCTGACAGGACATAGCATGGTATAGCAGTTGAGCATGCATCCTCTGCAGCTAGACTGCCTAAGTTCAACTCCCCAACTTACTAGCTGACCTTGAGTGGGGCGCTTGCCCTCTCTGTACCCCGATTTCCTTGTCTTTACAGTGTGAGTAGTAACAGTACCTGCCTCATAGGATTGCCATGAGGACTCAGTGAGCTAGTGTTTATGAAGCGTTTAGAGCAGCTCCTGGCTTGTGGGAATTGCTGTTGGGAATCTGTTAGGTAAATGAAGGATAAGAGGCCTCATAAAAGTTCACTCTGGGGGCCAGCAGGTGGCATGGTAGTTGGGGTGCCGGACTCCTACATGGCCGACTGTGGTTCGAGTCTTGGACCTGGCAGCTTGCTTTCTCACTTTTTCTCTCGCACACTCTCTTTCTGTCCCTCTCTGGCCAAATTAAAACAAATAAATAAATAAATAAAGTTAAGTAAAATAATTCTATTTGTTTTTAAAAGTTCACTTTGGTATATTTGCTGTGGGTTTGAGCTTTTTTAAGTTTAAAACTTAATTTGGGAGAATATAGTGACAGTGGCTCCATCTCTCAAGAGTACACCCAAGTTATGCCAGATTACCAACTAAAAATGATGAATTGTCCTGGAGATTGTGCATGTTATTCAGTCTTTATTGAGCACCTTTTATGTGTTTGGCGCTATTCTAGATGCTTGGGGAAAAGGAAGAATGTAAACAAGCAGAGGTCCTCACAGAGGTCAGATTCTGGAGGAGCCAGCATACTCTACCTAGACTAGCACATTTTTTCCCTGGGCACAGTTTTGCATGTGAATCCAAGTTGCAATGAGAAATTTGCCTAGTGAGCCTAAAAATCAAAAGGGTAATTAATTGTCTGTATTTCCTAATTGGGATTAACCTGCCTCAAGCTATCTTTTAGGGACCAGAGAAACTCAGTTTGTAGGTCATGTCCTTGTCACATTTTATCGGGCTTATAGGAATGAGCACCATCCATTTGCAGTTATTTGAGTTTCTTTTTCAATAATCTAGACTAGTGATTCTCAGGGTGACATGGCCTGTGTATTACCCTTCCATCTGAAAGTCAGTCCATGTACCCGTGTACTGACAGATGTCCGAGAGTGTCATCTCTGTGACCAAATATCTGTGTTGTCCATGGTGTGTTGCCTGAAAGGGGTAAGAACTCTTGGGCTGACCGTCATCTTTGTATATAGCCCCAAATGATACACTGTAAATTATTAGATGTCTTTTTTTATCATCGCTATCACTACAGTGGTCTTAGACTGCTTTAAAATGTCAGTAGTATGGCTCAAGTCCCGGACCTGGTGGCTTGAAAAGCACACCAATGTGTGTGTGCACACATGCCCAAAATTCCAAGAGGAAAATGGAGGAGAAGGGACTGCAGTATGGCCATTCCCATGGGGCAGGGGGCGGAAGGTGATTTCTCACTTTCTCTCTGTCTGGCAAGTGCATACAACCCATAGGAAAACTGCCCCCACCCCAGCCAGTGCACACACCCTATAGCAAAGAACTAAAATAATAACAAAAAAAAAAGAAAATCTACTGGAAAGAAAATATATAGGATACACATGAGAACAGAGACCTAATATTCCATCACCACCATGTGTTAGCTTCTTTTTTTTTTTTGGAGAGGTTTTTGCGATAGGGTGCGTGCACTCGCCGGAAAGACAGAGACAGAAAGCAAGAACTCACCCCTCAGTGGGGATGGCCACCCCGCAATCCCTTCTCCTCCATTGTCCCGGGATCTTGGGCACACATGCACACACGCCCAGCATGAGTTTACGCCACCAGGTTTGGGACTTGAACACAGTCAACTACATGGGAGTCCAACGGCATAGCCATTACGCCAACTGCCGGTCCCTTTAGCATCTTGATTTGAAGTAAATGAAACCCTCTGTGTCTCACTTTCTCATCTATAAAGTGGAAATAGTGGTCCTATTTCACTTCATTATGCGATATAAAACAGTTAGATCCCTGTCTATGAAAGGGCAACATAAATTTCCCCTCTACTGTGAAGGTTCAAGTCTAAATCCACTGAAATAAACCAGAACTATATTAGTAAGAGATAAACCAAACCAGTTTATTTGATCATTGTTTGGGTGACATGGGAACCATCACATTGAAGATCTAAAAAACCAAGGGCAGGCTATCCATTGCTATGCTCAGCTTCAATGGCGCATGGACCAGCCGTGTAGAAAAACAATAGGATGAAAAGGATGTGATCTGATAGTAATGGCTGAGGGGAAAAACTCAGCAAGGCTCTCCATACAGATACCTCTTGATTTCTCTTCCACCTGCATCTAGGGCAGGATCCTTTCTGGAATGGGGCGAGGACTTTTGACTTTCAATTACACAAAGTAAGCCAAAGGACCTCTGTTTCTTTTTTTTAAGCTTATTTCTTCTGTGAGTGAGAGAGCCAGTACCCCAACAAGGTTTGTTTTTGTTTTTTTGTTTTGTTTTTCCCACAAGGCATATGCACTCACCAGAGAGAGACAGGGAAAAAAGGAAAGGAGAAAAAGCACCCCCCAGGGAGGTGGTCACACTGTAATCCCTTCTCCTCCATTTCTCCATCTTGATAGTATTTAGGGCATGCATACGCAGACATCTGTAATGGTTTTTTTTTTTTCAAACCACCTTGTCCAGGTCTTGAACCATGTGGTCAGCTATATGGGATCTGGCTACCTTGAATACAAGGTCATGGGACTAGCCCCCAGTAGGATCTTGATGCTGGGATCTACGCCCAGTCTCAGTCAGCCCCAGATTGTGGACACCGCACATGTTCAGCATACTTCGAGAAGTCTTCAGACATGAACTCAGAACTTTCCTGTATGGGTCAGCCAGCCTCTAAGAGCACCATTTTTTACCACTGTGCTACCCTCTGGCTCCCAGAGAATTTCTTACGGCTAACTCTTAAATGGAAAGAGAGGGAAAGTTAGGGGGATAGTTTCAGGTTTTATGGGTGATTTTGTGGGAAGGGGTTCTGGTTTCTGTGGCCCATCTTGGGAAAGAGGGGTCATAATTTCTGTGTTTTGCTTCAAAGGAGAATGAAGGATGAGAGGCAAGAGATCAGAAAAGGTCAAAGAAAAACCTTGCTTGAGACTGCTTCTGAGTTCTTCACTTTGAGATATCATTTTCTAAGTCCCAACCCACCCCTAGCACATGACATTTTACAGCGTTAGCTCTCGTTATTGTTCCCCTATACAAGAAAAGGAAATCTTGGGGACTGCACAGTGGTACAGCAGTCACTCAGTGAGGCCAACCCATAGAGGAAGGTTCCAGGTTCATTTCTAGAGACTTCCTTGAATACGCTAGACACATATCTGCCCAGGATTTGGGACTGGCCAAGACTGGATGTGTATTGCACCTTGGAAACCTACTGGGTGCTATTTCTCTTCCTCTGTTTCACTGACAGAGTAAATAGGTAAACTTTAAAAAATTATTTTTAATTAAAGGAGGAAATCCAATCAGAAAAAATACAGAGAAGACCTGAATAGTCTACTCAAAAAAAGGCATATAAATGGCCAGTAAACAAAAAGAAATTCACCCATGTTACTAATAAAGAAATGCAAATAACAGTGTGATACCTTCTTTGGTTCCAGATTGGCAGAGTTTGGAAAATGGATGATGTATAGTATTACCGGGCTTATGGAAAAACAGATACTCTAATGTGGTATTGGTGGAGTATGAACTGTTAGAACAGTTTTGTAAAACACCCTATTAAAGTTGAAAAGATTAGGGACCAGCAGTTAGCATAATGGCTATGTCGCTGGACTCCCATGTAGTCGACCGTGGTTCATGTCCCGGACCCAGTGGCTTAAAACTCACGCTGGGCACGTGTGCATGCGTGCCCAAGATCCCAAGAGGAGAACGGAGGAGAAGGAATCGCGATGTGGCCATCCCGCCTGGGGGGTGATTTCTCGCTTTCTGTCTCTCTGTCTCTCTCTGTCTGTCTGGCGAGCACACGTGCCCTATAGCAAAAACCTAAAAAAAAAAAAAAGTTGAAAAGATTCAAGGCTGGCCAGGGATTTAAACTGGTCACCATGTGGAATCCAGCTTTTCTTGAGCAGTACATTATGACTGCACCAGGGAGCAGGCCCAGTTCCAGAGACTTTTGTTTTTTTAATTGCCAGACAGTGCACATGCTCATGGTAGGTAGGGGAACATAGTCTCACCGCGATCTCTTCTCCTCCATTTCTCCACCCTGTTGGCATTTGGAGCATGCATGCACGGGTGCCCGATAAGTTTTTTAGGCCACCAAGGCTGGAATTTGAACCACATAATCAGCTATGTGGGATCTGCCTCCCTTGAGCACTAGGCTACGGGACAGACCCTACAGAATTTTTTTACCACATGGACTGGATCAACTGTTAACCAATTTGGAAAGATATGCAAGATATATTATGTGAAAAAACAAGTTGCAAAGCAATATATTTATGATCTTCTAGAAAGAAAACTCTTCATATGTTAATATACGTATTTTTTAAAAGTTGAAAGGGAGGCCAGCAGATAACATGGTTAAGGCACTGGACTCCCACATGGCAAGCTGCTATTCGAGTCTTGGACCTGGTGGCTTGAAAATCACGTTGGGAGTCTGTGCACGCATGCCCAAAACTCCAGGAGGAGAGTGGAGAAGGAATTGTAGCATAGCCATCCCCCTGGCAGGGTGATCACTCACTTTCCCTCTCTCTGTCTCTCTCTGGTGAGCGCATGCGCCCTATGGCAAAAACCTTTTTTTAAAAAAATAAGTCGTATCTGGGACCAGCAGTTAGCATAATGGCTATATTGCTGGACTCACATGTAGTCTAATGCAGTTCGCTTCCCAGACCTGGTGGCTTAAAACTCACGCCGGGCACATGTGCGTGCGTGCCCAAGATCCTGAAAGGAGAAGGGATTGCGGCATGTCCATCCCCCCTGGGGGAGGATTTCTCGCTTTCTGTCTCTCTGTCTGTCTCTGTCTGACGAGCACACACGTCCTATAGCAAAAACCTCTCAAAAAAAAAAAAAAGTTGTATCCTCAACTGGACTGGTGTGATATGTTGAATTCATGTTGGGTAAATTCACTGTACAAGTTAAATGATTTATCGAGATTGAATATATAAAATAAATGTTTAAATAATTTAAATTTTTTTAAATAAATAATTATAACTTCAAAAAAAAGTCAAGAGAGGTAAACAACAAATTGTGAATTTTATCACCTAAGGGATGGAATTACTGTATTCATACTAATTTTTCAACAAAAACGTATCACTGTAATTTTTTTTAAAAGAATCGTTTATGTCATTTTATTTATCGTTATTATTGCTGTGTTTTAAGTTGACCAGAGAAAGAGAGAGAGAAGGAGAGGGAGAAAGCAAGATGCCAGGTCTGGGATTCAAACTATGGTCGGCCATGTGGGAGTTCAGCACATTAACCACCATACCACCTGCTGGCCCCTGTAATCGTTTTTTAATAAGACTTTTTAAACATCAAATACACTTTCCTCAAAAATAGCAAGGCTTACCACTTCTTCATTTTGTCTTTCAGGTGATTCCAGTGAATTCTGTAGGCTCTCCTGTTGGAGATGTGCCATTCATCCGGTCAGGACTGCTGGGCTTCGTAGGGCCAGTAAGTGATGCTTTTATGTTGACTTTGGTACAACTCATCCAACTACTTGGACTTTAATTCACAGAATAGAACAATTTCTGATTAGCCCTAGAGTGTTACAGGGCTGCTTAACTTATATTTAGAGCAATTTCTTTCTTTTTTTTTTTTTTTTTTTTTTTGGAGAGGTTTTTGCTATAGGGCGCGTGTGCTCGCCAGACAGACAGACAGAGACAGAGAGACAGAAAGCGAGAAATCAACTCCCGGGGGGGTGGCCACGCTGCAATCCCTTCTCCTCCATTCTCCTCTCAGGATCTTGGGCATGCACGCACACGCGCCCGGCGTGAGTTTTAAGCCACAGGGTCCGGGACGCAAACCACGGTCGACTACGTGGGAGTCCAGCGACTTAGCCATTACGCTAACTGCTGGTCCCTATTTAGAGCAATTTGTAAGAGAATGTCATAAAATGAGTTAATGTTTATTATTTCCATTATTATTATTTCCATTATTCAAGTTCATTAGACACTTTCAAACTAAGACATTATTTTTTTATTTTAAAGACTTTTTCACTTATTCTCATTGTCTTTTTTTTTTATTTTAACATTGCAATAAGTTAGAAAAGTGTTGGAAAAACTTACCCTCAATAGCAAAATACATAGTGTACATACATAGTGTACAAAGCATTTTCATACAAATTAATAGCACGACACCATGTATAATAGTAAATTATTTGAATGAAAACAATTTGTTATGCAGCAAATGGTATTTATAGACACTGGATTTATGGAGACAATTAGGACTCAAAGAGCATGTTCTCAGGACCAGCAGTCAGTATAATGGCTATGTCACTGGACTCCCATGTAGCCGATTGTGGTTTGCCTCCCGGACCTGGTGGCTTAAACTCACACCAGGCATGTGTGCATGCATGCCCAAGATCCCAAGAGGAGAATGGAGGAGAAGGGATTGCGGCGTGGCCATTCCCCATGTGGGGTGACTTCTCACTTTCTGTCTCTGTCTTTCTGGCGAGCGCACACACCCTATAGCAAAAACCTCTCAAAAAAAGAGCATGTTCTCAAAGGGCTCACAGTGAGCTTGACGAGCCCACGAGGGTAGCAGAGAGCCAGGTCATGGAGGGCCTGGCATGACATAATGCAAAGTTAGGGTTTTACTTGGTGAGTGATAGAGAGTCATTATCCTAGTTAAGCCTGTATCTCTTCATCCATCTCTAATTACCTCCTACCCTTTCATTCCTCTTAGCAGCTTAAGTCAAAGAAAAGATTTTACTTTTTTCCCACCATATATGGCAGGAGGGAGGAGGGTAGAGATCTAGGAGAATCACTCCGCTAACAATAGTAGTGTGCATCTACTATCTTCACTTCTCCACTCAGCACCAGGAAATTCTCAATGACTCAGCTCCTTTTAGCTTACTGACCCACTACTGAGGCCAAGTTGGAGCTCCAGTCATCATGTCTGCATTCCAGTAAATAGAGGAAAGGGTGTGGCCCTGCCAGCTCTGCTACACCTCTGCTTCCATCTCATTGGACTTAACTAGTCCCAAGGCCACGTCTAGCTGCAAGGGAAGCTAAAATGTAGTCTTTACTTTGCTTAGCCATGCACAGCTAAAAGTTCTGTTGCTATGAAAGAAGTGGAGAGCCATACATTGAGGGACTGGCAGTAAAGTTCTCATTCTCTTTATTTACCAACACTGTAGATATTCAGACTCTTGGAAATGGCTGGTTCTTTTCTATCACCTGGCATGGACTAGACCAGTTGGTTCAGAGGACAGAAGTTATATCTTTATTTACATAACCCAGTCACTGTATGGCTCCACTTTGTGCTCAGTAAATCAGTGAGTGATACTCACCTGGAGGTAACTATTGGCTAATCAACCCAAGAAAATCAGGGATTCTGTAATGATGAGAAAAGTTTTATTTATGCGTATGGGCCTGGAAAGATTATTTATACAGTAATGCTTTGATAGTCGAGTTGCCTGCTGCTGTGCTCTCTAATTGGAAAAGAGTCTTCTACAGTATTCCTTAAAACTTTCTTTATTACCCCATTTCTAATTTTGCCAAATGGAAACAGCATTACCCTTTTTATTTTTTATTACTCTTTTAAACTTGAAATAGCCATTCTAATATTGATACTGTTTTAATCTTCTAGTTCTTGTGGTAAATGAGTTCACATTTTTCTCCTCTACATTCATCCTGCTGATAGGTACAGAAGATGAACTCATATAGAGTCATGGCTGGGAAAGTAAACTGTGCTTTTGAGGAATCTCACTTGCTTTCTTAAAAAATTCTTCCCTAAGAATAAATATGATTTTTAAAAATAATTATTTATTTGATTTTTTTTATTGTTATCATTATATATTCTTTTTAATTTGCTACTGGGCATGCACACTCATGTGTGTGCATCTTTCTCTCACTAGAGAGGGAGAGTGAAAAAGCGAGCCAACAGGTCTCAGACTCAGCCATGGTCAGCCACCTGGAAATCTAGCACCTTAACCACCACGCCACCTGCTGGCCCCAATTATGAGATGTATTTTTAAGGCAGGAAATAAAATATGTCTATTTTACCATTTAAGATTTTGGAAATCAAAGTAAATTCTTATTACCTTTCAGGGTAGTCTGGTGTTTGTGGTTGGAAAAATGGATGGATTACTGATGGTTAGCGGTCGAAGGCATAATGCTGATGACATTGTTGCTACTGGATTGGCAGTTGAGTCAATAAAGACTGTTTATAGGGGAAGGTGAGTAGTACCATGTTCAAATGTTAGCACTTCTGGAATCTAAATAGATTTTCACAGGACTTTTTGTGTTGTATCTGTAGATTCTCTTCCCAAGTGATGGGATTATTTTGGTTAAGCATAGCAAAAGCTTAGCTTTGGGGACCAGCAGTTAGCATAATGGCTATGTCACTGGACTCCCATGTAGTTGACCACGGTTCGAGTCCTGGACCCAGTGGCTTAAACTCACGCCGGGGGCATGTGCATGCGTGCCCAAGATGCCAAGAGGAGAATGGAGGAGAAGGTATTGTGGCGTGACCATCCCCCCTGGGGGTTGATTTCTCGCTTTCTGTCTCTCTGTCCCTCTCTGTCTTTCTGGCAAGCGCACGTGCCCTATAGCAAAAACCTCTCCAAAAAAAAAAAAAAAAAAAATAGCTTAGCTTTGAATATATATCTCACAATGTCCTTGGCTCTGATTGAGAGGAATAACACAAAACTATATGCTATCTTTGGATATTAAAATTTTTTTTAATAATTGCCTGGAGGGCTTGTGCACTCGGCAGAGACAGAGTAAGAGGATGAGAGAGAGAGAAAAAGCAGGCCAATTGAGATAGAAGCTGTTCTGTAGGAGTTCACATATAAAAATTATTTTGCTTACTCATTTCTGACTAAAAATTATTTCTCTTACTCATTTCTAACTAAATTAATGTCATTTTAATGTGAATATTGACATAGGATATATGTGTTAATTTCAAATTCCATGACAGTCAATTAGATATATTTTTTCCTTTGCTTATTAATACCAGAAAAGATACTTGCTACATATTTGAAAAGTTCATTTCCTGTTCATCAGTTTGCTATCATGGATATATATCTTCAAAGCAACCTTGGCATCCTTTTAGTTTTTTAAGAAGTGAAAAAAAAAATTGATATAAAAAAAGAACCAGTTCCTAAAATGTAGGGTTTCTGTAATGGTGTGACTGCCCAAGAGATGTAAGCTTCATGGGGCTCTAGGCCTTTTGTCTTAGGTCATGATTCTATCCCCAGCACTTAGCACAGTACCTGGCATACAGATGTTCAGTAAATGTACGTGGAGGGAGAGAAGGGAGGGAGTCAAGCCAGACGTGCCACTCTTCAGCTCGCCGGTGGCTTCCCATTCTCTCATGCATTTACTCGACAGATGTTTATAGGGTGTCAGCCATGTGCCAGATACTCTGTTCTAGGTGCTTTGGCTGCAGTAGTGAACATAATGGGCCAAGTCTCTGCCCTCATGAAGCTCACGTCCTCACTGTGGAAAACAGTAACTAAATAGTTAGGTGATAACAGGTGAGGTGATCCTAAGAGCTGTGGAGAACAAACACCTGGGGCTTGAGGGAGGGGCTTGCCGTTTTGTATGACGTGGTCTGGGGATGCCTCAGTAGGAAGGGGACATTTGAGCGGAGACCTCACTCAGAACCAGCCCCATCCTCCTCCCTTGGCCTCCCAGCTCCTCCGGTCCTGCCCTGGCCTGTGTCTGACCTCTCCCTCCCACTCTCTGCTTCACCACTTTGCTCCAGGCACCCTGGCCTCCTTGCTGTTCCTCAAACCTGCCAAGCTCGTCCCTACCTCAGAACCTTTTCGCTTTCCGTTCCTTCTGCCCGGAAACCTCTTCCTCCAGATCTTCGCGTGGCTCGTGTCCTCACTGCATTCAGGTCTCTGCTCCAATGTCCACTCCTCAGAGAGGCTCCCCAGCACCCCGGCTGCAGTAATACACCGCCGCCACACCCCTGGCCCTGCCTCAGTTTGCTTCCTGGTGTATATTGCAACATAACATCATGATGTGTGTTTACTTGTCTGTTCTGTGTCTAACATGTAAATTCCACAAAGGCAGGAACTTTGTTTTATTTACCACTGTGTCCCCAGCATTCATTACAGTGGTGCTTCCTACATGTTTTTGAATGAATGAATCTTCATTTTGATGGTAATAATTGTGACATTTTCTTTTCTCAACTATTCATTTCTGGGTGGTGTGGTGGGGATGTGTCTCTCTGCTCTGTAATTCCAGTTAAGCAAAGTGAATAGGACTTACCCCGAAGGGAGTTCTGATGTGTTTGATCTGTCTCTCTTAGAATTGCTGTGTTTTCTGTGTCTGTATTTTATGATGAGCGCATTGTGGTGGTTGCGGAACAAAGACCTGATGCTTCGGAGGAAGACAGTTTCCAGTGGATGAGCCGCGTGTTACAGGTGCGTGTACCGTGGGGTCTGTGTCCTCTAGGAGGCAGCAGCCACTGCTTACACATTTTTTTGATAGGTCAATCATGCCACTGTATTTTTTTTTCTTGTCAGTCATTGCTCTAATATTCTGAGTACCATTACAAAATCAAATAATGAATGCCATTTCTTCATGTGGACCACAGCATTCTGCACAGGTTGCCAAGAACAATGGAATTGACTTAGCTCAGCAAATTCTTTCCCACCCTGAGTATTTGCTCCTGTGGAAGTCGTGACTGTCCATATATGGAACACATCTCTGACAGTAATCAATCCACTGTCAGCAGTTGCTTACGGGCTTATTGCATGTCGTAAGTGCTGCCTAGCATGCGAGGGAGCTACGAGAAGACCAGGCCTTATTCTTACTCTGAAGGAGCTTTACTGTGGAGATAGGCAATAGTGGGTGAGACAAACCATGAGGGAAGGAGAGTGGCTTAGGCTCAGACAAGAGATATATTTCTAGTGGGGAGTATGCTAGAATGATGTGGAGAGCCTGGTCTTCATTTAAAATCATAGGCTTTGAATCCCAGTTTCACTCTTCGTCACATAGTGCTCTTAAGCAAGGCATTTAACCTCGTTGAATTCATTTCCTACCCTTTATAATGGGGGTAAAATGATCTATTTTACAGAGCTGTTGTTAGGACTAAATGAGATAATTAATTGACATAGATTCAGTCAATAATGATGAATTCAGTAAATAATGATGGTGATGATTATTAATACCGAGAATAATGATCATCAGCATAATCTCCAATCATAGGATTAGAGAAGTTCACTATCATAAATAGCATTCCCTTTCACTCTCTGTTCCTTTCCTTTTTTTTTTTTTTTTGGTCTATTTAGCATTTATAAGTATTCACCATTTAAGTATTATATTTATGGTCTTCCATATCTACTGTAATACAAGGCCCATGAAAGCCCTGACTTCTTTGTCTCTCTTGCTCACTGCTGAATCCCCAGAGCTGATACCTATGCTAGCATAGTCAGAGGCAGCTCGGGGAATATTCTGGAGCCTAAATGCATGGTCCAAAGAAAGTTCGGACTGTCCTTGTCACAACCACCTGCATGTTGTGCAGTGTGCTCCAGTGTCTATAACGTCTCTGCTTGGGAGCGTTTGGACTTAATAACTGCCAGTTAGTAGTGATGTAGAAATGCATTATGAGGTGAGTGGTAGGGCTGGATGATTTTTAAAGATTTCTCTCTACCCTCAGCGTCTTTGATTCAGCTGGTATAGCATAGGCTATTTGCAGTAGAAAAATGGAGGAAAGAACATCTACTCAAGGTAGCCTAGACAGAAAAGGTAGAACTGGACTGACCTCTGAAAGATGGCTAAGAGGCAAACATGCAAAGAAAATAGTTTTCATACCATTCATATTTTCAAACAAAAACCTGCTTATTTTTCTTAGAATGAATTCTGAGTTCCAATGGTAGACTCTTTGGTTGAATTATGTATTTTTTCCCCTATTACATAAAAGTGAATGCACCTGAAAATTTCCAAAGTATTTGTTACTTTTCCCTGCAAAGCAACTATAGGAACTAAATGCTGTACCTACTTACTAATCCAAATGTTTGTAAAAGTCACTTGGGGTCGGGAACCAGCAGTTAGCGTAATGGCTATGTCGCTGGACTCCCACGTAGTCGACCGCGGTTCGCGTCCTGGACCCGGTGGCTTAAAACTCATGCCGGGCGCGTGTGCGTGCGTGCCCAAGATCCTGAGAGGAGAATGGAGGAGAAGGGATTGCGGCGTGACCATCCCCCCTGGGGGGTGATTTCTCGCTTTCTGTCTCTATGTCTCTCTCTGTCTGTCTGGCGAGCGCACGCGCCCTATAGCGAAAAACCTCTCCAAAAAAAGAAAAAAAAAAAAAGTCACTTGGGGTCTAATTGGTCTGACATGGAATAAGAGGCTGTAATTTTCCCAGTCTCTATCACTTCTCCCCTTTGGGGATTTGGGTCCGTAGTAGAACAGTAAAGGACACCCATGTTCTAGTAGGTTGGAACCCAAGAGGTTAATTCCAGGTCTGTGTATAACATTAATTAAATATTGACACCAGCAGGTGGCATGGTGGTTAAGGGTGCTGGACTCCCACATGGCCGACCATGATTCGAGTCCCGGACCTTTCAATCTCTCTCTCTGTCCTTCTCTGGTCAAATTAAATAAATAAAAATTCTTTTAAAAAAATATTAATTAAATATCTAATCAGAACCCTCTAAATATAAGTGATTAGTAGATAATTTACCAGATGTTTTGTTTTCAGTGGTAAGTTCAGTTTACAAGTAATACATTGGCTAGTTTCTGTGTGTTCTAAAACACCAGAAACTTAAGAACTCTACTAGATCCTAATCATCTGTCCTGATTATTTGGATAGTCTGAAGAATATGATTTTCATGTTTCCTTTTGTCCTGTTAAGTTCCTTTGTTTTTTTCTTTTTAATTTTGTCAGAGGGCATGTGCACTGGCCAGAGAGAGACAGAGACAGAGAGAGAAAAAATGAAAAAGCACCTTTAACAGGGTATGGTCACACCACAATCTCTTTTCCAATTCTTTCTCTATTCTGGATTTTGGGCATGCACATGCCTGGTGGGTTTTTTTTAAGCTGCCAGGTCCAGGACTTGAACCCAGCTGCCTTAATTGCCATTCCATTGGCTGACCCATAAGTTCTTTTAAATAAACGGCCTTACCCATCTTTTATGACTGAACTTTAGATCTATCGGCCCATTTTCCTTTTTTTTTAATTATTAATATTTTGCCGGGACCAGTAGATGGCATAATGGTTGTCACTGGACTCCCATGAGTCAACCATGGTTTGAGTCCTGGACCTGGTGGCTTGAAACTCACGCTGGAGGCATGTGCACGTGCACGTGCACACGCATACCCATGATCCTGAGAAGAGAATGGAGAAGGGATTGTGGTGTGGCCATCCCTCTTGGAGGGTGATTTCTTGCTTTCTGTCTCTCTGTCTCTATCTCTTTGGCAAGCATATGTGCCTTATGGCAAAAAAATTGAATATATATATATATATATATATATATATATATATATATATAGACGTAGAGTACGTGTGCTCGCCAGAGAGACACAGAGAGAAGGAAAGTGAGAAATCAGCCCTCATGGGAGATGGCCACCCACAATCCCTAATCACACATGCACAAGTGCCTGGCTTGGTTTTCAAGCTGCTGGGTCCAGGACTCAAACCATAGTCAACCATGTGGTTATCCAGCACCTTAGCCACCATGCCACTTGCTGGCCCCAGTCTGTTTTCCTTGTAAAGTTCTTCATAGGTATGAATATATTAACCCTAAAATACAGATTATTCAAGTCACTTTTTAAATACCTAAGTTTTAACTCTAGCTTATAGAAAATGAAACCAGAAAACAAAGACAATGCATTTGGGTATGGTTTACACAAGTTGACCTGGATCTCAAACTGGTGTATTCATGATCATACTGCATTCCATCACATGAATAAACCTTTATACATTCTATGTTAGCATTTTTTTAGAGAGGTTTTTGCTAGAGGGCATGTGCACTTGCTGAAGAGACAGAGACAGAAAGCCAGAAATCACCCCACAGGGAATGGCCACACTGCAATCCCTTTTCTTTCATTCTCCCCTCAGGATCTTGGGCATGCACACATGCCTAGAATGAGTTTTAAGTCACTGGGTCCAGGACTTGACACCCAGTCGACTACGTGGTAATCCAGCAACATAACCATTACATCATCTGCTGGTCCCCATTTTGTGTTAGAATTTAATACTTGAAGAACTTCTTTAAAAAGCTCACCCTTATGTCTTTCCAAAGCATAACTTTTTCTGTTTTTTCACATTCATATTTTATTAGTTGATATAATACTTAATTATATTTTGTGATCACAGTAAGAACAGCAGTTGTAAACAGTATAGAAACAGATGCAGTGAGCTCTGAGCAGGTGTCCAGTGATGTGGCTGGGCGCAGACGTGCACTGAGGCTAGCTTGTGGCCACCATTGTTCAGTGTGCTGTGGGTCTCATCCCAGAAGTTTTGCAGATGCATGGTAATATGGTGAATTGCTTAAGTGGGGGCCCATGTAGAGAACTATTGTGTTCATAATATAAAAGACTTTGCCAATATTTAATTGAGCTATGCTAGATAATGAAAAATTAAAAGATCCAAACAACTTACTAAGTTTTTGACATTATCACTTAGGAGAAAGTATTGAGGCCTAAAGCAATGTCTACCTCTGTCCATTTAGATGGTTTCTTACCTCTCTTCTGTTAATCTATGCCATAGCTGAACGGTATATGGGGTCTTAATGATTAGATCTTTAGATATATAGGGTATTAATGATGTACCAGATTCTAGACCTGGAATGGATAAAGAAAAATCCTAGAGTAAAATAATGGGCAATGCCAAGAGTATAGCAAATGTAATAAAAAATAATCTCCTTGATTATTTTTCTTTGTCTTTTTCTAGGCAATTGACAGCATTCATCAAGTGGGGGTTTATTGTCTTGCTCTGGTGCCTGCCAACACATTGCCAAAGACTCCACTGGGAGGGATCCATATATCTCAGACAAAGCAGCTCTTCCTGGAGGGATCTCTACATCCTTGCAATATCCTCATGTGCCCACATACATGTGTGACGAATTTGCCAAAACCCCGGCAAAAGCAACCAGGTAATATGCTTCTTTTTTTTTGGGGGGGGGGGAGGAGTTTTTGCTATAGGGCTCATGTGCTCATCAGAAAGACAGAGAGACACAGAAAGCGAGAAATCACCCCCCAGGGGGGATGGCCATGCCATAATCCCTTCTCTTCCATTCTCCTCTTGGAATTTTGGGTACACATGTGCTCAAACCGCGCGACTACGTAGGAGTCCAGCGATGTAGCCATTACGCCATCTGCTGGTCCCGATATGCTAGCTTCTAAGACATAATATTAAAGGTGTGACTTTAAGAAGCTAAGTTCTCTCATCATGCTTCTTACTCTAAAATTAGCCTTTACAGAGACTAGTAACATCAGCGTAGCATTAGCTGATCAAAAGCAAGCAGGATAGAAGCCCCACAGAATAGACTTCTTCGGGTTTATTGCTGTTTCCCTCTGAGTGTTTCTCAGTAGTTTGCATCTGTTTCTGCTGCAGATAAGATGTAGGTCAAGATGGTTGGAATTCTACTTGTAGAACTAGAATAAAGTAAGTCCTGTGAGAGAGGGTTCTGAGAGTAGCTAGTATGTATAGTCTTCAAAAAGGAAAAGACTTCAAAAATAGAAAACATGTTGGGGCCAACAAGTGGCATGGTGGTTAAGGGCCCTGGACTCCCAGACCTGGCAGCTTGCATTTTCACTCCACCTTCCCCTTGCTCTTTCACTCTGTCCCTCTCTGGTCAAAATTAAAATAAATTAAATAAGGTTAAAAAAAATAGAAAACATCAGGGACCAGCAGGTGGTGTGGTGATTAAGGCGCTGGACACTCCCACATGGCCGACCACGGTTTGAGTCCTGTATCTGGCGGCTTGTTTTCCCACTTTCCCTCTGTTCTCTCTCTCTCTCTGTCTGTCTCTCTCTGGTCAAATTAAAATAAATGATTGAATAAATAAACACGAATTCCTCTCTGTCTTAAATTCTGTCCCACTGAACTCCTAAAGTCATATTAAAATATCCTGAGATGAGCAGTTAGCATAATGGCTATGTCGCTGGACTCCCATGTAGTCGACTGCGGTTTAAGTCCTGGATCCAGTGGCTTAAACTCATGCCGAGCACGTGTGCATGAGTGTCCAAGATCCTGAGAGGAGAATGGAGGAGAAGGGATTGTGGTGTGGCCATCTCCCCTGGGGAGTGATTTCTTGCTGTCTGTCTCTGTCTTTCTGGCAAGCACATGTGCCCTATTTTTTTAAAAAATCCTGTTTACTTTTTTTTTGCTATAGGGTACGTGCGCTCGCCAGAGACACACACAGAGAGACAGTGAGAAATCACCCCTCCCGGGGGGGGGATAGCCATATTGCAACCCCCTGTCCCTCCACCTTCCTCTTGGGGTTTTGGTCATGCACGCACATACATAATCCTCACATGAGTTTCAAGCTGCCAGGTTGAAACCATAGTTGGCCATGTGGGAGTCCAGCACTTTAACCACCATGCCATCTGCTGGCCCCTGTTTAATTTTTTTATTTTAATTTTTTAAATTGTCAAAGGGTATGTAGCTTTGTCAGAGAGACAGAGAAGGAGAAAGCAGTTCTTTTCTTTTTTCTTTTTTCTTTTTTTTGAGAGGTTTTGCTATAGAGCACGTGCGCTCGCCAGAAAGACAGAGACAGAAAGCGAGAAATCACCCCCTGGGGGGATGGCCACGCTGCAATCCCTTCTCCTCCATTCTCCTCTCAGGATCTTGGGCACGCACGCACACGCACCCGGCGTGAGTTTTAAGCCAACAGATCTGGGACGTGAACCGCGGTCGACTATGTGGGAGTTCAGCGACATAGCCGTTACGCTAACTGCTGGTCCTGTATCCTGTCAAGATTTGAGGCTTGCACAAACACCTGTCCATCATGTTGGTTTTTTGTTTGTTTGTTTGTTTTTTTGAGAGGTTTTTGCTATAGGGCGCGTGCGCTCGCCAGACAAGAGAGAGACAGAGAGATAGAAGGCAAGAAATCACCCCCCGGGGGGATGGCCACGCCGCAATCCCTTCTCCTCCATTCTCCTCTCAGGATCTTGGGCACACACGCACACGCGCCTGGCATGAGTTTAAGCCACTGGGTCCGGGACTTGAACTGCGGTTGACTACGTGGGAGTTCAGCGACATAGCCATTACGCTAACTGCTGGTCCCTACTTACTTCTTTTTTTTTTTTTTTTTTTTCCCTCCCATCATGTTTTTTTCAAGCAATCAGAGCCAAGATTTGAACCACAGTCAGCCATGTGAGATCTGGCTCCCTTAACCACTAGGTCATGAGGCTGACCCAATCCTGTTTTAAATAGCGTTTAATCTAGGAATTTGTTTGTTCGTTTTTTTGCTAAGAGAGATTTGTGTTATGGGATACATGTGCTCATCAGAGAGAGACAGAGACAAAAAGTGAGAAATAACCCCCAGGGGTTGGCCACATCACTGTCCCTTCTCCTCCATTCTCCTCTTGGGATTTTGGACACGCAGACACATGCACTCAGTGTGAATTTAAGTCACCAGGTCCAGGACTTGAACTATGGTCGACTACATTGGAATCCAGCAATGTAACCATTATACCCTCTGCTGATCTCTTATCTAGGATTTTTTAAACAACCTTCATATTCTAGTCTGTGCTTAAAGTTGTTGCTTAGAGATACAGATGCTAGAAAGACTGCTTTTCCTTGCCAAATTTCAACTAACTTTTAAATGATAAAACCAATGTAAAAGATTTGTTTCTAAACTCCTAAAGGCATAGTGTCCATTTCATCCTATGATTATGTTTGGGTTTAATATTTTTGCTTTCTGATGTGATTGCCTGCCAAGATTGTAGCTGAATGTGTTTAGGACCAAAGCAGTTTGAAAATCATGGCAAAATAGGGGCTGGCAGGTAGCATGTTGGTTAAAGGCACTGGATTCCTACCTGGCCAACTGTGGTTCGAGTCCTGAACCTGGCATCTTGCTCTCGCTTTCCCTTTCTCTCTCTCTGTCTGGTCAAATTTTAAAAAATAATAATAACAACAAATGCAATTAAATAAATAAATACTTCTTTTTTTAAAAAAATCATGGCAAAATGGGCAGAGGTGAGGGAATAGCAAGAGAATTTGGGGATAACAAAGAATGCAGGTGGGGGCAGCAGGTAGCATTATGATTAAGGTGCTGGACTCCCACATGGTCAACCTCAGGTCAAGTGTTGGACCTAGAGGCTTTCTCTCTCTCTCCCATGCAAATTAAAATAATAATAAATAAATAATTAAAAGAATACAGGAAGTGGCCTGGTTGCAGTGGTTACTGGTCCATGCTGCTACTTGGTAGGCTGAGGCTACTTGGGAGGCCTGGTTCAATTCCTAGCCCACCCTAAAGGTCTTATGTGGTGGCAGTTGCCTGTAGTCCCAGCAATTTAGGAGACTAAGTCAGGAGAATTGATATATATTGAGAGCCTGTCTTAGAAAGAGAAGAAGAAGGCAAGAAAATGGAGTTGGGTACAAAGTAAGGTAAGAAAGGAGAGGCAAAGGAAGATGGAAACGGTGTGAAGACAGTCCAGAGGCAAAATCTCACTTAGGTGCCTGTTGGAGCTGCTGTGGAAAGAATGTGACAGCATCATTAAAAATGTGACAACAGCTTAAACAAGAATCACATTTCTTTCTTTTTTTTTTTTTTTTTTTGGAGAGGTTTTTCACTATAGGGCGTGTGCACTCGCCAGACAGAGAGAGAGAGACATAGAGACAGAAAGCGAGAAATCACCCCCCAGGGGGGATGGTCACGCCGCAATCCCTTCTCCTCCATTCTCCTCTCGGGATCTTGGGCACACACGCACACGCGTCCGGCGTGAGTTTTAAGCCACCGGGTCCGGGACGTGAACCGCGGTCGACTACATGGGAGTCCAGCGACATAGCCATTACGCTAACTGCTGGTTCCCCACATTTCTTTCTTAAGTAAAAGAAATTCAGAGCTAGTCCAGGGATAAGATAGGCACTCCTCAGTCATGTCCTTCTACCTTCCCATCTTTTTGCTTTGGTGTTTTTTCAGTCAGCTATCGCTAAAGTCAGCTATCACTACATAATAAATAACCCTAAAACTCGGTACCTTGAAGTAACAAGCACTTATTTTCACTTGTGGAGTGTGGATCTGCTTTGGATCTGTTGGGCTTGGCCAGAACCAGGTGGACTCAACGTGGCTCCAGGGTGAAGGTTAGGTCCAGGGCTGTGCCATGTGTCTCCCCATCATGGTGCAACAGCATCCTGGGCAGTATTTTTCTCAGGGCAGATGGCAAGAGCAAGAAGGCAAGCCAGATCACATAGCATATTGAAAGCTTCTGTTGGTGTCATGTCTCCTGACAGTTCATTGTCTAGAACAAGCCAGACCATGCCCAAAGTCAGTGGAGCAGAGAACTTCCCTCCTCCCAGGTAATCACAGCTAGGACAGGAAGGGAAGGAAGGATTGTGAGAACATTAACGCAGCCCACCACTGTCACCCTGGCAAGGTGTCTCAGGGCTCCCAGCCACCATCTCTGCATTGTAGGTGGGAGACAAAGGTAAAGACGGGAGTACCCTTCCTTTAGAACATACTTTCTAGAAATTGCATACATTATGTCCTTTGACCTATTATTCTCCTTCACTAAAGAATATAGTCTTGGGCCCGCAGGTGGCACGGAGGTTAAGGTGGTTAGATCCCATATCGCTGACTCACAGTTTGAGTTTGAAACCTAGCAGCTTGAGAATCACACAGGGCAGGTGTGTGTACATGCCCAGATTCCCATAAGCAGGGTGGAGGTGAAGGGATTGCTGTGTGGATTTTTAACCTTGAAAATGGCGTGCCTTCATTAATTGATGGTGTGAATCCAGGATTGAACAATTCACACAATGAAATATACTCAGAGTCCCTGTCCTTGTAGAATGTTGTCTCCAACGCGATACATCTGTCGATTATTAAGTAGTTTCTTAGGAAGGAACATTGCGTATTATACTCAAAATAATATTTTGTAGGGCTAGCAAGTGGTGTGGTGGTTAAAGTGTTGGACTCCCATGTGGCAGACCACAGTTTTGAGTCCCTGCTGGGAAATGATTTCTGACTTTGTCTCTCATTCTCTCATTGATTCTCTCTCTCTCTCTCTCTCTCTCTCTCTCTCTCAGCAAGTACATGCACCCTATGGCAAAAAAAAAAAAAAAAAAAAAACTGGAAAAAAAATTGCACTTTGTACACTAAAGTTGTTCGGTCAAAGTGTTGGAATACGTAACCTTTTTAATTTGTGTGTGTGCGCGCACACACACTGTAAGATGCATCTACTTGTCAGAGAGAGATGAGACAGTGAGAGGGAAAATGAAAAATCAACCCCCAGAGGAAATGGCCATGCTGCAGATCCTCTCTCCTCCATTTTCCTGGGATTTTGGGCATGCATGCACATATGCATGGAGTGATTTTTTAAATTTATTTAACTATATTTACTTATTTTATTTAGACCAGAGAAGGACAGAAAGAGAGAGAACAAATGAGGAAGCCAGCCGCCAGGTCTAGGACTTGAACCGTGGTCAGCCATGTGGGAGTTCAGAACCTTAACCACCACGCCACCTGCCAGCACCTGCATAGAGTGGTTTTCATGCTGTCGGGTCCAGGACTTGAACAGTTGTTGGCCATATTAGATTTTAACGCCTTAACCACCATTACCACCTGCTGGTCCCAACCTTTTTGATTTTTAAATTTTAACTTCTCATTTTGAAATAATTTTACACTTACAAAAATGTTGTCAAACGGTACAAAGAGTTCTCTTACATCTTTTACCCCAAATATGTATCCTTTCACAGGTGATAATATGATTTAAGCGATTTCATGTCGTTTGTTTTAGTATAGTGAGGATCAATAGATTTGGCAGTAGGATATATTTAATATTAATCCGGTGTAGCATCAGCATTATTCAAAACCCAGCTAAGGGGCCAGCAAGTGGCGTGGTGGTTAAGGACACTGGAGTCCCACATGGCCAACCATGGTTTGAGTCCTGGACCTGGTGGCTTGCTTTCTCGCTTTCTCACTTTCTCTCTCTCTCTCTCTCGACCAATCAAAAAAATAAATAGTGTTAAAATTAAAAAAAAAAAAAAAAACAGCTGACAGTGAGTTTTATCTTTTTATCATCTTATTTCCATTAGATGGGAGTTTTATCTTTAATTGACTATCAAGACAGGTATATGGTACCCAGGCACTTTTTATTGAGAAGGAGAGGGCTCCCCTATTTATTTCAAAATGTCAAAGCTATGGAAAAGTTGAAATTATAGTACAGTGAACACTCATATCCTCCCCTAGATTTACTAAGTGCCATTATTTTTTTGAACTAAACTCTGAAAGTAAATTGCAGACATCATGATCCTTTGCCCCTAAGTATTGATATTTCATTCAGCACATGTATTTCCAAAGGAAAAAAATTCTCCTAAATTTTCCTTATTAACAGTGATAATGTTATCCTTTTAGGCCATTTAACCTCAGTATTATGCTACCACCTAGTAATAAGCAGTTCATATTCAGATTTCTCTACTTTTTATAGCTGATTTTTTAATAATCCAATATCCAGTCAGGGTCATACATTGCATTTGGCTGTCACGTCCTGTAATTTAAAAGCGCCCAACCTGTGTTTTCAATACATGGATGTTTTTGAAGAGTACAGGCCAGTTGTCTTATAAAATGTACCTGTCTGGATTTTACTATTCACTTTTTTTTTGGGGGGGGGTTGCTATAGGGCACGTGCGCTCGCCAGAAAGAGAGTCAGAAAGCAAGAAATCACCCCCCGGGGGGATGGCCACGCCACAATCCCTTCTCCTCTATTCTCCTCTCGGAATCTTGGACACGCACGCACATACACACACGCACGCCCAGCCTGAGTTTTAAGCCACTGGGTCTGGAACTCAAATCGCGGTCGTCGACTACGTGGGAGTCCAGCGACATAGCCATTAGACCAACTGCTGGTCCCTACTATTCACTTTTAATAAAGCAGTTCCGGTAGTCTTGATAAAGTCTCTCTCAGTCCTCATCAATGGCAAATTTCTTTTCAGATCAGAGATTCATTATTGTCAAGCCCTCTTTTAGGGTTTTTCATGATTGGAGCAGGTAAAATAATTTATCAGTGAGAAGTAGAACAACCAACTGGTTCTTACTCAGAATAAAAACCTCCCTGTATCCCCAGGCAGCATCAGCCTGCCTTCTCTCCTCCCCCCCAGCCCTGTCTCTCTCCTGTGGTCCTGTCTCCTTCCAGCACTTCTCTCCATCTGAGTGTATTTGTACACGTACTTCTTGGTCGCCTTTTCCACTAGAACACCAACTCTTCGTATGTTCATCACTGTGCTCCCAGTGCCTGGTAGATGACCCCGTCATTACTGTCGAATGATTCGGTCAGCCTGGAAATGTTTTGGGGTGTGAAATTCGAATTGCTATCTCCAGGATATTGATTTTTGCCTGTCCTTACAGGTGTGGGTCCTGCTTCTGTGATGGTTGGGAATCTGGTTGCTGGGAAACGCATCGCACAAGCTGCTGGAAGGGATCTGGGGCAAATTGAAGAGAATGATTTAGTGAGGAAGGTAAGTGTCCCGGAAGTGTTGGCTTTTTGCAGACAAGTCAAGCATAGAACTTACACTTCAGGTAGCAGAAAGGGGGATGAATTATATAATCTTTACAAAGTTACTGATCTAGAGTGTTTATTTCTGTTTTGTGACTTCAGCACCAGTTTCTGGCAGAGATTTTACAGTGGCGAGCCCAGGCAACTCCTGACCATGTACTCTTCATGCTGCTAAATGCCAAGGTATTAAAATCTTAGCTACCGTGGGAGAATCTTAGGCAGTCTTTTTTATTTTCCAAGTTAATTTATTCCTTACATGATGAGAGAGACTGTCACCTCCAACATGATCATCATGCCACCAGCCTCATCCTAGATCACAGGCTCTTGGGCGCACTGGTGTGTACACAGAGACCTGCCCATGTAGGCCCAGCATCACAGGGTGCTTTGTACCGCAGCACCACTGCTCCACACTTCTTAAGCACTCTTTTTTTTTTTTTTTTTTCAAATTTATTTATCCATTTATTTATTTTAATTTGACCAGAGAGTGATAGCGTGAGAGAGAGAGCATGAGAAAGCAAGCCACCAGGCCCAGGACTCAAACTATGGTCAGCCATGTGGGAGTCCAGCGCCCCCAACCACAATGCCACCTGCTGGTCCTGAGCACTGTTTTTTTTTTAATTCATTCCTTTATTTTAATTTTAACACCACGTCACCTGCTGGCCCCCTTAGGCACTCTTGATCTTTCTTTCATCAGAAAATTTCCACTGCCACCTCTAAGGAGGGAGTTACTATTTCTTTCTCCTCATTTTGACATACGCATATAAATTGTAATCATTTTAAGATTGAAGTGGGACTTCCTGGAGTGTTATTGAGTACTATCTTGTGCTATAGTATTCAGTTTTGATAGGAACAGTGGCACCACACTATACCTGCATAGATATACAGATATATTGGATGCATTATGTCATACAGTTACTTTTTTTTTTACCCAAATTGACTTTAATTTTTTTTATATCTCCCAGGAAGAAAATGACTTAGGTCAACATTTAAAAACAAAGTTATTTTTAGCATATACTTAAATGATTTATTGCTAACAGATTTTTTTTTTAATTAAAAATGATGGGACCAGCAGATGGTATAATGATTATATCACTGGACTCCCGTGTAGTCGACCATGGTTCAAGTCCTGGATCCATCAGCTTAAACTCATGCTGGGCATGTGTGTATGTGTACCCAAAATCCTGAGAGGAGAATGGCGGAGAAGAGATTGCAGTATGACCATCCCCCCTGGGGGGGTGATTTCTCGCTTTCTGTCTCTGTCTCTCCAGCTAGCATACATGCCCTATAGCAAAAAGCTCTTAAAAAATAAATAAATAAAAATTATTCAAGAATACACTTAGCTACTGGTTTTTGGTAGCTCACTTACCATAATATTGCCTTTTTTTTTTTTTTAATTTTTAAGAATTGCAATCTGGGGACCAGCAGATGGCATATTGGCTACATCGCTGGACTCCCATGTAGTCGACCGCAGTTCGAGTCCCAGATCCGGTGGCTTAAACCCACGTTGGGCACATGTGCGTGTTCCAGATCCCAAGATGAGAATAGAGAAGGGATTGCGGCGTGGCCATCCCCCCTGGGGGGTGATTTCTCACTTTCTCACTCTCTGTATCTCTTTGTCTTTCTGGCGAGTGCACGCGCCCTATAGCAAAAACTTCTCAAAAAAAAAAAAAAAACGGGGATGAATAAGGTGACTGGGTGGTTGAAGTGCTGCTCCCATGGTTGACGATGGTTCAAGTCCCATACGTGACAGCTTGCTCTCTCACTTTTCTCTCCCCCTCCCTCTCCCCATCTCTGTCTGGTAAGCACATGTGTCCTATAACAAATTTTAAAATAATAATAAAATTAAATAATTCTTTTTAAAAAAATCAGTGTTGGGAATCAGCAGTTAGCGTAATGGCTATGTCGCTGGACTCCCATGTAGTCGACCGCGGTTCGCGTCCCGGACCCGGTGGCTTAAAACTCACACCGGGCGCATGTGCGTGCGTGCCCAAGATCCCGAGAGGAGAATGGAGGAGAAGGGATTGCGGCGTGACCATCCCCCCTGGGGGGTGATTTCTCGCTTTCTGTCTCTCTCTGTCTGTCTGGCGAGCGCATGCGCCCTAGAGCGAAAAAAAAAAAAAAACTCTCAAAAAAAAAAATCAGTGTTTAAGTAATGTTAAGATTGTGGTTTCCTATGGAGGATAAGAGAAGGCTGTGAATGAGGAACCCATGGGTGCTTCGGAGCACGTGTCAGTATTCTTCTTCATGTTATATTGATTCTTTTTAAAAAAAAATATATATATATTTAATTGTATATATTTATTTAATTTGACTATAGAGGGAGAGCATGTGGGGGGGAAGCAAAAAAGCAAGCCACCAGGTTTGAAACTCAAACTAAGGTCAGCCATGTGGGAGTCCAGTGCCCTTAACCACCACGTCACCTGCTAATCCCCAGATACTTGAATTGTACTTTTCCGTTAAGCTACATGCATATTTTGTGTACTTTCTCTTATGAGTGTTTTATTTTATAATAGAAAGGGATTCAGAAAGCTCAGCTCAGTGAGTTTATTGAGACCTGCAAGAGAAATTATTCTGAGAATCCAGAGTAGCTGGCCATCTTCCAGTCTCCAAATCTTCACTGTTAGCTACAAGTCTCTGAGTCATTGTTGATTGTTTTTGTCTATATGTTTACCGATAGCAAATTCTGGGCTAAATCTGTGCTTTTATACACAGCAAATATTTGTGACTCCATGGCCAAAGTTTATTGTCTTGATCTCCCTTCTGCCCTTATCCTAATCTTATTTCCTCACTTTAAAATAAAATCCATAGCTATTTCTTTTTCTTCATTCATTCTTTTTTTTTTTTTTTAAAGAGAGATTTTTGCTGTAGGGCACATACACTTATCAGAGAGACAGAGAAAGACAGAAAACAAAAAAAAATCACACCCCCCCGGGGGGGGTGGTTGGCCACACCACAGTCCTTTCTCCATTCTCCTCAGGATTTTGGGCACACACACGCACATGCCTATTGTGAATTTCAAGCCTCCCAGTCTGGGACCTGAACTGCAGTTGGCCATGTTGGAGTCTAGCAACATAACCACTATGTCATCTGTTCAAAATTTTTAGGTGAAATATTTGAGTCATCCCTTCCTGGTCCCATATAACTGTTTCTTAATACTATCTTAAACAAAGAATTATAAAGAAATTTGTTTCATTGAGTTAAGGTCAATATTGCTTATGTACCTACAGATACTGAAAAATAAAAAGAATCCCATTGATGTAATGATACTAGGGGAATGTGTGTGTATGTGAGTGTGTGTGTTTATACTAGGGGTATTTTCACTGGAATTGGTAACTTGCTGAGGATAACCTCCCAATGCACAAGTTTTTCAGAATGATGAAATACTAGCTATACCTGTTAGTGTTTATTTCCTTACTGAGCTTTGACCAGCTTTTCCTTTCTTCTGTTTAAGGGAACTACTGTGTGCACAGCTAGCTGCCTTCAGCTTCATAAACGAGCAGAAAGGATTGCATCAGTTCTTGGTGATAAGGGACATCTCAATGCAGGAGACAATGTGGTGTTGCTCTACCCGCCTGGTAAGTGTGGGATTGGTGGACTAGACCACAAACTTTAAGAGGACAGGGACTTGGGGCCACCATCTCTGGCCATGTAGGCTGTGTACTTCCCAACAGTGAGAGCACCATATGTCCAGGCCAGAGTGTGAGCCAACACCCCCCACCACCACCACCACCAGTTGTACAGTATGAGGGTTTTGTTGGGACCTTGTCTGCATCTTTATTTATTTAAATTTTTTTTGGAGAGGTTTTGCTATAGGGCGCATGCACTTGCCAGACAGAGAGACAGAAGCGAGAAATCACACCCCAGGGGGGATGGCCATGCCGCAATCCCTTCTCCTCCATTCTCTTCTCGGGATCTTGGGCACGCACGCACACGTGCCCCGCGTGAGTTTAAGCCACCGGGTCCAGGACACGAACCGTGGTCGACTACATGGGAGTCCAGTGACATAGCCATTACGCTAACTACTGGTCCCTTGTCTGCATCTTTAAACAGATGTCTCCCGATACAGTGACGGTTCACCTTAGATCTTTTTTACTTCATGATGGTACAAAAGCCATTTGCCTTGGGACCAGCAGGTGGCATTGTGGTTAAGGTGCTGGACACTCCCACATGGCCGACCATGGTTCAAGTCCCGGACCTGGTGGCTTCCTTTCTCCCTTTCATATCTCTCTCTCTCTCTCTGTTTATGTCTCTCTCTGGTCAAATTAAAATAAATGAATGAATAAATAAAATTAAATAAATTATAATTTAAAAAAAAAAAAAGAAAAAAAAAGCCATTTGCCTTTAGTGGTATTCTTTGTATACATACACAATCATTTTGTTTTTCATTTTTAGTACAATACTCAAATTAAGTCACAGTTTATTATAAAACGGACTTTGCGATAGATGATTTTGCCCAGCTGCAGGCCAGTGTAAATGTTGAGCACATTCAAGGCAGGCTAAGCTAAGCTATGGTGTTTGGTAAGTTAGTATCAAATGCATTTTGAACTTAACATGGGTTTATTGGGACATAACCTGGTGGTAAGTTGAGCATCTGTTTTTCCATTATCAGTGCCTGGCATGTAAAAGGCATTCAGTAAATATTAAATGAATGGTTGAAGACTTCGGCTGCCTGATTTTCAAAAACATTCAAAACAGATGCTTTGTTTGTACGAGGGTTTAGGAGTGGGACTGTTTCACCAGGTTTCCAAAAGAACATTGCACATGAACGCTCTTGACTTAACATCCCTTGTATCGTGACTGGTGTTTAATATTCCTCTGTTATTGCTGCTTTCATTTTTCATTTTTGAATTTAACTATCTTCTTATCAGAGGAACTCAGAATTATTTGGTGACAGTTTGGTGTGAAACTGTTTTACAAAATTTTATTCTAAATTTTTAGGTGAAATATTTGAGTTGTCCCTTCCTTTATTTTTTCTGCCACCTAGCCCGTTCTTGCAGCCTTCTTTGGACTTTTATCCCCCTCTGTCATTGTACCCTCTGGTTCTGTCTATGCTGTTCATTTACATGGATACAGAGATTTCCTAGAAGGTCATCTGGTCTAGGAGTCCCCTACCAAGTTCTCATGATCCTGTCCTTCCATCAGTGAACGGTGTGGTGATGGATCAGCACACCCCGAGGAGACCTCTCTGCCTAGAGTCGTCTAATAGCAAGTCACATTTTGGCGCTCTAAAACTCACCCAGTGATAGAATGCCACCTAAGAAGTCTACTTGTTCTTTATATAGCAGCCTCCTAAATATTTAAGAAAGCTCAGGTATTCTCATCTCTCCTTTCTCCTTTCTTTTTTTTTTTTTTTTTTTTAATTTTTTTGGAGAGGTTTTCGCTATAGGGCGCGTGCGCTCGCCAGACAGACAGAGACATAGAGACAGAAAGCGAGAAATCACCCCCCAGGGGGGATGGTCACGCCACAATCCCTTCTCCTCCATTCTCCTCTCGGGATCTTGGGCATGCACGCACACGCGCCTGGTGTGAGTTCTAAGCCACCGGGTCCGGGACGCAAACCGCAGTCGACTATGTGGGAGTCCAGTGACATAGCCATTACGCTAACTGCTGGTCCCTCTCCTTTCTTTTCCTACCAGTTAAGCATCCCTGATTTCTGCAGTTATTTCTAAGTAATATCAAGTAATAATATCAAAACCACCTACTTCAGGTATCTTTCAAGATTATGCTTCTGGGAACCAGCAGTTAGCGTAATGGCTATGTCGCTGGACTCCCACGTAGTCGACCGCGGTTCGCGTCTCGGACCCAGTGGCTTACAACTCACACCGGGCGCGTGTGCGTACGTGCCCAAGATCCCGAGAGGAGAATGGAGGAAAAGGGATTGCGGCGTGACCATCCCCCCTGGGGGGTGATTTCTCGCTTTCTGTCTCTATGTCTCTCTCTGTCTGTCTGGCGAGCGCACGCGCCCTATAGCAAAAAAAACCTCTCAAAAAAAAAAAAAAAACAAAAGATTATGCTTCTGATTTTCTTTTTATTTATTCTTGCCTTCTGTCTTCTTTTAGGTGGTTTTATGTGCTTCCTTCTTCACCTTCAATTCCTTCTTAATTTGTTCTGGATTGTCTCTGTTAGATTATGGTCTAAATAATCCATCTGGAGGGACCAGCAGTTGGCATAATGGCTATGTCGCTGGACTCCCATGTAGTCAACCACGGTTTGAGTCCTGGACCCTGTAGCTTAAACCCACGCCGGGCACGTGTGCGTGCGTGCCCAAGATCCCGAGAGGAGAATGGAGGAGAGGGGGTTGTGGCATGGCCATCCCCCCTGGGGGGTGATTTCTCACTTTCTGTCTCTCTGTCTTGATGGTGAGCTCATGTTCCCTATAGCAAAAACCTCTCCAAAAATAATAATAATAATCCACCTGGCACCGAGTTAATGAGTTGATTTTAGAGCTCTGCCTTTAGTTTCTCAGTCATACCAGGCAGTTAAGTGACTGTCCTGATGGGTCCTCTGGCTTGCAGGCATCGAGCTAATTGCTGCGTTCTATGGCTGCCTATATGCGGGGTGCATCCCTGTGACCGTCCGACCTCCTCACGCCCAGAACCTTACTGCTACGTTGCCCACTGTCCGCATGATTGTTGATGTAAGTACCAACTCTGTCTTCTTCAGTCCCATCCCATAAAATTCAGACTCGGACAACTGAAGATCCATACTGGTTTTCCAGGTTTGTTGAGTCAGGAAGTCAGTTTGTCTCCTGACAGCTACGTCCTTTCCCATAATCTGGCCAGAATGACTCATTATTCAGTGAAGGAACTGTGGGACAGAGGTTGTTGGTGAGATATAGAATTGTATGTGGTTATTGTGAACACTTATAGAGGTGAAGGTGTCAGTAGTAATTCTTCATAAAATTTGTTTTTTCCTTCCCGATATTTTTCCTGCAACATAGTCAGGATGATTTCATATGCCAAGCTGAATTCTCCCCAGTGTCAGGTCACTTTCATTTCGGTTAAGTTTCCTGAATTCACTCGGTATAGCATTAAAAGGTATTGCAGATGTTGCTGGAGGTGATAGATGTTTTTATAGAATATGAGAACTAAGGAAGGTAAATCTATATCACATCATATCCTAACGTACTTTAAAAGCAAAGGGCAGTCTTGGCCAGTGTACACACAGGCTACAAAATTCAGATTTGTGTAAAAGTTGTTTCTCTGAGAACTGCTGCTCTGTCAGCAACTTGAGCTGCAGCATGAAAGCCAGGTTCACCGTAGATGATATTAATACAAAGGTTAATTCAGCAAAATGCTCTTGTGATATTCTAAAAGCAGAATGGAAAAGCTGGGAAGGGATTTTTCTCTGTTGACAGAGACTGTGAGCAAAGTAGGTTACTTTGCATTTTCCTGTGTTTCTGTGGAAGCTTCTATCTGCATCCATGTTCCTCAGATTCAGTGTATGTTCTAGGTCTGGTAAGTGTCACACTCACTAGATGATTGCAAACACTGACTCCTTCACACATGGTTATCAGACTGGCTCTTCTTATTCTCTGAGCACTGCAAAATCCATGTCTTTATTTTATTATGGCCTTCATGAAATCATGAGATTGCTGAATCCATACTGAGATCATAACTATGAAATGTGTGAAGATTGCTGTTGTGCTGTGAACAAGTCTGCATTCTGAGAGAATTAAGTGGTACTCATTTCCAGAGGGAAAAATGCCAGGGGAGAACAGAGATTCTTTCCATCCTGCGTGTGTTCTTTGAGACACCGATAGGGCCCTGTCTAGTCTAGCGAAGTAGCTTTTAGCAGCAGCCAGAGCCCGTGGTGCTGCTGCGAGGCTAAGCCTCCTGGTGCTCACTGCTATCCTCTCGTCCTCTAGGTCAGCAAAGCAGCCTGCATTCTCACCACTCAGACGCTCATGCGGTTACTGAGGTCCCGAGAGGCGGCAGCAGCTGTAGATGTGAAAACCTGGCCGACCATCATTGACACAGGTGAAAGGGCGATCTCTCCAGAGCTACCTGAGATTTCCTAGGTTCTCGTGCCAAACGTTTACATGGCTCTTACGTCTCAACACATTCCACCTGCAAGAAGAGAGCACTTAATAGCCAGGCAGCTTGTGCAACGAAAGGATGGACACTCCAACAATCAGATGTAAAGAAATAGATCACAATATGCCAAGGGCTTTTTTAAAGAATTAGTTTATTTTAATCTTATTCATCATCTTTTTTATTTATTTATTTTTTTAATTTGACCACAGAGCAACAGAGAGAGAGAAAACAAGAGAGCAAGCTACCAAGTCCAGGACTCGAACCACTGTGGGCCATGTGGAAGTCCAGCACCTTAATCACTATGCCACCTACTGGCCCCAGCTTAGGGCTTTTTTTCTTGTTAATTTCTTAATTTCCTTTTTATTGCCAGAGGATGCACGTGCTTGCCAACGAGAGAGAAAACACCCTCCAATGGAACGTGATCACCACAGTCCTTTTTCTTCCATTTCTTCATCCTATCAGGATATGGGGCACACATGCACATGCGACTGGTGTGGTTTTCAAGCCACTGGACTGGGTCTTGAACCTGCAGTTGGGCATGTAGGATTTGGTTCTCTATGCACAGAGCTTAACTGCTCAGCTACTGGCCCAGCTCTACCAAGAGCTTTAAACAAAAAATCTTAGAATTATTCTTGTCATCATTGATAGTCATTTATGCTGGATGTGACCATGTATGAATAGAACCATATAAAAGATTGAGATAATCCGAGCCTTGACTTGCAGAAGTGATACAGTTGAAACAATGCTGGACTAGAAGTCAAAAGACCTGGATTCCAGTTTAAGCTTTCTTACTATTGTCCATATAACTGTGAGTGAAATTACCCTTTTCTAAAATATCACCTAGTCCCATGTGAGTCATAAGTATTAGCTCAAAAGCAATATACTTTGAAAATATTTTGAAAATCATAAAGTGCACACCTTTTTATTTTTTAGAGAGAGATATTTGCTATAGGATGCGTATGGTTGCCATGGAGACAAGAGACATAGAAAGAGAGAGCTCCCCCCCCTCAGGGAGATGGCCACACTGCAGTCCCTTCTTCTCCAATCTCCTTGGGATTTTGGGCACACATGCACATGTGCCCAGTGTGAGTTTTAAGCTACTAGGTCTGAGACTTGAACCGTGGTTAACTACATTGGAGTCCAGTGATGTAACCATTATGCCATCTGCTGGAGCCTAAAGTACACCAATTTTAAGAAGGAGGATAAGACATGGAGGTGACTGGGTAATTGGTGGGTGGTACTGGACCAACAGTTTTGGATGCAGGCAGATGGCATTTTTTTAGTTTTTGGGGTTTTTTTTGTTTTGTTTTTTGTGGTTTTTTTTGGAGAGGTTTTTCGCTATAGGGCACGTGTGCTCGCCAGACAAACAGAGAGACATAGAGACAGAAAGCGAGAAATTACCCCCCGGGGGGATGGTCACACCACAATCCCTTCTCCTCAATTCTCCTCTCGGGATATTGGGCATGCACGCACACGTGCCCGGCGTGAGATTTAAGCCACCGGGTCCGGGACGCGAACCGTGGTTGACTACGTGGGAGTCCAGCGACGTAGCCATTACGCTAACTAACTTCTGGTTCCCAAGATGGCTTTTTTTTTTTTTTTTTTTTCGCTATAGGGCGCGTGCACTTGCCAGACAGAGAGAGAGAGACATAGAGACAGAAAGCGAGAAATCACCCCCCAGGGGGGATGGTCACGCCACAGTCCCTTCTCCTCCATTCTCCTCTTGGGATCTTGGGCACGCACGCACACGCGCCCGGCGTGAGTTTTAAGCCACCGGGTCCGGGACGTGAACCGCGGTTGACTACATGGGAGTCCAGCGACATAGCCACTACGCTAATTGCTGGTTCCCAAGATAGCATTTTTTTAAAGAATTATTTTATTTAATTTTATTTATCATCATTATTATTTTAATTTGACCAGAGAGAAACAGAGAGGGAGAGAAAGAAAGTGAGAAAGCAAGCCACCAGGTCCGGGACTTGAACCACAGTCAGCCATGTGGGAATCTAGTACACTTAACCACCACTGACCCTGGCAGATGGGATTTAAATCCCAATGTCCCTGCTACTCTCTGAATATCCTTGCCAACCTGGACAAAACTTTGTAAAATGGAAGTTGCAGTAACTACTTTGGTCTTGTAAAGATTAAATGATAAACTGTAAAGCACCTAGC
Organism: Tupaia tana; assembly: GCA_026018925.1. Taxonomy (NCBI): domain Eukaryota; kingdom Metazoa; phylum Chordata; class Mammalia; order Scandentia; family Tupaiidae; genus Tupaia; species Tupaia tana. The sequence continues at coordinate 154,720,146 of JAKSZU010000006.1, forward strand.
ATGTAATATTAATGATAACACCTACCTCTGCTGACCTCGTGACATGTCACTCATTTAATATGTGTTACTCAATTTTATCCTTACAACAACTGTATTAGATAGCTGTTTTTATCCTTACTTCACAGATAAGAAAACTGAGGCACAGAGGTATTAAGTGACAGAACTAAAATTATGAGTTTGCTGAATCTATACTGAGATCACACCCTACTGGGACCAGCAGCAGTTGGCATGATGGCTATGTTGCTGGACTCCCATGTAGTCAACGGCAGTTCAAGTCCCAGACCTGGTGGCTTAAGCTCACACTGGGCGCGTGAACGTGCCTGCCCAAGATCCTGAGAGGAGAATGGAGAAGAAGGGATTGTGATGTGGCCATCCCCCGTGGGAGGTGATTTCCCACTTTCTCTCTGCCTTTCTCTCTCTTTCTGGTGACTGCACACGCCCGATAGCAAAAGCCTCTCCCCTCCCCCAAAAAAGAAAAAAACTTTTTTTTTACACCCTTCCAGTTTGACTTCATATGTAGCCTCTTAACCATTATCTCCACCTCCCACTTTTTATTTTTTTTTACTGAGTATCCTATACTGTCTACTTCAGCAACATTTATATGGATTTAAAAGCAAGGAGGGGGGCCAGTAAGTGGCATGATGGTTAAGACATTGGAATCCCACATGGCCTATTGTACAACTGGAGTCCTGAAGGTAGCAGCCTGAAAATCACACCAGGCCTGAGTGTGTGCATGCCCAAAATCCTGAGAGGAAAATGGAAGAGAAGGGATTGTGGCCTGGCCATCCCCCCAGGAGGTGATTTTTCACTTTCTCTCTCTCTCTCTCTCTCTCTCTGTCTCTGTCTCTGTCTCTGTCTCTCTGTTAAGTGCACATGACCTATAGCAAAAATTTTTTAAAGAATTATTTAATTTTATTTATTCATTCATTCATTTTCAATTTGACCAAAGAGAGACACTGAGAGAGAGAGAGGGAAAGCAAAAAAGCAAGCCTCCAGGTCCAGGACTCAAACTGTGGTTGGCCTTGTGGGAGTGTCCAGCGCCTTAACCACTATGCCACCTGCTGGCCCCCAGCAAAAAAAATTTTTTTAATTAAAAAAATAAAAATAGGGACTAGCAGATGGCCTAATGGTTATGTCACTGGATTCCCACATGATTGGCTGTAGTTCGAGTCCCAGACCTGGTGACTTAGAACTCTCACCAGGTGCATATGCTGTGTGTGCCCAAAAGCCCGAGATGAAAATGGAGGAGAGGGGATCACAGCATGGCCATCCCCCTCCCCCATGGGTGACTTCTTGCTTTCTGTCTCTCTCTCCCTCTCCAGTGTGTGCACATGCCACATAGCAAAAATCTCTCCAAAAAATAAATAAAAAGGGATGACATATTTGTAATTATTGTGTGCCAGATGCTGTTAGGTTTTTAATATTTATTACTTAAGATGAGCAACAAAAACAAAACAAAGAGCACAATCATATATAATATACTATTGAAGATATATAGTATCTTAAATTTGTTTTCCATGTTTTCAGTTACCTGTGGTCAACCATGATCCAAAAACATTAAGTGGGGTATTCCAGAATTTAAAAGTGTTTAAATCTCTGCCATTCTGAGTAGCATGATGAAATCTTGGGCCATTCTGCTTCAGCCCACCAGGGATGTGAATCATCCCTTTGTCCAGCATAGTTGTATACGCTGCTACCCATGAGTCACTCAGTAGTCATCTCAGTTACCAGATCTTAAAAAACTTAGTAAATACAGGGTTTGTACTGTCTGCTATTTCAGGCATCTGCTGGGGTCTTGTAACCCCACAGATAAGGGAGACTACGAAATAACATAAGCAGATTTATCGATGTGAATGATGCAAATCATAATGGGCTCATCGTATTTCAGGGTGCCCTGAAACGTGGGCAGACAGCCGGACGGTTTCTTTAGGCACATGAACGGTCACGTGAGTGACCCCACCCTACACAAAGGTAGATGAAAGCTGATAGATCGAGGAAGTCTTCCCTTATCAGAGATAGGTGTCCAATGATATGGAGATTTCTTTTTTTTTTTTTTGGAGAGGTTTTTGGTGTAGGGTGTGTGCACTCACCAGAAAGAGAGAGACAGAGAGACAGAAAGCGAGAAATTCCCCCACAGGGGATGGTCGTGCCGCAATCCCTTCTCCTCCATTCTCCTGTCTGGATCTTGCGCATGCATGCACACACACCTGGCATGAGTTTTAAGCCACCAGATCCAGACTTGAACCACAGTCTACTATGTGAGAGTCCAGCAAAATTACTATTACACCATATGCTGGCCCTTTCTCAGTTGTTTTAAAAGTGCTTTTTTTTTCTTTGAGAGATTTTTTGCTATAGGGCGTGTGTGCTCGCCAGACAGACAGAGACAGAGAGATAGAAAGCGAGAAATCACCCCCCAGGGGGGAATGGCCACACCGCAGTCCCCTCTCCTCCACTCTCCTCTCGGGATCTTGGGCATGCACGCACACATGGCCGGCGTGAGTTTTAAGCCACCGGGTCCGGGACGCAAACCGCGGTCGACTACATGGCAGTCCAGCGACATAGCCATTACGCTAACTGCTGGTCCTGTAAAAGTGCTTTTTTTTTTTTTTTTGGAGAGGTTTTTCACTATAGGGCGCATGCGCTCGCCAGACAGACAGAGAGAGACATAGAGACAGAAAGCGAGAAATCACCCCCCAGGGGGGATGGTCACGCCGCAATTCCTTCTCCTCCATTCTCCTCTCGGGATCTTGGGCACGCACGCACACGCGCCCGGCGTGCCGGCGTGAGTTGTAAGCCACCGGGTCCAAGACGCGAACCGCGGTCGACCACGTGGGAGTCCAGCGACATAGCCATTACGCTAACTGCTGGTTCCCTCCTCTCGGGATCTTGGGCACGCACGCACACGCGCCCGGCGTGAGTTGTAAGCCACCGGGTCCGAGACGCGAACCGCGGTCGACTACGTGGGAGTCCAGCGACATAGCCATTACGCTAACTGCTGGTTCCCTAAAAGTGCTTTTTATGAGTAAACATCCCAACAATTTTATACCGGAAGGTATATTTTAGAGATCCATTTTAGAGGAAAGAGTGGAATTAACCCCAAGGTTGTGGAACTGACAGATGAGAGTGTTGGGCTATGCACAACAGCATCTTGCTTCCTTTCGTGCTGCCTTTCCTGAACTTCCAGTGAGCAAATTCATCTGCTTATGTTGTCTGGTGGTGTCCTCAGCACCCTCCAAGAGTCATACATGAGCTGCTTGGTTAAATATTACCAGAAGCCTAAGCATTAGCAAATCCTAGAAGCTAGATTTGGCCATAGTGAGAGCACAGAAAACCAGATGAAGAGCAATGATTTTCATATTTTGGCATGTCAATTGACATTGGAGGATTTCTTTTTCATTGTAGATGATCTACCCAGGAAAAGGTTACCTCAGCTGTATAAACCACCCACTCCTGAGATGTTGGCATATCTTGACTTCAGCGTCTCCACAACTGGCATGCTTACAGGAGTGAAGGTAAAGGCGTCTGGATATATTCACTCACTCACTGAATCCTGGCAGAATGCCAGGTCTGCAAAAAATAGAAATGACCACTGTCCTAGGGACTTTAGATGTAGAGGCCAAGTGGTTGTACCAGAGACCAGTAGGCGGAGGATCAAGGGTCCCTACTATATTTAAATAAAAGCACTGGCTCTTCCGGAGTAAGTTATCCCAAGGAATTTATATTTTGAAGTGTCTGAACCTAGCATGACACCAGCAGATAATAAGAGCCTCTAGTTAACGTCAGTGTGGACTCATAGGTTCACAATAGTATAAAATTCAGGATTAATGAACAGAAATGCATTAACTTAGTTTAAACTTAGACGCTTTGAAACAATTAAAAATATACTTAACTTTGCAGAGTTCAGGGAATCAAAACTTCTCAAAGCTGTTGTTAGAGCTGTTTCTCTGCCTGAAAGATGACAGCTCCACCCTGTTCCGTATTCTTTGCTTTGCAGATGTCCCACTCTGCAGTAAATGCTCTTTGCAGAGCCATCAAGCTCCAGTGTGAGTTGTACTCTTCTCGGCAGATCGCCATCTGCCTTGACCCTTACTGCGGACTTGGCTTTGCACTCTGGTGTCTCTGCAGGTAGGGAAGGGAAAGCCAACGAAACAGAATGTGTGGGAATAAATGCTTTTGGACTGTTACCGTCTCATCCTTCCTTTAGCTCCCTGACTTGGTAAAGTTTCAGTAAAATGTTGATGTTTCCAGAGTTTAAGAACCTTAAGTACTGCTGTTTCTTAGTTTCGTCTGTATTCCCTTTTTTCCTTTCTGTTAGTTTCAGACCTCATACAAAAGGGCAGTGACCCTTTTACCTACTCTCTGCTCCATCCGGTAGTCCTTGTTTTCAAAGGAGAGCCAAGTAGAAGGATGACACTAGGATGAAATATGCCACGCTTTAATAGCCAGAACATACCCCCTAGGCTTGGCAGGAAGGACCATAAGGGGGAGGGATGACTGTGTGCAGATGGGAAGTCGCATGGTCGCCCTGGCCCAGTTGCTTCTTGTAGAGTAGCACATCCTCCCTCCTCCTACCCTCTGCCCAGGAATCTCATGTTAGGCCTGCATCTTGTTCTTTGTGGTAGACATCATGAATGCATCACAAATGCCTGCCTGCACCGCAGCATCCTCCTCCTGTGTCTCATCTTTGTTAGGGTGGGATCATCCACCTATGGGCCCAGACTAGAAACATGGTCATTGTCTTCATCATTATCTTCGACTTGTATGTCTTTATGTCTCACCTCTAATTCACTTTCACGTCATTTGGCTTAGTTGCTCCTACACTTGTCTGCACATAAGAATCATGTAGGGGTCTTTCAAAAAATAAAACAAACTAAAGGGACCAGCAGATGGCATAATGGTTATGTTGCTGGACTCCTACATAGTCGACCACAGTTCAAGTCCCGGACCCGGTAGCTTAAAACTCAAGCCTGGCGTGTGTGCATGTGTGCCCAAAATCCTGAGAGAAGGATGGAGGAAAAGGGAGTGTGATGTGACCAGCCCCCTGAGGGGTGATTTCTCACTTTTTGTCTCTCTCTATATCTCTCTGGTGAGCGCACACACTCTATAGCAAAAATCTCTCTAAAAAAAAAATAATAACAACAGTCCTCATACTTATTGACTTAGATCTGCAAAGGCGGAGACCACAACACCAAGAGTTTTTAAATACCGGACTCCTGGGCTCCTAGTGACTCAGAAGTTTAGGCCTAAAGGCTGCAGACTGTCCATATGACATGTGACTGCCGTTTCTTCCTTCCTTCTTGGCTGCAATGTTGCGGATTTAAGCCCTCATCAACTCTGACCTGAACAGTTGCAGCCTCTCAGCCTTTAGTCACTTGGGTCTCCAACCCTTTCTCCATATTGTTAGCTTTGCCTCGACTTACAGCTGCCTGCTGGGACAGGCCCAACTCCATACAACAGCTAGCCCTTTCACAGTCTGGTCCCAGCCCCGCTGGCCTCACTCCTCCATGCACTCTGTGTCATACAGCTTGACTTGGACACTCTCTGATGGCCTTAAATACACTGAACTTCACTCACCATTGTCCCCACTTCTTCCAGCCACTGTCAAGTTCCTACACATGGTTTGAGCCCCAGCTCAAGTGTCGCCTACTCCATGAAATGCTGCCACCCCCTACCCCGGCTTTCCCAGCTTGAATGAATTACTCTTTATTCTGCCGTCTCAATGTCCTGTATTCACATCTTAGCCACTGCCCCACCACAGTCTGCTTTATTTTATACTTACTGTGCCTTGCGATTTGCATAGGAACAAGCCTTTACATCTAATATAATCCTACACTACCCTTTGCACTCAGTAAATACTGGGTGGGTTGATGGTGTTCTGAAGCATCAAGGAGTCTAGAGTGAGGTGATGACATCAGCTCTTGCTTCTCATTGCAGCGTCTACTCAGGTCACCAGTCCATCTTAATTCCTCCTATGGAGTTAGAAAACAACCTTTTCCTCTGGCTTGCCACTGTCAACCAGTACAAAGTAAGGGATACTTTCTGCTCCTATTCAGTGATGGAGCTCTGCACTAAAGGGCTCGGAAACCAAGTGGAGGTGCTGAAGGTAAGATGGAGCTACAAGTAGCCAGTCAGGCCACGGGGTTGAAAGGGCCAGAGTCGGAGATAACAGGCGGTTTACCTGCTTCTGTCTAGTCAGTCAGCTAAATGATGGAAAGAGAGATGGAACCAATTTTCCATTGGGTACAAATTTTTTTAAGTTTATTCCATGAGCTGGAGAGAGAAGAAGAGAACACTCTAACAGGGTCTTGATGCCACAGTCCACCCCCAGCTTTGGCTAGCCCAGATCACAGGCATGTCCCAGCCTGGCATAGTCACGGAGGCCTCTGGATATGAACGCCTAACTTCCCCACGTGGGTCAGCCTTGTGCAGCTTTGCATTTTACTGTGCCACACCTGGCCCCCCACGGGTAATGACTGTAAGGAATACCCTAACGTTTGCTTTTCTAAAGCTTTTCTCTGTGTATGAAGGTGGGAATACACAGTTCCTTGGGTTTCCTGACCAAAGAGGAGCAGGGGTCCTGCTGGTTCAGTCTTTCAGACCCTGCTAACTCCGCTCACTCGCCTGCTGTCTTTACAGACGAGAGGGATCAATCTCTCCTGCATCCGGACATGTGTGGTGGTGGCAGAGGAGCGGCCCCGCATTGCCCTGCAGCAGTCCTTCTCCAAGCTCTTCAAAGACATTGGCCTGTCTCCTCGGGCTGTCAGCACCACTTTTGGATCAAGAGTCAATGTAGCAATATGTTTACAGGTGACCGACATGAAACTTTATCCCAACAAATGGAAGAAGAATACGGCTACCCCAGAGCAGAGGCTTCGAAGCCAGGCCACTGGGCTCGAGTCCCAGCTCCTCTTACTTGCTAAGGCCTCTTATCTTCACTAGTATGCCTCATTTTGCTCATCAAATGAAGATAATAGTGTTATACCTCAGAGGGTCATTCTGTATCACTGAGATACTAGGTCCAAGCACTGAGAACAGGGCTGGCTCCAGTGTCTGTTCTTAGGAGGAGGAATATGTTCCAGGATGAGGAATCAAGATTTCTGAGACCTCGTTGGATTTTATTTATATCTGACATGTTTTTCTGTCTCCTCCATAGTTTCATAGTTTACACCATTTTTTTCTAATCAGCAGAGGGCATAGAGGGGGGGAAAGGGAGAAAGCAACTCCCAGTGAGTAGTGGTCATACCTCAGTCCTTTCTCCCCCATATCTCCCTCCTGTCGGGATTGTGGGCATGTATACACAAATACCCAGCATGTTTTTTAAGCCACAAGGTCAGAATTCAAACCATAGTTGACCAAATAGGATCCCACTTAACTACTAGGCTACGGGGCCAACCTTTACACCTTTTTTTCTATTTGCAAATAAAGCACAGATAAGCCTATATTTTCTTCTCCAGCCAGACAGCAACTTTGCCATATTTTTTTAGTGGGTAAATAGTAGAAAAGGGGCTAGAACTGAGCCTAACTTTATGTAGCTTGGAGGCTAATAAGGTGAATATAGGCGTGGACATGACCGACAGTGGAAGGAGCTAGCACACGGGTGGCTACCAGGTCTTCTGTGACCATGACTTCCAAAAAGTGTCACGATGCTCTAACTTTAAGCCATCATGGCCCCTTGTTGTCAGCCAGGGCTGATGTTGGTTTTGAAAATCCCTGAGGTGATGACTTGTCCCTTCCCTGATGGCCCCCACAGTCCTAGGGAGCTCAGAAGCTGACTCAACAAAGAGGAAAGGGGAGGAACACCAGAATAGCCCTGGCCAGGAGTCTCTTCCAGGTGCTGAGCTTCCAAAATAGCTTGGATATTTCATGTATGTGGCCAAGCGTTCTTGATTTGAAAATGTGACCTATGGAAATACAGTCCCTTTTGTTTTAACATTTATTTATTCTTCCTCAGGGAACCTCAGGGCCTGATCCAACTACTGTATACGTAGATCTGAAGTCATTAAGACATGACAGGTACAGTTGACTTCTTACGCTCACTTCCTGCGAGAGTGCCTAAGCCTGAGAAATTCCAAACCTCAAAGTCAGCACTTTCCCTCATTCTTTTTATAGTTTGCACTTCCAGGAGGGGTATAGAAAGAGGAAAGGAATTCATATTTATTATTAATACTTGGTAAAATTAGCATTTATAAGGAGAAAGCTTCAGTTCTCACAGTTGCTGCCCTGTTCTTCAATACTGAAGTGTAATACTTAGTTCCTGCCTGTGTATAACTGTTTTGTGATATCTGATAAATGAAACTAAAGTGGGTAGTCTCTTTCCTCTGAGAGTTTAAATATAAACAAGATAGGACAGACGAGATAAATGGGGATAGACAAGCTAAATAAGTCAGAGTGGGGTTTTCAAAAAAACACGTTATCTGAAACCCATGGGTTGCCTGCTTGCCTGCCCCCTCGTCCCCAGCTTAGGAAATTCTAGCTCTGTCCCAGGGAGAGGACTGGCCAAGATACTGAGCCAGTTCCAGGGCCCTGCTGACTTGCACATGTTCCCGGTGGGCCCACGGCACTGGCCCAGCCTGCATGGGCAGGGCATCTCTCTGCGTGTCCGCAATCTGAGGCGATTTTGCCCACCAAATGACATTTGATGATGTCTGGAGAGATTTGTGGTTGTCATAACAGAAGGGTACTACTGACCCCTAGTGGGGAAAGGCCAGGCATGTCACTAAACACCCTACGTTGCTCAGGCTAGCCCCTCACAGCAGAAAGTGATCCGACTTGTCATTGTGCTGAGTTTGAGAAACTGCTTTACTGGGAGAAGTACAGACAAGTTGGAGGCCTTGGGAAGGTGGGTATCCAGCTGCAGTAGATGTGGCAGTCCATTTCTGAGAAGGCGCATATGTATGACGTACTGTTCCTTTTGCAGGGTTCGTCTTGTGGAACGGGGTGCCCCCCAGAGTTTGCTCCTCTCCGAGTCTGGAAAGGTAATTTCTTCTGTTATCTGTTGGAACGTGGGCTGTGTAGAGAAATGATTCCATTTAAAGAAACCTGAACCCACGTAATGTGTTAGTAACTGAGGCAAGACTTCATTTAAACCTAGAAATGATTTAACAATTTCAGCTTAGCTGATACTTTTGAATTCGTGTGGTATATAGATAAGCATACTAGATTTGAACTGTTTAAATTTCCATAGATTTTTAAAAGTCCAGCTGATAAACCAGCAAACTGCAGTGCTTATAACATATAAGGGAGATAGATGAGCAGCACTTAAAAAGAGCCAGTTCTGGCTTTATAGATGTCTCTAGGAGAAAACCAGGGGTGTCAGATAGGAGAGAGTGGGGTAAGATCAGAGAAGACTACACGTATTTGAAGTTGAAAGAAAACAAAATGGAAAAGAAATGAAAGATACTCAGTTAAAATCCGTGGGGGTGAGATTACTTAGATAAGGGTGGGCTTTACAGTTTCAAAGGAGATTCAGTTCTGTGCAGTTTACTGAGCAGGGTAGAACATCCACGTGCACTGTCCAGATAGGTGGCAGCTTCTCATCCCTTCGACGAGATAGCGACAAGACCTGAGAATCCCTTCTAATAATTCTGCTAAACAGAGAGAAAATTGGGAGAGAACAAAAAAGGGATCCTGCTAGGCCTATCCAGATCCATCGACCCCGTGGAGCACTTACTCCAGCCTCACTCTGCTGTTCGGACTCTTCACAGTGGGGCTGGGTCAGTGTGGTACTGTCTTGTGGATTTTCCACGCCTCAGTGGGCAGTCAGGTGCACCCCAGGGATGTCACGCCGTGCCCTGCTCTACCTGAACCAGCTCAGAGGGGATAGTCTCTTCTTTTTCTTCCTTGAGGTTTTAGATGTTTGAGCTCAGATAGTCATTGCAGAGCTCTCGAGTAACCATACTTCAGAAACCCAAGATAAAAAGGGAGGTGTAAGAAGGCAGAATCTGGGTCATCAGAGCAATCTGAGGCATTCTCTTAGCCAGTTCCTGTTTGTGCCTTTCCCCTCCTGAAGAAGATCCAGGGCACATAATGTCTGTCATGATCCCAGAGACACATTCTCCTGTAGAGCTGTCCCACTCTCTCAGCGGAAAGCCCTGTAGCTTTAGCACTGAAGACTGCAGTGGGGACTCCCGAGCTGTCCCTCCATGCTGCTCTTTCTGTTTTGAGGCATTTTACCACTGTTGTTCCAGTAAATGCGATAGATCATGCAAGAAGGAAGGAATGTGGTTAAGCGGGTCCGCAAATTCATGCTGTTGTGGTCTTGGTGTGCCTTTTGGAGAGGAATGCTCACCGTTGTATTTCTTACTAATTTTTATATGTTATCATGGGCACGAGAGAGAGAGAGAAAGGCACACTCAGTGACCTCACCATGCCACAGTTATCCCTCTGCAGCCCTCCAGCCCCGTAGGCCCCTGGGTGCCTGCACACACCTGGTGTGTTCCAAGCTGACCCAGGTATCTAAACCTGTGGTCGCCACGAGGCTTCCCACCTTACAGAGCGCCTGTGTTCCTGCTTTGCCATAGCAGCTGCATGGGCCTGTTTTATTTTTGAGACTGAATCTTAGTAGACATCTGGTCTCCACGGAACTGAGGATGATTCGGTGAGAGCAAACAAGGCACCTCTAGCTGTCCTCTCAGGGTGGTCTTGTCATGGCATTTCTAGTAGCTCCTGCGCTTTGTGCCACTCTCACCTCTCCAGCAGGAAACCACACATTCCCTAGAGGTCATTAGATTTCATCAAATTGCCAACCTTTGTATCTTCCTTTGATTATTAGATTTTACCTGGAGTGAAAGTGGTTATCGTGAATCCTGAGACCAAAGGGCCTGTGGGAGACTCTCACCTTGGAGAGGTACGTGTGTAATTTTCATTTTTACCCTGAGAAGTCAACAGTAAGACTACGAGGCTCATGTACTGCGCGTGTGTGAAGGGTCGGCCTTCCTCCACTGTGAATAGAGTTCATCATTTTCTATAAGGCACAAGAGTGAAGTGGATAGATTGTGACTGGGAGCAGGAGAGGACAGAGAAACCCAAATTGGAAATCGTCCCAGAGGTGTCCACTGATAGCCCTTGGGTTGGGGAGGAAAGTGGGCAAATCCCATCTGTTCCCATCTGTTAAGGGGTAGAGCTGAAAGGAGCCATATGTATACATTTGTTGTTCTGTTTGTTTTTTAAAGAATTATTTATTAATTTATTTTTTAATTTGACGAGAAAGAGATAAGGAGAGGGTAAATGAGAAAGCAAGCCACCAGGTTCGGGACTCAAACCATGGTCGGCCATGTGGGAATGTCCAGCGCCTTAACCACCACATCACCTGCTGGTACCCCTTTTTTTTTTTTTAACTATAGGGCATGTGTGCTCATCAGTGAGAGAGTGGGATGGGAGTGAAAAATCACCCCTCCCCAGGGAGGTGGCCACACAGCAAGCCCTTCTCCAGTCTCCTCTTGGGATTTTGGGCATGCAAGCATATTGGCCTAGCATGATTTTCAAGCTGCCAGGTCAGGACTCAAACCACACAGCTGGCTATGTGGGATCCAGCACCTCAACCTCCATGCTACCTGCTAGCCCCAACCACATGTAGAAATGATTAAAACTCATGCAAAAGTGATACTCCAAAATGTATCCATTTGGTATTTGTATAAAAACACCCTAATGGACTTAAGGTTTCCCTCCATAAATCTTTGACGGGTACGGATGTGGCTCATGCGCAGCCAAGTGGACGAGCAGCGTCAGTGCAGAAGCTGCTGGGCTGGGCTGTTGCCTGCTGCCAGCTTCTCAGAAGTGGACAAGCTATTTACTGCACCTCTCTGGCCTCAGTTTCCCCGTCCATAAATAAAGAGAGCACCTACCTCACATGCCAGGTCTTGTTGTGACAGTTACTTGCATTAGCACCTGCTTCTGTCATACTCATGGAACAGTGTCTCTCTCATCAAGAGTTCTCAGGGCCAGCAGGTGGCGTAATGGTTAAGGCGCTGGACTCCCACATGACAGACCACAATCTGAGTCCCAGACCTGGTGGCTTGCTATCTCTCTTGTTCTCTCACTCTCTCTGGTGAGCACACGTGCCCTATAAGCAAATTTTAAAAATAATAATAATAAATGAATAATTTATTTTAAAAAGTTCTTAATAGTACTAGCCATCATTATTGTTGTTAAGTATTGTTCTGTTTATTCAGCAAACTCAAAGGGTTTTTTTTTTTTAAGCTTTTTTTTTTTTTTTTTTTTTTTGAGAGGTTTTTGCTATAGGGCACGTGCGCTCACCAGAAAGATAGAGACAGAGAGACAGAAAGCAAGAAATCACCCCCCGGGGGGATGACCACGCCACAATCCCTTCTCCTCCATTCTCCTCTCGGGATCTTGGACACATACGCACACGTGCCCGGCGTGAGTTTAAGCTACCTCATCCAGAACTCGAACTGTGGTCGGCTACATAGGAGTTTAGCGACATAGCCACCACGCTAACTGCTGGTCCCAAAGAGAGCTTTTTGTAATCTTTTTTTTTTTTTTTTTTTTTTTTTTTTTTGGAGAGGTTTTTTCTATAGGGCGCGTGCGCTCGCCAGACAGACAGAGAGAGACAGAGAGATAGAAAGCAGGAAATCACCCCCCAGGGGGGATGGCCACGCCGCAATCCCTTCTCCTCCATTCTCCTCTCGGGATCTTGGGCACGCACGCACACGCGCCCGGCGTGAGTTTAAGCCGCCGGGTCCGGGACTCGAACCGCGGTCGACTACGTGGGAGTCCAGCGACATAGCCATTACGCTAACTGCTGGTCCCTCAAAGAGAGCTTTTTGTATAGATCGTGTGTACTCACTGGAGACACAGAAACAGAGAGAGAAGTGAGAAATTACCCTCTAGGGGCATGGCCATGCCACAATCCCTTCGCCTCCATTCTCTCTCTCTTAGCACTCACACACACACACCCAGTGTGAGTTTCAAGCCACTGGCCTGGGACTCGGAACTGTGGTCTGCCATGTGGGATCCAGCACTTTAACCACTACACCACCTGCTGGTCCCCACAAGGGCCTTTATACCAGCTACACCTGAAGCACAAACTGTTCCTTGATGAATATGTGGGACCCAGGCTAAGAAGACAGTGGTTAAGAATGATGCCTGGGGCTAGCAGATGGCATAGTGGATACGTCGCTGGATTCCTACATGGTCGACCGTAGTCCAAGTCCAGGATCCAGTGGCTTGAAACTCAAGCCAGGTGCATGCGCATGTGTGTCCAAGAGCCCAGAAGGAGAATAGAGGAAAACAGATTGTGGTGTGGCTATCCCTCCTGGGGGGTGATTTCTCACTTTCCCTCTTACTGTATCTGTCTCTCTCTCACTCTCTGCTGAGCACACACACCGTAAAAGACAAAAACCTCTACAAAAAATACAAGGCCTCTGTGGGCCCACAGCTGACATAATGGTTAAGGTGCTGGACTTCCACATGGTCAACTGGGTTTGAGTCCTGGACCTGGCAGTTAGAAAATCATGCCAGGTATGTGTGCATGCGTGCCCAGAGTCCCAACAGGAGAATGAAAGAGAAGGAACTGAGGTGTGGCCATCCTTCTGGGGGATTATTTCTCGCTTTCTCTTTGTCTCTCCAACAAGTGCATTTACCCAATAGTACATTTCTCTCTAACAAAACAAAAAGGCCCTTGGCGTACACAAGCTTAGGTGTGTCTTCTAGCTTCTGCATCTTGGGAGATTTATATAACTCCTATTATTTCATCTGAAAATGGAATTAGTAATAGTGTGAATTATATTGTCATGTCATGTATGTTGGCACTGACAGAGATTGGGCACATAAAATATTTACCTCATTGCCCAGCTCATATTAAACACTGTAAGTGACTGCTGCCTCAGTTTATTGTTGCAGTTGTATTGTTGTCATTATTCATATAAAAATAAGATTCAAAAACTGGGCCAGCCAGTGGTGCATGGTGGTTAAGACAACTGAAACCTTCATGGCCACCTGCACCATTCAAGTTCTGGAAGAGCGTGCTGGGTGTATGTGTGTGCATGTCCCAAGTCCTGAGAGTAGAAGAGATTGCAGCATGGCCATCCCCCACGGGGGGGCGGAAGGGGGTTGCTTCCTCTCTTTTTCTCTCTTCCTTTCCTTTTCCTTAGCATACATGCCCTATAGCAAAATCAAAAAGACATAAGTAGAGGGAACCAGCAGTTAGCGTAATGGCTATGTCGCTGGACTCCCACGTAGTCGACTGCGGTTCACGTCTCGGACCCGGTGGCTTAAAACTCACGTCGGGCGCGTGTGCGTGCGTGCCCAAGATCCCGAGAGGAGAATGGAGGAGAAGGGATTGCGGTGTGACCATCCCCCCTGGGGGGTGATTTCTCGCTTTCTGTCTCTGTCTCTCTCTGTCTGGCTGGCGAGCGCACGCGCCCTATAGCGAAAAACCTCTCCAAAAAAAAAAAAAAGACATAAGTAGAGTAAAACAAACAGACAAAATAGCCAGGCTGGCCATTGGCAATATAGTTAAGGCTGCTGGATTCTGCATGGCCAACTGTGCAGTTCGAGTCCCTGACCCAGGAGCTTTAGAGACATGCTGGGCATGTGCCCAGAATCTCAAAAGGAGGGAGAAATGGAGAAGGGATTGTGGTGTAACCATTCTCCATCAGGGGGAGGGGTGCATTCTCACTTTCTCTTTCTCACTCTCTCCAACAAGTGCACATACCCTCTGGCAAATTTTAAAAAAAAGATCATTATAATCTTTCCCAAGAGAATTTATATGGGTTGTACATTTCTGGCAAAATGTGAACAGTGCCCTTTTCTTGTAGATTTGGGTGAACAGTCCTCACACAGCCAGTGGCTACTACACCATCTATGACAGCGAGACTCTTCAAGCTGATCACTTCAACACTCGCCTCAGCTTTGGAGATGCTGCTCAGACACTCTGGGCCCGGACAGGATACCTTGGTTTTGTCCGCCGGACTGAGCTCACCGCGGCCACTGGAGGTATTCTCCCACAGGTCCTTCCCGTGTGTCCTGCTGTGCTCCTGCAGCAGGGGCTGGCCGCCTCAGCCTGCCTCTGGATTGCAGAGCGTGTTTCTATTATCGTCTCTCTCTCTCTTGAACCCATAAGTGAATTATATTCATTCAAATTGATACTTTGCCCTGTGAAGGGTATCTAGGAGGTCGGTGCCACCACATGACCACCCCGAACTGTGGTTTAGAACGCCCAGCGGTCACAGGGATGTGCCTGATGATGGGTCGGTACCCCTGGCAGGGCACAGACCTTCAGCCCCTGAGGGATGATTCCAAATCGTGAGCAAGCCCCTGGGACAGGTAGTACATCTTTCAGCTCCACTATCTCCACATGCTGTTTTGGGAGCAGGAGGAGTCCCTTCTGAGGCACTGTTTTGATGAAGTAATCTAGTCCCTTAGGGTTCCTCATTGGGTACAAGCCTGCTTTTTGGCAAGGCTCTGGCATAAGGATTCCCTCCAGCCACTCCATGGCCCATTGATCATCACGGCTTCACTGCTGTGGTTTTCAGCCTTTCTGACTGCCATTAGTAGCCATTTTAAAACCTTGGGGCCAGTCTGTGGCATGGTGGTTAAGGCAGCTGGATTCTACATGGCTGACTGTGGAGTTTGAGTCCCAAACCTGGCAGATTGAAAACTGCTCTGGGCGCATGTGCATGCATGCCCAAAATCTCCAGAAAAGAATGGAGGAGAAGGGAGAGTCCAGTGTGGCCATCCACCGGGGGGGAGTAGGGGGCACTTTCTCTCTCTCTCTCTGGCAAGTGCATGTGCCCTATAGCAAATAAAAACAAACACAAAACCCACACTAACTGTATTAGGCACCTGAAGAATTGATACAGATAATTCTCTGGACTTTACAGACCTAAACCGGGCCATGCCATTTCTCCTTAGTTCCTCACATCTGTTTCTTACTCATCAGTGTCCATAGTTTCCCCATTTTTCAGGAGAAGACAGGGATCACACCAGGCAAGAGGGTGGCACCCGTCACCAGATCCCCTAGTTTGTAGCCTACCTCTGTCACTTGCCGTGTGACCATGAACTATCACTTAACTCTGTTTCTTACCAGAAAACCACAGTGGCAGTGACTGTTTCCTCCCTCATGGAAACGTGAGGTTACATGTGATAATCGGGTTAGATGCCTAGAACAGTGCCTGGCACAGAGAAAGCACTCATTTCATCTCTAACAGCTGTGTTTCTGTTGTTTTTGTTGTTACCAGTCTTAATGAGCCCTTCCTGGGCAGCAACCTCTGCTGGACTTCCTGATCTTTTCTGTCCATCAGCTTCTATCACTTTGTTACGCTAAATTTTTCAGAAATCCACCTTTTCCAGAAAACACTGCAAAATGCTCTCTCTTCTGTGTCCTAGCCAGATTACAAACCTGTTAATAACCACGACAAGTCTCTGCATTCTATAATCCTACTCCTAATATCTGGATTCTGTGAAGAGAGCCAGAAATAACATTTTCATTTTCTCTGTCTCAGATTTATTTCCTTCCTCCTCCCCTCCCCCAACCATCATCTTCTGGTTAATTGCTACTTACCCTTCAGTGCTCAGCCCTGGTTTCAGCTTTTCCAAGGGCCTTCCTTGAACTCTTGTCTGGGCCCAATGAGTGTTCTCCATCCCCCTGCACCTCACACACACACTCCCTTCGCTGGGCTTAGCACTTAATACCATGTACGTATTTAACATATATTTACTACCTTGTGTGGATGAGCTCACTTAATCCTCACAGCAGGTTCCTTACTATCTCAGTCTCACGGGGGAGCAGCAGGACTCAGAGCCCTAAGGAACTTGCCCAGAGTTACACAGCTGGGAAGGGGTGGAGCCAGGTGACAGGCAGTCTTTACCATCATGTCACACTCAGTATGTGTGTCTACTCCTCTTCCTTCAGAGCGTCATGATGCATTATATGTGGTGGGAGCTCTGGATGAAACGCTGGAGCTGAGAGGATTACGCTATCACCCGACTGATATTGAGACCTCAGTGTCTCGGATCCACCGGAGCATTGCTGAATGGTAAATTCCCTAGCACAGACCGTGTTTCCCACCTCAGCTGTTGTCATTATTAAAGCTGATCTAATCCGTCAGACACAGAACATAGAACACAGACATGGAACTCCTGGGAGAGGAAGGACATAAACTGACTGATTCTTGGGCGTGCAGTCTGCCGTAGCCAGGTAGGGGTAGTCACAGGAGCCAGACAAGGCTACAGAGACACTGTGGAACACCGGCATTCATTCTGTGGAACTGAGTCCTTTTTTAATGATGGACTCTTATAACAGGAAGGGACTAACAGGTCGTCTGCCTCTAAGAAGTCAGTGTAGTATGGCGGAAAGAACCATGACTTTAAAGTTAAAAGACCTGGCTTAAAAACTCAGCTCTGAGGGTCAGCAGGTAGTGTAGTTTTAAGGTCATGGATTCCTACATGGTTGACTACAGTTCAAATCCCAAACCTAGCAGCTTGAAAATCACACCAAGCGCAAGTGTGTGCATGCCTAAAATCCCGAGAGAAGACTGGAAAAGAAAGGACTGTGTTGTGGCCACTCCCAGGGGGTGATTTCTCACTTTCCTTCTCTCTACTTCCGTCTCTCTCCAGCTACTGCACATGTCCAATGGCAAAAACCTTTTTTTTAAAGGAAAAAAAAAAAAAAAAAAAAACTCAACTCTCCCCGGGCCAGCAGGTGGCATGGAAGTTAAGGTGACTGGATCCACCTGGCCAACTGTGCAGTCCAAGGCCCAGTCCTGGTAGCTTGAAAATCACACCGGGTACATATGAGTATGTGCCTAAAGCTCTGAGAGGAAAACGGAAGGGAAGGGATTGTGGTGTAGCTATCCCCCCCACGGAGTGATTTGTCACTTTCCCTCTCTCTGTCTCTGTCTCTCGCCAACGAGCATAGGTTTTTTAGCAAAAACCTAAAAGGAAAAAAAAAAAACAAGAATATTACCGTAGTCAAAACTCTTATGTTGTAAATAACACAAATTCTCCTCAAAAAAAAGCTTAAGTGAGACAGAATTTCTCTTTGTTTCACTACACTCCCACCTATCCCGGAACTTTCAGCTCTACATGTCCTTAGTTCAGGTGACCAGCTAACAACTTTCAGTCCCACTTCCAAATTCCCAGAGGGCTCCAGGTGGCTTAGCTAATCAGCTGTGATCCCTGGGGCAAGGTTATTTATTACACACATGCCTGCTGATCTTCTGGGATCCAGAGAAAAGGCATTTCTCAGGGAAATGGGCATAATTCTTGGGCAGACACTGTGAATGCGCTGACATGTTAACTGACTGCCATTGAAATTTCAGTGCCGTGTTCACGTGGACCAACTTGCTCGTGGTGGTGGTGGAACTGTGTGGCTCTGAACAGGAGGCCCTAGACTTGGTTCCTCTAGTGACCAATGTGGTCCTGGAAGAGCATTACCTCATCGTTGGCGTTGTGGTTGTGGTGGACCCTGGTGTCATCCCAATCAACTCCAGAGGAGAGAAGCAGAGGATGCACCTACGTGACAGTTTCCTAGCTGACCAGCTAGACCCCATCTATGTGGCTTACAACATGTAGCCAGCCTTCAGGGATTGACGGGCCATCCTGAAGAACCATACAGTGAAGAAGACCCGTGGCTAGGAGCAAGTTTTCAAATGATGTGAAATAAATTGAGATGGCTACATTACATCCTTCATCTCATCCTGCGGGATTCTGCAACATGCAGCAGAGGAAAGGGGAATGCTGTGGTGGTGAATGAAAAAAATGTTCACAGCCT
Source organism: Tupaia tana (assembly GCA_026018925.1). Classification (NCBI taxonomy): domain Eukaryota; kingdom Metazoa; phylum Chordata; class Mammalia; order Scandentia; family Tupaiidae; genus Tupaia; species Tupaia tana. Next base: position 154,738,879 of record JAKSZU010000006.1, read on the forward strand.
CTGAGACACGAGCTTTGGCATAGCCGGAGCTGCACGTTCCTGAAGGAATTACATGCATGTTGCATTTTTTTCATCTGTTGTACATACTTGTATTTTTATCTAATGCCATTTTAGAATTTTATAAGGGAGTTTAATGAATTCATATGAAAGGGGGTAGTCTGAGTTACAGTTCCCCGCTCTGTACTGTATTTTGCCATTTTACTGTAGCTAGATGTCCTGCGGGTTTTGTTAACATGGAACTACTTGGCTTACTTTCATTCAACCCATGCGAATCAGATAACCCACTGAATACGAGAATTACTTTATATACAGAATTCTTGACTGTAAAACATTTGACCAGTGTTTTAAACATGTAAATAGGACTACACATAATTCAACTAAAGAATTGAAGAATTGGCTTATATGATTATAACAACCAAAGTAGAAATATTTCTACTTTGAGAGGATTTCAATATTCTCTTAATGTAGTGTAATTGACTAGGTAACTAAAACATGCAAATTGTTCGCAGATTTTGCTGCACATTGTTCTATGTCTTTGTTGGCTGGTGTATTTTATAAACTAAAGCTGCCTATGTTTGTTTTTAAAGCTTGCATTCCCAAATCAGCTTAAGCGTCTAAGAATTCAGCTTGTTTCTATAAGCTGAAAATCTCAGTTTAAAAATCAAATTGTTAAGAAAAAGCTAAGATTCATTAGATCCCACCCTATTCTAAGGAACTCACTCTTGCCCCAGTGTTGAAACTTATCTTTCAAATTTAGGGTGACTACACAAGAATTTAGAATTTCCTCTTTTTCCAGACCCATTGTAGACTGTGTCTACAGTTTAAACATAGACCTTCTGCTTTTTTGAAAACTGAAGAGTATCCTCTGTTCTTCCAGTTTGTGAGGGCAGGGAGTTTAAAAAAAACAAGAATGATAAGCTGGAAAGGCAGTGGGATCAAACATCGCATGAAACTGTAAGACCACGTAACTACACAACTCAAAACTGACCAATTTGGGTTGCCAAAATAGTCAGGCTTATGCTGAAACAGGGGAAGTCGGACGTATGCAAGAAACTCTTTTGAAATAACTCTGGTGCCCAACAGGCCAAGCAGACTGAGTATGGGACCAAGTTTGGCTTCTGGCTTGGTTTCCTTTCTTTGGTCTGATACTTCATGTATTTGAATATAGTTGAATTTTATTATTTTTTTCTTACAGAAATATTTTTAAAAATTAAAAAAAAAAACTCAAAAGTGAAAAGAGTTAACTTGTTAAATCAGAATGGTTCTCTTTGACCCACTCTGGTCTATTGTGTAAATATTTATTTAGACTATTTTAATAATACATATTATTTACCCCACTGTAACATCATGTAAACTAAATATGTTTTTAAACAATTTTTAAGACTTGTAATTACCCTGAAAATAAGGTTTATAGTGCAAAGACCAGACCCTTCACTATGGGGGCACCCCTGGGCTGCCCTTACAGAGTCTCATGACTCAAAGCCGCTTTGTGACTCCCTTTTACATAATCCTCTTTTCTTCCCAGCTCATTCTCCAGAGAATAGACCTCAAGACATTTCCCAGTTACAGATCTCTTTTTCAACATTTTGGGTGGGATTCATTTACACATCATGGGGGAATGCTCTAGAATGTACAGGAACAAAGCACCTACACTGGGCAAACAAGAAACCCGAGTCTAGCGTTGTTTGGCAGAGGAAACAGCCTGATTATTTGGAAAGCAGTTGTCTTACAACTTTTAATGACTCCCTAAACAAAACAGGGGAACCTGAGGATTAAAATAGTTCTATCTCCACAATCCCCAAATTCTAAGAGAAAAGTATAAACAGATTCTATCTTGTGTCATAATTCTTACTAACACAAGTTAGACTGTGAGCATCTACCGGGATGCATTGTCCGCTATAAATGTGAGCCATATCTGCAATTTAAAAGTGTCTAGTAACCATTCTTTAAACAGTAAAAAGAAGCAGGTGATATTGACTTTAATATATTTTATTTAACCCAGTATATAAAAAAATACTATCATTTCAACATGAAATTAATATGAAAGTTGAGATATTTTACATTATTTTTATTTCTTATTAAGTCTTTAAAATTTAGTGTATAGTAAACACGTCTCAATTCAGACTAACTGTATTTCAAGTCTTCAGTAGCCCAACATGGCTAGTGGCTACCACATTGAACAGTGTAGATCTCTACCCATTGCTTCAAGTAAAACACTCCGCTAATTTCAGAGTGTGGCCAGTTTGGGGGCTGATTATCTAGCTTGGTGGTTCCTCAGGTCTCTAATTTCTTCATTTTGTTTGCTTGCGGCCATGTGGCTGCTTTACTGATTTTTGCAGAGTATGCTAGTGGAAGGAAGAGGGCTAAGAACTGTCTCTGCAGGACTGCCTAGTTAGGTGTCCTCTGGAAGGAAAGGAAAGGAAAGGAAAGGAAAGGAAAGGAAAGGAAAGGAAAGGAAAGGAAAGGAAAGGAAAGGAAAGGGGGTTCAGTCATTAACAGATAGGGTTTGTAGGATCATCTGCAGATTAAGGCTTAGTCTGTCACAGTTTTGAGTAAGAAAATGTCCTGTGACACATGCTCTTGCTCTTTCCACATTAAGTGGAACCCTTAATAGAACTGATTCCCAAGGCAAGTCCAAAAGGTCATGGTTGACGAAAACACAGCCTTTCCAATACTCTGGAACATGTTCTGTCTGGGAAATATACGTGCAGAAAAAACTAAACCGCAAGCTCCATCTCATTTCAGAGAAATTCCTTGGTCTAAAAGATTTCTGAACCTCTTTCTGGTTCTCAGCAGAAGTAACTGAGCTAGATCAGGAAGGGTCTGCTTCAAGAAGATTCCTAGGCCCTGGGGATTCTTCAAGCTGCACAGATACCATCCTTTCCGTCAGTGAGACCCTGGGAATACCAGCATACTGACCAGCGTCAGGGAATCTACACAGTCTTCACTCCTTCCCTGTACCAGGCCCTTTCCTCCCGAAGCCCTGCTGTTTAGGGACCACTGCCTGTCTCGGCTGTGTGAGTGTGTCTCCCTACTGTAGTCCCTGGGCAGTGCTTGCTAAATGCTTTTGTTGAATCAACAAAGGGCCCGAGGCCTTAGGATTTTTGTTAACGGTCTCTGTCCCAGGCATGGTGCTCAATATCTTGGCCAAATAAATTACTTTCCTTGAATATCCAGGAATCTTTTAGACTAAAGCAATGAGGAGTTACCACCTCACCCTCAAACTCCATGATCAATGCCTTAGTGTTGTTTCTGTTGTCTGCCTTGATGTAAAAGCAAGAGTATTTGGAGCAAGATGCTGCAGTACTCCAAATACACAATAGGCCTTTTCGTTATCATCCATTCAACATTTCTGGTTTAGGTATATGTAGATGGGCCATGTTGTTTGTCCAGAGGAAGAGATTGTAAAGATATAAGAATAATTTTTTAGTCCTAAATACTGTTTTGTTTACTTTCTGTCAAGATACTTACCCGTGTCAAATTCAAACAATAGTACTGTGTAATTATGTATAAAGTTTTTTTTATTTATTTGAAATTAGACTAGATATACATTTTTAAATATAACATCTGGCTGGACAGTGTTCTATTAACTCATTGAATGTGTTTCCTTTGTCTTGTGTTAATAAATATTGATGCCTGATTGTGTTTAATCCTTCACACATTGGGTGGGGGCCAGGGAATTGATAGATTTTATTTTATTATTTGTTTATTTTTAAATTTGCCTTAGGGCACATGTTCGCACCAGAGAGAGAGAAGGAAAGTGAGAAAGTACCCCTCATGGGGATGGCCATGCTGCAATCCCTTCTTCTCCATTTTCCTTTTGGAACTTTGGATGTGCATGCACATGCCCCTGGAGTGTTTTTCAACTTGCTGGGTCTGGGACTTGAACTGCACAATCATCTATGTGGGTTCTAACAACTTTAACCACTATGCTAGCTAGATTTTATTTATGTCTTTTTAGATTTTTGCCATAGGGTGCATACTCTCGCTGGAGAGGAGAGAGACAGAGACATAGGGAGAATGAGAGATCACCACCACTACCACGCCCCTCCCCCCCCCCCCCGACACACAGGAGATGGCCATACCACAAACCCTTCTCTTCCATTCTTGGGATTTGGAGGCATGCATGTGTACATGTCTGACATGATTTTGAAGCTGCCAGGTCCAGGACTCAAACCATCATCAACCATCTTGGGAATCCAGCTGTCTTAACCACCATGCCACCTGCTGGCTCCCCAGTTGATAGATTTTTTTTAAAATGTAACTGCAGGGAACCAGCAGTTAGCGTAATGGCTGTGTCGCTGGACTCCCACGTAGTCGACCGCGGTTCGCGTCTCGGACCCGGTGGCTTACAACTCACGCCGGGTGCGTGTGCGTGCGTGCCCAAGATCCCGAGAGGAGAATGGAGGAGAAGGGATTGCGGCGTGACCATCCCCCCTGGGGGGTGATTTCTCGCTTTCTGTCTCTATGTCTCTCTCTGTCTGTCTGGCGAGCGCACGCGCCCTATAGCGAAAAACCTCTCCAAAAAAAAAAAAAAAAATGTAACTGCAGATGATAACACAATGATTGCTGGATTAGTCTAAGGAATGTGAACATAAAGATCCGAAGTTCTAGTATGGGTCAGTCCCATAGCACAGTGGTTAAGGAACCAGATCCACATGACCAACTGCAGTTTGAGTCCTGGTCCAGGCAGCTTGGAAAACACACCCGGCATGTGTGTGTACCTGCCCAACATCCTGACAGAGTGGAGAAATGGAGACGGGATTGTGACATGACATCGTGCTTTCTCTTTCTCTCTCTTGCTTTCTCTCCCTGTCTGTCTTTTTCTGTCTCTCTCTCTCTCTCAAGTGTACGTGCCCTTTAGTAATAAAATAATAGTAGGGCTGGCAGGTGGCATGGTGGCTAAGGGTACTGGACTCCCACATGGCTGACTGCAGTTTGAGTCCCAGACCTGCAGCTTGCTTTCTCACTTGTCCCTCTCTGATCAAATTAAAGTTAAATAAAAGAATTACTTAAAATAATAATAAAGTGCCAGTAAAGGAGGAATGACAAAGAACTGTCATTTTGAAAACTAAGGAGACTGTCAGGACTGTTGAGGTAACAATTACAGTTTCTTTTCCTTTTTCTCCTATGCATGTGGCATTAGGTAGTTTTAAATTATTGGTAATTCTTTCTAATCTGTAATTAGGTCAGATTTCAGCTCTTCCTAAGGAATATATATATATCAATCTAAATGGGCTGGAGAATAGTGAGAAAGAGCATGCTGGAGGAGGTAACAGCTGAGTTCAAAGGATGAATCAAGTCAGATAAACAGGAAGGCAAGAGCTGCGTATTCTGGAAACTGCAATTCACTGTTGGGGTTGCTAGGGTTCGAATGTATGTGTCCCGCCAAAGTTCATAGGCTGGAATCTAAGACCCAGTGTCAGAGTATTAAGAGGGAGGGCCTTGGGGAAACTGAAGTCATGAGGGCTCTGCCCTCACAAATGGATCTGCCCTTACTAAAGTGCCAGAAGGGCCCGACTGTGGTGGCACAGGGGCAGCACGATGCTCTGCAACGCTGGAAGCCATGGAAGATGCATGCTTGGTCCCCTGGTCAGACCGTACATGCCGGGTGAGTGTGCACATGACTGTGACACCGGCTGGCTGAGAAAGGCTGATGGCGAGGAGGGTCACAGCAGGAGAACAGACTGAGGGTGCTTGTCTTCTCTCTCTCTCTCATGAAAGAAGCTTTAAACAAAAAAATTTAAGTGTTGGAGGAAACAGTCCTATTACCCTTCTGTCCGCTACATAAGGACTTAGCATCCACTCCAGATGAAGCAGCCTTCAAGCCACCCTCTTAGAAGCAGAAGCTAGGTCCTCAGATACTGAAGTTACCCAGGCTCAGGTATTTTGTAATACTCAAAAGCTAAGACAAGGATGCAAAGTTTGAGAGGAGAAAAGTAAAAATGAAGGGAGCTTGAGCTATGGACAGATCACTAAGGGTCTTGTTTATCATGCTCAAAATGTTGGGCTTTTAGCCAGAAGGCAAAGGAGAGTCAACGAGGGATATAAAGCGAGGACAGAATATTGTCCTTGTAGTCATACAGAAAATAGATTGGGATGGTGGGGAAAGGGAACTAGAGCCAGATGTGGGGCGATCACTTGAGGGGGGCCTTTGCAGTAACTGTAGTGATAGTGCTATGGTAGGAATGTCTCTTCGGAAATTTCAAGTGTTGAAATTTAATGGTGAATGTGATAGTTTTTTTTGTTGTTTTTTTTTTGGAGAGGTTTTCACTGTAGGGCACGTGCGCTTGCCAGACAGACAGAGACATAGAGACAGAAAGCGAGAAATCACCACCCCCCAGGGGGGATGGCCACGCCGCAATCCCTTCTCCTCCATTCTCCTCTCGGGATCTTGGGCACGCACGCACACGCGCCCGGTGTGAGTTTTAAGCCACCGGGTCCGGGACGTGAACCGCGGTCGACTACGTGGGAGTCCAGCGACATAGCCATTATGCTAACTGCTGGTTCCCGTGAATGTGATAGTTTTAAGAGATGATTAGATCCCAAAGCTGCCTTTGTGTCTGGGATGAAAGCCCTGGTAAAGAGGGACTTCAGCATTCAGTTCCTGTGCCCTTCCACCATGTGAGGACACAGTGTTCTCCCCTGCAGAGGATCCTGGCGGTGGAGAAGAGCCCTCACCAAGCAACCAAGCCTGCTTGTGCCTCGATCTTGGACTTCTCGACTTCCAGACTGTAAAAGATAAATTTATGTTTTGGGGATTTTTTTTTTTTAACGTTTATTTCTTACACGAGAGAATCAGAAGAAGACAGGTACCTTCAACAGCAATCCCCCCCCTACCCCCCGCAAGGCTCATCCGGTCAAGATCATGGGCTTGCATATGAGACAGGGACACCTTGGGGGGTGAACCCAGGGCCTTGCCAGATGGCTTCAGCTTCTCAGAGCATTGGGTTATCACTCTGCCACTATGGCTGGCCTGAATTTCTGTTCTTCATAAATTACTTAGGCTCAGGTATTTTGTTACAGTCACATAAAACAGATTGGGACATAAAACAAGGGCACTTCAAACAAGGTGATAAGAATAGTGAAGAAAGGCCATGCATGAAAACTGGAGAAAGCAAGATTCCACCCACTGACCAGTGAGGAAATGAGGAATTCAGAATAACTCCTAGGTTTCTGGCTTGGAGGTTTGTCAGCTGTGAGACTATCAAGATAAGGAACAAAGGGGAAGAATAGACTTGGGAAAGAAGATGCTATATTTCATTCTGGTTGTTGAGTTGAGGTGCTGGAACTTGCAAGGGAAGAGGTCTAATAGCTGAGTATTTCCCTTTGCCTCAGGAGAGTGCTGGACTAAAACTATGTGTTTGGGAGACCTCCTTTAAAAAAAATAATTAGGGAGCAGCAGTTGGTTTAACAGCTATGTCGCTGGACTCCCATGTAGCCGACCATAGTTCAAGTCCCGACCCAGTGGCTTAAACTCGTGCCATGCACGTATGCATGCATGCCCAAGGTCCCGAGAGAATGGAGGAGAAGGGAATCCAGCGACATAATCATTATACCACCTGCTAGTCCCAAGAAAGACTAATTTTCATCCCAAGCCAAATGTCCATAGGCCAGCTTGGGTCAGACATTCATGGTTGGTAGCTAGGGATGATTGAGAAGGTCCCATAAAAAGGGGAAGAGAGAGATGGACAGCCCTCTAGTTGTCCAAGAGCCACACAGACTAATTCTATGGGTTTAACTCAAACTTAGGTAAAATGAGTAAGGCAGTGAACAGTGTCAAGCTATCTGGGACAACCCTGTTTTGGAAGTGTTACCTGAAATACCTGGTTGTAGGTAACATAATTTCTGCAGGGACTTAGGGCCTGTCCTGGGTTAGGTTTTCCTGTGTGTTTAAACATTGAAGGATTAAAAAAAAAAAAAAAAAAAAAAAAAAAAAAACGGAGGAGGGGAGAATGTGGGGTGGTGGTTAAGGGCGCTGGTTTGAGTGGTATTAAGGCGCTGGTTTGAGTGGTATTGTGGAGACCAGTGGTATTGGGAGACCAGTCCCTGGACTCCCATGTAGAACTTGGCGGCATGCTTCCCCCACCCCCACCTTGTCCCTCGCTGGTTTTAAAATATTTAATTTGACCAGAGAGAGACAGAGAGAGAGAAAGTAAACCACCAAGTCCAGGACTCAAACTGTGGTAGGCCTTGTGGGAGTACAGTGCCCTTAACCACTAGACCACCTGTCGGCCCCAATACCGACATTTTTTTTTAGTGATTTTTACTATAGGGTGTGTGTGCTGGCCAGAGAGAGAGAGCTCGCAAGAGAGAGAGAAATCACCCTCCCCTGGGGTGGACGGAGGGGTGGGGGGCGGGGATGGCCATGCCCGCAGTATCTTCTCCATTCTCCTCTCAGGATTTTGGGCACTGTCAACTACATGAGAGCCCTGGGACATAGCCATTGAGCTGTTGGCCGGTCCCCCCAATACCAAAAGGTTTTCTTTTAGAATTATTTTAACTATTTCTCTATTTATACATACATACATACCAGAGAGGGAAGAGCAAGAGAGTGAGAGAGGGAAAGTGAGAAAGCAGGCCACCAGATCCAGAATTCAATTGCAGGTGGCCACGTGAGTGGGAGTCCAGCACCCTTAACCATCGCACTATTGGCTAGTCCCTCCAATACCAAATTTCAAAGAGAAAATAAACCATAATTCTTTCTCCAAAAAGTAGACACACATTTAAAAAGTTTTACAGTTTTATGAACATATCATGACGGCTTAACACTTGTTTAATTTTTTAAAAAGGTTTTTGCTATAGGGCACGTGCACTCGCTAGAAAGAAAGTGAGAAATCACACACACACACACACCCATAGCCAATCCCTTCTTCTCCATTCTCCTCTCGGGATCTTGGGCACGCAGGCGCACCCGGCCTGAGTTTAAGCCGCCGGGTCCGGGACTGTAACCGTGGTCAACTACATGGGAGTCCAGCGACATAGCCATTATGCCAACTGCTGGTCTCTAACATTTTATTTTTCAACACTGTACGGTATGTAACTTTCTAAGAATAGTCTGATTGGGTAGTCTCTGCTCTAACGCGCTGCGCCAAGTAACACCGTAAATGCCCTGCTGACGCCTGTTTTAAATCAATCTTTGTAGGAAATCCTTTCACGTAAATGAAGAGATACAATTCACGGCTACGTGATGGGATTAAACATCAGTGAACTGAAACGAGCTGAGGAAGACAAGCCGCCACCCTCCACTCCAGGAGAAGCGGCTTCGCTCAGGGGCCGACGCTCTAGGCCCGCCCAGCCCAGGAAGCGGGAGCCGAGGACAGCGACGGCAGGAGCAGGGCCGCTCCGCGCACTCGGCCGGAGAGGGCCCCGGAAACGTGGGAGGCGGGGGAGCGATCGTGGGGCGAAAAGGAACCCCGCAGTTTCCACCGCCAACTTTCGCTGGAGTCACACCTCCCGCAGGCACGCCTCGCCGCTCGGAGACCTGGCACAAGATGGCGGCGCGTCACGTGAGTAGCGCGGTGACGTCGGACGGCGGCCCGCACGGAGGCGCCGCCTTATCTTCACCCCCAACGCACTCTCGCACTCAGTTTTGCCCCCCTCCCCTCCCCCCCCGCCCCCGGCCTGGAGTAGATCATGCCGCCAGTGGCGGCCCCGACTGCCGAGGAAACGGTAGACTAGGACAGTTGGCTGTGAAGTAACACTGATTCTCCCCGCCCCGCCTGACCCCCGAGAAACAGGCGCGTCCCCCGCCGCGTGAGGGGGTAGGGAGGTGGGTAGTGAATTCGGAACCACCTGGGAGGGGGGAGTGGAAGTTCCCGCCCCGGACAGCGGCGAGGCGGCAGCCACAGGTAAGTGGGGGTAGGGGTGGGACGTGTGCCCGGGGCCCCGGGCGCTGGAGGGTTCGGGAACGCGGCGCTGGCGGGGACGCTGAGCCGGGTCGCGCGCCCGGTGGGGGTCGCGCGCGGGCAGCAGCGGTGGGGGAGGGGCGCAGAGGGCGCGCGGCGGAAGGGGGAGGGGCTGCTGGCGGTCGCCCGGCCAGGCGCACTTCCGGTCCTCCTGCTTAACCACCCCGGGGTACCCCTTCAGTGGGTGTTCTCTCTCTCGCCGCTATGTATAAGTAAAACCGGAAGCCTCCGGCTGGGGTGGCCTTATCTCCGACGCCACCTCCGCGCGGTTGGAGGTCTGCGCTTTCCGTCTCCATTCTCCCCTTGGGCTTGGGCCGGGAGCCAGGGGAAGACTGCCAGGCCTTGGCTCCCGCGCGGCCTTAACCGAGCCGTCCCGAGACCCGCGAACTCCCGGAGAGGGTCCACCGAGGGCACTGGGCGCCTCGGCGCGGGCCGGGCCGCCAGGGAGACAGAGACCCTCCTTCCCTGCGTGGGGCTCACGGTCTAGTGAGACAACAGCACAGTAACCACACGGACACACACAGCAGTATGGGGAAGGTGCGAGGGAGGAGAGCGCGGAATAGCAGGTCTCTCACCGGCCCGACCTTACAGTACATCGTCAGTTTCCCTCCGGACGGATGACCAAACCGAGGGCAGTTTCTCTGATTTTCTCCCATACATAAGAGAACGAGTCCGGGTATTTCTCAGCCTCAGCAAAGCCGGGGAGCGTGCACTTTTAACAGCTATCGCATTATTGTAGGTGTTAGGTAGTGTAGTTTCGTTAGCTTTTGTAAAGCATCGGGCTATGTCTTTGAGAGCTTCGGAGGCTATTTCGAATCTTTGTCAGTCTGGCCTCACCTGTGATCAGTTTTGTGTAATGTTTATGTTGGCCAAGTGCATTTTACCGTAAGAATTTTGATACAAAAATAGGAGTTCTGTCAAAATATTTTTTTTTCCTGTAGACCTTAGTATGTATAGTTGCCTCGATGTCTGAATTAGAATCAATACTGTTTTAAAATGTGACTCCTAGTCATCCTTCAGGGTGGTGACTTATCTGTGCAGGTACTGCTGAATCACCAGTAGGTGGTAGTTTCGTCTGAAAAGGCCCTTTCCCCGACCCTTATCCTATTTATTTGTCATGAGTTCCCAGCTCTACTTAAGAGTGTGGTATCTCTGCAGGTTTTCTTGTGCTTGAGTTGTCCATTTTCTAAAGTAGGGGAGGAGTAAGTAAAGATATTTCTCTAACCAGTGTTCTATCAGTTTTGTTCTGTATGCTCACCAGAGAGAGAAAGGAGAAAAAGTGAAAAATCACTCCAAGAGGGAATGGCCACACCACAGTCTGCTCTCCTCCGTTCTCCTCTCAAGACTTATGCTCAGTGTACCCCCTCCAGCCTTCAGAGGGAGTCAGCCATGTGGGATTCAGCTGCCAACCACCACACCACATGGCTGGCCTTCTATTAGTTTTAAGTTTGTAAACTGAAGTGAACACATTGATTGATAAGTGAACAGTAATTGATGCAGTAATAATAAATACACTGGGTATTCATGCTACACTGGGGATAGGGTGTGGTCTTTGACTCTCCAGAGCTTATGTTCTGGTGGGATGGCAGAAAAACAGGCCATTACAATTCTGTGCTAAGTGCCATGAGAAGAGGAATGGGTGATGTAGGGACAGACAGGTCTTCCAGGTTGTCCAGGGGAATCATAAGAGTTTGCCTGGAGGACCAACTTATAGAACTAGGCCTCGTGAAGAAGGGAGATAGTGGGACCAGCAGTTAGCGTAATGGCTATGTCTCTGGACTCCCACGTAGTCGACCACAGTTCGCATCCCAGACCCGGTGGCTTAAAACTCACGCCAGGCGCGTGTGCGTGCGTGCCCAAGATCCCGAGAGGAGAATGGAGGAGAAGGGATTGCGGCATGGCCATCCCTTCTGGGGAGTGATTTCTCGCTTTCTGTCTTTCTGTCTCTCTCTGCCTGTCTGGCGAGCACACGTGCCCTATAGCAAAAACCTCTAAAAAAAAAAAAAAAGAAGGGAGATAGTGTTTCTAGCAGAGAGAACAGTGTATATAAAAACTAGAAAGTTAAAAAAAGCAAGTCAGTCATATATGGACTTGAAGATTCAGTGTGATGACTATGAGGTTTTTTGTTTGTTTGTTTGTTTGTTTTCCTCTTTTAAGACATTTTTGCTGTAGGCCATGTGTGCTATACAGACAGACAGTTTGAAATCATACCCTGGGAGGATGGCCATGTCACAATCCATTCTCCTTGGATTTTGAGCACGCATGCATGTGCACCCAGCATGAGTTTTAAGCCGGTGGGTCCAGGAGCCATGGTCGACTACCTGGGAGTCCAGTGACAAAACCATTTCACAATTTACTGGTCCAGGAGCTTTTGTTTTGTTTTGTTTTGTTTTAGTTTTGCTATAGGGTATGGTGCTTGCTGGGAGAGCGAGAAAGAAGAGAGAGGGAAAGTAAACCATTGCTCCCAGGGATGGGATGGCATGCCACAGTCCTGTCTCCATTCTCCTCTTGGCATTTTAGGCATGCACACATGTGCACCTGATGTGATTTTTCAAACCACCAGGTCCAGGACTCAAACCACACAATCGGCTGTGTGGGGTCCATTGCCTTAACCTCCATACCACGTTCCGGCCTGAATAGGATCAATTTTAAGAGGAGATAGTTAAGTGTGGAAATGCTGAGTAAAAGACTCCTTGCCCTCAAGTTTACCATAGTTCAACATCTATAGGTGAGGAAACCTGTTAATTTTTTCACTCAACAGATGAGAATCCTGTATTTCAGAATATTGTACTCTTGAGGCCACCCCCTCGCCTAGTAGTTAAAGGAGCCAGATTCTATGAATCCTGACCCTGGAGGCCTGAAAAACATGCTGGGTTTGTTTGCATGGGTGCCTAGTATCTTAGTGCGATGTAGAAATGGAGAAGGGATTGTGACGTGACCAAGCCTCATTGAGGAATGCTTACCCTATTTTGTGAGCACATATATCCTCTGGCAAAAATAAAATAAAAATGCTATACTATATTTGATATTTAGAGTCTCGGCTGGGCACTTAGCAGTCGTTTATATATACAAGTCCATTTTGGAAGAGCTTGGAATTGGGGAAACAGACATGCCAACACAGTACATTAGAAGTATGTGCAAATGGGACCGGCAGGTGGTGTGGTTAAAGGTGCTGGATTCCTACATGACTGACAGGGTTCAAGTCCCAGGCCTGGTGACTTGCTTTTTCTCCCTTTCTCTTTCTCTCTGGTCGAATTAAAAAATAATAATAATAATAATGGGGGGGACCAGCAGGTGGCGTGGTGGCTAAGGTGCTGGACACTCCCACATGGCTGACCACGGTTCGAGTCCTGGACCTGATGGTTTGATTTCTCACCTTCCTCCTCTCTCTCTCTGTGTCTCTCTCTGGTCAAATTAAAATAAAAATGAATGAATAAATAAAATTTAAAGTACTAATAATTATAATAATAGAATTGAATAAGTAAATACTTCTTTAAGAAGATATATGTGCAAATGGGCCAACGAGGTGACATAGTGGCAATGTGCTGCTCGAGTGTTGCTGAATCCATAGGGAAGATTGTGAGTTTGGTTTCTAGTCAACCTGTACATACCTGGCATAGGCACTCATGATCCTGACTGGCTGGGAAAGCTAGGGGAGAGGATTGTTTCAAGAGATTCTGCTGAGGATGCTTGTCTTCTCTTTCTTACTCATGAAAAAATAAACTTAAACAGACGTACGTGCAAGGTATGGTGAAAGTATTAAGGAGGGACTCTGAGCAGTCTGGAAAACAACGAGGGTATTTCTAGAGGAGGGGCAATATGGAATAAAGGCAGGGACTTTGGATTAAGACAGTTATAGCTTCAGGTCTTATAGCCATATCTTACTGTGAATTTCAATTTATGCATCTATAAAATAGGGAGTCCAGGATATGATACATTAAAAAGCTCTTAGTGTAGTGACTACCATGTAATGTTCCTTTCTTTGCGAGTTTTCTTCAAAGTGCCACGCCTTGGGGACCAGCAGTTCATATAATGGCTATGTCACTGAACTCCATGTAGTAAATGACAAAAATCTAATTTACATGGGGGCCAGGAGAAAGCATGGTGGCTAACCACCAAGATTCCCCCTCCAGGGGAATGGCTATGCCGCAGTCCTGTCTCCATTCTTCTTTGATTTTGGACGTGCATGCACATGCTCCTGGTGTGATTTTCCAGCCTCCAGGTCCAGGACTCAAATCATGGTCAAACGTGACAGTCCAACACCTTAACTACCACTTCACCTATTGGCCCCTCCTGTTGATTTATGTCCTTCTGATAAGACTTTAATTCTGTCAGAAAACCTCAAATAGTGATACCCTTTGAACAAGTAGTTCTTGGAATACACATTGTGTAAGATTATTACAGAAAAAGCTTTATGCACCAATGATGTTTATCACAATATTGTTTCATTCACTAAACATATGAATTATCTGCAGAATTTGGATGGAATGAGGCCTTTAAACATGTTCCTGTTTAAAACCTAGAAACTATCCGTGATAGGACCAGCAAATGGCATAATGAATTTGTTGCTGAACTCCCACATAGTTGACTGTGGTTCAAGACCCGGACCAACAGCTTAAAACTCGAGCTAGACAGGACCAGCAGTTGGCATAATGGCTATGTCGCTGGACTTGCATGTGGTCGACTGTGGTTTGAGTCCCGGTGGTTTAAACTCACGCCGGGCGCGTGTGCACCTGTTCCCAAAATCCTGAGGGGAGAATGGAGGAGAAGGGATTGCTCCGTGGCCATCCCCCCTGGGGGGGCGGTGACTTCTCGCTTTCTGTCTGTCTCTGTCTTTCTAGCGAGCGCACATGCCCTATAGCAAAAACTTCTAAAACTAACAAACGAAAGAACACAGAAAACTCGAGCTAGACACCTATGCATGCGTGCCCAAGATCCCAAGGGGATAATGGAAGAGAAGGGATTGGGGTGTGGCCATCCCCCCAGGGGGTGACTTCTTGCTTTCTGTTTCTCTGTATCTCCTGGGAGCACATATGCCCTATAGCAAATTTTTTTTTTCTTTTAAAGAATTTTTAAACTTTTTTAATCCCTTTCTTTCTTCCTTTCTTTCTTAAATATTTTACTTTATTCATTGTCATTTTTTTATTATCATTATTATTTTACTGAAGTTGACCAGAGAGAGAGAGAAGGAAAGTGAAAGAGCAAGCTGCCAAGTCTGGGACTCAAACCTCAGTCAGCCATGTGGGAGTACAGCTGCCTTAACCACTATGCCACCTGCCAGCCTCCCATTTATTTGTTTATTTCAGTTTGACCAGAGAGTGACAGAGCGAGAGAGAAAAAGTGAGAAAGCAAGCCACCAGGTCTAGGACCTGAACTATAGTCGGCCATGTGGGAGTACAGCGCCCTTAACCACCATGCCACCTTTTCAGGCTCGCAAAAAATTTCTCTTAGAAAAGGGGGGGAGGGACCAGCAGTTGGTGTAATGACTATGTTGCTAGACTCCCATTTTGTTGACTGCAGTTTGAGTCCCGGGCTCGGTGGTTTACAATCACACCAGGGGTGTGTGCATGCGTGCCCAAGATCCCAAGAGGAGAATAGAGGAGAAGGGATTGCAGCCTGGCCATCCCCCGCAGAGGATGATTTCTCGCTTTCTGTCCCTCCGTCTCTCTCTGTTTTTCTGGTGAGCACACGCACCCTATAGCAAAAAAAAAAAAAATTCTTAAAAAAAAAAGAAAAGATGGGGCTGGCAGGTGGTGTGGTGGTTGAGGGTGCTGGACTCCTACATGGCTAACTGCGGTTTGAATCCTGGACCTGGTGGCTTGCTTTCTCTCTCTCTCTCTCTCTCTCTCTCTCACACACACACACACACACACACACACACACACACTATCCCTGTCTGGTCAAATTAAAACTAAATAAATCAATTTTTTTTTTTTGAGAGGTTTTTGCTATAGGGCACCTGCACTCGCCAGACAGACAGAGACAGACAGAGAGATAGAAAGCGAGAAATCACCCCCCAGGGGGGATGGTCACGCCGCAATCCCTTCTCCTCCATTCTCCTCTCGGGATCTTGGGCACGCATGCACACGCGCCCAGCGTGAGTTTAAGCCACCGGGTCCGGGACTCGAACTGCGGTCGACTATGTGGGAGTCCAGCAACATAGCCATTATGCTAACTGCCGGTCCCAATAAATCAATTTTTAAAAAGGAAACTATTGGTGATAAAGGAGACAAAATGTAAATGATACACAATGTAAGGATAAAAATTTGTACATGTAGAGACCAACAGTTGGCATAATGGCTGTCGCTAGACTTCCTTGTGGTTGGCAACAGTTCAAGTCCCGGACCTGGAGGCTTAAACTTACACCAGGCGTGTGTGCATGTGTGCCCAAGATCCTGAGAGGAGAATGGAGGAGAAGGGATTACAGTATGGCCATCCTCCCTGGGGGATGATTTCTCGTTTTCTGTCTCTGTCTTTCTAGTGAGTGTACGCACCCTATAGCAAAAACCTCTCAAAAAAGAAAAAAACATATATATATATATATACACTCACACACACACACACACACATATGTACACACACAATTGTACCTGTAGTTTTGTTATGGCTTTTCTTTTTGAGTTTTGCCAGAGAGTGTGTGCCCTGACCAGAGGGAGAGAGAAGAAAAGAAAGCAGCCCCCGTGGGGTATGGTCGTACCTCAGTCTTCCCTTCAGTTCTCCTTCCTTTAGATATTTGGGCACACACATATGTGACTGGCATGTTTCTCAAACTACTGAATCTGGGACTTGAACTGTACAGTTGGACATATGGGATCCAGCCACCTTAACTAACATGCCACAGGCTGGCCTGGCTATGACTTTTTAAAAACTGTGGAAATAGACTACGAAAAAGACATTAGACAATACTGTGATTAGATTTGTCATCTAGGCCGACAGGTATGCATGTGTGTCCAAAATCTCTAGAGAAGAATGGAGGAGAGGGAATTGCAGTGTGGGTGATTTCTTGCTTTTGTGCTCTCTCTGAAGCAGACTTAAAAGAAAAAGGAAAGTCATCCCAGGGTCAGGCCCTATAGTTTCATGATTAGGAGAGCTGGATCTTGTATGGTTCGAATCCCAGCCTCAGCAGCTTGAAAAAGACACCAGGCATGTGTGCATGTGTTCCTAAATTCCCAGCAGGATGGAGAAACAGGAGAAGGAATTGTAGTGTGACCATGTCCACTGGGGGTTGCTTTCTCCTCCTCGCTGTCTTCTTTGGCAAGTATTTGTGCCCTTTGGCAATTAAAAAAAGACATGTCGTCCGTTATTCTGTTTATTTTCCATGTTAGAAAAAAAGGTAAGGGACATACTTAAGAGGGAAAATTATTAAAGCTATTTTATGTATGCAGTGCTTTTTTTCTATACTTAAAAACAATAGATTCAATCAAGATTTTTAAAGGAATTGTTTTATTTAACTTTATTATTATTATTATTATCATTTTCCAGTTTAATCAGAGACAGAAAAGGAGTGAGAGAGGGAAAGTGAGAAAGCAAGCAACCAGGTCCCGGACTCGAACCGCGGTTGGCTACGTAGGAATCTGGAGTCTTTAACCACCATGCCACCTGCCGGCCCCTCAAACCATATGTTAATCCTGAATTTCTGGGGGTCATACAGTGGCACAGCCATAAAAGGTGACACTGCAAGGCAGTCCCACATAGGAATGTTCCAGTTTCAAGTATAGCTACCTCCTTGAGTTGAATAAACCAGGCACACCCGTAGGAGTGGCTGAGGCTGGGATTTTTGAAATAAACTTTTCAAAAATGAATTTCTGTTTTCTGATTTCAAAAGGAAAAAAGAAAGAATATGTAGGCTTAAACTTCATAGTTAAGTCTGTGATTTTATTTATTTATTTATTTTTGGGAGAGGTTTTTGCTATAGGGTGTGTGCGCTCGCCAAAAAGACAAGAGAGAGGTAGAGAGACAGAAAGTGAGAAATCACCACCCAGGGGGATGGCTACACCGCAATCCCTTCCCCATTCTCCTCTCTGGATCTTGGGCACACAGGCACATGCGCCCGGCGTGAGTTTAAGCCACTGGGTCCGGGACTCAAACCACAGTCGACTACATGGGAATTCAGCAACATAGCCATTATGCTAACTGCTGGTCCTAAGTCTGTGATTTTAAGGAGCAGATACCTAGTTGCCTTCTTTCTCTTTTTCTTCAAACATTTAAATTTAGGCCAACTTCATGGCCTTCGTGGCTAAGGCAGCCAGATCTCATATGGCTGACCACACAGTCCAAATCCTGGACCACGCAGCTTGAGAAACATGCAAGGCATATATGCATGGGTACCCAAAATCTGGAAAGAAGGGAGAGATGGAAAAGGGTCTGTGACCGTTCCCCAGAGGGGATGTTTTCTCATTTTCCCTTTTTCCTGAGTGTGTGCACCCTACTTCAAAACAAAACAAAATTTTAATTGTGGTAAAATACACGTAACATAAAATTTACTATTGTAACTTTTTTTAATGAGATTTTTTGCCTTAGAGCACACATGCTTGCTAGGGAGAAAGACAGACACAGTGAGAGGGAAGGTGAGAAATCAGTCCCGATGGGAGATGGCCATGCTACAATCCCTTCTCCATTCTTCTCCTGGGATCTTGGGCACACACGCACACATGCCCAGCATGATTTTGAAGCCACTGGTTCTGGGACTCAAACTGCATTCAGCTATATGGGAGTCTAGAGGCATAACTGCTATGCCAATACTGACTTTGTCATGCAGGTAATAGCCTGAACTTTTTCATGTTCATTAAACAGTTCTCCATTTCTCTTTCCTCTGGTCTCTGGCAACTAGCCATGTGGGATCCAGCAATCTTAACCACCATACCATTGCTGGCCCAATTCTTCTGGATGTACATACCCAACAAGTGAAATTGGTGGATCATTTGGTAATTCTTTTAATTTTTTTTTAGGAGAGATTTTTGCTATAAGACACTTGTGCTTGCCAGAGTGACAGAGAGAAAATGAGAAATCACTTCTCAGAGGGAATGGCCATGCCATAATCCCTTCTCCATTCTCTCAGGATTTGGAGCACACAATGTACCCATTGTGAGTTTATTTTCTTTCTTTTTTTTGGGGGGGGGGAAAGATTTTTGCTATAAGGCATATGCGCTCGTCAGAAAGACAGAGACAGGAAGTAAAAAATCATCCCCCCGGGGGGTTGAAAATGAGAAAACACCCCATCCCCTGTGGGGAATGGTCATAGACCGTTCTCCATCTCTCCTTTCTTTCCAGATTTTGGGTACCCATGCACACCCCACGCCGCAATCCCTTCTCCTCTTGGGATCTTGGGCACGCACGCACATGCGCCTGACATGAGTTTAAGCCACTGGGTCCAGGACTCAAACCATGGTCGACTACATGGGAGTCCAGCGACATAGCCATTAAGCCAACTGCTGGTCCCACCCAGTGTGAGTTTCAAGTCACTCTGTCTGGGACTTCAACCTTGGTGGGCCATATGGGAGTCCAGTGCCTCAACCACTATGTCACCTGTTGGGCCCTGTTTATAATTTTTTAAGGAACTCTCATGCTATTGGGTTGTCAGAAAACTTATGACACATTTTTACATATGAAAACTATGGGATTGGGACCAGCAGTTAGCATAATGGCTGTGTCACTGGACTCCCACATAGTCGACCGTGGTTTGAGTCCCGGACCCGGTGGCTTAAACTCACACCGGGCGCGTGTGCATGCGTGCCCAAGATCCCGAGAGGAGAATGGAAGAGAAGGGATTGCGGGGTGGCCATCCCCCCAGGGGGTGATTTCTCGCTTTCTCTCTCTCTCTGTCTTTCTGGCGAGCGCACGCACCCTATAGCAAAAACCTCTCCAAAAAAAAAAAAAAATCATGACATGAGTCATGATTTTTCTGACAACCCCATAGTTTTCATAAAAGCTGTACCCTTTTACATTCCCACTAGCACAGTAGTGCTCAACACTTCCAGTTTCTCCATGTCCTTGTTAGCACTTGGTTTTTGTTATTTTATTTAGTTTTACCATAGGACCCGTGCACTGTGTGTGTGTGTGTGTGTGTGTGTGTGTGTGTGTGTGTGTTGTGTATAAGAGAGAGAGAGAGAAATGAGAACTGTTACCCTCCCCCACAGGGGGATGGCCACACTACAATCCATTCAAGCTGCCTGATCTAGGGCTCAAACCATGCAATTGGCCATATGGGATCCAGCTGCCCTAATCTCCACACTACCTGTTGGCCCTATTTTTTGTGTTTTGTTATTAGCTATTCTAGAGGGTATGAGGTGGTATCTTCTGGTAATTTGTATCTCTCTAATGATTTCAGTGATGTTGAACATCTTTTTCACTTACTTTCTGGCCACCTCTCTGTCTTTGCATGTAACCATGAAAACCTTAAGTGCTACCCTAATCTTTTTTCCAGTCTCTTTGTTAGTTAGTTTCTCCCATTTGACATATTTGACTTCTCATAACCTATTTATTCTCACTACCTGGCCTATGAATCCTGCAGTTGATTATCTATTAGGACATCAGAAAAGTCATGATGTATTTTTCTGTGCAAAAATGCGTCATGACTTTTCTGACAAACCAGTAGGTCTTCTCTATCTGTAGATCTTCCTCAGGCATGGTTTTATTCATTTATTTTTTTGGTTCAACTTTTACTTGCATTTTCTATGTAAAACTATATGTACAATTTGAAACTATTCTCTAGACTGGAGAGAGGAATACTTGTGTTCATGGACAGAAAGACTATCATACTTCTTGAGTGAGATAACATTTGAGAGTTTAGTCACAATAATTTATGTACATATATGCCATTTATTCCATTTAAGCCCGTTCTCGTGGGCCAGATTTCAAAAATGTAAAAGACTATACAAGTAAAACTTTTCTATCTCTGTTCTGTAGCTACCAGTCCTCTTCTATGCAGGCAACCAGATTATCAGGGTTTTTTCTTTTTTTTTTTTTTTTTTTTATCAGAATGCGGCATGTCATTTTCTAGAAAAAGAGAGAAACAGAAAGAGGGAGAAAGGACTCCTCATTGAGGCATGATCATGCCATAATCTCTCCATTTCTCCGTCCTTTTGAGATTTGGGGCAAGCACACATGTGCTTGGCATGTTTTTCAAGTCACGGGGCTGGGATTTAAACTGTGGTTGCCATGTGGGATTTGGCTTTTAAACACTAGAGGACTGGGCCCCAAATTACCAATTTGTACATCACTGTATAGTATACTGTAAATATTCTGTGGCACTTTTTACTTTATCTTTCTTTTTTTTTTCATTGTAGTTGATTATGGAAGATTCTCACAAGAATAACACTTCAGAGACAACATCTCAGCCGGGCTCAACAGTACAGGGAGCACATATTTCTCATATCGCCCAACAGGTAAGGCATGGACCAGTCAAAATACTGAGTCTAGTTAGGGATGTTTTATATGCAGATTAATCTGTTGTTTCAAACCTCTTATAACTAATGTTTTAAACGGAGCCAAATTAATAAGACTGTAAATGCTGAAATATGAGGAAGGAATGGAATTTGATTTAAATATCTTATCAAGACTGTTCAGTTTTATTTTCTTTTACACATGATATATTTAGAGTTTTAGTGTGTACTTCTCAAGACTTGGCAAAGTAGATTTCAGGACTAACCAGTAGATTTTAATATTAACAGAACACAGCAGGTTCAGGTCATACACAGTGCACCAGCGTGTTTCTCACGCTGCTGGGTTCAGGGCTCAGACTGCGCTGTCGGTCATGTGGGATCCAATCCCCTAAACCACCATACCACTAGCTAGCCTCAAAGTTTTAATTCATTCAGCTTATTTGTATATTTTAGTTATTTTGATTAGCTATGAATGTTTTCCAAGTTTTCTCAAAAGCATATTTACAGTGAGGTAGAATAAGTATATTTCTTTTTTTTTTTTTTTTTTTTTTTTTTGAGAGGTTTTTTTGCTATAGGGTGTGTGTGCTCACCAGACAGACAGAGAGAGACAGAGAGACAGAAAGCGAGAAATCACCCCCCAGGGGAGATGGCCACGCCGCAATCCCTTCTCCTCCATTCTCCTCTTGGGATCTTGGGCACGCACGCACATGCGCCCGGCGTGAGTTTTAAGCCACCAGGTCCGGGACGCGAACCATGGTTGACTATGTGGGAGTCCAGTGACATAGCCATTACGCTAACTGCTGGTCCCAGAATAAGTATATTTCTAAATGATAAATCATTTTATAGTGATTTGGAAAAAAGTTACTGTATTCAAATTCTTATGACTTGGCTACCTTATTAGCCAAAATTCTGTAAGGAAATAAGTAGCTAACATATGTTTGAGTATAAGCTCGAGCTGTAGCACTGAACAAAAGTCTCAGCTGTCATGGAACTTACATTCTAATTTTGGAGAGACAAGCAACAAAAGGTTATCAGGTTATCAGGCCCAGCCTTCATGACACAGTCAGTAGCATACTGGACTTCATTCTGGAAGCCACATGGCTGACTGACCCAGCCCAGCTGATCTGGAAACATACTGAGGGATATGCATATGTGAGCGCCCAAGCTCCTGATGAGCTGGAGGGCTGGAAGGAGGGGTTCACAGCCCGATACCCTGTTGTGCGTACTCCTGTCACACATGTGCAAGAACACACACAGCCTATCATGAATGAAATAAAAAGATTAAAAACAGGTAAGAGTTGGTATAATATGTGCTAGGGAGACTAAGAAAGCAGGATTAGAGGGATAAGGACTTGTTGGGGATGGGGGAAGGGGAGTTTGACTGCCCTTACCCTGTTTGTACAGGTAGTCAGAGAAATCCTGTCTGAGGAAATGCCTTTTATTTTTAGAGGTTTTGGCCTTAGGGCGTGTTCACTCATTGGAGAGAGAAAGAGGTAGAGACAGTGAGAGGAAAAGTGAGAAATCATCTCTGGGGGCAAGCAGGGAGGGGATGGCCATACCACAATCCCTTCTCCA
Source organism: Tupaia tana (assembly GCA_026018925.1). Classification (NCBI taxonomy): domain Eukaryota; kingdom Metazoa; phylum Chordata; class Mammalia; order Scandentia; family Tupaiidae; genus Tupaia; species Tupaia tana. The sequence goes on from JAKSZU010000006.1 coordinate 154,761,743, forward strand.
TTCTTCCAGGATCTTGGGTGCACACACATGCACACATGTGTGCTCGCTTGCTCTCTCACATGCGCGCATGCCTGGTGTGAGTTTCAAGCCACTGGGCTTGGGACTCGAACCACAGTCAGTCAAGTGGGTGTCCAGTGATGTAACCTTTATGCCACCTGCTGTCCCCAGAAATGCTATTTGTTTGGGGTTTTTTTGAGATTTTTACTATAGGGCGTGTGCGCTCACCAGAGAGATAGAAAGCGAGAAATCACCCCCCAGTGGGGATGACCCCACTGCAGTCCCTTCTCCTCCATTCTCCTCTAGGGATTTTGGGCACACCCAGAGTATTTTAATCCTCCTGGTTTGGTGCTCAAACAGGAGTCGACTATATGGGAGATCAGTAATGTAATCATTATGTCATTTGCTGGTCCCAATGCCTTTTTTAAAAATTTACTTTATTTAGCTTTATTTATTTAATTCAACCAGAGAGGGACAGAGCTAGAGAGCGAGAGAGAAAGGAAAGTGAGAAAGCAAGCCACCATGTCAGGGACTCAAACCATGGTCAGCCATGTGGGAGTCCAGTGCCCCTAACCACCACACTACCTGCCGGCCTCCTCAGTGCCTTTTTAATTATATGAATCAGTTATAAAATTCTGAGACTCGTATGTTCTTGAAACTATCAGGGAGCCATTGTGGTGGGAGAGGGATGAATAAGAAAAGACTAATAACAATGAGGCAGAGGGTTAGGGTGGGAAGAAACGGTCCCAAATTATGTACGCCTTATAAGCCCCTGTAAGGTTTTTGTGTGTTTTTTTTTTCTTTTTTTAACTTTGTTTTCTTATTTTTATTTGACCAGAGACGACACAGTGAGAGAGAGAGAGAGTGAGAAAGCAAGCCACCATGTCCAGGACCTAAACTGCAGTCGGCCATATAGGAGTCCAGCACCCCCAACCACCATGCCACCTGCCGGCCCAGATTTTTGTGTTTTAATGTGGGTGAAATGGGGATTCTTTGAGTAAAAATATTAGCTGACTGAGATCTTAAAAGGATCACTCTATCTTGTGGAGTAGAAGCAGGAAAATCAGGAGGCTTTACAGGAATATACATATGAGAGGATAGTGGCTTGGACCAACATAGTGTTGGTGGTGGCGAGGTAACCTTAGATTCTGACTACTTAGTGTTCTAAAGCCAATGGTGTTTGCTTTTGGGTTAAATGTGGAGTTTTATTTTAGAGAAAGAGAGGAGTCAAGATTGACTCCACAGGGGCTGGATGTGGCACAGAAGTGAATGCGATGCTCTGCAAGGCTGATCCACATGGGAAGTTTCCAGGATTGTTTCTGGAGGCCACTGAGTGCTCCCAGCACACATGTGTCTGTGATCTAAGGCTAGCCCAGGCTGGGGTGGATCATGGTGTCAAGACCCTGGTGGAGGTACATTCTCTCCCTCTTGGTCTGTCTCTCTGACTCGAAGACAGAATAAACTTAAGAAAAGATAGATTCTACAGTTTTTACTTGAGTAAAATGTAAGAGTGGAATCGTTGTTTACTAAAATGAACAACATAGGATTTTTTGGGTTGGGGGATATTGGTAATCAGGAATTTGGTTTTTAGGTATGTTAAGTTTGTAATACTGTCTGTATTAGTTTTCTACACAAAACAGATTACCACACCTGGCTTAAAACAACACAAATTTATTTTCGCACATTTTCTGTGGTATATAGCACTTCTTAGCTAGGTTCTTTGCTTCTGGGTCTCACCAAGTCGCCAGGGTTCTTATCTGGAGGCTGGAGAAGAATCCACATCCAACCTCACTTATGTTGTTGACAGAATTCATTTTAGTATTGTTGCAGGACTGAGCTTGGTTGGGTTTTTTGTTGGCAATCTGTTGGAACTGTCCTCAGCTCCTAGAGGTACCTGCAGTTCTCTTGCATGTGGCCCTTCTCCATTGGCAGTTCACAGCATGACAGCCTGCTGCTTTAAGTCCAACAGGAGAATGTCCCCATGCAAGGTATTTTCACATAACCTAAGCGAGGGAATGCTATTCTATCAGCTTTGCCTTATTTTCCTGGATAGAAACAAGTCATGAGTCCCTCACATACTCAAACACAGAAGATTATACTAAGGCAGGAACACCACAAGACGTAGGTCATGAGAGCTAGCATGAAATCTGCCTGCCAAGGACCAGCAGGTAACGTGGTGATTGAGGCACTGGACTCCTCCCACATGGCCGACTGTGGTTTGAGTTCTGGACCTGGTGGCTTGCTTTCCCACTTTCCCTCTCTCTCTCTCTCTCTGGTCAAATTAAAAAATAATAATAATGAATAAAATAAAATAATTATATAAAAAAAAATCTGTCTGCCAGACCATCCAGGTAGATTTGTACAGTAAGCAGTTGGATATCTGTGAGTCTGGGATCCAAGGAGAGGTCTAGACTAGAAGCGTAAGTTTAGAAGTTGTGAATACATAGGATGTATTTAAAATCCTGGGGCAGATTTCTGACCTTTATCTGGGATACAGGAAGCTGGAAAGAGTGTTGCTTTTATTCTAAAACAAAAGTTTTATACTCTACCAAATCACAACTTTTCTTGACTCCATTGAGATAGGAGTTAGGCATGGCTCACCTGTGGGATAGCACAAAGAAGGCAGGGTTGGGACCAGGCAGTGGCATGGCAGTGACACAGCTGGACTCACATGGAGAAGGTCTAAATTTCTAGTGAATTGCTAAAGTCCAAGTATAGGCTAGCATGAGAAGTTAAAATGCTTGGGAGAGGCAGACACGAGTTTTTACACCTTCTTGTAGGCTTTCTTCCAAGGACCTTCAGCAGTTCATGAGAAAGATGACGGCCTCGGTAGGTGTTACAAGCCTGTTAAGACCCTTTTCTCCTGTAGAAAAAGAGCTTTGGTTGTGTGTGTGTGCATGGTGGGGGGATATAAACACAGTTTTCCATTGTGTCTGGGTAAAATGAAAAAAAGAAAATCTAAAATCCTGAGGGGACAGCAGGAAACTTCATGGACTTAGATCATCTGCGTTTTTTCTGTCCCTGAGAGAAAGTCTCACCCCCTGAAACCCAAGATATAGGTGCTACCTGAGCCTGACACTGGGCCAGGAGGACAGAAAATCTCCCTGTTGCTGCTCTCAAGGTAAATAGCAGCAGTCTACCCCTGAGGGAGAGACAAGAATATGGAGAGAACTTCTTTGGGGCAGGTGTACAGAGAATGCCTAAAGCCAAGGGTCGGGCCAGAATACTTGAGAAAAACACTTAGCAAACCAATACCTACCCTAAGCAGAAAGTCACACTAAAGAAATATGAAGTTGGTAGTGCTTTGCTTAATCCTAAATTCTGAAGATGCTTTTTCTGTATTTTCTTCTAAAAGTTAAATAGTTTTCTAATTTAAGTCTGTGATCCATTCTGAGGTATATTTTGTATAAATTTGTGTATTTGAGTTGCTTTTTTCTCCTTGTGCATGGATACACAATTGCTATAGCACGTTGAAACAGTATTATGGGGGGGAGGGGGCAGACCATAGCACAGTGATAAAGTCTGATACTCTTTGAGGCTGACCTACATGGGAAGGTTCTAGGTTTTCATCCAGAGACCTCCCTGGGTACACTAGACACACGTATGTCTGTGACTCAGGGCTGACTGAAACTGGGGGTGGATCTGGCATTAAGACCCTACTGGAAATGCTATCTCTGTGTGTCTTTTTGCTTTCTCATTCATGAAAGAAATAAGTAAACAAAACCAAAAAATAAAGAACCCATCGAATTGCTTTTGTACCTTTGTTAAAAATCATTTGTGCTGGGACCAGCAGTTAGCGTAATGGCTATGTTGCTGGACTCCCGCGTAGTCGACCGCGGTTCGCGTCCCGGATCCGGTGGCTTAAAACTCACGCCGGGCATGTGTGCATGCGTGCCCAAGATCCCTAGAGGAGAATGGAGGAGAAGGGATTGAAGCGTGGCCATCCCCCCTGGAGGGTGATTTCTTGCTTTCTGTCTCTCTCTTTCTGTCTGTCTGGCAAGCGCACGTGCCCTATAGCAAAAACCTCTCCAAAAAAAAGAAAGAAAAAAAAAACATTTGTGCGTCTGTGAGTTCTCTATTGTTTCCCATTAATCAGTGTGGCTGTCCCTCTGGCATATCATGCCGTCTTAGTTCCAAGCACTACATCAGAAAGAGTGATTTATTTTGTCCTTTTTTTTTTTTTTTAAATAAACCATAGATTATTTTATTTTGTTTTATTTATTTATTTATTTTATTTTTGAGCGGTTTTTGCTGTAGGGCACATACACTCACCAGAAAGACAGATAAAGACAGAGAGACAGAAAGTGAGAAATCACCTCCCAGGGTGGCCACACCACAGTCCCCTCTCCTCCATTCTCCTCTCGGAATCTTGGGCACGTACGCACACGCACCCGCACCCGGCGTGAGTTCAAACCACTGGGTCAGGGACTCTAACCACAGTCGATTACATAGGAGTCCAGCAACGTAGCCATTACGCAATCTGCTAGTCCTGATTAGTTTAACACCCATCATGCCATGAATTCATAGGGAATAGGTTCCAAAAGCTCAGGCTCCTTTCCACTGGTTCTCACAAAGTGTGCTTCTCTGGGTGGAGCAGGCTGGCGCTTCAGTTGAACCCAGGTACCTTTCTCTTTGGCTTCCTTCTTCTTCTGGTCATTTTCCTTCACATGTTTTAGGAAGCTATCTCTGCTCTTAGAATGCTTAATATGCTCAATACGCACATTAATTCTCTTGGCAAGAATCTTGCCCTTAACTTGCTTGTTTACAACACCAACAGCATTCTGGGTAACATCATAGACTCTTCCAGTTTTGCCATGGTAACACTTGTGGGCATTCGTTTTTGAATAGTACATTCCCTTGATGTCTACAATATCACCTTTCTTGTAGATTCACATATATGTTGCCAGAGAAACCACTCTATGTTTTCTAAAAGGCCTGGAGAATATGTATTGGGTACTTCTCCTCTTTCCCTTCGTGTTTGTCATTTTAGTTCATTACTGGAAGATGGCGGTTCTGGCCAAAAACTATTTTGTATTTTTTAAATGCTATTTTAGCTGTTTTTCAGAGCCTTTCCTTCTCCATTTAAATTTAGAATGAGATTATTTTTTTTTAAAGATTTATTTTTATTTATTTATTCATTCATTCATTCATTTTTTAATTTGACCAGAGAGAGACACAGAGCGGGAGAGAGGAAAGTGAGAAAGGAAGCCCCCAGGTCCAGGACTTGAACCGTGGTCGGCCATGTGGGAGTGTCCAGCATCTTAACCACCACGCCACCTGCTGGTCCCTAGAATGAGATTATATGTATAATCTACAAACCTATGTATCAATTTAGGGAGAATTGACATCCTTATTGTATCGAATCTTCCAATTTTTGAATACAGTACAGTCTCTCCAATTATTTCTTTGTTTCATTGCCAAAAGACATAAGCATTTGCAAGAGACAGAGAGAGAGAAGAAGAAAGGTGGGAGGGAGAAAGCACACTCCTCAGTGGGACATAGTCACACCACAATCCCATTTCCATTTTTCCGTTCTGTCTGGATTTGAGGCACACATGTAGATGTGCCCTGCATGTTTTCAAGACACTGGTGCCAGGATTCAAACTCTGGTTGACCATGTGGAATCCAGCGCCCTTAACTACTAGGCTATTGGGCCATACTTCCTGAACATAGTTTTATACAATATTTTTTTATAATTTTGTGCACAAAACCCTTGTAGACATATTTATATGGAAGAATCTGGGTATGTGCCTATGCACTCCCCTCGTTCCCTGGCAAAGACACGTACCCTTTGGCATTTCAGAGGAAAAAAGGTATTTAGGTTGAGCATCCCTAATCTGAAAATGCAAAATCCAAAGTTTTTAGTGTCAGCATGACATAAATAGAAAATTTCACATTCTACCTTGCAGTGGGTTTCAGTCAAGACACAGGCACACGACACACAGTTTATTCAGCATTCCTAAGAGTTTACTAAGCTTCCATTTGAGATCACTTTTCTGTTATCTAAAATATATTCTTCAAAACAGCCTTAACACTACTGACATCTTGAGCCTGAAAATTCTTTGTAGCTGAGAGGACTATGCACTGTGGAATGTTTAGCAGTGTCCCTGCCTCTGCCCACTAGATGTCAGTATCATCCCCCAGTTGTCACAGCCCACAATGTTCCCTGATGGTGTCCAATGTCTGGGGCACAAAACTGCTTCTGATTGAGAACCAGTCATTTATACTCTCTTTTGATGTGGGTCTGCTGATGATGTTGATATTCCTGTTTTTGTTTGTTTGAAAATAATTATTTAATTTTTAAGACAGTGCATGTGTGCAAGAGAGGAGATAAGTACTCTTAACTGGGTCTCATGACTTCACATTCCCCTTTCCCTATCACTCCAGTTTCTCAGTATCCTAGGCACCAGCAGGCATGCCTGGCTTGTTTACGGGCAGATCTGCGGGTCCAAACCTGAAGTCAGCTAAATGGCTTCTACCCTTGTAGGGCAGTTGTATTACTTCAGTGTCACAGAAGCTGGGCCTCATCTTCATTCTTTGTTTCTTTTTTTAATTACTTACTTACTTACTTACTTACTTATTTATTTATTTATTTATTTTAAATTTGACCAGAGAGAAGGGGGAGGGGGAAACAAGCCCCCAGATCCAAGCCATATGGCTGACTTCAGGTTTGGACTCAAACTGTGGTTGGCCGTGTGGGAGTCCTGCGCCTTAACTGCCACGCCACCTGCCAGCCCCTCATCTTCATTCTTAAAAGTTTTTTTTTTTTTTTCTTTTTTTTTGGAGAGGTTTTTGCTATAGGGCGCGTGTGCTCGCCAGACAGACAGAGAGAGACAGAGAGATAGAAAGCGAGAAATCACCCCCCAGAGGGGATGGCCACGCCGCAATCCCTTCTCCTCCATTCTCCTGTTGGGATCTTGGGCACGCACGCACACGCGCCCGGTGTGAGTTTAAGCCGCTGAGTCCGGGACTCGAACCGCGGTCGACTACATGAGAGTCCAGCGACATAGCCATTACGCTAACTGCTGGTCCCTCTTAAAAGGTGTTTTTGTGGGCATAGAATTTCATTGTTTTGTTAGTATACCAAAAATATTATTCTGCTGGCTTCTGTATTTTATTATTGCTGTTGAGAATTGAGCAGACTATTGCTGTTTTAAATATAATCCTTTTTTATTTTTGGGTTTTTTTTTTCTTTTTAGTTTTTTTTTTTTTTAGCTATAGGGCGCGTGCGCTCGCCAGAAAGAGAAAGAGACAGAGAGACAGAAAGCGAGAAATCACCCCCCAGGGGGGATGGCTACGCCACAATCACTTCTCCTCTGTTCTCCTCTCGGGATCTTGGGCACGCACGCATACGCGCCCGGCGTGAGTTTAAGCCACCGGGTCTGGGACGTGAACTGCGGTCGACTACATGGGAGTCCAGTGACATAGCCATTATGCCAACTGCTGGTCCCCTCTCTGTCTTTAGATGGTTTGCAGCTTCTGTCATCTTGGTCTTCTTTTTAATTTTGCCAGAGGGCGCATCTGCTAGCCAGAAAAACAGGGAAAGTAAGGAAGTAACTCCATCCCCCATAGGGAATGGTCACAACACAATCTCTTCTCAACCTCTCCCTTCTTTCAGGATTTTGGGCACATGCACCTGGTATATTTCTCATGTCTCCAGGTCTGGGTGCAAACCATACAGTTGGCCATGTGGGATACAGCTGCCTTAACCACTATACCACAAGCTGGCCCATGTTATGTTATTTTTATGATGGGTAGAATCCTACCTATGTATGCATGTATGTATGTATTTACTTACGATTTTTGTTATAGGGTGCGTGTACTTGTTGGAGAGACAGAGACAGAAAATGAAAAATCACCACCCAGGGGAGTTGGCCATGTTGCAGCCCCTTCTCCTCCATTCTCCTCATGGGATTTTGGGCACACACGCACACAAGCCTGGTGTGGGTTTCAAGCCACTGGGTCTAGGACTTGAACCACAGTCGCCCATGTGGGAGTTCAGCAGTTTAATCATTACACCATCTGCTGGTCCTCTTATTTATTTATTTAATGTGGGAGTCACTAGGTTTCCTGAATCTGTGGATTGGTGGCTATCATTAGTTATGCAATTTTTTTTTTTTTTTTTGAGTGAGGTTTTTGGTATATGGCATGTATACTCGCTAGAGAAACAGAAAATAAGAAATGAGAGTGTGTTAGCCATTACACCAACTGCTGGTCCCCCTACTTTTTTTTTTTTTTTAAGTTTTTCCCTATTTTTCTACATTCTATTATTTAATTCAAAATGTCTTTTTTTAAAAAAAAATAGAATTACTTAATTTTATTTATTCATTCATTCATTTTAATTTGATGAGAGAGAGAGAAAGCAAGCCACCAGGTCTGGGACTTGAACCATGGACAGCCATGTGGGAGTGTCCAACACCTTAACTACCACATCACCTGCTGGTCTCCCCGGCCCAGTTTTCGGAAGATGTTTTGTTTTTGTTTCTGTATTTTTAAAGAATTATTTTTTAAAATTCATTCATTTATTTTAATTTGACCAGAGAGAGTGACAGAGAGAGAGAAGGAAAGTGAGAAGGCAAGCCACCAGTCTGGGACTCGAACCGTGGTCAGCCATATGGGAGTGTCCAGCGCTTTTTTTTTTTTTTTTTTTTTTTGGAGAGGTTTTTGCTATAGGGCGCGTGCGCTCACCAGACAGACAGAGAGAGACAGAGAGATAGAAAGCGAGAAAGCACCCCCCAGGTGGGATGGCCATGCCGCAATCCCTTCTCCTCCATTCTCCTCTCAGGATCTTGGGCACGCACAGGCACGCACCCGGCGTGAATTTTAAGCCACCAGGTCCGGGATGTGAACCGTGGTCGACTACGTGGGAGTCCAGCGACATAGCCATTACGCTAACTGCTGGTCCCAGAGTGTCCAGCACTTTAACCACCATACCACCTGTGGTCCCCTTCTGAAGATGTTTTCAAGCTTGTCTTGAAACATAATCTATGGTGTTTCTTTAAAAATATTAGTAAGCATAATCGTTTGTATGTCTTGCTTGTGCAGGGGCCATGCTAATCTCTGTATTGTTTCAATTTTAATATATGTGCTGCCAAAGCAAGCACAAGCATATTTTGTAGTATGTGATAGTGTTAGTATCTAAAAAATCACTTGAGTTTGATTCTGCTGCCTATTGTTTTTGCTTCTGGCTCATGGTACCTTATTGGTTATTTTTTATTCTTTAATGCCTACTAATTTTTTTTTAAATAAAGACTTATTTTATTTATTATTTTAATTTGACCAGAGAGGGACAGAGAGAGTGAGAGAGAGAGAGAGAGAAAATGAGAAAGCAAGCTGCCAGGTCCATGACTTGAACCATGGTCGGCCATTTGGGAGTCCAGTGCCCTTAACCACCACACAACCTGCTGGCCCCAGTGCTTACTGATTTTTAAAAATAATTATTTAATTTTATTTTTCACCTTTACCAGAAGGAGGGGGGTAATGAGAAAGTAAACCCCCAGGTCTGGGACTCAAACCACAGTTGCCCATATGGTAGTCCAGTTCCTTAACCACCACTCCACCTGCCTGTCCCAGTGCCCACTCTTTTTTTTTTTTTTTCTCATTTTGGAGAGATTTTTGCTATAGGGCACGTGCGTTCGCCAGACAGACAGAGACAGAGACAGAAAGTGAGAAATCATCCCCCAGGGAGGATGGCCACGCCGCAATCCCTTCTCCTCCGTTCTCCTCTTGGGATCTTGGGCATGCATGCACATGCGCCTAGCGTGAGTTTTAAGCCACCGGGTCCGGGACGCAAACCGCGGTTGACTGCATGGGAGTCCTGCGACATAGCCATTACGCTAACTGCTGGTCCCAGTGCCCACTCATTTTGAGAAAGTATCTGTGGGAATTCTTTTTGGCTAAGGACTCTTCTTTCAGAAAGAATTTATCATTGCTAAATAGTGCCTGGGGAACCACTTTCAGAATTTGAAGCTCTTTTGGACTATCTATATGATGTTAATTTGGGCTGTGACTGCTAGGAACTTGTTACAACTTCATTAGCCCTGCCTGCCCACATATACCACAATACCAATGCAACATTATTTGTACTACTTTATACTGGAGGTGTGACCCTATAGAAGTCTCAGTTTAATAAGGGTGTTCTATCTTTATGTAGTGAAAACCCTGGCCTTTTTTTTTTTTTTTTAAGAATGATTTCTTATTATTTGATTATTATTATTATTTAATTTGCAGTAGGGTACACATGCTGACCAGAGAGATACCAGAGCTGTCAGATCTGGGACTTGAACCACGTAACCATGTGGGAATCCAGTACCCTGCCCACCATACCACCTGCTGGCCCCAAGCCCTGGCCTGTCTCCCACTTCTTTGAAAGCAGTTCAAGTTTGCCCTGATAGGAAATCCTGTTTTTTCTTTATTTTTGTTTATTTTTGCTCTATTTTAGATTTTTGCTCTGGTGATTTAGAATCTAGAATGTTTAGAGAATATAGAGAAGTATCAAAAAGTATGAAGGCTCTGAGATTTTACCCTGTTTGAAGCCAGTAAGTTATGTTACCTTGGTTTCATGGATACTAGCAGAGGACATGAGAATCTAGGTTCAGAGAAAGGGGAGTTTATCACTCACAGCACATATCTCGAGCTTCATGTTTACTTCAGTACCCCTTGCTCTCCAAGTCCAGTGGAGGTAATGCAGAGTGGCTCAGAATTCTGTACTACACACAGTGTTTTTTTGCATCTTGCTGAGGAATCCCTTCCTGCAGGGAACCACAAACTTTAAGGTTTTTTTATTATTTTGCTAGAGAGATTTTTCTCTAGGGCATGTGCACTCGCTAAAGAGACAGACAGACAGTGAGAAATCACCCCCCAGGGGGAATAGCCACACCACATTACCTTCCCCTCCATTCTCCTCTTGGTACCTAGGGCGCGCGTGCACACACACACACGCACGTGCGCACGCACCTGGCCTGAATTTTAAACCATCGGGTCCAGGACTTGAACTGCAGTTGACTATGTGAGAATTCAACGACACAATTGTTAAGCCATCTACTGACCCCTTTTTAAAATGTTCTTTTTTAAGTTTTGGCTATAGAGTGTATGCACTTGCTGGAGAGAGAGAGAGAGAGAGAGAAACCACCACCACCTCCCGGGGGATGGCCATGCTGCAGTCCCTTCTCCATTACCCTTTTGAGATTTGGGGCAGGCATACACACACACCTGGCTTGTTTTTGAAGCCACTGGGTCCAGGACTCAAACCATGCAATTGGCTGTGTGGGATCTATGCCACTGGTTGGCCCAACCCCAGACTTTTAAAGGAAATTGTAGCAAGCCTGTCCAACCTTTGCCCTGGTGGGAGACATTATTTTTATTACAGGCAATCCTGTGTGTGTGTGTGTGTGTGTGTGTGTGATTTCTCATTTTAATGGCTGAGTTCCATTCCTACCACTAGGTTGGTAGGTGACTTGGTCTGGTGAATAAGCAAGGAGCTTAAAGGTGGATGTCCACAACACAGTAATATAAATCTGACGTAACTGTTTCTATTTATTCTGGATACTATTATGGGTGCACAGTAAAGTACAAGTTTATAAATGAAATATGTAGTTTTATGACCAGTTCACGTAGTGAATACTAACTGTGAGAATGAGATGAAGACTGAGAAAGAGGATTCCCCTGCTGGAAAATTGGTCATAATCTCTGTGGTGGATAAATAGGTTGATTATTAAGTGAGGAGGGGTTGTATTCAGAACTGGAAACAAATTTGCCCTCTGCCCTGAAGGGATACACTGTCAAGTGATTCACTATACAAACATCCTTGGAAAGATAGTCTAGAACAAAAGCTGTGATGCCTTTACTCAGAAGACTTTGAGATATAAGAAACTCATGGAGAATTATTTCTAAACCAGAAGGCTATAACAGTTTCTCTCTCCTTTGTCCTATCTTCTGTTTCAATTTTTATATCCTTGTCTTTTTCCCCCCCCTTTAAATATTGCTGTAAGGCAAGTGTGCTCACCAGAGAGAGAGATAAAGTGAGAAATCAACGGCCGGGGGGGGGGGGGGGGGGGGACGACATCGCGCACTCTTGTCCATTTTCCTGTTGGGATTTGGGGCACACATACATGGGGCACACACATACAGAACACACAACCCTGCGTGTTCTGAAGCCAATGGGTTCAAGACTGGAATGGGGCTGTTGGCCCAGTGAGATTCAGCCTCCTTAACCTCCACACCACTAGCTGGCCTCATACCTTTCTCTTCTAGATGACAGAAAACTAGATTTTGTTTTTTCTCTTTTGTCATGCTTAATCTAATCTTTCCATACACCCCCCCAACACACACACACACACACACACACACACACTCTTTTTTTCTTGGTGTACAATTTTGCTTTTAAGAACAGATGCCAGGGGAACCAGCAGTTAGCGTAATGGCTGTGTCGCTGGACTCCCACGTAGTCGACCGCGGTTCGCGTCTCGGACCCGGTGGCTTAACAGATGCCAGGACCAGCAGGTGGAGTGGTGGTTAGGGGCCCTGGACTCCCACATGGCAAACCACCTTTTGAGTCCTGGACCTGGTGGCTTACTTTCTCACTCACTCTCTCTCTTGCTCTGTCTCTCTCTGGTCAAATTAAAATAAACAAACAAAGTTAAATAAAATCTTTTTTTTAAAAAAGAACAAGTCAATGCCATATATTATGGAAACAAACTTTTAAATCTTTGTTTTTCTGGTTGCCTCTAAGGCAGTAACTCTGGCGCTTTTTTTTTTTTTTTTTTTTTTTTTTTAAGAGGTTTTTGCTGTAGGGCGCATGTGCTTGCCAGAGAGACAGAAAGCGAGAAATCACCCCCAGGGGGGATGGCCACACCACAATCCTTTCTCCTCCATTCTCCTCTTGGGATCTTGGGCACACATGCACACGCGCCCAGTGTGAGTTTAAGCCACTGGGTCCAGGACTCGAGCCGCCGTCGACTATGTGGGAGTCCAGTGACATAGCCATTACGCCAACTGCTGATCCCTCTGGCTTTTTTTTTTTTTTCTCAAGAGTCTAACCCAGTATAGCACTGACACATAGGCACATAGACAACATTTGCTGAGCCTTTTTTATTTATTCATTTTCTTTCTTTTTTTTTGGAGGGGGGGATTGCTATAGAGCACATGTGTTCACCAGAAAAAAAAAGTGAGAAATCACCACCTAGGGGGATGGCCATGCCACAATTCTTTCTCATCTGTTCTTCCCTCGGAATTTTTGGGCATGCACACATACGTGCCCATCGTGATTTTTAAGCTGTCAGGTCTGGGCCTCTTAACTGTGGTCAGTCAAGTGGGAGTCCAGTGCCTTAACCACCATGCCACTTACTAGCCTTTTTTAAGTGGCAGAGGGTACACATGCAGATGCAGAGAGAGAAAGCAAGCATATACGTGTGGGCACCCTCCAAAGGGTCCTGATCATGCTTCAGTACTTTTTGCCCAGTTGCCCATCCTGTTAGGATCCTAGACATACACATGTGTCCAACATACGTTTTGCGCTACTGGGGCCAGGACTGGAACCCTGGTTGACCATGTGGAATATTGCTTCGTCTGCACAGGGTTTGACGAATACATTATGGGGCTGGTACAGTTGAGTATTTTTCTTTAGATTTCCAGAGGTACATGTGCTCAACAGAGATAAGGAGAGAGAGAAAGCACCCTCCACTGTGGTATGATCATGCTATAGTCCTTTCTCTCTCTTTTCTTGACACTGTTAGGATTTTGTGTATGCATACACACATACCTGGTATGGTTTTCAAGCTGCTGGGGCTGGGATCTGAACTGTAGTCTACCATATGTGATCTGCCTCCCTGTGCACAGGGCTTAACCACTGTGTTACAGGGCTGGCCCTTGTTGAATGTTATTATCTATTTAATCCAAACTTAATCCTGATACTCAAAAGGTAATATTGCTTAGATTTGTTTATCTAATACCACAACTCCTCTTTCCAATTCCTTTTTTTTTTTTAAGAGAGATTTTTGTTATAGGGTGCATGTGCTCACCAGAGAGACAGAGACAGAGATACAGACAGCAAGAAATCACCTCCCAGGGCAGATGACCACACCACAGTCCCTCCTCCTCCATTCTCCTCTCAGGATTTTGGGCACGCACACACATGCACCTGGTGTGAGTTTTAAGCCACCGGGTCCTGGGCTGGAACTGCAGTTGATTACGTGGGAGTCCAACAACATAACCATTGGGCCATCTGCTGGTCCCTCTTTGCAATTCTTTGTGTAGTATTTCTTAAAACATTGTGCATGTTCTTCCACTGGTAGTATTCCAGATCCCTTTAGGTGGTACATAGATGAACATTTTTATTTGATATGTTGAATTAAAAGATATCAATTTCTTATTTGAAAGTTAGGCACAAGATGAGTTATCAGTGACTAGAATGGATCTACCATGATTTTTTTTTTTTTTTTTTTTTTTTTTTGGAGAGGTTTTTCGCTATAGGGCGCGTGCGCTCGCCAGACAGACAGAGAGAGACATAGAGACAGAAAGCGAGAAATCATCCCCCAGGGGGGATGGTCACGCTGCAATCCCTTCTCCTCCATTCTCCTCTCGGGATCTTGGGCACGCACGCACACGCGCCCGGCGTGAGTTGTAAGCCACCGGGTCCGAGACGCGAATCGCGGTCGACTACGTGGGAGTCCAGCGACATAGCCATTACGCTAACTGCTGGTTCCCGATCTACCATGATTTTGAGCATGTAAGAGAAAAGCCCAAATCTGAGAAGGCCTGCCCGTAATGTTTACTGATTACAAAGAATGTATCCGAAGGTCCAGCAGTGGAAGACATGAATTTATTACTAACATAAGTATGGCCAGGGTGGTCTGCAGACTGCTGGGCAGAGAATGGTCCACACCAAGAACTTAAATTATATACATTGAAGAACGAAGCACTCAGACATTAATTAAAAGATCAATGCATGGGACCAGCAGTTAGCGTAATGGCTATGTTGCTGGACTCCCACGTAGTCAACCGCGGTTTGAGTCCCGGACCCGGTGGCTTAAACTCACGCCGGGCGTGTGTGCGTGCGTGCCCAAGATCCCGAGAGGAGAATGGAGGAGAAGGGATTGCGGCGTGGCCATCCCCCCTGGGGGGTGATTTCCTGCTTTCTGTCTCTCTGTCTCTTTCTGTCTGTCTGGCGAGCTCACGCACCCTATAGCAAAAACCTCTCCAAAAAAAAAAAAAAAAAAAAAAAATCAATGCATGGGCTAGCCAAGTGGGGTGGTGGTTTAGACAGCTGGATCCCACATGGCCAACTGCCTAATTTGAATCCTAGACCTTGCAGCTGAAAAACGCCTGGCACATGTGCATGCATGCCCAAAATCCTGAGAGGAGATTGGAGAAGGGACTGCAACCCTCCATACCCCCTGGGGGTGATTTATCACTTTCTCTCTCTCCCTCCATATCTGTCTCGCCACAAGTATACATCTCCTATACCAAACTAAACAAAGAAGATCAGTCCAGATCTCCTGTTACCAAGAGGGGTCTAGTTCTTTGACAATTACAATAAAAGATTAGCTTATAGGTTAACAGAATCAGCAGAGTATGTGTTAGGTTAGTATTCCTAATTTTGTGAGGTTAATGTGAAAGGGGTGTGCATGCCTCTGAAATGGTCCTGGCCTTGGGCCAATTCCATGAGGCTAAGGTAATGTTCTTAAGATGTGTACAGGCCCTAGCTGCCAGGTCTCAAGGAAGGTAGTACAATGAGAGAGGGTGGAGCAGAGTTCATTATGTGGTGTCTGTTCATAGAGCAGAGAACATTTCTCTCCAATTGTGCTAGCCTTAGGAAGCTAGTAAGTTATCTGTATCCCACACCTCTTTGTTGCTTAGCTAGAACTGAAAGATTGGTCAATTGATCCCTAAGTGAGGAAATGTACAATTCACATTTTTCAAATGGGAAAGATCAAAGTTACCCCAGAAGAAATTGTAGGAATGCACTGAGTTATAATGTCCAAAATGAGATAGTTCATTAATTCTCTAACAGTGACTTATTTAGCATCCAGTATTCCAGTTGGGTTAAGAACCTAGTTGTGAATAAAGTATGGTGCAAAAAGAGACAAGTTCATCTTCCTATTAAACCTTGCTGTCTAGTGGAGGAGACAAGATATGCTCTAAATGTAAAATTGTGACCTTGAGAAGTGCTACCAAGGATAGACCTTAGAGCTAAGGAGAGTCTATACTAGTATATTTGACCTCGTCAGGAATAGGACAGCTTCCCTGAGTAAGTGATGCGAAGTATGAGTAGGTGTTAACTTCCTGGGAGGGAAGGAAAGACCCTTTTGAGCATATGAGGGAGTATCCTATTGCCGAGGCTGTGTTGTGGGAGAAATAGAAAGGACAGCCAGACTCAATGTGGGCAGAACTGGGGGAATGTGGTTTGAAATGAAGCAAGAGGGGTAGGACAAACCGGATCCATTCTGTGTGGAACTTTATAGACCATGGTAAAGAGTTTGTTGTTTATTACATTTTGGGTTTTTAGTTTTCAAATTAAAAATATATTTAATAATGCTTTTTAAAAATAGTTATATAATTATGGCAGGTAGTACTATTTTCTGTTGATCATAGGGAAATAAGGTTTTATTTTTAAGTAAATTTGAATTTTAAAAAGGAGATATTTGAAATGGAAAATAATAAATGTATAGGAGATACATGCATTTGTCATTCTTCTGAAAGCATGCTTTTCATTGTGAATTCTTTACTCAGTTACATGTGCTTACTATATGTAAATTAGGATTGTCCAAGGATCATTTGAATCTCTTAAAGCCCAGGAAGAGTGGCAATTTTAAGCAAGTACAGCATACCCTTTTTTTTTTAATTTCTTTTTTCATTATTATTTTATTTAACATTTATTTATTTATTTATTTATTATTTTATTTTTAAGAGAGGTTTTTGCTATAGGGCGCGTGCGCTCGCCAGACAGACAGAGACAGACAGAGAGAGAGAAAGCGAGAAATCACCCCCCAGGGGGGATGGCCTCACCGCAATCCCTTCTCCTCCATTCTCCTCTTGGGATCCTGGGCACGCACGCACATGCGCCCGGCTTGAGTTTTAAGCCACCAGGTCCGGGACTCGAACCGCGGTCGACTACGTGGGAGTCCAGCGACATAGCCATTACGCTAACTGCTGGTCCCTATTTATTTATTTTTAATTTGACCAGAGAGGGACAGAGCGGGGAGGTGGGGGTGGGCGAGAAAGCAAGCCGCCAGGTCCAGGACTCGAACCACGGTTGGCCATGTGGGAGTCCAGTGCCCTTAACCACAACCGCTACCTTCTGGTCCCCAGCATAGACTGTTTTTACTTTTTTGTTTTTACTTTTTTTTTTTTTTTTTTTTTTTTTTTTTAGTTTGTATAGAGCTTGCCAAAAACCAGAGAGAAAGGGAAAGTGAGAAAATCACTCCCATTGGGAGGAGGGCTGTGGGTAACAGTGCTGCAATCTCTTGTTCTTTCCTCGCATCTCAGAATTTGGGGCATGCAAGCACACACACCTGGCATGTTTTTCAAGTTGCCAGGTCTGAGACTTGAGTGTGTAGTTGGCCATGTGGGATCCATCTGTCTTAACCAACATGTGACCTGGCTGGCCTGATAACACAGGCTTAAGCATGTAAAAAGTTTACAACTACAAAATTACAGTTACCTTTATATTAAATAATGACATGAAAGATGTAAGAACCTTTTGACTTAACGGGTCTGATCCATTAAGAACTGAGCAGACATCTTGAACTTAAGGGTTTGCCATAGATGATAAGAATTAACAAATTACTCCAAATAATCAATTTCCTGTTTTTCCTTGAAATGAAAAAGCAAATAAATATACTTGATGTGTGGGAGGCAAACTGAAAACATTAGAGTGAGAAGTTGTGGAAACTCGATTGCACTAGGAGGGATAAAATATCCTTGAAAGAGCAGTGGGCTCTGAAGCCAGACAGAACCAACCACCTGTGTATTTACTGTCATGTTGGGTGCTTCTCAAAAAAACTTACGGCAATTTTTTTTTAATTATTTGATTTAATTTTATTGATTCGTTTTATTTTAATTTGACCAGAGAGAGAGAGAGACACACACACACACACACACACACACACACACACAGAGAGAGAGAGAGAGAGAAGAGGGAAGGTGAGAAAGCAAGACACCAGGCCCAGGACTCAAACCATGGTCTACCATGTGGGAGTGTCCAGCGCTTTAACCACCACGCCACCCGCTAATCCCAAAACTTACGGCAATTTTCAAACATATTCAAAAGAAAGATTATTAGGTTGAACTAGCATGGTTCCCATCACCCAATTTCAGCAATTATCCTTTTCTGTGGAGAGGTTTTTGCTATAGGACGCGTGCACTTACCAGAAAGACAGAGAGAGACAGAAAGTGAGAAATCACCCCCCTCCCCAGGGAGGATGGCCACGCCGCAATCCCTTCTCCTCCATTCTCCTCTCAGGATCCTGGGCACTCACACACACGCACCCGGCGTGAGTTTAAGCCACCGGGTTTGGGACTTGAACCGCGGCTGACTACATGGGAGTCCAGTGACATAGCCATCCATTATGCTAACTGCTGGTCCCAATTTCAGCAATTATTAACTCATGGCTTCTTGCCTTCTCCCTATTTACTCCCACTCTGTGCCTTCAAAAAAGTGGATTATACTGAAGCAGTCCTAGATGTCATTTCATTCCTTATTATTTCAGTGTGTATTTCTAAACAGAGGCCTCTTTTAAACAACATAATCAGATTTCTATTATTATACCCATCCAAAATTGATTCTTTAATCTCATTAAATATCAATTAATATTTTAAAATTTCTTGCTATTTATATCTATTTTTTAGTAGCTTATTGAACCAGGATCCAAATGAATATATAAGCTACTTCCCCTAACCTCCTCCTCCTGCCACCTTTGGCTTTAAACTTATTAGTCATTAATTGTTGCTGTGACTCCTGCAAAAGATAGTTCTTTTCACAAAGGAGGAAATTGAGACCCCAAGAGGTTCAGTAATTTGCTTATCATCACAGAGTTTAGGGACTTAACTGAAAATCAGCCCAAGTCTGTCTGACTCCAAAGGCTGTGTGCCTTTCTGGAGTTGGAAGATTTTGGATTCAAACTCTGGATAGGCAGAGGCTTCTTTCCTATGCCACTTTTTAATTCTTGCTCTCTGTCTATTCAGGTGTTTATAGTCCTGTGTCACCTAATTAGGTACTAAAGAGAATGCTAATTTTTGCCCACTCATTTGTATAAGAGGAACTCCAGGTTCAGCTCTCCCTTGGAGTGGGAAGAAATTAGAGATTTAGTCCTACAGCTCCCAGTTTAAGGAAAGCAGCTCTGGGAAAAAAAATTTTCTTTTGTCTCCTGTCATCTCCTAAGTGGGGTTTATTTTTTTGGAGAGGTTTTTTTTTCTCGCTATAGGGCGCGTGCGCTCGCCAGACAGACAGAGACATAGAGACAGAAAGCGAGAAATCACCCCCCAGGGGGGATGGTCACGCCGCAATCCCTTCTCCTCCATTCTCCTCTCGGGATCTTGGGCACGCACGCACACGCGCCCGGCGTGAGTTGTAAGCCACCGGGTCCGAGACGCGAACCGCGGTCGACTACGTGGGAGTCCAGCGACATAGCCATTACGCTAACTGCTGGTTCCCCTAAGTGGGGTTTTGAAGTCTGCCATAGTGTATTAGCAGGTTCTGTAGCTCTAAAGATCAAGAACTTTACTGTTGGGACCAGCAGTTGGCATAATGGCTATGTCACTGGATTCCCATGTAGTCGACTGCGGTTCGAGTCCTGGACCCGGTGGCTTAAACTCACGCCGGGCGTGTGTGCGAGCATGCCCAAGATCCTGAGAGGACATAAATCCAAATAACATATGTAGTTTGAGCACCTGCTAGTAAGCTCAGCAGCCTCCCTATTCAGTTATTGTGCTTGAATAAGATCTGTTCCTGATGGTGGGTGGGGCACATTTAAACCATATATATATCAGATAGCTTTGCTGTAAATTTACATATAGCTTCCAGGGTCAGGGAAGTCTCATGATAATTTAAAAAACAACAAAAAAAGGTCTCACTATGTTACAGTCTTCTTGCCCACGAACTCCTAGTTTGGACTTCAGGTGCATGCTACCACACCCAGCTTTTTCAGACAAGGTCTTGAGCATTGTTGCCCAGGCCATCCTTGAGCTTGTGATCCTCTTCCCTCAGCCTCCCTGGTGGCTGGAATTATAGGTGCATGCCACTGCAAACATGGACTAGGAATTAAACCCAGGCCTTTCAAGTGGTCCCAGCCTATGGAGCACAGTATTTTAACAGTCTGTGACCTTGCAGCTGGGCCTTTTTTTTTTTTTTTTTTTTCCCTCCCTTTTTAAGATTATTTACTTTTTCCATAAGAAAGAAAAAGAGACAGGCATTCCTAAAAGAGTCCCCATACTATGTCCACCCTCAGTCTCAGCCAGCCCAGATCATAGGCACTTGTACCCAGTGTGTTCAGGGTGATTCTGGGTTGGGAATCTAGAACCTTCCAGTGTAAGTGTAACTACGCTATTGCTGTGCCACTCCCTGCCCCCTTTTTTATGATGTAGACTGACAGCACTGGGGGGAACATAAATGTTAAATCACCAAACCTAAATCTCCCTGTGAGCAACAAGATTTGGCTATAGGGGAGCAGATGACTGTAGAGTTGAGGGAGAAAAGCCAAAGAGCCAAAACAATAAGTTAAGACAAAGCATTCAGCAATTAAAAAAAAAAGAATTATTAATTTTATTCATTGATTTATTTTAATTTTACCAGACACACACACACACTGGGAAAGTGAGAAAGCAGGTCACCAGGTCCAGGCCTCGAACTGTGGTCGGCCATGTGGGAGTATCCAGTGTCTTAACCACCATGCCACCTGCTGGTCCCCAGCAGTCAGCAATATTATACTCACATGGGCATATTAGGCGCAGTCTCTAGAGAGCTCCTCTTCATCAGAGACTTTAAACAAGAGACATTTACAATCTTGGAACTTACATGAATCAGAAATCCATGCACAGCTTAGTCGAATGCCTCTAGATCATGATCTGTCAAAAAGGTGCAATCAGGCTTTGGCCCTGTATTGCAGTGATTAAGCCCTATGCATAGGGACCCAGATCCTGCCCAACTGCAATTCAGCTTCTAGCCTGGTGCCTTGAAAACATATTTGGCACATGTGTATGCATGCCTAAAATCCTGATGGGGTGAAACTGGAGGAAAAGGGATTATGGCATGACCATACTCTACTGGGTAGTGCTTTCTCTCTTTCTGGGAAACGCACATACACTCTGGCAATAAAGAAAAAAGGAGAGAGAAATAAAAACCAATTTTGGGGGCCAGTAAGTGGTGTGGTAGTTAAGGCACTGGATTTCCACATGGCTGACTGGTTTAGGTCCCAGACCTGGCAGCTTGAAAACTACGCCAGGCATGTGTGCATGGGTGCGTGCCCATAATCCCTAGGGGAGAGTAGAGGAGAAGGGATTGCGGGTAGCCATACCCCCCCGGGGGAGGGTTTCTCACTTTCCCCCTCACAGTCTCTCTGGCAAGTGCACATGCCCTATGGCAAAAACCTAAAAAGAAAAAAGTTTTAAAGTTGCAATAACAGGGTTTTCTGAGTCTACAGTTATCTCAACTGGGGAGGATTCACTTGTAATTTTACTCATGTGGTAGGCCTCACACCTTCATGTTATCTCTGGAGATTACTGCCTTGTGTGGGCTTTTTCTTTTCTTTTCTGGAGAGGTTTTTGCTATATGGCGTGTGTGCTCACCAGAAAGACAGAGACAGAAAGTGAGAAATCACCCCTCCAGGGGGTTGGCCGCACCGCAATCCCTTCTCCATTCTCCTCTTGGGATCCTGGGCATACACGCACATGCACCCGGAGTGAGTTTAAGCCACTGGGTCTGGGACTTGAACCACAGTCAGCTACATGAGAGTCCAGCGACATAGCCATTACATCAACTGCTGGTCCCTAGTGTGGGCTTTTTCATATGGGAACTCACAACTTAACAGTTTGTTTCTCCTTGAGAGCATAGAGCAGATTCCAGTTTCAGCTCCCCAGCTTCTCCAACTCTTGGGCCAGGTAAATAAATGTTTTGTTCTATAACAACGGGCTCAAACTTATATTATAGGCCACATTTGCCAGCATATTATAAAGTATAGTATACAGGATATAGATAAACAACCAGATGAAGAGAGGGGTAAGGTGAGGTATGGGAGGTGTTTGTTTCCTTAAATTCTGAGCTTCTGTGTCCTCTCTGTGTGTGCCATCCACTCAGCAATGAATGGGGAAGCTCCAGTGGACTTTTCTTGGTTTAGCATTTTATCAAGGTATTTCCATGAAACTACACCTAATTTCCACAGAAACCAATTATAATTCTAAATTACTTGTTGTCATTTTTCTTTGAAGGTACTACCTAAAGTTGGTATTTCTCTCACTTTTTGACTCATCATTTTGTGATCAGTTTTTTTTTCCTTCTTTTTATTCTTTTCTTTTTTTTTTTTTTTTTTTTTTTTTTGAGAGGTTTTTGCTATAGTGTGCGTGGCACTTGCCAGAAAGACAGAGATAGATAGAGTGACAGAAAGCGAGAAATCACCTCCCTGGGGGGATGGCCATGTCATAATCCCTTCTCCTCCATTCTCTTCTCAAATCTTGGACACACACGCACACGCAGCCAGTGTGAGTTTAAGCCACCAGGTCCGGGACTCGAACCACAGTCGACTACATGAGAGTCCAGCAACATAGCCATTATACAACTGCTGGTCCTTTTCTTTCTTTTAATTACTAGAGGATGCATGGCTTGCCAGATAGAGACAGAGAGAGAGGAAGAAACCTCCCACCTCTCGCGCAGTAGGGTGCAGTTATGCCACAAATCCCTTCTCCTCCACTTGTCAGGCACATATGCCCACCTGGTGGGTATGTTTTTCAAGCCACTGGGGCTGGAATTTGAATGGTCAGCCATACGAAATTTGGCTCTCTTTAACACTTCAAGCCACGGAGCACCTGGATTATTTTCAGTCAAATCTCTTCTGAACAGCAGTTTCTAACGAGCCTCCTCCATTTTTTACACAGTTAGTTCTTATGCCCGAAATACCTGCAAGACCTTTTCCCTACCCCCACCTGCCCATACACATCCTTGGGGAATTGGCTATCCTTCAAAACCAGCTGAAGTAACACTTCTCTTTGCTCCACAGGACAGTATTTTCTATTTTTCTTCTTTTATAGCTCTTATAACTAGTTTGTACTCTCAGCCCTCTAGGTTCAGTCTCTGGTTCATAGAAGATACCTAATGTTTGGTGTAATAGATGTCATTAAATATAATCAGCTCCAAAATGTGCTTTCCAGTGTTAAAACTCTTTTATGCATAGGTGCACTGTATATTTTGTTAATTGAATTTTTATTTGTTCTTAGATGTCATTAAGAGGATCTGCGCCAGTGACAATTGTACCTCTTCCTGGAGAGCAAGTACAGGTTCAGGGGGTCATCCAGACAGCTCAGTCTTCTGTAATTCACCCACCACACGTGCAAACGGTACAGAAATTTGAAGCCTTAGTAGTTGAGAGCGGGAACTTTTATACCCTGAATCCTCAAACACATTGAAGTTTCCAAGGTTATATTATAAAGCAACATACCAAAAGTTGTCTTAGAAATTAGACTGTAGACTAAATGAGGCAAATAGAAACATTTTAGAATGTCTAGTTTCATGTAGATAGTGATAGAGTGGAAACAGAAGACAGTTATTGTGAAAGTTACTGCTTAAGGATTAAGGAAATGAGGGACCAGCAGATGGCATCATGGTTATGTCACTGGACTCCCACATAATTGACTGTGGTTTGAGTCCTGGACCCAGTGGCTTAAAACTCACGCCAGGTACATATGTGTACGTGCCCAAGATTCTGAGAGTAGAATGGAGGAGAAGGGATTGTGGCATGACCATCCCCCTTGGGGGATGATTTCTTGCTTTCTTTCTCTCTCTAGCAAGCACATGTGCCCCATAGCAGAAATCTCTCTTTCAAAAAAATAAATAAATAAAAGACAAGACTTCATAAAAGGAAAGAACCTTTTTTATCCTGGGTACCCTCCATAAAAAGGAGGATTCTGAAATAAGGGCAATGATGTAACAGTCTTAGCAAAGGAAGAAAGTTCCTACCTTATTATACTTTATGGAGGTCAAATATAAGAGAGTTCTCTCATAGAAGAGTTAAATTCATACTTACATCTATCTTCTTAATAACATCTAATAACAGAAGGAAAGGTTCTTGTGAGACAAAGAATGCTTTTTCTCATTTTTAGTAGTAGTTTTCCTGGAAAAGAGGTGTACACCTCATTTTCCCCTCCTGAATATGTATGTAGAAATACGGTGGCTATACAGATTTTTGAGTTTTTATATAAAGATTTTATTTTTTTATTTGCTGGTGATATCATTAAAGAGAAATGCTTGTTCTTAGTTACAAGTAATCTCTTAGTTTTAGAAATTATTTTCTTATTTGAGTTCAAATAGAGGCCTTGGATTAAACAGTGAAAATAGTGAAAGGGTTAGAGTAGAAATAGAATATCCACGATGCTTATTGTTTTAAATTATTTGTTACTATTATTATTGGGTTGTGACCAGTTCTTTCTTTCCTATAAAAAGGTATGTATAACACTGGCTCTGCAGCCTAGTGGTTAAGTGACTGGATTCCACTTAGCCAACTGTAGTTTCAATCCTGACCCTGGTATCTTGAGAAACACACTTGGGTATATGTGCATGTGTGTTCTAAATTGCAGCAGGATAGCGAAATAGAGAAGGGATTGTGACATGACCACACCCCATTGTTGGGGAGTTGGGGGGACTTTCTCCCTCTCCCTTCCTGTCTGTCTGTCTCTCTGGCAAGTGTACATGCCCTCTGGCAATTAAAATAAGTAAAAAATATTTTAATGTGTATGTAAGCTATAAATGGGTAGTTACATATTAGAGCTGATTTTTTAAGAGAGATGATAGAATGAAAATCAACCTTCCCTGGAAATTTAAATGTCAACATCTAAAAAATATAGGGAAATACTTTCTGTAGATAGAAATTAATGTAGAGAACTGATTTCTTATGTCCCATCTTAAAGCATTTTGGATTGTGTTATTATTTAAAATGATAATGAAGTCAGCTCTCACAGCCCAGCTTTGGACAAATGTTAAAAATTTGATACTGAAAACAACTTGGTTTCTCGATTTTAATATATTCCTATTAAGTTGGGACCAGCTGATGGCGTAATGGTTATGTCGCTGGACTCCCATGTAATCGACCACAGTTCCAGTCCCAAACCCTGTGGCTTAAAGCTCACGCTGGGAGTGTGTGCATGCATGCCCAAAATCTCAAGAGGAGAATGGAGAAGGGACTGCAGCGTGGCCATCTCCTTGGGGGGGGGGGGGGATAATTTTCACTCTCTGTTTCTCTGGCGAGTGCACACACTCTATAGCAAAATACCTCTTAACAGAGAATATTACTATAACTTAAAACTTATATGTTGAGACCAGCAGGTGGTGTAATGGTTGCATCGCTGGACTCCCACATAGTAGACCCTGGTTCAAATCCCAGATCTGGCGGCTTCAAACTCACATTGGGCACATGTGCATGCACATGTGCGCCCAAAATCCTGAAAGAAGAATGGAGGACAAGGGATTGTGGTGTGGCCAACTGCCCCCTTGCCGGGGGAAGGGGGGGATTCATTACTTGTTCTCTGTCTGTGTGTCTCTCTGGTGAGCGCATGCACCCTATGGCAAAAATCTCCGAAAACAAAAAAACTTGATGTTATTTTAATGTGTTTCTTGTTAACAGTTAATTGTATGCATGCCATGTACCATGTTCTGAGTGCTTTATATGTATTGACTAGTTTAATTGTGAAACGAGATAAAGCTGATTACCACAGATTTTTTTTTTTTGGAGAGGTTTTCGCTATAAGGCGCATGCGCTCGCCAGAAAGACAGAGAGAGACAGAGAGACAGAAAGCGAGAAATCACTCCCCAGAGGGGATGGTCACGCCGCAACCCCTTCTCCTCCATTCTCCTCTTCGGATCTTGGGCACGTACGCACACACGCCAGGCGTGAGTTTTTTTAAGCCACCAGGTCCAGGACGCGAACCGCGGTCGACTACATGGGAGTCCAGCGACATAGCCATTACGCTAACTGCTGGTTCCGATTACCACAGATTTTTAAATTGCATATTTATACCTGCCCTTGCCAGTGACCGCTATATCTTATGAAATCTAGTGGTCTGCCCCCAGTCCTTGTTTTACTTTGCATGTAAGCAGCATTTGACATGATCGATCAGCCTTCTCAGTACACTGTCTTCACTAGTTTTTCAAGACATCTCACACACTTGGTGCTTTCTCTTATTCTCTGGTGGTTCCTTCTCAGGCTCATTTGCTGGTTTCCTCTCTTTTTCCCCATCTCTTAATGTTAGGGTATTCCCATGTTTTGTTCTCGGTCCTGTTCTTCGTACTTAACCCCTGAGTGAGCTCATCCAGCCTTATGTCTTTAAGGACTCTTAACAACTACGCCTTCCAAATTTATGTATTCAGCCCAGACCTCTTCCCTGACCTCCAGGCTTGTACTCAGCAGTCTCCTAAGTGTCAGCAGTTAGATACCTACTAGGCTTTTCAAACTTAGCATATCTAAAATCCAAATGAGATAGCATTAGTACTTTAAAGACAAGGAAGACTTTCAGTAATGTACAGAAATTGGGTGGAGACTGAGATTACAGACTGGTCTTTTTGACTCTAGTAAAATAGTATTGCTTTTTTGGGGAGCAGACTGTTTTTAGCTCTGGGCCTGCTTACTGTACTGTTAGGTTCCTTGAGTTAGACTAGGTTCCTAGAACACATTTCCCCTTTTCCCTTTGTTCCTTTCTTTTACTCATTAATGTGCAAAGGAATCTAGGTGGCAAGAGACAGAACATTTTTTTCCTGAAAGTAAAAGCTCAGTTCTTTCCTCACCGATATTGTTCATCATATTAAAACCAGTTCTGTCTTTTAGGTGTCATCTTTGTCAGAAAGTGAGGAGTCTCAGGACTCATCCGACAGCATAGGCTCCTCACAGAAAGCCCACGGGATCCTAGCACGGCGTCCATCTTACAGGTGAGTGCCCTTGAGTCAAACTCTGCACCTGTTATATTACCAGTTCAGAGAATGCTGTACAAAATGATCTAAATAGGAAGCATGTATTTGTAAGAAGGGAAGTGAGGGGAGAGAGAGATTTGAGCTAGATTATAAAGGGCTCAGGTTACTGTGCTAAAGAATTTAGATTTATCTTCAGGCAACATATTAGATTTCCATATTTATGTTTAGATAGTTAACTCTAACAGCAATAGGAAAACTGGGTTGTAGGCTTTAATTTGTGTTCTCTTCTTAGTTTCTTAACTCCAAGACTTTGTTCTATATCCTCTGTTCCTTTCCTTACCTGAAATACTTTCTTCTACATTCTGCATAATTCCTTTACATACTGCCCAGAAGCTTGTGATTGTCTAGTCTCCACCTCTAAGATGAGGTCTTTCTCCCGTGGTACCCTTTTTTTTAAGAGAAAAATTTTTGCTGTAAGACACGTACGCTCACCAGAGAGACAGAAAGCAAGAAATCACCCCCTGAAGGGAAGGCCATACCGTAATCTATTCTCCTCTCGGGATTTTCAGCATGCAGCAGGCGTGAGTTTTAAGCCACCAGTGGGATTCAAACTATAATCAACTACATGTAGTCCAGGATTAACCGTTAAATCTATATCCTTTTTTTTTTTTTTTTTTTTTTTTCTTTTTTTGGATCTATAGGGCGCGTACATCACCCCCCAGGGGGGATAGTCCAGGGATCGATGTTTAACCACCGTTCGAACACTACGTGGGATCTAGCCATTACGCTAACTGCTGGTCCCTATGGTATCCTTTTACTAACCTATGTTATATTTATCTCATCCTGCTGGAATTCCAGTTTATTGAAGAGCATGACCCATGTATTAATTTTCATGATCCCAGGGCCTAGCAAAGAGATCATCCCAGAGTAGATGCTCCGTAATCACTAGCTGAGTGAATGGGGAGCTAGAAGTAATATAACAAGTTGATACCCCTTAAAATAATCTGAATGGGGACCAGCAGCTAGCATAATGATTATGTCACTGGACATGGCCAACCACGGTTCAAGTCCCAGACCTAGCAGCTTGAAACTCACAGTGGGCATGTGTGTGTACATGCCCCAAATCCTGAGAGGAGTAGAGGAGAAGGGATTGTAGTGTGGTTGTCTGCTCTGGGGGTTGATTTCTTGCTTCATCTGTCTCTCTGGTGAGCACATACACACTATAGCAAAAATCTTTCCAAAAAATAATAATCTGGATGATTTCATGTGGGTAGTGGGATATCTTTGGAATGATGAGTGATTTGACACTTCTGTGGTAAAACTGACCAAACCTGGTGAATATAGGAGGAGGACAGGGGGACAGAAAATCATGAAACATTTGTCTTAGAAACATAAACAAATGTGGTAGAATTTTATTTGAGAGAAGTGTGTTTAGTGGTATGAACAATCCTATTTGATGAAGTGGAAAAAGGCTTCATAGAAGGTGTGATTTAGGTCACCACCAATCTGGTGATTTTTGTGATACTGGGGCAGGAGAAGAGCTTTTTAGGCTGAGAGAGAAGGGTGTAATGAAAGGTAAATTGGATGATATGAAAGAGGTAAGCATAATCTGGGAATTAACAGTTTATGGTGCCAGAAGAAAGAGAAGGTTTAGCAAGAAACAATAAATGAGAGCCCAATCACTTAGATCCTTGTTATGTTAAGGGATTATACTCTGTTGAACAGTCAGGGAACAAAATTTTGTCTGTGAGTTTTTTGGTGACAAACCCTACTAGCCTATAAGAAATTCTGTGACAGCAGATGATGTAGTAGTTAAAGCGCTGGGCTCCCATATGGCTGACAGTGGATTGAGTCCTAGACCTGGCATTTTAAAACTCAAACTGGGCAGATGTGTGTGCATGCCCAAAGTCCTAAGAGGAGAATGGAGAAGGGACTGTGACAGACCATCCCAGACACATACTGGTTGATGCTGCTACTCAGCAAGCTGAGGCCACATTGGAGAACTGGGTTTGATTCTAGACCCACTGTAAACACTAGGCACAGTGGTGCATGCCTGTGGTCCACAGTGCTTCGGAGGCTAAGACAGGAGGATCGTGAGTTTGCTGCTAGTGGGGATAATAAAGCTAGACCCCATCTATAAGAACTGAGCATCATGTCTCATGCCTGTTGTCCCTGTTGCTTGAGAGGCCAAGACAGGAGGATCACAGCAAGATCCTATCTTTGAAAACAAGCCAAAAAAAAAAAAAAAAAAAGCTGAAATAGTTGATTAGTGGACTAACAGGTGGCATGGAGGTTAGGGCAACTGGACCCCATATGGCCGACTTAATGGTTTGTCTTGACCCAGTGGCCTGAGACTCATGTTGGGAGGTGGGCAGTAGATGGTGGAGTGGTTACATTGCTGTCCATATGGCTGACCGCAGTTCAAGTCCTGGATTTGATGGCTTGAAAATCATGTAAGGTGCACGTGCGTGCATGTCCAAGATCCCAGGAGGGGAATGGAGAAGGGATTGTGGTGTGGCCATCCCCCTGGGGGAGTAATTTCTCACTTTCCCTCTCACTGTCCCTCCCTGTCCAGTGCATGGCAAAAACCTCTTAAAAAAAAAAAAAGAAATCACGTTGGGGAGGTGGTGATATCTCACCCCACTCCCACTAGTGAGCACTCGTGTCCTAAAGTAAAATGTAAAAAAAAAAAAAAAAACATTAACAAGAGCAGTAGATTCACTAAATATCTCTAAAGAATTACCAGAGACTATAATTAAAATTATGAAAGGCATGAAAAAGGAATCAAATGCCTAATACTAGGCCCAGCCGTCATGGCACACAGGTACTATCACTGCTTGAGAGGCTAGTAGGCTGCCTGGGAGGCACAGGTTCAGTTCCAGGGGGCCTGAACACTCTGGGCTCAGTTACGTGAGCCTGTAATCCTAGTTAACTGGGAAGTTGGGAGAAGAGAATCTGTTCAAAAATACTGGGTCATCAGGAAAGTCATGATGCATTTTTGCATAAGAAAGCAGAAAAATACTTCATGATTTTCCTGACAACCTAATACTTACCTCTTTCTCTGTCTAAGGGGTTTAAAAAACCCAACAAACCAAAAAACCCTACCTAATACTAGGATAAGAGATTGGGGTTGGGGGGAAGTTAAAAGTACAACTTCAGGAAATGAAAGATGTATTTATTAAAGTCTATTGAGAATTTTAAAAAGTAATTATTTATTGAATTTTATTTATTCATTCATTTTCTTTTTTAAAAATTTGACCAGAGAGAGATGGAAAGTAAGAAAGTAAACCACGGTTGGCCATGTGGGACTGTCCGGCATCTTAACCACAATGCCACCTGCTAGTCTCTGAGTCTGTTGAGATTTTTTAAAAGAATTATTTATTCAATTTTATTTATTATTATTATTTAAATTCACTAGAGACAGAAAGTGAGAAAGCAAGCCACCAGGTCTAGGACTCGAACCACTGTCAGCCATGTGAGAGTCCAGCACTTTAACCACCATGCCTCCTGCTGGCCTCGAGATTTTTAAAATTCATTCATTTATTTATTTTGCGATAGAGCATGTGTGCTTGCCAGAGAAGGATAGTGAGAAATCAATGGGATGGTCATGCCACAATCCCTTTTCTAGTCTCTTCACAGGATTTGAGTACGCATGCACACATTCCTGGTGTGATTTTCAAGCTGCCAGATCTGAGACTTGAACTGCAATTAACCATGTGAGAGTTCAGTGCCTTAGCCACCACACCACCTGGTGGCTGTAAACTAATATAATTCCACTTTCCATGAACTTTTAAGTCCTTCATATTTCCTAAAGAGAATGGAGAAAGGGGACTTTAGCTTCTAGTCTTAAGGGAGAAGTAATGACTAATAAATAGTTCCAGGACATGAATTCCTCAGATTTAGAAAGCAAGGTCCCAAACAAGATAAATTAATATAAACCTACATCTTGATGTGTCTTAAGAAGTAAAATCAGAGAACCCGAAAGATGAACATAATATCTTTTTTTTTTTTTTTTTTTTGGAGAGGTTTTTGCTATAGGGCGCGTGCGCTTGCCAGACAGAGAGAGACAGACAGAAAGCGAGAAATCACCCCCCAGGGGGGATGCTGCAATCCCTTCTCCTCCATTCTCCTCTCGGGATCTTGGGCACGCACGCACACACGCCTGGCGTGAGTTTTAAGCCACCGGGTCCAGGACGCGAACTGCGGTCCACTACATGGGAGTCCAGCAACATAGCCATTAAGCTAACTGCTGGTCCCTGAACATATCTTATAGCATTAAGCTGGTGACAGAGTTTTGAATAGCAGCATTAGAGGACAATAGGCTGAGGCCAGCAGGTGGCATGGTGGTTGAGGTGCTGGATCCCACATTGTGGACTGTGGTTTGAGTCCCAAATCTAGCGGCTTGAAACTTAGGCCAGGCACATGTGAATGTATGCCCAAAACCCAGGAGGAGAAGGGATTGCAGCATGGCCATCCCCCTTAGGCCATCTCCCTTCTACTGTCATTTCTCCAGCAAGCACATGCACCCCATGGCAAAAACTAAGAAAAGAAAAGATGGGGCCAGAGGTGACATGGTAGTTAAGAGCACTGGAATACCACATGGCCAACTGTGGTTCAAGTCCTGGACCTAGTGGCTCACTTTCTCTCCCTCCCTCCCTCGTTGGTCAAATTAAAATAAATAAAATTAAATGAAATAGTTCTTTAAAAAAAAAAAGAAAAGACAATAGGCTAAAATCTTTAAATGCCTGGAGAAAGTAACTTTTGGCCTGAAATTCTATACCCGAACAAATAATCAGAAATGATGAAATAGGGAACCAGCAGTTAGCGTAATGGCTATGTCGCTGGACTCCCACATAGTCGACTGCTGTTTACGTCCCGGACCCGGTAGCTCAAAACTCACTCCGGGCGCGTGTGCGCGTGTGCCCAAGATCCTGAGAGGAGAATGGAGGAGAAGGGATTGCGGCGTGACTATCCCCCCTGGGGGGTGATTTCTCACTTTCTATCTCTCTGTCTCTGTCTGTCTGTCTGGCGAGCGCACGCGCCCTATAGCGAAAACCTCTCCAAAAAAAAAAAAAAAAAAAAGAAATGATGAAATAAATGTAATAGAGAGAAGTTTCTGCCTTTGGGTATGTGTGCTTACGAGAGAGACAGACAGACAGAGGGAAAATGAAAAATCACCCCCGGAGGGATGGCAATGCTGCAATCCCTTTTCCTCCATTCTCCCCCACCCAGCCCCTGGGATCTTGGTCATGCAGGCACTTGCTCCTGGCATGATTTTGAAGCCACTGGATCCAGGACTTGAACCTTGGTCAGCCATGTGGAAGTCCAGCGACGTAACCACTCCACCATCTGCTGGTCCCAATAAGAAACTACTAAAAGGCACACTTCAGGAAGAAGAAAATCAAACCAAATGGAAGGGATGTGAATATTAGAGTGGTGAGGAGGTCAGCAGGTGCACGGAGATTAAGGTGGCTGGATCCCACACAACCACCTGAGCGGTTTGAGTCCTGGACACCTGGTGGCTTAAGAAACATGCTGAGTACAGGTATGTGCATGCCTAAAGTCCCAAGGGGAGAATGACGGGGAAGGGATTGGAGCGTGGCTCTCTGATGAGCTAAAAAATCCTAAAAAGAAAAGCAAGAATGGAGGGCTAGTAGCAGAAGGCAGCCTTGGCTGCTGTTGCTTTCTCTGCAGTCCTGCTGAGGACACTTGTGCCCTTGGTGCTGCCAAAGGTTAGAGCACGGCCTTTCCCTTGTAGATCGTGTGGGCTGATACCCGGTCTCTACCCTCCCTGCCAGCCACCCAAAACCTCTTCTGTCACAGATTTCAGCAGTACCACTGTGACCTGTCACTTACAGTGATCTTTGGTCCACTTAGCTGAGAGTAAAGCACTTGTTAAGTAAACACGTATTGAATCTCCTTTTGAGCCAGTGCACAGTGCTAATTGCAAAGATCAGTAAAATAATTTGGGACTTAAGGAAATGGAAGGTGCATTCCAAACATGCACACCCAGCATGTTTCTCAAACTGCCTGGTCTGGGACTTGAACCATGCAGGATTCAGCCACCTTAACCACCCCTAACCACCCACAGGGCTGACGCTGTGGCTTAGTTTTTAAAAGCTTAAAAGATTTTTTAATTAGAAAAAAATCTCCTCCTCTTCCTGTCTTCTTCCTCTTCCTCTGCTCTCTTCCTCCTCGTCCTCCTCTCTTCCTCCTCCTCCTGTCTTCCTCTTCTCTGTCTTCCTCCTTCCTCCTCTTCCTCCTCATGATGTAAGTAACACTCAGATGTTATGGTGGTTAAGGGCACTAGACTCCCACATGGCCAACTGCGGTTTGAGTCCTTGACCTGGTGGCTTGCTTTCTCACTTTCCCTCTCTCTCTGTCCCTCCCTGGTCAAATTAAAACAAATAAATAAAGTTAAATAAAGTAATTATTTTAAAAATAGGTTGTCTCAGGACCAGCAGTTAGCGTAATGGCTATGTCACTGAATTCCCATATAGCCGACCGCGGTTCGAGTCCTGGACCTGGTGGTTTAAACTCACGCCAGGCACGTGTGTGTGCATGCCCAAGATCCAGAGAGGAGAAAGGAGGAGAAGGAATTGCGGCGTGGCCATTCCCCCGGGGGGTGATTTCTTGTTTTCTATCTCTGTGTCTGTCTCTGTCTTTCTGGCGAGTGCACGCGCCCTATAGCAAAATAAATAAATAAATAAATAAATAATAGGTCATCAGGAAAGTCATGAGGTATTTTTCTATGCAAAAAAGTGTCATGACTTATCTGATGACTAAATAGTATATGCTAAATAAAGGTATCTAGCAGATTACTGTATTTTTAACCTGAGATTGAAAAAGGTTTAGCAGTTTCTTTTCATAAAGGCATTCTTATTACCAACATTAATAGAATTCTATTTTTCACAGAAAAATTTTGAAAGACCTATCTTCTGAAGATACACGGGGC
Organism: Tupaia tana; assembly: GCA_026018925.1. Lineage (NCBI taxonomy): Eukaryota > Metazoa > Chordata > Mammalia > Scandentia > Tupaiidae > Tupaia > Tupaia tana. Next base: position 154,795,795 of record JAKSZU010000006.1, read on the forward strand.
AGAAAAGGAGACGGAGAAAACCCTGGAGTTTCTGCTGTCACTTCTATGTCTGTTCCAACTCCCATCTATCAGACTAGCAGCGGACAGTACAGTATGTATAGCAATCAATTTCCATGTGATATACACACAGAAACTAACTTTTCTGTGGAAAGAAGTGGTGTGTAGCTCATACTTTAGTGATGACAATTAGGGGCTGGCAAGTGGCATTGTAGTTAAAGGTGCTGGACTCCCCCATGTCTGACAGCGGTTCAAGTCGAATTGGTGGCTTGCTTTCTCAACCCCCCCCCCCCCCCGTCTCTTTTTATCTGTTTGATCAAACTGGAAAATAATAAATAAAGTCAAATAATTCTTTTAAAAAATATTGACAGTTATTAAAGGATATCTTTTGGGGGCAAGCAGGTGGCGTGGTGGTTATTAAGTCCCTGGATTCCACATGGCCAACTACATGGTTCAATCCTGGACCTGGTAACTTGAAAAACATACCAGGTACACAGTACTTTTCAGATTTATCTCATTTAAACCTTACAACAACTTTGAGGTTTTCAGTTTTTAGGGAATTGAGAGAATTCGGTATATTCCTGAAATCACACAGCTTATAAGTGATGGAGCCATGATTGAAGGGTTGATTTGTCTAAGTCACAAGATACAATTTTTTTGGGGGGGTGGGGAGGTTTATGCTATAGGGCACGTGCGCTCACCAAACAGACAGAGAGAGACAGAGAGACGGAAAGCGAGAAATCACACCCCAGGAGGATGGCCACGCCACAATCCCTTCTCCATTCTCCTCTCGGGATCTTGGGCACACACGCACACGCGCCCAGCATGAGTTTTAAGCCACCAGGCCCGGGACAGGAACCGTGGTCGACTATGTGGGAGTCCAGCGACATAGCCATTACACTAACTGCTGGTCCTGATACAATTTGTTTTTAATAATTGTTTACTTAAGTTTATTCATTTTTATTATTATCTTAAAATTTGCTGTAGGGCACATGTGCTCACCAGAGAGAGAGAAGGAAAGTGAGAAAGTAAGTTACAAGGTCCAGGACTCGAATAGTGGTTGGCAATGTGGGAGTCCAGCACCTTAACTACCGTGCCACCTGCTGCCCCCATACAAGATATAATTTTACCCCAGACTATGCTGCCTCTTACAAACTGTTCTTTGCACATTAGCCAGTTGTATCCATGACCTTAATTCCAATAGAAATTATTATTTGGATTAGTTACATAATGAAAGTTTAAATATGAAAGTTGAATTTTCAGTTTGAAGATAAGGAAATTTGAATTAGAAGGACGAGTCAAACTTTTGCGGTGTGACTTATAACATGCTCACTACAAATAATCAGGAATGGATCAGATGTAATAAGTCACTGAATCTGTATCTGAAAATGTTAAAACAATTATAGTCAGTATAGGGCTAACCTCATGGCCAAACGGTTAAGGGAGCCAGATGCTACATGGCCGACTCTGTGGTTTAAATCCTGGCCCTGGTGACTTGTAAAACAAACCAGGTGCACATACTTGCATGCCTAGAGTCCCAACAGGATGGAGAAATGGAGGAGGAAGAGAAGGCATTGTAGTGTGATCACACCCTGTTGGGGGCAGAAGGGGTACCTTCTCCCTTTGTTTCTCTCTGATGAACACACATGTCTTTTGGCAAATTGAAAAAAATTTAGTCTATATATAAAACATACTGGTCTTCTACTGGGGTGATCCCATCTGAGGACTAAGTTGTAAAGGAAATAAATGTGATCCTTGCCTGGAGAAGAGAGCTTACAGTCAGAGGAGACAGAGTAATAGAAAATGAAATACTGTGGCCAGCAGGTGGCATGGTAGTTAAGGCGCTGTACTCCATATGGCCAACCGCGGTTCGGGTCTCAGACCTGGCAGCTTGCTTTCTCATTTTCTCTCTCGTGAGCGCACATGCCCTATAGCAAATTTAAAAATAAAAAATTATTTTTTAAAAATAAAGAAAATGAAATACCACAAACAAAAAGGTTTAAATTCTTATCTCATGTTCAATAGTAGTCTTTAGATGAGTAACTTGTATTTGTGTTAACTCTTAGTTTTTTGCCTAATCATTTTGTAAATGAGGTAGGTTTGTTTGTTTATTAAAATGATGTTTGGTGGGGCCAGCAGATTGCATGGCAGTTTCATCACTGGACTCCCAGATGGCCAACTGCAGTTCAAGTCCTGGACCCGGTGGCTTGAAACTCAAGCCAGGTGGATGTGTGTGTGTGACCAAGATCCCAGAAGGAAAATGGGGAAGGGTGTGACCATCTCTTCTGAGGGGAGATTTCTCACTTTCTCACTGTCTCTGCCTCTGTCTCTCTCTGGCAAGTGCATGTACCCTAAGGCAAAAACCTCTAAAAAAGAAGAAATATGTTTGGGGCTTTTGTGGGATCAGCCAAAAATTTATAAAAGGGGCAGATGAAGACTGATAGTTTCTGAATTCCTAAGATAGGAACTGGAAATACAATAGTGAACAAAACAGTTGTTTCCTGCTCTCACAGAACTTAATTTAGTGAGGAAGATAAAACCAAACAAGTAACAGAAGACCTGTGTGAAATAGGATTTTAGTAAGGCCTCAGTTTCCTCCCCTCGGCCCTTGTAATTTAGACATCTACCACTTTCCTATTTTCTTACATTACTGCAGTAGTACTCCACCATGTCGGCTCTGCTCTGCCTTTTATCACTGATACTGGTACAGTCATTCCAGAAAAAAATGCTTGTTTGGGGCAGTGCTAAATATCCCTGCAGTTTTACAAAATGACCCTTTTTGTACTCCATGTGAGGGGAGCCTTGCTTACCTTTGGTATGGGCTCATTACACATTCGTTCAGACCATCCTTTCCTACCCAATGTAGCCCAGAATTCACAGCTAACGAGTCTTCCGCATCAAACTACGTTGGTTATCTGGTGCGGAGTAAGTGCATTTAGCGTGCTGACTTGCTCGTGGACTTTGGACAGTAGCAGTTCGGGTACTGAGTTAGTACAGGAACTCCAAGGAAGCCTGAGGACAAAGGTTATGTTCTTCCCATGATCACTGCTGCTGACGATGGTGTATGTTATTTTCCTTCTTTGGATTTTTCCTGACTTATAGCCATGATTTTCAAAACATTTTTTTACAGGACAGGAGCCAGTTGACATGGATTAACCCTTTAAGACATTGCTCAGGGCACACATGTGTTAATGACAAATGCACATGAGCACTTTACAGAGATTTTTGATGAAAGGATAAAATATTTCTGTGATGACTATGATTCTCAGGGGTTGGGAAAAAGTTTACATAAGTTGCTTATTCTTTTTTTTTTTTTTTTTTTTTGAAAGAGAGATTTTTGTTATAGGGTGTCTGCGCTCACCACAGAGAGAAAAGGCGAGAAATCACCCCCAGGAGAGATGGCCATGCCACAGTCCCTTCTCTCGGGATCTTGGCTACACATGCGCTTGTGCCCAATGTGAGTTTTAGACCACTGGATCTGGGATTCAAACCATTATTCCATCTGCTGGTCCCATAAGTTGCTTATTCTGCTCCGCAAATTTCAACCATACATGGACAGTATGATTCTATTTATTTCTTTATTTGAGAGATTTTGCTATAGGGCACATGCACTCGCCAGATACACAGACAGAAAGTGAGAAACAACTCCCTCGGGGATGGCAACACCACAATCTCTTCTCCATTTGTCTCTCGGGATTTTGAGCACACATGCACATGCGCCAGTGTGAGTTTTAAGCCACCGGCTCTGGGACAAACTGTGGTCAACTACATGGAAGTCCAGTGCCTTAACCACTATGCTACCTGCTGGCCCCCCATTGTGATCCCTAAGCAGCCAGGTCCAGGACCCAAATTGTAGTCAGCCATGTGGGGAGTCCAGCGCCTTAACCACCTTCTAATGCTTCAAAATTGCTGTGGGGTATTCCATGGAACTCAAAATGTGCTACTTTTACTAACCAATGATGTATTTTTTGCAATAATTTTTCCTCTGTATTTCACGTTAGAGCATGAGTGCAAGTGTATGTCGACAGGATGAGAAATGGAGATGCTGGACCCTTCTTCCAACCCAATGTTTCTTGGGCTCTCACATGTGTGTCCTGAGGAATTGAACCAAGGGTGCCATGTGGGATCTAACTTCTCTTTAGCAGTACATTGGGGCTGTGCCACAGAGCCCTCCACACCCCAGCTATTGTAATTTTAGTCGACGTTTAATATGTGTACATATTTATAAGTTACGGTATGATTTTTCAGTACATGAGTACATTGTGTGATGATCAAATCAGCACAGTAGACATATCTACCATCTCAAGCATTTATCATTACTTTTGTGTTATGATTATGTGAAATCCTCTCTGTAGCTATTTTGAAATATACATTGAATTGTCATCAGTTGTGGTTACTGTACTGTGCTACTGTACTCTAAAATTCATTTCACTCATCTGCTTGTACTCATCTGTTAACTAAGTTTCTTTTTTCCCTTTCAACCTCATACCCTTCCCAGCTTCTGGTATTGACTGTTTTACTCCACACTTCTTTTTGTTGTTGTTGTTTTTGTTTTTTGTTTTTTTACTCCAAACTTCTTACAATCAAATCTTTACTACTGATGAGTGAGAATTTATGATATTTGTCTTTTAGTGTGTGGCTCATTTAATTAGAAGTATTTAAATTAGCTAAGATATGGAATCAGTCCCAGTGCCCAACAGCAGATGAGTGGATTAAGAAAATAAGGTGCGGGACCAGCAGATGGCTTAATGGTTGCGTCATTGGACTCCCACGTAGTCAACCGTGGTTTGAGTCCTGGATCCAGGAGCTTAAACTCATGCTGGGTGCATGTGTATGCGACCCCAAGATACCGAAGAGAATGGAGGAGAAGGGATTGTGGCGAGGCCATCCACCCAGGGGATGATTTCGCACTTTCTGCCTCTTCGACTCTGTCTTTGCTGCAAGCACACGAGCCCTATAGCAGAAACATCCCTCAAGAAAAAAGAAAGAAAGAAAATAAGGTGCATATACACAACGCAATGTTGTTCAGCCATTTAAAAAAAAAGGACGAAATCTAGTCTTTGGTGTCAACTAGTTATACTGGATGAGACTAAGTTTAAGATGGTGCATTTGAATCATAACATTTTATAAAGAAATGCTATTTTATTTCTTTTACATATGGTTCACCCAAAGTAGTTAATAGTTACCTATTAACTAGAACTAATTCAAACCTGTTTTAATAAATAATATTCATTTGTTTTGCCAGTCTTTTGAATTAATGTGTAGCCTTACAAAAGCTATTTTCTCTCTTTGTTTAAAGTTGCCATCGCCCCAAATGGAGCCTTACAGTTGGCCAGTCCAGGCACAGATGGAGTACAGGGTCTACAGACATTAACCATGACAAACTCGGGCAGTACTCAGCAAGGTACAACAATTCTTCAATACGCGCAGACCTCTGATGGACAGCAAATACTTGTGCCCAGCAACCAGGTGGTTGTACAGAGTACGTATGCTTAACTATCTATAGAAAGCGTCCCAAACTGTTTTCAAAGACATTTAACCAATTAACGCACTCATTTTCACCACACAGCTGCATCGGGAGATATGCAGACCTATCAAATCCGTACCACCCCTTCAGCTACTTCACTGCCACAAACTGTGGTGATGACATCTCCTGTGACTCTTACATCTCAGACAACCAAGACAGATGACCCCCAATTGAAAAGAGAAATAAGATTGATGAAAAACAGGTAGGTAGTAAAAATTCACTGCCAGAATTGGTCATGTTTTTGCAAATCTCAAAACATAGCCAGATGTCAATTGGAACTGTATTATTAGAAATGAGAGAACTTTATATCGGCTTTATTTTATTGAGTGTTAGCTTATGTGTAGTTCATTTCTTTGGATCAGTGAGTCCCACTGTTGTTTCTTTATTTAATCTGATATATGGCCTGGAATTCTTCCAGTTTTATTGTGTCCTTTGAAATAGCATTGTTGAGCAAAACTTTTCAAGGAACATTATGTTCTTTCTGAGCTCACAGAGTTGAATGAACATAATAATTTGCTGCAACATTGACCAGAGCAAATAAAAAAAAAAAAAAAGAAAGAAAGGAATTTGTGGTATTTTGTATAACAATGTATTATAGTAATATGCTTAACTGACAGAAGTGCTCTCAGAAATGAGTTTTGACTGTAAAAATGTAGCTTTGGTGTGGGAAGGAGACTAGGAAATGTTATACTGAGTAGTCTGGGGAACTGCATCACATACTATCCTTCATATAATCCCCACACCCATAAACTGAGAATCAGAATTTGAAATTGTCCCTCCGTTCACCTGAAAGAAAGCATTCTCAACACAGGTTTCAGTGACTTCTACAAATACGTGTTTAAAAAGTACATAGCACCCAAGGAATTCAGCTTCCTTGATATGTAATAAGCCTTTATGTAATTTTCACAAAAGTCTTTGAGATGTAAATATTATTTCTACTTTTTTTGAGATGAAGAAACTGAGGCCCAGAGAGTTTTTATTATCTGCCCAAAGTTATACTGCTTAGTAAGTGATAAAGGTAAGATTTAAACACAGTGATCTGGGCTTTAGAGTCTATGGTTTTAGGTAATATTGCACTGCCTTTCAGGAGTACAAGTCAGTTCAAAAAGCACCAGTCCTATAGCCTAGTGGCTAAGGGAGCTGGATCGTACATGGTTGACCACAGTTTGAATCCCAGGCCCAGCAGCTTGAAATACATGCCAGGTGTGTGTGTGCGCGAATGTGCCCCAAATCCTGACAGGATGGAGAAATAGAAGAAGGGGGGATTGTAGGGTCACCACACCCCAGTGGGAAATGCTATCTCCCCCTCTCTTTAGTAATTAAAAAATAAAAGTACAGGGGCCAGCAGATGGTACAGTACTGGTTAAGGTGCTGAACTCCCACATGGCTGGCCGTGGTTTGAGTCCTAAACGTGGCAGCTTTCTTTCTTTTTCTTTTTTCTTTCTTTCTTTTTTTTTTTTTTTTGGAGAGATTTTTGCTATAGGGTGCGTGCGCTCGCCAGACAGAGACAGACAGAAATTGAGAAATCACCCCCCCAGGGGGGATGGCCATGCTGCAATCCCTTCTCCTCCATTCTCCTCTTGGGATCTTGGGCACGCATGCACGCGCACCCAGTGTGAGTTTAAGCCACCGGGTCCGGGACTCGAACCGCAGTTAACTATGTGGGAGTCCAGTGACATAGCCATTATGCTAACTGCTGGTCCCGTGGCTTGCTTTCTTACTTTCCTTTTCTCTCTCTCTCTCTCTAATCCAATTTAATAATAATAACAAATAAAATAAAAATAAATAATTTTAAAAATAAAAGCACAAAAAAACAGAATGAATTTTGTAAAGTTTTCTGTTATGAGAAATGGGAAAGAAGTATGCCTAATAAATTTACAGAAAAAAAGATATAATTTGATCAGGGATTAAGGGACCGAAGATAATAAAAATTGGAAGGGACATATAAAACTCATTATTAGCAAAGATGTATCCATCTGCCTAAAATACCCATCAGAATAAACTACCAGCTAATTGAAATATTATAAAGAACCAGTTCTCTAACATTGTATTAGAAGCTTCTACTGGTTTAGTTAAAAACAAAAAGAAAGAAAGAAATTAGAAGTGGCATTTTTAAAAAGTAAACAAGTCAATCTATAAAATCAATCTATAGAAAATTATTATAAGTAATGAGTTTATGAGGTTTTTAGATACAAAATCAGTTCTCAAAAATCAATGGTATTTCTTGGGACCAGCAGATGGCATGGCAGTTATGTCACTGGATTCCCTCATGGCTGACCCTGGTTTGAGTCCCGGACCCAGTGGCTTCAAAATCACGGCGGGCATGTGTGTGTGTGCCCAAGATCCCAGGAGGAGAATGAAGGAACAGGGTTTGGGGTTGACATCTCACTTTCCCTCTCACTGTCTCTTTCTCTCGCTCTCTCTGGCAAATGCATGTGCCCTAAGGCAAAATCCTCTAAAAAGGATTAATTAAAAAAATAAATTGTATTTATTTACATCATCAATAAGGCATTTGGAAAAATAATTATTAAAAAGATACACTTATGTTGTCTACAATAAATAAAATACCTGATTATAAATCTAACAAAAGATGTTTGGGGCCTTTATGGACAACTTGGTAAAACATTTTGAAAGACATTAAGGGTGACCAGCAGATGGCATAATGATCATATGACTGGACTCCCATGTAGTCCACTGCAGTTTTAGTTCCAGATGCAACGATTTAAACTAATGCCAGGCCCGTGGGCGTGTGTGCTTAGGATCCCAAGAGGAGAATGGAGGAGAAGGGATTGCGGTGTGGCCATCCCCCCGGGGAGTGATTTCTGGCTTTCTGTCTTTCTGGCGAAAGTACACACCCTATAGCTGTCCTCTATGGGGATGCTTTCTCACATTCTCCCTGCCCGCCCTTGTCTCTTTCAGGTACACACACCCTATAGCAAACTTTAAAACAAAAAATATTAATTGACCTAGTAATTAAGGAAATTAATGAGATGGGAGATAGGAAAAATTTTAAAATAATAATACTGTCATTGTACATGTAACCAGACACTTTATATATGAAATTTTATATAGTACATACTCTTCCTTTTTTTTTTTTAAGAATTATTTTATTTAACTTTATTTACTTGTTTTTTTATTTATTTTAATTTGACCAGAGAGGGACAAAGCAAGAGACAGAGAGAGAGAGAAATTAAGAAAGCAAGTTGCTGGGTCTAGGACATGAACCACGGTTGGCCATGTGGGAGTCTAGTGCTTAGACCACCACACCACCTGCCGGCCCCTATAGTACACACTCTTTTTTTTTTTTTTTTTCTTCTTTTTTTTTTGGAGAGGTTTTTGCTACAGCGTGCGTGCACTCACCAGACAGACAGACAGAGACAGAAAGCAAGAAATCATCCCCCAGGGGGGATGGCCATGCCACAGTCCCTTCTCCTCTTGGGATCCTGGGCATGCATGCACACGCGTCCGGCGTGAGTTTAAGCCACCGGGTCCGGGACTAGAACCACAGTCGACTACATGGGAGTCCAGCAACATAGCCATTACACTAACTACTGGTCCCTATAGTACATACTCTTTGACCCAACAGATCTACCTTTATATGGAAAAGATAATATAGGGGCCAGCAGGTGGCGTGGTGGTTAAGGGCGCTGGGCTCCCACAAGGCCAACAATGGTTCGAGTACCAGACCTGGCAGCTTGCTTTCTTACTGCCTCTCCCCCGCCTCATCCCTCTGTGGTTAAATTAAAATAAAATAAATGAATAAACAAATAAAGTTAAATAAAATAAGTCTTTTAAAAAAAGATAATATAAATGAACTTAAAAATAAGTGCCTTAACTGAGAAAAAGATTTGCTTGGGAGAGGACTGCCTAGGAATGAACAGGGCAACTTTCTGGGGAGTGGAAATGTTTTATGACCTGATAGGGGGTGTGGGTTACATGGGTATGTACGTTTGCCAAAACAGATTCCATTCTACACTTACGGCCTTTGTATACAGGTGATGCTGTAACTTTTTTTTTTTTTGAGAGATTTTTGCTATAGGGCATGTGTGCTCGCAGACAGACAGAGACAGAGACCGAAAGCGAGAAATCACCCCCCAGGGGGGATGGCCACGCCGCAATCCCTTCTCCTCCATTTTCCTCTTGGGATCTTGGGCACGTACGCACACGCGCCCGGCGTGAGTTTCAAGCTACCAGGTCCGGGACGTGAACCGCAGTCGACTACATGGGAGTCCAGTGACATAGCCATTACGCTAACTGCTGGTCCCGTAATGCTGTAACTTTTAAAGTGAAGATAAAAGATGGCTAGAGAAAAATGATTGAAAAATATTCACCATTAAAAGAATTTGAAATTTCTTCTAACATTGTTTTTTTTTTTAATGATTATATTTAGAGAAGCTGCTCGAGAATGTCGCAGAAAAAAGAAAGAATATGTGAAATGCCTGGAAAATCGAGTTGCAGTCCTGGAAAATCAAAATAAAACTCTAATAGAAGAACTGAAAACTTTGAAGGACCTTTATTCCCATAAAAGTGTTTGATTCTTAAGAAAGATATTTTTGCAGACTTGCATAAAAATTAGATTTCTTTTTAGTGGAGTTTTATAAATTAAAAGGTCAAAAGTGAAGCTTTTTATTTAGGCTTTTGCAACTCACAGACAGATATGCAAGAGATCTGGTGACAGATGAAGTGGAAAATTACCTTGAAGACGCTACTGGTACAACTGGAAGCTTTGTAAAAATTGAAAATATTCAAGGAGGAAATGAACTTGAATTTTCTAAATAACAATAGTTGTCAATCCAAAAACAGCAAATAAGATGAAATTTGGTAAATTGAGTTTTTAAAAATAATTCAATTTACCTTACGTTTGCATTTCTCACTGTTTCCTGAAATTTACCTTTTTCAGTTGTGTGTGTGTGTATTTTATTTCTGCCAATAAATTCTAAAATGACAAATGTAAAAACTAATACATTACTAAATATCTAAATTATGTGTTCTGATTATGTATACTTGTTCTATTGTCAAACCTTTTAAATGGATTTTCAGAACTTTATTTGTTGGACCTGAGAGGATTTTGAAACTGTGTTAATTATTTTTGAGGTCTTGTCCTAAAAGGCATCTAAGGTACATGAGTGGAATGTAGTGATTTGTAACATTTTTTTATGAGAATGAAAAGAAAACTATATAAAAGTATCAAACTTTTAAATAGTTTTTGTTGCTTACTCTGGTAATGGTGATTTTCTACAAATGTATAATAAACTTTTGATTCTATATTCTGTATGCAATTAAATATCCATCGCTTACTCTGTTCTGCTTTAATAGAATGGAATGTTTACAGGCCCTTAAAATATTTTTTGAAAACCTTTAAGATGCATACCAAAGTTTTTCCAAGAGGATTTTATAATCAATTTAAATGTAAGGTTTATCAGATTTAAAAATAGTACAGTTATTAAGGCAACCTTATGTTAGAGACTATTTTGTAATGTAGTGAATGGTACCTTTATAAGAAAAGTGACTGCCAATATATTTTTATAGCTAATCTTTATAAATTCTAATGTTGAGTTTTTAATGATTATTTTAAATGTTTATACAGTTTGTTTAGTAAAAAAAAAAATTTACATCTCAAAGTATCATTTTTATATAACGGGAAGTAAAGTTTTAGATTGGCTAATATTTGAACTGTAAGTTTTATATGCAGTTTTATCAAAAGTTTGAAAATGCTGTCAGTACAAGTGTTTAACCTCTGTCTTTTCATTTGTATACAATTTGAAACTGTACTACAAAACTATTGTGTACTTCTTATACAATATGTATCATATTATTGTCTATGAAATTAAAGGATATTTGATAAAATTAGGTTTGCTGAATATAAAATACAGTGCTTGATATGTGAATGACAAGCTTGCTGGTAACCATTCTGTTCATTACTGTACTAAGTATAGTGCACTCCTACTTTTAAAATGAAGATATGTTTACACTTCTCTATAATCTTTTTCCTTTTTTAAAGTTTTTGCTATAAGGCGCATGCCAGAGAGAAATGGGGGGCAGAAGGGGCTCTCCCCCAGGGGAATGGCCAAATTGCAGTCCCTTCTCCATTATTCCCTCTGGACCCTGGTCACACACACGCATACTTGTCCTGTCACCAGGTCTGAGACTCCAGCTGCTCAGCCAGCCATGTGAGATCTAGCTACCCCAGCCATATTGCCACAGACTGGCTCTCTACAACCTATTTTAAAAGGGGATATATTTACCTCTTGATTCAGTCAGAACCAATTATTATATACTGAGATAGCTAGTTTTTTTTGTTCCACAAAGACATGGATAAGGAGTCGTCTTTTTTTTTTTTGGGGGGGGCAGAGATTTTCACTATAGGGCGCGTGCGCTCGCCAGACAGACAGAGACATAGAGACAGAAAGCGAGAAATCACCCCCCAGGGGGGATGGTCACGCTGCAATCCCTTCTCCTCCATTCTCCTCTCGGAATCTTGAGCACGCACACACCGCGCCCGGCGTGAGTTTTAAGCCACCGGGTCCGGGACGCGAACCATGGTCGACTACGTGGGAATCCAGTGACATAGCCATTACGGTAACTGCTGGTCCCAAGGAGTCATTGTTATATAGAAGTTTTTACCTAACTGAAATTTGTGACTGATTCTCCTCATGAATTTAAAAAGATTTTTTTTAAAGTTTGATCATACCCAGAGATTATTTTTTTATCACTTTTACAATCTTGTATTAAACCAGAATCTGAAACTGGTAGCACATTAGGCCTAAGATGAGGCGGTATGGGGGTCTCTGGGTTATAGCAAAAGAGTGTTTTATCAAACTGTATACTGAATACGTGTTGTGCTTGCTAACAGGAACAGTCTAGGTCTTGGGTTCTGTCTGTTAACATTTTTGCCATCGGGTGAGCACTCTCATGGGGTGGTGGTGAGAAATCACTCTGGGGGTGGGGGGCATGCTGCGATCCCTTCTCCATTCTCCCTTGGGATTTTGGGCATGCATGCACACGCACTTAGTGTAATTTTCACACCTTTGGGTCTGAAATTGAAACAGCGGAGTCAGCCATGTGGAACCCAGCGCCTTAGCCACCATGCTACCTGTTGGCCCCACTTGGTGCTTTAACAGTTGGACATCTAAATTCTCTGCTGCCTGCAGACTTCTAGTGTAGGAGTCTGCTCACTAGAGCTCGCTTGTTACCTCCAACTAGATTTAAGAATTCCATAAATTTAACAGTTCTATAAATGCATGCCAAAGTATTATCCTGGATGTGTTTCTAATTGGAAAATGGGGGCTGCTTATCAAAGTTTTAAGTCCAAACATAAATTAGAATTCAGTAATGCATTAGACCGATTATTTCCTTACCTCCACACCAGAGAGAGAGAAAGTGAGAAAGCGAGCTGCCAGTCCGGCACGTCACTGCAGTTAGCCATGTGGGAGTCTAGTGCTTTACCTGCCATACCCCCTGCTGGCTCAGGAACTTAGCTCTTAATATCACCCTTGTGATCAATACCTGCCTAAGGTTACATGAGCAATAAGTGGGGACCTATGATTTCAACCTAGTCTCCAACCACCTAATCTGAATCTCTAACAGCTTAATTAAACTCCAGAAGGAAATTCCTTCATGCCCTTCTGTTATCTCCGCAGGCTAGAACTGTGGCCCACAATCCTCTGTGATCCAGTCTAGTTCACAGGAATGCCCTGTGATATTCCATGAATGAAGGTCTGAGTTCAAGATCACTAAGGTACAGGGACCAGCAGTTAGCGTAATGGCTATGTCGCTGGACTCCCACGTAGTTGACCGCGGTTCGAGACCCGGACCTGGTGACTTAAACTCACACCGGGAGTGTGTACATGCGTGCCCGAGATCCCGACAGGAGAATGGAGGAGAAGGGATTGTGGCGTGGCCATCCCCCCTGGGGGGTGATTTCTCACTTTCTGTCTGTCTCTCTGTCTGTCTCTCTGGTGAGTGCACGCGCCCTATAGCAAAAACCTCTCCAAAAAAAAAAAAAAAAAAAAAAAAGACCCTCTTCTTAAAAAGATCACTAAGGTACAGAGAGGTTCGATACTTTGCACAGGGTCACACAGTGAATAACAAAACTAGGGTTCAGACCTATGTCTGATCAACTCTGAAGTTTGTGGGGTTTTTTTTTTTAGTTTGCCAGAGGGCACTTGCCAGAGACAGGGAGGGAGAAAGCACCCTCCCCCTCCAGCCCCCATGCTTATCAGAAATTTCTTCATTTTTGCATCCTATCAGGATTCTGGGCACCCATACACAGGTACCCAGCGTGTTTTTCAGGCAGCTGGAGCCAAGATTTGAATAACACCAGTCATGTAGGATCTGGCTGCCTTTACCACCACGCCACAGAAATAGCCCCAAAATTTGAGGTCTTAGGCATCAGAGTGTACGACTTACCCTGTGATGTTGAAGAATCTGAAAAGCTTTGTTCATTGCAACTCATACACCTATTATGAAAGTGTAAAGAATCTGTTTACAAGTGTCCACTAGATGGCAACATTGCCTTTCAAAAACCACAGGTTTACAAATTAGTTTTTTCAATTTTTTTGCCAAATTGTACATGGGGTAGCCAGAAAGAGACAGAGAGAAGGAAAGTGAGAAATTACCCTCTGGAGGGATGGCCTTGTGCGATCTCTTCTCCATTGTCCTCAGGATTTACGCCACACCAGCACGATTTAGTTTTATAACTTTCTAAAAATAAATATGTAAGAAGCTATACAATAAATCTTTGTACACCCATCATCCAGAATAAATTTTTTTTTTAAGTTTTTGCCATACGGCAAATCCCTTCTCCATTCATTTCTCGGGATTTTGGTCCCATATGCACACATGCCTAGCATGATTTTTAAGCCACCAGGTCCAGGACTTAAACCATGGTCGACCACATGGGAGTCCAGCAACTTAATTTTATATATATATATATATATATATATATATAATACACACACATACATATATATATATATATATAAATTCCAAAACCGGGGCTGACAGGTGGCGTGGTGGTTAAGGCAGCTGGACTCCCACATGGTTGGCTGACTGCAGTTCAAGTCCTGGACCTGGCAGCTTGATTTCTCACTTTCCTTCTGTCTCTCTCTGGTAAACTTAAAAAAAATAAAATAATGAAAATGAATAAAAAATTAAATAATAATTATTTTTTATTTCAAAACCAGGCCCATGCTTGATGACATAAGTGGTAGGATGTTGCTGTAGGCCCAGGTTCAGTTTCTGGACCAACCTTAACAGGCCAGATGCAGTAGCATGCACTTGCCATCCTCGCTGGCTGGAAGGCTGAAGCAGGAGGATTGTGTTAAGACAAGATCCTGTCAAAAATTCTCCCTCTCTCCTCTTTCTTCTTTCTCTCTCTCTCTCACTCTCTCACTAAAATATGGAAAAAAAAAATGGAACAAAACTTAAGCTAAGTTTACAAAGTACTAAATAAAAACTGCCTTAACTAGTGAGAATGTTTTTTTTAAAGAAATTTTTACTACAGGACGCGTGCACTCACCAGAGAGACAGGAATCTAGAAATCACCCCTCAGGGGGGATGGCCATGCTGCAATCCCTTCTCCCCCCGATCTACTCTCAGGATATGGACAAGCATGTGTGAGTTTCAAGCTGCCAGATCTGGGACTCGAACTGTGATTGGCCATGTGAGAGTCCAGCAACGTAACCATTACACCATCTGCTGGTCCCACTAATAATTTTTAATAAAGGAAAAAGAGGGCAGTCCTGTACTGTAGTGATCAATTACTGTGTGTGGGAAGCTGGAGCAGCTCGAATTCTGGCCCTGCAGCTTTAAAAACATGCCAGGTGGGGAACCAGCAGTTGGCGTAATGGCTATGTCACTGGACTCCCACGTAGTCGATCGCAGCTCGCGTCCCGGACCCGGTGGCTTAAAACTCACGCCGGGCGCGTGTGCGTGCGTGCCCAAGATCCTGAGAGGAGAATGGAGGAGAAGGGATTGCGGCATGGCCATCCCCCCTGGGGGGTGATTTCTTGCTTTCTGTCTCTATGTCTCTCTCTGTCTGTCTGGCGAGCGCACGTGCCCTATAGCGAAAACCTCTAAAAAAACAAAAACAAAAAACAAACAAACAAAAAAAAACCTCTCAAAAAAAAAAACAACAACATGCCAGGTGTGTGTATGTACATGCTGAAAATCCTGATGGGATGGAGAGTGGAAAAGAAGGGATGTGGCAGGACCACACCCTGCTGGGGGTGTGTGCTTTTTCTCTCTCTGGCAAGTGCACACACCCTCTAGCAATTACTGGGTTGTTAGGTAACTCACAACATATTTTTCTTTTTCTTTTTTTTTCTTTTCTTTCCTTCTTTCTTTATTTTTTGGAGAGGGTTTTGCTATAGGGCATGTGTGCTCACCAGAAAGACAGAAAGAAAGGGAGAAATAGCCCCCTTCCCCCCCTGGGGGGATGGCCACGCCGCAATCCCTTCTCCTCCGTTCTCTACTCAGGATTTTGGGCCTGCACGCACACGCACCCAGCCTGAGTTTAAGCTACTGGATCTGGACCTTGAATCACTGTCGACTACATGGGAGTCCAGTGACATAGCCATTACGCCATCTGCTGGTCCCAATGACATGTTTTTTTATGCAAAAATGTATCATGCCTTTTCTGACAACACAATAAAACAGAAAAAGAGAGAAAATGCCTCATCACTTCTTTGTCCACTGCCTGTTGCAATCACAGATAATCCAATATATATATATATTTTTTAATTAGAAACTGCTAATTCTGGCAGTCAGGCCCACTGGCTGCTGCCCCAGCGAGGGGACAGAGAGATGGCAGACGTGGCCGTGGGCAGAGATAAGTGCAGGGAGCCATGGCTCATCTCACTGCCCCTGTCCCACACCCCGGTCATCATGAAGAGCTCCCCCGTGGTGTCCAGCATCAACCAGGAGGTGCTGGCCAAAGCCATGGAATGCTGTGTTCAGTATCTCGCCACTTATTCCTACAGACACGGCAGTGAAAAAGGACAAGAAAGCACTGACTGACAGTGGTGATTTAGCAAATACTGATGAGGGATCAGAAACCTCCTCATTTCTTGCAGATCCAAAGAAGATTTTAGCTTAAAGAAGAGAAGAGGGAAGATGAGAATGACAATGACGAAGGCAATGATGACAAAGGCAATGATGACAAAGCCGAACCTTAAACTAGGGACGTGCTTAGGAGTAAGCCTGTGAGGACCCTCCTAGATGGCTGTAGGCTTTGAATAAGCACAACTCTGTGCCCCTGGCCTGGGTCCCCCTCCTTTTTAGACTTCCAGCATGCTAAATTCCTTGCTGGCTAAGAGGGAGCACCTCGTGCACCTGCACATGAAGAACCCAAAGAAAGTAGCCCAGACCCTGACGGCCACCTGCAGCTGGAGTTACCAGAGTGCCTGCACAGCTAGCTCAAGCAGCTCTGAGCTGGAGTGGCAGCCATGATTTTGCTTAACTTTGTAGTTTACGAGCAAATTTAGAAGCGCTTCTAAGCATCACTTGTAAATTCATGGATGTGTATTTTGAAATTAGTTTCTGTAAACAATGAGATTGTTTTAGCTAAGTATATAACTTATAGGTAATATGTTACTTTTTTTTTTTTTTTTGGAGAGGTTTTTTTCGCTATAGGGCGCGTGCACTCGCCAGACAGACAGAGAGAGACATAGAGACAGAAAGTGAGAAATCACCCCCCATGGGGGATAGTCACGCCGCAATCCCTTCTCCTCTCGGGATCTTGGGCACGCACGCACACGCGCCCGGCGTGAGTTTTAAGCCACCGGGTCTGGGATGCGAACCGCGGTTGACTACATGGGAGTCCAGCGACATAGCCATTACGCTAACTGCTGGTTCCCAAGTAATATGTTACATTTGTACTGTTGTTTTGTAAGAAATTTGACTATTTGTCCAAATATATACTTTCCTTTTCTATTGATGATCTGTACATATTTTTACAGTAAAATGCTTTATGGAATTGATTTGTGGTAAAAATAAAAAACTGGCAACTCTTTTTTTAAAAGTTATTTTATTTAGAGATTACATCACTGGACTTCCACGTAGTTGACCACGGTTCATGTCCCAGGCCCAGTGGCTTAAAACTCATGCTGGGTGCATGTGGATGCATATGCAAGATCCTGAGAGGAGAATATAGGAGAAAGGATTGCTGTATGGCCATCCCCCATGAGAAGAGATTTCTTGCTTTCTGTTTGTCTCTCCAGCGAGCGGATGCACCATATAGCAAAAATCCCTCAAAAAATTATTTTATTTATTATTATTCCTTTTTTGAGAGATTTTTGCTATAGGGCACATGCGCTCGCCAGAAATACAGAGAAAAACAGAGAGATAGAAAGCGAGAAATCACCCCACCAGGGGGGATGGCCACACTGCAGTCCCTTCTCCTCTATTCTCCTCTCGGGATCTTGGGCACATACGTACATGCGCCCAGCATGAGTTTAAGCCACTGGGTCCAGGACTTGAACCGCAGTCGACTACATGGGAGTCCAGCGACATAGCCATTACGCCAACTGCTGGTCCCATATTATTCTTTTAATCTGCTAGAGGGTACATGTACACACCAGAGAGAAACAGAGAGAGAGAAAGTGAGAAATCAAGTTACCAGGTCCAGGACTCAAACCACAGTTGGCTATGTGGGATTCCAGCACCTTAACCGCCACGTCACCTGCTGGCCCAATCCAATATAATTTCTATGAATGAACTATGTACAAAGCATTGTACTAGATGAAGGATACCAAATAAACATTAACTGTGGTCTTTCACAAGCTCAAACACTACCTGGGAGATGACAAGAGAACAAAAGGAGGCCCAGGTGCAATGGTAGCATAACTGGACCCACGTGGGAAACATTCTAGGTGTGTATCCCAGAACTCCCTGAGTACGCTGGACAGGCGTATGCTTGCCGTCTGGCCCACCTGAGACTAGGTGTGGGTCACAGCATGAAGACTCCATTGGGTGTACCATCTCTTTCCCTCTCTGAAGAAATAAATAAACTTTACAAAATAAAAAAGGACCTTTTATTTTTCACTATATCACTATACATATTAGAACAGTTAAAAAATGTTTTTGTAAGGTTTTTGCCATAGGGTGCATGTGTTCACTGGAGAAAAAAAAACAGCGAGAGGGAAAGTGAGAAATCACCGTCCGGGGGAATGGCCATGCCACAATCCCATCTCTTCTATTCTTCTCTTGGGATTTTGGGCATGCGCTCACATACACTTGACGTGATTTTCAAGCCGTCAGGTCTGGGACTCAAACCACATTCAGCCATGCGGGATCCAGCATCTTAACCACTACACCACTTGCTGCCCCAGAACACCTAGAATTCTAAACCCAGTAAAAACACTCATCAATCTAAATGAAGAAAGGCAGTAAAGAAAAAGGCACAGGTGGGACAAATAGCCCAAAGCAAGACGGAAATAAATCTATATGAAGCTAGCATGTGGTGTGGTGGTTGGGAGTGCTGGACTCCCACATGGCAGACTGTGGTTTGAGTCCCAGACCTGGCAGCTTGCTTTCTCACTTTCCCTCTGTCTCTCTCTCTCTCTGCTCCCTCTATTCCTCTAAATAAATAAAGTTAAAAAAATAATTCTTTTAAAAAAATAAACCTATATGTACCAATTCTCACACAAACGTAAATGGGCATTTTAGTTAAATGGAAAAGATGATCAGATTGAATTAGAAAACAAAACCCAGGGGTTAGACAAGGGCACAACAGTGAAAGGTGACACTTTGCAAGGCTCACCCACATGGAAAGGTTCTGGATTTGTGATCAGAGACCTCTCTGAGTACCCTGGGCACACTTGTGCCCATGATGCACGGCTGGCTGGGAGACAATGGCGTCAAGACTATTGGGGGTGCTACCTCTATCTCTGTCCCTCTCTCTCTCGTTCATGAAAGAGATAAACTAAGAAAAGGAAATAAGATCCAGTTATTTGTTGTTTGTAAGAGCAAATCTCAACTGTAAGGAAACAGTAAAGTTGAAGATTTTATTATTTAAGTAAAAACAAAATAAAAAAAAGTTATACCAGTCAAACATTAGCCAAAAGAGAGCTGGCCTATCTAAACTTTTATTACACAAAATAGACTGAAAATCACTACTTGGGAAAACGATATCACTACAAATTGACAAAAGAATCAGCCTGGAAGATAAAACACATCTATACCTGAATGCGTCTACTCTAGGGTCAGAGTGTTAAACAAAACGCAAAAATATATGAGAAATAAAAACCTATACTCTCAAATTTTTAACATAACCTCTCAAATAATTGATACAAAAAGCAGGGAAAGTGATCAGTAAAGATATAGATTCGAATAGTTAATAAACTTGACCTAATAAATATATTGGATTTCATCAGCTATTAAGACACCACTGATTTTTTTTAAAGAATTATGTATTCAGTTTTATTTATTCATTTTATTCATTCATTTTATTATTATTATTTTTAATATGACCAGAGTGAGACACGGCAGTGGGGGGAGAAAGTGAGGAGACAAACCACCAGGACTCGAACTATGGTTGGCCATGTGGGAGTGTCCAGCCCCCAACCACCACACCACCTGCTGGTCCCAAGACACCATTGATTTAAGATACACCATTATTTTAAGTACAGCTGAGAAGTAAAAACCACTGCCAGGTAAACTGTGATATGCCATTGTAGTAAGACATACTGATTCAGAGAAGTTATGATGTAAACCACATGTGCACCAATGGAATTCAATAACAAGATATTACACAACTTCAACAAAGAGCCAGCAAAAAGCCAGAATTCATTAGCATCTGAGGTGGGCCTAGCCCTGCCTCTTTAACCAGAAAGCCTCTGCCTTAAACCTCTCCTTCTAGCCCAACACTCACTCTGTCTTCTGTTTGTCTCTCTTTCTCGCTCTCCCTTTCTCTTGAAATTTTCCTTTATATATATATGTGTGTGTGTGTGTGTGTGTGTGTGTGTGTGTGTGTGTTTGAAAATTCTGTAACTACTGTCTCTTGTCTCCTTTCTCTTCCTAATTTCAGAATCCATGAGCATCTGAGGTGGGTCTAGCACTAGCTATAATTTTTTGCCTTTTTTTTCCCTTTTAATTATTTTGTTTTGACTTTTTTTTTTTGGGGGGGGGGTCTTTTTCCCTTTGTTTCTTTTCTTTTACCTGACTTTCTCACCTTGCTTCTCACCTTCCACACCTTGAGTCTCTAGGCAGGTCTAGGTGCACAGTAGCAAAACATCTTAATACTTTTAGGGTCATAGAAGACCTCAATCCCCACTGAACTGCTACAGAAAAGGAGAAAATAATCTTTATAAATGCAAATTCAAATTTCTGTCTGTGGATACCACATTGCAAAACACAATAGTAGAGGAGAAACAGGCATAGATGTACCTCACAGTAAAGTGAAGCATATGAGCTAACAGTAGCAGAAGTCTCTAACAAATTAGCCCAACGTGAATATACCACCAAATGACTAAAAATCAGAGCAGAGTCTGCAAAGTGAGCAGCCGGGAGAAATACAGAGCTACAGTGAATGCGGCTCATCTCCTCCCACACACCTCTGAATTCTTAGCTCAAACCCTGCAGCTTGGTTCAGGTGCACCTACTGCCTTGAAACTGTGAGGCCTTTGTAATATCCAGTTCCACTGACAAAAGCGCAGGTTGCTTGGTGAGGATTAGGAAGACAGAGCTACAAAAATATTGCAGGTTATCTCCTTTTGCACACCTCTAACACTCAGAATGAACTCCAAGAAGGTATGAAGTAACGTATAATCCTTCAGGTGCCCAGAAACCACCACAGAGGCACAAGAAATATGAGAAATCAAGAAAATCTCTCTTCCCCAAGGGGAAAGAACAGACAATACAATGGAACTGTCAGATAAAGAATTTAGGATAGTCATAGTAACAGACGTAAGAGAAGAGAGACAACAAACTCCAGAAACTGCAGGAGAAAAGAGATGAGTTCCAAGATGTGAGGAAGTTACAGCACGATCTGAAAGAGGAAATCTACACCATAAAAAAGAATCAAAGGGAACTGTTAGAGATGAAGGCTGTAATACAAGAAATCAAAACCTCCCCTGAAAATATTAAAAGCAGATTAGATCAAGCAGAAAATTGAGTCTCAGATATAAAAGACAGAACCTCTGACCTAGAAAAATTCACCAAAAAGACTGAGAAAACAGCCCCCAAAAATGAGAATAACATACGAGTAATACTAGATACCATTAGACGCCCAAACATCCAGATCATTGGTTTCCCAGAAGGTGAAGAAACTAATCAGGGCATTGATCATCTATTCTATGAAATCCTGGAAGAAAACTTTCCAAATCTAGAGAGGCATTCAAATATCCAGACCCAAGAAATACAAAGAACCCCACGTAGAATCCACCCAAGAAGATCTTCTCCAAGGAGCATGATAGTCAGAGTTACCAAAACCACAGACAGAGATAAGATACTAAAATTGGCCAGAGAGAAACATCAAGTTACTTTCAAAGGCTATCCCATCAGGCTAACATCGGACCTCTAGTCAGAAACAATGCAAGCTAGGAAAGAATGGGAAAATATATTC
Organism: Tupaia tana; assembly: GCA_026018925.1. Classification (NCBI taxonomy): domain Eukaryota; kingdom Metazoa; phylum Chordata; class Mammalia; order Scandentia; family Tupaiidae; genus Tupaia; species Tupaia tana. The sequence goes on from JAKSZU010000006.1 coordinate 154,817,883, forward strand.
AAAGTGTTAAGTGAAAAACAATTTCAACCAAAAATACTATACCTGGCAAGATTATCCTTCATATGGGAAGAAAAGATAAAAATATTTCCAGATAGGGGCCGGCAAGTAGCATGGTGGTTAAAGGCGCTGAACTCCCACATGGCCAACCACAGTTCGGGTCTCAGACCTGGTGGCTTGCTTTCTCACTTCCTCTCTCTCTCTCTCTCTCTCTCTCTCTGATCAAACTGGAAAATAATAATGATAATAATAATAAAGTTAATAAAATAATTCTTTAAAAAATATATATATATTTCCAGATAAACAAAACCTGAAAGAATTTACCAACACCAGACCCGCTCTTGGAGTTCTGAAGGGAGTACTATACCAGGAAAACTAAAGATAGACAAATAAGAGAACAAAAAATGATCAAGAAAAAGGCCAATTTAATGGTAGGGACAAGTTCTGAAATATCAATAATAATGTTGAATGTTAACAGAAAGGTCAGATCACAGCAACACTGCAAATTCAACAAAAGAGATTACATGAGACTGAACTGGTGAAGTAGAATCCTATGATTTTTTTTTCTAAAACATAACTGATTTTCCTCTATGCTTTGTCTTCCAGATTTAAGGATTTTTGTTTTCTTCTGAGTTGTTGATAGGTCCAGCAATTTGTTAAAAATTTTTTAAAATTAAAACAAACTTTGCTCCCTTCCTGACTCCTTCACAAATGGAATATATTTGTGAGCATTCTTACTCTGTGGCAGAATGGTTATTTGCGTAAGTTCAATAATACAACAGTATCTATAGCCTTGTATCAGAAATTGAATTATGGGGCTTTGTGCAAATAACAGGCCAAATTGAGATTTAACCTAATTTTTCTTTTGCAAATAAGTTAGTTTATACCTCTCTTTAGTAAAAGGGGAAATGGAGAGAGAAAAAATGTTTCAGAAGGAAATTACAGTACACTTGTCACTAGATTCTAGCTTTGTCCACACTTTATAAAATCTTTTGCGAATCAATAAAATGTGGAAAAAAAAGTTTAGTATGGAAGGGACGAAAGGGAAGGGGGAAGGAAAAAACTGGTAAACGTATGCTTAATTGACAAAAAATGAAGCTATTTGCTGATGATAACGTATATAGTAATACTTTTGTCTTGACTGACATGCATGTTATTTGTGTTGGAAAAAGAAAAGTATACTGTAAAGACATGTAACTAAATGTAAATAATTAGATATTCTTGAAACTACTATTCTTAAAACTGTACATAGCTGGGCCAGCAGATGGTGTGGTGCTTGAGGTGTTGGACTCCCACATGGCCGACTACAGTTCCAGTCCCAGACCTGGCAGCTTGAAAGTCACGTGCGGTGCGTGTGCGTGTGTGTCTGTGTGTCTGTGTGTCTGTGTGTATGCCTGTCCTAAATCCCAGGAGGAAAATGTGGAGGAGAAAGGACTGAGATGTGACTATCCACTCTGGGGGATGATTTCTCACTTTCCCTCTCACTGTCTCTGTTTGTGAGTGCATGCACCCTATGGCATAAATAATAAATAATATAATTTGAATAATAACAATATTATTAATAATAAATAAATAAAACTATAGTCTATAAAGGTTCTTTCAAATGTATTAAATATTTAATAAAACATAGAATGAGTGAGATGATGGATAGATGACTTCATGTTACTACTAAAATTCTACATAACAGGGCCAGCAGGTGGTGTGGGGTTTAGGAGCTGGATTCCCACATGGTCGACCACAGTTTGAGTCCTGAACTCAGTGGCTTAAAAATCATCCCGGACATATGGCCTGAAATCCTGAGAGTGGAGAGAAGGGATTGCAGCATGGCCATCACCTGAGGGGGTGATTTCTCATTTTCCCTGTCTCTCTCCAGTGAGCATACATGTCCTATGGTAAAAACCTAAAAATAGATAAATAAATAAAAAACTACATAATTTATTTCCCCCACAGGATGTGTAGCATTGGAGGAAGCACCCCCCAATGGGATGTGGTCATACCACAATCTCTTCTCCATTTTCCCAACCTGTTGGGATTTTGGGCGTGCACACACTGTGCACACACACTCATGTACCTGGCATGTTTTTCAAATCACCAGGGCTAGAATTCAAACCACAGTTGGCAATGTGAGATTTAGCTGCCAGTAGGCCACAGTGTCAGCCCTAAAACCTTTTTTAACTGTCACAGGCACATGTGCTCACCAGAGTCTGGGAGACATGGGGCGGGGGGGCAGCGAGAAAGTACACATGACTGCCCAGCATGGTTTTTTTTTCTTTTTAAAGATGTATTTAATTTATTCATTTATTTTAGTTTGACCAGAGAGAGAGAAAGAGAAGGAGGGAAAATGAGAAAGCAAGCTGCCAGGTCCAGGACTCGAACCACAGTCAGCCATGTGGGAGTCTAGCATCTAGCACCTCAACCACAATGCCACCTGCCGGCCCCACCCAAGCTGCTGGGGCTGGGATGTGAACCTCAGTTGGCTATATGGGATCCAGCTCCCTTAACCACTGGACTATGGGGTTGGCTAGAATATTTTTATTAAAATAAATTTTTAGGGACCAGCAGTTAGCATAATGGCTATGTCGCTGAATTCCTATGTTGTCAACCGCAGTTCAAATCCTGGAACCGGTGGCTTAAACTCACAGCGGGCGTGTGTGCGTGCGTGCCCAAGATCCCGAGAGGAGAAGGGATTGCAGCGTGGCCATCCCTCTGGGGGGTGATTTCTTGCTGTCTTTCTGTCTCTCTCTGTCTCTCTGGCGAGTGCACGCACCTGTAGCAAGAACCTCTCCAAAAAAAATAAATAAATAAAATTTACCCAGCTTAGGCCCGGCAGAATGGCTCCCGCAAAGAAGGGTGGCGAGAAGAAGAAGGGCCATTCGGCCATCAACGAGGTGGTGACCCGGGAATACACTATCAACATTCACAAGCACATCCATGGCGTGGGCTTCAAGAAACGTGGCCCTCGGGCACTCAAAGAAATCCGGGAATTTGCCATGAAAGAGATGGGGACTCCAGATGTGCGCATTGATCCCAGGCTCAACACAGCTGTCTGGGCCAAAGGAATAAGGAACGACCCATATCAAATCCGTGTGCGGTTGTCCAGAAAACAAAACGAGGATGAAGATTCACCCAACAAGCTCTACACCCTGGTGACCTATGTACCTGTTACCACTTTCAAAAATCTACAGTGAAGGTGGATAAGAACTAACTGCTGATTTTATAATAAAGTTATAAAATCAAATAAATAAATAAATAAATAAAATTTTAAAAATAAAATAAAGTAACCACCAGGCCAGCCAGATGGCATGGTGATTAAGGTAGCTGGATCCCACGTGGACCACTGAGCCCAGACCAGGTAGCTGGAAAAACATGCCAGGTATGTGCATGCCCAAAATCCTGAGAGGGGATTGTGGTGTGGTCACCACCCTGGGGTGTGCTTTCTTTCTTTCTCTCTCCCCTCTCTCTCCAGTGAGCGCATACACTCTGTAGCAAATGAAAGTAAGTAAATAAAAAGAAATTTCTAGCACTAATTCATGCACATCCCAACTAGATAGGGGACATCTAGGAAAATAAATCAATCCTGCCCTTACTCCAGACCCATACCCTGCCCCAACCAAGCCCAGGTCTCATTTTTCATAACCCTGGCTCTCATGCTTTTACTTAGAAAAGTGAGATAAGAAGGCTTTTGGTTTGCATGTTCATTACTTTGTCAACTAAGTGAATAAACAAATTCTGTAAGGCTCAGTTTTCTTGTCTGTAAAAGGTGGGTAATGATCGTGCCAAATTGTTGAGGATGAAAATCGGCTTCAAACGTGGGAGGTGTTTATTACTCTAAGACATTATTATTGTAATTACTGCTATTTTCCTTAGTGGGCTGGGGCCTTCCTCAAAGGGAAGCTCTTCACAGTGCCCCCGTCTGGTCTTGGCTGTTGCTAAGACCTGAGGCTCAGTGCCTCATGGAAGCCGAGAGTGATAGTGGCTTCACTCTCTCAGTGGTGCCAGCAACCTCAGCCCCATCTGGGCCTCTCCCAGGTTTCAGACACTGTTCTCCCCCAACATCACTTGCTTTTGCCCTAACTTTAGCTCCTTCACATGCTCAAAATCCTGGAGGGTGGTGAGGTTCCCTTGGTCATTTTTGTAGCAGATATACAGAGTGGAGGGCTCTTGGTAAAGTGAATCGGGGTTCTTGCTAAGACTGGAGTTTAAAAGGAGGTGCACGGATGGGCCTAGGAGAAGATTCAGGAGCTTGCCTGAAGTTTAGCCAAGAAAAAAAAGAATATCACCACCACAGTCAAATTTTCACAGTATCTTTTTGGCCCAGGCCTGGCCTTCTGCCATGTTTGTGGGCTGCCTGTGTCTGTCCTCCCTCTCCTCCACTATCATTTCCGCACTGACAAAATCCTCCTCATTACGCTGAGCAAACAGCACCCTACCCCTGATAATAAAGCAGGCTCCAGGCCTACTGCTGCATATTCCAAACCATGCTAAATGGCTCTGCTAAAGGGAAGGGCCATATGCTTTAATTTGGGACCTTTGCTAATGAAAAACGAGGAAGAAGCCTTTGACACATTTACATACCACAATAAAAAATGTTAAGATGGGCTTCTCTCTTCGCCCTAAGATGATAGAAAAAGTAAAAATAACAAACAATAAAATTATATACATACATCTTGCACTATTAAATGTAAGTATATTCTCAGTGTGTAACAGCAAGTTCTAAATAGTGCTAGTTGGGACTCCCCACACACACCTATCTGCCAAGAAGAGTCAAGACTAATTCCTTTTCCTTTCTTTAAATTTTGCCAGAGGGCAAATGCATTCACCACAGAAACACACAGAGGTGGTGGAGGAGAGGGAGAAAGTACTCCAAGATGGACGTGGTCACACAGCAATCCTTCATTTCTCCATCCTGTTGGGATTTGGGGCACACATCCACACGTGTAGACAGGGTGTTTTTCAAGCTGCTGGGGCCAAGATTCAAACTGCATGGTCAGCCATATGGATCCAGCTCCTTTAACCACTAGGCCATGGGGCTGGTCCCAGACTGATATTCATGACTCCTGGCATCACTCCCACTTGCTGTCAGGCATATCCATGCCCTTGCTTTTTGCTGTACCTGTAGTCTAGCCTGTCTTTATTACTCCCCACTTGACCTTCTCTCTCAATCTAGGCCTACTCACACCCTCTTCCTGCAGGGAGCCTTCCCTAGAGTGCCACAGCCCCAACCAATCCTTTTGCCTGAACGTGGGTGTGTCACAGCTTATTTATTTTTTTTCTGCCAAGTGAAGTTAGTCCCAATTTTCTCTGCTAGCCAAGTCATAATAGTTCTCAGGGTCAAACACTCTCCCCCGATGTGCTATTTTGATATGTGGTCGGGTATGTTACTAGGGTGATAAACTACTTGCTTCATGGACTGATTAACCAGGGCCACTCACCGGCCTCTCCCAACCCTCTTCCCTCCCCTAGTAACCAGAATATCAGGGAACATCTAAGGAGTTCTCAGAGGGACAAGGAATAACACCTCTCTCAGGCTAGGGACTGAGGCTGTGTGTGTTCCGGCTTGTGCGAGCGTTTGTAGGAAGTGATGGTGCAGTTATGATCAGCCACCTTCATCCTCAACTTTACAAGTCCTTAAATTAGATTTTATTAGCTAACCCCAAGTTGGCTCATGGCAAACTACCTCAAAATTACTACTAAGAGGGCCAGCAGGTTGTATGAAGGATAGGGGGGCTAGTTCTGGACCCGGTAGCTTGAAAAGTACCCCATGAGCGTGGGTACACATGCCCTAAATCCTGAAGAGAATGGAGAAGGGATGGGGTGTGGCCATCGCTCCTAGGGCGTGATACCGTCTCCAGCAAGTGCGTAAACCCTATACCAAACTAATCAACAACAAAAACTATTGAATAAGGGTTTAACCCACAACACAGAAATTTGGTTACCTCAATGTTTGTGCTGTCTAAAATCCCAACCTCTGCATCTGCTATGCATTTAGAGTCCCCTTTCCCCAGCTTATGCCTGGCTAAGATGCCCCAGCTTCTGGAAGCCTCCCTGGCCCACTAACTGTGCTACCAACGCCTCGGTGGCTCCTGCACCTCTGGGTCCACTGTAGTAGCCCTCTGCTCTGCGGAAAGGAGTCGATAAAGTCTTACACTTAAGAAACCCCCAGGGAACCAGCAGTAACCCCCAGGGAACCAGCAGTTAGTGTAATGGCTATGTTGCTGGACTCCCAGCAGTAACCCCCAGGGAACCAGCAGTTAGTGTAATGGCTATGTTGCTGGACTCCCATGTAGTTCCGCGGTTCGAGTCCTGGACCCGGTGACTTAAACTCACACTGGGCGCATGTGCGTGCGTGCCCAAGATCCCAAGACAAGAATGGAGGAGAAGGTAGATTACGGTGTGGCCCCCCCCCCCCCCCCCCCCCCCCCCCCCCGGGGTGATTTCTCGCTCTCTTTCTGGAGAGCGCATGCGCCCTACAGCAAAAAAAAAAAAAAAAAAAAAAACTCAAGAAAAAAATGAAATCCCAAGGCCTTGCTGGGCTGGGCACATTGGCAAACTTCCGCCCAATCAACGGATTCAACCGGAGTAAAGGCCCAGGCCTGCCGCATCCGCATCCGGGCAACTTCCCCGCAGGCCTCCCGGCCCCTCCCACGCCCCGCCTACCTCCCGGCAGCCCCTGCGGAACCGCCTCCCCCCCTCTCCCCCCCCAAGGCCGGGAGCCCAGGGCAGTCAGCCTAGGCGGAACCACCGCCTGCCGCCATATTTCGCACCAGGAGCTCCAAGATGGGGCTCGGGCTCCTGAGCGCTGCGCTGTTGTTTGTGGGGAGCTCTCTCCCCTACTCAGAGCACCACCTGCTCTCCGAAAGGATCAGGGTTGGCCCCTCGAAGGGCCAGGTCGGTCCCGGGTGGGCCGAGGCTGCGCGCTGGAAGCGCGGGTGGCACAAGGCATCCGAGAAGGAAGAGGCAAACTCGAAGGGCAGTATCTGCTCATTCCTGTCGGGGACCTTCCCTTACCTTTTCCCACTGCTTCGTGTTTGAATTTGGGTCCCTCTTTTTCTGTTGTCCAGACTGCCTTTAACCAAAATGTAACAACTTAAGCAGTTTCTAGTCCAATTATAATGACAGTAGTAGTAATAGCAAAAAAAGACATACGTTTGTGTTGGGTCTCTTTATTTCTTCCTCGACACATGCTAGGGTTTATCACTCCCATTTTAGAGATTTGGAATCCACAGTTAAAAGGGCTTTTGGGTGGCCTTCTCACACCGCAATTGAGAGAACGCATTAGCCCAGCAAGTTAAGTGGCAAGTATTAGATTCTGCAGCTCTTGACTCCCCAGTCCCAGGCTCTTTAATGCTATTTTGCACATGGGAGAATGTGAACATGGGCCAGAGAAACATCTAATTTTCATACCTTTGGAAAATACAGTTTTTAAACTAATGTCAGGTCTTTCTGTAAGTAATCAATTACAACGTTTGTTGTAACTCTCCTTTAAAATTCTTTAAAAACAGGAGTATGCCTTAGGTACCCAGCTGGATTTTATCAGTTTTTTAAATAGGAATTTAAAGGATTATACTATGGGTTTAGGCAGTAACGTAGATGCTCAGTCCAAATAATGTATCATGTTTATTTTTAGATTGTGGAACAGCACCGCTTAGGGATGTATTGAAAGGATCTCGGATTGTAGGGGGCACAGATGCCCAAGCTGGCGCATGGCCATGGCTAGTTAGCCTGCAGATTCAAAATGGACGTCTTCTTGCACATATTTGTGGGGGAAGCCTGGTGAGAAAGAGGTGGGTCCTCACAGCCGCCCACTGCACTAAAGACTCTAGGTATGTATTCAGAACACAACTATTTTGTTTTCTCAGCCATTTTCAAGTCATAGATTTGTAAGTAAGTAGTCCTACTGCCTTATACTTACTACAGTGTATTTGTTGAAATTAATCCTGGCAACCTTTTTCTTTTAACATTGTAAACATTTTAGAGGCTTTGCAGGTTATATGATCTCTCTTAGTTACTTAAAAAAGTAGCTGTAGACAATACATAACTGAATGAGTGTAGCTATGATCCAGTGATTTTATGTATGAACACTGAATTTGAATTTTATATGAAATAATTTTCACCTACCATGAAATACTGCAGAGTTTTTTCCCCCCAACCATTAAAAAAAAAAAAGCCTTGTGCACGGCCTATATAAAACTAGAGGTCATATCTGGCCTTCGCTGTTAGAGCCTTAGAAAAGGAGACTCCCTTCTGCTTCAGCTGCACTGATCCACGAAACCTCAACTGCAACCTGATTTCTGTGACAAAAACCATATTAAAGATCCACCTCAAGCCAAAATCCAGTTACCTCAGTTCTAATCCTATTTGATTGCTACAGCATTTGGCAGGGTGACCACATCCTCTCCTTGAAACTATCTTTTCTTGATTTCTAAGACAACGCCACTCTCTCTCCTTGTCTTTTATCATCAAGATTTGGGTGAAAGGAGCTGGATAGTGGTGCAGGGGTAAAATGTGATGCTCTGCAAGACTGACCTATATGGGAGGGTTTCTTGTTTACATCCACAAACCTCCCTGAGTACACTAGGTATGACTGTGTCCATGATCTGGGACTGGTTAAAGCTGAGAATGCATTACAATGTCCAGACCATGTTGAGGGGCTTTCTCTCTGTCTCCCTTGCTCACGGAAGAATTAATACCTTTTTTTAAAAAAAGATTAGCGTCTCAGCTTTTATGTATGATCTATAGTGGTTTGGACACTGCTGAAAGGTGGATTCCTAGTTTGAAGGGCCCTTCTGACAACAGAAGGTTGTCAGAAAAACAAAAAACAAAAAACAAAAAAAAAAACCCTTACACGTCAATAAATTAGCTTTATCAAAAAGGATGCTGTTATTGAAGTTTTCTGTTTCATATCTGTAATGTTATTCTAGCTCCTTCATCAGCTTCCTGGCTGCTATGTTTCACTTGGTACTACTCTTCCTCCTAGAAATGGGTTTAACCTCTAAGAACTTCATCTATTCTTTACTCCTCTTTTTTTTTTTTTTAAGAATTATTTAATTTGATTTATTCATTCATTTATTTTAATTTGACCAGAGATACACACACACAGAGAGAGAGAGAGAGAGAGAGAGAGAGAGAGAGAGAGAGAGAGAGAAAGCAAGCTACCAGGTCCAGTATTCAAATGGCAGTCAGCCATGTAGGAGTGTCCGGTGCCTTAACCACCACGCCACCTGCTGGTCCCCTTCTTTACTCCTTTTTTAGAGCCTTGGGTTCTGATATGCATACAGATTCATCACATGAGGAAAAGTATCGGGGCTGGAGTTATTTATGGTTGGGCATCTCTGTGATGCTTTCCCCTGAGTGAACGCCTTCTCCATAACATGAGTTTGCATATGATCCATTATGGTCCTTTGTGCCAAATGATCATTTTCCAGTTTTAGCTCCCACTACTAAGTTGTTTTCATCAACTTTTATGATTAACCTTCTGATCGGCTTAGCCTTGCTTTTCACTCTAGGTGATATCACTGTTGCCCAACTTAGGAGCGAATCGTCCTTTCCCAGGAGCCCACCTCTGTCCCAGAGAGCTGTGGATCTGGGTCACGTCTTAAACGAGGGCACTTTAACAACAGAGTGGGATTTTTCCTTGCACAGGAAGCTGAGTTTATAAGTACCCATGGAAAGGGGAACGACTTCTAGGAAAGGGGAAGAAGTTGTTATATTAATAGTCCCCGTGAAGCTGGCACTGAAAAAGAATGTGTTGTGGAGCAAGAGCATTGGTATCTATTAGAACTTAGGACCAGAGGCTTTTCTCTACAGCCAGTCTGAACCCACACTAGCAGAAAGGAACTTTCGGACCTATTATTCTTTCTCAATTTTCCCATTTACCCAGTTTTTACTTTTAAAATTGAAGCGTAATTTATATGCAGTAAAATTTACCTTTTAAAAGTGGTGTGTTCTGCAATTTCATGTGTACAGACATTGAATAACTGCCACCGTCAGGTTTAGAGGAGCTCCCGCACTCTAAATTCTCTTATAACCCTCTGTAGTCAACCCCTGTCCCTATACCTAGCCCTTAGCAACCACTGATCTATTTTCTATCCCTGTGGTTTTGCCTTTCCCAGGATGTGATATAAATGGAATTACACAATATGTATCCTTTGACACTGGCTTCTTTTATTAGTGAAATGCATTTGAGATTCATTCATATTATTGTGTATATCTTTTTTTAATTACTGAGTAGTATCCCATTGTATGGATGTACCCCTGTCTCTCTGTCTACACATCGAAGTACATTTAGTTCATTGAGTTTGCCATGTGGGATCCAGCACCTTAAGCACCGCCACCTGCTGGCCCCACTGCGTTCATCTTTTATTTCCTTACAATAAATTCTAGGAAGCAGAACTACAGTCAAATGCAATGCAAATTTCATAGGTTGTTAAGTAGGTTGTTGATACATGTTGCCAAAAAGCCAATCTATTTATACTTTTTTTTTTTAAAGAAAGCTATTTATTTATTTATTACTTTATTTATTCTTTTTTATTTATTTAATTTTTTTGAGAGGTTTTTGCTATAGGGTGCGTGCGCTCACCAGAAAGACAGAGACAGACAGAGAGAAAGAAAGCGAGAAATCACCTCCCAGCAGGGATGGCCACACAGCAATCCCTTCTCCTCCATTCTCCTCTCAGGATCTTGGGCACACACGCACACGTGCCCGGCGTGAGTTTAAGCCACCAGGTCCAGGACTCGAACCACGGTCAACTACGTGGGAGTCGAGCTACATAGCCATTATGCCAACTGCTGGTCCCTATTTATTCATTTATTCTAATTTGACCAGAGAGGGACAGATTGAGAGCGAGAATGAGAGAGAAAGAGAGAGAGCAAGCCTCCTGGTCTGGGACTCGAGCTGTGGCTGGCCATGTGGGAGTCCAGTGCCCTTAACCATCACACCACCTGCCAGCCCCACAACCTATTTATACTTTCTACAATAAATAAGAGTCCCTGTTCTTCTAAACTCTTGTCTATGTTGAATGTCATCATCAACACACACTCTCTCACATAAACTTTGCCAATCTGAAGGGTGAAGGCATCTCAATATTTGTAAACAACAGTGTCTTATCCTCACTATAGCACAGGAGTAACGCCCTGTAAGACTGAAAGCCCCAAGGCCAACCACAGGTTCAGATTCCTGGGCTGCCTTGAAAACACATGCACACAGGATCCTGAAGAGCTGGAGGGCTGGGGAAAGGGAATCACAGTTTGATGAGACTTTATCAAGCGTCTTTCTCTCACTCTCATTTTCTTTCTCTCTCACACACTCTCTATCATGAAAACAAAGCTGTGTGTAGAGCAAAAAACTCCTTCCAAACTCAATTCCAGATATAACAACTGTTAATTTCTTGGCGCTTTACTGTCAAGATCCATTAGTTGTTCTTGTTTTTACCTTTAGTGTCATGCTTTATAAAGTCCTTTTTCATGTCAATGTAATATACTTTCTGATTTTCTTTCTTAAATTCTTTAAAATATAAATTTTAAAATTTATTTTTAAAGAAATGTTTTCTTTTTGGTTTAATTTTTAAAAATTAAATAAGTTAACATCCAAGTATTCATTCTAATAAATATTTTAAAACATTTTAAAAGTAGAGAGGGTATTTTAGTGAACTACCAGATACCCATCAATCAGTTTTATTTTGATGTTTTAGAGATATTTTTGCTATGGGGCATGTGTGCTCATCAGAGAGAGACACAGAGAGACAGAAACCGAGAAATCACCCCCCAGGAGGGTGGCCATCCTGCAATCCCTTCTCCTCCATTCTCCTCTCAGGATTTTGAAGCCGCCAAGTCCCAGACCTGAGCTGTAGCCGACTACGTGGAAGTTCAGTGACATAACCATGACGCCATCTGCCGGTCCCATCACTCAGCTGCTTCAGTCCTCATCAACTACCCCCTCCAATTATTTTGAAGCAGATCTCAGACACATTAATTTGGGTAGCTCTAAAAGATAGAAACTCTTTATTAAGAAAGGTTTGTGCATTCAAATATTAAATTCATGTTGAGGTTTGTTGTTTTTTCTTTTTTGGAGAGGTTTTTGCTATAGGGCACGTACACTCGTCAGAAAGACAGAGAGAGACAGAAAGTGAGAAATTACCCCCCAGGGGGAATGGCCACACCACAATCTCTTCTCCTCCATTCTCCTCTCGGGATCTTGGGCACGCACGCATGCACATGTGCCTGGTGTATGAGTTTAAGCCACTGGGTCCGGGTCTTGAACTGTGGTCGACTACGTTGGAGTCCAGCAACATAACCATTACACCAACTGCTGGTCCCACTTTGAGTTTATTTTTGTGTTTAATGTTGTATCAGGGATCTAATTTTCTTCTCTTTTTAAATATCTTATTGTCCCAATACCATATATTGAAAAATTCACCCCTCTGTCCACTGTAAAAAAAAATTTCCTTAATCACATATTAAATTCTCATGTACTTGAATTTATTTCTTTATATATTTTATATATATATATATATATATATATATATATATATATATATATATATATATATTGTCCCATTGATCTTTCTCCTTTCCTACCTCAGGTATTTGGGTTTTTTTTTTTTTAAAGTTTTCTCTTTTTTTTCCTGAAAAACAGACAGGTAACCTTGGTAGCATCTCATCATGTCAGCTACGGTCACAGGCCTGCTTGGTTTATTTTTGAGTTTTTACTTTATACTTTATGTCACATAAAAATAAAATAATTTTTTTTTTACTAGTAACATAAGAAAAACAAAAACTAGCTGGAGATTAAGAATATTTACTTAAGAGCTGGCAAGTGGTATGGTGGTTAAAGCGCTAGACTCCCACATGGTCGACCGCAGTTTGAGTCCCAGACCTGGTGGCTTGCTTTCTCATTTTCCCTCTCTCTCTTTCTCACTCTGTCCCTATCTGGTAAAAATAAAAATAGAGAAATAAAGAAAACAAGTTAAATAAAATAATTCTTAAAAATAAAAAAAGAATATTTACTTAGTGGAGCCAGCAGGTAGTGTAGCAGTTCAGGAGCTGGATTTCCACAAGGCCAACCATGTTCATAGAGTTTTGAAGCTGGCAGGTTGAAAAATCACACCAGTTGCTTGTGCATGTGTGCCCAAGATCCCAGGAGGAGAATAGAGAAGGGACTGTGGTGGCCACCCTCCCACCGGGGGGTTGATTTCTCACTTTCCCTCTCACTGTCTCTAGCGAGTGCACGTGCCTTATGGCAAAGACCTAAAAAATAATTTAAAAAATAATAAGAATACTTACTTAGCTTATAATTAAATTTTTTCCCCAGAAATCCTTTAATGTGGAGAGCTGTGATTGGAACTAATACTATAAATGGGAGCCATCCACACACCAAGAAGATAAAAATTAAAGCCATCATCATCCATCCAGATTTCATTTTGGAATCTTTTGTAAATGACATTGCACTTTTTCATTTAAAAAAAGCAGTGAGCTATAATGAATTTATTCAACCTATTTGTCTACCTTTTGATGTTTTCCAAAAACTGGACCAAAACACAAAGTGTTTCATAAGTGGCTGGGGAAGAACAAAAGAAGAAGGTAATTATAGTTTGAATTATAGTTTGAATTTTACTAATGTACATTTTCCCGATTATTTGCAGAAGAGGGTAAGTAATTTTACATATTCCTTTACATATTTATATCATGAGGCTGAAAAATAGGTCTTTACAAACCAGTGAAAAGGAAAAAAAATATTTTCATGTGTGAGTGTTCTTTCTTCCTTGTAGGAGGGAGAGAAAAAATTAACTTCCAAAGCAAAATAGATGAGATGTCCTGCAGTTGTACATGCCAGGATACTTGAACCTTTAGAGTCTCAGACAGAATGATGCAATAGTTCCAAGCATCACTCACAGGTGATGGTGGCAGCTCCATCGCAGAACTGCCTTCCTAAATAATAAACTTTTGGTTCTAAGGAATAAAATTTAGTTTCCTTTTATTTAATGCTCTGTTAAGTATCAAGTAGGTCAATTGCCTTTAGGGCACATGTTGATTGAGGAATAAAAAACAGGAATCATAGTCCCACCTTTGGTAATAATAGCTACCATCTGAGAGCATTTACTATGCTTCAGGCTCTGTTTTAAATATTTTATCTTGGGACCAGCAGGTGGTGTGGTGGTTAGGATGCTGGACATACCCACATGGCCGACCATGATTCGAATCCCGGACCTGGTAGCTTGTTTCTCATTCATTCTCTCTCTCTCGCTCTCAGTGTGTGTATATGTCTCTCTGGTCAATTTAAAATAGATTGATGAATAAATAAAATTAAATAAAAAATAATTCTTTAAAAAAATTTTTATCTGGGACCAGCAGTTGGTGTGATGGCTATGTCGCTGGACTCGCATGTAGTTGACTGTGGTTCAAGTCTCGGACGCAGTGGCTTAAACTCACGCCGGGCGCGTGTGCGTGCATGCCCAAGATTCCAAGAGGAGAATGGAGGAGAAGGGATTGCGGCATTGCCATCCCCCCTGGGGGGTGATTTCTTGCTTTCTGTCTCTCTGTTTCTGTCTTTCTGGCGAGCACATACACCCTATAGCAAAAAAAAAAAAAAAAAAAAAAAAAAAAAAAATTATCTTTCCCTACTAATATTTATATTATGGGGTTAATTTGGGGTTTCTTTTTTTCTTTTCTTTTTTTTTTTTCCATATAATTGACGAGGAACTACCAGATTGGTAATATTGAATATTGATTTTGTTGGCTTCAAAGACTTTAGGTTGGAGGAGGGGCCCTGGAGAGTAAACTCTATCCAAGTTGGCCGGGGAAACACCCATGGCTACACTCTGAGAATGAGTCGGGTTCACAAGCCAGCATATAGTTAACAATACACTTTAAATACAAAACAGGCAGGTTGAAAGTAAAGAAGGGAAAAAATATACACAGCAACATTAATCAAAAGCAAACTGGAATGAGAACCAGCTGTTCTGGATGCACTACCAAGATGCTGTGTTCTGAAGGCTGGGACCAGAAGGGAGGCCAGGTATGATTCCTGGTCTAATCTAGTGACTGGGCTTGGGGGTGCACACCTGTAATCTCAGTGACTCGGGAGATAAAATAGGAAGACTGCTGTGTTGAGGCTGTGTTGGTAGAACAGTGCGACCCTATCTTAAATAAAAGCTGGGCATCACAGTGCATACCTGTAGTGCCAGCTGCAAGACCGAGGCAGAAGAATCACCATACAGTGAGACCCTGACTTTAAAAAAAAAAAATTGCCAGAGGGCACATGCACTCCTGAGGAGAAACAGAGACAGAGAAAGAAAAAATGAGAAAGCACGTCCCATGAGGGATGGTCATGACATGATTGCTTCTTCTCCATTTCTCTCTCCTTTCAGGATTTTGGGCACTCACGTACATGTGCCCAGCCCTACTGTACTCAAACTGCACAGTAGGCCATGTGGGATCCAGCCACCTTAACCACCAGCCCAATGACTTGTTGAAATATGCAACTAGTTAGATGGACTTTTATTAAACAAGGGCATCATATTTAATAAAAGAAAGTTGATTTTAAATAGTTACATAGTGTATGAATTCTATATGTTTACCATTCTCAAAATGATCACATTAGAGAGATGGAGAACAGATTACTACAATAGTGTATGAGAATAAGGTCAGGTAGCATAAAGGAGACCTGATGTTAGAATATTCTGTATCTTGGTTGTGGTGGCATCATAGATGGCACAGAACTATATACACACGTTGTCCCAGTGTTGATTTCCAGATTTTTTTTTTTTTTTTTTGAGAGATTTTTGCTATAGGGTGCATGTGCTCTCCATTGACATGGAGAGACAGAAAGTGAGAAATCACAGCCCAGGGGGATGGCCATGTTGCAATCCCTTCTCCTCCATCCCCCTCTCAGGATTTTGGGCGTGCATGCTCACGCACCCAATGTGAGTTTCAAGCCATTGAGTCAGGAATCAAACTGCAGTTGCCCATATGGGAATCCAGTGCCTTAACCACTAAGCCACCCGCTGGCCCCAATTTCTACTTTTTGATAATGTATTTCACCAATGTAAATGTAACCATTGCAAGAAACTATGTAAATAGTACACAATTTACACAGAAACTGTGTAAATAGTATTACCTTTGCAACTTCCAGTAACTCTAATATTTCAAAATAAAAAGGCTTTTTCAAAGAGAGATAAAATTATGCTATAGGGGGAACAGCAGGTAGCGTGGTGGTTAAGGCGCTGGATACTCCGGCAAGGCCGACTGCAGTTCAAGTCCTGGACCTGGTGGCTTGCTTTCTCACTTTCCCTCTTTCCCTCTGTGTCTCTCTCTGGTCAAATTAAAATAAAATGAATGGATAAATAAAATTAAATAAATAATTATAATTAATTAATTAATTAATTTTTAAGAGTAAATTTTGCGATAGGGCTTGTATGCTCAACAGAGAGACAGAGAGACAGAAAGTGAGCAATCACCCCAGAAGGGAGATGGCTATGCTGCAGTCCCTTTTCCTCCATTCTCCTCTTGGGATTTTGGGCACACATGTGCATGCACACATACACATCTGGCATGAGCTTTTCTGTTTTCTTTTTAATTATTTAATTTTACTTATTTATTCATTTATTTTAATTTTAGAGAGACACACAAAGTGAGAGAAAATGAGAAAACAAGCTGCCAGGTCCGGGACTCAAACTGTGGTCAGCCATGTGGAAGTCCAGTGCCTAAACCACCATGCCACTCACTTGGCATGAGTTTCAAGTTACTGGGTCCAGTACTTGAACCGCAGTCAACTACATGGGAGTCCAGCAACACAACCATTATGCCATCTGCTGGTCCCCAAAATAAAAAGACTTTAAATGAACCACATACAACCAAAGCATCCTCAACTCCTATTCTCACACCCAGAAATGCATGGAAAACTGCTTAAGGGATGAAAGAAAAGACAGAAATTGCCCCACAAAATATGTAACTACAAATATCAGGCACATGGATTTATTGTCCAGCATCACACTGAGTCCATTAAAAAGCCTAGAATTTAAATTGGTCCTAGTCTGGAAATGTCCATAGATGCTTTTTTTTTTTTTTTTGGAGAGGTTTTTGCTATAGGGTGTGTGTGCTCATCCATTCTCCTCTCAGGATCTTGGGCACGCATGCACACGTGCCTGGCGTGAGTTTAAGCCGCCAGGTCTGGGACTTTAGCCCACTGAATTACTTTCAGTTATTATTTTTTTAAACTTTCTTTCTTTCTTTTCTTTTCTTACTTAAATTTGACCAGCAAGGGACAGAGTGAGAGAGAGAAAGTGAGAAAGCAAGTCGCCAGGTCCAAGCCTTGAACCGCAGTCAACTTTGTGGGAGTCCAACAACGTAACTATTACGCTATCTGCTGGTCTCAATTGGCTTTTGTTTTCTAAACATT
Source organism: Tupaia tana (assembly GCA_026018925.1). Lineage (NCBI taxonomy): Eukaryota > Metazoa > Chordata > Mammalia > Scandentia > Tupaiidae > Tupaia > Tupaia tana. The sequence continues at coordinate 154,835,275 of JAKSZU010000006.1, forward strand.
GTTTTCCAAGCTATTTCTCTATATACACACACACATATATATAGAGAGAGTCTTTTTAAAACTTAATTTATTTGCTACAGGGCACCTGTGAGAGAGAAGGAGAGGGAGAAAAACAGAGAGAGAGAGAAAAAGAGAGACAGAGAAAGCAACCAGGTCTGGGATTTGAACTGCAGTCAGCCATGTGGGAGTTGAGCACCTTAACCACCGCATCACCTGCTGGTGTCCAAGCTATTATGTATTTGGAGAACAGAACAATTTGTAATACTTTTAAAAAAAATGAGTTTTGCTATAGGGCACATGTGCTCTCCAGAGAGATAGACACAGAGAAAGAGAAGGAAAGTGAGAAATCACCTCCAGGGGGCATGGTCATGCCACAATCCCTTCTTCTCCAGTCTATTTTGGGGATCCTGGGCACGCACACCTGCATAGACACTCTGGGACTCCAACGATGCTGTCAGCCAGGTGGGTTCCATCACCTTAACCTTCATACCACTTGCCCTATAATACTTTTTTATTTTTTGGGGGGGGGACGTTTTTGTTATAGGGCGTGTGCACTCGCCAGACAGACGGAGAGAGAGAGAGAGTAAGAAAGCGAGAAATCACTCCCCAGGGGGGATGGCCACGCCACAATCCCTTCTCCTCCGTTCTCCTCTCGGTATCTTGGGCACACACGCACACGCGCCTGGTGTGAGTTTTAAGCCACCGGGTCTGGGACGTGAACCACGGTCGACTACATGGGAGTCCAGTGACATAGCCTTTACGCTAACTGCTGGTCCCATAATACTTTTTTTTAATGGGCATTATTTAAAATGTTCTGAGCAAAGCTGTCAGCTTTATTAAAGAGAATTGCTTTGTGCCCAATACCTAGTGTAAAATAAAATCAAGTAATTAAAAAAAAAATGGGGCTAGCAGGTGGCGTGGTGATTAAGGGTGCTGGACTCCCACACGGGTGACTGTGGTTGGAGTCCCAGACCTGATGGCTTGCTCTCTCACTTTCTCTCTCTCACTCTGTCCCTCACTGGTCAAATTTAAATAAATAAAGTAAGTTAAAAAAAAATAATAACCGAAAGTAATTCAGTGGGCTAAAGTGGTACTTACTAAATTAGAAAACTTAGACTCCCATAGATTAAAATCCACCAAATATCTGCTCACAATTTAAGGTCACCAAACATACAAGAAAACAAACCATTAATAGTCTAAGTTGGGGGCCAACAGGTGGTATGGTGGTTGGGGCACTGGATTCTGACATGGCCAACCACAGCTCGAATCCTGGACCTGGCGGCTTGCTTTCTCACTTTTCCTCTCTCCCTCTGTCAGTCTCTCTCTGGTCAAATTTAAAAAATAATAATAATAAAAAATAAATAAACAACCCTCTCTCTTTGTCAAGCAGACAAGCACTCTGGCAATTAAAAAAAAAGTTAACAGAAACAATAAACAACAGATTATACCTCCCAAGAATCTCAGATATTAGTATTTTAGGTACAGACTAGAAAATAAACATATGTGAATTGTTCCTATTAAAAAAAGACTTTAAAATCTAGAATGACCAGATACATATATAAGGAAACCAAACAATCTTTAAAAATGAAAAATATAATCGCTAAACATGTAACTCACTGGATGAATTAGATCTCATTTTAGACACTGCTAATACATTTGACTACAAAGAGAAAAAGGAGAAACTATGAAAGAAAATATAAGAAAGACAGAATGAGAAAGTTTAATATATATCTAATGAGAGTGCTAGAGAGAAAGAATAAAGAGAATGGGGGGGGGCAATATTCAGTGAATTTGGGCTAAATATTTTCTAAAACTGATGAACGACATGAATCCAGATAGAGTAAGCAAAATACCAGCCAAAACAAAATGTAATCCCTTTTCATACACTGTACTAAAGTTGTAGAAGAAAAAAATAAAGATCCACAATATAGCTGGAAAGAAGGTAAAAATCCTTATAATAGAGCTACAGATTGACTTTTAGAAAACTCAACAGCAGCAGTGAAAGCCACGAGTCAATGAAACATCTTCAACATGCTGAGAGAAGGGACCAGCAGATGGTGTAATGGTTATATCTCCAGACTCCCACACAGTCAACCATGGTTTGAGTCCTGGACCCAGAGGCTTAAAACTCATGCTAGGAGCATGTGTGTGCCCAAAATCCCAAGAGGAGAATGGAGGAGAAGGAATTGAGGCGTGGCCATCCCCCCTGGGGGTGATTTCTAGGCCTCTCTGTCTCTCCAGTGAGCACACACGCCCTTTAGCAAAACTCTCTTAAAAAAAAAAAAAGGCTGAGAGAAAAGAACTATGAACCTACACTTGTATATCCAGCAAAACTATCATTCAAGAGTAATCATGGGACCAGCCACACTGTGCAATAATGTGCTCCACAAGACACTGTCTATCCCATGGCAGTGGTGGTTCAAATCCCTAGTAACAGGCACACGTGTGCCTGCCTCAGAATCCTGGGGCTGGAAAACCAGAGGAAGGGGGCAGCAGTATGACCAGACTTATTGAGGGTACTCATCTCTTTCATGTGCACATGTAAGTGCTATATCTGAATAAAAGAAAAAAAGTGCAAACGGACCAGCAAGTGGCGTAGATGCCCACAGGCTCAACAGTGGTTTGAGTCCCAGACCCGGTGGCTTAAATTGACGCCAGGCACGTGTGCGTGCATGTCCAAGATCCTGAGAGGAGAATGGAGGAGAAGGGATTGTGGCGTGGCCATCCCCCCTGGGGGGTGACTTCTCATTTTCTGTCTCTCTGCCTCTCTCTGTCTTTCTGGCAAGCACAGGTGCCCTGTAGCAAAAACCTCTCAAAAAAAAAAAAAAAAATTCTGAGATGAGAATGGAGAAGGGACTGTAGCATGGCCATCCCCCCGTAGGTGATTTCTCACTTCCTCTTTTCCCCTGTCTCTCTCCAGCAAGTGCACACACCTTATAGCAAAATTAAAAGAAAAATAAACACAAAATAAATGTTCACACAAAAATGTATATGTGACTGGTCATAGAATTATTCATAATGCCAAACACTGGAAACAATCCAAATATCTACAGACTAGACAACTAGTAAACAAAGTATGATATATCCACTCAAAAATCCTATTCAAGGGAACCAGCAGTTAGCGTAATGGCTATGTCACTGGACTCCCACGTAGTCGACCGCGGTTCGCGTCTCGGACCCGGTGGCTTACAACTCACGCCGGGCGCGTGTGCGTGCGTGCCCATGATCCCGAGAGGAGAATGGAGGAGAAGGGATTGCGGCGTGACCATCCCCCCTGGGGGGTGATTTCTCGCTTTCTGTCTCTATGTCTCTCTCTGTCTGTCTGGCGAGCGCACGCGCCCTATAGCGAAAAACCTCTCCAAAAAAAAAAAAAAAAAATCCTATTCAACAATGAGATGGAAAAAACTATAAATACATACTACAAAACAGAGGAACCTGTAAAGCAGACTATATACAGGAAGTCAAATATAAAGATGACAAATTGTGTGATTCCATTTATATAAAATTTTGTTAAAAGTAATTGCAACACATATTCTTAGACTATAACTTTTCTTTGATCGTAATCAATGATAATGATTCAAGGGATGGAAGTGAGGAATTAGAAATATTTGGTTTTATAAGGTACTTGTACTACCTGTGAAACAGTTATGTGAAAGCAGACCTAGATTAGTTGTAAATGTATACAAACCCTAGGGAAACCACTAAAAAAAATGGAAAATATAATTTATATGCTAAGGTAGGAGAGTAAATGAAGTAACATAAAATGCTCATCAGTTAAAATGACAAAAGGCAGAGAAAGTGGAAGACAAAAATAGAAGTAAAGAACAAGATTAGTCAGTAGAAAACAGTCATGAATATGGTAGTTATTAGTCCAATCATATCAGTAATTATTTATAAACATCAATGGTTTAACAAATGAACTAAAAGCAGAGATTGTTAAAAGTGGATCTAAAAGCAAGGCCTAACTCTATGCTGGTTACAAGAAAATGCACTTTAAATATAAAGATGCATGTAGATTAAAGTGATGAGAGGGGAAGTAAAGGGGTAGAAAAAGATGTATGGGGCCAGCAGTGGCATGGTGGTTAAGGCACTCGATCTCACACGGCCAACACCACGCCAGGCACATGTGTGTGCACGTTCTAACTCCCAAGAGGAGCATGGAGGAGAAGGGATTACAACGTGGCCATCCCCTCTGAGGAGTGATTCTCACTCCCCTCCGTCACCCCCTCCCCGCCCCCATCTCTCTCTGGTGAGCACACACACTCTATAGCAAAAAACTTAAAAAGGAAAAAAGATTTACATACCATGTTAATATTAATCAAAAGAAAGCTGGAATACCTATGTAATTTCAGATAGAGCAGAACTTCAGAGTAAGTATAAAAGGGGGGGTACTCCACAAATACACAACAGTCCTTAATTGATATGTGTTTAACAACAAAGTCAAGATACATGAAGCAAAAACTGATAAAACTGAAAAGATAAACAGAGGAATTCACAGGACACTTTATACCTATCAGTAACAGACAAATCTAGTAGCAGAAAATAAGCATAATTGAAAATAAGCATAATTGAACTCAACAGCACTCTCAATCAAGGAGAGGGAACTGGTCTCCATAGACTACTTCAACAATAGTAAAATTCACATTCTTCTCAAGCACACATGGAATAGTTGCCAAAACAGACCATATTCTGGGCCATATAACACACTTTCATAAATTTAAAATAATAGAAATCATACAATCAGGCCAGCAGGTGCATGGTGGTTACGGTGCTAGACTCCCACAGGCTGACCACAGTTCAAGTCCTGGACTGTCTCTGGAGAGCACACACATCCTATAGCAAAAACCTTAAAAACAAATAAAGCAGGGGGAGAGGGGCAACAGGTTGCATGGTGGTTGGGGCACTGGACTCCCACATGGCTGACCCCAGTTTAAGTCCTAGACCTGGTGGCTTGCTTTCTCATTCCTCTCACCCTTCAAAGACTATAGCACTTTAAAAATAAATAAATAAAAATAGGGGACCAGCAGGTGCCGTGGTGATTAAGGGCACTGGACTCCCACATGGCTGACCATGGTTCGAATCTCAGACCTGGTAGCTTGCTTTCTCACTTTCTGTCTGTCTCTCACTTTCTGTCTCTCTCTATCTCTCTCTGGTCAAATTAAAATAAATAAAATTAAATAATTTTAAGAAAATTTAAAATAATAAAGTAAAAAATTCTCAAAGAACAAGAGCATTTTATTTTAATAAAGAATTACTTATTTAATTTGTTACTATTATTTATTATTTTTTATTTTAATTTGACTAGAGAGAGAAAGGGAAAGTTGAGGAAACAAGTCACCAGGTCTAGGACTTAAACCATGGTTTGCCATGTGGGAGTCCAGTGCCCTAAACATCACCTGCCAGTCCCAAAGGGCATTTTTAAATATGACCACATCAAAATCAAGAAATATAACATTGGCACAATGCTATTATCTAATTCACATTAAACGGCCATATACTTTGGTATTTTCCAGCAAAATAACTGGAATACCTGTTAGTAATTTCTAGTTTAATTCCATTATGGTCTGAGAGCATACATAGTACCATTCCTTTTGTTTATTTGTTTTTAAAGGATTATTTAATTTTGGGACCAGCAGTTAGTGTAATGGCTATGTCACTGGACTCCCACCTAGTCGACCGCGGTTCGAGTCCCAGACCTAGTGGCTTAAACTCACGCTGGGCGCGTGTGCGTGCATGCCCAAGATCCCAAGAGGAGGATGGAGGAGAAGGGATTGCGGCGTGGCCATCCCCCTGGGGGGGTGATTTCTCACTTTCTATCTCTCTGTCTGTCTCTGTCTGGCAAGCATACGTGCACCATAGCAAAAACCTCTCAAAAAAAAAAAAAAAAGGATTATTTAATTTTATTTATTATCATTGGGTCATCAGAAAAGTCACGATGTGTTTTCTATGCAAAAATGGTTCGTGACATTTTAGACAACCCAGTATTATTTTCAAACTTGCTATAGGGCATGTGTGCTCACCGGAGAGAGTGAGCAAAAGAAAATGAGAAAGCAAGATGGGAATGCTGTCTTTCTTGCACATGAAGAAAGGCAGACAGGCAGGCAGGCAGGCAAGTCAGCTGGACAGCTGGTCAGCAGATGGCTCGGTGGTTAAGGCACTAGACTCCCACATGGCAGACCACAGTTTGAGTCTCGGACTTGGCGGCTTGAAAATCCTGCCACGTATGTGCATATGCACGCCCAAAATCCCAAAAGAGAATGGAGAAGAGATTGCAGCATGGCTATCCCCCTCGGGAGGTGATTTTTCACTTTCCTTCTCTCTCTCTCCTGCGAGCATACCTGCCCCACAGCAAAAACATACATACATAAGTACCTACATATATAACTAACATGAAGATGTCAGTTCTGATAAAGTGAAAAGTAACAACAACAACAACAGAAAATGATAAATCCTAAGAGGAGTTTTGAGAAAATTCAAAGCTGTAGGCTAGTAGGTGGCATGGAGATTAAGGCACTGGATCCTACATGACTGGCTCTGCAGTTCGAGTCTCTAATCTGGGGACTTGAAAATCAACTGGGTACACGTGTATGTGCCCAAAATCCTGAAGAGATTGGAGGAAGAGGGGCTGTGGCATGGCCCTTCTCCTCAGGGGTTGATTTCTCTCTCTCTCTCTCTCTCTCTCTCTCTCTCTCTCTCTCTCTGGCAAGGCACACACTCTAAAGCAAACACTTAAAAAAAAAAGAAAAAAAGAAAAGAAAATGAAAAATAAATGCTAATTCTAGAAGATCCCAGAATAAGCACTCCAAGGAAAGGAAAATATTTTAGAGAAGCTGCTATCCAGAAATAAAAGGTTTATTCTAAAGCCATTGTAATTATGTCAGGATTGTATTTGTGCAAGAATATATTTTTATTTTTTAAATGAAAGACTTTTTGCTATAGGATGCATGTGCTCACTGGAGAGACAGAGAGACAGAAAGTAAGAAATCACCTCCCAAGGGGGATGGCCATGCCACAATCCCTTCTCCTTCATTCTCCTCTCAGGATCTTGGGCATGCATGCACAAGGCACCTGGCATGAGGTTTAAGCCACCTGATACAGGACTCAAACTGTGGTTGACTACATGGGAGTCCAGCATAACCATTACACCATACATAACCATTACACCATACAAAACCATTACACCATATGCTGGTCCCACAAGGATAGTCAACCTGTGGTCAACTATGTGGGAGTCCAGCAACATGACCATTACATCATTTGATGGTCTCTCAATTCACTTTGAAAATCCCTGGTTATTTTGAATAGTATTGCACTAATACCAATATTAGTATTAGTACTGTTCTGATTCATAGAGTGAGTGTAGGTTCATGGGTATGCACTTCATAATTACGTTCCATAATGTATGTTATGTGTATTCTTCAATATCAACCAATATTACTTAATAAGTTATTAAAATGAATGAATAAATAAAATTAAACAAATAATTATTTAAAATAATAATAATTTGCTGGGGCCATGTACTCACCAAAGAGACAGAGAGAAAAGACGAGCAAGGTCACACTACAGTCCCTTTTCCGTTTCTCCATCTTGTCAGGATTTAGGGCACATATACATGTCCCCAGCATGTATTGGGTAGTCGGAAAAGTCATGACATACTTTTCTATGTGTTTCTATGCCAAAATGCATCACGACTTTTCTGATGACCAGTATTTTCAAGCCACCAGGCCTGAGATTTGAACTATGGTTGGCCATGTGGGATTTGGCTCCTTTAACCACTAGGCCATGGGGCCGGCCCCAGCAAATTATTAATATTATTTTAAAGAATTATTTAATTTTATTTATTCATTCATTTATTTTAATTTGACCAGAGAAAGACAGAGAGAGAGGAAAAGTGAGAAAGCAAGTCACCAGGTCCAGGGCTCGAATCACGGTTTGCCATGTGAGAATGTCCAGCGCCTTAACCATGCCGCCTGCTGACCCCCAGAGCAAATTATTTTTTAAGAAAATGGAGATGTGGCTGGCCTCTTGGAGGCTTAATCCAGGAATCTGAATGACATTAGGACAAATTTCATTTCTAGCTCCTAACCCCATTTCTCTGCATGTTGACTTTTTTCTCTCAGGCTGTGTTGACATGCCAAGAATTATAGCTGAAGGCTGCTTTGGACGTACAGTCACTCATGTAACTAGGATAAAAAGTTATTTTCTGGCAGTTCCAGTTTAAAAAAAATGCTGGGGTAGGGGCCAGCTGGTAGTATGGTGGTTGAGCACGCTGTACTTCCGCATGGCCAATCACGGTTTGAGTCCCTGGACTTGGTGGCTTACTTTCCCTCTCCCTCTCTCTGTCCCTGTCTGGTCAAATTGAAATAAATAAATAAATAAGTTAAATAAAATAATTCTTTAAGAAAAAGATGCTGGGGAAGTATTCCAACTGGCTAGACCTATGCCAAATATAGTCATCCTAGACCACTCAGTATCATACACATTTGGATATAATTTTACATAATTGTTGAATTATTTTTGAAAGGAAACCTTTAAAAGGTCATTTTAAATCACTATGAAAATGCCTATGCTCCAAAATAATTTTTTCGTATTTTTTTGTTAACAGGTAACGTTTCAAATATCTTACAGGAAGCAAAAGTGAATTATATTTCTCGAAATATTTGTAATTCTGAGAACAGTTATGGGGGAATAATTCCTAACACTTCATTTTGTGCAGGTGATGAAAATGGAGCCTTTGATACTTGCAGGGTAAGACGAAATAATTTTCCTTTAAAATAGTAAGGCTGACTCCTAGCACAGCAGTTAAACCCTGTGCGTAAGAAGCCAGATCTCAGAAGGCTGACTGCAATCTAAATCTCGGTCCCAGAGGCTTGAAAAGCATTCCAGGTGTGTATGCATGCATGCCCCAAATCCTAACACTGCAGTCCCTTCTCCACTTCCCCATACTGTTGGGATTTGGGGCACACACATGTGCACACCTTGTTTTGTTTTGTTTTGTTTTGTTCTGTTTTCAAACCAATGGGACTGAGATTTGAACCGTGATCAACCATGTGTGATCCATTTTCCTTAACTATTGGCTACTGGGCCAGCCTAAATCTTTTTTTAATCATAACTTTTGAGACATAATTTACCCACTTAAAGTGTACAACTTAATTTTTTTAGTGTGTTTACAGAGTTGTGCAATAATCACCATAATCTAATTTTAGAACATTCTGTCACCCCAAAAGAAACTTGTATCCATTAGGAATCATCCCCCACTCTCCTTCCACCTACCTCTTTATAGAACTGCCTATTCTGGACAGTTCTGGAATAATTCATTATGTAGTCTGTCATGACTGGCTTCTTTCACTTAGCATGAACCTTCTACAAGGTTCATCCATGCTGCAGGATATATTGATATTTTATTCATTGTATGGCCAAATATCCTTTTATTCATTCACTCATGAGTTAATGGATATTTGGGCTGCTTTCACTTTTTGGCTATTATAAGTAATATTGCTATAAAAATTTGTGTATGTTTTATGTGTAGCTATGTCTTTATTTCTCTTAGAAACTCAATACATCAAAATGTATTCCAAAGTGGGTCCCAATTTTTGAGGGGTTCCAATTTTCTACATACTCATAATTGGTATTGTCTTTTTTATTATAGTCATTCTTTTTTTTCTCTTTTTATATAGCCATGCTTATTTTTTAAATAATTATTTAACTTTATTTATTATTATTATTATTTTCCAGTTTATTGAGAGAGAGAGAAGGAAAGTGAGAAAGCAAGCCACCAGGTCTGGGACTCAAACAGCGGTCAGCCATGTGGGAGTCCAGCACTTCTAACCACGAAGCTACCTGCTGGCCCCAGTCATCCTTATTTATTTTTTTATTTTTGGAGAGGTTTTTTCTATAGGGCATGTGCACTCACCAGAAAGACAGAGAGACAGAAAGCGAGAAATCACCCTCTCAGAGGGGATGGCCACGACACAATCCCTTCTCCTCTATTCTCGTCTCGGGATCTTGGGCATGCACACATACACTCCCGGCGTGAGTTTAAGCCGCCAGGTCCGGGACTCGAACCACAGTTGACTACATGGGAGTCCAACAATACAGTCATTACTCTAACTGCTGGTCCCCCAGTCATCCTTATTTTATCTCATTGTTATTTTAGTTTACATTCCTTAATGACTAATGATGTTGAGCATCTTTGTGCTCATTAGCCATTTATATATCTTCCTTTAAAAATATTTTATTTAAATTTATTATTATCATTATTATTATTATTATTTATGAATTTGATCAGAGAGAGGAGCAGAGAGAGAGGGAAAGTTAGAAAGCAACCTACCAGGTCCGGGTGGGTTGAACCATACTCGCCCACGTGGGAGTCCAGCACCTTTAACCACCATGCCATCTGCCGGCCCCTATATAGCTTCTTTACAGAATGTCTATTTGGATATTTCCCCCCTTTATAAATTGAGTTATTTTTCTATCACTGAGTTGTAAGCATTCTTTAAATATTTTGGACACAAAACTATATATAATACAAAAATTTTTAAGTATTTTACTACATATATGATGTAGAAGTCATTTTCTTCCATCCTGTGGATGGTCTTTTCACTTCACTGATGTTAAAATTTATACCCAAAAAGTGTTTTGTTTGTTTGTTTTTATTTGACCAGAGATGGATAGAGTGAGAGTGAGAGAAAGAGAGAAAGTGAGAAAGCAAGCCACTAGGTCAGAGACTCCAATGGCAGTCAGCCATGTGGCAGTCCAGCACCCTTAACCACCACACCACCTGCCGGCTTCCTATACCCCAAAAGTTTAACATTTTTTAGGAAGGCTATTTCTTTCTCTCTCTCTCTCTCTCTCTCTCTCTCTCTCTCTCTCTCTCTCTCTCTCTCTTTCTCCAAACTTTCTTTGTCCCTCTTCTCTTCACTACTTTCACATCTACCAGCTCTTCATTCCCAAGAGTATTTATGCTCTCATCTTTTCCTGTTCATTCTGGTATCTGCAATCTAAGGTTTATTTTTCCTTTATAATATTACTAAGTAAAATAGTAAAGTATCTAACTGAATTGCCTTCCTAGGTGAAACATCTTATCATCAAAAAATAACTTTTCATTGTCTGACTGATAGAGAGAATTGGAAACACCTTAAAAATATAATCCTTAACTTTTAGGCACTAGACTAGTTCTTGGTGTCCTTGCTGTTTTGAGTCCATTAACAGTCCTTAGTTATAGCATTTGGGTGCATTAGCAGTCTTGTATAAACTATGAAAGAGACTTTCTATAATATTGAGAGTCTTCACCATTTATTCCCACTTTCCTGCACTAGCCAATGTCAACACTTAGAAAAAAGCCATATCTTGCAAGATGCCAGTTTAATTTTCCCTTAGATCTAGCTAGCAAACCATACACACAACTAAGAGAATCCCTCGGGACCAGCAGTTAGCGTAATGGCTATGTCGCTGGACTCCCATGTAGTTGACTGTGGTTCGAGTCCCAGATCCAGTGGCTTAAACTCATGCCAGGCGCATGTACGTGCGTGCCCATGATCCCGAGAGGAGAGTGGAGGACAAGGGATTGTGGTGTGGTCATCCCCCTGGGGGGTGATTTCTCACTTTCTGTCTCTCTGTCTGTCTCTGTCTCTCTGGCGAGCGTACATGCCCTGTAGCAAAAACCTCTCCAAAGGAAAAAAAAAAAAAAAGAATCCCTCATGTAGCTTATATAGGTGTGTTTTTCACACACAGTATTAACAAGAGAAATAGCCCAATAAAGATTTTACAGTGTTACATATATCCTAAATTATAGGGACAGCTGCTGTGATGTACAGATAGTATCACCACTTGGGAGGCTAAGAGTCACATGGGAGATTCAGGTTCCATTCCTAGGCCAACCTGAACACACCAGGTGCAGTTGTATGCACCTATAATCCTAGTTAATTGTGAGGCTAGGATGGGTCGTTCATGACATGGCAAAACCCTGTTAAAAATATATCTATCTCTGAGTGCCAGCAAGTGATGTGGTGGTTGGGGCACTGGACTCCCATATGGCCAACCACAGTTTGAGTCCCAGACCTAGCACTGCCTCTCTGATGAATGTATATGCCCTATAGCAAATAAAAGAATAATAATAAATAAAATAAAATAAATAATTCTTTTTTTAAAAAAATAGCTACCTCTCATCTTTTTCCTCTCCCACCCCCTTTCTCTCTCATATAGGAAAAATATTTCAACCAATTTGATTTATCGTATTCTAGTTCAAAATTGCGCAAATGAGAATTTTGTCTATCATCTGTATGGTTCCTCCAAAATACTTGGGCAGACTGAATTTGCAACTCAGAACTCCTCTTTGAGTTGCAATATTAAAATCTATAGCTCTTGGAGTGCCAGCAGGTGTTGTTATGGTTGGGGTGCTGGTCCCACATAGCCAACTTGCTTTCTCACTTTCTCTCTCTCTCTCTCTTTCTGGTGAGTGTACATGCCCTGTAGCAAATCGAAAAATACTAATGATAAGTAAAATAAAATAAATATTAAAAAAAATCTATAGCTCATTATGACTTGGAGGTATATTGAAAGTATACATTTATTTAAGTGTATATTTAATGTAATTCACTTATTCCAGATCTATATTGCTTAAAGAATACTAAAAGTGACTAACATTATTTTGGGACTTTTATTAATAGGGTGATAGTGGTGGACCACTAATGTGCTACTTACCAGAAGATAAAAGATTTTTTGTAATGGGAATTACCAGTTATGGACATGGCTGTGGTCGGAAAAATTTTCCTGGTGTCTATAGTGGGCCATTCTTCTACCAAAAGTGGCTGACAGATCACTTCTCTCAGGCAAGCTCTAAAGGCATATTTAACATCCATATCTTACTTAGACAGATCTTCATAGCGTTGGGTTCTGTGGTTTTACTAGTAACAACATAAAGCAATCCTGAAGGCTTCAGTATCTCTATTTTACACTGAGTACTTTTCTATTTTCTACATAGTGAAGATAATTTGTTCTTTTAGCAACTAATTGCCCATGTTAGAGCTCTCATGTGAACGTTTTTTTGAAGTAAAAGAATTGTGATGTATTAGATATACAATTGTAAATTTGGCGCTGATTCACATACTACCTTGATGTATCTTGATTGTTTTAGTTTATAAACATAATTTTGTATTTGGGATACTTTCCTAGAGTTTGTACAAAATAAACTGTTAAAGATGTTCTATGTGTATAATTACAATAAAACTGTTTTTGGCTTTATTAATCAAAAATCTTCAGTCCAGCTTTTATTTTAGTCAAAAACATTTGTAGGATTTACTTCCTTTTTTAATTATAATCTTGTTTCTGATTCTCAAAAGGATATAAGGAGAAGCAAGTATTTGCCTATTAATTAAATTCTAACTAAAGCAATTTATTTAATATCAGTGCTTCATTTCCTATGTCAATTATGGTGCAGACACTCCAAATAATTTACTTTTTTTTAATTTTTAATTTTATTTTTTTAATTTTAATTTAATTTTATTTGTTATTATTATTTAGTTTTTTAATTTGACCAGGGAGACAGAAGGAGAGAGACAGGGAAAGTGAGAAAGCAAGCTGCCAAGTCCAGGACTTGAACTGTGGTCGGCTATGTAGGAATCTGGCACCTTAACCACCATGCCACCAGCCAGCCCAATAATTTACTTTTTTATTTAGAAATTTATAATGTGACCTGCCAGGTGCCTGTGTGTGGGTGTGTCCAAAATCCTAAGAAAAGAATGGAGAAGGAATGGCAGTGTGTTCAGCCCCCTGCCCCCAGGGTAATTTCTTGCTTTGTGTCTTTGTCTCTCTCTGTCTCTCCAGTGAGCACATGCACCCTATAGCAAAAATCTCTCTTAAAAAAAACCCCAGAAATTTATAATGTGACCTTTTCCAGCATTATAGCCTACTTTCTGTTTTATTCTTTTTTAGGTTTTTGCCATAGGGCATGTGTGCTCACCAGGGAGAGACAATGAGAGGAAAAGTGATGAATCACCCCAAGCAGGGACAGCCGCACCTCAATCCCTTCTCCATTCTCCTCCTGGGATTTTGGGCACGTGTGCCTGGGGGTGATTTTCAATCCACCAGGTTCAGGACTCACACCATGTTTGGCCATGTGGAAATCCAGTACCTTAACCACCACACGACCTGCTGGCCCCATCCCCTACTTTTTAAACCCTATTTTTCTTGGAACCCATGCTAAAAGTATATAGTTTAGAGATACTCTGAATTAAAAATGAAAGGAATACTGGGTAAAAAAAGGGAATCTAAACTGGGATGAACTTTATGATGACTAATTTATAAAATGAATTGTTGAGGCCTACCCTCAATGGCACAAGCATTAACTAGGGGCACTGATGCTTAAGGCTGAGCCCACATGAGAGTCCCAGTTCCTGAATCAAACCAAAAACAGGTCTGGCATGATGGCATATGCCTATAATCCTAGCTAACCAGGAGGCTGGGGCAGGAGAATTGTGGCGTGGTGAGATTCTGTCAAGACTCTTTCTGCCCCCTCTTCTCTCATAAAAAGAGAATGAGACAGAGCAGGAAAAGAAGAAAAAAATGAATTATTAAAACGAGGAAAGTCTGCTTGCTTTATCACTCTCTCTCTTTCTCTAGTCAAATTAAAATACAATAATAATAAATAAAATTAAATTAATTCTTCAAAAAATAAAATGGGCAAATGACCTTGGGAATAAATAGTTCTCAAGGGGCAGCCAGGGACTTGGTGATTAAGGCAGCTGGATCCCACATGGCTGACAGTACAGTTCAAGTCCCAGTCCCCAGAAGCTTAACAAACATGCCGGGCATATGTGTATATATGCTCAAAACCTCGAAAGAAGGGAGAAATAGAGGAGAAGAAATTGCTGTGTGACAATTCCCTATAGTAAGAGGGGAATTTCTCACTTTCTCCTTCTCTGTCCTTCTGTCTCTCCCTCTCTTCTCCAGAGAGCACATACCCTCTCTGGCAAAACTTTTTTTTGAGAGGTTTTCGCCATAGTGTGCATGCGCTCGCCAGACAGACAGAGAGAGACAGAAAGCAAGAAATCACCCCCCAGGGGAGATGGTCACGCCACAGTCCCTTCTTCTCCATTCTCCTCTCGGGATCTTGGGCACGCACGCACACGTGCCCGGCGTGAGTTTTAAGCCACCGGGTCGGGGACGCGAACCGTGGTCGACTACGTGGGAGTCCAGTGACATAGCCATTACGCCAACTGCTGGTTCCCCTGGCAAAACTTTTAAAAAGTTCTCAAAAGAAGATGTACAGATGGGACCAGAAGATGGTATAATGGTTACGTCACTAGACTCCCACATGGTCGACTGCAGTTTGAGGCCTGGACCTGGTGGCTTCAAACTCACACCAGGGGAGTATGTGTACGCATGCCCAAAATCCTGAGAGGAGACTGAAGGAGAAGGGATTGGGTTATGGCTATCCCCCTGGGGGAGTGATTTCTTGTTTTCTGTCTCTCTCTCCAGTGAGTGCAAGTGCCCAATAGCAAAATTCTTTTAAAAAAAAAGAAAAAAGATGTACAAATAACCAACAAATGTATGAAAAAATGCTAAACACAACTAAGAATCAAGCAAATGAAAATAAAAAACACAAGGACATCATCTAATCCTAGTCAGAATGACTATTATCAAAAATATAAAAAAATAAGGGGCCAGCAGGTGGTATGGTAGTTAAGGTGCAGGATTCCCACGTGACCAAAAGCATTTTGAGACCCGGACCTGGAAGCTTGAAAATCATGCCAGGAAGGTGTGTGTGCATGCCCAAAATGCCAAGAGGAGAATGGAGGAGAAGGGATTGCAGGGTGGCCATCCACCCTGGGGTATGATTTCTCATTTTCTCTCTCCAGTGAGCTCACACACCCTATGGCAAAAACCTATGCCAGCGCATGGCACAGTGGTTACATTGCTGGACTCCCACATGGATGACTGTGGTTCAAGTCCTGGACTCAGTGGCTTGAGAATCACACTGGGCTGGAACCATTAGATGTCATAATGGTTACATCATTAGACTCCCACATGGCCAAGTGTGGTCCAAGTCCCTGACCTGGCAGCTTGAAACTCAGGCACACCAAAATCTTGACAGGAGAATGGAGAAGAGATTGCAGCGTGGCCAGCCCCCCTGGGGAGGTGATGTTTTGCTTTCTGACTCTCTCTGGTGAGACCATGTGTCCTATAGTAAAAATCTCTTTCAAAAAAAAAAAAGAAAGAAAGAAAGACAATCATGCATATGAGTGTATATGCGTGCATGCCCATGATTCTGGGAGAAGAAGATAGAGAAGGGATTGCGGCATGACCATCCCCCCGGGGAGTGATTTGTCATTTTCCCTCTCACTATCTCTGTCTCTCTCTTTCTCTATATCAAGTGCATGAATCCTAATGCAAAAAACTAAAAAAAAAAAAAATTTTTTTTTTTAATTTCTGGCAAGATGCAGAGAAAAGGAAAGTCTTTTACATTATTGTTGAGGATGTAAGTTAGTACAACCATTATGGAAAAGAGTATGGATGTTCCTCAAAAAACTAAAAATAGAACTGCTGTAAGTTCCAGCAAACCTACTACTAGGCATATATCCAAAGGGAAGAAAATCAATATGTTGTAAAGATACCTGTGCCCCAGTGTTTATTGCAGCACTCTTTGCAACAACCAAAATAAAGAATCAACCCATGGGGCTGGCAGGTGACACTGTGGTTAAGGGTGTTGGATTCCCATGTGGCCAACCATGGTTCAAATCCTGGACCTAGCAGTTTACTTTTTCTCCCTCTCTGGTCAAATTAAAATAAGTAAATAAATAAAGTTAAATAAAATTCTTAAAAAAATCAACCTAAGAACCCATCAACAGACAAATGGATACAGAAATGCAGTGCGCACACACACACAGTGGAATACTATTCCGTCGTTAAAAAGAATGAAATCCTGTCATTTGAGGCACGTAAGTGAGCCTGGAGCATATTATGTTAAGTTAAATAAGCTATACACAGAAAGAGAAATACTGGTGGGACCAGCAGTTAGCGTAATGGCTATGTCGTTGGACTCCCATGTAGTCGACCGCAGTTTGGGTCCTGGACCCGGTGGCTTAAACTCACACCAGGCGCGTGTGTGTGCATGCCCAAGATCCTGAGAGGAGAATGGAGGAGAAGGGATTGCAGTGTGGCCATCCTCCCTGGGGGTGATTTCTCGCTTTCTGTCTCTCTGTCTCTGTCTGGCAAGCGCACGTGCCCTATAGCAAAAACCTCTTAAAAAAAAAAAAAAAGAAAGAAAGAAATACTGGTGAAAATGTTGATTTCATGTAAGCAGAGGGTAAAAGAATGACTACAGGAAGAATAGAGGAAAAGGGAAAATGAAGAGACGTTGGTTGCAGCTTGCTCTGTTATCTAGTGGTTAAGCAAACTAGGCCCCCACATGCCTGACTATGGCTCAAATCCCAGCAGTTTGCAAAGCGTGCCAAGTAGTGTGCTTTGGGAGAGGCCAGACCTGGACTGAACACTGGCAACCTTTAAAGTAGAGATGACCTTTGGCCTTACGCTGCAGGGGAAATGAAAGCTACAAACAAAGATCACACTGCTGTTACGCTGCAGGGCAGTGTAAATTAAGGGAAGCTGAGTGCCAGCCAGGGAAGGCCAGGGAAACTTGTTTAGAACTATGAGTCGCAAGAACTACGGGACACAAAATGCTCCAGTCGCCTGTTTTCCTTCATTCCGTTTCAGCATAGAAGAATAAACCCGTGAACAGCTTAGTGCCATGACGTTCTCAGCAGAGACACCTAGTCTGCCCAATCCCCACTTTTATATCTGTTTCTGTGTCTGAGTGTGTGTTTTCTTTCTCAATCCACTCGTTTACTTCCACTCAGGTTTCCATGTCCTTTAGCCCACAGGCCAGCTAGTGTGCAATGTATGCCCAAATCTTGACAAAATGGCAAAATGGAAGATAAGGGACTGCAGTGTTTTCTCCCTCTGCCTTTCTCTGGCAAGCACACAAACCCTCTGGCAATTAAAAAAAAAAAAAGAAAACACTACAGAAAAATAAAACAGAAATCTCAAACAACCTAATTTTATGCCTCAAGAAACTAGAAAATGAAGAACAAACTAGGCCCAAAATTAGCAGAAGACATAAAAATTAAGACTCAAATAAATGAAATAGAGACTAGAGGGACCAGAAGATAGTGTAATGGTTACATTTCTGGACTACCATGTAGTCAACAGTGGTTAGAGTCCCAGAATTGGCGGTTTGAGACTCACCCTGGGCACGTGTGTGTGCATGCTCAAAATCCCAAGAGGAGAAAGGAGGAGAAGGGATTGTGATATGGTTACCCCCCGGGGGGTGGTTTCCTCACTTTCTGTCTCTCTGTCAAGCTCACGTGCCCTATAGCAAAAATCTTCTCTAAAAAAAAAAAAGAAAGAAAGAAAGAAAGAAAAAAGAAAAAAGATAAAAAAAAGAGAGAGTAGATAAATCAGGAAAAAAATCAGTAAGTCAGTAAAGCTAAATTGGTTGCTAAGGTTTAAATATGTCCCCGAGAAATTTACGTGTTGGAACTTGATCGTATTGACTATATTGTAAGGATATTAAGTGAGGGCCAACAGGTGGCATAGAGGTTAAAATGGCTGGATTCCACGTGGCCTGAATGCATGGTTCAAGTCCAGAATCTAACAGCTTGAAAAACATAACAGGCACATGTGCGTGTGTGCCCCAAAATTCCAAGAGGAGAATGCGGGAGAAAAGACTATGGAGTAGTCTTCCCCCTTCCCCCCCCAGGATGATTTCTCACTTTCCCTCTCTGTCTTTCTGGCAAGCTCACATGCCCTACAGCAAAACTAAAAAGAAAGAAGTAGTAAGAAGAATAAATTAAGGGACCAGCAGTTAGCATAATGGCTATGTCGCTGGACTCCCATGTAATTGACCGCAGTTCAAGTCCAGGACCCGGTGGCTTAAAACTCACGCCATGTGCGTGCGTGCCCAAGATCCCGAGAGGAGAATGGAGGAGAAGGGATTGTGGTGTGGCCATTCCCCCTGGGGGGCTGATTTCTCGCTTTCTGTCTCTTTGTCTCTCTCTGTCTGGTGAGCACACGTGCCCTACAGCAAAAACCTCTAAAAAAAAAAAAAAACAATATCTTTAGCTAAATTAACCAATAAAAAACATGGAGGGTGGCTCAAATAAAACTATAAATCAAAGAGGAGACATTACAACTGATACCACAGAGTTGATAGGATTATAAGAGACTACTATAACCAATTACATTCCAACAACTCAAACAACCTAGACAAAATGATTAAGTTCCTAGAAACATAAAATGTACCAAGATGTAATCATGAAGAAATAGAAAACCTGAAAGGACCATAACAAGTAAGGAGATTAAATCAGTAATCAAAAACCTCCAACAACAACAACAATAAAAAAACCTCAAGACCAGATGGGTTTTACTAGTGAATTCTACCAAATATTTAAAGAAGAATTAATGCCAATCCTTTTGAAACTCTTCCCAAAAAATGAAGAGAAGGAAATACTTCCACACTCATTTTATGAAGCCAGGATTACCCTAATACCAAAGCCAGGACACTCCAAGAAAATTACAGGCCAATAACCCTGATGAACTTAAATGCAAAAGTTCTCAACAAAATATTGGGTCATCAGAAAAGTCATGAAATATTTTTGTTTTTCCATGTGAAAATGCATCATGACTCTTCCAAACACCCAATACTAGCAAATCAAATCCAATATCACATTAAAAGGATCCCAGAACATGACCAACTGGTGAGAGAGGTCTTAAAAAGTTCTTGGAGGATGTGTAGTTCAATGGATACAGAGTTTTGGTTTTGCAAGGTAAAAAGTATTCTGGAGATTGACTGTAAAACAATGCAAATGTACTTAACATTACTAAACTGTATCCCCAAAAGTGGTTAAGATGTTAAATATTATGTTATATATATTTTACCATAACTTAATTTTTTTTTTTCTTAGTTTTTAGGCCACTGACTGGGAAAATGATTAGTGCTATTAACTGATGTTAGACAATTAGAGGATGGGCTGCCTCTGCAGCACAGTGGTTAAGATGAGGCTAGAGTCCACGTGGCTGGCCACCTTCAAGTCTGAACTCCAGACTTACACGATCAACACTACAATCAAGGTATTCTGCCTTCTAAAAAAAGAAATGTAATACACTATAAAGTTATATGTGATTCAATGTAATATAAACAAGATTATGATAATAATAATAATAAAATAAGATATTCTGTAGAGGCCTAGCTATGATACCACACTCTGGTTGATGGTTCTTATAAGGCTGAAGCCACAGGAGAGGCCTGGGTTTGATTTCTGGCACACCTGAAAAGCTGGGCACAGTGATGCATGCCTGTAGTCCTAGCTGTTAGGAGACGGAGGCAAGAGGATCTTGACACAGCAAGATCCCATCTTTAAAAAAAAAAAATTCAAATGGGACCACCCCTACAAGACTCTCCCAAGTTACTCCTTTACTGCCACAATCATCTCCTAGTCTCCTATCCCTAAACTGTGGCATCCCTAAGCTATTCTCCATCTCTATAGTTACGCTATTTAATGAATTCTGCATAAGTGCAATCATAAAGAATGCATCCTTTTGGGACCAGCAGTTAGCGTAATGGCTGTGTCGCTGGACTCCCACATAGTCGACCGCGGTTTGCGTCCTGGACCCAGTGACTTAAACTCACGCCGGGCGCGTGTGCGTGCGTGCCCAAGATCCCGAGAGGAGAATGGAGGAGAAGGGATTGTGGCGTGACCATCCCCCTTGGGGGGTGATTTCTCACTTTCTGTCTCTATGTCTCTCTCTGTCTGTCTGGCGAGTGCACGCGCCCTATGGCAAAAAAAAAAAAAAAAAAAAAAAAGCATCCTTTTGAGATATGTTTTCTAAATTTATTTTTCCTTTTAGAGTTATTTAATTATTATTGTTATTATTTTTAATTTGACCAAAGAGAGACAGTGAGAAAGCAAGCTGCCAGGTCTAGGACTCAAACCATAGTCGGCCATGTTGGAGTCCAGCACCTCATCCACCATGAGGTGTGCCAGCTCTCAAATTTTACTTTTTGCCAGAGGATAAACATGTGTTCAACAGAGACAGACAGCTCCCCTAAATTTACATATCACATTGTAATCTTTTTCCTTCATTTTTCCATCCTGTCAGGATTTGGGAAATACATATATATGTATCCAGCAGGTTTTCCTAGCTGCCAGGGCTGAAATTCAAATCATGTTTGCCATGTTGAATCTGACTCCCTGTGCACAAGACATAGCTGGCCTGGAGCTATGTATTTTTTTTAAAAGAATGATTTAATTTTATTTATTATTATTATTTTTCATTTGACGAGAGAGAGAAGAGAGAGGGAAAGTGAGAAAGCAAGCCACCAGGTCCAGGACTCAAACTGCGGTCAGTCATGTGGGAATCCAACACCTTAACCATGTCACCTGCCAGCCCCTCTTTTAATAATTCTAAGTGCACCACAGAGGCCAGCAGGTGGTGTGATGGTTAAGATGCTGGATTCCACATGGCTGATTATATGGTTTGAGTCCTTGACCCAGCTGCTTGAAAGACATGTCAGGTGTGTATGTGTGCATGCCCAAAATCCATCCCCAAAGGAGAAGGGATTGTAGTGTGGCCATCCTCCCTGCGGGGTGATTTCTCACTTTCCCTCTCTTTCTTTCTGTCTCTCTCAGGCAAGCACATGTGCCCAATAGTAAAAACAAAAACAAAACTACAGTGAGAGACCACTGTATACCTTTTAGAATGATTTTCAAGCTGCCAGGTCCAGGACTCAAATCACTGTCAGCCATGTGGGAATCCAAAACCATAGCTGCCACACCACCTGCTAGTCATTAAAATTTTTTTAAATGACTATACTGAGTGTGAAGATGTAAGGCAATTAAATCTCTCACCTACTGCTGCTGGGAATACTTATAAAACAGCACAACTTTTTGGAAAACAGTTTGGCAATTTCTTTTTTCTTTTTTTTTTCAGGTTTTGCCATAGGGTGCATGCACTCTCGGGAGAGAGACAGAGAGAGACAATGAGAGGCAAATGAGAAATCACTCTGGGGGGGGGGGGGTGTTGGCCTCAATGCACTCTTTTCTCCTCCATTCTCCTCTCAGGATTCTAGGCAGGCATGCACACACACCTGGCATGATTATCAAGCCACTGGGTCCAGGACCACACCGCAGTCAGTCATGTGGGAGTCCAGCACCTTAACCACCACACCATCTGCTGGTCTTGGCCATTTCTTAAAGAGTTAAACACCTGTCATATGATCTGTCTTCTGAGACTGGGTGACTTATAAAGAAACAGAGGTTAGGGGCCAGCAGGTGGTGTGGTGGTTATGGTTTTGGATTCCCACGTGGCTGACCGTGATTTGAGTCTTGGACCTGGCGGCTTGAAAATCATACTGGACACATGTGCATGCGTGCATACGTGTCCCCAGATCCCAGGAGGTGAATGGAAAAGGGACTGTGGCAGCCATTCCCCCTGGGGGTGGGTAATTTCTCACTTTCCCCCTCACTGTCTGTCTCTGTCTCTTTCTGGCGAGTACACACGCCCTATGGCAAAAACCTGAAAAGAAAAAAGAAATAGCTTTATTCAGCTCACAGTCTGGATGTCCAGGGACCAACTTCCGGTCAGGCTACTACATGGCAGAGAGCAGGATCTTGAGCAGGGTTACTGTCCAGTTTTTTACTTGCCCTGATCTATTCTTCTCTTATACACACACCAAAATTCATTCGTAGGGGCCCAGCTCTACTGACCTTATCACAGCCAAACCCTGGGACACCATGAAGGCATTAAGTTTTTATTTAACCTTTACAATTCAACCAAGTCCCAGGGCATGAATTTATGGGGGATAGCCAAATTATAGAATACGTACACTCCACCTGTAGATGCTTACCCAGGAGAAACAAACGAACAAAAACATGTCCATACAAAGATCTGTACCTAGTGCTCAAAGCAGCTGTTTTCCAGCCAAAACTGGAAAGAATTCAAGTGCCCATCAACAGATAAATGAATAAACAAATTGTTACACACCCACACAATGGAACATGTTATATATCATACAATAGCAATAAAATTAATACATACAACAAA
The DNA here is from genome assembly GCA_026018925.1 of Tupaia tana. NCBI lineage: Eukaryota > Metazoa > Chordata > Mammalia > Scandentia > Tupaiidae > Tupaia > Tupaia tana. Next base: position 154,858,375 of record JAKSZU010000006.1, read on the forward strand.
GATAACTCTTAAAATAATTAATGCTGGGACCAGCAGTTAGCATAATGGCTGTGTCACTGGACTCCCATGTAGTCAACAGCGGTTCGAGTCCCAGACTCGGTGGCTTAAACTCACGCCAGGCGCGTGTGCGTGTGTACCCAAGATCCTGATAGAAGAATGGAGGAGAAGAAATTGCAGCGTGGCCATACCCCCCTGGGGGGTGATTTCTCACTTTCTGTCTGTCTGTCTCTGTCTTTCTGGCGAGCACACACACCCCCTATAGCAAAAACCTCTCCAAAAAAAGAAAAAAAAATTAATGCTGAGTGAAAAAAAGTCAGACAAAAAAGTACATACTGTACGATTCCCTCTAAATAAAATTCTAGAAAATGAAAACTAATCTCTGTTGGCAGGAAACAAGCTACTGGTTCCTTTGGAATGAAGAAGGCAGGAGGAGGAAGGAGCAAGGGGACAAGAGGAAACTTCTAAGGGTGATAGATATGTTCATTCATCTGACCTGGCGTGGTGGTTAAACAGGTGTATGTGTGTCAGAACTCAAGCCTGGCCCGCCTGCGATGGCACAGGCAGCAGGAACCTACTGCACAGAGTGCCTCTGACCCTGGCTGGCTGCAGGCATGTGGGGAGGGTCCTGCATGAGGACCTGCCAAGGGTGCCTGTGTCCCTACCTTCCTTCTCTCTCAAGAAGTCAATGAACACACTTTAAAAGAAAAATTATCAAATGATACACATTACATATGTGAATTTTACTGTATGTCAATTCTACCTCAAAAAGGTTATTAAAATAGAAGAGACTAATATTTATAAAATCTGTATAGGGTATAACAAATAATGAAACAACAGAATATTCCCTGTATATCACATTACCCAGTTTTAAAAAGTAAACGTTATCATTTAAAAAATTTTTTCTGTGTCCCCTAACCACCCTAAAGTCCAGGCTTTCTTCTTATAAACAGATGAATGCTTGAAACTATTTTCTGAATCCTTTAGGCTCCCAAATGTAGATATTCTAGGGATCACTTTCATCTAAATTAGCTGAATAATAAAGTAGTCTGGCACAATTTGAAAATTGAGTACTGCCTTTTAAAAGATGGGCAGCCCAAAACAATGACTTGAAAATAATCCTGTTGTTAAAATAAATAAAAATTAAATCCTGATATAAATAAAATTACAAATTAAAAAAAATAAATGCAAGTTAAACACAGGGGAAAAAAAGTTAAATCCCACTGTTGCGTTTTGAATAGCTATGAGACTCAGTTTAGAATGTCAAAAGAGGGTTTCTTGTTGACCCTAGGCAGGCAGACACGTCCTTTCACTTCCTTTTTACAAAACAGGGCTTAAGAGGGGAGGGGTAAGTAGGGATGTGTCAGATAAAAGAGCCTTGGCAAGGTTTTCTGAAATGGCTTAGCCAGGCTCCACCCACGAATTCTGTTGTTTTTTTTTTTTTTTTTTTGTAGAGGTCATTGGTGGCCGGGGTGGGGTAAATACACTGTGTTGCAAAAACTCCAGCAGGAAACTAGCCAGCAGTCTACAAAGCCAGACAAGGACATGAGGAAGCAGGAATAGATTTGGAATAAAGGATTACAATCAACTTTTCTTCTAAGGAAAAGCCAGGAACTTTGCTTCGTGAAAACTAAGCTATGAGCCAACTTCTGCCAATCGTATATTAATTAGGCAAAAAGATCCTTTTGCTTATGATTTAACTTGAGCTGCCTCTTTTCAGCACAGCCAGTTCTCCTCTCCTCTGAAGCTGATTGGCTCTGGAGTGTGGCCAGCAGCCTGCCTCCTGCAATTAAAGGGGTCAGGTCTCTAACCGTTCATCTGGTTTTTTTCCCTTCCCTCTCCTGAGTGATGGAGCTTACCATCTTTATCCTCCGGCTGGCCATCTGCATCCTGGCATTTCCCATGTACCTGCTGAACTTTCTGGGCTTGTGGAACTGGATATGCAAAAAATGGTTCCCCTACTTCTTGGTGAGGTTCACTGTGGCGTACAACGAACAGATGGCCGGCAAGAAGCGTGAGCTCTTCAGCAACTTGCAGGAGTTTGTGGGTCCTTCTGGGAAGCTCTCCCTACTGGAGGTGGGCTGTGGCACCGGAGCCAATTTCAAGTTCTACCCCCCTGGGTGCATGGTGACCTGTATTGACCCCAACCCCAATTTTGAGAAGTTCTTATTCAAGAGCATTGCTGAGAACCGACACCTGCAGTTTGAGCGCTTCGTGGTGGCTGCAGGGGAGAACATGCACCAGGTGGCTGATGGCTCTATGGATGTGGTGGTCTGCACCCTGGTGCTGTGCTCCGTGGAGAATCAGGAGCAGATTCTCCGAGAGATTTGCAGAGTGCTGAGGCCGGTGAGTAAAGGGGTATTTGAGGAGCTGGTTAGTAACAGTTGTTATCAACAAGGGCAGTCCTATCAATTTTAGGTGGATCAAGCATTCTAAGGTAAAAAGTAAGTTACTAGAGAAGGCATTATGGAATTAAAATCTTAGAATGGGAGAAAGCTATGAAGGAAAAGATCCATAAATCTGAATACATAAAATTTTAACTGCTAGAGAGACAAAAGTTCCATAAACAAATTCTGTACTAAACAAAACTGGAAAAAGTATTTGCCAGGGATGACAGACCAATGGTTCAGTTTTCTTTATTAAATATCATTATTAATATCTTTATTAAAGATATTACAAATCAGTAAGATCAATACGATTTTTTATAATTTTTTCTTGAATTTTTTTTTGAGAGGTTTTTGCTATAGGGTACGTGCGCTCACCAGAAAGACAGAGAGAGACAGAGAGACAGAAAGCGAGAAATCACCCCCAAGGGGGATGGCCACATCACAATCCCTTCTCCTCCATCACCTTCTTGGAATCTTGGGCACACACACACACGCACCCAGCATGAGTTTAAGCCACCAGGTCCAGGACTCGAACCACAGTCAACTACATAGGAGTCCAGCAACATAGCTATTACGCCAATAGCTGGCCCTGGATTTTTTTTTTTTTTTTTTTAATTGCCAGATAGCACATTTCCTCAGCAGTGAGAAAGGGAGTGGGAAAAAACATCGCCCAGTGGGGTGTGGTCATGCCACAATCCCTTCCCCATTTCTCTCCATCCTGTCAGGATTTGAAGCATGCACATACATCTGCCTGGAATGTTTTTCAGCTGTTGGGGCAGGACTCAAACCACGGTCAACCATATGAGGTCCAGCTCCCTTAACCACTAGGCCATGAAGCCGGGCTTGTAATTTTTTCCTTTATGCATGATAGAGCACATGCATGAGAAAGAGAGAAAGTGGGAGGGAGGGGACAAAGGGGACAGAGAGAGAGAAGCCACTTCCATTGGGGCTGGCCATGCCATTATCCCTTCTTCTAGGCCTTTGGATAACGGGCACTTGAGCACCTGCCCTCCACGTTTTAGGCCAACCAGGCCTAGAATGCGAACCTCAGTCACCATGTGGGATCTGACCTCTCTCGAGTAGTGCATTACTGCTGCACTATGGAGCTAGCTCCAAGTTTTTAAATCATAAGAAAAACAAATCAGAAAAACAGGCAAAGAGCAGAAACAGAAATATAAACTAAAATAGCCAATTTTATAAGAATGCTCAGGGTCCAACAGGTGGTATGGTGGTTAAGTGTACTGGACTCCACATGGCCGACCGTGGTTTGAGTCCCAGACCTGGCAGTTTGCTTTCTCACTTTCCCCCTCTCTCTCTTTCTCTCTCACTCTGTCCCTCTCTGGTCAAATTAAATATAAATAAATAAAGTTAAATAATTTTTTTTTTAAAGAAAAGAATGCTCACACTTACTTGTAATCAAAGAACCAATTAAAAAATTAAAATAGTTTTTAAAGTTTATTTATTCATTCATTCATTTTAATTTTACCAGAGACAGACAGAGAGGGAGGGAAAATGAGAAAGCAAGCCCCCAGGTCCAAGACTCGAACCATGGTTGGTCACGTGGGAGTGTCCAATGCCTTAACCACCACACCACCTGGTGGGCCCAAAATAAGATATTTTCACCTACTATATCATCAGAGACTTTTATGCTCTATATGGTGGGTTTGGGAGTTGGACACCCCCATACACACTGGAGGAAGTGCCTTCTTCGGAGGATAGTTTGATAATAATAAAAGTAAACTACATATACACTTACCCAGTAGGAATTTATCCCACAGCTATACTGCACAAATGTGCAAAAATATCCTTGTTCATGTGCAAGAATATTAATTACAGTAATATCTGTAACAGTGTAAACTAGAAATGCCTAAATGTCCATCAGTGAGAGGCACTTTAAGAACACTGCCACAGCATAAAGGAATATTGTGCAGATGTTACAAATAGCAAGTTATAGCTATCTGATATGAAAAATTCCCCAAAAAACAATTAAATCGAAAAAAGCAATCAAACCACAGACTGTTACACAGAGCATAAATCCACTGTGTGAGAGAGGAAAGAATATACATATAAAAATATGTTACTGGTAATAATGATAGACAAAAAAACTATAACAGTGGTAACCTCTTGGGAATGGGACTGGCTGCAGAGGAAGAATTACTTTTCATTTCATAGATTTCTGTGAAGTCTGCAATTCTTTATACCTTTATATAGTTGTTACATATAACCTTTATTTTTTCCCCTCAAAAACTAGTTTCAAATGGTTTTATTCCAAAGTTGAACATAAAGTATGGTTATCTGAACATGAACTCATTATTCTAGTGGGAAGAGATGTTCTGTATTCCTCAGTTTTGTCTTCTAAATAGAGGAAGTTCTTCAGGAAGAAAAGGACTTAGAAGATAAGGCTTAGAGGCAATGATATAATCCTATCTTTGGCTTACGGATACGAATAGTAAAATAGTAAATAAAAGGGGACTGATTCTAATACCAAATGGTGGGTTCCTGTGTTTGAAAATCAGGCACTAACTGGCACATAAATAGATGTTCTGCTTACAGTGTTACTAATTTCACGACACCCCTATAATGCAGGTAATTACCACCTCCGGTTTTACAGCAACTGACAATAGATTTAACTCTATTCTTGGTCATACTGATCATATTCTTGGTAGTCTTCCTCAGCGCTCATGAAATATCCAGTCCCTTCTGGATCTAACCAGGAGCTGTATTACATCCTCATCTAACCCTCCTAACAGGCCCCTGAAGCAGGTATTATCGTATATTAGGATGAGGGAACAGACTCAGAGGTTAACACCGCTAGTACTTTACTGCTGCACCACAGCATTTGTCATTGAGGTTCTTCTCTCTCTCAGCTTCAATATTTCTATCACCTTTGCTGACTGTTTTTTAATCCATTCCCCTAATACTGAAGTTCTATTCCTGGCTCTCATTTTACTTATATATATATATATATACACACACTCATCAGCAATCTCATGTACCCAAAAGTTTTCTTTTTTGTAACTTTATTTTGTTTCATTTATTTATTTATTTTTTTATTTTTATTTTTTTTAAGAATTATTTATTTAATTTTTTTTATTTATTCATTCGTTTTATTTATTTAAATTTGATCCGAAAGACACACAGAGAGTGAGAGAGAGGGCAAGTGAGAAAGCAAGCCACCAGGTCTGAGACTCGAACCATGGTCGGCCATGTGGGAATCCAGCGCCCCTATCCACCACGCCACTTGCCGGCCCCTCATTTATTTATTTTTAAGAGGTGTTTTGTTTGTTTCTTTTGTTTGCTTGTTTGTTTTTGCTACAGGACACATGTACTCACTAGAAAGACAGAGAGAAACAGAGAGACAGAAAGCGAGAAATCATCCCCCAGGGGGGATGGCCACACCATAATCCCTTCTCCTCCATTCTCCTCTCAGCATTTTGGGAATGCATGCACATGCACCTGGTGTGAGTTTAAGCCACCAGGTTCAGGATTTGAACTGTGGTCAACAACATGGGAGTCCAGCAACATAACCATTCCACCATCTGCTGGTCCCTCCTTTCTTTTTTCTTTAGAAGAATTATTTAATTCTTTTTTTTAAGAATTATTTTATTCAGCATTTATTTATTTATTTTAATTTGACCAGAGAGGGACAGAACGAGAGAGAGAGAGAGAGAAAGCCGCCAGGTCCAGGACTTGAACCACACTCAACCATGTAGGAGTCCAGTGCCCTTAACCACCACACCACCTGCCAGTCCAAGAATTATTTAATTCTTAAAAAAAATTATCATTATTAATATTTTTTTAATTCACTACAGGGCACATGTGCTTGAGAGAAAGAGAAAGAAAGTGAGAAAGCAAGTTGTCAGGTCTGGGATTCAAACTGCAGTCTATCATGTAGGAGTCCAGTGCCTTAACCACTATGCCTTGCTGCCCCCCAAAGTTTTCAATGACCACATATATATACACACACAGATGGTTTCCAAATCTAAATACCTATTCCAGATCTCTCTTTGAGTCTAACCCAAACTTTCCTCTCTGGCTGCGTACTTGTTTACATGATTTATAGGCATCTCCAGCTTATCATGTATAATCCAGAGGACAACAGCCACCTCTCAAACCTGCTCTCCTCCTTTATCACTTGCTTCCTGCTCTATTCTATGGGAATTTTTTTTTTTCCGGTACAGGTTTTTACCTTAGGGTGCATATGCTCACCTGAGAGAGAGAGAGATACAGTGAGAGGAATAGTGAGAAATCGCTCCCCTGGGGGATAGCCACGCCACAATCCCTTCTCCTCCATTCTCCTCCCAGGTCTTGAGCATGCACGCACACATGCCTGGCTTGAGTTTCAAGTCACCAGGTCCAGGATATGAACCACGGTCACCCATGTGGGAGTCCATCGATGTAACTGCTACGCCATTTGCTGGCCTGGATATATGAAATTTTTTTGGAGAGATTTTTGCTATAAGGTGCTTGTGCTCACCAGAAAGACAGAGAAAAAGTGAGAAATCACCCCTCTGTAGGATGACCACGCTGCAAATCCCTTCTCCATTCTCCTCTTGGGATTTTGGGCATGCATCCACAAGCACTAGGCATGGGTTTCAAGCTGCCAATTCCAGGACTTGAACAGCAGCCAGCCATGTGGGAGTCCAGCACTTTAACCATTACACTACCTGCTGGCTCCTCTTTTTTTTTTTGTTTTTCCAAACAGTATATTCCAAGTTTTTTATTCTGAACATAGATACATTTTACTTATACTTACCTGTATATGTGGGGGAATGCTATCTCTAAATTCTGAACTCTTATCTCTACACTCGGCCCAGGATAGCCAAGACTACAGTAGCTAAATGAGGCTAGGTGGGACAGCTACCACAATTTTTGCAGGTGACTGCTGTGTCTCTTTCTCCCTGTTCCCCTCAGAGGTAACAGGCAGAAAACTTCTGAAGACCACCAACAATATGTAATAACATACAGCGTGCCCACAGCTAACCTATATGTATAGTACTGTCTTGTATGAAAGCACCAGTTGCTAATTCCTACATGAGAGTACTTTACACTTACCACCATGTTTGAGTAAAAATCCAATAGTAAAATATTACCATGAATTCAGTAATGCTTTTTGATGAATCAACGTTTTCATTAATTATATCATTTAAATACTTGTGAAGATAATACAGAAGTATAAAATATGATTATTCAGTTTCAAGGAAACATTTGGGGTAGATTCAGGCCCTCCTAAAATTCTATAGTTCTCTCACAGGTTTGCAAGACATTGAATGAGACAATTTTCAGATAAATTAAAAGGCTTTTAAAAGTAAACGAAGTACAGGATCAGCAGTTGGAGTAATGGCTATGTCGCTGGACTTCCATATAGTCAACCACGGTTCGAGTCCCAGACCCGGTGGCTTAAACTCACGCTGGGCACATGTGCGTGTGTGCCCAAGATCCCGAAAGGAGAGTGGAGGAGGAGGGATTGCGGGCATGGCCATCCCCCCGGGGGGTGATTTCTCCCTTTCTGTCTCTCTGTCTCTGTCTTTCTGGAGAGCGCACACGCCCTATAGCAAACCCCCCCCCCGGGGGGATGGCCACGCTGCAATCCCTCCTCCTTACACTTGTCCCCACCCCCATCAAATTAAAAAAATAAATAAATAAAAAGTTAAATAAAATAATTCTTAAAAAAGAATTATGTATTTAATTTTATTTATTAATACCTAATATTACTATTATTACTTAATTTGCTAAAGGGCACATGTGCTCACCAGAGAGACACAGAGAGAGAGAGTTAGGAAACAGGCCACCGGGTCCAGAACTTGAACCACAGTCAACCATGTGGGAGTCCAGCACCTTAACCACCATGCCACCTGCGGGCCCTCTTGTAAATACTTTTAAAATAATGTTTTAGAATAATATTCAAATAAATAAGTAAAATAAAGTAGGTTAGAAAAGATAGGATTTATTACAATCCTATTTTCAGAGAAAAAGTACAAATTCATATATAGCAAATTCCTTTCTTATGTATTTATTTATTTATTATGGAGAGGTTTTTGCTATAGGGCACCGTGCGCTCGCCAGAAAGACAGAGACAGAAAGCAAGAAATCACCCCCCAGGGGGTATGGCCACACCACAATCCCTTCTCCTCCACTCTCCTCTTGGGATCTTGGGCACACAGTCACCTGCGCCCGGAGTGAGTTTAAGCCACCAGAACTGCGGTCGACTACATGGGAGTCCAGTGACATAGTCATTCCGTCAACTGCTGGTCCCAAATCCTTTCTTTTTTTAAGTTGTTTTTTTCTTGCCATAGGGCACGTACACTCACCAGAGAGAAAGAGAGAGAGAGAGAAAGTGAGAAATCACTCCACCCACCAGGGTGGCCATGCCAAAATTCCTTCTCTTCCACTCTCCTCGAGGGACCTTGGGCACACATACACACATCCCTGGCAAGATTATCAAGCCACCAGGTGCAAAACTCGAACTACAGTTGACCATGTAAGAGTCTAGCAAGCACCTTAACCATCATGCCACCTGCTGGCCCCTACATGCAAAATCTTAACAGCAATAATCCATAAATGATGAAATGGTAATTCTTTTTTTTAAAGCTTTTCTATATTTCCCATGTCTTTTATTTTTTTCCTTTTTCTTTTTAAAGAATTACTTTGTTTTATTTCACTTATTACTATCATATTTACATTTTACCAGAGGGAAAGTGAGGAAACAAGCTGCCAGGTGCAGGACTCGAACCACGGTCGGCCATGTGGGAGTCCAGCTCTTTAACCACCATACCGTAACCTGACAGCCTCTCCCTCCTAAATTTTCTAAAGTAAGCATTTTACTAAGGCAGTACTGCCAGCCCCTAGAGCCAGACGACCTAGGTTCAAAGCCTAGTTCTAACATCTATATAAGTTGTGTGACCTTGAACAACATGTGACTCTGTTTCTTCATATGTAAAAACATAGATGATAATACCTACCAGATGACACTGTTGTCAAGATTAAGCATGTTGGGAACCAGCAGTTAGCGTAATGGCTATGTTGCTGGACTCCCACGTAGTTGACCGCGGTTCGCGTCCCGGACCCGGTGGCTTAAAACTCACGCGGGGCACGTGTGCGTGCGTGCCCAAGATCCCGAGAGGTGAATGGAGGAGAAGGGATTGCGGCGTGACCATCCCTTCTAGGGGGTGATTTCTCGCTTTCTGTCTCTTTGTCTCTCTCTATCTGTCTGGCGAGTGCACGCGCCCTATAGCAAAAACCTCTCAAAAAAAAAAAAAAAAAAAGGATTAAGCATGTCATATGTGATAAGGGCAGCACTTGGCAAGGAGTAAATGTCTGAAGTTTTAGCTATTAATACTATTTTATGATCAGAAAATGTATGTTAATTGTTTTAGATTGGCTGCCTCAGATGAATTTGGACAAAAGATGAAACTATTTACCAAAACAGTATCTTAGTAAGATTTAATTTATCCAGATCTTCTCATAAAGTTGGCCCCTGGAGCCACTAAAATCTGAAACCTCAATCATCTAATTAATCTGTTTTCTGAGAACTAAAATCTTTGACATTTTTTTTCTTTCTCAGGGAGGGGCTTTTTATTTTATGGAGCACGTGGCGGCTGAGCACTCAACCTGGAATTACTTCTGGCAACAGGTCCTAGATCCTGCTTGGTACCTTCTGTTTGATGGGTGCAACCTGACCAGAGAGAGCTGGAAGGCCCTGGAGCAGGCTAGCTTCTCTAAGCTGAAGCTGCAGCACATACAGGCCCCCTTGTCCTGGGAGCTGGTGCGCCCTCATATCTACGGATATGCGGTGAAATAGCGTGCACTGGTAGTGGAGAGCTGGAGGGCCCACACAATTTAAGGCTTCAGTTTTACATTTAAAGTGCTACTTGGGAGAGATGGGAAACCTTTGTTTTTAGATAACACTGAATTTCATTCTTAAAAGTTTCTGTTATATATCCTACTTAGACATTTTCTATAGTCTCCCAAAGAATCCAAACCAAACCAAAACAGCTTTGAACTCTCCCTTTAATCAAGTAGTGAATTTTCATAATTGAAGTCCACTATAATCCCCAAACCTTCAGTGACTTGAAAATGTTTTCAATTGTCTCATGACAAACTTTAATTTTACCTCCTCTTTGAGAGCTTAATGTTAAGACGTAGTTAACCCATTCAAACAAACAAAAAGGACTTGGAAAAGAAAGAAATGAACAGAGCTTAATTCACAAACTGGAAAAGAAATACTAATTGAAAATCTAAGTCTAAAATAGCACAGATTTTCTAAAAAGAAATCTGAACCTATTTATTATTCTCAGTGTCACGGTCTGGCTTTCAGAATGACTGCGCCAGACTGCCACATTCAGTTCTGCCCAGCTCTGAGTCTCTTATTCTAGTGTTCCCCTGAAGTTCTGTCTGCCTGCATTCCAGTGTTCAAGTCTGAAGATGAAGATTGTACCTGACGCTTTACTATAGCCAGGAAACCATATGAGACAGTTAAGGTTCTTGGGCTCATTGTCCTCCTTACCTGGCACATACTTGTGGGCAAGGAAAAGGGCCATTATAATTAGGAAAAGCTTATCTAATTAAGTACCCTATGTAAAAGCCCCTTAAAAATCAAGCAATCTGTGAATCTACAAAGATGCATATTTATTATTCTGATTAAATTCCACTCCTCTTCCAAGATGATTTCTTTATTCTTTGCAACTGCAGGTAACAGGGAAAATCATCACAAATACTTTGAAAACAAATGATAAGTGGGGGGAGGGGGTTAAGAATAGAATTTTTGGCACAGCTTGTATGTATTTTTAAAAACATATATTTTCTGAAGTACTCTATGTTCAGTATCAAATCAACCAATAAATTCACATTAATTTTAGGAATGGAAATAAATCATTCATATCTTTCCTGACTTGTTTTGTTTTTCTTAATGTCTCTGGGAGGTCTTTCCTTTATTGAGAATAATTTAAACAGGCTATTCTTTCTACATCCAGGCAAATATAAATGCAGCTAGTAGATTTTAGAAAAAGCAGCTTTGTAAGGATCAGAATGGTTTTGAAAAGTTCAAGTCTGAAGACTCCATTTGTGAAATTCACAGAGCAGAAAGAAAGGAAGCTAACTATCTTAATTATCTCTTGAACATGAAAATATTAGATTGTTATTAAAGTCATGACCTGTTTTTGTTCTTCTATGCAAAAACGCTTCCTGATTTTCCCCAACAACCCAATAGTTACTGTTGTGGTGAGAATGGATGCTTATTTGAGGCCTTCTGAGTTCTGAAATGTGAATCTCCTTCTGCTGTGGTATCCCTAAGGTAGGAACCTTTTTTATTTTCCCCCCAATTTGCCAGAGGGCACCTGCACTCTCTGGAGGGGGGGTGGGGATACAGAGAAAGCACCTCCCCGTGCGGAATGGTCACACCACAATCCCTTCTCCATGTCTCCCTCCTTTCAGGATTTTGAGCATACAAGCACCTCTGTTCAGTGTGTTTCTCAAGCCATCAAGTCTGGGACTCAAAATGTCACAGGATGGGAGAGCGTTGAGCTGTGTTGAGTAAAATCCTTGGTCCTTTGGGTCCAGATCACTAAAATTAGAGACCTGTCCCTAGGCCCAAAATAAAGCCACAACCACAATAAAAGTAGGTAGGAAAGAGAATTTAATAGGAAAGAAAGATTTTAGAAAAGAAGTACACCCAAAAGACCTTTGGGTGGGCAGGTTGCTAGGTAGCAACTGCGTTTGGAACTGCTTAGGTGTTACTTTTATTATCAGAGGTGATAATGAATATTTAACAGTGGAAGGTCTATCATGCTATCTATGTCTTTTGTTTGAATTCAAGGACTTCCTCCTGTGCTTACACAGCTCTCTCACAGGTGAAGGAATGAGGGATTTGCGCATGCCCAGGGTGAGCCATGATGCCTAATTAGGATGACTGCCCAATTAGTTTATTGCCCCAGTGGGAATCAGGATGTTTACCAAAATGTCTGGTTGGGTCTTTTTGTATCTATGAGGAATGGTAAGAGAGAAATTTACAACCATCCCTATATGTCCTCCTCAGGTACCAAGGAAGAAAAAATGGAATTTGCCTCGCCTTCCCAGCACCAGGAGCGGGGTGGGAAGAAGGCACTTCATGGAGGGTCTGGTTGTAACTCCTGATAAATTGTGATGGATGTGACATGTGTCCTGCTAGTCTCTTAGGGCGGCCCGCTCATGACTAGTTAACTGCCTACCACAGAACCATGTGGTTGTTCATGTGGGAGCCACCTTTAACCCACCACTTCACTATTGATTAGGTCAGTTTAGTAACTGAGAAACATGAAAGGTCACAGACTGACACAGTGAATTGTTATCCCCGTGTCAGAAGATAATACTAAAGCACAATAAATTTCCTTTCATCTAAGTGGTATCGTAAATATCATCCTCAGTTTCTGCACAGAAAACTGAGATGTAGAGACATAAATAAATGAAGTTTCTACTCCCTAAACTACAAAATCTGCTTTGACAATCGTTGCTGCCATGTTTCCTTTTTACCACTTTCTTCCATGGGTCCAAAGAACACACATTTATAATCATTCTAAGAGCCCAAGAAAATGACTCAAGCCTGTACAAAGGAAATCAGGAGAAAAAAAAAAAAAAAAGGAAAGTATATCCAGTCTTTTAGGTCCTGTGTTGGCTAGGACTCCTTTGACTACAACTGAATGGACTCACAACTCCCAGGCTTAAGCAAAAAAAGGAATTTATTGATGCAAATTAGTGAAAAATAGAGAGTTCTGGAAGCCTTTAGCACAGCTTGATCAGGGTTCAGATAATGTTATCAAGAGGCAGACAATCTCTAGGGGCCTGTCTGTCCTTCCTTCCAATGACCGCATTAGGCTGTAGAAGCTGTTCCAGTCTTCATGCTTCCAGGGCACAAGGCCAGTTGGAAAGAGCAAGTCCACTTTCACAAAACTCCAAAGCCCTGGATTAAGTCTCAGTAGGGCTCTGGCAGACAATAGAGGGGTCACAGAATCATGAGCCCACCCCTGTACATAAAAGTATAAGCACTGTTTATGAGGAAGCAGCATAGGGCGCCAGGAGAACACAACTAATCTACCTACGGGAAGGCGATCAGAGGCTTCCTTGGGGAAGTGACATCTGAGCTAAATTCCAAAGGATGAAGAACAAGTATTTCAGCCTCATGGAACAGTCCGTGCCATGCCAAATAAAAGGAGGTAATGTAGTACACTCAAAGAACTGAAAAATGCAGGCAGGACTGAGCACCAGAGCTTGGAAGGCAGATTTTGGGATCAATACTATTTCCTTCAGTTTCTTCCTAAACTGGCTAGCAAACACACATTCTTTAACGGCTAGCAACACATATTAAATTTCTAATATTCTAAAACATTTTGTTCCTAAGTGTTTAGTATTTGAATTGTTTCCTCTTAATTCCTACATACTTTGTACTTGAATAGAAAGTGAAGCAAACATTGCATAATAGTCCCTTCTGTACTTTTGACTCTAACATAAGCCTTACCCTTTGGTATTGTTTTGGAAAACACAGAATTTAACATAACTGAAATTCTTCTTTATCTCATTAGGCAACTGAGAAAGTAAGGAACCATAGCAAACCAATGTCAACAAAAGCAAAAAAAAAAAAAAAAATGCTTTTGGTTTTTGAACAATCTCAAAGTTCAAAACCAAAAGCATTCAGGATACATTAAAGGATAACCAGACTCCTGAACTATGGAAGCCCTGGTTAGCCCCAGTGCCAGAGATCATGTTAACTGAGGGCAAAGAGAGTAACATACAGCAATTAAGATGCAAGGAATTATTGTGTTTCTAAAGGAAACCATTTGGGAAACTAGAGAGCCACTCAGGAACATACATAAAAACTAGGAAAATTACCTTTCAGAAATTACCTTTTTTAAGAGAGAGAGATTTTTGCTATAAGGTACGTGTTCTCACCGGAGAGAGAGAAAGCAAAAAATCACTCCCCAAGAGAGATGGCCATGCTGCAGTCCCTTCTCCTCTATTCTCCTCTCTGGATTTTGGGTACACACGTACATGTACCCGCACCAGTTTTAAGCCATCGGGTCAGAGTCGACTATATGGGAGTCCAGCGACATAACCATTACTCATCTGCTGGTCCTAAAATTACCATTCTCAACAGTAAGAATTACAACAGTCTTACCACAGATTGCATCCTTCTAGATCTTTAAAATGTATCTGACACTGGGACCAGCAGTTAGCGTAATGGCTATGTCGCTGGACTCCCACGTAGTCGACCGCGGTTCGAGTCCCGGACCCGGCAGCTTAAACTCACGCCGGGCGCGTGTGAGTGCGTGCCCAAGATCCCGAGAGGAGAATGGAGGAGAAGGGATTGCGGCGTGGCCATCCCCCCTGGGGGGTGATTTCCTGCTTTCTATCTCTCTGTCTCTCTCTGTCTGTCTGGTGAGCGCACGCGCCCTATAGCAAAAAAAAAACCTCTCCAAAAAAAAAAAAAAAAAAAAAAAAAAAAAAAGAAAAAAAATGTATCTGACACTAATTTTGACCTTCTCCTTGGAATTATTATTTTTTCTTTTTTCTTTTTTTTTTTTGGAGAGAGGTTTTCGCTATAGGGCGCGTGCACTCGCCAGACAGACAGAGACAGACAGAGAGATAGAATGCGAGAAATCACACACACCCCCCCAGGGGATGGCCACACCGCAATCCCTTCTCCTCCATTCTCCTCTCGGGATCTTGGGCATGCATGTACACACGCCCAGCGTGAGTTTTAAGCCACCAGGTCCGGGACGCAAACCACGGTCGACTACATGGGAGTCCAGCGACATAGCCATTACGCCAACTGCTGGTTCCCGATTTCTTTTTCTTTTAATGTTTATTTTTGTCAGAGTGTCTATGCTCACCACAGACAGACAGAGAGGGAGGAGAAAGCAATCCCCATTGGGTGTGGTCATACTGCAATGCCTTCTCCTCCATTTCTCCATCCTGTTAGATTTTGGGCATGAACATACACACAACTCTGAAGTCTTTTTCTTTTTCTTTTTCTTTTTTTTTAATAATTATTTTATTTAACTTTATTTATTTATTTATTTATTTGACCAGAGAGGGACAGAGAGAGGAGAGAGAGAGAGATAGAGAAAGTGAGAAAGCAAGCTGCCAGGTCCAGGACTTGAACTGCAGTCAGCCATGTGGGAGTCCAATGCCCTTAACCACCATGCCACCTGCCGGCCCCTCTGAAATGTTTTTCAAGCTGCCAGGTCTGGGACTAAAATAACACCATAGATCATAAGGGATCCCTCTTTCTTAACCACCAGGCCATGGGCTACCCTGGAATGAGTCTTTTATCCCATGACTCTAATAGCTAATAGAAATTTCTTCTTACCAAGTGCTTTCTTTCTTTCTTCGAGAGGTTTTTGCTATAGGGTACTTGCCAGAAAGACAGAGAGAGACAGAAAGCGAGAAATCATACCCCAGGGGGGATGGCCATGCCACAATCCCTTCTTCTCCATTTTCCTCTCGGGATCTTGGACACGCACGCACACGTGCCTGGCTTGAGTTTAAGCCACTGGGTCCGAGACTCAAACCACAGTTGACTATATGGGAATCCAGCGACATCTTTTAACCACTCTGCAACTGATCAGCCCTGAATTCATGTTAAATAAATATCAAAGAATTGGCAATAGTATGATGTTTAGCAAGCTTCTTCTCATAGGTGGTGGTTCACAATCTAAGATGGCATGATGGTTAAAACACTGGACTCCCACAGGGCTGATTGGTGTTTGAGTACCAGACCCAGCAGCTTGAGAATCATGCTGGGTGCATGTCTGCAGGTGCCCAAGGTTTCAGGAGGAGAGTAGAGGAGATTGTGATGACATGGCTGTCCCCACTGGTGGGGTTAATTTCTTACTCTCTTACTCTGTCTCTCCAGTGAGTGCACATGCCCTATAGTAAACAAACAAAAACACACCAGGCACATGTGCATACATGCGCACACGGCCAAAATCCCTATAGGAATGGAGGGTAAAGGATTGCATCATGACCACAAGTTCTCTCTCTCTGTTTCTCTCTGGCAAGCACATGCATACTCTGGCAATTAAAAAAGCATTTTCTGCCGGTTTCAGTAAGATCCCTATTTGAGAAATCTTAGCACTCATACCCAGCAGTGTTATTTCACATCACCAATCTTTTCCTTTCTTCTACATGACAAACACAGTGGTTACTACATAATTGGTGCTCAAAAAGTATTGACTGATTAATGCATCAACAAGCCCTCCCTCTTTTCCTATATACCTCTCAGTCTGTCCTTTCTATCCCATTTCTACATCCATCACCTTAGTCTGAGAATGAATGCCTGGATGACAAGACATACATAAACGTTGACTGGGGATGACTAGAATGACAACCCATTTATGTAGGAACTTGCCAGTGATTAATTAGTCCATGGATATGACAGGGAAGCAACTCTGAAGTTAGGGGCAGATACTAAATGTGGATACGACAACAGAAAAACACCCCGTTTGCAACTAACTCTACTACTTTTGCTCTCCTTTATCCAATTCACGCACTAGCAAAGCATAGAAAAAAACAGAAGCTTAGCAAACAACTTCTCTGAGATACAAAGAAGTGGTTTTCTAGACAAGCACTAACGTTTGATCAAAACCACACTCTCACATACCTGAAAATGCTCCAAACTGGTCTCCATGCCTCCATTCCTTCACCGCCACTCTTTCCTACTCACCATTTCCAGAATAAGCACCTCTCTTAAGTAACAGTTTAATTTAGTCACTCCCATAACTCAAAATTATGCAGGTACCTATTCATCCTAAAGTCAAATTTAAGCTGCTCATCTCTGTATTTAAGGTTTTGTGTCTACCCACTCCTCGACACCCCCCAGCATGGTGGTCCAGTAGAAAGGCAAAAGGTCTGGAGTCAGAATATCTTAATCTGAATCTCATCACTATATCTAATATTTTATTAACTAAGTAAAAGAGAACAGCACCACCTATATCTCCTAGGACTGAGGTGAGAACAATGCAAAAGGGGCTTTGCAAACCATAAAATAGTGATGAGCACTGCAGCTTCTTCACAGGTCTCTCGCTCTGGTTAAGACCTGCCTCCTTAAGCATTTGTGAGAAAGCAAAATAGTTTTGTTTTGTTTTGTTTTTTTTAAGAGAAATTTTTACTATAGTCCATATGTGTTCACCAGAGAGAGACAGAAGAGAGAAAAAGTGAGAAATCACGCTCCAGGGGGGATGGCCATGATGCAATTCCTTCTCCTAACTCCTCTTAGGATTTTGGACAGGGACCAGCAGTTAGTGTAATGTCTATGTCGCTGGACTCCCATGTAGTTGACCATGGTTTGAGTCTCGGACTCGGTGGCTTAAACTCACGCTGGGTGTGTGTGCATGTATGCCTAAGACCCTGAGAGGAGAATAGAGGAGAAGGGATTGCGGCATAGCCAACCCCTCTGGGGGGTGATTTTTCACTTTCTGTCTCTGTCTCTCTCTGTCTTATGGCAAGCACATGTGCCCTATAGCAAAAACCTGTATTTATAAATATTAAAAAAAAAAAAAGATTTTGGACATGCATGCACATGTGCCCAGCATGAGTTTCAAGTCATAGGGACAAGGCCTTGAATTGTGATTCGCCATGTGGGAGTCCAGTGTCTTAACCCACTATGCCACCTGCTGGCCCAAGATTTAAAAAAAAAAAAAAAAAAAAAGAGAGACAGGTGTCACCATGCTGCAATCCTCCCAGCTGGGCACTACAGGTATACAACTCCTCACCTAGTATTTTTTTCAGAATTTTTTTTCTTCTACTTTTTCAAAATTTGCTATAGGGTGAGTGTGCTCACCAGAGAGAGACAGAGAGAGGGAAAGTGAGACAGCACCCCCCCCCCCCCCGGGGGATGATCATACTGCAATCCCTTTTCCTCTTGAGATTTGAACAGTCATGTACATATGCCTGATGCATTTCATAAGATGCTGGGCCTAAGATTCAAACTGTGCAGTTAGCCATGTGGGACCCAGCTGCCTTAACCACCATGCCACCTGGCTGTCATCCAGAATTTATTTTTTCCATCAGAAGATATTTTACTTGTAAGTATAGCCCTGGAATTCTAATCATCTGGATTTATTTTACACCATAATGTTTTTTGAAGATTCAGTATATTTTTAAAGTTTTCTGTAAAAAGAAGTTTGGCCAGGGCCAGCCACATAGTGGTAGCAGTTAAGCCCTGTACTTGGGGAGTCAGATCCTATGTGGCTGACTGAAGTTTGAATCCTGGCACAAGTAGCTTGAAAATCACGCTATGCATGTGTGTGCGTGAGGCCCAAGATCCTGATAGGATGGGGGAAATGAAGGAAGCGGGGTTGCAGACTGACTATATCCCACTAGGGGTGTGCTTTCTTTCTCCCTCTCTGGCAAGTACATGTGCTCTCTGGCAATATAATTTTATTTTTAAAGGCAAAATTCTCTTCTTTTTTTTTTTTGTTTGGAGAGATTTTTTTTTCTATAGAGTGTGTATACTCACCAGAGAGACAGTAAGAAAGAAATCACCCTGGGGTGATTCCTTTTCCATTCTCCTCTCAGGATCTTGAGCATGCAACACACACGCACTTGGCCTGAGTGTTAGGCTGCCCGATCAGGACTCAAACCACAGTTGACTACATAGGAGTCCAGCAACATAGCCATTATACCATCCACTTGTCCCAAAAACTCATTTTTTTTTTAATCTTTTTTTTTTTTCCCTATAAGATATGTGTGTGTTTGCCTAAGAGAGACAGAGGGAAAGTAAGAACTCATCCACCAGGGGCGATGGCCACACTAAAATCTCATCTCATCAATTCTCCTTTTAGAATTTTGGGCATGCACACACATGTACCCAGCATGTTCTTCAAACCGCCAAGTCTGGGATTCAAACTGTGAAGTCAGCCATGTAAGATGCAGCCACTTCAACCACCATGCCATCTGGCTGGCCCTAATCTTTTTATTTTTAAAATTTAAATACCAGAGAGTACATGTGTTCACTAGGGGTGAGAAGGAGGAGAGAAGGAGAAAGCACCCTTCAGTGGGGCATGGTCACTGCACTCCCTTCTTTTCCATTTTTCCATCCTGTAGGGATTTGGGGGGATGCAAAGCACTTGCATCTGGCAAGTTTGTTTGTTTGTTTGTTTGTTTATTTATTTATTTTAAGAGAGATTTTTGTCATAGGGTGTATGCACTTGCCGGAGAGACAGAGAGACAGAAAGTGAGAAATCACCCCCCTCAGGGAGAATAGCCATGCCACAATCCCTTCTGTTCTGTTCTTTTCTCAGGATTTTAGGCACATAAACACACACACACACACACACACACACACACACACACACACACGTGCCCAGCATGAGTTTTAAGCCGCCAGGTCTGGGACTCGAATCTTAGTTGACTACTTGGGAGTCCAGCACTGTAACCATTAAGCTATCTGCTGATCCCACCTAGCAAGTTTTTCAAGTTGTAGGATCCACAATTCAAATCTTGGTGGTCCATAGGGGATCCAGCTCCCTTAACCACTAGGCTATGGGGCTGGCCTCAGACTCTCATTTCTGCATCTCACTGAAATTCTAGAGTGGTAGTAAAGCATAATACTCTGTAGGTTGACTCACATGGGAAGAGCCTAGCTCACCTCCAGAAACCTCTCTGAGTACACCATGCATGTATAAGCCCATGATCCAGGTTGGGCAAAGTAAAGGGTGGATAATAGCATCAACACTGTCAGGGGTATTGCCTTTCTCTGGTTTTTGTTTATTGTTTTTTTTTTTTTTCCCCTCTCTTACTCACAGAAAAAAAATTAACTTAAAAAAATTAGCATTTTCATGAGACGTGCTTTCTTCATTGGCAGCAAATAACTTACACACAAGAGTACTGTGGGTACAGATACAATGGTTTTCTAAATCCCTCTAATATTTGATGCTATCTTACCTGTTAAGCTAATAAGCAGCTAGTATTAGGACTATAAAAGAAGCTACACTCAGTTCAAATTCTACCTCACCTCTCAGGTTATGGGAACAGATCATTCATTCTTTTCCCACAGAAAGAGTTTTTTTTGTTTGGTTGGTTTTTTTTTTTTTTTTTTTAGAGGTTTTTGCTATAGGGCGCATGCACTTGCCAGAAAGCAAGAGAGACAGAAAGCAAGAAATCACCCCCCAGGAGGGATGGCCATGTCGCAATCTCTTCTCCTCCAGTCTCTTCTCGGGATCTTGGGCATGCATGAACACATGCCCATTGAGTTTAAGCCACCGGGTCTGGGACTCGAACTGCGGTCGACTACATAGGAATCCAATGACATAGCCATTATACAACTGCTGGTCCCTTTATTTTTTTATTTTTTTGGAGAGGTTTTTGCTATAGGGCACGTGCGCTCGCCAGACAGACAGAGACAGAGAGACAGAAAGTGAGAAATCACCCCCCGGGGGGATGGTAACGCCGCAATCCCTTCTTCTCCATTCTCCTCTCGGGATCTTGGGCACGCACGCACAAGCGCCCGGCGTGAGTTTTAAGCCACCAGGTCAGGGACTCAAACTGCGGTCGGCTACGTGGGAGTCCAGCGACATAGCCATTACGCTAACTGCTGGTCCCTGGTCCCTTTTTTTTTTTTAAAAAAAAAAGAGGGATTTTTGCTTTAGAGTGCATCCACTTATGGGAGACAGAAAGCAAGAAATCACCGGGGGCGGGGGGGGGGGGGGGGATGGCCACGCCGCAATCCCTTTTCCAGTCCCTTCTTGGGACTTTAGGCATGCATACACATGCACTCAGCATGAGTTTTAAACCGCAGGGTCCAGGACTCAAACCGTGATCGATTACATGGGAGTCCAGCAACGTAACCATTAGACCATCCGCTGGTCCCTGAAAAAGCTTTTTTAATTGTCCACCAAAGTGTTAAAACAAAGATATCTTTAAAAATATTGCTTTAAGGGGAACCAGCAGTTAGCGTAATGGCTATGTCACTGGACTCCCACGTAGTCGACCGCGGTTCACATCCCGGACCCGGTGGCTTAAAACTCACACCGGGCGCGTGTGCGTGCATGCTCAAGATCCCGAGAGGAGAATGGAGGAGAAGGGATTGTGGCATGACCATCCCTCCTGGGGGGTGATTTCTCGCTTCCTGTCTCTATGTCTCTCTCTGTCTGTCTGGCGAGCTCACGCGCCCTATAGCGAAAACCTCTCCAAAAATAATATATATATATATATATATATATATATATATATATATATAGTTTTAAGCAAAAGCTTCAATATTAAAGAAAATATAAACATATTTTATATATTTATAAACATGGACGGTGCTGTATACCAATACCATTGCTTGCCAATGCATACAATGCCATCTGCCCAAGTTATTTAAATGGGAGGAGAAAGAGGACTATTAATAAATTATTAACTTGTGAGAAAACACTTTTGTTATGGTTCCTTTATTTTCTGTCCTTTATACTCAGCATAGGATTTAAAGCCTTCTGAGTCCCTGAGTGAAATTTTATAAACACTTGCCTTATGTTCACATAGCACTTAGATGATAGGTATACCTGAAAAAATGTGAGATTTGGGTGAAAAGGGTGCCACCTAGTACCAATCCTTAACTTTGTTTTTTGTTAGGTTTTTGCCTTAGGGCACATGTGCTGGCCAGAGAGAAGAAAAGAGAGAAATAATGGGGCATGGCCACACCTCAATCCCTTCTCTTCCATTCTCCTCTCAGGATTTTGGGCATACACATACGCCCGGCATGATTTTCAAGCTGCTGGGTCCAGGACTCCAACCTTGGTCAGCCATGTGGGAATCTAGCACTTTAACCACCACACCACCTGTTGCCCCCACCCCCCCGCCCTGCCAATCTTTAACTTTTATGGGTTGTAGATACCCTTGAGAATCAAAAAAAAAAAAAAAAAAAAAAAAAAAAAAAAAAAAATACAGGTCCTCTCTCTAGAAAAAACTCCTGCAAATAAACATACCATTTCAGGAGGAAAACAGAAATGCTAAGCGCTTGTCTAAGCATCTTATCATCACCTTTAAGTGCCATGTTTAGAATTTTAAGTTTAGAGTCCTATTCTCTCAACATAGCCTCCTCATCTTTTCTCTCTCCCACTAAACCTGTTCCTCAACTTAATGATTCTACCTGCCTTAGCCTAGTTTTGGCTACCACCTGTGCTGACTCTCCTCTCAACAGGCTGAACCGCAGAGTAAATTGGTTCATCATCATACTTTGTATTTGTGCTCCCTTGGCCTACTGCTACATAAATCTGCCAATTTCCAGTTGTAGGGACTCTTCACTCTTAATCTGTTTGTTTGTTTAATTTGCTATATGGTGTGCTTGCTGGAGAGAGAAGGGGTGGAGAGTTAAGTACTCCCAGGGGGATGGCCACACCACAGTCCCTTCTACTCCATTCTCCTCTCAGGATTTTGGGCACACACACACAGCACTCAGTGTGTTTCTCAAGCCAGGAGTCAAACCACACAGCTGGCAATATGGAATCCTGCCACCTTAACCACCACTCCACTAGCTGGCTCCAACCTGCTGCTTATTCTGGCTTTTGTTGTTGTTGTTATTGTTGTTTTAATCTTAGTAAATGACAAAACCATTTTTGTCACTGTCACTGTTATTCAAACTGGAAGCCAACACATTATCCTAGCTTTCATCCTCTCCCTCTCACTCACCTCCCACAACCAGTCAGGCACAGTCTCTTCCTTTCATCCTCTACTGAGTTTGCACACATAACCTCTTGCTTCGATTCAGTGGCCTCCAGCCAAATCCCTTCCAATCTATTTGCTATGCTACTGCCAGAACCTAAATTAAGAGAGAAAGAGAGAGAGAGAAAAGAGAATGAAAGAGAGAGAAAGAATCTCTATCTGCCTGAAATCCTCTGATGACTTCTCATAGTTTTCAGATTGAAGTTCAAAATCCTGGGCCATTTTGTGGCACGGGAGTAATGTACTGCTCAAAAGAAGTCAGAGGTTGGGTCAGTCAGTGGTTTGGTGGTTAAGGCAGCTGGGGCAGCTAGATCCTGTATGGCTGACTTCATAGGTCAAGTCCTAGACCCAGCACCTTGAGAAACACACCAAGCACATGTGCATGCGTGCCCAAAATCCCTAGAAGAGAATTTGAGAAGGGACTCTCTCTCTCTTTTTGGCTAGTGCACATGCTATAGCAAATTAAGAAAAATCAAAAATAAAAGCCAGGAGCCAGCCCCATGGCCTATGTGGTTAAGGGACCTGGATCCCACATGGCCAACTGTGGTTCAAATCCCAGCCTCTGCAACTTGAAAAACATGTTGGATGTATGTGTGTACGCGCAAAATCTCAGCAGGATGGAAAAATGGAGATGAGGGAATTGTGGTGTGACCATGTCCCAGTGGGGGTGTTTTATCCCTTTCCCTCTGTCTATCTCTCTGCACATACACCGTGCAACAATTTTTTTAAAAGAGAAAGAGAGAAGCTGTATCCCATATGGAATCCCCAGCCCAGTCAGCCTGGACACAGCAGGCATGTACACAAGTGCCCAGGATCTGACAGGCTGAAGAGAGGGGGTCATAGCACAACCAGACCCTGTGGAGGGTACTCCTCTGTCTCTGTCTCTCTCTCACATGCATAATTAATAAAGATTAAAAAAATTTAAACCTTAAGTATAGGGTCAGCAGGTGGCATGGTGGTTGGGTGTTTAACTCCCATGTGGTTGACCACATTTCAAGTCCCAGATCTGGCAGCTTGCTATCTCACTTTCTGTCTCTCTCTCTCTCTCTCTCTCACTCTCTCTCTCTATGGTGGGTGTGTGTGCCCTACAGCAAATTAAAAGAAATAATAAATTAAATTAAATTAAATAATTATTTAAAAATAAAATCCTTGGCCTGAAATGCAAGGTTCTGGTGATGAACTATGGCTTCATGTCTACAAGCTAATCCTCCAATGCACAGCCCTGCTCCTACACATTGAACTGTTTACATCTGTTCCCTTCCACAATAGCCTTCTCCTCTGCCTGGAATACTGTGCCTTCTCTTCACCCCAAATTTACTAGTTCTCTTAAATATGCCACAATATTCTTTTAAAAAAACCTTTAATTCTCTAGCTTGAGTATTAGGTTTTTTCTAAAGAATTATTTATCTAATTTTATTTACTCATTCATTTATTTTAATTTGACCAGAGACAGACAGACACACACACACACACACACACACACACACAGAAAGAAAGTGAGAAAGCAAGTTACCAGGTCCAGGACTCAAACCGTGGTCAGCCATGTGGAAGTGTCCAATGCCTTACCCACCAAGCCACCTGCTGGTCCTGATTTGTAGGGTTTTTTATCTATGCTGCTATAGGCCCATGCTCTATCCCCTCACCTGTTCACTGTGCTCTAACTGTTGCCTGACTCTAAGCTTCTTGATGATAGGGCATTTGTCTTAACTCATCTTGTATCTGAAGCACTCAATCTTTGTTAAATGTGCAAATGATCTCAGCCATTTGTTTCCTTTCTCCCAGGTCTCAGAAGAAAATGAAAAACCTGAGTTTCTTTTTTTAAAAAAATATTTATTATTTAATTCTATTTGTTATTAGTTTTTAATTTGACCCGAGAGAGATAGAGAAAGAGAAAGGGAAAGTGAGAAAGCAGGCTGTCAGGTCTGGGACTCGAACGGCGGCCGACCATGTGGGAGTCTAGCACCCTTAACCACCACGCCACCTGACAGTCCCGAAAAACCCAAGTTTCTTAGAAATCTTTTTTTTTTTTTTTTTTTTTTTTTTTTTTTTTTTTTTTTTTTTGCGGGGGGAGAGCTTTTTTGCTATAGGGCACATGTGCTTGCCAGAAAGACAGAGCCAGAAAGCGAGAAATCACCCCCTGGGGGGATGGCCACGCTACAATCCTACAATCCTTCCCCTCCATTCTCCTCTCAGGATCTTGGGCACACACGCACATGTGCCCGACATGAGTTTAAGCCACTGGGTCCAGGACTCGAACCATGGTCAACTACGTCGGAGTCCAGCAACATAGCCATTACAACAACTGCTGGTCCCAATTCTTAGAAATCTTTTTTTTTAGAGGTTTTTGCTATAGGGCGCATGCGCTCGCCAGGCAGAGAGAGACAGAGATAGAAAGAGAGAAATCACCCCCCGAGAGGGGATGGCCACGCCGCAATCCCTTCTCCTCCATTCTCCTCTCGGGATCTTGGGCACGCACACACATGCGCCTGGCATGAGTTTTAAGCCACCGGGTCCGGGACGCGAACCGCGGTCGACTACGTGGGAGTCCAGCAACATAGCCGTTAGCGCTAACTGCTGGTCCCACCAATTCTTAAAAATCTTATAAATCAGCAGCTGCAAAGTCCAAACCTTTACCATCCTCAAGTCATACAATATTTTGTCCATATTCCTCCCTCTAAGCAGATGACGTCACTAATCATTTCACAGAAATGTAAAAAAAAGTCATTGAATGGAACCGGAGATTTAAGAACTGAATAGGTCCTCGCTCCTGATCTAAGGATGAGATCTCACAGGCTCTGCAAGCCAGCCTCCTGGGCTCCTAATTCCTCTCTTCCAGGTCTTTTTTCCCCCTTTATGCCAGAGGGTTTGTGTACATGCGCAAGAGAGAGTCAGAAAGTTCCCCCTAACAGGGCCTGTCATGCTGCAATCCGTTGAGTCCACTCTGAGTTGACTTCACTGTTGTGAATAAGCTGCAACAAACATAAATTTGCATATGTCTCTCAGTCAGAGTAATTTCCTGTCTTTGGGATATATACCCAATAGTGGGATTGCTGGGTAATATGAAAATTATATTTTTAGATTTTTGACGAACTGTCATGCTGTTTAGTATACAGTGGAATACTAATCTACATTTCCACCAGCAGTGCTTTTCAAATATAGAGGCTTCATTCTACGTATGAACTATGTTGGATCAGATTCAGTCTTCTTGAGTTGTTCTCCCACCTGGGCGTCTCTCTCTCTCTCATGGGGCTTCTCGATCTTCTCTAGTTGTTCTACCTGAACCTCCTTTTGCAACATTCATTCTGACAGACTTTCTTTCATGGGAGTTCAACAGGTCTGGGACCCCCAATTCTACATCTTCACACTCTCCTATCCTGCCTCGCAGACTGGCTATGCAAAAAAATGCTGGACACGTGTCAGTTGTATTAGTTTTCTTTTTTGAAGATTTATTTATTTGGTGATGTAATGGTCAAAGGTGCTGGACTCCCACATGACCAACCACAGTTCTAGTCCCAGACCCAGTGGCTTAAAAATCACGCCAGGTGTGTATGTGTACATGCCCAAAATCCCAAGAGAAGAATAGGGAGAAAGGATTATGGTGTGGCCACTCCCCCTGGGGGGGGTGATTTTTCACTTCCTGTCTGTCTCTCTTGGTCTCTCTGGCAAGCATACACACTCTATAGCAAAAATCTCTCCCCCATCCAAAACACAGATTTATTTTATTTTATTTACTTTTTAAAAATTTGCCATAGAGTATGTGTACTCACCAGAGAGAGATAGAAAGAGGAAAAGTGAGAAAGCAAGTCACCAGGTCCAAGACTCAAATCACAGCCAGTCATGTGGGAGTGAGAGTCCAGCACCTTAACCACCATGCCATCTATTGGTTTTATTAGTTTACTTGTGTTGTTGTTATAACAAATTATCACAAATTTAGTGGCTTAAAACAACATAAGCTCATTATCTTACAGTTCTGGAGAACAGAAGTCTTAAATAGGTCTAAGTTAACCTCAAGGTGTCAGCAGCACTGTGCTTCTTGTGGAAGGCTCTGGGGTGAATCTGTTTCTTGCCTTTTCCAGTTTCACTATTCTTGGCAAGTGGTTCCTTCCTTCATTCTCAAAATCCGTAGCATAACATCTTCAAATTTCTATCTAAATCTGACTTAAGTCTCTTCTACTTTTGTTTTCTTTTAAAGTTTACTCACTTATTTTCATGAGAGTGAGAGAGAAAAGCAAGCACTTGCAACAGGATCTCATGCCACAATTCTCCCTCCAGCCAGTGCATCGTCAACTCAAGAACTAAATCCCAACCTTCCATATGTTTCTTTTTTTTTTTTCTTTTCTTTTTTTTTTTTTTTTTTTGAGAGGTTTTTGCTATAGGGCACGTGCGCTCGCCAGCAATACAGAGAGAAACAGAGAGATAGAAAGCGAGAAATCACCCCCCGGGGGGGATGGCCACGCCGCAATCCCTTCTCCTCCATTCTCCTCTCGGGATCTTGGGTACACACGCACACACACCTGGCATGAGTTTAAGCCACCGGGTCTGGGACTCAAACCACAGTCGACTACATGGGAGTCCAGCGACATAGCCATTACACTAACCGCTGGTCCCATGGTTTTCAGCATTGCACATGAGCATGTTACGCACCACAGCAGCTAGACCTACCTTCCACTTCTTATAAAGACCCTAGCAATTACATTAGCCCCACCCAATCTCTCATCTTGAGATCAACTGATTAGGAACCTTAATTCTATACACAATCTCAATTTCCCTTTGCCATATAATGTACCATGGTCAGAAATTCAGGAAAGTAGGATATGGATATTTCTGGAGGTAAGGGAGCGGAGGCATTCTGCATCAGCTAAACTAAGAAAGAAAGAAAAGGCAAATCTGTAAAAGATAATGGGACCTTCAGTGAAACACCAAATGATCTCACACAGACAAGGTGAGAACATTGTGGAATAGCAGACCACTGTGGGAAGAACTGACTGAGGGATACAAAGGGACAAAATGCTTGCTGTTTGTACAGTCTATGTTTCGAATAGAAAATCAGCCTGCATTGCCCATTTGTCCCTGACAATATCTCCATTCTAAAATTATAATTTCTATGCCTGGTGCCTTCCCCCCCATATGATCCCTTGACCCAGAATCTTTTATTAAAAAAAATATGATTTTTAAAATAATTATTTATCTTTACTTATTTATTTTAATTGACCAGAGAGGGACAGAGTGAGAGAGAAAAAGAGAGAAAGGGAGAGAGGGGGAAAGTGAGAAAGCAAGCCACCAGGTCCAGGACTCGAACTGTGGTCGGCCATGTGGGAGTCCGACTCTCTCAACCACCATGCCACCTGCCAGCCCCGACCCAGAATCTTTTGATGATTTTACTTTCCAGTCCTCCCTCAAAATCTCCACAACTTTAGAATTATGAAACCTAGCAATTTTTAAATATGCAAAAAGACCCTTAATCATATGGAAATATGTTCAATTTTACACAATACAAGAAATGTTAATTAAAACTACTGTGAGATACTCATTACTCACACATTAGATTGGTAAAAACTTCAAAAGCCTGACAACACACCCTGTTGGGCTGGCAGGGAGAAACAGACACTTCTGTGTGCTGCTGCTAGGAATGCCAACTTGTACATCTGCAGACACATTTAGTGATATCTAACAAAATGGCTTTCTTTTACCTTTGTAAACAAGGTTATTCATCATTATAGCATTGTCTGCTATACTGTCTCTAACCTAGACAGTGTTCACATATGTGACAGTGCTTGAATAAATTGGTATATCCACACAGTAGAGGACCACTCAGCTATGATATAGAAAAAGATCCCTATGAAGTGATTTCCCAGATATGCTTTTTTTAAGAGTTTTTTGCTTTAGGGCGCAGGTGTGAGCACTTGCCAGAGAAACAGTGAGAGGAAAGTGAGAAATCAGCCCTTTTGGGGATGGCCACACTGCAATCCCCTCTCTACCATTCTCCTTCTGGGACCTTGAGCATGCACGCACGTACATGCATCCAGCATGATTTTGAAACCAACAGACCCAAGACTCAAACCATGGTCGGCCATGAGGGAGTCCAGCCATGTAACTGCTATGCCAGCTGCTGGTCCCTTTACTATCAAATTTTTATTTACTTTTTTTTTTTTTTTTTAGAGAGATTTTTGCTATAGGGTACATGCATTTGCCGGAGAGATGGAAAGAGACAGAGAGACAGAAAGCGAGAAATCACACCCCCCCAGGGGAAATAGCCACACTGCAATCCCTTCTCCATTCTCCTTTTGGGATTTTGGGCACACATACACACGTGCCCAACATGAGTCTCAAGCTGCTGGGTCTAGGACTTAAACTGTGGACAATTGTGTGAGAGTCCAGCAACGTAACCATTATACCATCTGCTGGTCCCACCCATTAGCTTTTTATCCAAGTGCTTTAAAAGAAAAAAAAAAAAAAAAGACTTTTCTGAGATATAATTTACATACCAAAAACATTTTTTGAAGATTAAAAATAATATATTTTTCACTTGCTATAGGGCACATGCACTCATCAGAAAGAGATGGAAAGAGAGAGGGAGAGAGGGAAAGTAAGAAAGCAGGCTGCTAGGTCCAGGACTTGAACCATAGTCAGCCATGTGGGAGTCCAGCACTCTTAACAACCATGCTACCCGCTAGCCTCCACATCAAAAATTTTACCTATGGGACCGGCAGGTGGCATGTGATTGGGGGTGCTGGACTCCCACATGGACGACTACAGTTCGAGTCCCAGACCTGACGGCTTGCTTTCTCTCTCTCTCTGATCAAGTTAAAATTAAAATAACTCTTAAAAGAAAATTTTACGTAAAGTGTATAGTTCAATTGTTTTAGTATATTCGAAGCTGTGCAAGCATAACCATAATCTATTCTCTCCCCCTCATTTTTTTTTCCTTTTATTTTTGCCAGAGGCCCATGCATTTTCCAGAAAGAGAGAGAGAGAGAACACACACCCCCAATGGGGCATGGTCACACCACAATTCTTTCCCTTCTATCTCTCCAACCTGTCAGGATTCTGGACATGCATGCACACATTCCCAGAGTGCTTTTAAAGCCAACAGGGGTCTGGATTTGAACCATAGTCAGCCATGCAGGATCTGGCTCCTTTAATCACTAAGCTACACAGCCAGGCACACCACAATTTATTTTTTAAACTGTTTTCATCATCCATTAAACAGGATCTATACTTATTTATAGTTTCTATTTCTCTCTTATTGTCTCTTAGCCCTAGGAAACCATTATTCTACTTTCTGTCTCTACAGATTTGCCTATTCTGGACATTTTATGTAAATGGAATCATATAATATTATGGTCTTTTGTGACTGGCTTCTTTCACTTCACATAGTATCTTTGAGGTTCGTCATAGTATAACATGTACCAGTACTTTATTCCTTTCTATGGCCAAGTAATAGTCCATTATATAGATATACCACATTTACTTATTCATCAATGAATGAATGTCAGGTTGTTCCCACTTACTGGTTATTATGAATACTACTACTATAAACTTTTGTGTACAAGCTTTTATGTAGGTAGATGCTTTCACATGTTTGAATACAGTATTCTGACTGTATACCCTCTGACAAAAAAAAAAAAAAAAAAACTATAAGCACTATTTAAAACCTGCTAATAGGCTTTATTTCTCACACAGGTTAAAAAATCTGAAACTACTTTTGTGTGTATTCTAGATTAAGCAGATAAATACAACAAAGCTAGTAAGAGCCAGGTTTTTCATAGTCAAAGAAGTAAATCACAAATACAAAAAGGAGGAAATCTAGAAGAAACACTACAGAGCTGGACTGAAATTAGAGATATTATAAACTCATGGTTTTAATACAGCTAGTCAAGGATAGATTTGGTGAGAGGGAACGGCAAAACAAATGCCTCCAATAAAGCCCAGCACGGGGATTATTATAGGGTAAGTTCACGTGCAGGAAAGGATCTGATGGATAGTGACCCCTCCACTCTCCTCTCAGGATCTTGCCGGCCCCACATTCTGTATTTTTTATGATGCATTCATAAAGTTTATGCATGATCAAATAATGTGACAAGGGGTCGGCAGGTGGCATGGTGGTTAAAGGTGCTGGATTCCCATATGGCCGACCGCAATTCGAGTCCCGCACCTGGTGACTTGCTTTCTTACTTTCCCTTTCTCCCTCCCTCCCTCTCTCTCTCTCTCTGGTCAAATAAAAAAAAAAAAATAACAAATGGAATTAAATAAATAAATAAATATATTTTTTTTAAATGTGACAATATGGAGAACAGCCTGCTATATTGTTTTATGAATCATGTTTTCTGAATGTGTGGGCTAACTTTTTCCTTCGGAATTGTTGCAAAGAGGTTCTAAAGATAACATGTAGTAATGCCAATATCCTCGAGAACACAGGTTATTTCCATCTTCCATCAGTGGCATGCACTTTTTTTTTCTTATTTTAAGATATGCTTATGCTTGTCTTTTAACATTACAGGTAATATTTTAATAAGGTCAGTATTTTAAATATGTTAGAAAAGACACAGGAGCCAGCCTAAAGGGGCTCCCACTAGAGAAATCTAGGACAATTTGACCATCAAAATAATCAGAGTAATGAGTTGTAAACGACTGAATAAAATAGGAATCCATAAGTCTCCACTGATTTAAGTAAATGAATAAATAGGGAAACAGGTTGAAGCACTCCATTTCTCCCTTCCTTACTGTGGCAACTTAAGATTAACAGTGTGTTTACCTAAATAGGGAAGGGCAAGCTGTTCCTTATAACAGAATGTCAAATAATCAATGTAAAGGAATAATAGATTTAGAAAAGTCACTACTTAGCAAATATAAAATTGATTGATTCAGGCAAGGATCATCAATGGATACTGAAATTAATGCTTAAGTAACAAGAAATTTATATATATGTGTGTGTGTGTGTGTATATATATATGTATATATATGTAAATATAAATATACAGATATATAAAATTTTTTTAAAGAGACATTTTTGCTATAGGGTACCTGCGTACCCCAGAGAGACAGAAGGCAAGAAATCACTCCCAGTGGGGATGATCATGCTGCAATTCCTTCTCTTCCATTCCCTTCTTGAGATTCCTGGCATGCATCCACCTGCCTAGTGTGAGTTTCAAGCCTCTGGGTCCAGGACTTGAATCGCCATCAGCCATCTGGAATCCAACGACATGACCTTTATGCCATTTGCTGGTCCCCAAATTTATATAATATTAAATGATCTGTTCACACCCTTTCCCCTGGCTAGCAGGGCAGAGACTGCATGATGCCTAGAATTACTGTCAAAGACATGAATCAGCAGGAGTTCCTTAGAGCTCTGGCAAACGTCTTCAAAGAGCTTGGAAAGCTCAAAGTTGCTCAACGGGCTGGCCAAGCATAAAGAACTTGCTCCCTATGATGAGAACTGGTTCTATACACAAGCGCGGCACCTGTACCTCCGGGGTGGCGCTGGAGTTGGTTTCATGACCAACATCTACAAAGGACCGCAGAGAAACGGCATCATGCCCAGCCACGTCAGCCAAGGCTCCAAAAGTGTGGCCTGCCGAGTTGTCCAAGCCCTGAAGGGCTAAAAATGGTGGAAAAGGACCAAGATGGGGGCCGCAGATTGACACCTCAGGGACAGAGAGATCTGGACAGAACGGCCCGACAAGTGGCAGCTGCCAACGAGATGCATTAGGACAGACGACGCTGGGTTAATACGTTGCCTCATATGTAAAAAAAAAAAAAAAAAAAAAGTATCTGTTCACAAAACACTAATTACAAAGGAAAAAACTCACTTTATAGGGAAGAGCCTGGCAGGCACCACCTTGATCCACGTGATCAAAGCAGCGATGTGCTGGAGCTGACTCGGTGTATACCAACTCAGGAGAGGTGCAGTTCCCGGCTTTGTGTTGAGATCACAAACACTCGGGTGAGCTGGCTCTCCACAGTGGGAGCGTTTACGCCGTGGGAACTAGCACAGGCTACACAACAGGGCTCTCTTCCCCTGGAAAGCCGGCTGTGGAATATTCATCAGCACAACACTGTCACAGCTACTACCACCACCGCACAAGTCAACTTCATTACCCCAGGTACTACGCATCAAGAAGGTCACAACATCACTTCCGTGGTATTCTGCCCAGAATATAACCTCTCTCTCATGAGAAACAAACTAAGAGATATCCAACAAAACAACTGGTCTGCATTGGCAAAACTCTAGGGCCACACAAGACAAAAACAACTAAAGAGATGCTTCAGATCAAAGGCGTGAAAAAAGAGACATCAAATTAAATGAAATACGTGATCTAGATGGAATCCTTTATCAGAATTTTTTTTTGGCGGGGGCTATTAGGGACAATCTTGGAACAGGTGAAATGTGAACAAGACCTTTAAATTGGATAATAGTACTATATCAGTGTTAATTTCCTGGTTTATTATTGTAATTGTTATGTAAGTGAATGTCCCAATGCACACAAAAGCTTTTGGGGGTAAAGGCACATTGGAAAGAATGAAGGAAAAATTAAAAATCATACGGGAGGAGCTGGCTGACAGAAATACAGTCCTTTGTACTGTTCTGAAACTTTTCTGGAAGTCTGAAATTAAGTTATTTAAATTATAAATTATGAAGAGAAAAAAACCATGAACACTACCTGGTCTGCCCTCAAAGGGAGGTTTACGTGGCTGCAGCATGATGGGGGCAGTGAGCAGGGACTTCTCAGAGGCCTGCAGGAGCCTTAAAGCTGCTAGGTCTGAGCGTCGTCCGCCGTCGGGCCTCACGCGCAAGCGCAGGCCCTGCAGCGCCTTCCCGCCGACTCGCTGTGCCTCGGATTGGCTGCAGGTGTAGTGACATCATGTCCTCCCTCACAGGGTCTTATAGAGGCTCTTAGCTAGAGCCTTTGCAGGGAGCCGCGGGTAGGGTTCTGCCTCTTGATCCTAGGGTTGATTTCTGTGCTTTAGCCTGGGGTCCCACGTGTGCCTCTGGCGAGCGCACATTTGCAAGAGAAAACAAGACATTGGCCTCAGATGGCTTTCTCCTTCCACCACCCACTCCTCAAAACCAGCATCGTGACCCTGTATCCTCTTTCTCCTCAATTTGGGGCCTAGGAGTTGGGTAGCAGGACTCATAGCCACACAGGGAAGAGAAGCTGGAGCTCACCTGTGAAGGAAGACTTAAATACTATAAATGTATTGTCTTCTAAAGCCTTTATTTAAATGACAAACATGTTGGGCCCATGTGTGTGCATGCCCAAAATCCTGAAAAGTGGGGGAAATGGAAAGGGGATTGTTTGTGACCATTCTCCAGGAGGTACAGTCTCCTGTGGAGACCAGTTATTACCCTCTAGCAAATAAATAAATAGCTAGCTAGCTATTACATGTATGAAAGAGACAGGCCCCCCAAAGGGTCCTCACACAGAGGTGTACCTGCAGCTTTAGCCGGCCCAGATCAACCTGGGACCTTGCCACGTGGAAGCAGCAGAGAGCCACAGAGAACACCTTGTTAATACTGCAACCAGCACTGCTGACCAGCCTTCCTGTTTAAATGATGTCTGGAAAGCCTCAAGACTATTTTTCCGGTGTTGCTACTAGTGAATTTCTCAGAAAGATAGTGGAAATATTGGTCAATACCAGCTGGCCACTCCCTCCAGGGGGTGTGTTTCTAGGCTTTCCTATTATCAATTAGTTGAGAAATGTGCATAACTGTGTCCCAGCCTTATAACATCTGTTCTGATCTACAGCCTCGCTCAAACAACACCAGGAGACAGACAGGTGGTGTGATACGCCAAAGGTATTGTGCTTCTGCTGATTACCAGGTTACATTTTCTGAGGAAAGCTCATTTATAGGATGTATTTAAATTGGTGAGGTGAAAATAGTGTGTTGCACAGATAACAGACTGAGTTGCTGCTAAATTTGTTGTAATGATAGTTGCTCTGGAGAATTTCATCATCTTGTGCAGAAAAAAAACTATCATTTCCATTGTCCGGCATAGCACCTGGCATATATCTCAATGACCTTTAAATTTTTTACATTGTCCTACAGAATTAGAGGGACCATTCTCCTGTCACCTATACATCTGCAGGTATTTTTACCCATGTTAGCACTGCCATCATTCTTTAAAATTATACTTTGTAAAAGGAACTCTGTTCCTACTATTTGTGGAAGAAGTCCTGAAGTTTCCAATGATCTCAAGTGCTGAGCAGTGAGAAGAGACTAAACGACAGAATCGTGTGTTCATTTTTACTCTGTATTTATGGTATTTGATTTGATTATTGTTTCCTTTCTCTATATATTTTCTTACACCCTCCCCTTCCAAAAATGAAAAGATTCTGTAGCGAGAAATATGAAGTAAATGAAAGAAGACTGTTTATTTCAATTGAACAGACAGGCATGTCAAGGAAATGAAGACAGAAGACAAATAACCAAGATGGTAAATGGGTTTAAGAGGTTTTTGGGTTTTTTTTAATGATTCACAGAAGCTACATTTTTCTGTTATTACTAGAGAGAAAAATGTCTTCAGATAACCAGTGGTCAGCAGATGAGGATGAAGGCCAATTATCCAGACTGACCAGGAAATCTAGAGACTCCCCCTTTGTCCCAGTAGGTAAGTACAAGTCTTGACTGAATACTGGAAAACTAATAACTCAATAATGCCTTATCCAGTATCTTTGATGACTGAAATGTTTCACATACTTGACTTTTTTCAGGCCATTGAAGCTAATTCCCCTCTGAGCATAAGTATATGTTGAGTTTTCAGAATAGTTTCTAGTACATAGTAAGTAAATATTAGCCCCATAGCCTAGGTTAAGGGAGCCAGATCCCACATGGCCAACCTTGGTTTGAGTCCTATCCCTGGTGGCTTGAAAAACCAGGTGTGTGTACATGCATGTCCAAAGTCCTGACAGGATGGAGAAATGGAAGAGGGATGTGGCATAACTGCACCCCATTGTGGAGTGCTTTCTCCCCCCCCCTCTGTCCTGTCAATTAACAAAAAAAATGTTACCTATTATTATGCAAAGCATCAACTTTTATTTTATTCATTTCATTAGAGGTCAATCTAAAATATTAGTTCCCAGCCCACTGAATGAAATTGACCAAATTTTAACTTTTCTCCAATGACTCAGGATTATTAGCAGTCATGGCAATTTATTTATAATACTGAAATTCTGTTAAGAACTATTGAGAGGTATATGTCTCTTTGTTCACTAAGTAATTCCAACCTTAAGTTCTGCTATTTACAGATACTTCTGTTTCTTCCATTACTATTGGGTATGATTAAAAAAAAATTTTTTTTTAATAAACTTCTAATGTTCTATGACACCCAAGCTTGAAAGAACTGTGAATTCAAAGCAGAATAAAAGCTCCGAGTGATAGACTGGGCCTGTGTGTACACTTGAGAGCGTGAACCTTTTTTGCTGACTTCCTGATGTGTTCCAGATGTTGAGGTTGATAGTTAAGTAAACTCTGGTTTAAGTAAATGATATTCTATTAATAATTAGAGCTGGCATCTTAGCTTCTTCATCCTTTCCCCACATGTATTTATTACACCTTTCAACTAGTACTACCTGCATATGGACTTTTTAAAAAGGACAGAAATCTAAACCAAAATATTATGTTTTAAATTCTGAGTTTTTGGGCTGGCCCCATGGACAAGTGGTTAAAGAGAACTAGGTCCCACATGGCTAAGCATGACTTGAAAAATATGCCAGTTGATTGTACATGTGTGCCCAAAATTTCGACAGAATAGAGAAATGGCAGGAAAAGGACTGCAGCATGACCATGCTCCATTGTGGGGTGCTTTCTCCTTCACCCTACCTCTCTCTGGTGAGACACACACCATCTGGCAATTAAAAAAATACATATGAGTTTTCTTTTTCTTCTCTGGAGGCATTAGTTGCCCTAAGCATTATTACTGCATACTGCGGCCATGCCTCTTTCCTTGTGTGTTTTGTTTTTTGTTTTTTGTTTTCTGAGATGGGGAGAGGTTTTTCCCTTAAGGTGCATCGGCTTACCAAGGAGAGAAAGAAACAGACACAGTGAAAGGGAAAGTGAGAAATCACTCCCTAAGGTGAATGGCCACGTTGTAATCCCTTCTCCTCCATTCTCTGCCTGGGATCTTGGGCATACAAGCCTGCGTGCCCAGCATGATTTTCAAGCCACTGGATCTGGAACTCAAACTGTGGTTGGCCATTTGGGAGTCCAGTGATGTAACCACTACACCATCTGCTGGTCCCCCTGTGTTTGTTTTAACACAGAATTAACACAGTTAATCAAAACTTGCTATCCCACATAAAAATCAGTCGCATTTGTATATACTAACAGCAAACATGGAAAGTGATATTAAAAACATAATACATTTATAATCACTCCAAAGTAAATAAAATACTTAGGTATAAACTTTACAAAACATACATGTTAAACACTACAAAATGTTAATAGAAGAAACAGTCTGGAAACTATTAATTCAATCACACTAAAATAAACTTGTGAATATATTAATACCATAAAATTTTCTAAATAGGTATCATATGTTTCCATGAAGTCTTACTACAGGTCTAGCAACTTCGTAAGTGTCACCTTTCACATATCAAAAAGAAGTGAAGGATGGGACCAGCAGTTAGCGTAATGGCTATGTCGCTGGATTCCCATGTAGTTGACTGCGGTTCGAGTCCCAGACCTGGTGGCTTAAACTCACGCCAGGCGCGTGTGCGTGCGTGCCTAGGATCCCGAGAGGAGAATGGAGGAGAAGGGATTGCGGTGTGGCCATCCCCCCTGGGGGGTGATTTCTCACTTTCTGTCTCTCTGTCTCTCTCTGTCTGTCTGGCGAGTGCATGCGCCCTATAGCAAAAACCTCTCCAAAAAAAAAAAAAAAGAAGTGACGGAGCTAGCAGGTGGCATGGAAGTTAAGGTGGTGGATCTCACAGTCCCAGATCCAGTGGCTTGAAAAATCACACCAGGAGGCACCAGCAGTTAGCTAATGGTTATGTTGCTGAACTCCCATGTAGTCGACTGTGGTTCAAGTCCTGGACCCAGTGGCTTAAACTCATGCTGGGCGCATGTGCGTGCATGCCCAAGATCCTGAGAGAATGGAGGAGAATGGATTGCAGCGTGGCCGTCTCCCCTGGGGGGTGATTTCTCGCTTTCTGTCTCTCTGTCTCTCTCTGTCTTTCTGGCGAGCACAAGCGGCCTATAGCAAAAAAAAAAAAAACAAAACAAAACAAAAAACAAAAAAATCACACCATGGGGCTGGCAGGTGGCGTGATGGTTAAGGGCGCTGGACTCCCACATGGACAACTGTGATTTGAGTACTGAACCTGGCAACTTGCTTTCTCACTTTATCTCTCTCTCTCTGTCTCTCACTGTGTCCCTCTCTGGTAAAATTAAAATAAGTAAATAAGTAAATAAAGTTAAATAAAATAATTTTTTTTTAAAAAAAAAAAGAAAAATCACACCAGGACCATGTGTGTGCATGCCCAAAATCCCTCTGGGGAGTAATTTCTCACTTTCCCTCTCTCTGGCAAGTACATGCATCCTATAGCAAAAACTTTTAAAATGTAAAATTTTACTTTACAGTAATAGTCTGTGTTTAGAGATTTCATGTAATTTAAAACTTGAAATAGCACTCCTAAGAAATGGAAGCAAATAATTTACTAGTGATTTATTTATCGTCCTTTGCATTTTTTTAACAATTATTTATTTTATTTTATTCATTCATTCATTTATTTTTTTTTCATTCATTCATTTATTTTTTAGTTTGACCAGAGAGAGACAGAGGGTGAGAGTGAGAGAGGAAGTGAGAAAGCAAGCCACCAGATTCAGGACTCAAACCCTGGTCAGCCGTGTGGGAGTGTCCAGCGCCTTAACCACCATGCCACCTGCTGGTCTCGTCCTTTGCATTTTTAACTAGAAAAACAATATAAGAACTCAATGTGGGACCAGCAGTTAGCGTAATGGCTATATCGCTGAACTCCCATGTAGGCAACCACGGTTCGAGTCCCGGACCCAGTGGCTTAAACTCACACCAGGCACGTGTGCATGTGTGCCCAAGATCCTGAGAGAAGAATGGAGGAGAAGAGATTGTGGCGTGGCCATCCCTCCTGGGGGGTGATTTCTCACTTTCTGTCTCTCTGTCTCTCTTTGCCTTTCTGGCGAGCACACGTGCCCTATAGCAAAAACCTCTCCAAAAAAAAAAAAAAAAAACCCTCAATGATATTTGAACAGATCACTACAGTGAACAGAGATTAATCACTGTGCCTGATGTACATTAAATTATTTTTCCAGAGACACATGATTAAAGTAAAAGATAAAAGTGTTTCCAGCTAAATTCAATTATCTACTAACTACAGAGACACTATATGAAAACAGCAATGGCTCTGACTTTAATCTCTAAAAAGCACAAACCCCATTTAAATAAGAACAGAACCTTGATTTGATCAAGGACAGAAGGCCAAGTTTTTGCTAGAAATAATGCTAAAAACCTAGATATATTCTATTGACTAGTTTTATTTAACTGTTGTTACTTTAACAATAACTATGGGGCCAGCGAGTGGCATGGTGGTTAAGGCGGCTGGACTCCCACATTGCTGACTGTGGTTCAAGTCCTGGATCTGGCAGCTTGCTTTCTCACTTTCCTTCTCTCTCTGTTTCTGTCTGGTCAACTTCAAAAAAACATAAAATAATGACAATGAATAAAACTAAAATAATTCTTTAAAAATTTAAAGAATAATAACTAAGTATTTCCTACTAAAGAATGTTGTCTATGCAGATAACTTATAAAACATTTTTGTTGGTTACTTTAACTTCCATCATTATAAATGTAATGTGTATTACAGTGTTCAAAATGACCATATAATCACTTAAGATCTGTGAATGCGTTATATGTATTTAAAATCTGTATTGACAGATTATTTGGTTTTGCTTTATTCACTTAACATTTCCTATGTATATTTCTGTGTATTAATATATCCTATACTTAAAATGTTTTATAGTATGGCAGTTTTCTTCTGCTTGGACCATTTGGGTTAATTTTTCCTTTTATACAGTATAGCCATGAACATCTTTGTGTCAATTTCCTGACTTTTCTTTGACTTAATATATTTTTGATACATCAATCATTTTTATTTCAATTTTACTTACTGCTAATCAGCCTATAAAATATATTTACAAATGTGGGACCAGCAGGTGGCATAATGGCTATGTTGCTGGACTCCCATGTAGTTGCTTGCTGTTAGAGTCCCAGACCCAGTGGCTTAAACTCATGCCAGGCGCATATGCATGCGTGCCCAAGATCCCAAGAGGAGAATGGAGGAGAAAGGATTGCGGCATGGCCATCCCCCCTGGGGGGTGATTTCTTGCTTTCTGTCTCTCTCTCTCTCTCTCTGCTTTCTGGTGAGCGCACACGCCCTATAGCAAAAACCTCTCAAAAAAAAAAATATATATATATTTACAAATGTGGCTATTTACTCTGATCGTATTTTCACTTATTAAAAGAACACTGAAAGAATAAATAAGCCCCTGCCCACCCACAGAGACACACATGTGCCAACATAGTTTATCAAAACTTGTTATCCTGGGGCTGGCAGGTGGCGTAGTGGTTGGGGATGCCGAACTCCCACGTGGCCACCCACAGTTTGAGTCCCATACCTGGTGACTTGCTTCCTCACTTTCTTTCTTGCTCTCTCTCACTCTGTTCCTCTCTAGTCAAATTAAGATAAATAACTGAATAAAGTTAAATAAAATAATTATTTAAATAAAAAACCAAACTTATAATCCTGGGGCTAGCAGGTGGTGTGGTAGTTGGAGTGCTGAACTTGCACGTGGCCAACTGCAGTTTGAGTGTCAGATCTAGCATCTTGCTTTCTCACTTTCCCTTTCACTCTCTGTCTCTCTCTGGACAAATTAAAAATAATTATAATAATAACAAATAAAATTAAATTAACAAATATTTCTTAAAAAAAAAACAAAAAACTTGGTGTCCTATATAAAAACCAACTGTATTTGTGTATACTAACAACACACATATGGAATCTGAAATTAAAAACATAATACCATTTACAATTACTCCAAAGAAAATAGAATGTTTAGATATAAATGAAACATATATGTTAAAAACTATATAATGCTGGGGCTGGCAGTTGGCATTGGTGGTTAAACCATTGGATTCCCACATGGCTGACCATAGTTCAAGTCTCAGACACGGCAACTTGCTTTCTCATTTTCTCTCTGTTTCTCTCTGATCAAATTAAAAAATAATAATAATACAGCACATGTGCATGCGTGCCCAAGATCCCTAGAGAAGAATGGAGGAGAAGGGATTGCAGTGTGGCCATCCCCCCTGGGGGGTGATTTCTCACTTTCTGTCTCTCTGTCTCTGTCTGTCTGGAGAGCGCACGCGCCCTATAGCGAAAACCTCTCCAAAAAAATAATAATAATAATAGTAAATAAAATAAAATAATTTTTTAAAAACTACATAATGCTAAAATGATGGAGAAACTACTGTGTATCATTATTTAGTAAAGATGTTAATTCTCCCCAAACTGACCTTTAAGTTTAGTGTAATTCCTATCAAAATCCTAGAAAGGTTGTTTTGTAGACATATACAAGCTTATTTTAAAATTTATATGGAAAGACACAAGTCCTAGAATAGCTAAAATATTCTTTTCAAAGGTGTGTGTTTGGGGGAAAGGGGTACCTGTGTGGCATAGCAGTAATGCACCACTTAAGAAAAGCCAGATTGGGGGCCAGCAGGTGTCGTTGTGGCTGGGGACATGGACCCCAATAAGGCCAACCACAGTTCAAGTCCCAGACCTGGTGGCTTGCTTTCTTACTCTCCCCCCACCCCACCTCTCTCCTTCTCTCTCTGGTCACATTAAAATAAATAAACAAACAAATAAAAAAATAAAGTTAAATAAAATCATTCTTTTTTTTATTTTTATTTATTTTTTTTTCCTGAAACTTCTTTTTTTTTTTTTTTGGTAATTCAATTTACATTCCTTCCCTCAGCATCATCACAGCATACAAAATGCGATCTCCCATCCAGTACACACTGCACAGTGATTCAATCATGCCCATTACAAAAAAAATTTTCCATTACTAGTTCCTAGAATCACTTCCACCCCTCTTTCTGACCCTGTGTCCCTTCCCACCCTCCTTAACAATAGGGAACATAGATTCTATTCAGGGTTGGATTAAGGGTGGGTCTTGTGCAGTTCCGCAATTGTCGGTGAGTCTCCATGTAATACAGTTTCATGCAAGCGGTTTTGGTAAGCAGAGATGATTATCAGTTGATGCGGCACAGCATCCATCTTGTGACCACCGGGAATGGTGTTGTGGGGATCTGCAGAGTGAGTTATCCTCGGGTATCTGGCTTCCTTAAGAATGGTAGAGTAGTTCTTGTTTTTCCCTGAGGTAATGCAGGGCTGGTAACCATCATCTTCTCATTGTCCATAGGTAGAGAAAATCCTCCTATACAATATATTTCTCAATTGGTTTAAGACAGCTAAAGTTTCTTTTTGTTGCTTATAGTTGCAGGTTCTTAATCCTTGTTTTCGGCTTCAGTTTGCTGCCTGCGGCCGGCGGCCACACTCAGGCCCGGGGGCCACGCGCAGGCCCGGCGGCCGCGCGCAGGCGCAGGCCCAGTGGCCACAAGCAGTCCCGGCGGCCACGCGCAGGCTCGGGGGCCACGCACAGGCCCGGCGGCCATGCACAGGCCCGGCGGCCACACGCAGACACAGGTCTGGCGGCCACACGCGGGCCCGGTGGCCACACGTAGGCCTGGGGGCCACGCGCAGGCCCAGTGGCCACGCTCAGGCCCGGCGGCCACATGCAGGCCCGGGGGCCACGTGCAGGCCCAGCGGCTACACGCAGGTGCAGGCCCGGCTGCCACACTCAGGCCCGGCGGCCACGCTCAGGCCCGGGGGCCAAGTGCAGGCCCGGCGGCCACGTTCAGGCCCGGTGGCCACGCGCAGGCCCGGATGCGCAGGCCCGGGGGTCACGCGCGGTTCCGGCGGCCACGCGCAGGCCCGGCGGCCACGCGCAGGCACCAGCCCAGCTGCCACGCTCAGGCCCGGCGGCCACGCTCAGGCCCGGGGGCCACACGCAGGCCCAGGGGACCACGCGCAGGCCCGGCCGCCGCGCGCCATCGCTGGAGAGGCAGCGGGGGCCGGGCGGCCCGGGCTGTGGAACGCGAAGCAGAGCCCGCCCTAGGCCGGCACCCACCCCGGGCCGGCAAGGCAACGGGGGCTGGGCCGCCCGGGCCGCGGAACGCGAAGCAGAGCCCACCCCAGGGCGGAGCGCAGGCCCAGAGCCCCGGGTGGTGCGCAGGCCCGGGGGGGCGGCGCGCCTAAAATCATTCTTTTTAAAAGAAGAAAAGCCAGACTGGGGACAGGACTGTACCACTTTGAAAGGCAAGCCCACATGGGAGGGTTCCCAGTGCAAGTCCAGAGACCTCCCTGAGTATGCTGGGCCTATATATGTCCATGATCCTGGGCTGGCTGAGAATGGGGGTGGATTGAGGTGTCAAGACCCCATTGTGAGTGCTGTCACTCTCACTCATGGAAGAAATTAAAATAAGTAAACTTGAAAACAAAAGAAACAAAAGAAAAGCTGGATCTCACATGGCAATCATAGTTTGAATCCCTGGCCTGGTCAGCCTGAAACACTGGGAATGAACAAATGTGCTCAAAATCTGATGGGCTGGAGAACTGGAGAAAGGGGGTTGCAGTTTGAACCAGATCCAGTGGAGGGTGCTCATCTCTCTGCCCCTCCTTCTCTCAGCACACACTCTATCATGAATAATGAAAAATAAATAATTAAAGGGTAAATTAGAAGAAATCACTCCTGTATATAATAGGGCTGATTATGTGGATTACGTATAGCCATAGTAATCAAGACAGTGTTATATATATATTAAAAAATATATATATTTTATTTATTTATTTATTTGCTTATAGGGCATGTGTGCTCACTGGAGAGAGAGAGAGAGAGAGAGAGAAAGCACCCTCCCCCCGGGGAGATGGTCACACCACAATCCCATCGCCTCCAATCTTCCTCTCAGGATTTTGGCACATACATGCACCTGGAGTGTTTTCAAGTCACTGGATCCAGGATTCAAGCCACATAGTCAGCCATATGGGATCCTGCTGCCTTAACCACCACCACACCACAGGCTGGCCCAATGGTGGTGTCCTGATGGAAGAGCAGATGCATAAATCAATGAGATAGAATAGAAAACCCCAAAAACCAGACTCAAACTTTTATCATGCAAAAGTTTTCTTTATTCATTTGTCAACACAGAATTCTATACTTCTCCTTTTCTATTAAGTCAACCTTATCCTCTTATAAACATGCTATTCTATATTCTTCTAGGTTTGTTTGTTAATATTTTTGTTTTGCCTTACATTTAACTTTTACTTACTGAGAACATTTTTTGGGCGGGGTCTAGCGTGAGATCCAGTTAGTTTCTTCTTTGAACCAATAAGTTGTACTAATGACATTTATTAAATAATTACTTTTTTTGTTATTTGGGCATTTTTGGTTTATTGTTAATTAAGTTTTCATAGTGCTTTACATCTCTTTCTAGAATCTTTCCTACTTAGTTGATCAGTTCTGTTTTGGAGCAAATAGTATCTACAGGATATTGATTGTCATAGCACTATATTCACCCCTTTACAGCTATAGAGAATACATTTGTATGGACTCCTGGACTTCTCTATAATAACAACGGTTCTTTTAATAGTCATATGCTTTGTGTGTGT
This sequence comes from Tupaia tana, assembly GCA_026018925.1. Lineage (NCBI taxonomy): Eukaryota > Metazoa > Chordata > Mammalia > Scandentia > Tupaiidae > Tupaia > Tupaia tana. Next base: position 154,903,197 of record JAKSZU010000006.1, read on the forward strand.
AAATCCATACCTTCATAGCTCTCATTAGAGTTTATTGTCTTGGGGCCAGCAGGTGGCATGGTGGTTAAGGTGCTGGATTCCCACATGTTCAATTGCGGTTTGAGTCCTGGACCGGGTACCTTGCTTTTTCACTTTCTTTTTCTCTGTCTTTCTATGGTCAAATTAAATAATAACAAGTAAAAATTATATTTAAAATTCTTTTCTAAAAAAGCCTATTGTCTCACTTTTTACAGAAAAACAAATCTGTACCACTTTACTAGACTTACTACTTATTTGATGACAGGAAGAGAGGAGTAAAGCCAACTACTCAAAAACTATGGATGTTGGGAATGCTAAGTTGGTTCACAAGCTGGCTAAGTGAATGGGCTTGCAGCATATACAATTTAAAATCATGCCTCTGGAAAACTGCATGTAACTAGGCAAGTTACTATATTATATGATTTAGGTTTTCCTGGGTAGAATAAAAACTGCAACCATTAAATCCAAAAAGGTTAAGGTCCATCCTTAATTCTGGTAGATCAAATCTTTTTAAAGTATCCTTTGACATCTTGCCTGCTTATCTTCCAAGTATTTGTCCTTTAGACAATTTTTCATTTAACTGTCTAAGCGTTTGGGAACCTCTTAGGAATTCTTGCCTGTTTATTTAACCTATACTTTTAAAATTCACAGGTATAGCAGGCTTTGTGACTGTGGTATCCTACGGTCTTTACAAGTTAAGGTACAGAAGAGATCAGAAAATGTCTATTCATCTCATTCACATGAGAGTCGCCGCCCAAGGATGTGTGGTAGGAGTTGTGACTCTAGGTAATCTGCTTAATTTCTATCTTATGATCAATTTATTGTCTTTATGTCTCCAAGACTATTTTTATTTGTTTGATTCATTCATAGATGAATATTGGGGCAAGATGATATAACTGGTGGAGGGTTTAGAAACACTGATCTTCATTTGGTTGAGGTTATTGACCAGTTATGGCCCTAATTTCTTAGGATTTTCAGCTGACAAAAACTGACTCAGTAGATAACTATGGTGATGGGTTATTATACTACCTATAGTGAAAGGAGCAATGAATAGTTTCTACCCTACATAGCTCTGCTAAGAACAACAGCCATACTTCTCAGCCTATATGAACAGTAGATGGAATTATTAAAATATTTAATTGGGAAGAAGACATTTTAGAGCCTACCATTTTCAACAGAATTGTTCTCTTTTTATTCCAAAGCTAAGAAAAAGGCAAATCTTTATTATTATTATTATTTAGTTTAATAAAACTTCAGTTTGTATCAAGTAAGCCACTTCTGTGCTGTTCCTGTTTGTGTATACACACTGCCAGGTTAAATTTCTACAGCTTCAAAGTTTGCTACTGTACAGATTTTACTTTTTTTTTTTTAGAATTATTTTATTTAACTTTATTTATTTAATTATTTAAATTTGACCAGAAAAAGGCAGCTTGAGAGAGAGAGAGCGAAAGTGAGAAGGCGAGGCACCAGGTCCAGGACTCAAACCCCAACCACCATGCCACCTACCGGCCCCAGATTTTACCTTTTTTAAACTATTATTATTTTTCATTCAATGCTGTTATGTCCTTTATTTTATTTATTAGCTCTAGGGCATGTGCATTCACTGGAGACGGAGACAGAGATGGAAGGAAAGTAAGAAAACATCCCCCAGAGGGGATGACCACTCTGCAATCCCTTCTCCTCTTCTCTCCTCTTGGTACTTTGGGCATGTTTGTACACATGCCAGAGTTTCTCAAGCCTGCCAGGTCTGTGACTCAAACTGTACAGTCAGCCATCATTCAGAAGGTATGCCAGAAGTATGAACTATCTGTGTCTCACAAACCAAAGGACAGGGAAATGAATCCGGGCATAGTTAACACAGTGATTCAAATTTTTTAAATTGTTGGTGTGGGTTTTTACATCAATTCCAGTTATAACACTAATTGACTAGAAAAGTGGGCAGACTGAACCAGTAGGTGGTGTGGTAGTTAAGACATTAGATCCCACAAGGCTGATTCCATAGTTCGAGTCCTAGGCCAGGTGGCCTGAAAAACATGCCAGGCACATATGCATGCATGCCCAAAAATCCCTATAGGAAAATGGAGGAGAAATGGATTGTGATATGGCCAGCTCCCCTGAAAGGTGATTTCTCACTGTCCCTCTGTCTCTGTCTCTCTCCAGCAATGAAACATGCCCTATGGCAAAAAAAAAAAAAAAAAAAGAAAAAAAAAAAAAAAAGAAAAGAATGAAAATTAGGCCTACTTCTGCCTCAGTTTTCTACCATGTTGAAATATGAGAACAATAACTTACTGAAACTTTATGAAGATAGTATCAGAAAGAAAAGACCATCTGTGGAACCAGCAGTTAGCATAATGGCTATGTCGCTGGACTCCCATGTAGTTGATTGCGGTTTCAGTCCCGGACCCAGTGGCTTAAGCTCACGCTGGGCACGTGTGTGTGCATGCCCAAGATCCCGAGAGGAGAATGAAGAAGGGATTGCAGTGTGGCCATCCCCTCTGGGGGGTGATTTCTCGCTTTCTGTCTCTCTGTCTCTCTCTGTCAGTCTGGCGAAGGCACGTGCCCTATGGCAAAAAAAAAAAAAAAAAAAAAAAAAAAAAATTCCAAAAAAAAAGAGAAGACCATCTGTTAGATAGCTGATACCTTGTTAACTGAGAGGGAAGTGAGTTGTAGTTTAAATCTGTAGCTTCTTAACTAGCTTTGGATGTGAACATTTGTTGACATCTCTTGAATTCATGGACATAGATTCTCTCTTTGTCAGCTTATTTCCCCTGTCTGTATCCCCCTTCCAGCATGGCTGAAGGGGCCATTTTAAAAGACATTCTTCTATCTGCCTAAACTAGCTAGTTTACCTTCTAGGTGATAAATCCACAGGAACAGAGATTAGATCTACTTATCTTTGTTTCCTTGGGATGCTAAACACAAGTAGACATTGAATAAATATTTGCTAAATTAAGATGCCTATTATATTTATCTTAATGTCTGGTCAAATATGCTCAATTTCCTAACATTTCATAAATAGTTTAAAACTCAAACCATAGAGTGGTTTAGTAGCACCATAAATTCAAAAAGTACTGATTTTAAAGGATCCTAGAATTTTTTGTTCGTGTTTGTTTCTGGAGCCACTTATAAGATCCAAGCCAAAAATTTAAAAAGGAGGTATTTGTTTGTTTTTAAATTGTGAGCTAGTTTCAGAAAAATATAAGTGGAAGAAATTCAGTAGTGTTCATTTCCCATGGACACTCTACTGATAAATATCTTTCTGTTTCTAGGTGTTCTCTATTCTATGTATAAGGATTACATTAGACCTCGATTCGTCAGTGTGTCCAAAAAATGAAGCTATCTGCTGAAAGCAAGAAAGACAAGAGGCTTTTGAAAACTTTATTATGAAGAATGAATTTCCAATATGTAGCAAACCAGACTGCAGAAGTATCAGCGTTCTCACAGCCTTTGTATATTGTCTCAATGTCAATGTTTTGAGTAGTTATTTTTTTAAAGTTGATTTCCAAATAAACAATTATAGTCGACTCAGAAATATACTATTTTGGTGCCTCTCAGAATCTAGGACATGACTTTCTGACTTAAAGAAATTTTATTTCCTCAAAAAAAATTTTTTTTAATTTATTTTCTTGTTAGTGGCAAAAATAATCTCTATTCTAAAAACTAGTAGTGAGTTATATAATTATTACAGAAGATTTTTCTATATCACATTTTCAGTGTTAAATGTGACACTATTCATCATTTAATTCTTCCTGAATAGGACAAGGTAGTTGAGGTTTCATAAATACCTTTTTAGAATACATAACAATTATAGGAGAAGAAGATGGTAGTGTTAAAGTTGTGTCCCCACTCTGCAACTAATTCTTACATAGACACTTGACTATTTTAGGGCAAATGTAAATGCTTAACATTTAAATACCTGTCTATTCATTCTTATATGTCTTTGAAGTATTCCTAGGAATGCAAAGGTAGATTATATTACTAACCAATTCCTTTTCCCCTGATGACAAAAAGGATTTAGTCCAGAGGCACTATTGCTAACCTGGTATGACATTGTAGAAAATATAAGAAACCAAAGAAAACATCAAATATTAAGTATATTGTGGTCTCAAACTCTGTAACTGTACTCACTTTCTAAAAACTTAACTAGACTTTGTTGAAGTCATCACTGTCTTGACTTAGGCTTACTCTCAAAGACTCTAGCCCTATGGGAGAAACCCCTCCCCCAAAATTTTTAACTGAGATAAAAATCAAGAATGTAGTGTCCACACGGTAAGACAGTGGGTATTACTTTTTGTGGTGGGTATTACTTTTTCTTGGTCTTTCTTGTAGCAGAGGGGTTACACTCACAGGAAGGTGAAGTCTAGTAACTGGGGAAGGGCAATGTAGGGATATTTGAAAATACACCTCCATTCTAAATATTAATTCACTGTTGTGTGTATTATATAATTTTCTTTGCTGGGACAAGTAATTATTTTAAAAGTTGTCATTCATACCTATCATGAGGCTCTTCTAGTGCTACCAACGAGTATACCTATTTGTTTGTTTTGTTTTGTTATAGTGTGCATGCGCTGGCTGGAGAGAGATGGGGAGAGAGATGGAGAAGAAAAATGAGAAATCACCCACCAGGAGGACAGCCCTTCTCCATTCTCTTCTCGAGGTTCTGGGCATGCACACACATATGCCCTGAGTGTTTTTCTTTTTCTTTTTCTTGCTTGCTTTCTATTTTTTTAGAGGTCTTTGCCTTAGGGCACATGCACTCACTGGAGAGAGACAGAGACAGTAAGAGGGAAAGTGAGAAATCACTCCCCAGCAAGGATGGCCATGAAGCAATCCCTTCTCCTCGATTCTCCTCTTGGGACCTTGGGAATGCATGCACATGCACCTGGTTTAAGTTTCTAGCCACTGAGCTTGGAACTCAAAGTGTGGTCAGCCACGTGGGAGTCCAACGATGTAACTGCTATGCCATCTGCTGGCCTCACCCTGAGTGTTTTTCAAGCCACTGGGTCCAGGACTGGAACTGCCTTAACCTCTGTGCCTTCTGCCAGCCCAAGTATACATATTTTGGTTAACACTGACCCCTTTGGAAATAGGCAAGGAAAGAATCTAACTACTTTACTAGAGTAAACATTCCAGCAGCTGGGCTAGTATGTTCATGAAGGTCAGGAAAACTGAGGACAGTCAGCACAAAAAAGAGTCAAGCTATCATGTTGATTGCACAATGAACATATTTCTAAACAGGCTACTGGGAAAATGCTACTTTCTCAATAAACACTCAGCATTGAAAAGATTAACAATGTTTAATTAGAAACTAGATTTTCTTTTTTTTTTTTTCTTAAAAATTTTTGCTACAGGTGCATGTGCTCACCAGAGAGAAACACAGACAGAGAAGTGACAACGGCTATGCCACAGTTCCTTCTCCTCCATTCTCCTCTCAGGACTCTAGGCACACATGCACATGTGACCACTGTGTTTTTGTTTGTTTTTCAAGTCACAGGGCCTCGGACTTGAACTATGCACCAGCCACATGGAATCCAGCTACCTTAGCCACCACACCACTGGCTGGCCCCAAAACTGGCTTTTCTTACAAAACCAAATAGGTCTCACAATTTTGTAATCTTACTCTGAAAGAACTAAGGTAATACATTGACTGCTTCAAAAAGTAATGGAAAGTATTTATTAAGAGTAGCTATGCATGATAATCCAAAACTATTTAAGATGCAAAATCACATTTGGAGAAAAGTTAGGAAGTATGCAGGATGTTCATTTACTCACATTAGCTTGGATAAAGTGTGTGTGTTTGGGGGTGGTCGCTACAGGAAGACCCTTTTAAATCAATAATTCAAAAGTATTTGAATTTGCAAAATAGTTCCTGGGCAAAGCTTTAGTGGCCCAATGTTATAATATCTGAAATTGAGAAGACTATTTTCTTTGGCTATTGTAACCTGTAGTGCCTTACTTGCTGATTAACCTATTTCCTATGCCCAGATATGGGTTGTTTATTATTTCCTCCACGAGAGACAGAAATAGCACTTCAACAGCATCCTGACACTGTGGTCCACCTTTGGCTCCAGCCAATCTCACCTCATGGGCAGGTGCATTCCCAGCATTCTCAGGGAGAGCCCTGGACACAAAACCCTTACACCTGAGTCAGTCTCACAGAGCACTTGTTTTCCTGCTGTGCCCCTACCCCTGCCTTTCACATTAGGCCAGCACAGTTACACAGTAGCAACTGCACCTTATCTGATATCCTGAGTATATATCAAAACTTCCTTTTACAAACTGGCTCCATGGCGTTGAACCTCAGGAATTCAATGAATGTACCTAGGTTACCGTTAAGGTGGAATATATTAATATTTACAGAAGCACATTTAATACATAAGTCCAGATTTGTAAATCATAAAGAACAATGAAATGTTCTTAACTTAGCAAAAAAAACAAAACTTTATCCAGATTCAACTTTTTGTTTAATTGCCAGAGGGTATGTGTGTAAGAAAGAGGGAAAAAGAAGAAAGCACCTTCCACCAAATGGGGCATGGTCATGCTGTAATCCTTTCTCTTCTATTTCTCCATCCTGTCAGGATTTTGGACATATGCACCCAGAATGTTTGTTGGTTTTGCCATAGGGCACATGCACTTGCCAAACAGTGAGAGGGAAAGTGAGAAGTCACCCCCCAGGAGGGATTACACCACAATCCCTTCTCTATTCTCCTTCTAGGATTCTGGACATGCACACGCACATGCCCACCATGAATTTTTTTTTTTTTATAACTATTTATTTTATTTTTTGTTTATTCATTCATTGATTTTTTTTTTTTTTTAATTCAACCAGAGAGAGAGACAGAGGGTGAGAGTGAGAAAGAGAGGAAGTGAGAAAGCAAGCCACCAGGTCCAGGACTCGAACCTTGGTCGGCCATGTGGGAGTGTCCAGCACCTTGACCACCACGCCACCCGCTGGTCCCCCCACCATGAATTTTAAGCTGCCAGGTCTGGGGCTCAAACTGCAGTCCACCATGAGGGAGTTCAGTGCCCCAACCACCACGCTACCTGCTGGTTTCCTGGCAGATTTTTTTTTTTTTCTTTTTTTGGAGAGGTTTTTGCTATAGGCAGACAGAGAGAGACAGAGAGATAGAAAGGAGAAATCAGAGACGCCGCAATCCCTTCTCCTCCATTCTCCTCTTGGGAACCATGAGTTTAAGCCGCCACTGAACCGCGGTACTACGTGGGAGTCCAGAGCCATCGCTAACTGCTGAGATTTTTAAAGGCTGGGGCAGAGATTTAAACTGGTTGGCCATGTACAATAGAGTCACTAGCCTATAAAATCAGTCCCCAAGATTCACCGTTTGGACATCAACCTTTCCTGGTTTCAGCATGGTTCAATTTGCTATATTATTTTCTTTTTCTGTTTGTTTGTTTTAATTTGCCACACAGGGCATGTGTACTCACCAGAGAGAGAAAGAGAGGGAAGATGAGAAAACACCCCTCAAGAGATACGGTCACATAACAATACCTTCTCCTTCATTTCTCCTTTAGGGATTTGGTGTTTATACACACATGCCCAGTGTTTTTCTTTTTTGGAGAGATTTTTGCTATAGGGCACGTGCGCTTGCCAGACAGACAGAGAAAGACAGAGACAGAAAGTGAGAAATCACCCCCCAGGGGGGATGGCCACGCTGCAATCCCTTCTCCTCCATTCTCCTCTCGGGATCTTGGGCACGCATGCACACGCACCCGGCGTTGAGTTTAAGCCACCGGGTCCGGGACTCAAACCGCGGTTGACTATGTGGGAGTCCAGCGACATAGCCATTACGCTAACTGCTGGTCCCCCCAGTGTGTTTTTCAAATCACCAAATCCAGGACTTGAAGCGTGCAGTTGTCCATGTGAGTTCAAGCCTCTTTTAAACACTATGCCACTGGCTGGCCCATCAAGTTTTTCGACGGAGTTGTGTGACCTAAGTATGCCTGTAAACATCTGTAAACTCTATTCTGTTCCTAGTAATGTACAATTAAAGAATGGAAAAGAACTATAGAAATCTTTTTAAGTATTACACCTCAGTTTAACTAATCACTTCATCTTTTTCCTTTTTATGAGATGCAAAACAGAATGTTAGTAATTTTCATCTTCCTTTCTCAACTTAGATAAATGAAACTACTAATAAATGAAATTGCCCAGGGAAGATGCAAAATCTAGTAAACTGGTTCATGTAGAGTAGTTGTCTATGAATAAAGAAACTGAAGCTCATTTGAAGAGTCTCTTTTTCAAGTGAAAGCTTACAGATGATGTTAATTCAGGTTGAATTTTAAGATCAGGACTCTAACCTGCATTGCAGGGTTGCTGCTCTTACTCTTTGAAGTTTCAAGAGCCCCTGAAATAGAAATGAGGAAATTTTAAAATGTCATCTTAGCAATATGCCTGCCACTTAAGAGGGCCAAACCACTATAAATGAAGCTATGCAATGTCTGGAGTTTTCAAAATATGTCTTATTGAAAAGTAGTAAGTTGTGGGACCAGCAGATGGCATAATGGTTACATCGCTGGACTCCCATGTAGTTGACCACAGTTCGAGTCCTAGACCTGGTAGCTTAAAACTCACACCAGGCACATGTACATGCATGCCCAAAATCCCAAGAGGAGAATGGAGGAGAAGGGACTGCAGTGTAGCCATCCCCTCAGGGGATGAGTTCTTGCTTTCTGTCTCTCCAGTGAGTGCACGCACCTTATACCAAAAATCTCTCAAAAGAAAAGGTAGTACGTTGTAAAATAAGACAGAGTTCAGATATTTAACTTTAATGCTGAAAGAGGAAAGTGATGCTACAGGGTTTGCAGACTTTGGGCTACAGAGAAACGAGGAGTGAGGTGATGGAAGATGTACCACCCTGGAGTGCATGTCCCTGAAAACAGACAGCTGCCATTCGGTTCCAGCCAACCAATTTCCATGCAGAAATATGAGCTCAGTGTTGCCAATCTTCAGACGCTTAAAGTAAACAGTTATGATGAAACTTAATTTTTAAATATAAACATTTTTATTACAAAAAAATTAAGGAATAAAATTATTGGTTAGAAAGATAGATTACAAAATATTTATAACCTACATGGAGGCAGGTAGTCTGTCATATGTGAACTAATCTTCTATGTACTAACCTAGTACTAATCTTATATTATTTGGTATAAATACCTTAAAGTGAATGCTTAGCATTCCCTAGGTGACTGAACAATATAAATATTAGCTACTTCTAGAAACAGACTTGGACCTAGAAATGGTGTTTTGGACTGTAAATGAGAAATGTAGAAAGAAAAGACATACAAACATTAGAAAGATTAATATTCCATTATTTTGTGTCAGCACTTACAAAGTTAAATGTTAGAAGTTTCTTCTTTTTTGGGACCAGCAGTTAGCGTAATGGCTATGTCGCTGGACTCCCACATAGTCGACTGCGGTTCGAGTCCCGGACCCGGCGGCTTAAACTCACGCCAGGCGCGTGTGCGTGCGTGCCCAAGATCCCGAGAGGAGAATGGAGGAGAAGGGATTGCGGCGTGGCCATGCCCCCTGGGGGGTGATTTCCTGCTTTCTATCTCTCTGTCTCTCTCTGTCTGTCTGGCGAGCGCACGCGCCCTATAGCAAAAACCTCTCCAAAAAAAGAAAAAAAAAAAAAAAAAGAAGTTTCTTCTTTTTTAATTTGCCAGAGAGTGCATATGCTCTCCAGGGAAAGAGAGAGAGAGAGGAAGAGAGAAAAAGCACCTCCCCAATGGGGCAAGGTCACGTCATAATCCCTTTTCCTCCATCCTGTTGGGATTTGGGGTACACATGATGCACACTGTGTTTTTCAAGCCACCAGAGCTAGCATTTGAACCATACAATCAGCCATGTGGGATCCTGCTCCCTTAACCACTAGACGATGGAACCAGCCTTAAGTTTCTTCTTTTCTACCTAAAAGCCAGAATGGGCTGAGTTAACAATGCTCCACTAAAAACTGGTCATTAGCTAAAGTATGGTTTTTGGATCTTGTTACTAAATATTAAGCTCTTTGGAAAATACTGTCATCTCTATTTAATAACTAGAAAACAATTCAAGAAAAGGAACAACAAAAGCAATAATAATTACACAGCAGGCTGCTGGGACCAGCAGATGGCATAATGGTTACGTTGCTGGACTCCCACATGGTTGACCATGGTCAACCATGGTTCAAGTCTCACACCCAGTGGCTTAAAACTCACACAGGGTGTGCATGTGTGTGTGCACAAAATTCCCAGAGGAGAATGGAAGAGAAGGGATTGTGGTGTTGCCATCCCCTTGGGGGGATAATTTCTCACTTTCTGTCTCTCTGTGTCTCTCCAGCAAGCACACATGTCCTATAGCAAAAATCTCTCTCTGAGAAAAACTAAAAAAACAAAGTAGGCTGTTAACAAGGATTAAATATGATTGCCACATAGACATGTTTTAAACGATGTGTAGCTACCTAGAATATAATCTAGTTAGTTAAAATTGAAATGAAATTAACTAGCAAAGAAAAGTAAAACCTTAAAGGATAGTCAATTTGACCAATTCACTGTGAAAAAGAACATTATTTCTTTCCTTTCTCACTGTGATTCAGACAAAACAAATATCTGATTTATCCAAACAATATTTTTTTAAAAAATATGAAAAGTCCTAAAACTCTACCCAAACTGTTACATTCAGGATTCAGGTTTACACAAACACACACACACACACACAGACATTGTAATTCCCAAAAGTCAAAACACAAGCGCATCAGGTATGTGGCCACTGCAGGCCAACCATTAACGCCAACTATTGTGTGACAGTTTTGAGGTGGCTGGGTCTTTGACCTACACTTCCAGTACATATGCTTTCCAGTGAAAGAGAGAGAGAGAGGAAGAGGAAAAAGCACCCCCCCCCCCACCATAGGCCCTTTCCAATATGAAATCTGTGCCTTTGTTCAAAATGTTTGAACAAGGGACCAGCAGTTGGCATAATGGCTGTGTCGCTGGACTCCCACGTAGTCGACCGTGGTTCGAGTCCCGGACCCGGTGGCTTAAACTCACGCCGGGCGCATGTGCGTGCGTGCCCAAGATCCCGAGAGGAGAATGGAGGAGAAGGGATTGCGGCGTGGCCATCCCCTCTGGGGGGTGATTTCTCGCTTTCTGTCTCTCGGTCTCTGTCTGGCGAGCGCACGCACCCTATAGCAAAAACCTCTCCAAAAAAAAAAGAAAAAAAAAATGTTTGAACAAAACTCACCTCTGAACTAACAGAGATAGGTTAACGAGACATTTGGTACAAAAGGGCTTAAAGAAAATTGTTCTTGTATAGTCTCTCAGGCTGTCAATCATCTAGACACAAGTGAGTCAGCATCCACGGTGTTCAGAAGGTAAAGTTCAGGCTGAGCTGTCAATCCCAGGTGATACTAAAGACAAAAAGATGAAAGATGGTTAGACTAATTTTTCAAGTATTTAACCACTGAAATTGCCACTTAAGTATTTAAACAGCATGTCAATTTAGGCCTATTTTCAGTAGCACAGTATTTTTATTTCAGAAAAGAAACAGCTTACAAACATAAGATTTCTGATGTGTAAAGGAACAGTTAGAAGCTGAAATAGTTAAGGACTGAGCTAGTGCCAGATGCCCTCAGCAAAATAAGCACTCTGATTATTTCTGTGACCTATTACACCCCAGGATGGGCACATCAGATCAGGATACTAAGAGCAGATATGCACTGAGTGCTTTTGTGTTTTAGTACTGTATTAGAAATCGAATTTCAAATGGTCTAAATCCTGAACCCTATAATCCTGTCCCGTTATCTTCTGTCACCTAAGCTGAGGAAAGCCTTTTATTCAAAAACAAAAACATAGTCAATAAAATGGCACGTGCTGAGAGAGAGGGAGAAGACCTCTGGGTCCCAAATGTTTCCCAAAGTGAATCAGAACCACCTCAGCTACTGCTAAAACACATTTCCAAGGCAGGACTCAAGCACAGCAGTTAAGTGCTATACAGAAGCCAGATACCACATGGCCAACCAAGGTTGAAAAAAACCAGAGGATTGAAAAAACACATGCGGTAGGCACATGTTCCTGGATCCTGACAGGATAGAGAACTGATGGAAAAAGAATTATGGCATGACCAGGCCCCACTGGGGAATGCTTTCTCTTATATGCCCTCTGTTATTAAACAAACATACAAACAAACAAAAACAAGTTCCAGACCCACCCTTGGAGAACTGAATCCAGATGGCGTGCATTGTGAGCCATGAAGCTGTATTCCTTTTCATTCTTTCTCCCCCCTGAATATACCTTGAAACAATCAGTATCTCATTTTAGCCCTACTGTTACTACTTAGGGCTTGAGGAACATTAGTGGCTCTTGACGCCAATAGCCTGTAGGTCAGTGCAGAATGCAGACTACACATCTGTAAGAACTATGACTGTTAGAGTACAGAGGAAGAGGCACTAGAGTTTCGTTCAAGCCCCAACTCTACCAATTCCTGTAACTTTGAGGATAGCATGTGTTCTTTTGGAGACATGTTCTACACTTATTTGTAAAACAGGAATAAATGCTACATTTGAAAATGCTGGCAACATTAACACAGTATTTCACATTGGTCTTCAATATATATTTAACAACATTACAAACTGTCCTGTATAACCTCACTGGCTTGTCGTGACAACTATGTGACGATAACACAGACCAAATGGTGTCTAAGATAAAACTATCCTCATCTAGTGGGTTAGAAAAATACTGACTATACTGACTTCTGGGCAGGGAAACAGACTTCGGACTTCAGCTTGCTTATTTACCTCAAAGACTGACATCTCTGCTTCAGCAACTAACAGCAATTGTCAGGCACAAGAATTCATTAAAACCATTTTCCAAGTGAGCATATGTAGTAGGCTTCCTCTTTATCTAATAAGCAAGGTTTGCGATATCCCATAATGCCCACAGGCTGTACTAGATGGCCTAGTAGACAGATCAAACTTTTCTTTAAGTTATTTTTTATTATTATTCTAATTTGCTATAGGTCACATGTGTTCACCAGAGAGAGACAGAGAGAAAAAAGGAAAGTGAGAAAACAAGTTGCCAGGTCTGGGACTCAAACCACAGTCAGCCATATGGGAGTCGAGCGCCTTAACCACCATGCCACCTGTTGGCCCCAAATCAAACTATTTCACGAAAGAAGTCTGTCATAAATTGTTCTGAGACATTGTGAAGCAGGGCTAAGTGGCCCAGCAATAGGTTAAAATATTTTCTGGGTAGACAGATAATGCAAATGAATAAACTTATTATTAGATCTTAGCTACTACTGAGTTAGGACCCTAGCAGACCCTGCTTATTCTCTATGTCTGCCAAAAGCATTCAAATTTATTTATTTATATATTTTCAAATTTACTTTTTTTTAAGTTTTTTTTTTTTTTTTTTGAGAGGTTTTCACTATAGGGCGCGTGTGCTCGCCAAACAGACAGAGAGAGACATAGAGACAGAAAGCGAGAAATCACCCCCCAGGGGGGACGGTCACGCCACAATCCCTTCTCCTCCATTCTCCTCTCAGGATCTTGGGCACGCACGCACACGCGCCGGGCGTGAGTTTTAAGCCACTGGGTCCGGGACATGAACCGCGGTCGACTACGTGGGAGTCCAGTGACATAGCCATTACGCTAACTGCTGGTTCCCTTTTTTTAGTTTTTTTAAAATAATTATTTTATTCAATTTTATTCATTGTCATTATTTTATTTTTTTGAAGTTGACTAGAGAGAGACAGAGAGAGAAGGAAAGCGAGAAAGCAAGCTGCCAGGTCTGCGACTCGAACCGTAGTCAGCCACCTTAACCATGATGCCACCTGCCAGTCCTAAAGAGTTTTTATTGCTATAGGGCACATTCACTCACCAGAGAGACAGAAAGAGATAGAGAGACAGAAAGCAAGAAATCACCGCCCCCCCCCCCCCCCCCAAGAGGGGATGGCCATGCCACAATCCCTTCTCCTCCATTCTCCTCTCGGGATCTTGGGCACACATACCCACCCGGTATCAGTTTTAAGCTGTCGGGCGGGTCTGGGACTCGAACTGTGACTTAAAAAAAAAAATCATCTCTCTAAAAAAAAATCTCTAAAATAAAAAAAATGAACACAGTCCAAACAAAAATCTAATCTGCCACTCGGAAGTGGCAACTTCTAAGCTAAAACATATTCTAATGGAGGGGACCAGCGATGGCATGGTGGTTAAGGCACTGGATACTCCCACATGGCCAGCCACGGTTCGAGTCCCAGACCTGGTGGCTTGCTTTCTCACTGTCTCTCTCTCTGTCTCACGCTAGTCGAATTTTAAAAAATAAATGAACAAATAAAATAAAATTTAAAAATATATATATAGTGGGACCAGAGGGTAGTGTGGTAGTTAAGGCACTGGACTCCCACATGGCCAACTGTAGTTCGAGTCCTGGACCTGGTAGCTTGCTTTCTCACTTTTCCTTTCTCTCCCTGATCAAATTTAAACATGATAATAAATCAAATTAATAATTTTTTACATTAAAAAAATGTATTCTAGCCTAACCAGAGTATCAAGCAAATGCTTTCATGTGTTGATGCTCCTGGTGCTACTGAACACAGCTTGGTGTCTTATTTTCTGGCTATAAAATAGGTGTGTTCACTGGAAAAAAGACAGACAGAAAGTGAGAAATCGCTCCTCAGGATGGCCACACCATTTCTTCCATTCTCCTCTCGGGATACTGGGCTTGCGTGGACATGTGCCCAGTGTGTTTTTCAAGTCACTGGGTCCGGGACTCAAACCACGCACTCAGCTATGTGAGATGTTGCCGCCCTTAACCACCAAGCCACAGACTGGCTCTGAAAGATTGGTGTCTTAACCCAGCTACAAGATGGCTTGCGGGAAGTGGGGTGGGGTGGTGGAGGACATGGTGGTTTAGGCCACTGGACTCCCACATGACCGACCACAGTTCAAGTCCCAGACCTACTGGTTTGCTTTCTTACTTTTCTCACTTTTCTTCTCTCTCTCTTTCTGGTCAAATTAAAATTAATTAATTAATTAAAATAAACTAAAATAATTATTTTAAAGAAAGATGGCTTAGGAATAAAAACATGGTCTCTGGCATTGAGCTACTCAAGTTCAAATGCCAATTGCCCATTCATTAGCAATGTGATGTGGGCACATTACTTTTGGCCTTTCAGTTGTCTCATCTACATAGAGGCCAACCCTGTTGTCATAGGAATTAAATGAGATAATATGAGTGCTCAGACCAGGGCCAGTATATAAGTAATGAGTTAAACATTCCGATGCTCTTCAGCTAAGGTGCACAGAGAAGCTGACACATTTAGATTCACTGGTCTCACTAATGAAGGAGTAGAACATTCCAGAGGACAGACCTAAAGGAAATGTCTCAAATTGGCATCTTTAAATTGTTTTACAACCTTTTTAGTTCTGAAATTAAATCAAAGCAAGAAGAAATTGCTAAATAAGTAAGGATAATATGGAGAATGAAATTCTGCCCAGTTTACTTTGTATATTCAGTTGCTATGAGACAAACAGGGAAAGTCTGAAACAGAGGAAGGGAAAATTAAGTTCCAGTGACTCTTTTGGGATAACCCGAATGCTGACTTTTTGTCCTGTGTGGTGACAGAGCCAGTATTTCATCAATAGTTCTATGTGCCTGAGTGTTACCTCAGTTTTCAATAAATGGTGCCAATATCTCCATTTATATCAGGTCTGACAACATGCTCATTTGTTTTTAAGCTTAATAATTTTTGTTTTTCTCCTCAAATATTCGCTCCTTTTAACTGGCAACATATACAGAATGTAAGAGCCTTCATCAATGGTAAAACGAGACTAGACAGAAAAATACGCAGCTTATAGTAGAGAAAGACAAGCTAAAATTTTTTATTTATTCATGTTTTAAAGATGGCAATTATGTTACCACTAGCTACAGCAAAACTACCTTTTTTTTTTTTTTTTTTTTTGAAGAGGTTTTGCTATAGGGTGTGTGCACTTGCCAGAAAGACAGAGAAACAGAAAGCAAGAAATCACCCCCTGGGAGGGATGGCCACGCTGCAATCCCTTCTCTTCCATTCTCCTCTCAGGATCTTGGGCACGCACACACATGAGTCCAGCATGAGTTTAAGCCACCGGGTCCGGGACTCAAACCGTGGTCGACTATGTAGGAGTCCAGCGAGGTAGCCATTACGCCATCTGCTGGTCCCACAGCAAAACTATTTGACTAAATAGGTAAATAGAAATTAGTGCCTTGATATGTGCAATGAATCCAAGCCTTCTGAAAACTAAATCTATTTCTCTGTCCCTTCTAAGGTGAAAATCACTAACAGTGTGGGCTTAGTATGTCATTTCAGGTGGTAACTCATGTTTTGTTATTTTTTTAAATCAAAGTTGTTGACACCTTATTAATGAAGTATTTTCAAGGGTTCAAGGTTAAAAAAAATACCCAGGAAACCAAATTGGAAAAAAGAAAAAAAAAATTTTAATTACAAACCAAGTTTACATACTGTTAAATGGTCATTGAAAGCTCAGATGTAAATACTCCTAATACCACTAGCAAGACCTCACAGGAGCCAAAGTGAAGCTCTTTCCTATCCCTCTGATAATTTCCAATATACTATAGCAACACAAATATTTCAGGTCACATATAAGGAGAACAAAGACCAATTTACATAAAGTACAATTATGTATCCTTAAACATTTGGTGAAGTCAAAATGCACTGTGCATGCTGGCAGTAGAAGACTTAAATTTCTACACATTGCTTATTGTAACTGAAGTACACTTTCTGTGAGGATCAAATGGAATACAATATGGGAGCATTTTCAACCCTGTAAAATACTACACACACAGTATTATAAAATGCCATTTTACTGGGAAAACATTTTCCATCGTTGCAAGTCATAAATATAACTTTCAAAAGATTACTAGCAGCTTTTATCTGGGCTCCTAAATGTTTGTGAGTCTGAGACTTTCCAGACCCATACACATCCAAGGAAAAGTTCAATGTCAGTGTACTATCTCACAAAGAATTTTTTTGTCAATCTGGCCTTTACCTACTACAGCCAGATGAGAGCTTATGATGTCAGTCACCAATATCTTCACAAAGTGCCTTTCTGACCAGTTTGGGGAATGACAGTGGTAGGGGAAAGGGGCAGACAGGAGGACCAGTGGAAAATTGTCATTTGTGATTCTGTGCTTTGTTGCTTGAAGGACTAAGAAAAATGTATGGTCAGTGAAACACAGCGGTCTACCTTTAATGCTTATGAACACTGAAATGACAACGCATCCAATGAGTGCTATAGACTACATGCCAAATACCAGTAATTACACCTTTGGGGGCTCAGATGAACACAGAGCATCAATGAACCAAGACTCCAGAAGGAAGCTCCAAAAATGAGAAGTCCTTCAAAGCCATTCCATTATTGTTCTCACCAAGT
Source organism: Tupaia tana (assembly GCA_026018925.1). NCBI lineage: Eukaryota > Metazoa > Chordata > Mammalia > Scandentia > Tupaiidae > Tupaia > Tupaia tana. The sequence continues at coordinate 154,920,638 of JAKSZU010000006.1, forward strand.
CAATGGCTATAAAAGGCTTTTGATTATTTATCTCCAGCAGACAAATGTGACTTGACTCGAGATAATCACACAGTCTTAGGCTCCACATGTAAAAAATGTCAGTAGTGGCAGAATAAGAGCAGTAGCTTCATGCTGAAGACACCCATTTCCTCTGACTCCAGTGCTCCACCATCTGGTCTCAAAGTTTTTCCCTCAGGAAACAGTTGGAGAGAGGTAGCCCAGTTCAATCTTGTTGAAAGAACTTTGCAACCACAGTGACACCTACTGACTTGCTGAGAAGAGAGAGCTTTGCAACGTTTAGGTCCTTAGCTCCTGAGATTGCCTTGCAAGTCATCTCGGCCATGAAGCAGAGTGGTGCATCAGAAAAACATGATGATTCTGGTGACAGGTGGCTTTTAGGAATAAAACAGATGGCTCTTCTTTCCCTTTTCTACCCACCCACAATGGGAGAATGTCATTTCATAAATGCTACCAATCAGAAAAGCTCTATATTAACATGATTATTATGATTAAAATTAAGACTCCCTATTAATTTCCACAGAAATTTTAAGTGGACATAAGGTAAAAGGGTCCTGAGCCTGAAAGAGGTAGATGTCTCTTAATTTTTTTATATTTCATATGGATGAAACCACTGTAGTTGAGTTTTTTAATAGTTAAAATAATTGAAAGGATACACACAATAAAAAAATTCTCAGCCTTTTAAAGTCCATAATCTCTTGATAAAACTCTCATACCCATTCTGTAGTTGGTATTATTATTATTTTTTTTTGGAGAGGTTTTTTTTGCTATAGGGCACGTGCGCTCGCCAGACAGACAGAGAGAAACAGAGAGACAGAAAGCGAGAAATCACCCCCCAGGGGGGATGGCCATGCCGCAATCCCTTCTCCTCCATTCTCCTCTTGGGATCTTGGGCACGCACGCACACGCGCCCGGTGTGAGTTTTAAGCCACCGGGTCCGGGACGCGAACCGTGGTCGACTACGTGGGAGTCCGGCGACATAGCCATTACGCTAACCGCTGGTCCCTGTAGTTGGTATTATTTAAAACGTATTGCATTTTCAAATACATTTTAACTTACAACATTAAGAATAATGCATATAGGATTAGCTCTCAAAATAATAAAACAAGTGGCCCTTGAGCAGCTACTGAATAGTTTAGTGTTGGAATGATAGCAGCAAATGTCAGCATTCCAAAGATCCTATCTAGTCCAGTTCCCAGGTTAGGAGGTCAAGGAGAAAAAGAATTCCATCTTTCAAACATCTATGAAATAAACTCTTTCCCAACCAACAGCTGAATCCTAAATGTGGTGTGCAACAGCACATACCTTTGGCTATGCTCACACAGTAAACCATAAAAATGCATTAGGTCTGGTGGCTACCTGTGGAAGACAGACTAATCCAGTTTACTTAGCATAGCCACCAGTGGTGTCTTCGGTCAGCAGGACTTTAGAGATGCTTACCGTGTGCCCACAGTCCAGGAAGGACATGCCCAATGCAATCAAACATTGCCAACCCTGAAAGATAAAACAACAGTCATCATTCACCAGGCTCTTTGAAAAGCCCCCTTACCTGCCGTGACTGCTCAGACAGCACTACTCAAACGCATAGCTGCTCCCTTCCTTGAACCTGAACTTTGAGCATCTTCTACCACCAATAGTTCCACAGCTGTTCTCCCAACAAAGAGACTTGTCCTCCTTCAAAATACCTGGAAATCTGCCCTTTTCTACAAAGATTTTTCATACTCTTCAATACTGAGTTCCCTCTATTCCTACTGCTTTCTGTCTGGGGATTCTTTTAGTCTGCTCTAGGGCATGTGTGTTCACCAGAGGCAGGGGTAGGGAAGGAGGGGATCACCATGCCCAATCCCTTCTCCTCAATTCTCCTCTCAGGATCTTAGGCATGCACACACATGCACCCGGCATGAGTTTAAGCCACCGGGTCCGGGACTCAAACAGTGGTCGACTACATGGGAGTACAGAGACACAGCCATTATACCAACTGCTGGTCCCTGTCTTTGAGAGATTTTTGCTACAGGGTATGTACACTCAACAGAAAGACAGAGAGAGACAGAGACAGAAAGTGAGAAATTACCCCTCCAGGGGGATGGCCATACAGAAATCCCTTCTCCTCCATTCTCCTTGGGAATGCATGCACATGCAACCAGTGTGAGTTTTAAACCACCGGGTCTGGGACTTGCTTCATTGGGAAGGAAAACAGAAAGGACATATAAATTCAGGACATAATTTTTCAATATTTACTAAAGTGATTATCTCAATTAAGTACCTAACCTATGGCAGACATTGGCCTGGGGACTAGGTAAGCAGGTTTCTAGCCTCTTTCTTCAGCTATTCTCTGCACAGTCATGGCATAATTATCCTATTCCTATCCCAAATCTTTGTGGACTTCAGAGAAAAGCTCTAGATTAGGGAGGTGGATTTGTTGTTGTTTTTAATCTATATAAACAATTTTTAAAAGGTTTAGAGGTGTGGGACCAGCAGTTAGTGTAATGGCTATGTTGCTGGACTCCCAAGTAGTCGATCGTGGTTTGAATACCGTACCCGGTGGCTTACACTCACGCCAGGTGTGTGTGCGTGCCCAAGATCCCTAGTGGAGAATGGAGGAGAATGGACTGCGACATGGCCATCCCCCCTGTGGGGTGATTTCTCACGTTCTGTCTGTCTGTCTCTGTCTTTCTGGAGACCGCACACACCCTATAGCAAAAACCTCTCCAAAAAAAAAAAAAAAAAAAAAAAAAAGCTTTAGAGGATCCAGTAGGTGGTGTGGTGGTTAAGGCACTGGACTCCCACATAGCTGACCACGGTTCGAGTCCTGGACCTGGCAGCTTGCCTTCTCACTTTCTCTTTCTGATCAAATTTTAAAAATAATAAAAAATAAAATAAAATAAATAATTCTTTTAAAAAAAGGCCTAAAAGAAGCTTTAGAAAACAGAGAAGGGACCAGCAGATGGCATAATGGCCTGTCGCTGGACTCCCACGTAGTCGACTGTGGTTCAAGTCCTGGACAATGTGGCTTAAATTTCATGCCAGGCACATGTATGTGTGTGCCCAAAATCCCAAGAGAAGAATGGAGAAGAAGGGAATGCCATCCCCCCAGTGAGTGATTTCTCATATTCTGTCTCTCCAGCGAGCACATGCACACTACGGCAAAAATCTCTGAAAACAAGAAAAAAAAGGAGAAGAAAATATCCATTATCCCACCTTGCTAAAATGATTATCATTTTTATATAATTTACTCTAGACTAAAAAAATTTTTTTATAACCTGAGTATAAATAATTTTATTTGGGACCAGCAGTTGGCGTGGTGGCTGTGTCACTGGACTCCCGCATAGTCGACTGCGGTTCGCGTCCCTGACCCGGTGGCTTAAACTCACGCCGGGCACGTGTGCGTGCGTGCCCAAGATCCCGGGAGGAGAATGGAGGAGAAGGGATTGCGGCGTGGCCGTCCCCCCTGGGGGGTGATTTCCTGCTTTCTGTCTCTCTGTCTCTCTCTGTCTGTCTGGCAAGCGCACGCGCCCTATGGCGAAAACCTCTCAAAAAAAAAAAAAAAAAAAAAAAAAAAAATTTTTATTTTTTTGAGGTTGACCAGAAAGAGACAGAGAGAAAGAGAGAAGGAAAGTGAGAAAGCAAGCTGCCAGGTCTGGGACTCAAACCACAGTTTCTTTTCTAGGAACTAGTTTTATAAGCATTTTTCCCCCCAGTTTTGCTCTAAAACTTGTGTACTCACTAGAGAGAAAGGAGAGAAAGTGAGAAATTACCCCCCAAGTGGCATAGCCATACTTCAATCCCTTTTCCTCCATTCTCTTCTCAGGATTTTGGGCACACACACATATACATCCAATCCAGTGTGTTTTTCAAGCCACCAGGTCTGGGACTTGAACACTGCAGTTGGTCATATGGAATACAGCTGTCTTTTTTTTTTTTTTTGGAGAGGTTTTCGCTACGGGGTGCGTGCACTCGCCAGACAGAGAGAGACAGAGAGACAGAAAGCGAGAAATCACCCCCCAGGGGGGATGGCCATGCCACAATCCCTTCTCCTCCATTCTCCTCTCGGGATCTTGGGCACGCATGCACATGCGCCTGGCATGAGTTTTAAGCCACTGGGTCCGGGACGCGAACCACAGTCGACTATGTGGGAGTCCAGCAACATCACCATTACGCTAACTGCTAGTTCCCTGGAATACAGCTTTCTCAACCACACCATTAGCTGGCCCAACAACCACATTTTTTTTTTTTTTTTTTTTTTTTTTTTGGGAGAGGTTTTTCGCTATAGGGCGCGTGCGCTTGCCAGACAGAGAGAGAGAGACATAGAGACAGAAAGCGAGAAATCACCCCCCAGGGGGGGTGGTCACGCCGCAATCCCTTCTCCTCCATTCTCCTCTCGGGATCTTGGGCACGCACGCACACGCGCCCGGCGTGAGTTGTAAGCCACCGGGTCCAGGACGCGAACCGCGGTCGACTACGTGGGAGTCCAGCGACATAGCCATTACGCTAACTGCTGGTTCCCACAACCACATTTTTTTTAAAGAATTATTTTTTGTTTAATTTTAGTCATTGTCTTTTTTTTTTTTTTTTTTAATATTTTTGAAGTTGATCAGAGAGAGACGGGAGAGGAGGGGGGAGTGAGAAAGCAAGCTGCCAGGTCCGGTACTCAAACCACAGTCAGCCATGTGGGAGTCCAACTGCCTTAACCACCACGTCACCTGCCAGCCCACACCATGATTTTTTAAAATGACTCTAGGGGATCAACCCCATAGCCTAGTGGTTAAGGGAACTGGATCCCACATGGCCAACAAGAATTCAAAATCCAGCCCTGGTGTCTTGAAATATACACTGGTCATTTATGTGTGCATGTCCAGAATGAAGAAATGGAAAAGGGACTATGGTATATGTAATCATGCCCCATTGGGGAGTACTTTCTGATTCTCTTTCTTTCCCTCTCTCTAAATGGTGAGAGACTACATGGCTTCTGGCAGTTAAAAAAAAAATCTAGAGGGGCCAGCAGGTAGCATGATGGTTAAGGGCGCTGGACTCCCACAGGGCCGATTGTGGTTTGAGTCCTGGACCTGGTGACTTGCTTTCTCACTTTCCCTCTCTCTCTTACTCTGTCTCTCTCTGATGAGAATAAAATAAATAAATAAAGTCAAATAAAATAATTATTAAAAAATTCAAGTCTCAGTTCTCTTCTTAAAAAATCTAGAATAATCAAGTGAGAGATATTACAATTTATTAATATGCTTTTCCTGGGACAGCCAGTAAATGGTAGAGCTGGTCCGGGCTGTGAACTCACATGTGTCCCACCCCAAAGCTTCTAATCCAACAGCACAACCCTTTCCCCAACTCTGTCTCATAGCACTCTATTTACTGCTATCCTTCTCTTACCTCCTCAAATACACTACTCCTCATTCTCTTATTAGGAATTATCAAGAACTGAAACCAGAGAGAAGTGACAGAAACAGAAAAATGACAGATCTTAGGAACCAAAGTAAATTTTATGGTTAGAAATACTATCTCATAAATAGCTGACTTGATCATTTCATGTAAATTGTCTCAATAACCTAGAGATGAGATCACTATGTGCCCTTTTGGGTCTGCTCATTTCTGAGTCAGTCAGTCCCATCTGTACCACCCCTGCTATCTGTGCCCCTGCTCCCTCCAGACTGGACTTACCAAATAGAACACAAAGCTCAGATAAGCCACACTGACCACCGCAGCCACCACATACAACGCCATGTGCCCTAGGTCCTGGACATAAACCACTACGAAGTACATGTTGATGGAACAGACGATAAGGACCAAGATCCCACCTGCAATCCTCCAGCCTCTGTAAAAGAATCAACAGCCATGGTAGAACAGTCCACCCTAACCACACACAGAAAAGGAAACTGTGTTTTACAGCGTAAACAGGACAAGAGCTAAAGTCACTTCAAAATGAACTGAAAATTGTTCTTACTATGTTCTAGATTAGGTTTAATGAGACAAAGTTAGACATCACACTGAGAGAGGGCAGAAAATTACCATTAAGTAATCCCTAATATTTAAGTCCCTAGATAGGCACAAGCCGTAGAAACATAATGAGCCATTTCACTAGAGTCCCTAGGAATGTAGCAAGTCATTTCAGATACTCCATACCTTTAAAAGAGGTATAAAAGGTATTAGCTTTTGCCTTTCTCATTAAGATAATTTAATATAGAATTAAGGTGCTTCAAACAGCAGTAGCTGAAGTTGAAGAGTTGAAGACTAAAAAGATCAACCTAAAAGCTGAACTGTTTTGTTGAGAAATGAAAAATGTGCTTTCTCCTTTACTAGTCAGTTTCCATATTCTAAGCCAATGAGCAAGCAGCTAGGAATCACCTCCCTAGGCATATAGTGCCCCTGTCCAGTTCATTTCTGACTGGCCTGTTAGAGATGAAGACATTTCTCCTCCACATACAAGCAACTCTTTTGGGGAACTAAGAAAAGTATACTCACATTCCATTTGCAAAGTCACTCATCACAGGCCGCAAGCTTGTAAATGTGAGGATGGGTATGAGAGCAAAGGGAAGCTGCAAAAGAAAGAAGTAAGATCAGATGGGGCTACTGAGATCCTTGTACCACCTGACAGTACAGTAAGCAAAAGGGAAACATACACCTTGCCTATCATACCGAAGAGTTCAAGCTTTATATTGAAATCTGTACAGCTGTCATTAACTTGCATCAATTATGATTGTAAGTGACTTTTCTTCTTCACCTTCATAGTACCAAGCACAGTGTCTAGTATGTTCTCATTTAATGTTTGTTTGAATTAATGAACTATAATTTTGTGTTCTATGTGTAAGTGGAGCTCATAATTCTATTTAACAGGCTTTAAAAAAAGCAAACCAATTCTAAAAGCCTTTGAGATGAGAGAAATTTTACATACATTTACTGCAGACCTAGACTGTGCCTTTTTCTTTTTTCCAATACCCCCCACCACTAGGCTTGGTGCCCAAGGGGAATACATATGCTGCCTAACTAAATGTAATGTGAGTTTTTCCAGCTACCTTCTTACCTGTAAGCTCTGCAAAACATTCAGGAAGTCATTCATCCCTGTTAGATGCTCTACATCTTGGAAAACAGCAACCAGCAGAGTAGGGATAATGGCAATAGAGCGGGTCAGAATCACTCGGGCAAAGCGTGACCATTTTAGGTTCAGGAATCCCTGGAAGAAAATCCAAGAGCAGAATGATTATTACCAATACGGAATAAAAAAGGTTGGGGGAGGTTCATTAGAGACCTCAGAAGCATAGAATTAAAAAGCAACAAAAAGGGCTAGCCCCATGGTGCAGCAGTTGAGGGCCACGCATGACTTGTTAAATATCTAGGGGCTCTAGTGAAACAGTTCACTGCATTTCTAGGAGGTTGTTGTTTCTAGAGGCTTATTTGATGGTAATTTCCCTTCTCTTTCTCCTCATCATGTCTAACTTGGCTCGTTAAAGCTAATTTGGGCTGTGCATGAAAACCTGGGTCCTATATGATTGTCCAGGATTCAAATTCAAGCCCTGGTGGCTCGAGGATTATACTGGATTTATGTGGATGTGTGGGTGCCCAAAATCCTGACAGGAGAGAGGAATGAAGTAAGGAGGACTGTGGTGTGACCACGCCCAGTGGGAGGTACTTTCTCTTTCTTTCTGACAAGCATGTATACCCTCTGAAAACTAAAGAAAAAAAAAGGGGGGACAAAAACTTGAAGTATCCTCCCTCTATTCTGTATTGGCACATACCTCCATGACAAACTGGCCAGAATAGGTTCCTGTCATGGTAGAGCTCTGTCCTGCAGCCAGGATCCCCACTGCCCAGATGTAGAGTGCAGCAGGCCCAAAGTAACATCCCAGTACAACACCCTGAGAGAGGCAAGGGAGAAAGATACGTCTGTGACAATGACCTGCTTAGACAATACCCAAAACAGCATTCCTCTGTGACATTTCTCCCTCTTCTTTTCTATGTACCACACATACCAAGTGCTGTGCTAGGCAATATCCCAGAAGCCAGGCTTAGGGCCTAACTTCATTCTAGAAGTTTTTAATCTAAACTTTACTGGCTAATCCTTCATCCCTCTGTCTAGTCATTTCTTTTGTCCAAGCTGCTAAAGCCTTTGTATCTCCAATCTCCATCTTAAAAAAAAAAATATTTTTATATATATATAAAATGTGTGTGTGTGTGTGTGTGTGTATCTGTCTGTCTGTCTGTCTGTCTGTCTATCTATCTATCTATCTATCTATCTATTGGGGCCAGCAGGTGGCGTGGTGGTTGGGGGCACTGGACTTCCACATAGCCAACTGTGGTGTGAGTCCTAGACCTGGCGGCTTGCTTTCTTACTTTCCCTCTCTCTCATGCTGTTCTTCTCTGGTCAAATTAAAATAAATAAATAAATAAACAAACAAACAAATTAAATGAATAAAGTTCAATAAAATAATTTAAAAAATATGTATCTACATGTATATACAAACACATACACAAAAGACATCTATATTACATTTCCCAAATTATATTCCTTAATGTACTATCCTAGAAAGTGGTAACAGGAGTGCAGGGAAAGTACCAATAAACTTGGGAAATGCTGCACCCTATATATTTCACTCTTGGCGGATCACAATGTAACTCGCATGAAGGGACTGAGAAACCCCAGTAAAGAACACTTTATTGGGCCAGCTCCATGACACAGGGGTAAGGTACTACTCAAAAGAAGCTGAATCCCGGGACCAGCAGTTAGCGTAATGGCTATGTTGCTGGATTCCTACATAGTCGACTGCGGTTCACGTCCCGGACCCGGTGGCTTAAAACTCACACTGGGCGCATGTGCGTGCGTGCCCAAGATCCCCAGAGGAGAATGGAGAAGAGACTGCAGTGTGACCATCCCCCCTGGGGGCGTGATTTCTCGCTTTCTGTCTCTCTGTCTCTCTCTGTCTGTCTAGCGAGCGCACGCGCCCTATAGCAAAAACCTCTTAAAAAAAAAAAAAAAGAATCTGAATCCCACAACATAACCACAGTTCTAATCCCTGGCCTGGTCAGCCTGAATCACACCTAGCATGCATGTGAATGTCCAAGATCCAATATTGACTACAGGACTCAGGGATGGAGATCAAAGCCCAACCAGACCCTATGAAAGGTGCTAATCCTACCCCCCACCTCTTTCTCTCACATGCATGCACGTGATCAGATAATATGCTAAGAATACTTACTTGGGAGCAAAGACCACAAATCTGAACATGCTTACCCCCTTGTAGATGTCCACAGCCAGTGTAGAGTTATCATTAGGAAAGAGGCCAGCATGGGGACTGCTACTGTTTCTACAGACTTCAACCTAGGATCCAAAGCAGTTTAAAAGCAATATTTATTTTAGAAGCAAGGACAAGAGAAAAGTTCCGTCCCACAGATCACACACAGCCATTCATGAGACGTAGGCTGAAGAGAAAACACTGGATACAGGTAGTGATGTGAGCAGAGATCAGCAGCAAGATGTCTTGTGATCTTCTTCCATAATCTTAAAATAAAGGCTTCAAACATGAAAGGGCATCCAGAACAGGGTGTCCTTATCAAAGTCAGAAGTCAGAGGTTATCGAAGTAAACAAAAACTACAGAGGTGGGCCAGCAGGAGGCGTGGTAGTTGGGGCATTGCATTCTACATGGTCAACTTCATGGTTCAAATCCTGGACCTGTGGCCCGAGAAAATGCTGGGCAAACAAGTGTGCATGCCCAAAATCTTTTTTTTTTTTTGGAGAGGTTTTTGCCATAGGGCGCGTGCGCTCGCCAGACAGAGAGAGACAGAGAGAGAGAAAGCGAGAAATCACCCCCCATGGGGGATGGTCATGCCGTAATCCCTTCTCCTCCATTCTCCTCTCGGGATCTTGGGCACGCACGTACACGTGCCCAGCGTGAGTTTTAAGCCACCAGGTCCGGGATGTGAACTGCGGTCGACTACGTGGGAGTCCAGCAACATAGCCATTACGCTAACTGCTGGTCCCCATGCCCAAAATCTTGAGAGGAGAATGGAGAAGGGATTGTAGCATGTCCATCCCCCCCTCCCCCCGGGCTGATTTCTAACTTTCCCTCTCCCTGTGTCTCTGTCTCCCTCTAGTAAGTGCACATGCTTTATGGCAAAAATCTAAATAAACAAGAAAACTAAACAGGTAATTAGGAATCAAGAGGATGCAGAATTCAAAATGACTAAACAAAGTCTCCAGTAACAGCTATTGTTGGGGCTGGCATGGTGGTTGGGGTGCTGGACTCCCACATATCTGACCATGGTTCAAGTCCTGGACCTGGCAGTTTACTTTCTCACTTTCCCTTTCTCTTTCTCTCTGGCCAAATTAAAAAATAATGATAAATGAAATTAAATAAATGGTTCTTTAAAAATATATATATTATTTTTACTGTTTCTGTTGGTTGGCCACTCCCAACCTGTCCTTATCAATAATGGCAGGACTGGAAAGCAGGCAGGCAGAAGTTGGTAGGCAAGAAACAAGAGGTTAACAATGAGCTACGTGAATGTGAAGCTACTAACCCAACAGCATGAAGCATCTTGAGCTGAGGCAAGCTCCCTTCCCAGTCAAAAGCAGGAAAGCCCAGGCATGGTCAGCCCCTAGACTCTGACCAGCACACAGTGATTTTGAGGAGACAGCATGAGGTTAGAGATCCATTTGCCCTGGATTCCAAGTCACTGCTGTATTTTCCCACCCCTTTCCAGTCTTCACTTTTCTCTCATCATCATTACCACTCATCAACCTGACTTACTCACCACTTGATCGTTGGTTTTCCCAAAAAATGCTTCAGCAAAGACCGAGACCACAAAGACGTTGATGATGAAGGAAACAAAGAGAGCAATGCAGGATTCAATGAAAAAGTATTTATTGGCTTCTCGAACTTCCTGTTTATTGGCGCGGTTCACCTGTCTAGACTAAAGAAATAACAACGGCAGTCACTTTGTGACCAGCTAGAACAAATTTCCTTATTACATTTCAGGAATGTGGAGTCACCTAAAAGATTTAAAAGACCAACAACTGACTAGATGAAATGTGAGAAATCCAACATTCACCTACACTCTAGTTCATTAAGCAATTAAAGAGTTTTATGCGTGCTTGCTTCGGCAGCATATATACTAAAAATTGGAACAATACAGAGAATATTAGCATGGCCTCTGTGCAAGAATGACACGCAAATCCATGAAGCATTTCATATTTTTGCCAGATCGCTTAGTGTGCATTCAGTCCTCACAAGGCATCAGGTAATTTGTACTGGTGAGAAACCCACATGTAATAAATGTGGCAAATATTTTAGTACGCTTTCACAGCTCTCCAGACATTGGGTAATCCATAGGAGAAAAAACAAATGTAATGAATGTGAAAAGTTTTCCTGTCAAAATTACACCTCCTATTTTTTAAGAATTCATATCTGATAGACCTTAAAAATGCAAGGATGGGGACCAACAGATGGCATAATGGTTACGTCACTGTACTCCCACATAGGTGACCATGGTTTGGACCTCAGACCCAGTGGCTTAAAACTCACACTGGATGCATGTGTGTGCATGTGTGCCCAAAATCCTGAAAGCACAATGGAGAAGGGATTGCGGCACGGCTATCCCCCTGGGTGGTGATTTCTCACTTTCTATCTCTCTGTCCTCTGGCAAGCGCATCCGCCATATAGCAAAAATCTCTTGCTGAAAAAAATAAAAAATGCAAGGATGTCAGCCAGCAGGTAGCAGGGTGGTTGAGCCACTGGACTCCCACATGGCTGACCGTGTACCGGAACTGGTGTCTTACTTTCTTTCTCTATCTCTGGTGAGCACACATGGCCTAATAGCAAATTTAAAACTAATACTAATAATAAATAGTTATTTTTTTTAAAAATGCAGGGGAGTGACAAACCCTTCCTTAAGAATTAAATATTAATTGACATCAGAGATGGGACCAGCAGTTGGCCTGATAGCTATGTCGCTGGACTCCCATGTAGTTGACTGCGGTTTGAGTCCTGGACCTGGCGGCTTAAACTCACACCGGGCACACATGTGTGCGTGCCCAAGATCCTGAGAGGAGAATGGAGGAGAAGGAACTGTGGTGTGGCCACCTCCCCCCGGGGGGATGATTTCTCGCTTTCTGTCTCTCTCTCTCTCTCTGTCTTTGTGGCGAGCACACACACCCTATAGCAAAAACCTCTCCAAAAAAAGAAAGACATCAGAGAGTCCAGAGGAATGTATAATTATAGATGGTAGAGGCCTTTTCTAAGTCTTGGAAGTCACCAGGCATCGAAATATGTATATTTGATAAGACTATACAGATAATATGTGCACTGATGATCTTACCCAAGAATCGAAACTTGCAACATCATGGGAGATTCATACAAGAGAGACTCTTAATGAATGTAACAAATGTACTATTTAATGTTAAGCCTTCATGACTGTTTTTAATGCAGAATATAAAACTAATACTAATAATAAATAATTCTTTTTAAAAAAATGCCGGGGAGTAACAAACCCTTCCTTAAGAATTTAATATTAATTGACATTGGAGATGGGACCAGCAGTTGGTGTAATAGGATCAGGAGAGTTCAGTAACCAAAATTGTATGTTTAGGACTTCCTAAAAAGTTTGTCCTTGAAAGAATTCTTGAAAGTCTTGAGCCAGCCAGTGGCATTGTGGTTAAAGAAGCTGGATCCCACATGGCCAACTGTATGGTTTGCACGTTAGACCTGGCTGCTTGAAAAACCTGCCAGGTGCAGGTTTGTGAGTGCTGAAAACTTTGAGAAGAAGCCCCCTTCCCTGTCTCTCTCTGACGAGAGCATGCTTCTTAAAGGAAAAAAATACACACACACACACACACACACACACACACACATGTACATAGAGAGAGCTTACGTGTTAATAGAATTTGATATTGCTCTCATTTTAAAAAAAAGTTTTATGCCCTTTGACAACATTGCACATTCCCTAAGTAAGAAATAGTGACTAAATGACACAGTAAGTGAACCCTCAGTTACTGTGGTAGGTAGGACCACTGATTTACAAAAAACAACCTGATTTTCTAAGAGGTATATAACCTCACTGTAAGGGTCTCTGCAAACTCCAACAAATTACTGTGTAAGACTGACTGGTGAGGCTGGCAGGTGGTGTGGTTAAGGGCACTGGACTCCTACAGAATCAAGGTACAAGTTTATGTTGGTGCAAAACGTCTTGAAATCCTTGCAGTTTTTCATAATACACACCTTTCATGGCTGACTGCGGTTCGAGTCATGGACCTGGCGGCTTGCCTTCTCACTTTCTCTCTCTGTCTCACTCTGTCCCTCTCTGGTCAAATTAAAAATAAAATAAATAAAGTTCAGTAAAATAATTAAAAAACAAATTCTATTTTATTTTTTAACCCAGAGAGCACGAGCACTTGCTAGAGAGACGGAGGGGAGAAAAAAATCAATCCCCAATGAGATATAGTCACAATCCCTTCTCCATCTCTCCATCCTGAAGGGATTTGGAATATACATATAAGAGCCTGGCATGTTTTTCAAGCCAGCATGGCTGGGATTCAAACTGTGGACACTCATGTGGGATCCAGCTCCCTTCAACTACTAGGGCCAGCCTACTTTCAGGCCTTTTATGAAGAATGTTAGTCCCAGCTTTTCTGTGGGGTCAGTAATCTCGGGTCAGTTTGATGATAAAAAGAAGAACGTATGTGCAGTTTATACATGTCACCAAGATAAGGTCCTTGCTCACCTTGACTAAGGCAGAATGCAGGTACATATTGTGTGGCATGATGACTGCTCCCACGATGCCCACAGCCTGCTCAATCTGTGGGGTGCGACAGCCTGAACAGGATGGCACAAACATGCCCCTGAGTACCTGGCTCTGGCTGGGTTTCACTGTAACATACTACATAGAACATCAACTATTAGTTTATTAGAACATGAGAGTGAGGGGTAAATACAGTACCACACTCTGAATTTTTAAGTCCTTACATCCCCCTTCTCTTCTTCAACAATCACCCAGGACGGTGGAGATTATAGAATCATCACAAAACTAGGCAACACACAGGGCTTATTACCAGGGATCACAGAATTCAGGTTTGGAGTACCAAATATTTTATATCATATTTTAGATATACTAAACAGATGGGTATAGGATGTAACTAGTAATTATAAAGAAAATGGCAGCTAAGAATCTTACTATTACTCGCTTAACAATAACTCATGTGAGACAGACCCAAGAACAAAGAATCAAATCCTGATTATCTGCACTTATCATGCTTCTTTCTGTTCACTTACATCTATCTAAAAATCACCTGTGTGAGCCACTAGAATAGAGGCTCACTCAGAAACACTTTTCAAACATACTTTTCCTTTTACACTGCAAGGGGACGTCAGAGTTCATGGAAAAAAACAGAATCAAGGTACAAGTTTATGTTGGTGCAAAACATCTTGAAATCCTTGCAATTTTTCATAATACACACTTTCATGAACTTCATCTTTGTGAAGATCCCTCATAAAAGGCTAAATAAAACAGAAACCAAAAAACTAAAAACTAATAGCCTGTGACACTTGCCTCATATCCAAACGTGAGAGCCATAATAGTGATGAGAAAGCCAAAAAATGCTTCTAGCTTCCTCAAACCTGTAGGGAAAACATAGCAGTGAGTTCACACAGGGTTGACATCCCATCGGCCACATGACGGAAAGAACAGCTCCTTTGATTGACCCCTCCATTCCTACTCTCCTTACCATATTTGTCCAAAAAGAGAAATACAAAGGTATCTGCAATGGTGATGAGAACTCCACCCCACAGAGGAACCCTAGGTCAGAGATAAGAAATGGAGATTAAAGGAAAGAAAGGAAACATTGAACAAACACTGTCTTGCAACACAACACTTTTCAGATAGAGAATATATAGAGAAACAAGGACCTGGGAGGGGAGGCCATGGCAAGAAGCCAGGCCCTGGTTAGTATAGGCTCACAGCACCAAGTTAGTGACATTTATTGAAGGTTTGATTGAGAGTCTACTATGTCAAACATTTAGGATACAAAGCTGAAAAGTATGGGTTTTAACCTTAAAGAGCTTACTCGATAACCCAGACATACAAAGAAATAATTATAATACAAAATGCCACATAGTGTGTATATAATAGAGATATCCATAACCCACTCTGAGAATGGAAGATGTAGAGCCTACATCTGGTGGTGGGGAGGGAAGTGGTTCTAAAAAGATTCCACAGAAGTAATACTTGAGTTGAATCTTAAAATTGAAAATCCGTTAGGTTTTTGTTTTATCTTTGCTTTGAAATCTAGCATTACATTTCAACATTGATTACTCTCTAGAAGAAAAATCCTCTCACCTTCCTACAGACAGGAGATTGATGGCAATGGCTGAGCCAATGACTTCTTGCATATCTGAGCCAATGATAGCCAACTCCACCATGAGCCACAGGATGATTCGTGGGACCTAAACATCAAACAGGAAAATTGTGGCTCTCATTACTCATGTCTAAGAACTTCCTCCACAGTTTGTAATTCACACTGTGAGAATGACCCATAAGTAGTTCTCCATAAACTTCCCAACTAGAAATAAAGATCTAGAACTTGGCCCTATTTGACCACTCAACCTTCTTTCTACTTAAGAGAAAAATAGAACTTCCATTCTAATCTCTACTTAATTCCTGCCTAAAAGCAATCTTAAAAGTTTGATGGGAGGGAACAGCAGATGACATGATGGTTAAGGTATTGGATCCCACATGGCTGACTCTATGGTTTGGGTATCGGACCTGGAAAACACAATGGGTACGTGTGCATTTGTGCCCCAAATCCCAAGAGGCGAATGAAAGAGAAGAGACTGTGAGTGACTATCCTCCTGGGGTGTGATTTCTTACTTGCCCTTTCTCTCTGCCTCTTTCTGTCTCTCCCTGGAAAATGCACATTTCCTATGGAAAATTTAAAAAAGAAAGAAAGAAAACAATTTGAGGGGAAGGGGCCACAGGTGGCATGGTGGTTAAGGCACTAAATTTCTACATGGCCAACCACAGTTCAAATTCTGAACCCGGCAGCTTGAAAATCATGCCAGGCACATGTGCATACATATCCAGAATCTCAAGAGCAGAATGGAGGAGAAGGGATGCAGCATGGCCATGCCCCCTGTGGGGGGCAGTGATTTCTCACCTTCCCCCCTCTCTCTTTGCAGTGAGTGCATGCACCCTATGGCAAAAACCTAAAAACCTCTTTGAGAAGGGAATAACCTCTTTGAGGGGAAAGTAGAGAGACCATGAAATCACCACAGAGGAAAACATCTATCCTGACCATAACTGAAGAGACAAAACAAAGATGAAAAGACTGGGATCATCTCTAACGTAATAACAATGCACAAGCAAGTGAAAAAGGATCTTATCTAAAGGTCAAAACTTTCTTCAGCAACGCCAGCAGGTACCATAGCGGTTACGTCACTGGACTCCCACATGGCTGACCGTGATTCAAGTACTGGACTCGGTGGCTTGAAAATCACATTGGGTGCATGTGCATGCATGCCCAAGATCCTGGGAGGAAATAGAGAAGAAGGGATTGTGGTGTGGTCATCTCCCCAAGGAGTGATTTCTCACTTTCTTTCTCACTGTCTGTCTCTGTCTCACGCTCTCCAGTGAACACACATGCCCTAAGGCAAAGACCTCTTAAAAAAATGTCTTCAGGCCCAGCCACAATTGCACAGGCTGTAGGGGTAGGGCCACACAGAAGGCCTGGATTCAGATCCTGGACCAACCTACCTAGCCAGTCATGGTGGTTCACACCTGTAATCGCAGCCAACAGGGAAACTGGGGCAGAAGATCACAAAAGTAAGATTGTCAAAAATACCCCCCCCCCCCATACACACAGACATAGGGTCATAGGATTCACTGCTACCTTAGGAGGCAATAGGAATAGCCCAAAATGTCCAGAGAAAAGCTGCAGAGGACAGAGTAACTCCCAGTACTCTGGGAGTAATTGGAAACTTAGAATGGATGAGAAAGGACTGTGACGTAGCCATCCTCCCTGGGGAGTATTTTCTCACTTTCTCTCTCTCTGTCTCTTCAGTGAGCGCAGGTGCCCAACAGCAAAATTTCTTAAAAAGGTAAAAAAATTTAACTTTTTCTTTTTTTGAAAGATTTTTGCTGTAAGATGCATGTACTGTCCAGAGAGAGAGAGACAGAAAGCAAGAAATCACCCCCCCCCCCCCCCAGAGGGGATGACCAGGCCACAATCCCTTCTCCTCCAGTCTCCTCTTGGGATTTTGGGCATATACACACACATGCAAAGTGATGCAAAATCAAATAAAAAAGATACATACAAAGCAAACTGATGGAGAAACATGGAGGTTTGAATAAAAAGTGCTCGGAGAGGGGGACCAGCAGATGGTGTAGCGGTTATGTTGCTGGACTCCGACATAGTCAACTGTGGTTCAAGTCTCAAACCCGGCAGCTTAAACTCACACCGGGTCCATGTGCGTGCGTGTCCAAAATCCTGAAGGGAGAATGGAGGAGAAGAGACTGTGGCATGGCCATCCCCCTAAGAGTTGATTTCTCACTTTCCTCTCTCCCGTGAGCACATGCACCCTTATAGGAAAAATAAAATCTCTCCAAAAATAAAAAAGTGCTTGGAGAGAATTCCCCACTCTCCCATAGGTTTGGGACTTCTAGATGCCAGAATAAATGGTAAATGAACAGAATTTTTCCCAAAAAAACCTTCTGGGAAACAGTGAATCAAGTTAAGAGTCTGAAGCAGGGGGAAAATATGGCTTAGCAGTTAAGAAGGACTGAAGAATCTCCCTTGGCATTTTCAATCCTCAGCGCGACTGCCACCCAAGTCCTCCACTGTCAGGGCCAGCAAATATTGCCAGTCACAGATTCCTATGATGTGGCTGAGAAACAGGACAAATACATTGCTCACCTTGGGATACTGACGGTGACACACTTCAGCAAGATGCAGCCCAGTGACCACTCCCAGTCTAGCTGCGAGGCGCTGGAGTAGAAGCCCCACAATGGTGGCCAACAGAAGGACCCAGAGCAACTGAGAAGAAAAAATCCACCTGTAGCACTCATTAGACAACTGGGATTTTCATTTGGTTGTCTGGCAATGTACATGGGAAACACTACATTCGGGAAAGACCCCCAGTCAGGAATCACATGACCTGAGTTCTACATCAGGTTCTACATATGTCCCACTAGGTCACCTTGCACCTTTCTGAACCTTGGCTTCTCCCATCTGTAGTTTCTCCTTGGTTCTGGGAAACTATGCGGATAAAATAAAAGACCAGGTGGAAAATACTTCGCATACAAACGTTGCTGCTGATGAAGTATCTGCATGTATCCTGAGGCTGTTATCCAACAGGCAAGGTAGAGGAAAGGATATGAGCGAGTATTGTGGATATTTAAAAAGATAGGGATGGGGGCTGGATGGTGGCACAGTTCAGCAGTAAAACATGACACTCTGTGAGGCTTACTCACGTGGGGGGGTTTCAGGTTTGCATCCAGAAACCACCCCCAACCGAGTACACCAGGAGTGCACATGCCCATGGTTAGGGGCTGGGTGAAGCTGGATATGAATCACATAATCAAGACCCTGTCTCTTGCTAATGGCAGAAATAAACTTAAACTAAACTAAAAAAAAAAATAAAGGAAGGGGTAGAAGTAGAAGTTCACCTTAAATCCAGCCACTGCTCCAGACTGCAAATCAGATTCGATGTTTCCTGGATCCAGATAGGCAATGCTCATAAGAAAGCCTGGTCCCGTGAAAGCCCAGAGTTTACGAAAGCTAAAACAAGAGTACTACACGAGAGAAAAACAGAAATCAAAGTGAGTATCACTACTTTATCTACTGATCTAATTTATCTATTTGTTAGTCACTTATGAAGCAACACTTTCAGTTTCATAATAATAAAGGACTGGGCTACCTATGTCATATAGTTGTTAAAGCAGCCAGATCACACATGGCCTATTGCACAGTTCAAGTCCTAGACCCAGCATCTTGAAAAACACACTGGGAACATGTGCATGTGTACCCAAAATCCCTAGAAGAGAAGACTGTAGTGTGGTCATCTCCCCTGGAGGGTGTTTTCTCTCTCTCACTCTCTGTCTCCCACAAGTGCCCTATAGCAAAAAAAAAATAAATAAAGAAATAAATAATTTAGGATGTTGGATGCCGTGTGTATCCAAGTTTCACTTCCATCTTATCCACCTTTTAACAATAAACTGGCTGCTTCTCTGATAACCCTTCATAACCAGCTCTTTCGATCAGCCTCTCAATCCAAAACCAGATATCAGATCTCTTTGTACTCAACCACCATCCAAATGCGACAAGGGCCATGATTTTAAAATCTGAAAAAGGAAATATGAAATTCATACTTTCCTGATCAAAAAATGCTCACTAGTCGGGGCCGGCAGGTGGCATAGTCCAGTCGCAAGGGTGCTGGACTACCACATGGCCGAATGCAGTACGAGTCCTGGACCTGTTGGCTTGCTTTCTCACTTTGTCTCTTTCTCGCTCTATCGCTCTGTCCCTCTCTGGTCAAATTAAAATAAATAAATAACTTTTAAAAAATAATTCTTAAAAAAAAAAAAAGCTCACTAGTGCCACCAAGCAATTGTTTTCAAGGCCTTCATTTTTCTTAATCATTACTATTTACTGCGATAACAAAAATCCAGTCTTCAAAGATTGTCTGCCAAAATTAGACCTGAGGCTGTGACCTTGAGTCATTGAGCAGATCTTCCATCACTCATACGCTTTTTTCCAGACAAGTGTATTATTCAAGGATCTGTCACTAACCTCTTCCTCGGGAATGGTGATCTTCTCATCAAAGTAGGTAGCAAAGGGCTCTTCTGGCTGCCCAGTGGACTGTGGAAGAGAGGAGTTACTATAGGCAAAGTTGATGGCACCAAAGCTGGCAGAGTCTTCATGGTCTCCAGAAGCATTATCTGAATTAACAGATTTGAGAAGAAATTAATAAAAGTGAAAAAAATATTGGGGACCAGCAGGTGGTGTGGTGGTTAATGAGCTGGACATTCCCACATGGCCAACCATGGTTCAAGTCCTGGACCTGGCGGCTTGCTTTCTCACTTTCTCTCTCTCTCTCTGTGTCTCTCTGGTCAAAATAAAATAAGTAAATGAATAAATAAAATTAAAAATAATTTTTAAAAAAGTGAAAAAATGGGACCAGCAGGTGGCATGGTGGTTACGGCGCTGGACACTCCCACATGGCTGACCTCAGTTCGAGTCCCGGACCTGGCAGCTTGCTTTCTCACTCTTTCTCTCTGTCTCTCTCTGGTCAAATTAAAAAAAACAAATGAATGAATAAATAAAATAAAATAAATAATTAAAAAAAAAAAGTGAAAAAATATAACACTAACAACTCATCCTTAGTAGTACTGAAATTAAACCATTTTAATATTTAAACACACAAGACCAACCTGACTCTAGCTCAATTTAATAGTTTATTTTTTATATATATTTTTAAATAAATTTATTTTTGAACAGGTAATACATTCACATGATTGAAAATGCAAAGTACAAAAAAGCCTACACTAGAAAAGTCCTCTCTTACTCCTCGTTCCCCAGTCACTCAGCTCTAGAGCATTCCTTTTTTCTTTTCTTCTCTTTTTTTTTTTTTTTGTTTGTTTGTTTGTTTTTGTCATAGGGTGCATGCACTCACTGGAGAGTAACAGAGAGGGAAAGTGAAAAAGCACTGCTGGGAACCAGCAGTTAGCGTAATGGCTATGTCACTGGACTCCCACGTAGTTGACTGCGGTTCGCGTCCTGGACCCGGTGGCTTAAAACTCACGCCAGGCGCGTGTGCGTGCGTGCCCAAGATCCCAAGAGGAGAACGGAGGAGAAGGGATTGCGGCGTGACCATCCCCCCTGGGGGGTGATTTCTCACTTTCTGTCTCTATGTCTCTCTCTGTCTGTCTGGCAAGCGCATGCACCCTATAGCAAAAACCTCTCAAAAAAAAATAATAAAAATAAAAAAAATTTTAAAAAAAAAAAAGCACTGCTCAGAGGGGCTGGCCACACCACAACCCCTTCTCCTCCATTCTCCTCTTGGGATTTTGGACACACATGCACATGCACTGGCATGTTTCTCAAGTCACTGGTCAGGGACTCAAACTAAGCAGTAAGCTATGTGGGATTCAGCCACTTTAACCACTATACCACTAGCAGGCCCTAGATCAGCTCTTACTACCAATTGCACAGTGATTTTCCTACTTGCATACTTTTACTCCTGCTTGGCAGTTTTTAGAATCATTTGATTTTCCTCTAAAAACAAGGACACTTAGGGCTCAAAATAAAACATTCTGGAACAACCCCACTGGTAATCTAAAATCTTAACGTTTAAAAAGAACTATGTCAGTCTAGGGACCAGCAGTTAGCGTAATGGCTATGTCGCTGGACTCCCACGTAGTCGACCGCGGTTCGAGTCCCGGACCCGGCGGCTTAAACTCACGCCGGGCGCGTGTGCGTGCGTGCCCAGGATCCCGAGAGGAGAATGGAGGAGAAGGGATTGCGGCGTGGCCATCCCCCCTGGGGGGTGATTTCCTGCTTTCTATCTCTCTGTCTCTCTCTGTCTGTCTGGCGAGCGCACGCGCCCTATAGCAAAAACCTCTCCAAAAAAAAGAAAAAAAAAAAAAAAAAAAAAAAAAAAAAAAAGAACTATGTCAGTCTAGTGGAACATCCCATTATATGGCAGGACTCATCAAAATAATCATTCTTAGATATTACACCTTCATCAGACTTCTCAAAAAAGGGTAGAAGCTGCAAAATCCTGCCACAGTTCAGGCTAAAATCTAAAGCTGCAAGGAAGCCACCAAGCAGAAACCCTTTGTGTCTTAGGGCACAGTGAAGAAACTCTGGTCACAAAGTGCCAGCACCCTTGTGATAGCAACCTCATCTCAGACAGATATCTCTGTTTCCCTATATCCTGCATGTAGTTAATATTAAACAGAGGGAGGGGGAGGGTCTGGGAATAAAGAGCTAATCCATCAGAAACATACAAAGCCCAATTTGTTGTAGTCAGCAAATGGCTATTTTGAACCCAAAGCTCTAATAGCTGTGTTTCTAATAAAACTTTACAGCCTCGATTTAGAAAAAAAAGAACCATGGCACATGCTGATAAGGTGCTGCTACTCAGGACCATAAGGTGGCACAGTAGTTAAAAAGTGCTGGACCCCCATTTGGTTGACTGTGGATGAAGTCCCAGACCTGGCAGCTTGAAACTCACACCAGCTATGTGTGCATGCATTCCCAAAGTCCCAAAAGGAAAATAGAGAAGAGACTGCAAGCGTGGTCATCTCTCCCAGGGGGTGATTTCTCGCTTTCTATCTCTCTGTCTCTCCAGAGAGCATGGCCTATAGCAAAAGTCTCTCCAGAAAAAAAAAAAAAAAAAAATGCTGCTGCTATTCAGAGCTGAGGCCACACAGGAGGCCTGGGTTCAATTTCTGGTCCAGCCTATACAGGCCAGATGTGGTGGCACACACTTGTGGGCCTAGCTAACTAGAGGCTGTAGCAGGAGGATCCCAACATGGCAAGATCTTTTCAAAAAAAATCTCCCCCTCTCTTAAAAAAAAAGGTGGGAGGGAGGGTGGGCAGCCCCGGGGCCTGGCAATTAAGGGAGTTAAATCTCACATGGTCAATTGTGGTTTGTATCCCAGCCCCAGCAGCTTAAAAGTTAAGTTGTGCACATGTGTACATACCCAGAATCCCAACAGGATAGAGAAATGGAGAAGGGATTGTAGTGTGACCACACCCCATTGAGAGGGGCTATCTCCTCCACCTTCTCTGTCTCTCTCTGGCAAGGACACACACTCTCTGGTATCCTGCCAGATATCAGGAAAGGGGAAAAAATAGGGGGCGGGGAAGAAAAGAAAAACAAGTGGTTTCTAGAGGGAACTGACCCATATCACCTTAATTAAATGACTCTGAGTTGATAAGAAAATTTAAAAGGAATGGACAAAGGGAAAGCTCAGATTTGGAAAGGATTCATCAAAGTACTTCAGAAGCTCCAATAAAATAAAGTGCTCACCCTGCACTTTACTAGTCCACACACAAGGAAACATCAGGAAGTATCACAAGCAGCCAACGCACTCTAGAGGCTCTCATGCCAGGCCTGGGAGTAACGCTGCCCTTGTAAGCATTATTGCTATAGAAACCGAACTTACAGCTAACCTTGGCTCAACTCAGAGCTGGAAAGGTGAGACAGGTCTCTGGTTATAAACCTGTTTACATTTACAAACTAAAGCACCAGATGTTGACTTTTTTTAATAATTATTTTATTTAACCTTTCTATTTATTTTTGTTATTTTTTTAAGGAATTATTTTATTCAACTTTATTTATTTATTTAAATTTGACCAGAGAGAGACAAAGCAAGAAAGAAAGACAGAGAGAGGGAAAGTGAGAAAGCAAGCTGCCCGGTCGGGGACTCAAATCGCAGTTGGCCATGTGGGAGTCCAGCACCCTTAACCACCATACCACCTGCTGGCCCACAAACAGTGACTTCTGAATGGAGATGTTAGAACAGATGACAAGAGGGAAAATACAGCAAATTTCTTTATTGTTCTAAACCTAATTCCAAGTGAAAACTAGACAATAACACAAAGTTATAAATTACCTTCTGGCATCTTCTGTTCAGGACTCAACACCATGGTGGATACCTGAGTGCCCGAATTCTTAGAATAGGATTCTGGAAAAAAGAAAAGGGAAGTTAAAGGAATCAGCAAGAACAAACAAGTTCAGAACCAGCACTTCATTACTCTGTCTCACTGAATCCTTACTGTGTGAAAAGATGTTTTACAGAATTAAATAACCTTGAAAATAATTAGTTTCCAGAACATGATTAAGATATGCTTAACAAAAAAGAAAAGTCTTATTCATGTTTTGCTGGCAAGACTTAAAACCAAATTGAAGCAAAAGATATTTTAGAGAGAGGGGGAAATACTTTTTTTTTTTTTTTTTTTTTGGAGAGGTTTTTGCTATAGGGCGTGTGCTCTTGCCAGAAAGACAGAGACAGAAAGCGAGAAATCACCCCCCAGGGGGGATGGCCACGCCGCAATCCCTTCTCCTCCATTCTCCTCTCGGGATCTTGGGCACACACATACATGCGCCCGGCGTGAGTTTCCACTGGGTCCGAGACTCGAACCGCAGTCGACTACATGGGAGTCCAGCGACAGCCATTATGCTAACTGCTGGTCCCAGGCAAATACTTTTTTTTTTTTGGAGAGGTTTTCGCTATAGGGCACGTGCGCTCGCCAGACAGACAGAGAGAGACAGGGAGACAGAAAGCGAGAAATCACCCCCAGGGGGGATGGCCACGCCGCAATCCCTTCTCCTCCACCCTCGTCTCGGAATCTTGGGCACGCACGCACACGCACACGCACCCCCAGCGTGAGTTTTAAGCCACCGGGTCCGGGACGTGAACCGCGGTCGACTACGTGGGAGTCCAGCGACATAGCCATTACGCTAACTGTTGGTCCCGGCAAATACTTTTTAATAAACATCCACAGAGCAGTTGTAGGCAACTACCCAGTCCTTTACTTTAGCTTCCACATTTCCCCCAATGTCCAAAAGCACACTGATTTCCCCCAATTTACCAGGTTTTTAAGGGTAGAGATGTATAACTGTCTTTGGTGTTAACAATTTAAGCTTAAAATTCAATCTTCTGGAAAGCAAGGGAAAAAAACAAATAACACTGATAGTGAAAGGCCACTATTTATAGTCTCAAATTTCCTTGAGAAGAGACTTAGGATTTAATGTTCCATGTCTCATTCCTCAACCCTCTGACAAATGGGAGAAGAAACTAAGCACCCATGGTCCAGCCCCTTCTGGGCTCCCAGGAAGAACTGAGGCACCAGCAGGATTAGGCATGGTCTGTGAGAGGCCAGCACTGCCCTAAGTCCTACAGTAAGCAAGCTCAAGGGAACAGGATACCAGATGTCCAGCATCCTCCTGGATTAAGGTAAATTAGAGGAGAGGAGGGATATTACCAAATCCATCTGGCCACAGACCTATGGCATCATCTCCAGTTAGCCTCACCAAAAAGGTTAATATTTTAGGAGGGAAAGAGACAGAGACAGGGAGAAAGTAAGAAAGCATCCCCCATGAGAAATGGTCATGCTGTAACCTGTCTTCCCCATTTCTCCCTCCTTTCAGGATTTTAGGCACACACGTGAGCCTTGCATGATTTTTCAAGTTGTCAGGTCTGGGACCCAAACTGCAGTCTGCCATATGGGATCAAGCCACCTTAACCACTACACCACCTAACTGGCCCAAAGGTAGTTTTTTTTGTTTTGTTTTGTTTTTTAAGAATTATTTTAATTTTTTTACCTTTTATTTATTTATTTTAATTTGATCAGAGAGGGACAGAGAGAGCAAAAAGTGAGAAAGCAAGTTGACAGGTTTGGCACTCGAACCACAGTCAGCCATATGGGAGTCCAGCGCCCTTACCACCATGCCACCTGCTGGTCCCCTCCCTTCTTTTTTAAAGAATTATTTTATTTTTAACTTTTGTTTATTTATTTAAGGCTAGTATTTTTATTTGCCAGAGGGCATGTGAGCTGGCTGAGGAAAAACAGACTGAGTAAAGAAGCACCCCCCACAGGGAATGGTCATAACGCAATCCCTTCTCCTACATTTCTCTCCCTGTTGAGGTTTTTGGGTATACACGCACATGTGCCTGCCACGTATTTCAAGCCACTAGGTTTGAGACTTGAACTGTGCAATTGGCTATGTGGAATCTTGCTGCTTTAACCACTACACTACCAGCTGGCCCCCAATAAGGCTAATTTAAAATTTTTTGAGCTATGAGGGGGGGTCTTCAAAAAGTTCATGAAAAATGTGTATTATGAAAACACTATGAATTTCAATTTCAAACTAAACCCATACTTCATCTCTATTTTCCCATGAACTTTTTGAAGTCCCCCTCATATTTATTATGGAGCATATTTCTGATCTGATTCCAAATTTGCAAGATGGGGCCAGCAGGTGGCATGGCGGTTGGGGCACCGGACTCCCACATGGCTGACCGCAGTTCGGATCCTGGACCTGGTAGTTTGCTTGCCCTATAGCAAATTAAAAAATAATAATGATAAAGTTAAATAAATAATTCTAAAAATAATTTTACAAGACAAAGGACAAGATAAAATTTATTGATTCTCCCACTCTTTATGTCACAGTAGTAATCATCCTATTGAAAGAGGGATAGAGCCTTTCCATAGCCTTTTACTGTTTCAATATAATCTTTCTCCACTTCTCCCTTATGTTGTTGCTATACTTTCTTTAATTTTTCTATCAACACATTCTATACCTATATTATAGAAGTCCAGAATTCAGATCTGAAAGAGGCTTTTATGTTTCATCTGTCTTCTGAGGTATAAAACATACCATCACAGGACCAGTAGTTGGTGTAATGGCTATGTCGCTGGACTCCCATGTAGTCGCTGCGGTTCGAGTCTCGGACCGGGTGGCTTAAACTCACGCCAGGCAAATGTGAGTGCATGCCCAAGATCCCGAGAGAAGGAAGGAGGAGAAGGGATTGCGGCATGGCCATCCCCCCAGGGGGTGATTTCTCGCTTTCTGTCTCTCTGTCTCTCTCTTTCTGGCACGCACACACAACCTATAGCAAAAACTTCTCCCCCCCACCCAAAAAAAAAAAACCATCACCTGCTAACTTGGAAAAGACAATCTTTCCTCTCTGTAGTCACCAGTGTCAAGTATTATATTACAATGGACAACTAACCATGTCACTCCTGTCAAGTCTTAGGCCACCAGATGGCTAAAAGACCCCAGTAAGACTAAATCCAACCCTTTCTTCAGTCAGTTACAACAACACCTCACCTAAATGGGGTTATGTATATGTGACCACTCAGAGTAGCAGTACCTACACTTTGGGCTCTTAATCACAGCAAAGCTCCTCCCTCCCCTCCTCAAACTATCCTTTTTTTCTTTTGTTTCACATATACTTCTTTTTTCTTTTTTAAGAGAAATTTTTGCTATAGAGTACAGGTGCTCACCAGAGAGATGAGAAATCACCCCCTGGGGGGATGGCATGCCACAATCCCTTCTCCTCTATTCTCCTCTAAGGATTTTTGGGACACACACCTGGCATGTGTTTGAAGCCACTGGATCTGGGACTTGAACTATGGTCAACTATGTGCGAGTCCAGAGACATAATCATTATGCCATTTGCTGGTCCCTCACATATACTTCTAATAAGCCAGGTTATGAGGTTATTTTACCTCAAAATAAATTTAAAACCACAAATAAGATTTGGGGCTATTATGGTTTTTACAGAAAAAGAGGGATTTGGCACCTTGAGGAATCAGAAAAACTCCAGAAGCATATCAGTCTCTGGCTGCTCATAAGCAGGAAAGAGCCTTCCTTATATTTCAATCAGTTCTGAGAGCACCATTATTAGAACAATAACTCAAATTTTTAATTGTGGTCCTGATCACCAAGAAAAGAAATGAATGAACTGTATACTTCTGTAATGATGGTTGATATCCTGTTTAAGAAGGCACAGAAATGTGTAACATATTTGAGGAAGAGTTCCAGGCCAGCCTGTGGTGTGGCAGTTAAGGTGGCTGGATCCCTCATTGCTGACTGACAACTGTGTGGTTGGATTCCCAGATCCCACAGCCTGATAAACATGCCAATTGTGTGTGTGTATGCCCAAAATCCTGAGAGGAGAAAGGACTACAGTATGGCCTTCTCCCCAGGGGCTGATTTCTCACTTTCTCTGTCTCTCCCTGGCAAGAGTATGCACTCTATAGAAAATAAAAATAATAAGAGTAGTATTCAAAATAAGTTTAGAAGTTACATTTAGGGGTCAGCAGGTAGGTGGTGTGGTGGTTAAAGCACTAGACCCCGACATGGCTAGCAGCGGATTGAATACTGGACACGGCGGTTTGAAAATCTCTTCAGACCCATATGCATGTGGGTCCAAAATTCCAGGAGGAGAATGGAAGAAAAACGATTACGGCATGACTATCCCCCTGGGGTCAGGGGTTCTCACTTTCCTTCTCACTCTCTCTCTCTACCAAGCACACTTGACCTATAGCAAAAACCTTGTAAATAATAAAAATAAATAAAAAGCAAATACAGCATATTCCCCAAGCATGCAATATGAAAATAATTTTAGGCAGAAATATCTCATGATAAAAGTTTAAATAATTATTAGTGGTATTTCAACACACACAAAGCCGGTAAAAGTCTGGTCTCTGCTATGACATCTCAAGGATGGATTATAGAATATGGATTCTAGATTCCAGTTTTCTTGGGTCAGACCCATAGCCTTGTGGTTAAAGTCAGCTAAATCCCACATGGCGATCCAGTTTGATTCCCAGCTCCAGTAGCTTGAGAAACACGTTGGCAGTATGCATGTATGTCCAAAAATCCTGACACGATGGAGAAATAGAGACAGGATTGTAGCATAATCATATTCCCATGTGGGGGTGCTTTCTCCCTCTCTCTCTCTCTTTCTCTCTGGTGAGTACACATGTCCTCTGGTAAAAAAAAAATTCCACCTTTCTCATCAAAGTTTTGGGTTTTTGGTTTTTTTTGCTATAGGGAGCTTACACTTTGTAGAAAAAGAGAGACAGAGAAACAGAGGGAAACTGAGAAAGCACACGCCCCAGAGGGATGATCTTTGCAACCCCTTCTCTACCATTCTCCTTTCAGAATTTTTGTTTTTGAGAGATTTTTGCTATAAGGCATGTGTGCTCAGCAGACAGACAGAAAGAGAGAAATCACCCCTCAGAGGGAGGCAACCCGCAATCCCTTCTCCTCCATTCTCCTCTAGGGATTTTGGGTATGCAAGTTTTTTAAGTCGCCAAGTGTGGGACTCAAACCGTGGTTGACTTTGAAAGAGTCCAGAGATGTAACCATTACGTCATCTGCTGGTCCCTCCTCTCAGAATTTTGGGCACGCAGTGCATCCAGTTTGTTTTTCAAGCCACCAGGTTTGGGACCTGAACTGCTGGCCATGTGGGACCCAGCTGCCTTAACCACCAGACCACTGGCTGGCCCTCTCATCAAAGTTTTTAGTCAAGAAACAATTAGCTCCATTGTTTGCAATGTCTACAGAATGAAACTAAGGCAGATACAACCCTGCGATACTCTGCTAATTACAATTAACTCTGCTTTGCTATTCCAGCTCATTCTCAACTATAAAGTGTCACTTTTTCTTTTTTTTTCTTTTTTTGAGAAGTTTACTTTTGCTATGGGGCGCGTGCGTTCACCAAAAAGACAGAGACAGAAAGACAGAAAGCGAGAAATCACCCCCCAGGGGGATGGTCACGTCGTAATCTCTTCTCCTCCATTCTCTCGGGATCTTGGGCACGCACGCACACATGCTCGGCGTGAGTTTAAGCCACTGGGTCTGGGACTTGAACCGCGGTCGACTACATGGGAGTCCAACGACATAGCCATTACTCCAACTGCTGGTCCCTCACTTTTTCTTAAACCTAGTTTCTTCCTATCAAACAGCAAATCAACATAAAAATGGCACTCATGGTTAAACATAACTATTTTATCTGATTCCCTTTCAAGAGTTACAAGACTGTTTTACAAATAAAAATGCTAACATAGGGACCAGCCAGTGGCATAGTGGTAAAGGCACTGGACACTTCCACATGGTCGACCACAGTTCGAGTCCTAGATCTGGTGGCTTTCTCTCTCTCTCTCTTGAAAAATTAAAATAAATGAATGAGTAAATAAAATTAAATAAATAATTCTTTTTTAAAATGCTAATATAATTATAATTTCTGTCTGCAATTTCAAAAATCTGTATCTTCTGTGATCCAGAAATTCTACTTCTAAAAATATGTCCTAAGCAACATTATCACATGGCTTCTCTGCCTTTTGGATAAGATCAAGGGAAGAAATATCATGCCAAGAAAATACATACAAGGATATTTTTCACAGCATTGTTTGTAATATCAAAAGACTGAAAACCACCCAGAGATTAGAAGGAGACTGGTTGAATAAACTGTGGACATTCATAGAATGGGATACCATGCAGCTATTATAAATAAGGGAGATCTCTGTATTAAGAGGAAACAACCTGCAATGTATTGTCTGGTGAAAAAACAATCAATTGAACAGTATGCAATCATTTCTGTAGCCAAACAAACAAACAAAGTGATAATGATGGTTGTCCCTAAGCAAAGGAAGTAATAGGGGAGAGTAGAAGATCTCTCACTGAATATGTATTTATATTTTTTGTATTAAAAATTAGTTTTACCATATACATGCATTTTTTTTTAATTTAAAGGTCATATGAATTCACATTCACTCAGCTATTTGAACACGTGAGCAATGTTCAGTTGAACTCTCTGATAAAACTTCTGCTATGGATAATCAGAGATCTGCAGCTGTCTAGCTGACAAACACATATTGCCTTAAGCTTGCTTATGCACTAGTTTGTCTTCACGCCCAAGTGGCCATGCTCTGAAAAGATGATTTCAGCCTTTCACCTGAAGGCAAAGAATTAGAAGTCCTCTGCTCCAGGAAGCATTTCCTAAGGGACGTCCTAATTTGAGTTAAGTGGCCCTCCTCCATGTTCCCCCCAAGGTACCCACTATTTACCATTATCATTATTCTTACCAAGGTGTCTTGAAATCACCTATACCTTGGTACCATTTTTGCAATTTTTATGTAGGTTTTCAAATTCTATGGAAATTAAAAATTACCTCAAAAACACATACTTGCTGGCCTAGCTGCAATCGTGCAGGTGGTAGGGTACCACTGTGTGATACTGGAGTTGTATGGGAGGATTGGATTTGGGGCCACCTAAACGCAGAGTCTGTCTGCAGTCCTAGCTGGCTGGAAGTGACGGAGATCAGAGGCGCAGTATAATGAGACCCTGTGGAGGATACCTATCCTTCTCTTTCATTTTCTCTCATGAAAGAAATAAACTTTAAAAATTCTAACATCTGGGGCCAGCAAGTGCACAGTGGTTAAGGAAGTGGACTGCCATGTGGCCAATTGCGGCACGAGTACCAGACCTGGCACCTTGAAACACACGCCAGGAGCATGTGCATGCAGGCCCAAAATCCCAAGAGAAGAATATGGAGGATAGGGGATTATGATGTGGCTATCCCTCCCGTGGGGTGATTTCTCACTTTCCATCTGTCTCTGTCTGAGCGGCAAAAACAAAAAATTCTAACACCTAATTTATAATAATTCTGTATTCTTCTGTATTCTTAGCAGTTAGAAGAACTCTGGAAGAATAATTTAGATAGTCCAAACTTACTAACCCCAAGAAAGTTTGAAATACTGATTATTAAATCATATACAATTTAAACCTTTTTTGCCTATGGTTAAAAAAAAGTTGGAGTCAGGACCAGCAGTTGGGATAATGGCTATGTCCCTGGGCTTCCATGCAGTTGACTGCAGTTCGAATCCTGGACCCAGTGCCTTAAACTCATGCCAGGCGCATGTGCATACGTGCCCAAGATCTCAAGAGGAGAACAGAGGAGAAGGAACTGCAGCATGGCCATCACTCCTGGGGGGTGATTTCTCACTTTCTGTCTCTGTGTGTCTCTCTGTCTTTCTGGCGAGGGCATGTGTCCTATAGCAAAAAACTTCTCCAAAAAAAAAAAAAAAAAGTTGGAGTCTGAGTTAATTTGTTTTCTCACAAAATTCTCCTATAAAGGGGCCGGCAGGTGGCGTGGCAGCTAAGGGCGCTGGACTCCCACATGGCTGACTGAGGTTCAAGTCCTGGACCTGGTGGCTTGCATTCTCACTTTCCCTCCCTCTTTCTGTCTCTCTCTGGTCAAATGAAAATAAAGGAAGGAAGGAAGGAAGGAGGGTGGGAGGGAAGGAAGGAAGTTAAAAAATAAAATAATTTTAAAAAGAAAAAAAAATTCTCCTATAAAGAGGAGCCAGCAGGTGGCATGGTGGCTAGGGCACTGGACTCCAACATGGCTGATCATGGTTCAAGTTCTGGACCTGGCAGCTTATTCGCTTTCTCTCTCTCTCCTTCTCTGGTGAGTGCATGTGTCTGATAGGAAATTTTTAAAAACAGTGATAATAAACAAAACCTAATTTTTTAAACATTCTCCTATAAAGAAAATAATGGCACTCAAAACTATTTCACTGATCCTTTTGTTGAAATTGTAAGATTTAGAGAGTAATTTTTTTTCTTCAATTTGCTACGGGTATTTGCACTTACAGGAGACACAGAGAGAGAAAATGAGAAAACACCCCTCGGGGAGATGGCCACTCCACAATCCCCTCTCCTCCATTTACCTCTCGGGTCCCTAGGCACACACATACACATGCCTAGCATGCTCCCAAGCCACCAGGTCCAGGACTTGAACTGTACAGTCAGCTGTATGAGATCAAGCCACCTCAACCACCATATCACCAGTTGTCCTGAGAAATTATTTTAAGAGATATTTTTGCTATAGGACACATGCGTTCCTAAAATCACAAGAGGAAAATGGAGAAGGGACTGCAGTATGGTCATCCCCCCAGGGAGTGATTTCTCGCTTTTTGTCTCTCTTTCTCTCTGGCAAGCACATGCACCCAATAGCAAAAATATCCTTTTTATTTTTAAAGAATTATTTGTTTAATTTCATTTATTCATTTATTTATTTTAATTTAACCAGAGGGAGAGACACAGAGAGGGAGAGGGAAAGTGAGAAAGCAAGACATCAGGTCCAGGACTCAAACTGTGTCGGAGTGTCCAATGCCTTATCTACCAGGCTACCTGCTGGTCTCCAAAAGTATCTTTTTTTTTTTTTTTTTTTTTTTTTTTTTTCTTTTTTTTTTTTTTTTTTTTCTTTTTTTGGAGAGGTTTTTTCGCTATAGGGCGCGTGCGCTCGCCAGACAGACAGAGAGAGACATAGAGACAGAAAGCGAGAAATCACCCCCCAGGGGGGATGGTCACGCCGCAATCCCTTCTCCTCCATTCTCCTCTCGGGATCTTGGGCACGCACGCACACGCGCCCGGCGTGAGTTGTAAGCCACCGGGTTCGAGACGCGAACCGCGGTCGACTACGTGGGAGTCCAGCGACATAGCCATTACGCTAACTGCTGGTTCCCTCCAAAAGTATCTTTTAAAAGATACATCTTTTGCTATAAAGTGACCTGGTGGTCAGTCAGGGATCCCAAGGAGGGATGGACACGCCACAATCCCTTCTCCTCCATTCTCCTCGCGGGATTTTGGACACGCACGCACGTGCCCAGCAATTTATTAAGCTGCTAGGTCCAGGACTTGAACCACATAGTCGGCCATGTCGGATCTAGCTGCCTTAACCACCACACCACCGGCTGGCCCTATTTGTTTTCTTCCAAGAGAGACAGAGAGACGGACAGACATGCCCAACTGTCTCTGCTCAAGGGCAAAGAGATTGGGTATCCTAAGAGGAAGGGCTATGGATTGAGAAAGGACAAATAAAAGTGAGGGCCAGATACCAGGAGATGGTGTAATGGTTATGTCGCTGGACTCCCAGGAAGTCAACCATGGTTCGAACCCCAGACCTGAAGGCTTAAACTCATGCCAGGTGCGTGTGCATGCACACTAAAAATCCCAAGAGGAGAATGGAGAAGGGATTGCGGTGTGGTCATCCCCCTGGGGGGGCGATTTTTCACTGTCTCTCTGGCAAGCGCATGCACCCTATAACAAAAATCTCTCTAGGGACCAGCAGTTAGCGTAATGGCTATGTCACTGGACTCCCACGTAGTCGACCGCGGTTCAAGTCCCGGACCCGGTGGCTTAAACTCACGCCGGGCGCGTGTGCGTGCGTGCCCAAGATCCCGAGAGGAGAATGGAGGAGAAGGGATTGCGGCGTGGCCATCCCCCCTGGGGGGTGATTTCCTGCTTTCTATCTCTCTGTCTCTCTCTGTCTGTCTGGCGAGCGCACGCGCCCTATAGCAAAAACCTCTCAAAAAAAAAAAAAAAAAAAAAAAAAAATCTCTCTAAAGGAAAAAAAAAATAGGGGTCAGACAGCCCCGGAGACTGCTGGAGAACGCCATGGCCATAAGCCACGAGTCAATCTGTGCTCATTCTACTAAAGAGGAGGTAAAGCCAGTGTTTCAGCTGTGGAGCACCTCATGGTTCTAAACAAGCTTCTCCAGACCTTCTCTGGCTAACCTCAGGTTTCTTCCTCATACTTGCTTAAGTACTGTTTTTCTCTGGCAAACATGTAAAGTCCAGCAGTAGATTATGTCTTTGTTTAGAGTCTTTGCATGCCCTGCAGAGATAGTCCAAAGACTGTATCTATTTTAAAATGTTTCCTACAATCAACAGGATCTTCAAATTATAATCTACTCCCAGCCTCACCCAATTCAGGCTAGGGGCAAATGTGCATGCCAGGCATTTACACGGAAGCCACATGATACAAAACAGGGACATACTCCTGTGAGTCCAGTTGACCTACTGCTGCATCACTATTTGGCCCCAATTGAGGGTTTTTTGGGGTTTTTTTAATAAAAAAGAAATATTTTATTAACTTTATTTATTTAAATTTTACCAGAGTGAGAGAGAGAAAGCAAGAAAGCAAGCCACCAGGTCCAGCACTTAAACCATGGTTGTCCATGTGGGATTCCAGCACCCTTAACAACCAAGCCACCTGCCGGCTCCCCAATTGCGGTTTTATCTATTAAATTTTTTAATTCCATTTTTCCTTAAGAAAATGTAAAGATTTCTGACCCTTCTAAAATTCCCTTTCAATATAGGTCTACTTTAAGATTGAAGTACCTGGTAGCCCTGCTAAACTATTATTATTAATCTGACACCTACATTGTACAAGATGTTCTTCATGAAGGTGAATTTCCTGGGTGATTGGGAATCGGGTGATTGGGAATCAATAGAAGTCACTGACATATTCAAGTGGTTCAAACAACTGTTTTCTGAATCCTATGTTACTTTTCAAATTCATTTATTAGAATAAAAAATGCTGAATGAATTTACAAACTGATTCATTACCTCATAATTTTCAATGACATTTCTAGAGCAACAGAACAAAATGATGTAAAATATTGGGCAATCAACAACCCAATATATAAAGAATAAAGAAAAACTGGGACCAGCAGATGCCTAAGGGTCATGTTACAGACTTCCACATGGCTGACCGCAGTTCAAGCCTCAGGTCCAGAGGCTTGAAACACACCGGGAGCATGTGCATGCATGTCCAAAATCCCAAGAGAAGAATGGAGGAGAAGGGTTGTGGTGTGGCCATCCTCGCACCCCGAGGGTGATCTCTCGCTTTCTCGCTTTCTCTCTCTCTCTTCCGCGAGCGCACATGCCCTATAGCAAAAATCTAAAAAAAATTTTAAATATAATTGATATAAAATGAAAAAGACAGGCTGAAGAGTCTAATTATATCTATTTCATGGCAGAAGAAACAAAGTGAAAAGCCCTTCTAATAAGCATTAGTTTAAGAAAAAGACCTTGAAACTCTACTCCTTTCTACCTACGTGGGTAATATTAGAATGTCTCTAATCAAAAGCCACACAAGCACACCCAGTTCATAAAAGACGAACAGTGCTGCTATTATACGATGTGCTTACCATGAATCCGGGCCTCTGTCTGTCTCTCCTTCTTGGGCACAATGCCCATTGAAATACTAACTTAAGACTCCTCATT
Source organism: Tupaia tana (assembly GCA_026018925.1). Taxonomy (NCBI): domain Eukaryota; kingdom Metazoa; phylum Chordata; class Mammalia; order Scandentia; family Tupaiidae; genus Tupaia; species Tupaia tana. Next base: position 154,956,242 of record JAKSZU010000006.1, read on the forward strand.
TTACTAACATTGTATGTCATATTAATCATCTCAAATTTGAAATATCTTATTTAGTCTATCATAGAACCATAATTTTAGCTCAACACTTAGTTTTTTGTTTATCACCTAAGTTACACTTCATAATGGGAAGAAAACCTTCACACTGAGACCATCTAAATATCTAAAAAAAAAAAAAAAAAAGGTCAGAAACAAGACCAGGGAGAGAGTAAGATATGGGGAGGAAAAGTATGGCAGATAATAAAACCAGCTGCTTGGCTATCAAAGATAATAACAGTTGGGAGAAATGTGGCCAGGCTGTCAACAAGTACTGATCTTTCAGACAAAACTATCATTCGCCAAGTACAGACAGCCACTTAAATAGAATTCTTCACCCTTACGTGCGGGCATCGCTGAAGTCTTCCTTCCAGTAAGATATCTCGGTCTTTGTTTCTCCCAACCCTCTCAGTGGGTGCTTCCTCTGAACTTCCTCTTAACCAGAACTTTATGCCAGTGTGTGCTTCCCTTAGGGGGTCAACCTAGCCTTCTAGTCTGACACCTGGATCCTGGAACACAATCCTAAACTCTGCAAAAAATGTCAAACCCCTCCCTACTAAAATAAAAAATCCCTATTGAAATTAGTCTATACCTACCTCTTGCCTCAGAAAAAATGTTTTGCCCTCATATTGGCTTAAGTACTGTTTTTTCTCTGGCAAGTATGAAGAATGATTATCATTAGATTACATTCAAACCATTTCTTCTGATCACAGGTATTTGTTCCCAAATAGGTTAACCTAAACAACTAAACATTTTCTTCTATGCTTTTAAAAAAATAATTATTTACTTAATTCCATTTTTTTTTTTTTTTTTGGAGAGGTTTTTTCACTATAGGGCGCGTGCGCTTGCCAGACAGACAGAGACATAGAGACAGAAAGCGAGAAATCACCCCCCAGAGGGGATGGTCATGCCGCAATCCCTTCTCCTCCATTCTCCTCTCGGGATCTTGGGCACGCACGCACACGTGCCCGGCGTGAGTTTTAAGCCACCGGGTCCGGGAGGCGAACCGCAGTCTACTACATGGGAGTCCAGCGACATAGCCATTACGCTAACTGCTGGTTCCCCAATTGTTGTTTTTTAATTTGACCAGAGGGAGAGAGAGAAAGCAAGCCGCCAGGTCGGGACTTAAGCTGTGGCTGGTTATGTGGGAATCAAGATCCTTTAACCACCACACCACTTGCCAGCCCCAAATTGAGAAAGCAAGCTGCCAGGTCCAGCACTTGAACTGCTGTCAGTCATGTGAGAGTGTAACACTTTAACCATCATGCCACCTGCTGGCCCCACTTTTTTCTTAAAGCATAGAAAAATTCCACGTAAAGAGTACATACTTCAGGGACCAGCAGTTGACGACACAATAGCTATGTCACTGGACTCCCATGTAGTCGACCGCAGTTCGAGTCCCGGACCTGGTGGCTTAAACTCACGCCGGGCACGTGTGCATGTGTGTCCAAGATCCCGGGAGGAGAATGGAGGAGAAGGGATTACACCATGGTCATCCCCCTAGGGAGGTGTTTTCTCGCTTTCTGTCTCTCTGTCTCTTTCCGGCGAGTGCACATGCCCCATAGCAAAAACCTCTCCAAAAATAATAATAAATAAAATTAAATAAGTAATTCCTTTTTAAAAAATAGATTTCCTTTGCCTCCTTATTCAAACACAAAGAGGTTTCAATATCCAACTTTGGAATACCAAAGCTAAATAATTAAACTTATACCATCTATACTTCAGCCAACTCCAGCCAGCATGCTGCTACAGTAAGCAGTGCTCTTTCTTATACAGTGTTTCTCATTTTGTGATTAGTTTCTAAAAAAGCTACACATGTAAATAGCAGCTTCCCTGAAGGGAAGAATTAGAAGGCCAAACAGCCTTCCATTGGAGTCTCTCAGATAGCACCAAGAGAATTTGACAGTCATTTTTTGGCTCATTGAAAGGGCATAGAGGCCCCGTCCATAGTGTGGTAGTTAAAAGGTGGCTGGATCCCACATGGTACATGTGTGTCCAAAATCCCAAAAGGAGGAGAAGTAGAAAAGAGATTGCAGCATGACCATTCCCCCAATGGAAAAACTGAACCAAAGGGCCAGCAGTTAGCAAGGTGGTCAAGGCAATGGACTTCCACATGACCAACAACGGTTCAAGTTCTGGACCTGGCAGCTTGAAAATCACACTGGGTGTCAGGGTCAGCAGGTGGCGTGGTAGTTAAGGCACTGGACACCCCCACATGGCAGACTGCAGTTCAAGTCCCAGACCTGGTAGCTTGCTTTCTCACTTTCCCTCTCTCTCTCTCTGCCTCACTCTGGTCAAATAAAAATAAGTGAATTAATAAATAAAATTAAATAATAATCCTTAAAAAAGAAAAAAAGAAAGAAAAGGAAAAAGAAAATTACACTGGGCGCATGTGCATGCATGCTCCAAATCCCAGGATGAGAACAGAGGAGAAGAGACTGCAGCATGGCCATCTCCTCTGGGGGGTGATGTCTCACTTTCCATTTCACTGTCTCTGTCTCTCTTCAGTGAGCATACATGCTTTGTGGCAAATGACTAAAAAATAAAATAAAAAATGGAACCTTAGGGCCCAGCAGGAGGCATAATGGTTAAGGCACTGGACTCCCACATGGCTGACTGCAATTCAAGTCCTGGACACAGAGTCTTGCTTTCTCACTTTCCATTTCTCTCTCTCTTTCTCTCTCTAGTTAAATTAAAGTAATAATAATAACAACAACAAATAAAATTAAATAAGTAGTAGTAATAGTAATAATAATAATAAAGGAAGGAACCTTAGATGCTCTGTAGAGTAATCCAAGGGACCACCACTGATTTCCTGGCAGTAGAATAAGAATAGATTCATATGGAGCTTCCTCATTCCGAGCAAGAAGTGTTGTCAGGCTGCTCAGAAATTCCCCTTCCAAGTCCCACAGCCATTCCGGAAACATGACAAAGTATGCTGCAATCATGGCCTTTTTGGTTTTGGATCCAAAATAAATTGTCTAAGGCCAAGCAAGGCTGTGAATTATATTATCCAATGAAAAAGTAAACAGCCAAAGTTCTGAGGTTTCATTTACTTAACACAACTATCATGGTAAATGATGGTAAATGACCTAATACAGTTTCCAACCTTATTTAATAAAACAAACACCAAGAGAAAGCCTCTGGTCACTAATTACACTGTACCTTCAGATCAAAATTAATAATGTGGATGGAAACCACAAGCCTGAGGGATCATTAACAAGCCATGAGATTCTGAACAAAGGATAAGTAATAAGGTCAGAATTCTTTAGCTTAGAATCTTTATGGGAAAAGAAGGCACATGTAGGTTAATAAAACACACACTCCTGTGTGCCCAAGAACTGTTCTAGAAGCAGTTTATGCATATTAACTAATTTAATACACACAAACCTAAGATATTCTTTTCTTTTAGAGAGAGAGATTTTTGCTCTCCTTGCCAGAGAGAGAGAGAGAGACAGAAAGCGAGAAATCATCCCCCCAGGGGTTATGGCTATGCCACAAGTTCTTGTCCTCCATCCTCCTCTTGGGATTTTGGGCATGCACACACACGCACCCTGCACTAGTTTTAAGCTGCCAGCTCCAGGACTCGAACTGTGGTCCACTACGTCGAACTCCAGCAATGTAACCATTATACAATCTGCTGGTCCCTAAAATATTATTAATCACCATTATAAGAAGGCAGAACAAGAGAACAAAGAGGTTAAACAACTTGGTTGGGGGTTTACACAGCCAAGAAGTAATTCAAACTGCTCAAGCTTCAGATTCTATAGAAGTCAAGGTAAACATCATTCCCCTGGTTTCACCAACATATGCCAGAATTATGACCAGCCAAAGTTTTTAGAAACCCACCACACCTTGCAAGCTCTCCTTCCATATATATAATTTTTACTTTTGCTTTCCACTTCAAAGAGATGTCACTTTTCTCTAACTTCATAATAACCCTTTGAAAACACTGAACAATTTGAGGATAGATATCGTCATTTACACATTGGAAACTCAAGCCCAGTTCCTCAACCTCTCCACTAATGATCATCTTTGTACAACAGGAGGGATTTTGGGAGAAACAGAAAGGATAAAAGGAATCCAAGGGCAGAAAATCAAAAAACAGAGGACAGGGGCCGGCAAGTGGGTGGTGGTTAGGTGCTGGCTTCCCATATGGTTAACTACGGTTGGATTCCCAGACTTGGAGGCTTGCTTTCTCACTTTCCCTTTCTCGCTCTGGTCAATTAAAATAGCAACAATAATAATAAGTAAAACTAAATGAATTTTTTTAAAAAAGCAGACAACAGCCTTAAAAGTAGAGACATATGAAACCGAGCAGTAGGAGAGCATCCGCCACACATCGTGCCCAATATGGGTCTCTCGAGATACCATTGACCTGGAGCCCTGCATCCAGAGGGACCCAAGGGGCTGCATCAACAATTGACTTAAAACCAACCTTTTGTATTACAAAAACTGATCGATCTGCCCAGGCTAAACAGGACTTTCACGGACAGGCGCTCGTGTGTCGCCAAGACTAAAGTTTTAGCTGAAGTGGGGCGACAGGAGGCCCTGAGGAGCGGCCGGGGCCCCAAGGCTCCGCCCGTAAGAAGGCAGTCACGGGAGACCTTGCCCTATGCCCGTCTACCTCTTCTGCGGCGTCAGGGAGGGTCACTGCACCCTCGATCATGGGTCCCGGAGACCTGTCAGGGCCAGCCGAGGTTGAGCCATTTGTTGTAGGCCGCGGTGGGTCAGTGAACAGGCGTCCGGGACCTCCGGCGTTTGCTCTCGGTCCCCCACTCTCGACACCCTCCCCTCGACCTTCCTTCGAACAACGCGGCTCTGTCTGTCCCCCCGACCCCAGGCCGAGAGCCTCAGGCCTTCCCTGCCCGCACCTCCCCTCGCTGCCCAGCACAGAGCACCGGTGTCCCATACTGGCTCCGGAACTTTGCCCCCAGGCAGGCCCTGGAGCTACCCCGCGCCCCTCCCGCCGCTTGGAGAAAGCCGAGCGCCGTGACCCCTGACCCCGCCTGCCCCTAGTCTTACCTATTCTGCCGGCACCCGATCCGATGCCCACGCGCGGGCGGCTCCATAGCCCGGGAGCCAGCGCCACGCCAGCCAACCCCCTACCCTCCCCGCGATTGGCTGACACTACGTCAGCCGCACATTCCTATTGGCTGGGTTCCCCACGGCTGCGAGTGCGCGTGGCCAGAATACCCAGTCCTGTGGCTCCGCCCAACCCGTGGTCAGGTTGGGGGCGGAGCCGGAGAGGTCCGGCGGGAACGGTTCGCTACTCGAGCTGGCCAGATCCACTCGGCTAGGAGATTTGGGAGCTCCCACCCCACCGGCTGCCGGGGGATAGATTAGGTTGCTGCCGCAGGTCGCTCAGCCTCACATCAGGTACTGACAGTCAAGCCTTTCTTCTCAAGACGCGACTCTACGCTACTAAAGTGTAGCCATAGCCACCTGACAGGATCATTTCCTCTCACCCCCAGAGCCACATCATAGTATCTGCTGCCCCAAGAGCACCCACACCTGGGAGGAACCGCGAAACCTCAGCTAGCGCAGCCAGTTGGACCGCATCAGGTGTCCTACTCCCAAACCTCAATCGTGGATTGTTTTCCTCCATCCCTCCCAGCTTGCCTCTCTTCTCCCCAGTTTTTTGTATCTACTCCAAAACAGTCCGACCCCTCCCCAGCCTCAACTTCACACCCTATTGGTTTTAAAGACAATTACCAGAGTCATGAAGAGGGGAGAATAAATGGTCTGGAGAATCACCCCAATTTCCTATTGTCTTGTTTTGAAGACAATTGCCAGAGTCATGAAGAGGGGAGAATAAATGGTCTGGAGAATCACCCTGATTTCCTACTATGTTGCTTAGCCCTACATTTACTGAAAACATTCTTAGACATCCCTGCCCCACTAACATTTACAGTAATAAAGATAACCAAGCTTCTTTCTTCACTTAAAATTGCTAGGAGAAAATTTTGTTAGTAAGAGAGCCCAAGACCCAAGGAAAGGAGAGTGAACTGAAAAGAGAAAAATCCAAATAAAGCGCAAAGTATTATTTAAAAAAAAAAAAAAAAACAACTCAGGAACAACAGCAGCAAAAAAAATCTGGGCCAAGCATCATCAGCTATCTGGCACAGGCTGGTTTCCATTAAGAATTTCTCCTGGAGACAAAAGAAAATGCACAAATTACTTTAGAGAAGCTCTACAATGCATCTGGAGCATCTGGGGATTCTGAAAGGCTTAACGAAATCTCTCTGTACCAGTACCTTTCATTTGCTAACTTCTGCTGCAACTAGAAAATGAAATGTCTGGAGGGATTCTTGTCACCCTTCCCCATCTACTCAGCTGGGCAGCCTCCCTGTTGCTGGCCACTTACTCAGTTCACAGTGTGGAGCTGCATCCTTCTTAAGCTGCTGCTTCCCCATGGTGCAGAACTGGTTTGACTTTTCCCAGAGCCGGCTCCTGCCTCTTTATATGCAGACAAGTGCACCTCCCTTGGCTAGATAAACGTGCTTTAGGCCTACTCTGAGCATTGGTACACAACCTTAGTAAAGAAACTGGCAAGGAATTTCAAGAGGCAAACCACACCCTCCAAAGCATAATCAGATTTCATCTTTGACCTGCCATGAAAAGGGAAGCCTTCTATATCTGCCACCCCTAGATATTAATTAACAGTTAATTGAGTTGAAAACTTTTATTCTAAGATTTCAGCTCTGCCCTATTTGGTAGGAGCAGGGGCTGGAGAAGGGCTTGTGTGTACCAGGGGATGAAAGAGGAGGAGTAAAAGGAATTGCATTCCTCAGTACACCACACCCCTTGGAGTGAGGTTGGTTCAGGCACAGGTATCAGGGGTGCATATGCACTAGGACTCTGCTCCTCTGAGACGTGAGGTGAAACCAATTAACCCCAAGCCTGACAGTCCATCTGTATTTTCCACATGGGTACGTGCAGCACTAATGCAATTACGAGGAGTTTCAAAGTGTGGGTGAAAATGCCGCCCAGTCTATCCCTTAGGATCTGAAGGACCTGCCGGCATCAGCCTGGTCAATCAGTGATCCACAGGCAGACAACAAAGTCATGCAAACCCAGGCAACTGGTGGAAAAGAAAAAGAAGGGGAAAAAACCCTTGAAGCAGTGGAGCAGGAGCACCTCCATTTTGAACTCTTCTCTATATTGGAAACTTGGTTTCTCCTTTTGCCTAGAGTAAACAGAGTGATGAACACTCCTATTGTCTTTGCTAAATAACCAGAAACTCCCTACCCTAAGATGTTCCTTAGCGATATAATCATTAGTTGCCAGACCCCTTGCCCTGAGCCATGAAGACCATTAAGATTCCATTGTGGTCTTTTTTTAAGAATTATTTCATTTAACTTTATTTTTATTTGACCAGATAGGGATAGAGTGTGCCTGTGAGAGAGAGAGGATAGCGAGAAGGCAAGCCGCCAGGTCTAGGACTCAAACCACGGTCGGCCATGTGGAAGTCCAGCGCCCTTGACCACCATGCCACCTGCTGGCCCCCCAAGATTCCACTGTATTTAAGCAAAGGCCTAGAGACTGTTCACCTGCTTGATCTTGCTTCTGTAACTGCTTACACATAGGAATTGCCACTCTTTCCCCTTGTCACCTCTCCCTGAATAATTACTACTGCCACATCAACCCAAATGTGGTTTTTGCCTTTATAAGCCCCTTTCTCCCTATACTTGGGGCTGTGGGGTTTTTGAAAGACATGAGTTTTTCCCCACCCCGTGTACCACCCGGCTTAATCAATAAAACTCCAATAAATTTGGCTATATCTGGATATCCCCTTATTTCTCACCAATTAGACTATAACACCCTGAGACTGCAGAAAGAAACCCAGGGCAAACCCAGAAATCCTCTATCTGAGAAGAGGGGAGCTGAAAGAATGGGAAAAATTTGCCTCCACAAACTGACATAGAAGAAAAACTGGAAAAGAGAGGTATTGCAGTTAGGTGAGATAACTAGGAAGAAGATAATTGCTGCTTTCAGGCAGCAGGCAGTTTTCTGGTTTTTGGGTTTTTTCCCCATAGTGCATGGGGCTCACTGAAGAGAGACAGAGAAAGGAAAAGTGAGAAATAGCACCCCCACACACCACCCAGGGCAAGGGGAATGGCCATGCCATAATCCCTTCTCCAGTCTCCTCTTGGGATTTTGGGCACTCACACACGTGTCATGCTGGATCTGGGACTTGGATCATGATCGGCCATGTGGGAATCTAGTGCCTTCACCACCATGTCACCTGCTAGCCCAGTTTTCTGACAGTTTTAAAGAAAAATTTGGGGTCAGTTGGTGGCATAGTGGTTAAAGGTGCTGGATTCCCACGTGGCTGACAGCAGTCCAAGTCCGACCAGCAGCTTGAAACTCACGCCAGGCATGTATGCCCAAAATGCCAGGAGACTGGAGAAGGAACTGCAGCACCAAACCTCTTCTATTCAGTTTTTTGGAACGTGTGTACCTAAAGCTGTGCTTCCCCAATCGCAGTTCTTCTCTTTCATAAAATCCTATTCATGGGGGCCAGCAGGTGGAATGGTGGTTAAGGTGTTAGACTCCCACATGGCTGACCACAGTTTAAGTCCCAAATCTGGCAGCCTGCTTTCTTACCTTCCCCCTAACCCCAGTCAAATTAAAAAGATAACAATGATGAATAAAATAAAAATAATTCTTTAAAAAAAATCTTATTCATGGGACTAGCAGTTAGGGTAATGGCTATGTTGCTGAACTCCCATGTAGCCGATCGCGGTTCAAGTCCTAGACCCAGTGGCTTAAACTCACACCAGGCACGTGTGCATGCGTTCCCAAGATCCTGAGAAGAGAACAGAATGGAGGACAAGGGACTGCAGCGTGCCATCCCCCTCCCCCTTGCTTTCTATTTCTCTGTCTCTCTCTTTCTGGCGAGCGCACACGCCATATAGCTTAAAAAAAAAAAATCCTATTGGTGTTAATTCAGTCTGCATTACCTCAGTAGCCGACTCTGTATAAATGTGTTAATATGTGTATCATATGTGTTTTATTTAAACAGTTACTTACACTTCCATGTTTACTTCCCACCCACTTTCCAAGTATAGGTACTCTTTTTCATGCTTTTGTTTTCTCTAAAACAACTACCTGAGGACCTTATGGTATAGTAGTTAAGGGATCCAGATCCCACATGGCCCACCATGGTTTGATTTCCAGACCCAGTGGCTTGAACCATAACACTAGGTGTGTGTGCATACATGCCCCAGATCCTGATAGGATGGAGATGGAGGAGAAGGGATTGTGGTATGACAATGCTCCATTAGGGGTTACTTTCTCCTCTCTCTCTCTGTGTTTCTGTCTATGGGAAGTCCACACTCTCTTTAGCAATAAAACTTTTTTTTTTTTTTGAGAGGTTTTTACTATAGGGCACATGCGCTCGCCAGACAGAGAGAGAAAGACAGAGAGACAGCGAGAAATCACCCCCCAGGGGGGATGGCCACGCCGCAATCCCTTCTCCTCCATTCTCCTCTCGGGATCTTGGGCACGCACGCACACGTGCCTGGCGTGAGTTATAAGTCACCGGGTTCAGAACGCGAACTGCGGTCGACTACATGGGAGTCCAGTGACATAGCCATTACGCTAACTGCTGGTCCTGAGCAATAAAACATTTTTAAACATAAAAAATAAGTAAAATAATTACCTGAAAATAATTCCTTCTATTCCCCTCTTTACCTGGAAAACTCCTGCTTATTCTTGAAAAACCCATTAAAATACGAAAAACCCATTAAAATACCCTCTAGGAGCCAGCAGCTGGCATGGTGGTTAAGGCACTGGACTCCCACATGACCAACTGTGGTTTGAGCCCCAGACCAGTGGCTTGAAAATCATGTCGGGCACATGTCTATGCATGCCTAAAATCCTAAAGAGGAGACTAGAGGAAGGGACCAGCAGTTAGTGTAATGGCTATGTCGCTGGACTCCCACGTAGTCGACCGCGGTTCGAGTCCCGGACCCGGCGGCTTGAACTCACGCCGGGCGCGTGTGCGTGCGTGCCCAAGATCCCGAGAGGAGAATGGAGGAGAAGGGATTGCGGCGTGGCCATCCTCCCTGGGGGGTGATTTCCTGCTTTCTATCTCTCTGTCTCTCTCTGTCTGTCTGGCGAGCGCACGCGCCCTATAGCAAAAAAAAAAAAAAAAAAAAAAAAAAAAGATAAGAGGAGACTAGAGGAAGAGGGATTGTGGCCACCCACCCTGGAGGGTGATTTCTCACTTTCCCTCTCTCTGCTGAACACACATGCCCTATGGCAAAAACCTATTAAAAACAAAAAAAACAAGTGACCAGCAAACGACGTAACGGCTACATCATTGGACTCCCATGTAGCCAACCACTGTTCAAGTCCCAGATCTGGCAGCTTAAAACTCACGTTGGGCATATATGCATCCATGCCCAAGATCCTGAGAGAAGAGAGGAGAAGGGATTGCAGCATGGCCACCCCCCATGGGGGGTGATTTCTCACTTTCTGTCTCTGTCTCTCTGGCAAGCACACATGCTCCATAGCAAAAATCTTTAAAAAATAAATAAATAAATAAATAAAAACATATATCTGTGATGCATTCCCTGACTGGGCAACATTAATTAGTCCTATATTATTCAGTCTGCTATCCAAACACGTCTTACTCAACTTTAACTTACCGTATATATATTTGAGAACCAACTACGTGCCAAACATGAGCTATGTGATACATACAAACAAAATATGCACAGCGTCTTAGAGTTATTAGTTTTTGTGCATTCTTCTTCCACTAAGTAATGAGCTCAATAGGGAAGATTATCTTTTCTTTGAACCCCTAGAGTGAGCAAAGGCCAGGTATATAGGTTTTCCATAAAAGATTATCCCATTTCTTGGCATACTATGGCTGTTGAGCAATATAGAATAATAATTCACAATTTCTATTTATGTGTCTACTGCAAAGTTGAGTCTTACCACCCTAAACATATTCCTGGTCTTTTCTGCTACCCTTATGATAAACACTAGAATGCAGGACCCAGGTGTTCCTTTAAGAATAAGGACTTGGTGGGACCAGCAGTTAGCGTAATGGCTATGTCACTGGACTCCCACGTAGTCGACCGTGGTTCGAGTCCCGCACCCGGCGGCTTAAACTCACGCCGGGCGCGTGTGCGTGCGTGCCCAAGATCCCGAGAGGAGAATGGAGGAGAAGGGATTGCGGCGTGGCCATCCCCCCTGGGGGGTGATTTCCTGCTTTCTATCTCTCTGTCTCTCTCTGTCTGTCTGGCGAGCGCACGCGCGCTATAGCAAAAACCTCTCCAAAAAAAAAAAAAAAAAGAATAAGGACTTGGGACCAGCAGTTAGTATAATGGCTATGTCGCTGGACTCCCACGTAGTCGACCGCGGTTTGTGTCCCGGACCTGGTGGCTTAAAACCCACGCTGGGCGCGTGTGCATGTGTGCCCAAGATCCCGAGAGGAGAATGGAGGAGAAGGGATTGCAGCGTGGCCATCAATCCTGGGGGGTGATTTCTCACTTTCTGTCTCTCTGTCTCTGTCTGTATGGTGAGTGCCCGCGCCCTATGGCAAAAACCTCTCAAAAAAAAAAAAAAAAAAAAAAAAAGAATAAGGATTTAACTACTCCAGCTGCTTGGAGTGGGAATGCTGCTGGTAGGTAGTCCTCAGCTGTTAGGTCATGCTCCCTTGGCAGGCAGCCCACATCCAATGACTGACTATATGGGGGTGTAAAGATTCAACCTTCTCACCCTAACCAGGGACAGCTCTGAAAATTGGCTGAGCTTTTGTTCCACATCACAACTCAACGTTTCTTCCTGCCAGTCTTGCTTCTTTCTTGCCCCTCAGTGTTGATCCCAGTATCACTTCCTAAAAACTTTTCTGCCATTATCTCAGTTGACTTCCATTCTTACTTCTTTCAGCAACTTGAAGTCAAAGTTTCTGAAAAGTGATCTGCCCTCATTCTACCTCCTTACCACTCTTTTATTTTTCTACTTCTTTTTCCTTCAGAGTTTATGAGTGTGGGTCAGCAGGTTGCATAGTGGTTAAGGTGCAGGACTCCCACGTGGCTGACAGTAGTTCAAGTCCCCAACCCAATGGCTTGAAACTCATGCCAGGTGCTTGTGTGTGAGTGCCCAAAATCCCAAGAGGAGAAGGGATTGTGGCATAGTCATCTCCCCCCTGAGGGGGTGATTTCTCACTTTCTGTCTCTGTCTCTCCAGTGAGTGCACACTATAGCAAAAATCTCTCAAAAAAAAAAAAGTTTATGAACGCATTTCTTCCATGAGAAGAAAGAGAGCAAGAATGTACCCTCAGTAGGATCTTGACACAGTCCACCTACAGCCAGTCCCAAATCATGGGCACGTGTGTGCTCAGCAAACCCCAAGGAAGTCTCAGGATTTGAATCTAGAACCCTCCTGTACAGGCCAACCTTGCAGGATGTTGCATCTTACCACTTTGCTGTCTTTCCCTGTATTTCTCCACCATTTGTAATCTACTCTGGAAAGTATTTTCTCAATGGCTAAATGAGATCATCATTCACAGTCAGAACCAACTCTCTGTGGTTAAGCTGCTGGACTCCCACAGGGGTGACCACAGGGGTGACTCTTCTCCTGAGTCTTGGATCTGGCGGCTTGAAAATCAGGCCAGGCACCTGTGCTTGAGTGCCCAAAACCCCAAGAGGAGAATGGAAAAGAGATTGCAGCATGGCCATCCCCTCTTTGGGGGTGGTTTCTTACTTTCCTTAGCACTGTCTCTCTCTCTCTGGCAAGTGCACATACCCTATCATGGAAACCTAAGTAAATAAATAAAATTCTATTTCTTCCATGAGCAAAAGCAACAGAGAGAGAAAACGAGCAAGAAACAAACAGAGAACACCACAACAGGGTTACAGTGCTGACATTTAGCCTTCAGCCAGCCCTGGATCATGGGCAAGTGTGTGACCAGCATACTCAAGGTGGTCTCTGGACTGAAACCATGAATCTTCCCATATGGATTTGCCTCACAGAGTGTGGCATTTTACCACTGCACCACTATCTAGGCTCCCTCTCCTGGTTTTATACCACTAAATAAAGATGGTATAAAATCTGTAATTTCAATGTAATAATATTGGGAATCTACCCAGCATTAGAGACATTCATGGGACAAGATGTAATGGTGAGAACAACCTCTTAAGGGCAAAACAGACATGAATTCCAGGTCTAGCAGCTCAGAAATGGTGGGCAAGTTACTAAATTTTCGCGTTTCATTTCTCATCTGAAATGCGTATAGGGCTATGTTCTGGGTTCTCCAAATGTACCAGTGTCCTCTCTTGCCTCCCTTATTTTACTTGTTGTGTCTATACTAGAACTTTTTTTTTTTTTCACTCTGCGCATTCACCTAGCAAACCCCTATTACCACTGTGGTCTCAGTTGACACATTTCTTCCTCCAAAATGCCTACTATGACCCCAAAGAGGTATGTCTTCAGTGTTGTTCTATAATGCACTGTACTGTACTATAATGCACTATACAGTACAGTGCATTGTAGAATACTCTTCTACACTCTTCTCTTTTCTACAGCACTGTCCCATTGGATTGCTCTTGTTGGTTACCTGTCTGTACCCTTCCCTTGAAGGCCAGGACTCTGTCCTGTTTAGTGTTGTATTTGTGGTGAGAACTCCAAGGCTGGCAGCCTCCCTTCATATCCCAAAAGGAAAATGGAGAAGAGGTTGTGGGGTGACAGTCCCCCATGTGGGGGTTTTCTCTCTCTGTCTCTTCCCTCCCAGTGAGCACATGTGCCCTCTAGCAAATTTTTTTAAAAAGAATTATTTTTATTTTATTCATTGTCATCATTTTATTATATTTTATTTTTGGAGAGATTTTTGCTATAGGGCATGTGCACTCACCATAAAGACAGAGAGAAACAGAGAAATCACCCCTCGGGGGGATGGCCATGCCGTAATCCCTTCTCCTCCATTCTCCTCTTAGGATCTTGGGCACACACACACACACACACACACACACATGTCTGACCTGAATTTAAGCCACTGGGTCCAGGACTCAAATCACAGTCAACTACATGGGAGTCTAGCAACATAGCCATTATGCCAACTGCTGGCCCCATTTTATTTTATTTTTTTGAAGTTAACCAGAGAGAGACAGAGAGAGAAGGAAAGTGAGAAAGCAAGCTACCAGGTTCAGGACTCAAACCACAGTCAGCCATGTGGGAGTCCAGCTGCCTTAACTTAACCACCATGCCACCTGTTGGCCCCTTAGCAAATTACAAAAAAATAATTGAAAGAAGCATGAGGGGGGCAGCCAGTGGCCTGGTGTTTAAGGTGGCTGGAATTTGTATGGCCAACCTTGATGTTCAAGTCCTGGACCTAGCAGCTTAAGAAACACACTGAGGGGACCAGCAGTCGGAATAATGGCTATGTTGCTGGATTTCTATGTAGTTGACTGGACCTGGTGGCTTAAACTCAATGCCAGGCACATACGCGTGCGTGCCCAAGATCCCGAGAAGAGACTGGAGGAGAAGGGATTGCGGCGTGACCATCCTCCGTGGGGGGGTGATTTCTCGCTTTCTGTCTCTCTGTCTCTCTCTGTCTGGCGAGTGCACACACCCTATAGCAAAAATCTCTCCAAAAAATAAAAAAGAAACACACTGGGCATGTGTGTGTGCGTGCATGCAAGAGATACTGATAGGAGGGAGAAATGGAGGAAAAGGGATTGCAGTGTGATAGGAGGTGCTTTCTCACTTTCTCTCTCTCTGTATGGCAAACACATGGTCCCTAAGACAAAATTTAAAAATAATAAATAAAAGTCAGGATAAGGAGCAGCAAGAACTAAAGGTGGAAGATAAGGATTATTTCAGAAGAGATAGTTAGGGTCTTGTTTTTTTTTTTTTTTTTTTTTTTTCACATAAGGCACTTGAGTTCCCTGTGTATTCTGGTTATCAGTCCCTTGTCTGAGGCACATTTAACAAAAATATTTTCCCAGTGTGAGGGTTGTCGGTTCACACTTGTTACTGTGTCCTTTGCTGTGCAGAAACTTCTTAGCCTAATATAGTCCCACTTGTCTATTTTAGGGGTTATTGCCTGTGCTTTGGGAGTCTTATTTAAGAAGTCTTTGCCTACTCCAATGTCTCCCAGAGTTTCCCCAGCATTTTCCACCAGTATGTATCCACTCAATATATACCGACTATCCGCACTCTATGGTAGAGAGCGAAAAATTGGAGGACATAAAAGCAGTGAAGATACTTAATGAGACTAGGACAGTGTGGAATGGGGGGGCGGTGAAGAGAAGAGGATAGAGAAAGATAGCAAGAGAACAAATAGAGAGGCAGGACGTTAGTGAGAAACAGATATGGCTTAATACCTGTTGATGATGACATGTATAGTACTCTCAACTGGATTGGTCTGAGAAGTATTTCATGATGGGTAAAGTCTTTTTACAAGCAAAATGAGAAATAGTGGTTGACTGTTTTAAAAAATAATTAGAATAATAATAATAATGATTGGGAAAAACATAGAAAAGATATTGAATGATGAAGTGAGGAGATTAATGTCTCTGTATTGACTGACATGTATGGCATTCCCTTTCAAAAAAGCAATGTAATACACTGTAAAGTTATATGTAATCCAATGTAATATAAAGACGATTATGATAAAAATTTAAAAATAAAAAAAAGATTCAGAAGAAAATAAATAAATAAATAAATAAATAAATAAATAAATAAAATCTCTTTGCTATTTGAGGACATTCCCTTGGATTCATAGTTTGCTATGTATTTGTGTTAGTTTTTGCTAAATGCTTTCTCTGTATCAATTGAGATAAACATGTTATAAACTTTGCTATATTACTGTGGTGTATTTTGTTGATTGATTTTCATGTGTAAACTACCCTTGGATTCCTGGAATAAATGCTATTTAGTTATAAAAAAAAAAAAAAAGAAAAGAAAAAGAAAAAAAAAAAAGAAGAAGAGATAGTTAGGGAAGACCCTGCTTGGTGACTCTGAAGCATAAATCTAACTTAAGAGAGTAAGTTGCATGAATACCTATCCGGGGAAGCAGTTCCAAACAGAGGAAGCAGCAAGTGCAAAGATTCTGAAACAAGGCCAATAACTTCTCCCTGGAACCATACATGTACATTTGTAAAAAATTAACTTTACTTATTTATTTTAATTTGACCAGAGAGAGACAGAGTGAGAGATAAAGTGAGAAAGCAAGCTGCCAGGGACTTGAACCACAGGCTGCCATGTGAGAGTCCAGTGTCCTTAGCTTCCATGCCATCTTCCTGTCCCCAATACATGTACATTTATTAACTTATATTTGCATTTGTATGTGAACGAATCAACTATTTTTCTACATTAAAACAATTTTTTCTTATCATGACATCAAACTGTAAATTCCTTGAGGTCTTCCTAATACCGATTCGGGTAGGTAAGGCATATATGAACTTTGCTGAATGTGCAAATGTACCTAAATTGAGAGTACTTCCATTCAAGGGCTTCTTTTCTCCTATAGGAACTGAACTCAGGGAAAGCTCTCTATATGGTGCAAGTGGGATAATGGGCCATACACACGGTGAATATCAATATTGATAGTAGCACTCCTGGGTGACCCTGCCAAAACTGGGTGGAGAGAACTTCCCTCAAAGAGTTTTCTTAACTCTGTCCTTTTGCTCTAATTGCTGTGGACGTGCCAGGCAGCACAAAGTGGCTCCTGAGGGTGGTTCCTGTCGATGCCGGGTAAAGTCCCCTTATTCAGAACCAAGGACTAACACGAAGGATAAGTTCCTCTGATCTCAAGCCTTTGTGAGGGTTATGTTGTCTGAAGAGGGAAAGCTCAAGGTGGGGCACGTGTGTGGAGGGTGGCAGGGGTGGGAGAAGTCAGAAGGCAAGAGACCCGCCCTCCCTAATTAATCGAGAGTTTCCCTGAACTTGGAACTCCTATAACCAACCTCTCTTAGGCACTACTCGTCACCCAGTGATGCTTATCCTTGAATGGCCCTGGCTTCTGACGTGTTTGATGTGAATTCTTTACTGTCTACAGCAGTTCCAGATTGTTCTGTCTCTTTTTATTACATATGATATCTCCCTGCTTATCTGCTTTAACTTCACAGAGCATAAATTCCTAGACGGTGTTTGTGAAAAATATCTAATTGCCCACTATAAGCAGCCACTCATAAAGGCTTTTTGATGATGATTATGAGTGCAATTACAGAAATCAAAGGCTACTTCTTGTAATTTTGAAATAATGCCTCTTGGCAGATGCTAATTTCCTCTCCCACCAGTTTTCTCTCATAGATTGGTTTCAGGTGGACTCGAACTGCGGTCAACTACATGGGAGTCCAGCGACATAGCCATTTCACTAACTGCTGGTCCCAATAACTGTCTTTTTAGAGAGATTTTTTAGTATAGGACACGTGCACTTGCGGGAGAGACAGAGAGAAATAGAGAGACAGAAAGTGAGAAATCAGCCCCCTACCCCCACCAGGGATGGCCACTCTGCAATCCCTTCTCTTCCATTCTCCTCTCAGGATCTTGGGCATGCATGCGCATGTGCCTGCAGTGAGTTTTAACCAACTAGGTCTGGGACTTGAACCATGGTTGACTACGTGGGAGTCCAGCGACAAAACCATTATGCCATCTGCTGGTCCCAAGAATTATTTATTTTAAGGAGCCAGCAAATGGCATAATGGAGAATGGAAATCCCGAGAGGAGAATGGAGGACGAGGCGTGGCCACTCCTTGGGGGGATGGTTTCTTACTTTCTGTCTCTCTGTCTCTGTCTTTCTGGCGAGCACACACTCCCTATAGCAAAAATCTCTCCACAAAAAAAAAAATTCTTAAAAAAACAGTCAACACAGGGACCAGCAGTTAGTGTAATGGCTATGTCGCTGAACCTCCATGTAGTAGACCGTGGTTTGAGTCTCGGACCCGGTGGCTTAAACTCATGCTAGGTGCGCGTGCATGCGTGCCCAAGATCCCGAGAGGAGAATGGAGGAGAAGTGATTGTGGTGTGGCTATCCCCCCTGAGGGGTGATTCTCGCTTTCTGTCTTTCTGGCAAGCGCATGCGCCCTATAGCAAAAACCTCTTAAAAAAAAACAATACCTACTTAAGTTGAAAATGTACTGACTGACTGATCCAGAAAGTCTTCCAGGTATGTTTTTTATGTTTTAGATTTTAAAACATTTTTAAAAATTTATTCTTCTTCTTCAATTTGACTGGAGAGAGAGAGAGATAGAGGGAGAATGAGAAGCAAGTTGATAGGTCCAGGACTTGAACCAGGGTCAACTATTTGGGAGCCCAGCACTTTAACCATCATGCCACTGCCAGCCCCTATGTTTTAGATTTTTGTCAGAGGGCATGTGTACTTACTGGAGAGAGAGGGAAAGTTGAGAAATCCTCTCCCTAGGGATGTGGTCATACCACAGTCGCAGTCCCTTCTCTGCCATTCTCCTTATGGAATTTTGGGCACGCAAACACACATGCCTGCATATTTTCCTTTTCTTTCTTTCTTTCTGGCAATTATTTATTTAATTTTATTTATTATTTTATTTTTCAACCTGACTAGAGAGAGACCATCTGCTGGCTACAAGATATGTGTTTTATGGCACTGTTTCTCAATTAATAAGAGTCATGAATTTACTGGGTCATGTGCAGTATTTTACAAAAATGAAATACAGGGACCAGGAGACGGAGTAATAGTTACATAGCTGGACTCCCATATAGTTGACCACTGTTCGAGTCCTGGACTTGGTGGCTTAAAATTCCACCTGGTGCATATGCAGATGTGCCCAAAATCCCAGGAGGAGAATGGAGGATAAGGGATTACAGCGTGGCCATCCCCCTAGGGATGATTTCTCACTCTGTCACTCTGTCTCTCCAGTGAGCACATGTGCCCTATAGCAAAAATCTCTCTAAAAAAAACAAAAACAAAAATGAAATAGAAGAGGGACCAGTAGTTGGCATAATGGCTGTCACTGGACTCCCATGTAGTTGATCGCGGTTCGAGTCCCGGACCTGGTGGCTTAAATGCACACCAGGCACGTGTGCGTGCGTGCCCAAGATCCCAAGAGGAGAATGAAGGAGACGAGATTGCGGTGTGGCCATCCCCCTGGGGGGTGATTTCTCGCTTTCTGTCTTTCTGTCTCTCTCTGTCTTTCTGGCAAGCACATGTGCCCTATAGCAAAAACCTCTCCCCCCCAAAAAAAGAGAATAGAATGCAGTAAGAAAATATAGTATATATAACAAGGTTAGGTATTCTTATATTAAACTTTCATTTCATATGTGAATTGGGTCTCAATATAAAATTTCTTTCTTAAGAATTACTTATTTTTTTATTATTATTTTCATATTTCCAGAGAGAGACAGAGAGAGGGAAAGTGAGAAAGCAAGCCTCCAGGTCTGGGACTTGAACCATGGTCAGCCATGTGGGAGTCCAGCAACCTTAACCACCATGCCACCTGCCATTCCCTCAATATAAAATTTCTTTACTTTTTCTTTTATTTTAATTCCAGGAGGGTATGTGTGGTCACCAGAGACAGAGAGACATGAGAGAGGAGAAAGGAGCCACAAGTGGGGCATGGTCACACAGCAATGTCCCTCCTCTGTTTCTCTATCCTGTCAGGATTTTATTTTTAAAATTTCTTTATAATTTATCATTTTTATTTATTATTTATTTTTTATTGTTATTTTTAATGTGTCATAGGGCACCTGTGCTCACCAGAGAGAGACAGAAGAGAGAAAGGGTGGGGGGGATGAGAAAGCAAGTCACCAGATCCAGGACTCGAACCTTATTCAGCCATGTGGGAGTCCAGCACCTTAACCACCGTGCCAACTGCTGGTCCCCAGCTTGTTTTTCTTTGCTTTTTTTTTTTTTTTTCTTTTTTTTTGGTTCGGGTTTTTCTTTTTTTCTTTCTTTTTTTTTTTTTGCTAGAGTACTTGAGATGAAAAAAAGATATTTGCTTGAGGCCACATGGGCTCACCAGGGAGAGACAGGGAAAATGAGAAAGCACTTCCCATAGGGGATGGCAACGGGGGACTCCCTTCTCCTACATTCCTCCCTCCTTTTGGGATTTTGGGCACACACTTGCAAGCACCTGTAGTGTCTTTCAAGCTGCTAATCCAGGACTCCAATGGATTAGTCTGTCATGTGATTTCCAGCCATCAGAACCATCATGCCACCAGCTGGCCCCAACCTAGCTTGTGTTTTCATTTGCTTTTAAATTTTTCCTTTTTTTTTTTTTTTTAAATAATCATTTATTTATGATTATTATCTAAGACTTTTTTTTTAAATTAGGACTGGCAGGTGCCATGATCATTAAGTTAAATAAATATTTAACTTTTAATTTGACCAGAGAGGGACAGAGAGAGAGAGAGAGAGAGAGATAGAGGGAAAGTGAGAGTGCAAGTCTCCAGGTCTAGGACTCAAACCACGGTCGACCATGTGGGAGTCCAGTGCCCTTAACTACCACACTACCTGCCTATCCTACTATCATTATTTTAAAAATTTGTTTTAGGGTGTGAGAGAAAGTGAGAAAGTAAGCTATTAGGTCTGGGCCTCGAACTGTGGTCGACTATATGGGAATCCAGCGCCCCAACCACCACACCATCTGCTGGCCCTCCAAGCATTTTTTAAAATAGTTATTTATTTTTAATTTGCTATAGGCAAATTGAGAAAGAGAGAATAAGAGACAAAGTGAGAAAGCAAGCTGCCAGGTCTAGGATTCTAATGACTGTCAACCATGTGTGAGTCCAGGGCCCCAACCAGCATGCGACCTCTGGCCCCCTAGCTTGTTTTTTAAGCCACAGGACTGGAATGCAAACCTCAGTCGGCCACCTGGGATCCAGCTTTTCATAATATGCCTAGACCTGCTAAGCAAGAGAGGGGGTAGGGAGTCCTCCCAGAGTGGGCGGGGCAATGGATTTTGGAAAGGACAATCACACAGACACACAGAGAAAAGCCCTGGTCAGGCGGAACCAACGTCTCTGATGGAGAATGCCATGGCCCTGAGCCTTTCCCAGGTTTATTTATTTTTTTAAAGAGAGATTTTTGCTATAGGGTGTGTGCGCTCACCAGAGACAGACAAAGAGACAGAAAGAGAGAAATGGGGGGGGGGGGGGGGTTAAGGCCACACCACAACTCCTCCATTCTCTTCCTGGGATCTTGGGCACGCACGCCCGGAGTGTTTGAAGCTACTGGGTTCAGGACTCGAACCCGGTTGGCCATGTGGGAGTCCAGTGAAGTAACCACTATGCCACCTGCTGGTTCCCCCAGGCTTAGTCTTTACAGGGCAATGGGGGACGGCAGAAGCGGAAAGTAAAGCTAGGAGTCTATTACCAACTGCAGCTGTGGAGCATGTTGCAGTCCTTGGTCTAAATAAGCCCCAACTGGCCTTCTCTAGCTGCAACAGTTTCCTTTCATCTCTGCCAGTTGGGCAGCATCGCCCGCGCCAGAGTGTGAGCTCTGCTCGTCCTTAAAGGTCACTATTATTTAGCTCAGATTTCGCTGCTCCCTGCACATACACATGACTACGTGAGCTAAGGGGCCAGGCAGCCTGCCGTACGTGAAGTGCCATCCCTCCATTCCATCTTTCCAGATGCAGTCGCTTCCCAGTTCCTCCACAACTCTGTCTCTAAGTCTGTTCCCTTCTTTCCAGGTGTATTCCAGAGTTCGAAAGGTGAACACTGTAGAGAGACATAGTAGTTGGCACGACCTGGCAACTACTGAAGACGGAGCTCGCGTCTTACTCAACTTCATATCCTGCTCACCCCATCTACCCACCACTAGCAGAGAACCACTCCAGGATCATGTTTCACAATTTTTCCTCGGACTACACGAGTGGGCGGGCAAGGAGGCAAAGGCGTAAACAACCCAAGTGACAAACAGAGCCGCGCGACTAACGACTGTGCGCCCCTTTTGTGGGTACCACTCCGGAGAAAGCAGCCGGAGAAAGCCTCTCAGAACAGTAACGCTTGAGCCCACACTTGCTTTTTAGCAGGCGCTTAATGAAACACAAACCTAGTTCTGGAACGCCAAAAAGTTTCTTCAAAAAGGAAAAACCATACTTAGTCGGCAGAGGGGCCACTCCTAGCCTCCAGCCTTCGCCGCCAGGCTGACTGGACAGGGAACAGTTCTGGAGCTACTCCGGCCGCCACCGCTAGAGAGCGCCGAGGGTCCTCCCAGCCCCCAGGAGGCGCCATGGCCCCGGGCACTGCACACTGGCAGCGGGTACTTGCCAAGGCCGTGAGGCCCGGGTACGGGTAGGATAAAGGCGGCGCCGGAAGGCCGTGAGGCCCTAGGGAATTACGGAGGGTCACTAGGTTCCTCAAGGAGAGGGTGTCCTCGCGACCACAAACTCCACCACCGGCGTAAACCCTCACCCCCTCGGGGATAGCCCGTTTCCGGCGCCTTAAAACAGGAAGTACGGCCGTGTCCAATCCGAGTCCTTCTCGCGCACCGAGTCCGAGTCCCTCTGTCGTCTGGCTCCTTTCCGAGCCCAGCGGGCTCTGAGTACCAATCAGAGCTCAGGATAGGCGCATGCGTCTCCGGACAAACAAGGCGTGAACTTTGACCAGAAGACAAGTTCCCCCGCCGCCCCCCCTTCCTGTGAAGATGGCGCTCTCCAGGGTGTGCTGGTCTCGGGCTGCTCTGTGGGGTTCAGCAGTCTCCCGTGGACCTTTTGTTACCCGGAGGCTGCAGCTTGGTCGCCCTGGCCTGGCTTGGGGTGCCCCTCGGTGAGGGACCTGGAAAGATAAAAGCATGTTTGATGCCCAGGTCCTTCCAGTGGCTCAACCTTGCTTGCATGCTGTCTCTTAATTCTCAGGGTTCCATGCCTTGTTCCGGGGTTTTTATTTTTCTGCTCAGGATTCACACCTCGATCCCTCCTGATGCCCTGGCTTAATTGACGCTCTCGACTCTCAGTGCCGCATATTGGCTCATCTCCCCGCGTGTCTTGAGCTCATCTTTCAGCCTCCCTTTTTCCGGCTCAGGTTTTACCGCTATTATCTCAATCCACGTGTTTCTGGCTTTAGCCTCAGTTCGAATTGTCCCACAGGCCTTGCGCTCTCTTCAGACTCATGCCGCCTCCCTTCCTGCCGGGCTGCTTCTGATCTCTCTTCTCAGTCTGACGTTTGTCTCTCCTAACCCCAAGATCTTTCTTGAATTTCAGAATTTTCAAGTCTTGACATATATCCTGAGACTTGTTTTTACATTAGGGACCCCATTTGTGAGAGAGCTCCTAGGACTGGTTCCCAGATAGTCTCTTTGATCTTCCTTGTAGGTCTTCAAAGCTTCACCTTTCTCCAAAGGCAGAAGTGAAGAGCTTGATCTCTTACGTGGTGAACAAGACAAAAGTGATTAATGGGAAATACCATCGCTTCTTGGGTCGTCATTTCCCCCGCTTCTATGTCCTGTACACAATCTTCATGAAAGGTAAAAACAAAGCTAAAATAGAAATCCCTGGATCAGTTCTGGGGCAATGTCAGAATTACAGTAAGTAAAATCATTTATAGATTCTGCTGTGGGGATTTGAGCTGGGATAGCTTCTATTACATAAATTCTTGAGCTTTAAACTGACAAAGCACATCTTGAGGATATTTCTAGAAAAATTATGAGAAACAGCTTCTGACAACATGGGTTGGGTGGGGGTGGGTAAGAGAATATTGGTATACTTTTGCACTTTTCTTAGCCACACACTTAGCTATAGTAGGCTTTCTTTTTCTATACAAGGGCAGGGATCTTTGGCTGAACAGACCTCTTCATGATTTATCAATTGATTGGCTGATAAGAAAATGTGGTCTAATGTTTGTCACAAATTAGGTAGCTTTTTGTAATGGAAGTAGCCCTGCATATAGTTTCTGAATGGGTCAGATAGAGTACTGAACTAATTCCAATCATTTACTAGAGCTGACATATATAGCTGATGTATATAGTATCAAGTGTCCACTCTGGAGCCAGACTGCCTGTCTCAAATCTCAGCTTGTCAAATACTGGCCATGTGTTTACATTATTTGTTTTATCTCTCTATTCCTTGGTTTTCTCATTTATAAAATGAGAATAATAGGGACCGGTAGGTGGCGTGGTGGTTAAGGTGCTGGACACTCCCACATGGCCAACCATGGTTCTAGTCCTAGACATGGTGGTTTGTTTTCCCACTTCTTCTCTCTCTCTTTCTCTCTCTCTCTCTCGGTGTCTCTCTGGTCAAATTAAAATAAATGAATGAATAAATTAAATACATAAAATAATTCTTAGAAAAAAATAAAATGAGAATAATAAAATTATGTATCAACTACATGGTTGTTGTAAAGATTAAATTAATGTAGTGAAGTACTGCACTTAGAACAGGGTCTGATAAGTGCCCAGTAGTGTTAGCTATCAGTATTATTACACTCTGTACTTTTTATCATAACACCAATTATAATAAACTACCGCATTGCCAACTCTGAATAGCATCATAATTGTTACTAGTTGCATAGCTCTTACAAATTGCTCATCCTTTTTTTTTTTTTTAAAGAATTATTCATTTAATTTTTATTTATTCATTTAATTTGACCAGAGAAATACGGGGGGCGGGGGGTAGTGAGAAAGCAAGCCACCACGTCCAGGACTTGAACTGTGGCCCACCACGTGGGAGTGTCCAGCCCTTTAACCACCATGCCACCTGCTGGTCCCACTTATCCTTTTCTATAAAGTGAGAGGACAGTGACTGGTTGCTGTGCCCCCCAGATTTTTTTTAAGAGAGATTTTTGCTATAGGGTGCATGCACTTGCTGGAGAGACAGAGACAGAAAGCAAGAAATCACTTCCCAGGGGGATGGTCGTGCCACAATCTTTTCTCCTCCATTCTCCTCTCAGGATCTTGGGCACGCATGCATATGCGCCTGACGGGAGTTTTAAGTCACTGTGGTCGACTACGTGGGATTCCAGCAACATTACCATTACGCTATCTGCTTGTCCCGTTGTTTGTTGTTTTTAAAACTTTGTAGTATGGAAACTTTCAAACAAACACAAAAGTAGAATAGTTAATGTACTTCCATTTACTCAACCTCACCTCAGCAATTAAAAACTCAGGGCCAACAGGTGACGTAGGGGTTAAGGCACTGGACACTCCTACATGGCCAACCACAGTTTGAGTCCTAAACCTGATGGCTTCCATTCTCCCTCTCTCTGATCAAATTAAAATAAATGAATGAATAAGTAAAATTAAATGATTCTTTTTTAAAAAAACTCATAGCTGCCACTCTAATTTCATTTATATGCTTGCCTTCTCCTATATATATAAATTTTAAAAAGTTTTCCAGAGGGCACAATGACTCTCCAGAGAGAAACAGAGTGAGATAAGGAAAGCGAGAAAGCATGCCCCCCCAGGGAAATGGTCATGCCACAATCCTTTCTTTTCTGTTTCTCCTTTAGTGATTTTGTGCACATACGCCTAGTGTCATTTCAAGTTGCTGGATCTGGGACTTGGACCATACAGTTAGCCCCAGCTCCCTTAACCACCAGACCATGGTCTAGCCCACTCCTGTGTTATTTATTTATTTATTTATTTATTTTTTTTAGAGGTTTTTCCCTATAGGGCACGTGCGCTTGCCAGAAAGACAGAGAGAGACAGAGAGACAGAAAGCGAGAAATCACTCCCCCCAGGGGGGATGGCCACGCCGCTGCAATCCCTTCTCCATTCTCCTCTCGGGATCTTGGGCATGCATGCACATGCGCCTGGCGGGAGTTTAAGCCACCGGGTCTGGGACTTGAACCGCAGTCGACTACATGGGAGTCCAGCGACATAGCCATTACGCTAACTGCTATTCCCACTCCCGCGTTATTTTGAAGCCAATCTTGATATCATAATTTTTTTTTTTAGAGGTTTTTGCTATAGGGTGTGTGTGCTCACCAGAAAGATAGAGACAGAGCTAGAAAGCGAGAAATCACCCCCCGGGGGGATGGCCACGCCACAATCCCATCTACTCCATCCTCCTCTTGGGATCTTGGACACACACGCACATGTGCCTGGCATGAATTTAAGCCACCGGGTCCAGGACTCGAACCGTGGTTGACTACATGGGAGTCCAGCGATGTAGCCATTATGCTATCTGCTGGTCCCCATATCATAAAATTTTGTTCATAATCTGAAAGCATTTTTTGAAAGTGCTCAAGCAAAAGTCCTGGGTAAATCTAAGAGTTTTCAAGAATTAAAGTTAAAATTTGATCATAGAAATACATTGACTTACGCTACTTATACTTTCTCCAGAAAGGAGATAAGTTAGTATCTGGCTGGGGAACACATAGAGTTAATTGAGCAAGACTTCCTGAGGTTAGAGTTCAGTTTTTAAAAAAGAAATAATGATCCAGAAGACGGAGCCCATTCCATAGCAAATCACAGAAGGCTGATTTAGCTGGAAAAAGATTATGTACTGAGGCAGTGGGGGTGGAGGGAGTTGAGAAAAGGAATATGGGTTGACCTCAAAAATTTCAGGTTACCTAGTTTAAAGCTTTAATATAGAGTAGTGTTGGGGAAGGGCAAGTGTGTGTGCATGTGAGTGAACATGGATTAGAAAGCTGTGGTGAGAGTCAAACTGGGATAACAGCACACTCTGTCCTCTACTTTAATGAGGCAGGATTGCAGATGTTGTGGGCTGATGCCAAAAAGGCTAGAAGAATAAAGGCAAATATGTGGAAGCACAATATAAAGTTTCATCAACTTTCATACCGGGAGATGGAGCATTTGAGACAGGTATGGGCCTGGGGAAGATGTTCAGAAGTGCATGGTAAGGTAATGACAGTTAACCAAGGTCTTAAGTTTTTTCCTTTCTTTTAGAGTTGTTCACTGCTGATCAAGCTTTTACTCTTTGCTATGAGATCCAAGTATTGAACTAAATGAGAGTCTCAGAGTCTTTGTCAGAAGTGGGTTCACTCAAGTTACTGTCCTTAGCAGAATTTCATAGTTTCTGACACACTTTTTGAATAAAAGTTGTAAACACTAAAATCTAGTTAGTTTCTGAAGGTATAAAAATCTGCAAAGATCTAAAGGGCAGCTGGAAACCAGTATTTTTTTTTTTTTTTTTTTTTGAGGTTTTTGCTAAAGGGCGCGTGCGCTTGCCAGAGAGACAGAGAGAAAGTGAGAAATCACCCCCCGGGGGGATGGCCATGCTGCAATCCCTTCTCTTCCATTCTCCTCCCAGGATCTTGGGCACGCATGTACACGTGCCTGGCGTGAGTTTAAGCCACTGGGTCCGGGACTCAAACCACGGTCGGCCACATGGGAGTCCAGCGACATAGCCATTACGCCAACTGCTGGTCCTGGAAACTAGTATTTGATGGTGACTTAGAGGACAGTTTTGAAGCTGAGAATAAAAACCTAGGGCCTATTCTACAGGTCAGGAAGAATTCATTAAGGAATTAGGTATAATGTCAAGCCCTGTCTGTAATAGACGTTATTTGGGATACACAAATGGAAGAAATCAGAGGAAGTTACCATCTAGAACCAGATAGAAATAAACATGGTCCTTTTTCTAGGCTATAGTAGAAGATAACTGCAGAGTAAGGTGAAGGGATTGTCCATTGTATCAAGAACTTACTTGGATTAAAACTACATCTGTGTTTATTTCTACTTAGTTCCGCCGAGATGTTACCAAGTGTCTTTTCCTAGGTATCATTTCCATTCCACCCTTTGCCAACTACCTGGTTTTCTTGCTCATGTGAGTACAAATTTCTATCTCTCTATCTCCCTAATATCTTGAAGCTATATAGTTTTTTTTTTTAATTGAAAATCATTTTAAAAGGAACTTTTTTTTAAAAAGGATTATTATTTTATTATCTTTATTTATTTTATTTATTTATTTTAATTTGACGAGAGAGGAAAAGTGAGAAAGCAAGCCGCCAGGTCCAGGACTTGAACCGCAATTGATCACGTTGGAGTCCAGCGTCCTTAACAACCATGCTATCTGCCAGCCCCAAAAGAACTTTTAATTTCAGAAAGTAGGCAGAGGTTATCAAACTTCCTGCTCCAGGTGTCTCATCCCAAATGCCTCTCAGTAACACTTCAGATACTGGGACATGTCATAGCTGCAGATATAGGTGGCTGGGACTCTCCATATATCTTTGCTGCTCTGGATGACATGAAATAAGATAATGACCTTTTCTATCATCCTTGGAGGCAGGAACCCACTCTCTGAGAGGCATAGCAACTGGGGACAAATTTCTTTCTTCAGAAAAAAGAAAAATCCTCTCTCTATATATATATATATTTTATTTTATTTATTTATTTATTTTGTCATAGGGCATGTGCACTTGCCAGAGAGAGACAGAGAGAGGGAAAGTGATAAATCCCCCAGGGGGGTTGGCCACACTTTAATCCCTTCTCCATTCTCCTCCTGGGATTTTGGGCATGTATGCATGTGTGGCTGGTATGAGTTTCAAGCTGCCAGGTCTTAGACTCAAACCGTGGTCATATCTGTGGGAGTCCAGTAGTCCAGTGTCTTTTTATTTTTATTTTTTTTGAGAGGTTTTCTATAGGGTGTGTGTGCTCGCCAGAAAGACAGAGAAAGACAGAAAGTGAAAAATCACCCTCTGGGGGGGTGATGGTCACGCCGCAATCCCTTCTCCTCCATTCTCCTCTCAGGATCTTGGGCATGCATGCACACACACCTGGCATGAGGTTAAGCCACTGGGTCCGGGACTCGAACTGCAGTCAACTACATGGTCCAGCGACATAGCCATTACGCCAACTGCTGGTCCCAGGGAGTCCAGTGTCTAACCATCACACCACCTGCTGGTCTCTCTAATAACTTTATTCATATCCCAAAGTTGCACGATTAGACTGTGACCTTGCATGGCATCCCATTTATCTCTTGCTATATGTTGCTATATCAACCTCAAAGCTTAATAGCTTAAAATAATCACCATTTTCATGATTTTTGTGAGTCAAGAACTTAGGTGGGGCTGAGGTGGGTGATGGGTTTTTCTCTTCCATGTGGTGTTGACAGAGGTCCTCAGTGATATTTTAGTTGCTATACGGTGTTTTCTGGAGGGTCCAAAGCTAGTCTTATGTCTGGTATCTTAGCTTGATGGTTAGAAAACTAGACCTATCAACCAGAGTGCCTACTTGTGGCCTTTAAAAAAAAAAAAAAAAAATGTTCTCATAGGGCGTATGTACTTACCAGAGAAAGATAGAGAGGGAAGGTGAGAAAGTACCCCCTACAGGGGGGACAGCCATGCCATAATCTCTTCTCTTTCATTCTCCTTATTTATAAATGAGTCATGGCTTTTCTTCTTCTTTTTTTTTTTAAATGATTTTTAATGCTACTTATTTTTAAAAAATATTCGTTGTAATTTTGTTTGTGACTCTTTTAACAACAGAGACAGTATGGTTTTTAAATATTTTTGAGAAAATATTTACATGTCAACTACTCAAACTGTTGAAAAGCAAACACCCAGCACACAATTCACACATAAACCTTCTCAAATCAGTCCTGCCTAACAAGTATTCTGTGATATACCATCTGCTAGCACAGATCAGTCTCTTTTTCTTCCTTCAAAATCTTCCTCAAGATAATCCTCTAGTTGTGGCTGCTCTTTTGCAATCTCTACTGATTACAACCCAGCATGATTTTCAAGCTTCAGGTCTGGGACTCGAACTGCAGTTGGCTATGTAGGAGTCCAGCACCTTAACCACCATGCCACCTGCTGGCCTCTTGGTGTGGGAGCCTCAAGGTAGGGAGATTCCTTTTTGTTTTTTTTTCTTTTGAAGAGAGATTTTTTTTTTTTTGCGATAGGGTGTGTGTGTTCGCTGGAGAGACAGAGAAACAGAAAGCGAGAAATCACCCCCAGGGAGGATGGCCACACTGCATCTCTTCTCCTTCATTCTCCTCTCGGGATCTTGGGCATGCATTCACACGTGCCCATCATGAGTTTTAAGCCACCGGGTTTAGGACTTGAACCCCAGTTGGCTACATGGGAGTCCAGCAATGTAACCACTATGCCATCTTCTGGTCCTGATAGGGGGACTCCTTATATGACAGCTTAGGAATCAAGAGTGAGTGTTACAGCAAATAAAATTCTGCATGACCTTCTGTGACCTTGCCTTGGAGACTCTCTGCTGTTCTATTTATTTTTTAAGAATTATTTTATTTGGACCAGCAGTTAGCGTAATGGCTATGTCGCTGGACTCCCATATAGTCGACCGCGGTTCATGTCCTGGACCCGGTGGCTTAAACTCATGCTGGGCACGTGCACATGCGTGCCCAAGATCCCGAGAGGAGAACGGAGGAGAAGGGATTGCAGCGTGGCCATTCCCCCTGGGGGTGATTTCTCGCTTTCTGTCTCTCTGTCTGTCTCTGTCTGTCTGGCAAGCACACACGCCCTATAGGCAAAAACCTCTCCAAAAAAAAAAAAAAGAATTATTTTATTTATTTATTTTAAATTTGACCAGACCAGAGAGGGAAAGAACAAAAGAGAGAGAGAAAATGAGAAAGCAAGCCGCCAGGTCCGGGACTCGAACTGCGGTTGGCCATGTGGGAGTCCAGTGCCCTTAACCATTACGCCACCTGCTGGCCCCTACTTCTGTTCTATTTTATTGGTTGAATTAATCACCAAGATTGGAAAAAGCGGGAGACAGAGACTTCCCCTTGCCATAGAATGTCACAGAATTTCTGGCCATGTTTTCAAACCACTGCACATGTGGATAGAGGAATTGAAAACAGATCTGTTGCCTTTCCCATACTGTTTACACATGAGGACTGTGCCATAGTTAGGTTGTCAGCATCATGTGGAGTGTTGAGCTCTGTAACTGTCCAAAGCAAGTTCTTCAAGTGCCTTTAGTTCAAAAGGTATCATTTTATCTGATTGCTATATGCCAGGCTATTCTACTCTTTCCTTTCAGGTCACATTTCAGTGATGTTGCTTGAGATTATGCTTCAGTGTATCTTTTCTTCTTTTCTTTCAGTTTTTATTAGTTTTCTTCGGTGTGGTGGGGGGGGGAGAATAGGCACCCCCAATGAGTTCCTCACATTGTGATTCACCTCCAATCCTGGCCAGCCTGGGTCATGCGCACACTCATGTGCCTAGCGTGCTCAGTGAGGTCCTGGGATGCAAACCATGATCTTTCCCATGTGGGTCCAGTTGCATTATGACTGTACCAGCACTTGGCCCTTCAGTGCATATTTAAACATAGGTCTGGGTCAAGAAAAAGAACACTGAAGAAAGAAAGTAGAACCTCTATCCCTTCCTAGTATCCACGTCTGCCAAATGCTCTCTTAGCTTACTTTGAAAGATGCTATTAAGAGTTTCTTTTTCCTTTTAGGTACTTGTTTCCTAGACAACTACTGATTCAACATTTCTGGACCCCAAAACAACAAATTGATTTCTTAGATATCTATCATGCTCTCCGGAAGCAGTCCCACCCAGAAATCATTAGTTATTTAGAAAAGGTCATCCCTCTCATTTCTGATGAAGGACTCCGGTGGCATCTGAAAGAACTGTGCACCAAGGTATTCCTCCACTGAACCCTTCCTACAAACTAAGAATCTTATTAGACACAGTATACACTAAAGCTAGGTAAGAGGGTTAATCAAGACCTTCCTAACATGTATCTTCTCTTACTTCTCCAAGATACAGCATGGTACCCACCCAGCAACACATGATATCCTGGCTCTGAAAGAGTGTTTCTCTAACCATCCTCTGGGAATGAGTCACCTCCAGGCTTCACAAATGGTGAGCACTTTGAGGCCTTCTCTCTTCAGTAGCCACACCTGTTTTCTGTCTTGTCATGAGGTAATACCATCTGACTTTCTCCTGTATTGTATCACAGAAAGCCTTGAGCAGGACCATGCTTCTCACACCTTACCTGCCTTCTCCCTTGTTGAGATACCGTTTGAAGAGTCACACCACTGTGATTCACCAACTGGACAGGGCTTTGGCAAAGCTGGGGATTGGCCAGCTGACTGCTCAGGAAGTGAAATCAGTAAGTGCTTGATTGTAACACCAACCCTCAACCATTGGTGGGTGTTTGATCTCACAGCAAAGGGCTCCTTGTCTACTTTATTATATCAAACCCCAAGCTCTTTATTTTTATTTATTTATTATTTTCAAAAAATAATTATTTAACTGTATTTATTTAAATTTGACCAGAGAGGGAGGGAGGGGGGAGAGAGAGAGAGAGAGAGAGAGAGAGAGAAAGCAAGCTGCCAGGTCCAGGACTCGAACTATGGTCAGCCATAAAGAGTCTAGCACTTTTTTTTTTTTTTTTTTTGAGTGGTTTTTGCTATAGGGTGCCTGTGCTCGCCAGAAAGACAGACAGAGACAGAGAGACAGAAAGGGAGAAATCACCCCCCCCCCCCCCCAGGGGGGATGGCCACGCCACAATCCCTTCTCCTCCATTCTCCTCTCAGGATCTTGGGCACACACACACACATGCCTGGTGTGAGTTTAAGCCACCGGGTCTGGGACTTGAACTGTGGTTGACTACATGGGAGTTCAGCAACATAGCCATTATGTTAACTGCTGGTCCCTGAAGTCTAGCACTTTCAACCACATGCCACTTGCAGCCCCCAAGCTCTCTATTTTTTATTTAATTAGTTAAATTATTTTTAGTTTTGTTATAGGGTGTGTGTACTCGCTAGAGAGAGACAGAGAGAGAGAGAGAAAGGGAAAGTGAGGAATAACCCTCCAGGGGGATGGCCATACTGCAATGCCTTCTCTAGTTTTCTCTCTGAATTTGGGCACACATGCACACGTGCCTGCCGTGTTTTCAAGCTGCTGGGTCCAGGACTCTATAAACAAACAGCTGACCATATGGGATACAGCACCTTAACCTCCACCCCCACCTGCTGGCCCCACTCGCCTCATTTCTGTGTTTTTTTCTTAAGTGAATTAGTGGAAAGGAATTGACCATAGTAATTTTGGTATGTTTCATGTTTCTTTTCTTCTGAAAATTATAAATCAAGGACACTACACCTTTAAAAAAAAAAAAAAAAGAATTATTTAACTTTATTTATTTATTTATAAATTTGACCAGAGGGACTGTGCGAGAGAGCAAAAGAGAGGGAGAGAAAGTGAGAAAGCAAGCCATCAGGTCCGGGACTCAAACCATAGTTGGCCACGTAGGAGTCCAGTGTCTTTAACCACCACGCCACCTGCCGGCCATAGGGACGCTACACTTTTGACCTATGGTGTTAGATAATATAGGCCTCTGCTTGTCCTATTGTCCATCAGTTCAGATTGCCACAGTGAAAGGTTTGTTAAGGGCATTAGGTTATAACTTACTTAAAGGAGATTTAGTAGTAGTTACGAATTTCCACTTCTTTGGCATACTCACTCTGTGATCAGTAAGGACTGTTTCTCTTCTGAGTGGTATAGGCTTGTTACCTTCGTGGCCTGAATTCTACCCATATTGCTGAAGAAAGGTGTCGAACATGGCTGGGTGAATGGCTACAGATTTCCTGCAGCCTGAAAGGTAAGACACATTTCTGTGGTTATGCCACTGAATTCCAAGCTATTTTTTTTTTAATTTTACTTACTTTTTTATTTAACAAATTTTGCCAGAGGGCACATGTGCTTTTCAGAGACAGAGAGAGAGGCGAAGTGAGAAAGCACTCCCATGGATAGTCATGATGCAGTCCCTTCTCTTTTTTTTAGGATTTTGGGCAATGCATGCACAGGCACCTAGTGTGTTTTTCAAGCCACTGGGCCCTGCACAGTTGGCCACGTGGGATCTAGCTGCCTAAACCACCACACCACACTGGCCAGCCCTACTTTTGTGTTTTATTCTGAGATGATTTTGGAGTTAATTATTGAGTGGTATGAGACTCTTGTCTAATGAAAGGGCTCAAACTCACCTGCCTACTCACATGCCTGCTCCATGTCTAAAGGTAGTGAAGTAGACTGTCAAGCCAAGAGTAGTGGGGGTGATGGAAACAGCGGGTGCTAGTCTGAAGCAGAATTTTTACCTTTCGCACTCTTGATGATTTGTTGTGGAGGGGCTATTTGTGCCCCTGGCCTCTTCCCACTAGATACCCATAAAACCCCAGTATGACAACCAAAAAGGTCTCCAGACATTGCCAAATATCCCAGCTTTGAGGTTTGAAGGGAGAGGGGTAGAACTGTCCCAACTGAAAAGTGCTGGTCTAAAGGCATTCAAATTCAAAATAAAACAAAAACACTTTACTAGCTAAAGAAAAATTATCTGGGGGTGGGGAGGGGAGATTGCTATCAATCTCCTTTTTGGAACCTTTGGCTCAGTGTATGTTTTCTAGGCCTCTGGATACCAGGATAGGCCTACTGATCTTGAAGCTAAGAAATGTCCTTGGTTTGCTAACTTCTATCAGAAGAATCCCAAGGTGATGAGGTGTTTAGTATACTATCATCTCTGAGTTTTCTGCCATTATCACATGACAATCAGGAGATAGAGGATGAGTTGATATGAATATATCATAGAAGGAAAGGAAAGCATGCATGCCAGGCTGGAATAAAGCTGGGAGCTTTGCGAACAATAGCCTCTTAATGCCACACCTCCTGGTGCTTGGCTCTCTGCCCCTAGTTTCAAGCTCTGTATACCAAGGCAGTTAGAGGGCAAATTGTTCCCTAGCCAAACCGCTAACACTGCTGGTGTTTTCAGAAGCTGAGCTGTCCCTCTTGCTGCACAACGTGGTCCTGCTTTCCACCAACTACCTTGGGACAAGGCGCTGAGTGACACACGGAGTGAATGGCGTTGTCCTGCAGTCACCAGGTCTAGCAATGTGGGACCAAGCAGTACTTGTCAGCAGAGTCTGTGCATTGTTAGGTGTGTGGGAGGCAGAGGAGCACATGCCATGATCTCCATGGTGTGGCACCACGTGGGAACCACAGGAACTTCGCTCACAACTCACATTCAGTCCGTTTTTCCAGGGGTGGCCCATGTGAGGTGTCATCCTGTCTTCATAATTATCTGGAGCTGGCAGCAACTTCTGCTGGCCTTTTACTGTGATGTGTTAAGTTCAAGTCCTGGGAAGTCACTTTTTGCCCCAAGTGGGAATCCTCATTTGGCCTAGGACTCCTCCACTACCATATTCTTTAAGCTTTTTTTTGTTTGTTTGAAGAATTTCTTGCTGGCGAGAACAGCACTGTTAGGCTAGAGCATGTACATTCTTGCATGTTCTTCAGTGCTCCCCTCAGTCCTTTCTGATAAGACCAAAAAATAGGGGGTTTTACTTTGGTCCTCCTTACTGGCATGACCTAACCACTTGCCCTTTCCTTTCTAAATCCTTTGAACACCTTGACCATGTGTATGTGTTTGTTTTTTAATAACTTATGGGAACATTCTAATGGAAAAGATAAAACAAAGTATAAGCGCTTCTTAACCACTTCCCTGGCATTTACAGTCTTCACTCTCACTGTCTTAATTTCTGGGCTATGGTATAGCCACCCTTGGCTACCTCCACTGTGTTGCAGTGATCCCACTGTAAGTGACAGTGGCTGCCTCCGTTAGGCCATGGATCAAACTCTTAAGGTACTAATTACCTGCCCAGCCAGGGAGACCAGGAAATCTCTGTATCAAGATAGTAAGTTAGGTTAACTTTTGTACGTGTATATCAGTGACGCATAGTTCTGTAATAAGTCATTGTAAATGCATAAAGCACTGTTTCTAAACCTAAGTAAAGATTGCCTGAAACCAGTTGATGGAAATGACTTATGCATACTCTATAATAATTTTGCTAAGGCCCCTTTCATAACACTGACTTAACTCAACTAATGGGGATTTAATTGGTTGGACTAGACCTGGTGGAATAGAAGTTTTGAAGGAACCAATTTGAAGTTACTGGAATGAGAAAAGGGGACCCAAGAGTAGGGACCATAGCCAGGGCAGAGCCCCAGCAGGGCAGGAACCGGGCCTGCTTGACCTAACGGGGCACATAAGGGCATATGAAGCAAGTCAAGCTCCTGGCACTCCAAAGACAATATTCTGTTTTTCCATTACA
Source organism: Tupaia tana (assembly GCA_026018925.1). Classification (NCBI taxonomy): domain Eukaryota; kingdom Metazoa; phylum Chordata; class Mammalia; order Scandentia; family Tupaiidae; genus Tupaia; species Tupaia tana. The sequence goes on from JAKSZU010000006.1 coordinate 154,992,193, forward strand.
AAATGTTTCTGTTAACATTAATTCCTAACTGACCTGATTAGTTTTATGCACAAAGCTGGAGAAACATCTTTTCTCTAACAAGTGACTGAACCATGGCCTGCTAAGATAAAGAATAACATAACATTCTTTTGAATATTTCTTTAATATTACATTTAAATATTCTCTTTAAATACAGCATTATCACAATGTAAAGAACCTAAAGGGAAAAAAAATTTTTAAGAGAAACAGACAAGCTTTGGATTCACATTGGAAAATACAACCTGTGTACAGTATGTGAGAGAGGAAATTGGAAAACAATAAGAGTTGTGGTAGTAAGAGTCATTTCTTTTATCTAGGCTTAGACTGAGTGGGACTGAAGCTGTCTGCTTCTATGACCAGAGGCCTAGCTCTCCTAGGGACCATGAGCTATAATTCTGTCCAACTCAGGTAGCACCAGAAATTAGATGGACTAGGCTGTGTAAAAAAGGCCCTTTGATTGAGAAGACAGTTAATGCTAAATGTTAATATTTAGCATTCAAGAGTTCGAGATAAGTGAGTCAGAACTATAGAGTTGATAAAGGGATGGACTTAGATGAAGAAACTATAGTTTTTTCAGATATATCAAATACCTTGTGAGTTAGCAATGTGTTTAATTATTACAGATTTAAACTCCTGGTTTGATCCCAAAGGCTAATTGTCCCTATTGAGCAGCTGGAGACTTCCTGAAGAGGGAATGTGTAGAGCTCACCCTCCCTTTTTAGCATAAACTTTCTGAAGAGAACTATTTTCTCTATAGAGCCAGATTTTCCAGTAAACATCGGGCTTGTATTCGAGGGTACAAGTCTAAGGTAAGGGAGTGGAGCTCAGCTCAGGATAGCATCTAGATCTCAGACGCTTTTCTCAGCTCTGTTTTGTGAGGGTGGGGAGACATAAGGACTTACGTACTTAATAAGAACTCCCCTCCAAACATAAAACCAAGCAAAAACAGGAATGAACAGGAAAGGCAGAAAGCGTTGGGAAAAAAAAAAATTACATACAAGGCCTTTCAGGCTTAGAGTTTAGATTTTATGAAATGCTGCTGTGACACACCTGAAAGCTGCTTTGAGACCCCAGGGCCTTATATCCCACATGAAAAGGCTTTCTGAGCAAGGTAACTAGGAATAGTTATCTCTCTCACCGAAAGAAAAGTTTCATTATTTTTTCTTTCCTGGTTAATAAATCATAAGGGAAGCATGATGTAAAGCATGCTAGAGATAGTGTTGCTCCCTGCTGCCTCCATTTTAAAACAAGCAAAGATAACTTTGCTAACGAATCAGTGGTGTTCAATGGAGCAGTCATCTTGGGACACAAGTTGGACATAAAAGGAACAGGAACCACGTTCCTGGCAAAGGTAAGGACGAAATTTGAGTCTAACCCTGTAGACTTCAGAGATGATCAGAACTTGAATCCTTTGCAATTTTGTGGTTGTATATGGCATTTAGGAATTGGTTTGACTTCCAATTTTCATGTATCATCAAGATGGAGGGGTCCAATAAACGTGTAATTCTTGAGGTCGAACTGGATTGGTATAAGAACTCTCTAACCCTGTATAACCAACAAGGACCACGAGGGTAGATACAGGAAAAAAAAGAAAAAATAAACGCACACACTAGTTGGTGACCTTAGATTGCCACATCCTACATTCCATTAAAGCTCCGATCTCCCAAAGAGGGAAAGAAAACCTGGGTGAAAAGCAAGCGTGGCACAAATAAAGTCATCTTTCCAGACAGCAGCCCGTTCCTGCTGCCTCCTTTGGATACAGTTAGTGCTCCACACAGGTCTCTCCGGGAATGGGCGAGGCCCTGCCTAACGCTGCCTGACAGAGCTAGTGTTAGACACACACAGAAGACATAGGTTCTTTATACCACATCCCAGCCAGTCTAGCTCTTCAAAGAAAAGTGGGTGGAAGGACAGACAAGTTTAACTCCAGTACCTAAGAACATGTGGAAAACAATTCAAGTTACAGGCCAGGAGTCCCCAGTGTGGGGAACAGGTCGGAGAACACCAAACATGTCAAATATTAACTTATTTACCAAATAGGGGGCTGGGGAAAAGCACGTTAAGTTTTTCTAAATCCTCGAGGTCTTGTACAGAAGCAGAGACCCTTCAGCCCCCTCCTTGCTAGACAGGACCAGGTGACATTTCCAATTGTAATATTATGATACACCAGAACGGGATATCAAGATAACCACTAAGAAAAATGAGCTTGTACCTCACCTGGAGCGTAGGAGAGGAGAAGGGGCTTTGCCGTGCTGTTCGAATTCTTATGTTCTGGTCCCTACATAAAGAATAGCTGCTTGAAGTACCCAGCTTCTCCTGTAAGATCCTAGTTCTTTGTTCCAATGGCCCAGAAAGCTCGGTATTTGGGACTATCCAGCCTCCTCTGGCTAGTCTCCCAGTACTGTTTCTCTTTTAAAAATACTTGTATAAACAATCCTTTCCCACCCATTCCCCAAAGACCCCAATAAAATAACATGGGAGCAGCAGCTGCTTCTACAGTTTTGTTTTGAAATGGCATTAGATAAAATAAGGGAATAAATAGAATGGGTAAGAGGCAGAATCTCCATCCCCATGTCACACTGCCAGGGGGAGTTCTAGAGAAGACTCCTCAGAGGGCCGGTCCTCACTCTGCTGTGGGGTCTTCTCCACCCCACAGCCCTCTTCATTGTCTGTGCGGAAGGGGAGGCTTGAGGGGGACCAAGAGGGGTGGAAGTCTTCATTCTCAGGCTCCTCAGAGTTACAATCTTCGGGTAATAGCGCTTCTAGGGTGGGTGTTTTGCCCACCTCTGGTTTACAGAGGGCAGCTGGGTCTGTGGGGCTGCAAGCCACCAGTGAGGTAACAGGGAGAGAGAAGACACTCAGATCCTTCTCCTTGGGGAAAGAGGCTGGGCCTTCTTCTGTACCAGGCTCTCCTTTTACTCCCAGGACTGGCCTCTGCTCTACCTGGTAATAGACCAGAGGCCCACTGTTCAAGTAAGATGGGGGGTTCACTGATGAGGCAGTTGGGTGGTCCGAGTTCTCAGCAAAACACAGGACAGAGGAGCCAGGGGGCAGCTGAGCCTGGATGAGAATGGGGGCCGTAAGGCCTGGGCACAGCTCTTCGGAAACAGCCAGGGGCTCCTCCAGGATACACACACCCAGGCTTTCCATGCTTGAGTCCAGGCTGGCACTAGAGCCACTGGAGTCTTCCTCTGCTTTGAGCCGCTCCAGTTCCTCTGCACTCTGCAGATGCATCACTGCTGTCTCATTCTCAGCAATAAACTCCTGGAAGTCCTGTGTCTCCGAGCCCTGTGTACCTGTCAGGCTGCAACTGGCAGGAGGTGAAGGCTCCTCATCTGGGGCTGTCGGGCGGCTCACTTGCCGCTTGCTCTCCAGCTCTAGCTTCATGATGGTGTGGAGGTAATGAGTCCGGACTCGGATTGGATTAAATTCAATGCGCCCAGCCATGTTCCCACAGCCATCCCGGGAACAGCCACATGGAAAGGACATGCGATCCACCTGGGGTGGGGGAGAAGGAGGCTGAAGATGAGACCAACAAGACTTAACAATGGAGGTAGGAGACATTAGCTTGCAAACACAGGCAGTTGAGATTTGAGGTCTTACAAGAAGAGAAGCAACCAGTTCAAACGTAACATGCAGCGTGAGCTAACAGCACTAGATGGTAGTTATCAGGCCACTTGCATTTCAATCCCAGCTCAGCATTAATTAGTGGTGCGACCTCAAGAGAGCCATTTCTCTCTTCCTCTAGGGCTTTGCTTCCTCTCCTAAATAAGTAGACAAAATTCACATCTAAGGGTTCTTCCCTTAAAAAGGCCAGATAACCTCTCGAATGTTGACAGTTTTCAGTAGAAGAAACAGATGTGCCTCAGAGACTTTTCCAGAACTTACCTTGTTCACTGAGACGTTAGAAGGCTAGGGCTCAAGCCTACAACCTTCTGCCATGACAGGGATGGGAAAGTGTGTGGAAGACCTTGCTAGTCAGTCTAAAGCAACACATGCTGGAGAAACTAAGCAAAGGTACCTTTGTTTGCTAAGGGCCTGGAAGGAAGGCGCTTATGATAGCTAGCTTCTCACACCCTGCTTCATTTTCCCCTGAGGGCTAAGCATTTTAGTTCTGAAGCAGTTAATAAGATAATTAACTTACAGGCCAGGGATACCTGAAAAGGAGATGTTTTCTACCACTTTATTTCCCTTTTGTATTCCAAAAAGGAAAATGAAAAAAAAAATCAAACAATACCAAAATTAAAAATCAAAAACACAAGTAAGCAAATAAGCATGTACAAATATATAATGTCTTCCTAAGATACCAACTTATAGAAATCTCCATTCCAGTTCCACCAATTCTTAGGACTGTTCTCAGGTCTGTGTATAACAGACTGATTCATTATGGGACTTCAGTCTGAAAAGCAATATCTGGCCAGATCTGCTACAGCTATTTGTTACCTAGCTAAAAATAAGAAAGAAAAGGTTGGTTAGGAAAAATTCAAATACAAGGACTCAGCAACCACATCCTCACTATACAAGTTCCAGTTAAATTGCATTCTTTGGGATGGTCGTGCTGTTTTCAATAGAAATGTATCTTCCAAAGTGTCCTTTATCACAAGGCCAATAAAGGGATGATACTTTGTATCTTTCAGGAAACTAACATTTAAGCTCTGCAGTGCCAAATCTGATCCTGAATTATGGGATCTGAGAACTCCTGATTTTTAACAAAATTTGATCAGAAGTACTATAATTGTTTACAGATACAATCTGTAGGCCCACTTCTCCACTTCCTCTTATCTCAAGGAATCAGTATTTAAGGGATAGTTACTAGATGTTAAACATACTAATCTTTATTCTTCCTTTTATTATCAGCTGCTTCTCACCTCTGAGGTGTGAAGCAGAAAAGATAATAGGTAACTCCACAGCCTAAGAATCCTGTCATGCTTGTTTTCGTTGTTGGTGGAGGAGGGTTGTGGAACTGGGGACGCATTTACAGCTGGGGACTCCACCCCTGGATGGACAGCCTCCCATGTTCACTGGCACCCACATCACACTACACCCCCTCCCACTCTGGTGTAGATATACCAACTCAGGCCATCTTGGACTGACCTGGCACTTAATCCCTGCCTGGCTACAGGCACATGCCTCTGGGTCACAATACAGCCGACAGTCACAACCACACTCTTCCCGTGACAGGCGGATGGCTCGAAGTTCTTGTTTCTCTTCCGCATCAATGCGGTGGACCCCAGAAGCTCGCAGCAGGGCCCTTCTCCGTTTGGTGGGCAGAGGCTGCAGGAAGAAGTAATCATCCACCTCCACATTTTCCACATCAATATCTTCATCAGAAACGTCATCCAGAGTCAGGCCATCGGCCTCCACTGACTCCACTGTCCCATTCTTGGTTAGCTGCCAAGAAACAGGAAAGGTTAGCCTCCTGAGGGTTAGCAACACACACCGCAGTGCACCACTATCCAGGGAACCTTTCGCAGTGACAGGAATATCTACACTGATTAACACAGCAGCCACTAGCACAGGTGGCTTCTGTACACCAGTGAAGTGGAAACTAAGAAACTGATTTTCTTTTTTTTTGAGAGAGATTTTTGCTGTAGGACGTGTGTGCTCACCAGAAAGACAGAAAACGAGAAATTACCTCCCGTGTAGATGGCCATGCTGCAATCCCGTCTCCTCCATTCTCCTCTTGGGATTTTGGGCACGCATGCACATGTGCCCGGCGTGAGTTTTAAGCCACCCGGTCTGGGACTCAAACTACGGTTAACCATGTGGGATTCCAGCAATGTTACTATTAGGCCTTCTGCTGGTCCCGAGAAACTAAATTTTTAATTTAATTTAAATAGTTGCATGTGACTAGTGATTAGCACATTGGACAGTGCAGGTCAAGAGAATACACATGCTCAGCTGTAGGAACATGCTGGTTAATGCTGTTACTTCGCAGGCTGAGGTTCCATAGGAAGCCCAGGTTCAATTCCCAGCCTACCGTAAAAAAATCAGGTATAGGAGCTGGCAGGTGGCATGGTGGTTAAAGGTGCTGAATTCCCACATGGCCGACTGGTTCAAGTCCTGGACCTGATGGCTGGCTCTCTTGTTTTTCCTTTCTCTCTCTGTCTCTGTCTGGTCAAATTTAAAATAATAACAATAACAAATGGAATTAAATAAATGTTAAAAAGCAATCAGGTACTCCTAGCACTTAGGAAGCTAAGGCAGGAGGATCAGAACAGAGACCACTCTTAAAAAAAAAAAAAAAAGGACCAGCAGTTAGCGTAATGGCTATGTCGCTGGACTCCCACGTAGTCGACCGCGGTTCGAGTCCTGGACCCGGTGGCTTAAACTCATGCCGGGCACGTGTGCGTGTGTGCCCAAGATCCCAAGAAGAGAATGGAGGAGAAGGGATTGCAGTTGGCCATCCCCCTTGGGGGGGTGATTTCTCGCTTTCTATCTCTCTGTCTCTCTGTCTGCCTGGCGAGCGCATGCGCCCTATAGCAAAAACCTCTCAAAAACAAAAAACAGAGGCCAGCAGGTAGCATGTTGGTTAAGGCGCTGGACTCCCACATGGCTGACCGTGGTTCAAGTCCCGGACCTGGTAGCTTGCTTTCTCACTCTCTTTCTCCTCCCTCTCTCTCTCTCTCTGGTGAGTGTGTATGTCCTATAGCAAATTAAAATGATAATAAATAAAATAATTCTTAAAAAAAAATTCATCCAGACCAGGAAGACAGGAAATCTTACATAGATCTAACATCACCCTGTCATGACAGGAAATAGCACCTTTCTGGGTCCAAGTTTTTCAGATGTTTGTTTCAACTCCCCTCCTAGAAGATAATCTATTCTCACAAATGTACCCTAACTTAGGCTCACTTACTTTCTAACACAGGGAGGAGAAAGAAGGTATATCAGTGGCTGATGTTTCCAGGATATATACATAACCATGCAAAACACCATTCAACTTGTACCCCACAGAACCCAAAACTACTTTCTGGGAAAAAAGGTACATTTAAGAGTATTACAAGGTGGGGCCGGCAGGTGGTGTGGTGGTTGACGGTGCTGGACTCCTACATGGCGGACTGCGGTTCAAGTCCTGGACCTGGCGGCTGGCTTTTTCATTTTTTCTCTTTCTTCCTCTCTCTGACCCCTCTCTGGTCAAATTAAAATAATTAAATAAAGTTAAATAAAACAATAATTATTTTTAAAACAAAAGAGTATTACAAGGATACCAGGTCTTCATCTATGGATCTGAAGCCCCATACTGTGACTGATATGTGTGCACAGAAGAGCTTCACTTCATTGGGAAGAGGGAAAAAAGAAAGCAAATTATTGGGTCATCAGAAAGTCATGATGCATTTTTTTAAAAAGAATTATTTAATTTTATTTATTCACTCATTTATTTTAATTTGACCAGAGACACAGAGAGAGAGAGAGTGAGAGAGTGAGAAAGCAAGTCATGATGCATTTTTACGTAGAAAAACAGGGACCAGCAGTTGGCATAATGGCTGTCACTGGACTCTCATGTAGTCCATGCAGTTCGAGTCTCAGATCCGGTGGCTTAAACTCACGCCGGGCACGTGTGTGTGCATGCCCAAGATCCCGAGAGGAAAATGGAGAAGGGATTGCTGCGTGGCCATCCCCCCTGGGAAGTAATTTCTTGCTTTCTGTCTCTCTGTCTCTGTCTTTCTGGCAAGTGCACATGCCCTTTAGCAAAAACCTCTCCAAAAACAAAACTATGTCATGACTTTCCTAACAACCCAATATTAACGGCTATCAAAGAAAACCTTCATTTCAAACTCAGAGCCTAGAAAAAAATGTGTTCCTTCTCCTTTCCAGTCTTTCTGACTTCAAAGAAAAGCTGTATGTGAGGTGCAGTGGTATAAATAATACTGAGTGTACTATTTGTGGGAAGAAATCTGGGTTTCCTGGGCTGAGATGGATAGAGAGCCAGGAAAGGGAATCTCAGTGGAAGGACAGATTGAAGACAATCTGTGGCTGAATGAGTTTTGAAAACTCACTAGAGAATTCAAGTAAAGAAAATGAGGCCTCATAATCCCTGGGGCTCTGGAAGCTGCTAGCAAGATAAAAACCAAGTGACTGGAGCCTTTGGTTTGTTTCATCAGACAGCCACGGAGTAGTACTGGTAAAGGAACAACTCCTGGGAGAGGTATGATGCAACAGGCCGCGGTGATAAGCTGCACATCTATTTTACTGTTTGTTTTGGGGGGAGTGTAGAGAAATGAGAAGTAAAGTGGGGCTTTTGGTGTTCCCTAGTCTATTATATATTTTTTTTTTTTTGAGAGCTTTTCGTTATAGGGCGAGTGCGTTCGCCAGACAGAGAGAGACAGAGAGACAGAAAGCGAGAAATCACCCCCAGGGGGGATGGTCACGCCGCAATCCCTTCTCCTCCATTCTCCTCTCGGGATCCTGGGCATGCACGCACACGTGCCCGGCGTGAGTTTTAAGCCGCCGGGTCCGGGACGCGAACCGCGGTCGACTACGTGGGAGTCCAGCGACATAGCCATTACGCTAACTGCTGGTTCCGCTAGTCTATTATTTTTATACCAGGCAGGCCAACTACTAGAGCCGCTCTGTAGACTTTAGGATTGCTTCTGTCCAGGGTTGGCCTTCCAAATACCCTGCTCTCCCCTCGAAGGATAGGGACTGGAAATGCAATTGGAAGAACCCTTCGTAGATACGAGAACTGAAGACGTCGGGGGGGGGGGGGGGGGGGGGCACTTCAAATCAGTGAGGAAAGCACTGAACAGTACTGGGACAGCTGGACACTTCCCAATTCATACTATTCAGATCATGGATTCAAGGCCACAGAAAATAAATGTCTTACAAAAATTATAGATAACTAAACCAGCAGAGCACCAAACAGCTATTGGAATAACACCCCAAAAGATATATGGGAAATGCAAAATGCATATTTTCTTAGACCAACTGCCTTCCTTCAAAATAAGAATTTCTAAGAGAAGAGCAAACTACCCGGGGAAGATAAAGTAAGGGTACTGTTCTGACACATGGAGATGTATTTGATGCCATCAGCGCTGGTGTTCACTAAGTATCCTGCTAGTAAGTAGCAGGAATCCTATATCTGAATATTGGGTTTGCTTGGCTTTGCCCCTAGAATTCCTGCGAGGGGGCAGGGGCACAGAACAGGATAGTATGTTGTTTTGACAGATTATTCCTTTACCAGATTTAGGATAGGAGTTTTCTCCTTGGGAAAGAAGGCCTGCGCTGCAATTGATGAGAACAGTGTTTATTTGCCCAGCTGTTGCTATAGCAGCAGGAAGGTGACAGGGTCAGTGATGGAATTCTTCAGACAGAAGGGAAGCCTGAATGGCATTCCAGTTAGAAAAACAGGTGTAAGGCTTTGGGAGTAGGCTGAAGGAACGAGACAGAACTCTCAAAGGGAGAAAGCAATGAAATATGGTAGTTTGCACCCTCTGCCAGCAGTTCTGTAGTCCTACCACATTCTGGTGCATCTCACCCACAAGCCCAGAAATAATGCTGCCACCTGTTTTAATATGGGTCAGCATACGTTGGGCCCAAAAGAGACCAGGCCAGGCTTACAGCAGTGTTCTTCAAATTTGGAAGCAGGAACTCTGGGGGCAATTTTTTTCTTAAAGAGTCATTTTATTTAACTTTATTATTTTTATTATTATTATTAATTATTATTTTCCAGTTTGATCAGAGAGAGAGGGAAAGTGAGAAAGCAAGCCACCAGGTCCAGGACTTGAATCGCGGTCAGCCATATGGGAGTCCAGCATCTTTAACCACCATGCCACTTGCCGCCCCTCTGGGGACAGTTTTTGAAGACTGGTGGAAACTTGTGCGATGTGGTACCAAGCAGTGCTGACACAGCAAATAAGTGGCCATGAAGAGCCATCCGAGATGGGCCTTCTCCTGCCTCTCTTCCTCCTAATTCTGAAGAGCTGGACAGGGGGCACAGTATTATACAAGTCGATGATGCTGTTGTTTACACCTAAAAGACTGTCACTTAAGGGTGACGGGGGTTATAGTGACAGCAGTATCCTTTCAGAAAATGTGAAAGATTCAAAACTCATTCTATGCATCTGGGCAAGGGACAATCATTTGACAAACAGAAAATTGCTTCCTCAGGTTCTAGGGGTGGCAGACCTAAATGCCTTCAACTGTTCACATTTTATTTTTTAATTTATTTTAAATTTTTTTAGAGATATTTTTGTTACAGGGCATGTGCACTCATTGCAGAGACAAAGGCAGACAGAGAGAAAGTGAAACATCACCCCCTGGGGGGATGGCTATGCTGCAATTCCTTCTCCTTCATTCTCCGCTTGGGATTTTGGGCATGCACACACATGCCCAGTGTGAGTTTCAAGCCACTGGGTCTGGGACTTGAACTGTGGTCAGGCATGTGGGAGTCCAGCAATGTAACCACTATGGCACCTCATGCCCCCAGCTATTCACATTTTTTTTTTAAGAGAGATTTTTGCCACAGGGTGCGTGTGCTTGCTGGAGAGATAGAAAGAGACAGAGACTTGGAAAGCGAGAAATCATCCCCTGGGGGGGATGGCCATGCTGCAATCCCTTCTCCACTCTCTTGGGATTTTGGGCATGCATGTACACATGCCTAGCATGAGTTTTAAGCCACAGGGTCCAGGACTTAAACCGTGGTTGTCTACATGGGAGTCTAGCAATGTAACCATTACACCATCTGCTGGTCCCCACATTTTAAACGCAAAAATAATTGAGGGTGGGGAATGGGCTGGGGGATAAAGAAGAATTTTAGGGAAGCTATTTTGCTATGTCTGGTAGACTCCCCATCAGAGGTAAAAAGGGAACCCTAGATGGAGCTTTGGTTCTGAATCTGAGACTTCTCATTACAAAGATATGGAGTCTCTACATGCCAAGGACAAGAGAACAAAAAGCAATGGACCTATGTGGTTTCCCTCTTCACCTGACTATTGATACATAGGACACACAGACCCCAGACACCACAGGCACCTTCATTTTCTTGGCATGGAGCTTTTCCTCCTTCAGGTGTTCACGAAGAATCTCTCGATGGTTCACCTCCTGCTCTTGAGCAAACTCACAAAGTGTGTAGCTGCGTACAGAGTTATGGCGCTGGGCCATGCCCAGAGAGCTACCACCCTGGCTGGGCACACTGGTGAAACCCTGGCGCCGGGCAAAGTAGTATACAGTCACCTGGTCAAAGCGTACATTCTTCCTCCGCAACTGTTTCTGCCGCTTCAGGATGGATGTAGCTGAGAAGGGAACATAGACAGGTGTTTTTCACCCAGAGATCCTATTTGGGGACCTCATTGTTTCTCATACATCCGTGTTCTGAACTCTTCTCTCAATGTGCTCCCTGTTCCTAGAGAACATTCTAATATTTTCAAATTATGAATGCACAGTGGGAAGGGACCTTGAATTTCAGCTGGCTCATACCACTGCCTCCAGACTTCACCTAAACAGATGACCACAAATCTATTTTTAGATATCAGCTGGGAGGAGCATCTCTAGGTAATTTCTGGATATTATAATCTATAAACTGTCCAGTATAGCAGCTACTAGCCACATGTGCCAATTTAAGTTAATTAAACAAAATTAAAAAAAAATAATTATTGCCACTAGGCCTAGTCTGGTGGTACAGTCAGTAGCAAACTGATCTGCAGTGGTGGAAGTCACATAGCTGACTGTGGGTTCAAGTCCCTCAGTAGGCTTGAAAACATGTCGGCATGTATGCACTTGCCCAAAATGATGACAGGCTAGAGGGCAGGGGAAAGGGGATCATGACCTGACCAAGACCTGGTCAAGGGTGCTTCCCTCTCTAATGAATAATCAGAAATTATGTTCTAATTAAATTCATATTTCAAATGCTCAATAATCACATATAGCTAATGGCTACCACTAGATGATGCAGATACAGAACATGGGTATCAAAACAGAAAATTATATTGGTCAATGCTGATCTATAGCAGAGGATAGATCTATAGCAAACTATTTCTATAAAGGGCTGGAGAATAAATATTTTAGACCATGAGGTCTCTGTTAAACTGTTCAACTTTGCTTGCTGTAGCATGAAAGTAATCATAGACAATGAGTATGACTGTGTTCCAATAAAACTTTATTTATTTATTGGAGAGGTTTTTGATATAGGGCACATGTGCTCACCAGAAAGACAGAGACAGAAAGCGAGAAATCACCCCCCAGGGGGAATGGTCACGCCACAATCCCTTCTCCATTCTCCTCTCGGGATCTAGGGCAAGCACACACATGCGCTTGGCATGAGTTTAAGCTACCGGGTCTGGGACTTGAACCGTGGCCGACTACATAGGAGTCCAATGACATAGCCATTATGCCAACTGCTGGTCCCCCAATAAAATTTTATTTATAAAAATTATGAGAGAGATTAGGCCATGAGCAACCCCTTATCTATAGTATCAGAAGTTCTTTTGAAGAACTAACTGAGCCATAACAATTAAGAAATCTGGATCTGATCTTGGGACCAGCTGATGGCATAATGGGTACAACGCTGGACTCCCAACATGGCCGACTGTAGTTCAAATTCCAGATCTGGAGGCTTGAAACTCATACCAGGCGCCTGTGCACGCATGCCCAAGATTCTATGAGAATGGAGGAGAAGGGATTGTGGCATGGCCATCCCCCCAGGGGGTGATTTCTTGCTTTCTGTCTGTCTCTCTCTGTCAATCTGGCAAATGCATGCACCATATAGCAAAAATCTCTCTCTCTCTAAAAAAAAAAAGAGAGAGAGAAAGAAATCTGGATCCGATCTAGTGCAGTGGTTAAATAGAGTGCAGTGGAAGCCAGATTCCACATAGCTGAACACAGTTCAAGTCATAGACCTGGTGGCTTGAAAAACAAGGAGGGCATATTTTACATGTCCTAAATCCTGATGGGATGGAGAAATGGAAGAAAAGGATTACGGAGAGACCACATCCCATTGGGAGGGAGGGGGTACTTTCTCCTTTTTGTTTTGGGTAAGGTTTTTGCCATAGGGCGTGTATGCTTGCCAGAGGGAGAGTGAAAGGGAAAGTGAGAAATCACGCTCTGGGGTAATGGCCACACTACGATCCCTTGTCCTCCACTCTACTCTTGGGATTTTGAATGCACACACACGTACCCAGTGTGATTTTCAAGTCGCCAGTCCAGGACTTAAATTGCAGTTGGTCATGTGGGAGTCCAGCACTGTAACCACTATGTCACCTGCTAGGCCCAGGGGGTGTTCTCTCTCTCTCTCTCTGGTAAGTGCATGCACCCTCTGGCAATTAAAAAAAAAAAAAAAAGAATGGAGAAATCTGGAGTTGCCACAGTTGTCCAGGCAGAATACAATACATCCTGCTATAATTTGCTAGAACTCTGTGGGACTCTAGGAGTTAGGGGGTGGAGTCCTAGATTCCTAATCCAGCCCATTCTGGGGACCCACACACCATAACCCAAGTAAAACCAGCTATAATAAATCAGACTGTCTGGTATTACAACAATGAGTTCTTCTAAAGAACAAGGGAAGATTATCATGAAGGACAAATCCCCAAGCAGTGTGGAAGTGTCTCAAGGGCAGCGATGGACTCTGAAGCTATGGGATGTGAGTGCGGCAGGCAGGGAGCAGCTCACTCACGTGTGAAGCTGGCAGTTGTAGGAGGATTGAGGCTGTCGCAGCTGTCAGCACTGTCACTGCTGGAGATCTCATCATCTGAGTTGGAAACTGATGAGCCCACATCCACATCATCAAACTTCCTCTTGAGACCCGAGCCCGTGAATGCATCCATTGGTTTCAAAGGGGAGTCCTTGGGGAGCCCACCACGTTGGCCCCAAAGCCCCTGCTCACCACCAGCTAGCCAGGTGCATTAGGATTCTGCCCAGGGGAAAAGAGAAATTAGCATTCCTGTCCTAAGACATCCCCCTTCCAAGCCTACATACACAACTCTTATTGAAAAAGAAAGCACCTAGCACTGATGTCTGGTTTCTCAAGATTAGGTCATTTCTCTACTGATTCCAGCCAACATTCTCCTACTTTTGTTTTCCTTCAGCCCCTCCAGTCTCAGTCTCTTAGAATAATGAGAGGAGTAGCAGCAGCATCCTTCCCAGTGGAGGGAAGGCCTTTGGTTCCAATCCAGCTGGGGCTAGGCTTCATTAGCCCAGGGATAACAGGAGCTGCTCTTCTGATCACACAGGAGAGCTCTCCAAGGGACCAGTGGGAGGGACTGGGGATCAAAGACAGAATTAGGCTTTGCCTAAACTAAGACTAGACCCATTTATTTTTCCTAATGATAATATAGCCTGGCATTCCCAAAGTGTGTATCTTAAATACACTAGTTCTCCAGATATTAATAGCTTTTACATGAAAATAGGACTGCTGTGTCAAAATACTTTAGAAAACTGCTTATGGCAGAACCGCTTAGAGGCTTTTAATATACTAACGAGCATGGTGAAAGCTGGGAGGAAACAGAATGCTGTGTTTCACGAACCTGATTATGGAACTCACTGTCTCCCAAGTATCTTAGGGGACAAACAATCCTTGAAACACATTCTGGGAACTACTGTTTCAAGCTCCCAGTGTTGAAGGACATCAGCAGTCAGGAAAACCCTTTACTCAGATCACCACAAGTGTAAAGTGTCTCTCCAGGCTCCTAAGAAGGTCAAATTTGGTACTGAAGAATGGACCTAAGATTAGAATGTATGCTGCCTTCAAAACCTGGAATATTTCCCAATCTCATACTGCTCCATAAAATAGAGCTTGACTGATCGATCCTCCTCCTCTGAGCAAGAAAAATGTAGCTTTACAATCTTCTGTAAAGAAATCGGCAAGGGGAAAAAACCAGCCAAAGAAGTGACAATTCACTCTGGTTCATTCAATATGCCCGTGATTTCGACATGCCACAAACCACAGAATCTGGGCTAGCCCATTTCCCAGGCACAACTCTTTCTCTTCCTCTGCTTTTGTACTTAAGTTCCAGAAGGACAGAGTTTCCTCAGCAGAAATGCTGTCAGAGCTGGAGCCATGCGTGATGAGGTACGAAGCCTCCCTCGCTTTGCCTCAGTAATGCCAGAACGTCCCCAGACTATGATCTCACTAGTTGCTAATTATGCAGCAGGAATAACAACACTGCCCAGAACGACAGGCTGCATGACTGCAGAGCAGCTACCCGGAATATACTGTGGTGTCAAGAGATGCCTTCTCTAGAGCTGTTTTCCTGGACCATGTCCTTTCACAGTGATTTGCCTGCTCTTAGATCAGCTCTATAAAGTCAGCCAGGCCTAGGAAGTTACTGTGAAGACATTTCCTAATCTATCTATCCAGATCTCACCCAAATTCTGCATTCAAGTCACAAGTCACAGGTCTCAGACAGACACATTCCTGAAATAAATTTGGCCAGGGAGGAAGAAAAAAGAAAAGAAAAAAAAATGTACGTGGTAACACTTGTATTTGAAAGTTTTAAATTTAAACTATCAGTTCTATTCTTCAGGTTATTACCATCAGAGGTCACATTCCTATGGTATGGTAAGAATGGGGAGAGCCAAGGACTTTTTTTTTTTTTTCTTTTTTTTGGAGAGGTTTTTGCTATAGGGCGCGTGTGCTCGCCAGACAGACAGAGAGAGACAGAGATAGAAAGTGAGAAATCACCCCTCAGGGGGGATGGCCACGCCACAATCCCTTCTCCTCCATTCTCCTCTCAGGATCTTGGGCATGCACGCACACACGCTCGGCGTGAGTTTAAGCCACCGGGTCCGAGACTCGAACCGCGGTCGACTACGTGGGAATCCAGTGACATAGCCATTACGCTAACTGCTGGTCCCCCAAGGACTTTTTATGGGTTAAGATTTTAGCTGGGTTTAAAGATAACCTCTACTTTCCATTGTATTATGGGGGTGGGGAAGGTGGGGACCTTTGTATAATTAGTGCTTATGTGGGTAAGAGGGGAAAAAATGAGGTAGACTAATGCTGATCAATGAATTTTCCCCCTCACTTAGTAAATACCTTATCAACCGCATGAGAAATCAGACTGAGCTGCAAATCTCCTTTCTCAGAATGGGTTCAAGTCCTGGTTCAGTTTTAACTGCGCTCCAGTCCAGTACTGTTACTAGAAAAGTGGCTTTGTCCTCAGCCTGGAAGCACTCAAGGATTTATGATTAGAAGCAAATGTGCACTTCTGTCCTCCTTCAGGTGTCCCTTTACTTCCAGTAGTGTGGTTTTCCTTTGAATATTTCTCTTTAAACCCCACAGGAATTTGGATCTGATCCCAAATCATCTTTAGTGCTAAAATTCTCCACTGTCTTAACCCAGCTGCCCTCAGGAGTATCATTTATTTACTTTTTGTGCATTTAGATGCAGCAGGGGTTGCTGGCTGCTTGTCCATTCTCCTTATATTTCTATGCCTTCCTCTTCTGTTAATACTTCTAAAATAGTGGTCTATGGACAGTGACTGGAGTTAGATAAGAAAGAAGAAAAGATGTAAAACCTAGGAGCAAAGCATTTTCCTTAGGCTGTCCAGGAACAATCGGAATTGATGGCTGTATGCGTAAATAATGTGCATGCTGATCTATGAACTAACTATTCCATTAACTTGGTTGGCATTCAAGAAAATCCTCAAGGAGCCTCCACTGCTCTCAAACTCTCTTCGCCCTACCCAGGATCTGTGAGCATCATGTTCTCTAACATTAACTCCATTATTAAAAAAAGAAACAAAAGCCATTTATTATGTCCTGACAACTGATACTAAGTTTAAATTTCAGTCCAGCACTCTTTGTCAAACTCTCTGGTGTGAACTTGACTTGATAAAGATGTTCACTAGGCACCAAGAACAAACCTCCCATCTATTTCCAAAGTGTCCTGAAGAAATCTTTCTTTGCAAAATAACAACTAGAGTAAAATCCACACTTCCCAATTCATTCAGTTATCTCCTTTCAAACCACAGTTAGAAATCAGTCATTCTTACCTCTCAACTAGTCATTGATGGAGGATCAATATCTGTGTCTAAGAGATACACTTGTAAGTTATACTCTAAGCTCTTAAACTCATAAAGAAATAAAGAAGGTGAGATTGGAAATGCAGGTCATAACTGACAGTTAACTGTCAAAATGACCAAACACAAAGGCGTCTGGAGAAAATAATGCCACCTTCTATAAAAGCTTTTAAATGCCAGTGAAATAAAAGGTCAGCTGACATTTCTTGGCTATGTGCCTTATGGTCTTTTCTCAAGTGTTTCAAGCTGAACATTTCCCAAAGGTATATGAAATAGTTCAGATGTACAGTATATAGAAGACATCAGGCTAGCACCGAGTAAAATGGATCTACCAGCAGATGCATATTTTAGTACTAGAACTAAGTTTCTTCAGACTACAAGGATTTGTGTTGCCACCAACACACACACACACACACGCACGCACACACATGCACACACACAGCATATGTGACACCAGGAAAAGAGACTTCCCAAGACAAATTTTGTGGAAACAGAATATATTTGAAAAGTTCAGGTAATATAAACCTTGTTTTTTAATGATTCCAAAACTAATAAGGCCTGTCTACTCAACTGGAACCCAACCTTTTGCTAAAGGTCCTGGTACGAAAATCTCCAGTAAGATGGTCAGGGCTACCATCTGGAGCTGCTGCTACATGTAATGGTAAGCCTAAGTAAGATGACCTGCCCTCATTCTCCTCCTACAACATATTGTGGTTGATTCTCAAATATTACAAATTTCCTGGATCCATGCATCCTTATGGTCACCAGGATCATAAACTTACAAAGCACTCAAGTGCAAACCTGTTTTAGCTGGGTATTTAAAGAAAGTCCGACTCCCTGGTTTTTCCCTGTACACTAACACTAGGTTAGAACCTGGCTGTGCATCATATGGAGGACACAAGATCTCTGTGGGAGAACTGGAACACGATGGTGCATTAACTCTCAAGGATATCCAGTCATGTACAACTGTGGCGCACCCTGGCTCTGGAGATTTGCGAGATGGAAAACGAGTAAAGGGCAATCTGAATCAACTGTGGATTTGTCTTGGACGAAAAGCTGCAGGACAAGGGGACAGTGTTGTCTCTTGGGGGTAACTTCTAACATTTCATATTGAACGGTTTGTGTGTCGCACCGCCACTCTAAACCCCTTTAAAAGGATGGATCAAGACCATAGCACCAAAAGGGATGGATGGCAGTCGGCTGCGTGTTTGGGCCTGTGGAAAAAAGATCAGGCTAGCAACCAGTGCAAGTGATGCTTTCATTTTCCCACACAACGCCAGAGAAACGGGAGACACCAGGAACCAGAGCTGAAGGGACATGTCAAGTCACCGGTTCCCTTTAATGAACACGCCCGCTGAACCCAAGAGCTCTCGGCCCCTTTCATTCCTACTAACCTTCCCGCTCATTCCAATCTTCTGCAGCCCCTACCCAGCCTTCCTCATCCCTTCCTGCCTGCTACTCACACATTCCCAACCACTCCTCCCACATTTCCTCTATTCCCCCTCCCCTTCCTTCGCTTCCCTCCATCCTACATCATTCTCCACTCCATTCCGAACTCAACCCCTATCCGCAATCCTGCCGGCTTCTACGCTGCCCATCGGGCTTCTTCGAGCTGCCCCCGCAGTCCGGGCCCGCGTCCCCCGTGCCCCTGTTCCTTCCCGGCGGCGCCCTGGCTCCCCGCCCCCCGACCGCTCCTGTCCGAGCCTCCCTCATTCTGACCCTCCATCCGCACAGCTCTGGGCTTGACCACTCCTCCGCAGCCGCCCGAGGGCCGATCCCGAGAAAGGCCGAAGCGGCACCCTCCGCCCCGCACCCCCAGGCCCATTACCGGCCCCCGCCGCAGCTGCCTCCTCCCGTGATGGTCTCTGCCGCCCCCGCTGCCGCCGCCGCCGCCGCCCTAGCCGGGGTGAGAGGGAGGGAGGAGCGAGCGAGTCCCCGGCCCCACCGCGACGGTCGGGGAACTACAAGAGCGACAGGGCAGGGAGGGAGGGCGGATGGGCAGCCGGCCGGCAGGCGGCGGGGGACGGGCGGCTCCGGCAGCTCGGGTGCCCCCGGCAGCAGAAGACCAAGACGTCCCCGGCTCCGACTAACAATAGGCTCCGGCCGCAGCGCTCCGGCTCTTATAGGCGCCGGCACGTCCTGGCCGAGCCCCGGGGCAGGCTGGGAAATGGAGTCTCCTGCCGGCCCCCGCTCAGAAGCATGCCGGGAGTTGAAGGCGACAACTGCAGCAAAGCCAAAGCCGGCCGGCAAACAGGCTCCGGAGGTGGGGTCTCTGCAGCGGCGGACCCTGGGAAAGCGAGTTTGATGCCGCTGCAGCCTTTTGAAGGGGAAGAGAGGAGACCCCAGCTACAGATCTTCAATGACAACAAATTCTGCCCTAGAACGCCCCTTTTCTTTTGCTAAGACCACACTCTCATGCCAAAGGAATATTAATCTCTCTTCTCATGGGTCCTGGTCTTCAGCAGTAAGACTTCCTGCAGCTTGCCCAAGTTATTAAGAATATATAGACACTATCTTGAGTTATCTACTTATATGATAGACTATTTTAGGTGTTTTCTTTCCACACAATTTTTACCATTATCTTTTATCTTCACAACTTTGAAACCTTTTTTTTTTCTTTTCTTTTTTATTGTGAGAGGAAGAGAGGCAGGCACCCTCGAAAGGTCTTCATGCAGCGATCCTCCTTCCAGCTCTGCAGCCAGGGCGCACCCACTGGGTTGAGGTAGATCCCACTCTAACCTAGTCTTCCTAGTCTCTGTATCCTGCGTCAACAGGCCCCTACTACCTGCACCAGGAAGGCTGGTCCTCCAACTCATTTTTTAAAAAACATAATTATTGGGGACCAGCAGATGGCGTAATGGCTATGTCGCTGGACTCCCATGTGGTGGATGCGGTTCCAGTCCCAGACCCAGTGGCTTGAACTGATGATGGGTGCGTGAGTGTGCGTACCCAAGATCCCTGGAGAAGGGATTGCTGCGTGGCCATCCCCCCGGGAGGTGATTTCTCTCTGTCTCTGTCTCTCTCTTTCTGGCAAGTGCATACACCCTATAGCGAAAACCACTCCCCCAAAAAAATTATTTTTAATTTACTCTTATTATTTTCAATCTGCTATAGGCTCACCAGAGAGAATGGGAAAGTAAGAAAGCAAGCCACCAGGGCTGGTACTTGAACAGCAGTCAGCCATGTGGGAGTCCTGTGCCTCAATCACCACACCACCTGCTGGGCCCTGCAGCCCACATATATTTTTAAAGAATTCTTTATTTCTTTATTATTATTTCTTAATTTGCTATAGGGCATGTGCACAAGTGAGAAAGAGAGCTAGACAGAGAAAGCAAGCTGCCAGGTCTGTGACTCAGACTGCAGTTGGTCATGTAGAAATTCAGTGCCTTAACCATCACGCCACCTGCTGGCCCCTGAAAACCTTTTTTTTTTTCTTTTGAGAGATTTTTTACTGGGGCCTCCAGGTGATTAAGGGTGTTGGACTCCCACATGCCTGACTGCAGTTTGAGTCCCAGACCTGGCAGCTTGCTTCCTCACTTTTCCTCCCTTTCTCTCACTCTGTCCCTCTATGGCAAATAAACAAACAAATAATAAATAAATTTTTAGTTAAAAAAAGAGAAAGAGATTTTCACTATAGGGTATGTGCACCGGCCAGAGAGACACACAAAAAGCCAGAAATCACTCCCGGGGGGGTGGTCATGCTGCAATCTCTTCTCCATTCTCGAGATTTTGGATATGCATGCATAACATAGCTGGCATGAATTTTAAGCCGCCGGGTCCAGGATTTGAACCACGGTTGACTACGTAGGAGTCCATTGATGTAACCATTACATCACCTGCTGGTCCCACAGCTCGTTTTTTAATAAAGGGAAACAAAGACCAGTAAGTCAAAAAGTTGTATGTAAGGTGCCAAAAAACACACAGCCTTGGTTTCTTTCTTTTCTTTTCTTTTTTTGAGAGTTTTTTTCTATAGAGCACTTGCACTCACTGGAGAGACAGAGACAGACAGAGAGACAGGAAGTAAGAACTTAACCCCCGCCCTCCCCAGGAGATGGCCATGCCACAATCCCTTCTCCTCTTGGGATTTTGGGCAGGCATGCACATGTGCCCGGTGTGAGTTTTAAGACACAAGGTCCAGGACTCAAATCACGGTCAACTACGTGAGAGTCCAGTGACATAACCATTATACCATCTGCTGGCTCCCAGCCTAGGTTTCTTACCTCTTGTCTCTCCCCTGAACCATAAGACTCTGAAAGACCTAGGTGCATCCTCTGGTCCCCACCCCACTGCTCTCCCCATTATATCTGTTATTTTGTTTCCTTCTACTCTACCCCTGCCATACCTACTTCAATATACTGGCCCCCTGGCCTTACTGCAGTTTCCTCAGCAGGGCAATCCGCTCTTACCGCAGGGCCTTTTGCCTGGAGCATTTTTCTACCAGCGAGCTGCATGCTTACTTCCTCATTTAATATGTGCTCAAATGTCCCCACAGCAAAGAGCTTTCCAAACTGTATTTCTAAAATGGTGCTTCTTCGTCTCTATCCCTTGCCTTTTATTTTTTTCTTAGCATTACCAACTGACATATTTATTATTTTTCAGTCTTCTCTCACTTGACTAAATTCCATGAGAGCAAGGAATTGTTTTGTTTACTGTATTCTCAGCACCCAGTACAAAGCCTGGCTCTTGACATTTAGAAGCACAGTAGCTATTTCTTGGATAGACTGATGAATAGCAGGATTTAAACTTAGGTTAGGCTGGTTCCAAATCCTGGTGCATTTTTCACTGCAACTAAGAAACTATGAAGCTGTATCTGCTGGGTACCAAGCCATCTCAGCTTTAGAATGAAAGAAGTTGGATCATTTGGGTGGAAATGCCAAGAATTCTAGTCATCTCCCCTAGGTGACAACAGCGACACCAAGAGGCTAGGTAAGAACACAGCAAAATGAAAATGTAGATCACACACATGTACACAAAGAAAATAATCTTTAGGGTACCATGTACTTATTTCCCTATCTGCTAAAATTTAGAGGCAAAATAACATTTGATCAAGGGTACGGACCCTGAAGAGCCGGTCCATGGCCTAGAGGTTAAGGCAGCTGGATCCCACACGACTGACTGTTTGCAGTCACGGACTCAGTGGCTTGAGCGGCACGCCGGGCATTTGTGCATGCATGCCCGAAGTACTGAAAGGATAGAGAGATGGAAGATGAGAGAATGTGGCATGACCTTGCCCCATGGGGGTGCTTTCTCCCTCTGTTTCTAACAAGCGCATGTGCCTTCTGGCAAAAAATAAAAAGTGTGGATCCTGGAGCCAGACTGCCTGAATATTACCCCAATCCTTCACTCACTAGTGGTGTGGTTCTGGGCAATGCATGTAACTTCTCTGCCTAACTTCCTCATCTGCAAAATGGGGGTAACTATGTATCTCATGGGGCTGTGTAAAGATTAAGTAGCTAAAATACTGTAAAATGTTTCTTCCAACACAGTCTGTACTATGTAAATATTGGCTGCTATTCTTAAAAAAAAAAAAAAAATTATTTAATTTTACTTATTCATTCATTTATTTTAATCTGACCAGAAAGAGACACAGAGAGAGAGAGAGGGAAAGAGAGAAAGCAAGCCACCAGGTGTGGGACTCAAACTGTGGTCAGTCTTGTGGGAGTGTCCAGCACCTTAACTACCACTCCACCTGCTGGTCCCACTATTCTTCTTCTTCTTTTTTTTTTTTTTTTTTTTTTTTTTAGAGAGTTTTTTGCTATAGGGTGTGCCTGGTTGCTGGAGAGAGACAAAGAGACAGAAAACAAGAAATCCCCTCCCCCCCAGGTGGATGGCCACACTGCAACCCCTTCTTGTCTATTCTCCTCTCAGGATCTTGGGCATGCATGCACACGTGCCTAGCGTGAGTTTCAAGTCGCCAGGTCCAGGACTCAGACCGTGGTCAATTAGGTGGGAGTCTAGCGATGCAAGCATTGCACCATCTGCTGGTCCCAAATATTGGCTATTTTGAGGCCAGCAGGTGGCATGGTGATTAAGGGCACTGGACTCTCACATGGCCAACCGTGGTTTGAGTCCTGGAACTAGCAGCTTGCTTTCTCACTATCTCTCTCTCTCTCACTCTTTTCCTCTCTGATCAAATTAAAAATAAGTAAATAAATAAGTTAAATAAAATAAATTTTTTAAAAAATTGGTTATTGGGTCCAGTAGTTAGCGTAATGGCTATGTCGCTGGACTCCCACATAGTCGACCGCGGTTCGCGTCCCGGACCCGGTGGCTTAAAACTCACACGCGCGTGTGCGTGTGTGCCCAAGATCCCAAGAGGAGAATGGAGGAGAAGGGATTGCGGCGTGGCCATCCCCCCTGGAGGATGATTTCTCGCTTTCTGTCTGTCTGGTGAGCACATGCGCCCTGTAGCAAAAAAAAAACCTCTCAAAAAAAAAATTGGCTATTTTGGGACCTGCAGTTAGCGTAATGGCTATGTTACTTAACTCCCATGTAGTTGATCGCAGTTCGAGTCCTGGACCCGGTGGCTTAAACTCACGCTGGGCGCATGTGCGTGTGTGCCCAAGATCCCAGGAGGAGAATGGAGGAGAAGGGATTGTGCTGTGGCCATCCCCCCTGGGGGGTGATTTCTCGCTTTCTGTCTCTGTGTTTCTCTCTCTCTGTGGCGAGCGCACGCACCCTATAGCAAAAACCTCTCCAAAAAAAAAAAGTTGGCTATTTTAATTCATAATTTTATATTCAATGTGTTCAAAAGGTCTTGTTTGTGATTGTTGCTCCTGAACACGACGACGACACAAAGGAAGAGAATGTGTTAGACTGCTCTGTAGAACCAGTGGAATGAGTAACAAAAAACTAGCCTAATGGCCATACTGAGCAGGTTAAAATAACCTCATATGCCTACACGTCCAAATTTCTAGCAGTCATGGAAACTTTTCAGGGCACCATCAGCACCAGTGTCCATGCTTGTTGGGTAATGCCACCAAACTAGAAGCTAGCCAAAGCAAACCTAGCACGTCCTTTGAGAAGACAGCAGAATTCAATCTGCAAGTATCTCTTAATTAGTTAAAACATCTACCAAACATCAGAGCTACTATAGAATCACTTATTCATGATTTCACTGCCATGATATAATCACTAGGTAAATTGCAACACTGGTGCCAGTTCACCTAGAAGAACTACAATTCTGCTTCAGCCTACCTAGGGCTGATGGAAGGCAAAGGTCAGGTTGGCAGCTGTCCAGGAAACTCACAGTAGAATAGTAACTATAAAGAATGTGAGAGGAATGCAATATTATTGTATCAACACTGGATGTCTAATTCTATGTCACTGTTTTGTACCAGACTATGCTGCAACATATGCATATATGGACCAGCTCAGCAGGCACAAATCAATTTTAGGGGCGAAAAAGTCAAAGCATAGAAAGAAAAGACATAAGATAAAGAATAGGCCCTACAAACTGCAGCTACAGATGAAAGTCAAAGGCCAGATTCCACGTCTTGGGTAGTGTTTACACACTGGTCTTGCAGTTACACCTGCATGTGGGGGTAATAGTAGTATCCTTAGTTTATTGAGCACCTGAATAGATATATTCAGTACAAAATAAAGCTGTACTTTATACTTATCCCTTTTAAGCTCCACAACAGGACTATGAATTATTACCTCTCTTTTAAGATGATCAGTTGAAGGGCCAAGCAGGTGGTATAGTGGTTATGGTGCTGGATTGCCACATGGCCAACTGCAGTTTGAGTCCAGGACCTGGCGGCTTGAAAAATCATACTGGGTACATGTGTGCCCCAAATCCCAGGATAATGGAAGAGAAGAGATTGCAATGTGGCTATCCCCCTGGGAGGATTCTCTCCAGTGAATGCACACACCCTATAGCAAAAATCTTTAATAATAATAATTTTAAAAAGTTGATCAGTTGAGGCCTGAGAGATTACTTTGTCCACAGACACACCCAGGAAGAGTAAGATCTGGGATTTGAACACAGACCTAAATGACGTCAAAATATATACTGTATCAACTACCCCTTACCACCAAAAGATAAATAGGAATATTTGATAAAGAGGGAAAAATAAATAGGATAAAGGATATTACATGCTGAATTTCTTATAGAAACATAATTAAGGGGCCGGCAGGTGGAGTTAAGGGCTCTGGATTCCCACATGGCTGACTGTGGTTTAAGTCCTAGACCTGATGGCTTGCTTTCTCACTTTCCCTTTCTCTCTGTCTCTGTCTTTCTCTGGTCAAATTAAAAAATAATAATAACAAATGAAATTAAATATTTTTTAAGATTTCTTATAGAAAAATAATTAAGATAAAAATAAGGTATTTAGGGGACCAGCAGTTAGCGTAATGGCTATGTCACTGGACTCCCACGTAGTCGACCGCGGTTCGCGTCCCGGACCCGGTGGCTTAAAACTCACGCCGGGCGCGTGTGCGTACGTGCCCAAGATCCCAAGAGGAGAATGGAGAAGGAAGGATTGTGGCGTGACCATCCCCCCCTGGGGGGTGATTTCTCGCTTTCTGTCTCTATGTCTCTCTCTCTCTGTCTGGCGAGTGCACGCGCCCTATAGCGAAAACCTCTTCCAAAAAAAAGGTATTTATTGAATAAGAATTAAGATAAAAAATAAGGTATCTTGTTTTTCTGAAAAGAAACCTGCAGAGTTAGCCCTGAAGCTGTATGTTACTTCATTTATTTACCATTAATTATATATCAGATCTACAGGGACAGGCATGACTTTGTGACTAACTCTATACTCAAAAAAAAAGAGATCAGTATGTGCACTTTGGGACAAAGTGCCATAGCAGTTTTTTTTTTTGGGGGGGGGGAGAGGTTTTCGCTATAGGGCGCATGCGCTTGCCAGATAGACAGACAGAGAGACACATAGAGACAGAAAGTGAGAAATCACCCCCCAGGGGGGATGGTCACGCCGCCATCTCTTCTCCATTCTCCTCTTGGGATCTTGGACACGTACGCACACGCGCCCGGCATGAGTTTTAAGCCACTGGGTCCAGGACGCAAACCGCGGTCGATTTTGTGGGACTCCAGTGACATAGCCATTACGCTAACTGCTGGTTCCCGCCATAGCAGTTTGAAGGCAGAAACAGTGAAGAAGCTATAGAAGTAGCATCAGAGAAGTTTTCTAAAAGGACAGATACAAAGGTATTTATATATGTGCATAATACACACATTCACACACCCCATTTTAAAAAACAAAATAACATCAAAGTTTGAGCGATATATTGCAGAGGTGAATTTAGAAAGGCAGCTTAAGGGGCCGGCAGTGGCATGCTGGTCAAAGATGCTGGATTCCCATATGGCTGACTGCAGTTCGAGTCCTGGACCTGGTAGCCTGCTTTCGCGCTTTCCCTTTATCTCTGGTCAAATAAAAAAAATAATAATAACAAATGGAATTAAATACATACATTTTTTTTTAAAACAGAAAAAAAAGAAAGGGCGGCTTAATAAGTTTAAGGAGGTAAATGAAAGTCTGATTGTAAGATGTCTAGGGAATGATACTAACTAAATCTTTAAATAGAAAATCAGACATTAGACTCAGGAAGAAAACGGGAATCTGCAGTGATTAAAATGAAGAATGTGTATGTCATCTTAAGCAAATCTAAGACACAACAACATTGATTCACATAATAGGTAAACCAGTTATAACTAATGTCATGAAAGATTACATCCAGTACAAAATAGGAAAGACGGTATGTGATAGTATTAAAGTAGCAATAGCAAGAGCCCTTATAATTTACATTAATGCAATTGAAATGTTTAATTCATATATAACTTTTCAATCTCTTGAGTTTGAAATATAAATATTAGGGGCCAACAGGTAGGGTGGTGGTAAAGGTGCTGGACTCCCAGGCAGTTTGAGCCCCAGATTTGGCAACTTAAAATACACGCCAGTAAGTATGCACGCATGCTCAGAATCCTAGGCGTGGAGAATGGAGGAGGGGGGACTGCAGCATGGCCATCCCCCTAGAGGGTGACTTGTCACTTTTCTTCTCTCTCTCCCCTCTCCAGCAGGCACAGGCGAACCTAAAAAAATATAAAAAATAAAAAAAGCTAGATTTACTTGTAATTTCTATAGACTTACTTGCAATTTCTCTGAAGATTTTAGTTTAGGACTAATGTCCTAGAGGAACAACCCAGAGGAAATTTGTACATGAAAAAGAAAGATGTAGAAAGAAGTGGAAATAGATGAAAGTTCATGATCAGAGGTAAAATACAAGGTCATTCAAAAAAGCAAGAATGAGGGACCAGCAGGTGGCGTGGTGGTTAAGGTGCTGAACACTCCCACATAGTTGACCATGGTTTGAATCCTGGACTGGTGGCTTGCTTTTTCTCTCTCTCTCTTTCTGGTCAAATGAAGATAAATGAATGAATAAATGAAATAAAATAATTCTTTAAAAAAAAAAAAAAAAGGCAAGAATGACCAGCTGTGACAGCACAGCAGTAACGCTAGACTCAGTGATACTGCAGCCATATGAAAAGGTCCTGGGCTTGTATCCTGAGGTTGCAACTCAAGGACTCCCTACACATGCTAGCCATGTGTGTGTGCCTGTAGTCCCGACATGCTGAGGCTGGGGTGGATTGAGACAAGAAAAACCTGCTGAAAGTGATTTTCTCTCTCTTTCTAATGGAAGAAATAAATTTTAAAATACATTTATTTATTCATTTCATGATTATCATTTATTTATTTAATTCACTATAGGGCATAGCACTCACCAGAGAGAGAGAAAGGAAAAGAGAAAGTGGAAAGCTAGACACCAGGCCTGGGTCTTGAACCTTGGACGGCCATGTGGGAGTCTAGTGCCCCAACTGGCACGCCACCTGCTTGCTCTAAAAAAAAAAAAAAAAAAAAAAAAAAAATTAAAACAAAAGGAGAAAAACACAGAAACAAGTAGGTGCTGGCAGCATTATCCCCATGTCACGTAGGGCATCTTTCCCAGCTCACTCCATTTCACAGTGGTAGTACCATCTTCCTCATTTAAATCTTAGAACTGGTATAATGAAATAAAAATCTAATTACAAACTAAAAGTAAATATTCTAGCAGAAAAAAGCCCTAATCCACAACTAAGAACATAGAGCATTTACAGAAGACACAAAAGAATGACGCGAAATTACTCTCCTTGAAAGAGAACATAAATGATCCAGCTAGTTGAGACTGAATTTCTCGTAATAGACCAAATTCCTCCAGAGCAATTACTCATGGCCACGGGAGGAGACTACAGATTCAATAAAATGATAAATGGTTCTTCAGCTTCAGATCTCCAGTACAAAACTACCTGGAATTGTTAGATCTGGCCAGAGAAAAAAGCTACAACAAAAAAAAGAAACATTCAGTCCTGATTTCAAATATTTATACCCCAAATTTGTGTTACTTCCAGACAGAATGCTGAAGCTTCATTCAGTCCTTCGTGATTTGCAAGACAGTTCAAATCTCTAGTCACAGATACAAAAGATTCTCAGAATACTTGGGGATACACAGGGTTCTGAGAGCATTCCTCCATTATGCTTAGAAATGGCTGCTTTCATTATCCCATGCCTTCTACACTTGCCAAGCTTTCCCAAGTACCTCCAGCTCGGTGGTGAGATCACGCCTGTCCCTGACAACCTACCCAGTGCATGACAATGCCTGACTTCCAGAGATCAGAGCCTCTGCTTCCTCACGTGGATCTCACTTTCTCAGATCTTTGGTTGTCTTCTTCTTTTGGTTGTCTCCTCATTTTTTTTGGAGCAGTTTTTGCTATAGGGTGTGTGCGCTCACCAGAAAGACAGAGACAGACAGACAGCAAAAATCACCCCCTGGGGGGATGGCCACGCCGCAATCCCTTCTCCTTCAGTCTCCTCTCGGGATCTTGGGCACACATGTACACGCGCAGGGTGTGAGTTTAAGACACAGGGTCTGGGATTCGAACTGCAGTTGACTATGTGGGAGTCCAGTGACATAGCCATTATGCCAACTGCTGGTCCTGGTTGTCTTCTTTTTGTTGCATTATAGTCACTTTCCAGCCAATAAGACCATTTCTTATCAGTGGCTTCTTAAATAAATCATTATGTGGGTAAAGATTCTTATTGAGTCATAACAATGGACAATCAATCTTATTATTTAATAGCCACATTTTGTATAATGACTAATAGTCAATCCTTAGTTTCCTGTAACAATCCCCTCCCCTTTTATTTCCCAATACTTTTTTAACTATCAGGTCTCTACATGGAACCTATTTTCCTTCAATGGAACAGTACAGACAATGGCAAGTCAAACAGGATGCTACTCCACTTCTCAGAAGGGCCCAAAATTTAACCATTCTAGTTCTCCTATACCCTCACTCTGATGGAAATATTAAATCAGCTGCTTTAATTTAAATATCAACTCTCACATGTTTTTAAACAAATAAAATCCAGTGATTTTTACTTCTGAGGATATATCCTTTATTTCAAAGAATTACTTAATTATGGGACCAGCAGTTAGCGTAATGTCTATGTTGCTGGACTCCCATGTAGTCAACCACGGTTCAAGTCCAAGACCAATGGCTTAAAACTCATGACGGGTGCGTGTGCGTAAGTGCCCAAGATCCCGAGAGGAGAATGGAGAAGAAGGGATTGTGGCGTGGCCATCCCCCCTGGGGGGTGATTTCTCACTTTCTATCTCTTTGTCTCTGTCTTTCTGGCAAGCGCACGCGCCCTATAGCAAAAACCTTTTCAAAAAAAAAAGAATTAATTAAATTATTATTATTTTAATTTGCTACACGGCATGCATACTCACCAGAGAAAGAGAGAGAGAAAGAGAGTGAGAAAGCAAGCCACCAGATACCTGAGACTTGAACTGTAGTCAGCCACGTGGGAATCCAGTGCCTTAACCATCATGCCACCTGCCGGCCCTCTGACGATATATCTTAAAGACATAGAACTTATGAAGATGTCTGTTCAAATGTATTTAATCTAAATGGCATTCATAAGAAATAGTCATTGGGACCAGCAGTTAGCGTAATGGCTATGTCGCTGGGCTCCCACGTAGTCGACCGCGGTTCGAGTCCCGGACCCGGCGGCTTAAACTCACGCCGGGCGCGTGTGCGTGCGTGCCCAAGATCCCGAGAGGAGAATGGAGGAGAAGGGATTGCGGCGTGGCCATCCCCCCTGGGGGGTGATTTCCTGCTTTCTATCTCTCTGTCTCTCTCTGTCTGTCTGGCGAGCGCACGCGCCCTATAGCAAAAACCTCTCCAAAAAAAGAAAAAAAAAAAAAAAAAAGAAATAGTCATTTATAAAAACGAGTAATGTAGACCTATAAATTCTAATATAGGTTGTCAGGAAAGTCATGATGTATTTTTCTGTGCAACTCAATAGACGTTATTTTCCCGACCCAATAGGAATGTCTTCAAGATATGTTAAATATGGGGGTTGGCAGGTAGCATGGTGGTTAAAGGTGCTGGACTCCCACATGGCTGACTACAGTTCAAGTCCTGGACCTGGTGGTTTGCTTTCTTACTTTCCCTCTCTCTCTTTCTCTGTCTCTCTCTGATAAAATTGGAAAATATTAATAATAATAATATAAATAATAAAATAATTCTTTAAAACAAGATTTGATAAATGTGAAAATCAAATTGCAGATCATTCAGTATAACATAAACCCATCTGAGTATTTGTATATATGTGTGTGATGGGGAAGGATTTTTTGCAATGATTACCTCTTAGAGTGGGACTATGAGGTAAAGAGAAAAACTTACAACTTTCTTTATTGTTTGAAAGTATCATTTTGTGTACTACTTTCATAAGGAAAAGACTGGTTTAAAATTTTAATTTATCTCAAACAGTCAATAAAGAACATACACAATTTTTTAAAGCAAAGTGAATAATTATAATATTCTATATAATTACTGATTATATAAAACTGACGCAATAGATTTTTTTTCTGAAACTAAAGAAAGCCTAAGAGATTTTCTGGTAAGTTAAGAATTTAATTACAAAGTGGTATAAATTCATTTCTATAAATATGAAGACTATTCAAAAAAAAAAAGACTACTCTGACTTCAACTAAAAATTAATAAGTGTAACGTAGTGATAGAATTCTATGTACCACTTGCAGTGAGCAAAGTTACAGATTCACAGAGTTAGAAGAGACTTTAAAAGTCACCAAATCCCACCTTCCCACTCTAATAGCCAAATAGAATAGGAAAAAAAGAACCAAAAATCAAAACCAATAGTAGCTTCCTAAGGAGACTGCTAAGAACCAGTCCTAGAAACAGTAAGACTAGAGATGCCTCTTCAAAATGGGGACATCTGGTAATCACTAAAAATTCATTTTAACTTAATATGTCAATTGCCTGGGTCGATTTTAAAGAAGTCATTGACTTAATTTTCTGGTTTTAAGGTTTTCAATCTGTTTCAGTCCAACAGAAATTATACCATGTTGCAGGTTGATTTTAATGAACAAAAGGTCTGTATAAAAACATTTTAACTTTATCAAATGCTTTAAAAACGCACACACAAATCCAAAACAGAATCTTTACATATAATGTTTGTTCGCATCAACATAATCTATAAAGGGAAACCTGGATAAAACTTTACATGAGAAAAAATAACACCCATGTTGCTACTCACTTACACACACACACACACACACACACACGATTATTCTTAAGGAAGAACACAAACATATGGGAAGAGAATGACTGGGTTAGGAATGAATTTCTTATAAAGCTTATATAAAAGAATACTACATGAATAAAAGAATTTCCTATACCAAAGAAGATGCAGAGAGCAGGAAACAGAAAAGAGGGATTAGCCTAACTCATTAATAAATAGTTTGAGCATATCATTCAAGAGCAGTGAATTTTGGGAGTTATAAATATTACCAACATTTCACCACCTCAGATTCTGTGATTCTGATAACTGGTAATACTTTAAAATAATTTATATTTTCATTTTTAATAAATCTTGATTCGTTCATCATAATTTAGGTGTGGTTTGTCACTGCCAAAGGTTGATTCCCCAGTTCACACTCGGTGTTACATCCTGTCCACCAGAAGACCCACAGTAAGGAACGATGGTGAGTGCAGGCTATGAAGGGTGCACTGCTGGCATTAGATGATGATTAATAAGAGCCAGATGGCCTGGGTCTGGGTTTCAGCATCACTGCCAGCTAGCTGCCTATTACTTAGCAAGCTACTTAGCCACTGTGTCTCCACTTCCTCATCTTTGGCTAGGGATCACTATAGTACCTACTTCATATAGGATTCTTAAGAGGATTAAACAAGATAATCTATTCAGAGAATTTATCACACTGCCTCACTCAATAAATGTCAGCTAAAATTACTATTCATTGTACTATTACTGGGGAACCAAAAGGAAAATTCTCTGTATGTATTTCTCCTCCTTTGAAGTTTTCAGGGACCAATCATGGCAAAAAGCAGAGACCCAGTATATTGGAGGTAAAAGAGATTAAGGACCTAATCTTACGAATATAGATATTCATTTTTATATTAGAAAAAAATTACATGGCTCCATATCACAAAATTTAACATCTTTTCATTAAACATCACACAAGTCCCATCATCATTATACCTTACATATACCCTAAATAATGCAGAGTTTCTACTGATAGTCAATAATAACAGAGTCCAGAAATTTTAACCATGAAATAGCTGCAGAAATACTGCATTTTAGGCAGTAGTCTGTGTGTGCTGCAAGAGTTTAGGTTAACACAGAGGGCTGGGATTCCACCTCCATGGCCTGGACGTCCCCACACACAGGCAGATGGTCGGGTTCCTGCAGACCTTCAAAGCTCCATTCACACCCCTCCTCAAGAGGGCAGTTTTCAGGAGAAAGCAGCAGCAGTCACAGGACGTGGAATGTCCCCTCCTACTTCAGTATGACATGATAGCTATCATTGGTTTCTGCTGTAAAAAGGAAAAAGAGGGAGAGAAAGAGAAAATAATCTTTAGTCATTTCTAAGACACAGTAGGGAAAAAATATAATAAGGCTCGTGAAAGAAAAAAAAGGCTTGTGAGAAAAAAATCCCAGCAGGACAAAAAGCAGCATATGTATTAGTCAGCACAGAATATTTGTAATAAATATGGATTATAAAACAACATGTCTCAATTTCTTCATTCGTCAATGGAAGATGGAAGAGAACGGTGGACAGTTATCAGGCATGCTTTGTTTAGGCTGATAATGGGAAGAAACCAATTCACGCAAAAGAACTATCTCTAAAAATGTCACTTTTTTTTACCTCGTTAGGGTTGATATTTTCCCTATCTCTCCTAAAAGAAGTACAAAAAAAGTTTTTTTCTTTTTTTATTATTTTTTTTTTTCATTTCATTTTCTTCCATACATTCAATCACATTATTATTTGTCTTACAAAAATGGACATTTAAACAGGTGAACATTACAGAAAAAGTTTTTTATGCTAGTATTATAGAAAGGTGTTTGGAAGTCACCAGATGGCAGAATGGTTATGTTGCTGGAATCCAGCCATAGTTTGAGTCCCGGACCCAGTGGCTTGAGAATAACACTGGGCACATGTGTATGCGTGCCCAAAATCCCAGAGGAAAATGGAGGAGGAGGGATCGTGATGTGTCCATCTACTTTGGGGGTGGGGGGGGTAACTTCTTACTTTCCTTCTCACTGTCTCTGACTCTCTTTCTTCCCAGCAAGAGCATGTGCCCTATGGTGAAAACTTCTAAAAAAAGAAAAGAAAGGTATTTGTCTTACTATTTTATTACCTTTCATTGTATCCAGAATAAAACAGGCTTCTTCCTGAAAGTTCTGTATCATCTAAAACAAATGAAAATAAAATTTTCATGAATTATTTATTTAATTATATTGGTTATTGTTATGTATGTATGTATGTATTTATTTATTTAATCTGACCAGAAAGAGACAGAGAGAAAGGGGAAGTGAGAAAGCAAGTCACCAGGTCTGGGACTTGAACCACAGTAGGCCATGTGGAAGTCCAGCACCTTAGCCACCACCACGCCATCTGCCAGCCCCTCCCAATTTCTTCAAATGCTGATTATTAAACACTTTGGTTTGCTGCATTTATTTTGACTATGTGTGTTCACTACAACAGATTTAAGTGAAGCATAACCCCTCTCTATTCCCATGTTCCTAAGGACTACTCCACATCCAAAAGGATTTAGGTGGGAGATTTTACAGCACCCCAATGAAGTACTCATGAATACCTATAGAGAATAATTTTTTCCTTCTTTTAAAAGCCTACCTCATAAGCCTGCTCTTTGTTTTTCCTCCTCTGTTTGGATTCTAAATTCTAAAATCTTTTTTTTAGAGAGATTTATGCTATAGGGCATGAGCACTTGCCAGAGAGACAGAGAGAGACCGAGAGTCAGAAAGCGAGAAATCAGCCCCCGGGAGGATGGCCACGCCGCAATCCCTTCTCCTCCATTCTTCTCTTGGGACTTTGGACATGCATGCATATGCGCTTGGTATGAGTTTTAAGCCACAGGATCCACAACTTGAACCACCATTGACTACATAGGAGTCTAGCAATGTAACCATTATGTCATCTGCTGGTCTCTTAAATTCTAAAATCTGGGGCTGGCAGGTGGCATGGTGGTTAAGGGCACTGGACTCCCATATAGCAAACCATGGTTTGAGTCCCAGATCTAGTGACTTGTTTTTCTCACTTTCCCTCTCTCTTTCTCTCTCACTCTGTCCCTCTCTTTCTCACTCTGTCCCTCTCTGGTGAAATTAAAATAAATAAAGTTAAATAAAATAATAATAAAAAAATTCTAAAATCTGAAAATTCTGGAACAGTAGTCTTGAAAGTAAAGTATGCATTTCCCCAGATTAACCCCAAAAAAGGAATTACATAGACATTGAGAGGGTTATGGGACAAAAGACTTCCAGGTTTTGAACTCTGTATGTATTCTTTCCTAAAACCTCTTTCTATTTTCTTCCTCACTTTCCCTTCTCACATCTCTTCTTTCCATTTTTGTTAAAAAAAAAAGGGGGCCAGCAGTTAGCGTAATGGCTATGTTGCTGAACTCCCATGTAGCCTACCGCAGTTCGAGTCCTGGACCCAGTGGCTTAAACTCACGCTGGGCACATGTGCGTGCATGCCCAAGATCCCAAGAGGAGAATGGAGAAGAGATTGCGGTGTGGCCTTCCCCCCTGGGGGGTGATTTCTCGCTTTCTATCTCTCTGTCTTTCTGGTGAGCACACACACCCTATAGCAAAAACTTCTCAAAAAAAAAAAAAAAAAAAGACATGAGTTTCTTCCTCCTAGAATCCTACTATGGCGCCCTGCCCTGGGCTGTAGCCTCTGGGTGCTAGAGCAAGGAGGTGGCACAGTGGTGGTGCAGCAAGACTTACATGCGAAAGGCACTAGGTTTACATTCTGAGACTTCTCTGAATACACCAGGTGCACAGCTGAGATTAGGTGTGGGTAACAACGTGGGGACTCTGTTGGGGGTACATGTTACTAGATCCAAGTCTCTCTATCTCACTCTCATTTGGAAAAAATAAAGAAATGAATTTTTCCAAAATTATTTATTTAATTCCATTTGTTGTTAATATTTTTTAATTTGACGAGAGAGAGACAGAGAGAAGGAAAGGGAAAGCAAGAGAACAAGCTGCCAGGTCTAGGACTCAAACCATAGTCAGCCATGTGGGAAACTAGCACCCTTAACCACCACGCCACCTGCTGGCCCAAGAAATAAACTTTTAAAAAACGTCTCAAGATGGCAAAGTGAGGGGCAGCAGGTGGTTGGGGGCACTGGTTCCCACATGGCTGACTCCACAGTTTAAGTCCTAGACTTGGTGGTTTGAAAATCACACCAGGCACCCATGTGTGTGTCTAAAATCCCAAGAGATAAATGGAGGAAAAGAGACTGCAGCGTGGCCATCCCTCCTGAGGGATAACTTCTCACTTTTCTTCTCTGTCACTCTTGTTACTCTGTCTCTGTCAAATGAGTACACGCACCCTATAGCAAAACCCTTAAAAAAAAAAAAAAAAAAGGATAACAAAGTAGAACTGCACAGGTGAACTCTAATGACTGGGTAAACCTTTCCACAAACATCCACACTTTTATTAATTTTGCTGTAGGGTACATGCACTCACTGAGAGAGACAGAGCAAGAAAGTGAGAAGCACCTTGATTCCCAGGTGTGGGGCCACACCACAATCTCTTCTCCATTCTTTTCTTAAGATTTTGGGCACACACACACACAGTTTTCAACTGACTAGTTCTGGGGAATCGTGCAGTGAGCCATGTGGGATCCAGCTTCCTTAACTACCATGCCACAGTCTGGCCCAGTCAACCCTTATATGAATCATAGGATTGCTAATTCTTTCCTTTCACCAGAATTAAAAAATGAAGTAACTGCAAATGGTTAAATAATAGATGGTTCATGGGACCAGCAGTTAGCGTAATGGCTATGTCGCTGGACTCCCACGTAGTCGACCGTGGTTCGCGTCCCGGACCCGGTGGCTTAAAACTCACCCTGGGCGCGTGTGTGTGCGTGCCCAAGATCCCGAGAGGAGAATGGAGAAGGGATTGCGGCATGGCCATCCCCACTGGGGGGGTGATTTCTCGCTTTCTGTCTCTATGTCTCTCTCTGTCTGTCTGGCGAGCGCACGTGCCCTATAGCAAAAACCTCTCAAAAAAAAAAAAAAAATAGATGGTTCAAAAAATATTTGATAATATCATTATGTAATTCTTATTACATAATCCATAAATTTAAAATAAAAATCTAGGGGCCAACAGTTGGCATGGTGGTTAAAGCACTGGACTCTCACTTGGTTGACTGTGGTTCAAGTCTCAGACCTGGCAGCTTGAAACTCACACCAGATGTGTGTGCATGTGTGCCCAAAATCCCAAGGGGAAAATAGAGGAAAAGGAATTGCAGTGTGGTCATCCCTCCTGGGAGGTGATTTCTCTCTTTCTCTCTGGCAAGCGCATGTGCCCTATAGCAAACATCTCTCGAAAAAAAAAAAAAAAAAAAAAAGAAAAAAAATCTAGTGATGTTGTTACAATAAAATTCCATCCATTCCTGCTTACCAGCTTGTGTAAATCAAATTCTATTGCACTTATATCTAGGGAGAAAAAAAAATATAGAATTGATACTGAACTGTATGTCATTCTAGCAATTAATAAACAATATTCATCTACAGATGAATTAATTGTGCACGATGGTGGAAATAGAGAATGAAATCATTTCATCTGCCTCATTAATAGTTGTACCTTTGTGTCTGTTTGTGTGTGTGTGTGTTTTGCTATAGGGAATGTGTACTCGCTAGAGAGAAACAGAGAAATAAAGTGAGAAATCATCCCCAAGGTGAGATGGTTGCAATCTCTTTTCTTCCATTCTCCTCTCAGGATTTTGGGCACGCACATGCAACCAGGACCCAGGACTCAAACCACACAGTTGGCTGTGTAGGACCCAGCCACTCTAACTTCCATTCCACCTGCTAGCCCAACAGATGTACGTCTAATAATTCTCTTCTTAATGTTCAATACTTACAGTTACTTATTAAGACATAGTATATTTATGTTACTTTTATCAATTAAATAATTATGATGATAATTCTATTGAGAATAATTTAAAATTCTTTATTAAAACAAATTTTTTTTCTTTAGAGAGGTTTTTGCTATAGGGCACGTGTGCTTGCCAGAGAGACGGAAAGGGAAAAGTCACCCCCCCAGGGGGATGGCCACACTGTAATCCCTTCTCCTCCATTCTCCTCTCGGGATTTTGGAAACGCATGCACATGTGCCCGGCATGAGTTTTAAGCCACCAGGTCTGGGACTGAAACAGCAGTCGACTGTGTGGGAGTCCAGCGATGTAACCATTACTCAATCTGCTGATCCCAAAGCAAATTTTCTGGTTGAAAACAATTTGTGTTTCAAAGAAAGAAATATGGTGGAATCAAAAGATGTTCAAGCATAAAAATATGATTGTAAGATAAAATTCTATAGGAGAAATGAATGGAAATATGAGTTTAAATAAACTCATATAGAAAATTCTGTTAAGGCATAGGGCCAGCCCTGTAACACAGTGGTGAAACCCTGTGTTTCAGAAGCCAGATCCACATGGTTGATTGCAGTTCAAATTTCTGGCAGTTTGAAAAACATGCTGGGTGCATATACATGCCTGCCCCAAACCCTGACAGAATGGAGAAATAGAGGAAAAAGCACTGTGGTGTGATCATACCCCACTGGTGGGTACCTTGTCTCTATTTCTCTCACTGGAAAGCACACATGCCTTCTGGCGACGAAAATTTAAAAACAGTACAGCCCCAAAGCCTAGTGGTTAAGGGACTCAGATCCCACATAGTCAACCATGGTTTGAATCTTGGCCCCAGCAACTTGAAAAACATGCTGGGCACATGTGCATGCCTGCCCAAAACTCTGATGGATCCAAAAATGGAGAAGTAATTGCGAAGTGACCATGGGTCACTTGGAGGGTTCTTTCTCTGTGTGTGCATGCTTGTCTATTTCTCTCTGGTAAGTGCATGCACCCTCTAGCAATTTAAGAAAAGAAAAGCATAGTTGCTTTTTTTTTCTGAGAGAGAGATTTTATGCTATTAGGGCATGTGAGCTCACAGAGAGAGAGAAACGAAGAGACAGGAAGCAAGAAATCGACCCCCAGGGGGGATGGCCACACCACAGTCCCTTCTCCTTCATTCTCCTCTTGGATTTTGGGCATGCATGCACATGTACCTAGAGTGAGTTTCAAGTCGCTGGGTCTGGGGATTCAAACCGAGGTCGACTGTACTTGAAGCTTAAGAAACAAACCAGGCACTTGTGTGTGTAGGCCCAAAATCCCAAAAGTGGGGAGAAATGGAAGAGAAAGGATTGTGGTATGACCATTCCCCGTGGGGGGAGGTGCTTCCCCCCCACACTCCCCCTTTCCTGTCTCAAAAAGAAAGACAGAGAAAAGATACTTAAAAAAAAAAAAAGTTAAATCAACCTAAATGTGCAAGGAAGTACTTGATTTTTAAAAATTATTTTAGGAGATAAACAAGCAAAAAAAGTTTGGAAATCTCCAGTCTAGAAAACAGAGCGCTCTATCCTAGGGGAACTGCTCTTGCTTTTGTTACATGTCCTAAAAAATTGTCACTGATGGGACCAGCAGTTAGCGTAATGGCTATGTCGCTGGACTCCCACGTAGTCGACCGCGGTTCGAGTCCCGGACCCGGCAGCTTAAACTCACGTCGGGCGCGTGTGCGTGCGTGCCCAAGATCCCGAGAGGAGAATGGAGGAGAAGGGATTGCGGCGTGGCCATCCCCCCTGGGGGGTGATTTCCTGCTTTCTATCTCTCTGTCTCTGTCTGTCTGGCGAGCGCACTCGCCCTATAGCAAAAACCTCTCCAAAAAAAGAGAAAAAAAAAATTGTCACTGATAATTGAACTGTATTTAAAAAATCTACCTCATCACTGATGAGCACATGGATTCCTGTTGGCCCCTGCTTGTAAATCTGGCTGATCTGGCGAGGGGAAATGCTGAAAAGCTGAGCAATTTTTTCTGTCAATTCAACAGCCGTCAGTTCTTCTAGATAGATAGCATGGTACACTGCAAGAGAGAGAGAGCGATGGCGGTCAGGACAGGTTCTCTGCTCTTACAGTTAATCTCATCACTAGAAATGCTCACTTTTCTGAAGGACTCAGAAACCTGACTGGCTGAAGTCGCAGGCATGGTGGCACATGACTGTGGTCCCAGCTACTTGGGATACTGAGGCAGAAAGATCATGACACAGTGAGACCCTGTCTAAAAAAGCATACTGCACATACACTCCACACATGCACACACAAACACACAAAGTCAGACTGGCTGAGTTCAACTCTTGGCTCAGCCCATTGCTTAGCTACGTGAAAGTTATTTAACATTCCCAGGCCTCATTTTCCTCATCTAAATGTTGGCGATAACAATAAAATCTACTGCAAAGAGGAGATATCGGTTGTAAAAATTAAAGCATGTAAAGTGTTGAGAACAAGCCTGGCCTCTATCAGGAGCTCAACAGATGTCAGTATCATTATTTCTTGCAAGTGCTAAATCTGCGCAAATGCTAAATCTGATATACTTCCATCACGCACACCCACAGTCAGCTCGTAACCTTTTTCCGTCAATGCCTTGGTCTGTTCAGAACGACCTACCGAAGAAAGTACCATTTGAGTCTCCATCCTCATGCTTCTGCTGCTGCTGCTGTTGTTGCTGCTGTTGCTCCCTCAACTGTAATGATTCTTGACAAACATAAATGGTTAACCTTGGACGCACCATCCTAAGGGAGGAGGAAGGGCTATTAGTCTTCCATTTTTTTTTTTAATGGTAAGTACATTTTAAGAGAGAATTTGTGTTTCTATATTAATAGCACAGAGAGTGAAAGTTGAAGATCCATAGTTTATAGACTGAATGCAATTCA
Organism: Tupaia tana; assembly: GCA_026018925.1. Taxonomy (NCBI): domain Eukaryota; kingdom Metazoa; phylum Chordata; class Mammalia; order Scandentia; family Tupaiidae; genus Tupaia; species Tupaia tana. The sequence continues at coordinate 155,032,557 of JAKSZU010000006.1, forward strand.
TTTGTTGTTTTATTAGTTCTCCAGCAGTGGGGTTTTTAAGGTTATTTTATTTTTTTGGTGCCATAGGGCATGTGTGCTAGCTGGAGACAGATAGACAGACAGTAAGAAATCACCTTCCGAGGGGGATGGCTATGCCACAATCCCTTCTCCTCCATTCTCCTCTTAGGATTTTGGCCATGCATGCACACATGCCTGCCATGATTTTCAAGCTACCAAGTCCAGAACTTGAATGGTAGTCAGCTATGTGGGAGCCCAAAGCCTTAACCACCATCCCGCCTGCTGGCCCCTAATTTTAATTTAATTATTAATTTTATTTGCTATTATTATTTATTTTAAAATTTTGACCAGAGAGACAGAGGAAGAGAGAAAGATAAAGTGAGAAAGCAAGCTACCAGGTCCAGAACTTGAACCATGGTTGGCCATGTGGGAGTCCAGTGCTTTAACTACCACGTCACCAGCTGGTCCCTATTTTTTGGAGCTGAATTATTCATAGTTCCAACAAGAGGCATCATATAAACCTCTGAACTTCTGACTTTTCTTGAAAACTCTGATCTAGCAACCTGAGGCCCTCATTCTTACATGAGAACAATCAACTATTTTCCTTACATGGGACACACATTCGTCACTATACCCTAGACTTGACTGTCACTCATTTACATGACCGATGTAGCCTCTGTAGTAATTTGAGTTTGAGTTTGTGACCTTTGGTGTAAAGGTTAAAAATATTCAAAATGTATGAGCCACTGTTGTATGGATCAAGTTTGAAGTATATCTTTTACTTAAAAACACCAATATATATTATATATAGTAAATCAGAGAATCTTATTTCTCTTATTATCTTCTCCTAAGCAGCTTAAGCTCTTTCTGTTCTTACTTCTTAGACAAAGGTACTCAATTACATCTTGATCTGATCATCCTATTCCTTCCTATTTTTTAAAGAATTATTTAATTTAATTTAATTTAATTAATTTATTTTTTTAATTTGACCAGAGAGAGAGAAAGTGAGAAAGCAAGCCTCCAGGTCTGGGACTCAAACCATAGTCGGCCATGTAGGAGTCCAGCGCCTTAACGACTGTGCCACCTGCAGACCCCTCTTTTCTATTTTTAAACACTCTTTAGATAGTATACTTAAAAACGAGAAGGTCGGGAACCAGCAGTTAGCGTAATGGCTATGTCGCTGGACTCCCACGTAGTCGACCACGGTTTGCAGCCCGGACCTGGTGGCTTAAAACTCACGCCGGGTGCGTGTGCGTGCGTGCCCAAGATCCCGAGAGGAGGAGAATGGAGGAGAAGGGATTACGGTGTGACCATCCCCTCTGGGGGGTGATTTCTCGCTTTCTGTCTCTATGTCTCTCTCTGTCTGTTTGGCGAGCGCACGCACCCTATAGCGAAAACCTCTCAAAAAAAAAAAAAAAAAAAAAATGAGAAGGCCATCCTTTTTTCCCCCAAGTTATCAACTCCTGAATTTGACCTTTTTCCTTATAATTTTCCAAGACTACAACTAATCTGATTCAACATCCCTTGAGATAAACACAGACACAAATATCTGACAATCTGTTTTATTTTATTTGATTCTTTTGCCAGTACCTGTATGTTTTTGTCTGTCAATATCACTATGGCTTGAGTATCCCTTATCCAAAATGATTGGGACTAGAAGTGTTCCAGATTTTGAGTTTTTCAGATTTTAACATACTGCATACACAAATGAGACATCTTGGGGACAGTCCTCCAAGTCTGAACATGAAACTCATTTATGTTTCATATACACCTTACACACATAGCCTAAAGGTAATTTTATATAATGTTTTTAATAATTTCTTTGCACAAAACTAAGTATGTATACATTGAATTATCAGAAAGCAAAGGTGCTACTTTTTCAGCCACCCATGTGGACACTCTATGGTTGTTTGACATCAGCACACCTGACTCTGAATTTATATGCTACCTATAAGCAATCATCTTCTCCCACTGATTCATACATAAGGACTTTACGGTAAATATTAGGACATACCATCCACACGAGGCTCCTTGAGGACAATGAATAAACTCTGTGTTATGTGCCTGCATTTTGACTACAACTTGTGACATGAGGTCAGGCGTAAAATTTTCCATTTGTAACATCATGTCAGCACTCAAAAAGTTTCTCATTATAGAACATTCTGAATTTTTGGATTAGGAATGCTCAACTTGTACTATCTATTTAAAATTGTAAATGCCGGGACCAGTAGATGGCATAATGGCTATGTCATTGGACTCCCATGTAGTCAACTGCGGTTCAAGTCCCGGACTTGGTGGCTTAAACTCACGCCGGGTGCGTGTGCGTGCGTGCCCAAGATCCCGAGAGGAGAATGGAGGAGAAGGGATTGCAGCGTGGCCGTCCCCCCAGGGGGTAGTTTCTTGCTTTCTGTCTCTCTGTCTCTGTCTTTCTGGCGAGTTCACGTGCCCTACAGCAAAAACCTTTAAAAAGAAAAAATTGTAAATGCCAAAAAAGGATTACAAATTACTCTGTATTTCAAGTGACATTTATAAGCAGACACTTAGGTAATTCCTACCCAAACTTAAGAAATGACCTCTTCTCTAGTTAAAGCTGACTCTGGACCTTTGCATCAGTTATTCCTTCTGCCTAAAATGCTCTTGCCTCACACATCTCCACAGCCTTTTCCTTCTCAATTCAGTTTAAATATCCCCTCCTTAGACAGGTCTTCTCTGATCATATTCCAGAATACTGGATGGCCCACAACCTTGTTTTTGCTTTTTGTTTTGTTTCCCTTCAAAATACTTATTATTACCCAAAAGTATTTATTGTTTATCTTTTTCCCCACTAGAAAGTAAACTTTATAACAAAGGTATTTTGTTCTGCTCACCAATATAGCCCCAGAGCCTACAATAGTACCCGGCTCATGAAAAGGATAATGAATATTTATTGAGTGAAAAATGACCTGGAAATGAATAATGAGATATTATGGCGAATTCCTTGGATCAAGTATTAAAAAGGTTTTTTTTCAGCTTTATTTGGTACATAGCTTGCATTAAAAAAAGATATTTTGACAAGATGTATTTAGCTATGCAGAGTATCATGAAGAATCTCTGAATTCAAATTCATTTGAAATCCAACCTCACTAATATTTCACCACTAATTACATACCGGCCTTTCAATGCATTAAAAAGTCTGATTCCATCTGCAGGGCCACAGATTTGGATCACGTCATCTCTAGTTAGTTTCAATAAATCTGCCCCTGGAATAAATAAAAGAAAATGGGTGATAAAGGCAAAGATCCACTTTGTTGATGATTATGAAAATAGGCACTCTCACAAGGAAACCGTATTGCACGTCACTATTCATAATCTTCTGTGTAGCATGTAAGCCCCTTCCTGAATGACCCTGCCTCCTCTTTCATCTCGATCCCCAACCAATTAATTTTTCCACTTAAGCCTGTTTTCATCATACTGATGATGCCTACGCAGCAAGTCATCCTTCTGGTCTGGAATATCCTTCCATTATCTGACCGACAGACTCCTCCTCATCCAAGACTCATCTCATGTGTCACACACGTTCCCGAACACCAGACTTGCCCCGTGAACATCTCACTTTGCACATACTTCTGTCGGAATACACTTACCTACTGCAGCATAACTATTTTTTTGAGTTTTATTTTTCTTTTTAATTTGCTATAGGGCTCATGTGACCACCAGAGAGAGTGAGTGAGAGGGAGAGAGAGAGATCATCCCTAGGGTATGGCCATGGCACAGTCCTTTCTCTTGCATTCTCTTCTCAGGATTCTGGGCACATAAGCACAGCACCTGGCATGGTTCTCAAGTCACTGGTCCAAGATTCAAACTATGCGATCAGTCATGTGGGATCCTTAACCACTATGTCACCTGCTGACCCTGTAGTTTTATTTTGCCTTTACTTTTTTTTTTAAGATTAGAATTAGCCATGTCATGATCCTCATCATGCTTCACCCTCCTAGCTGGCACTATAGGACCACAATCGTGCTCTGCAGGCTGGGACTAGATGAGAGAACTGAGTTTGATTCCTGATCTAATCTACGGCTGGCCATGGTGGTAATTACCTATAATCCCAGCAATTCATGGAGGCTGAGGCAGGAGGACTGTGAACTCAATGCTGGCTTGAACAACATAGCAAGGCCATGTCTAAGAAAGAGCCAGGTGTGGCAGCATCTTAGCAGCTCATGCCACCACGGTGCTGCTTCACCTGTGATTGCAGAGGTTTTTATTAAGCATTCACAGCAGAGTTGCAGGTGGTGAGAACTCACACACATACACAAAAATCTCATGTGGATGCCAGGAGGTCCTAGAAACCAAAGGAATATCCCATGCTGGGGAAAACAAAAGCAAAAGCAAATTTAACCTGAGAAGTTTGTGAAGAGCCTTGTGAATGTAGAAAAACGGTTTCGATGCAACCATTGCTGAGCTTCCTGAGGTGTGGTTGTTGGCAAGAGGTTCTGAAAGGCAGAAAGCATTTTTTTGGTAATTATATAAATTTATCTGTTACTATTTTAGGCAACATATAGCCAAGAACACCCACAAACACCCCCACTCAGGAAGATCTAGCTTGGTAGTTGTTTACACAAAATTAGCCTTGTCTTTCTCTGCTCATACAAGATGCCCATAGAGTCCCATCCTTACCCTCCCCGCTAGACTACAAACTCCTCAAATGCTATGGTCCTGCATTACCTGTTTCATATCTCTAGTCCCTAGCATGATATCTGGCTTACTGTCAAAATTCAATAAATGTTTAATGAATTAATGACCAATACTCCCTAAAAGTTGAGTACTTTTACTGAATATAGTATGCTAATATATACTGAAAGTAATATATTACTAGACATTGCAAATAACTGACATTTGGACTTACATCTGTGACTGGAGGGGGTGGTTCTGGCTGGTGGTTTGGTGAGCCATTTCTAAAGAAACATTAAAATGAAAGGATCAGTCTATAACACATATAGGATTCATTATATCATTATTTATCTTCACAATAAGGGCAAGATTTAAAAGAACACATGCTATTTCAGGACCAGCAGTTAGCGTAATGGCTATGTCACTGGACTCCCATATAGTTAACCGCGGTTCGAGTCCCAGACCCAGTGGCTTAAACTCACGCTAGGCATGTGTACATGTGGGCCCAAGATCCTGAGAGGAGAATGGAGGAGAAGGGATTCCAGCGTGGCCATTCCCCCAGGGGGTGATTTCTCGCTTTCTGTCTCTCTGTCTCTCTCTGTCTTTCTGGCGGGCACATGCGCCCTATATAAAAGCCTCTCAAAAAAAAAAAAAAAAAAGTACACATGCTCTTTCATGAAACATCCTTATTCTTTGACCAATACTTCACTCAACTATTAATTGGGACCAGCAGTTAGTGTAATGGCTATGTCGCTGGACTCCCACGTAGTCGACCGCGGTTCGAGTCCCGGACCCGGTGGCTTAAACTCACGCCGGGCACGTGTGCGTGCGTGCCCAAGATCCCGAGAGGAGAATGGAGGAGAAGGGATTGCGGCGTGGCCATCCCCCCTGGGGGGTGATTTCCTGCTTTCTGTCTCTCTGTCTCTCTCTGTCTGTCTGGCGAGCGCACGCGCCCTATAGCGAAAACCTCTCCAAAAAAAAAAAAAAAAAAAGTACACATGCTCTTTCATGAAACATTCTTATTCTTTGACCAATACTTCACTCAACTATTAATTGAAATTAAAAACTTTATGAGAGAGGGGCAAAAACTATGTCATTTGCAACTTTTTTTTTCATTATTGCACCAAGTGGAAAAAAAATCACAATATTTCAGGAACCAATAGGTGGTGTGGTGGTTGAAAGCGCTGGACTCCTATGTGGCCAACCGTGAAGTCCAGTCCTGGACCTGGTGACTTGCTTTCTCACCCTCCCCCTACCTCTCTCTCTCTCACTCTATCTCTCTCTGGTCAGATTAAATAAATAAATAAATAAATAAATAAATAAATAAAGTTAAATAAAATAATTCTTAAAAAAACCCACAATATTTCAATAAATTGGACTAACAAGATATAAATTATGACATGAAGATTTAATAAGAAATTTGTTAGAATGGAAAATACCGATATGAACACATTATTACTGTATCAAATGTATAAATATGGGGACCAGTATGTGGCATGACGGTTAAGGTGCTGCACTCCCACATGGCCAATTGCAGCTCAAGTCCAGGACCTGAAAGCTGGCTTTCTCATATCACTCCCCCACCTCTGTCTCTCTCTGGTGAGTACACGTGCCCTGTAGCAAATTAAAAAAAAAGATAAATAAAATTAAATAATAAAAATATGTATAAATATGCACACATACATATGCAGGAAAAATACTGGAATAAAATCTATGCAATATGATCAAATATCAAATACTTTTAAAATAAAAGCACTTAATTATTTCTTTTTAAAAATAAATTATTTATTGTAATTTTATTTATTATTATTATTTCAAAATTTGCTGTAGGGAACATGTACTCACCAGAGAGAAAGAAACAGAGAGAGAGAAAAAGTGAGAAAGCAAGCCCCTAGGTCCAGAACTTGAACCGTGGTAGGCCATGTGGGAGTCCAATGCCTTAACCACCATGACACCATGATACCTGCTGACCACAGGACTTAATTATTTCTTTTTTATTTATTTGTTTTAATAGGTTTTGCAATAGGGTGTGCACGCTCACTAGGATAGAGAGAAAGACAGAAAGTGAGAAATCACCCCTCAGGGGGGATGGCCACGCCACAATCCCTTCTCCTCCATCCTCCTCTCGGGATCTTGGGCACGCACGCACACGTGCCCGGTGTGAGTTTGAGCCACCGGGTCTGGGACCTGACCCATGGTCGACTACATGGGAGTCCAGCGACATAGCCATTACTCCAACTTCTGGTCCCAGAAATAATTCTTAAAAACAAAACCAAACACTTCTTAGGGGCCAGCAGGAGATACAGAGGTTAAAATGCAGGATCTTACATGGTCAATTCTGTGGATCAAGTTCCAGACCCAGGCTTGAAAACAGCACCAGGCTTGTGTGCATGCATGCCCAAAAATGCCAAGAGAAGACTGAAGGAGAAGGGACTCTGGTGTGGCCATCCCCTGGGGAGTGATTTCTGCCACCACCACCCCCAAGCACATGTGCCCCACAGCAAAAACTAAAAACGAAAAAACACTCCTTAAAACCTATATAATATTAAAAATTGCCTATAAGTAGGCTGAATCTGTGTAGATGGTAAGAGATTTTTTTCTTTAAAAAATATTTTTTCGGGAACCAGCAGTTAGCGTAATGGCTATGTCGCTGGACTCCCACGTAGTCGACCGCGGTTCGCGTCTCGGACCCGGTGGCTTACAACTCACGCCGGGCGCGTGTGCGTGCGTGCCCAAGATCCCGAGAGGAGAATGGAGGAGAAGGGATTGCGGCGTGACCATCCCCCCTGGGGGGTGATTTCTCGCTTTCTGTCTCTATGTCTCTCTCTGTCTGTGTGGTGAGCGCACGCGCCCTATAGCAAAAAACCTCTCAAAAAAAAAAAAAAAAAAAAATTTTTTTCCTCAAGTCTTAGCTGCAAAATTCAAATTTGGTATTCAAACTTAGCTCATTACTAACTTAGCTCAGGGTCCTAGTTTATATGCACTCCTACAACCAATACATATTTTCATTCGTAACTGTTATATTCTGAATATTTAAGCTATCTTAATTAAAATCTTTAAGAGACAGGTCAAACATAGAGCCTAATTAAATCCAAAAAACAGACATTATAACCAAACAATATTCTCACACGTTTGGTAGACTATTTCAAGTTTTCAATGTGGTTACATGGGATACATGTTAAATGCTAGGAACATATGACAGCTACTGGAGTAGGTGTCTGTAGTAACTTTCAAATATTTCTTTTTTTTTTAAAAAAGAATCCATTATTTTATTTATTCATTCATTTATTTTAATTTGACCAGAGAGAGAGAGACACACACAGGGAAGAAAGAGAGTGGGAAAGTGAGAAAGTAAACCACCAGGTCTGGGACTCAAACCATGGTTGGCCACGTGGAAGTTTCCAACACCTTAACCACCATGCCACCTGCTGGTCCCCCAACTTTCAGTTATTTCTGATGGTAAAGGACAATAAGGTAAGATTAAATGCATCCCATAGATACTTCTGAAACTTCATTTTAGTGATCCTCTTCAATTTTCTTTCACTAATTATCAAAAATCTGTAATAATCAGATGTTAGGAACTTTCTAAACAAGTAACAAAACAAGAGTTTTAGTGACTGTACAATCATGTTTCCAATTCCCATACCCACTCTCTGGTATAAGTATGAAAAGGAACTGAAATAACCCTAAGATGATGGAGTCAGCAGGTGGTGTGGTGGTTAAAGTTGTTGGACTCCCACATAGCTGACCACAATTTCAAGTCCCAGACCTAATGGCTTGCTTTCTCACTCTCTCTCTCTCTCTCTCTCTCTCTCTCACTCTCACTCTGTCCCTCTTTAGTCAAATTAAAATATATAAGTAAATAAAGAGAAATAAAATAATTCTTTAAAAATAAAATAACCCTAAGATAAGTCACTATAGAGAAAAACAAAGTCCAGATAATCAGTCCCTGACTCACTGAAAATTGACCATAGATGTGATTTTCTTTTCTTCTCCTATATTTTTTTCTTCTTTTTTTTTGGAGACGTTTTTGCTATAGGGCGTGTGTGCTCACCAGACAGACAGAGAGAGGCAGAGAGACAGAAAGCAAGAAATCACCCCCACAGGGGGGATGGCCACGCTGCAATCCCTTCTCCTTCATTCTTCTCTTGGGATCTTGGGCACGCACGCACATGCGCCTGGCATGAGTTTAAGCCACCGGGTCTGGGACTCGAACCGCGGTCGACTATATGGAAGTCCAGCAACACAGCCATTACGCTAACTGCTGGTCCCTCTCCTTTTTTTTAATTGCCAGAAGACACATGTACTCACTAGAGACATAGAGAGACAAAGAGAGGAAGAAAGCACCCCCCCCCCAATGGGTTGTGGTCATGTCACAATCCCTTTTCCATTTCTCCATCCTGTTGGGACTTTGTACCTGTACCCAGTGTGTTTTTCCTTCTTCTTCTTTTTTTTAAAGAATTATTTTATTCTATCTCAAAAAAAGGATTATTTTATTTAATTTTATTATTATTATTATTATTTTCCAGCTTGATGAGAGAGAGACAGTAAAAGAGAAAAAGGGAAAGTGAGAAAACAAGTCATCAGGTCTAGGACTCAAACCATGGTCAGCCATGTGGGAGTCCAGCGACATAACTGCTAGCCATCTGCTGGTTTCCCCGCTGTGTTTTTCAAGCCACCAGTGCCAGGATTCAACATGCAGTCATCCCTATGGGTTTGGGATCCTTTAACCACTAAAGTACAGGGCTGGCCTAACCATAAATATTATCTTTTCTCTTGTTTTTTTGGTTGGTTGTTTTTTGTTTTTTGCTATATGGAGCACATGCTTGCCACAGAGAGACAGAAAAGGAGAGAGGAAAAGTAAGAAATCAGCCCCCAGGGGGGATGGCCACATTGCACTCTTTTCTTTTCCATTCTTCTCTTGGAACTTTGGGCAGATATGTACACACTTGGCATGTTTTTCAAGCCACCAGGTCCAGGACCCAAACCACATAGAAGGCCATGGGAGATCCAGTGCTTTAATCTCCACACTACCTGCTGGTCATGTAAATGCTATTTTCTAATGGAGGGGGGAAGAAGAGCAAGAATGGGGCCAGCAGGAGGCTTGGTGGCTAGGGGTACTGGACTCCCACATGGTTGACCATGGTTTGAGTCCTGGACCTGCGGCTTGCTTTCTCTCTCTCCCACTGTTCTTCTCTTGTCAAATTAAAATAAACAAATATTTAAATAAATAGATAAAATTAAATAATTCTTAAAAAAAAAAAAAAAGAAGAAGACCAAGAAGAGGTGGAGGAGAAAGGGCTACATAAAACTCTAAGTCTTTAGACCAGCAGATGGCGTAATGACTACAGGACCAGCAGATGGTGCAGTGACTATGTTGCTGGACTCCCATGTAGTTGGCTGCAGTATGAGTTCCGGACCTGGTGGCTGAAACTCACGCCGGGCATGTGTGTGTGCGTGCCCAAGATCCTGAGAGGAGAATGGAGAAGGGATTGCAGCTTGGCCAACCCCGCTGGGGGGTGATTTCTCCCTTTCTGTCTCTCTGTCTCTCTCTGTCTTTCTGGCAAGCGTACGTGCCTTATAGCTAATGAAAAACTCTAAGTCACTGGGGCCAGCAGCTGGTATAGCAGTTATGTCGCTGGATTCCCACATGGCCGACCACAGTTTGAGTTCTGGACCCAGTGGCTTGAAACACATTGGGCATGTCTGTGTGCATGCCCAAGATCCCAAAGGAGAAGGGACTGTGGTGTGGCCATCCCCACGGCGGGGGCAGGAGAAGGGGGGGGGGGGCGGCATGATTTCTCTTTCCCTTTCACTGTCTCTGTCTCTCTCTTTCTGGCGAGTACATGCACCCTAAGGTAAAAAACTCTAAAAAGCCAAAAAATTCTAAGTCACTTCTTAAATAATCCAAAGCTCAGTTAATACATAAATCTACAAAAGACTGTCCAAATAGAATTATTGATTTGTTAAGATTTTGTTATAGGAAGGTACTGAGATATTATGTACTGGAGACAAATAACAGACCAATTTCATTTCCCAGACTTACCCTTCCCCAAGAGAAAAACTGCTATGGGAACTGTTGAAGCCAGGTGATGGGGAATTATTGACGTACGTGATCTCAGGCCATGGAGAACACTAAAAACAAACAGTAACTTAGATCATTAAAAAAAATACGTTTGGGGACCAGCAGTTAGCATAATGGCTATGTCGCTGGACTCCCATGTAGTCGACTGTGGTCCGAGTCCCAGACCTGGTGGCTTAAGCTCACGCTGGGCACATATGGGTGCACACCAAGATCCCGAGAGGAGAATGGAGGAGAAGGGATTGTGGTGTGGCCATCCCCCCTGGGGGGGTGATTTCTTGCTTTCTGTCTTTCTGTCTCTTACTTTTGGCAAGTGCACGCACCCTATAGCAAACACTTCTCAATAATAAATAAATAAACAAATAAATAAATAAATACATTTGACCTCAGTGTTCCACTAAACATCATTACTTCAATAATATACCCTGACTGGTAAATCTTAATTACTGGGGTACCCATAAATAATAAAGAATATGCTCAGGAGAAATAAATTTTGACCATGCTAAAAGTGATAGATTTATCCCTTAAAGGTGAAAATTATGGCCTGAAACTGTCACCAGAATAAATCTTTTTACCTCTGTGAGTATCGTTGTCTCATAGGAAGGTTGGTATTTTTCCTTTTCATGAGGTGTTCGTTTCTCCATTTTCTCCCTATCTGTTTTTTGCTTTCTATCTGCACCTTTAGGCTGAAATGAAAAACATTTTAGTTTAAACTCAAGGGCTCACCCTTCGGTCCAAAAATATTACTTCTAGAAATTTAAATATTCACTTAAGATATAAAGATGTATGTACACAGGGGGAAAAAAAGATGTTTGTACAACAATATAAAGATAAGAGGGACCAGTAGTTAGCGTAATGGCTATGTCGCTGGACTCCCATATGGTCGACCGCGGTTCGCGTCCCGGACCCGGTGGCTTAAAACTCACACCGGGTGCATGTGCGTGCGTGCCCAAGATCCCGAGAGGAGAATGGAGAAGGGATTGCGACGTGGCCATCCCCCCTGCGGGGTGATTTCTCACTTTCTGTCTCTCTGTCTCTCTCTGTCTGTCTGGCGAGCGCACGCGCCCTATAGTGAAAACCTCTCCAAAAAAAAAGAAAAAAAAATATATAAAGATAAGATGCATCACCCATCTAAGTCTGAGCACAGGATTGTTTAAGTGTTTGATAAGCTGGAAAAGATAAGACAGACCTATAGCTACTGATATGGAACAATCTCTAAGGCAATAGTAAACTGAAAAAAATCAAGTCTTAAAACATTTCATACAGGACCCAGGAGGTGGCATGGTAGTTAAGGCTCTGGAGTCCCAACTAGCTGACCTCTGTTCAAGCTCTGGACCCAGTGGCTTGAAACTCATGCCGGGCACATGTATGTGCATGTCCTAAATCCTAAGAATGAAGGAGAAGGATTGCGATTTGGCCATTCTCCCTGGGAGGTGATTCTCCCTTTCTTTCTCGCTGTCTCTCTCTGTCTCCAGAGAGTACACATACCCTTATGGCAAAAATAAAAAATAAAAATAAATAAAAAAAAGTACAGTATAATCCCATTTATGTTTTGAAGAAAAGGAAGTATGTATTAATCTATATACAGGTGTGTATAAAGTCAAAGAAAGGAGCTAGAAGGATACATACAAAATGAAAACAGTGGTTACCAAGGGGGAGAGGTTGGGATACAGGGTAAGAATGGTAAAAGGGGATTTCAGTGTTGTACTCTGAATACTTCTGTGTTGCAATAAAAACATACTTATCCACGTGACAAAGATAAAGACCAACATATGGAAAAAAGATGGAGTAAAAATGTAACCCAAAGAGTCAACTTTCCATAATTTTTGTGAGCTTTATAAGAGCTTGTACTTCAACAGACTTTAAGAGCTTTCAGTGAGAATTCAAGTTTTTGCCTCTAGTCCCTTTCACCAAGTTTCCATTATCCCATGCCCATCCCATATACATTTATTTACCAGGTATCTCAGTAATCATTTCAGTTACCCTAGCCTAGATGGAGTTTTACGTTTTTGAAAAAGACAAGTTGATTTTGTGACTTGGAGACTAATGTTAAAATAGAAAGAAAAGGGCAAAGGATCCAAGGGCGAATACATTGTCCAGGAATACCTTGAAGACTTTGATCTGGCAGCTGGCTGAGTGTAAGTGCTCAGTATACTCCCCATTCTCATTCTCCTTGAAGGTATCAATTTGCACTCTGAAAGGTACCCCCTTTTCTCCACCATGTTTCCTCATAGTGAACTCTGTGCTAATACAGTGCACCTGAAAAGAACACATCAAGGCTTCAGTACTGCTAGCTAGACAACCAGTCAGCAATATATTTTTAGCTGCTACTAAAGCAAAACCTTTCACAGGCATTACAAACACCTACAAAAAAACTTTCCTCTCCGTATGATTGTTTTTTTTCTTTTTTAAAGACAGGGTTTCACAGATCAGCAGGTGGTGTGGTGGTTAAGGCACTGGATCCCACATGGCCAACAGCAGAGTGAGTCCCGGACCCATGTGCCATCACAAAATAATCCCCAGAGGAGAATGGAGTAGGATTGCAACATGGCCATCCACCCTGGTGGGTGAATTCTCATTTTCCCTCTCTCTGTCTGTCTCTGTCTCTGTCTCTCTCTCTGGGACATGCATGTGCCCTGTAGTAAAAACCTAACAACGGGACCAGCAGTTAGCGTAATGGCTATGTCGCTGGACTCCCACGTAGTCGACCGCGGTTCGAGTCCCGGACCCGGCGGCTTAAACTCACGCCGGGCGCGTGTGCGTGCGTGCCCAAGATCCCGAGAGGAGAATGGAGGAGAAGGGATTGCGGCGTGGCCATCCCCCCTGGGGGGTGATTTCCTGCTTTCTATCTCTCTGTCTCTCTCTCTCTGTCTGGCGAGCGCACGCGCCCTATAGCAAAAACCTCTCCAAAAAAAGAAAAAAAAAAAAAAAAAAAAAAAAAAAACCTAACAACAACAACAACCAAAAAAAAACAGGGTTTAGGGACCAGCAGATGGCATAATGGCATCACTAGACTCGCACGTAGTTAACTATGGTTCAAGTCCTGGACCCAGTGACTTTAAACTCCCACTGGGTGTGTGTGTGTGCCTGTCCAAAATCCCAAGAGGAGAATGAAGGAGAAAGGATTGCGCTGTGGCCATCTCCCCGGGGCGGGGCGGTGATTTCTCACTTTCTGACTCTTTGTCTCTCTGTCTCTCTGATGAGCACATACACCCTATAGCAAAAATCTGTCTTAAAAAACAAAAATAAAACAGGGTTTTGCTATCGTGATCCTCCTGCCTTAGCCTCCCAGCTGGGACTACAGGCACATGCCACCACATCTGGCTTCTTAGACAGGGCCTTGCTATGTTGCCCAAGCCAGTCTTCAACTCCCAATCTTCCTTCCTCAGCCTCCCTGAGTTTCTGGGATTACAGGCATATGCCACCGCATCCAACTTTTAGGTTGGCCCGAGAAGGGGACCCAGGCCTCCAATGTGGTCCTGCCCTATGGAGCACAGCATTCAAGCAGTATAAGCCACGGTAGCCAGGCCTCTTTTTGAACCTGAAGAACTTACAGTCTAAGGAAGGAAATGAGAAAAACACAAATGATTTACAAATGCAAACCAAGTAAATGTATGTACCTAATGCTAACAAAAGCTAGTGACGGTGCTGTGGTTGAGGCACTGGATTCCCACAGGGTCAACCATGGTTTAAGTCTCAGACCTGGAGGCTTGCTTTCTTACTTTCCTTTTTTTTTCCTCTCTCTCTAGTCAAATTAAAAATAATAAAAATAAAATAATAATAATAAATATTTTTATAAAAAAACTAGCATGAAGGACTAAATTCATTATTTGCTTCAGAGATTATAGTTAACAAAAAAGAAATCATTTCTGTCAGTAAACATTTACTTAACTTTGAGGTAGACTTAGTAAGAGGAGGTACTATTGGGCCAACCCAAGGCCTAGTGGTTAAGGCAGCTGGATCCCACATGGTTGACTGGACTGGAGGCTTAAGAAACATGGCCCACGAGTGTGTACATGTTTCACTGAAATCCCAAAAAGAGGGAGAAATGGAGGAGAGGGGATTGTGGTGTGACTATCCCCTGGAGGGTATATGCACATACAAGCACATGCCTGCTGGCACATTTTTTTTAATGTAAGGAAAGAAAAGAAAGAGGAGCTATCATCACATTCACACTGGGAAAATAGTAACTGTGAAAGCTCACAGCAACTGTGGAATAAAGGTTTGTATGGCTACTTCGTAAAATCCAAGACTGGTGAATCTTAATAGTGGAACCTTGTCTGACTGAACATTCATTAATTAGCTTGTGTAAGTTATTTAACTGCTCTAAACCTTAAAGGCTATCCCTATTCCACAAAATTACTGTTCTAAATCCTAAAGTCATGTATACAAAGTGTTTACTTAACACAGTGACTATCTCATGTTAAGAACTCAATAAACTATGAGCTATCATTATTATAAATAAAGATTTTCAAGGAATCTACCCAACATATATAAAAAGATATGCAAATCAAACTTTAAATATAAAGATGTTCAAAATAACTTCATAGGTAATCGTGAAAAATTAGGGTGGTCTAAATACTAAATAACTGTTAGGTAAGTTATGGTAAAGTTAAAAGAATGGTACATCATGCAGCCATTAGCAAGTATTTTGGGGAGATATAAATAAATAAATTGGGATAATTAGATCAATTCAGAAATTCTTCAATGTTCTCAGGCATAAGTGGAGGAATCTAGACTTGGCCATCAGGTTAGAACCCTACAAAGATTTCAAATTTAACAAGTTTATCCATTAATTAACAAACTGGTAGTAAGAGATCTTCTTTATAACTAGAACTCCATTGCAATTCCTTACCTGAATAAACACAGATGTCCTCTTTGCAGGGTCCCACAAGAACTCCACTGTATTTAGTTGGGTTGGATTAGCCCTCGGATCAATTATACCCACAGACATTGGGATATCTGAGAAACAAAATGGTAATGATTGAATGAGTCAGAGGGTTACTTGCTTTTAAATAGGAAAGCACTGATTCTTATACTATTCATCCCTAATTACTAATTTTTGTATACCACATCCTAAACTTCTTTTTTGCTAATGAAAAGGGTTTATAGTTAAAATTGACTTAAGTGATTTTCCTGTGAGTATGTTTCTCCATATTAAAACATTTTTAAAATAAGGTAATTTATGGGCCAATCTATGCCATGGCAGTTAAGGCACTGAATACCACATGGCTAACTGTATAGTTTGAGTCCTGGACCCAGCAGCTTGAAGAACATGCTGGGCAGATGTGTGTGCACATCTGAAATTCCTAAGGAGAAATGGAGGAGAAAGTATTACAGTGTGACCATGTCCTATGCGGGGGGATTCTTCCTCACTTTCTCTCTCTCTCTGTCTCCAGTGAACATGTACAACCTCTGCAAAATTTAAAATAATAATAATTAAGGCAATTTAAAGGCAGCTTTCTTTTAATTTGCCAGAATTTTTACTTAAAGATGAATTAAGTTTACATACTAGCTCTAAAGATGGATATGTCTACACACAAGCTCTATTTATAATCTGTTTCACCTATAGTTTTAAGGATAGTGTTATTGCTAGAAGCACATTAGGACTACTATAGAAGGATGAAGCAGGGGTCAATATAAAGGCAGAAAGTATTTGTATCACAGATAGAAGTGGGAAACATTTAATAGGAAGATCAATGCTGATTTACTAAGTTATCAACTGATTCTTTTTTTTTTTGGGGGGGGAGAGGTTTTCGCTATAGGGCGCGTGCGCTCGCCAGAGAGACAGAGAGACAGAAAACGAAAAATTACCCCCCAGGGGGGATGGCCATGCTGCAATCCCTTCTCCTCCATTCTCCTCTCGGGATCTTGGGCACACACGCACATGCACCTGGCATGAGTTTAAGCTGCCGGGTCCAGGACTTGAACCGCGGTCAACTACATGGGGGTCCAGCAACATAGCCATTGTGCTAACTGCTGGTCCCAGTCATCAACTGATTCTATAACACAGTGACAAACCTTATACTTAAGAGAGAAGCAAAATTAATGAGTTTTAGTAGAATTTTGCTTTCCATTCTACATAGCAGATACTCAAATATCATTCCCTGATTTCTCTTATTAACATTCAAACTGGAATGATAAGGCCAGATGACATTATTTATTATCATAACAGTCTGTAACTAAACTACTTGTTTTGGTATCGATGGTACAAACAAGAAAGCATTAATGGGTTACTACTCCATAGTAGTTGTGTTGAACTCATTCTAAGATCAGTTTATCATATAAATACCAGAATACCTCTATAAAAATCAGTGTATTTTTAGGTAGACTTAGTACAGTAGGATTTAAATTCATTTAACAACTAAATTTACAACAGAAGATATTCACTAGTCAAAGAAGAAAGATCCAGATGCTGGGCTTAAAAGTACATTTAGAAAAAGATTGCTTGAAGATACTTCCCTTATACCATGATTTAATAAAAACCAAATTCTAATCTATGTAGCAAATCAATCTAAACTGCAAACCAAGAGACATAGATTATACTCTCAGAACTTTCACTTTAGGCGAAACATACCATTAATGTGATCCTCAGGCATTAGTAACGTAAAAGGACTGTCAGCTTGGGGCTAGCAGGTGGTGTTGGTGGTTCAAGTGCTAGACTCCCACATGGCCAACTGTGGTTCAAATTCTGCATCTGGCAGCTTAAAATCATGCCAGGCATATGTACACATGTGCCCAGAATCCCAGAAGAAGAATAGAGAAGGAATTGTGGTATACGGGGGGGGGGAGGGGGGGAGTGATTTCTCACCTTTCCTTTCACTGTCTCTCTCTGTCTCTCACCAGCAAGTGCACAAGTCCTATGTCAAAAATAAATAAATAAATAAATAAAATAACTATAAGCTTATTGAGGAAAAAACCTGCCCCCCCCCCAAAGCCAAAATAATCTTGGAAAGGAACACACATGGAAGCCTCATGCTTCTTGATTTCAAAACTTGATACAATGCTACAGTTATCAGAACAATGTGGTATAGACATAAAGACAGCATAGAGACAAATAGAATAGAAAAGGGACACAGGGTCAGATAGTGGCAGAGCAGTAAAACACCACACTCGAGGCAATCAAGGCACTCCCCCATGGAAAGGTTCTCAATTCAGGTCGAAAGGCTTTCCTGAACACACCAGGCATGCATATGATTCAAGGCTGGCTGAAGGCTGGGGATAGATCACAGTGTCAAGATTCTGCTGGAGGTGCTATTTCTTTCTGTCTCTCACAAAAGAAATTAATAAATGTGAAAAAAAAATTTTTTTTTGGGGGGGGGAGAGGTTTTCGCTATAGGGTGCGTGCGCTCGCCAGACAGACAGAAAGAGACATAGAGACAGAAAGCAAGAAATCACCCCCCAAGGGGGATGGTCACGCCGCAATCCCTTCTCCATTCTCCTCTCAAGATCTCGGGCACGCACACACACGCGCCCAGCGTCAGTTTCAAACCACCGTGTCCGGGACGCGAACCGCGGTCGACTACGCGGGAGTCCAGCGACATAGCCATTACGCTAACTGCTGGTTCCCTCCAAAAAATTGTTTTTAATTTACTAGAGGCACGTGCACTCACCAAAGACTGACAGAGAAGGAAAGTGAGAAAGCATTTCTTTTTTTTTCTTTTTTTTTTTTTTTTCTTTTTTCTTTTTTTGGAGAGGTTTTTGCTATAGGGCGCGTGCGCTCGCCAGACAGACAGAGAGAGACAGAGAGATAGAAAGCAGGAAATCACCCCCCAGGGGGGATGGCCACGCCGCAATCCCTTCTCCTCCATTCTCCTCTCGGGATCTTGGGCACGCACGCACACGCGCCCGGCGTGAGTTTAAGCCGCCGGGTCCGGGACTCGAACCGCGGTCGACTACGTGGGAGTCCAGCGACATAGCCATTACGCTAACTGCTGGTCCCGAGAAAGCATTTCTTATGGAATGGTCACAGTGCAATTCTATCTCCTCCATTTCTCCTTTCTTTCTGGATTTTAGGTATGCATGTGCACATACTGGGTGTGTTTCTCAAGCTACCAGGTCTGGTATTCGAACTGCACAACTGGCCATGTTGGTTTGGCTGCCTTAACCATCAGGTTATAAGATGGCCCCCCAAAAAAATGTCTTTCAAAAAAAAAAAGTGTTTATTTAAAAAAAAGAGAATAGTCTGGAAATAAATCATCAAATATGAGGGAGGTCTTAAAAGACTTCATGGAAAATGTAAATTATGAAAAAATTTATGCATAGATTTCGAAAAAAATTTGCACTAAAATAAACTCATTATTTTAATTCCATTTTTTTTTTCACAACTGTTTTGAAGTCCCTGACACAGGATCAGAGGAATGTCTATTTTTTTTAATTGCCAAAGAGTGTGTGCATTCGCCAGAGAGATAGCGAGACAAAACAAGAGAGGGAGAAAGCACCCCCCAGTGGGACACAGTCATGCTGCAGTTCCTTCTCCTCCATTTCTCCATCATGTTGGGATTTGAGGCATGCATGCACATGTGCCCAGTATGTTAACCAAACTGCTAGGGCTGGGACTCAAACATAGCCAACCATGTGGAACCCAGCTCCCTTAACCACTATGCCACAGGGCTGGCCCTCAAATGAATTTCAACAGGAATGCCAAGACCATTCAGTGGGGAAAAGAAGACGTTTCAACCAATGGTGCTAGGAAAACGGAACATCCACAGGCAATAGAATAAAGTTGGAACCTTATCTTGCACCATATACAAAAATTAACTCAAAATGGATTCATAAGTCTGAATATTAGATCAGGAACTATAAAACTCTTGGATTTGGCAATAATGTTTTGATATTACACCAAAAGCACAGGTCATTTAAAAAATAGATCAATTGAATTGTCTTGAAATGTAAAACTTTTGTATTTTAAAGGACATTATCAACATATTGAAAAGGTAACCCATAGAGTGGAGAAAATATGTGCATATCACATATCTGATATGGAGCTAATATCCAGAATATATAAAGAATTCCTATAATTCAACAAGAAAAACCAACATGATTCAAAAATAGGTAAAAGCCTTGCACAGATATTTCTCCAAAGAAGATATATGAAAGTCCAATAAGCATATGAAAAGATGCCTAACAACACTAACCTTCAGGGAAATGCAAATCAAAACCACAGTGAGATACCACTTCACACTCATTTGGATGACTATTACAAAAAAAAAAAAAACAGGGGCCGACAGGTGGCATAGTGACTAAGGAGCTAGACTTCCACAGAGTTGCCCACAGTTTGAGTCCTGAACCTGGTGGCTTGAAAATCACACCAGGCATGTGTACATGCATACACAAAATCCCGAGAAAAGATGAGACTGTGGTGTGGCCATCTCTCCCTCACTTTCTCTCTCACTGTGTCTCTGGTGAGCACATGAACCCTATAGCAAAAATCTCTCTTAAAAAAAAAAAAAAAAAAAAAAAAAGGCAGACAAACCAAAAAACTCACCCTGAAGTAATAGGTGCAACTGCTATAGAACTGAAGTATTTACTCTTCCAATCTCAATTTTTTTTTTTTAGAGGTTTTTGCTATAGGGCGCGTGCGCTCACCAGACAGAGAGAGACAGAAAGCGAGAAATCACCCCCCAGAGGGGATGGCCATGCCGCAATCCCTACTCCTCCACTCTCCTCTCGGGATCTAGGGCACGCACGCAGACGCACCCAGCATGAGTTTTAAGCCACCAGGTCTGGGACACGAACTGCAGTCGACTATGTGGGAGTCTAGTGACATAGCCATTACGCTAACTGCTGGTCCCATCAATTTTTTTTTTTTTTTTAATGAGAGAGGAAGCGAGAGAGTACATGCGTGCGCACCAGGGGGTGGAAGAAAGAGACTTAGGTATTTCTGGCAGGATCTGACCACTTCATGATTCTTCCTGCTCCAGTGTCCCAGTTAGCTAAGACCCTAAGCATGTGCTACCATGCGTGGCCTGAATTAGGTTGGGCTGAGAAATAACTCTGGGCCCCTCATGTGGTCTCAGCCATCATATATTGCTTGCACCACTACAGCTGGGTCTACTTTCATTTTTGATACTATCATTTGTAATTTTTTATGCTCAGTAAATAACCACTTCAAGGTTTATATTTATTGAGCCACTGAAGCATCTGAATCTAGGTAAGTGTCAAGTAAAGAAAACCAACCTGAGTTCATAGTTAAAGGCACTTTCTGGGCTATAGATTCTCTTATCTCACCTATGTCAAGAATTCTATCTCCAGGTCGGTTCCACCTCCAGCCCTCCAGTTGCTGATGTTCAGTATACTGTAGCCTTCTGTCATGGAACACTACACGGAATATACTCTAAAATGAAATAACAAAATTGAATGATAATAGGGTCTCTTGAAAATCACTGCTGCCGAAGAAAACTAGCCGGGATCATCTCCAGTTGGTTTCTAGACACAATCCAGGATTATTTTTCTTAAAACCTGTATTATTCTAAAACCCATACCATATCAACCTCTATTTCAGGATAAATTTTACAATTTATCAGATATCATCTTTATGTGTTACAGCCCAAAGCATACTGGACTGCAGTGCTGGAATTCATTTGGCTGATCTCAAGTTTAGATCCCCCACTGTGAGTTTAGATCCCCAGGTTGGCCTGAAAACATAATGTCATGTGCATGGAAACCCAAGATCCTGAAGAGTTGGGAGGGCTGGAGAAGGGGGCCAACAACAAGACAATACCCTGTCGAGGGTGCTTCTCTCTTACACATGTGCCTGTACTCTGTATTATTTAAAAAATAATAATAAAAATAAATACACCAGTCTAATGGTTTAAACATCAGCTTTAATGGTAACTAGGTATAAAGGACACCTAGCTGAAGTACTCTTACATGGCTCTACTGTTATACTACGTAATACCTGGCTCAGCTCTTCAGATATATATAAAAAAACTCACCAAGTCCTCTGTTTATTAAGTCACCATACAACCTGCAAACACTGAGGGTAGGTAGGATCAATTTCCATCAAATTCCCTTTTGTAGAGGTGCTTATTAATCCATCCTACAACCTTGTTACCCCTGCTGACAAAACTTCTTTGTCCCAATTGTGCCTTGAATTCTTAGAATCCTTACTGTCGATCTAGATTGAGAGAAGTGCTATTTATCAACAGTAGCTTTGGTTTTCCTTGCTACAAAACCATCTACCCAGACACTGAAGCATCTCTAAAGATCTCGAGGAGGTTACTTTCTCTATTCCAAGGAATTCATTGAACCAGGACATAAAGTGGAGGCTTCTGTTTTTGCAGCTCTGAAAATTCTATGTGAGTGGTGGGGGCTTATTCCAATTCCAACAAAATAATATATCTGTTTACTATTCTGACAACAAATTGTGGCAGGTAAGAGATATACCATCAAGCCCTTTCTGGAGGCAAAAGAATATTAGCAAAAAAAAAAAAAAAAAAAAAAAAAAAAATCTAAAGTAGGTCTGTAAAAGGATATTATGTAGAAGAATGTTTACTTGTTTTCTTTTACCTTCACCAATTTTCCATTAATTTCTGGAAGTTCTCCAAGTTTCCTGTTGTCTAGCATTCGGATTTCATAAGACTGTCCTAGAAAAAAAGTAATTATACATTTTATTCACCACAAATTAACTTTGCTATATTAAAAAATAATGTGATTTATTCAATTAATTGAATACACAAGAATGTAATAATATATCAGCAACTACAACAACCATATGCCTCTATTAGATGTTAGGTACTGTTCTAAGTACTTTTATACACTATCTCATTTAATTAATACAGTTCTAGAAGGTATCATCAATTCTATTTTTACAGATAAGAAATTGAAACTTAAAGAGTTCAAATAATGGGGCCAGCAGGTGGCATGTGGTTAAGGTGGTAGACTCCCACATGGCTGACCACAGTGTAAGTCCTCGTCCTCGGGACTTGCTTTCTCACTCTTCCTGCCTTGTCTCTCTTTGGTCAAATTAAAAATATTAATAATAATAATAAGTAAGTAAAGAAATAAAGTTAAATAAATAATTGAAAAATAGTTCAAGCAACTTTATCACACATACATAACTGGAAAATAACAGAGCTGAATGGATACATTTCTTAGATAGTAATCAAAGATACATCCAGGGAACATGGATTAGAAAGAGGGGCTAGGGGGGACCAGCAGGTGGTGTGGTGGTTAAGGCGCTGGACACTCCCACATGGCTGACCATGGTTTGAGTCCTGGACCTGGTGGCTTGCTTTCTCACTTTCTCTCTCTCTCTCTGTCTCTCTGGTCAAATTTAAAAAAAAAAAATGAATGAATGAATAAAATTAAAATTAAAAAAAGAAAGAGGAGCTCGGAACTAAAAATGGGCAGTTAGACAAAATAAACAAGTAATATCTATTAAATATGACATTAAAATTCAAATTTCTGAAGTAATAAGCCTTCTATTAATAGTCTGACAGGTCACACCAGAAAGATCTAACTTTTCACATACAAGTATACCCAGTAAAACGTCACGAATCTAGCAGGTCTGAATAATACTAATGATCGAGGAAGCATCTCACCTTGATTTAGATACGTCAGGGTTTCATCATGGAGTTTCACTGCTGGAGAGGTGGCAGCACAAAGCACATATTGAAAAGGTAGGATTTTATTCTCATTATCTGGAGGCAAATTTGACTCTTCTTGCTTAAAAATGGGCAATGCAAGGACATCACTAAAATGAAACAAATTACTTACATTGATACATAATAATTAATAATGATGCAAAAGTAGATTCATTATTGAAAAAAATTTAACTGTGATTTGCTTTGGACAACCATAAACATGATTCACTTTGGTAAAGTTTCATCCCAATCATTCAGTTCAGATTACCTGGAATGATAGCCTTCCTGATCATATGATGTGGGCAAGGACAGATAATCACTGCTAAAACCACCCATATGTCCAAAAAGAATGTTTCTCAGAACGACAGGTAAGGGTTCCTGAAAGGACTCTGAAAATTATACTAAGTTCCAAGATGTAAATCTAGGATCCTGAGTAATGTATTTGTTTTCAGAAAGACAATAACTACGGTATGTTGATAAGCACATCAGTTAGTCTACTGTAAGGACTAGAACAATCTATAGAATTCCTTGGAAGCCACATGAAAACAAATCAGCAATCACTATACATTTCAAGGTCATCTTATATTCTGTGGAATACAGCTAATACTGAGACATCCCTACCAGTTACCTCTCTTCCAAGAAAAAGCTGCTTATATCTATCAGTTTATCTAAACTTGATACCAAAGACACACATCATTAGTCATTTTGAGGTGCTACTGGAAGCATAATAGACCAGCACAGAAGTCCTAAATTTCAGTACCTGAAACCTTAGGCAAGCTTCTCTGAGTTCATTCCTTCATCTATAAAATGGGAACCAGGGTAGGCAAGTGGTACAGTGGTTAAGGCCACTGGATCCCAAATAGCCGCCTGCCAAATTCCAGACCCTACGGCTTGAAAAACACACCAGGTGCATGTGCATGCATGCTCAAAATACCAAGAAGAGAATGGAGAAGGGATTGCAGTGTGGTCATCCCCAGTGGGGTGCTTTATCACTTTCTTTCTCTTTATATATAGCATACATGCTCTATAGCAAATTTTAGAAACTAAAACAAAACAGGGGCCAGAAGGTGGTGCAGTGGTTAGGGCGCTGGACTCCCACATGGCCTACAGCAGTTTGAGCCAACAGCTTGAAAATCACACTGCGGGACTAAAGGTTACGTCACTGGACTCCCACATAGTGAAACATAGTTCGAGTCCTGGACCCAAAGGCTTGAAACACGCTGGGTGTGTGTGTGTGCGTGCCCAAGATCCCGAGAGGAGAAAGGAGGAGAATGGATTGTGGCATGGCCATTCCCCTGGGGGATGATTTCCCACCTTCTGTCTTTCCATCTTTCTCTGCCTTTCTGGAGAGTGCACATGCCCAGAGCAAAAATTTTTCTCTAAAAAGAAAGAAAGGAAGGAGGGAAGGAGGGAAGGAGGGAAAGAGGGAAAGAAGGAAAGAAGGAAGGAAGGAAGGAAGGAAGGAAGGAAGGAAGGAAGGAAGGAAGGAAGGAAGGAAGGGAAAATCACGCCAGGTGTGTGCACAAAATTCTAAGAGAAGAGTGGAGAAGGGACTGTGGTGTGGTCATTCCTTCTGGGGTGTGATTTATTTCTATCTCTCTATCTCCAGTGAGCTCACATACTCTGGCAAAGGTCTAAAAAATTAATTAATTAGGGGCTAGCAGATGGTGTAGTGGTTATGGCACTGACTCCCATGTGGCTGACCACGGTTTGAGTTTCAGACCTGGCAGCTTGGTTTCTCACTTTCCCTTTCTTTGTCTCTCTGGTAAAATTAAAAAAATAATGTAGCTGGCAGCTGGCATGCTGATTAAAGTGCTAGACTCCAACATGGCCGACTGTGGTTCGAGTCCTGGACCTGGTGGCCTGCTTTCTCACTTTCCTTCTCGCTCTCTCTGGTCAAATTGAAGAATAATAATAAATAAATACAATTAAATAAATAATTATTTTTAAAATAACAATAATAAATAAAATTAAATAATTCTTTTAAAAAATTAATTACATTTAATGGGAACCACATTTGCTGTCAAGAAAAAATACTAGAGAAAATATTTTGGAAATCATAAAGTGCTAAAATGACTGTAAAGGATTAGCAATCATTTTTCCTCATAACCTCTCATCATGGATTAGTAGGTGAGAATTATCCCCCACCTTAAAAAATACTATTGTAGGGACCAGCAGTTAGCATAATGGCTATGTTGCTGGACTCCCATGTAGTCGACCACAGTTCGAGTCCCGGATCCAGTGGCTTAAACTCACGCTGGGCGCATGTGCGTGTGTGCCCAAGATCCCGGGAGGAGAATGGAGGAGAAGGGATTGCGGCGTGGCCACCCCCTGGGAGGTGATTTCTCATTTTCTGTCCCTCTGTCTCTCTCCGGCTTTCTGGCGAGTGCATGTGCCCTATAGCAAAAATCTCTTAAAAAAAAAAAAAAAAAAAAAAAAAAAAAAAACTATTGTAATCAGTGTTCACTACAGTTCAAATTTTTTTTTTTTTTTTTTTTTTTTTTGAGAGGTTTTTCACTATAGGGCGCGTGCGCTCGCCAGACAGAGAGGGAGAGACATAGAGACAGAAAGCGAGAAATCACCCCCCAGGGGGGATGGTCACGCCGCAATCCCTTCTCCTCCATTCTCCTCTTGGGATCTTGGGCACGCACGCACACGCGCCCGGCGTGAGTTGTAAGCCACCGGGTCCAGGACGCGAACCGCGGTCGACTACGTGGGAGTCCAGCGACATAGCCATTACGCTAACTGCTGGTTCCCACTACAGTTCAAATTTTAAAAGGATATTAAGGGGATAGCAGGTGGCATGGTGGTTAGGGCACTGGACTCCACATGGCCTACCATGGTTCGAGTCCCAGACCTGGTGGCTTGCTTTCTCAGTTTCCCTTTCTCTTTTTTTCTGTAGCTCTCTGGTCAAAATTGAAAAAAAATAATAATGGTGGTAATAAATAAAATAAATTAAATATGGGCTGGGAGGTGGCGTGGTGGTAAAGACACTGCATTCGCACATGGCCCACCACAGTTCAAGTCCCGGATCTGGTGGCTTGCTTTCTCCCTTTCCCTTTCTCTCTTTGTCACTGTCTGGTCAAATTAAAAAATAATAACAAATGGAATTAAATAAATAAATCTTTAAAAATTTAAATAAATCGGGGCCAGCAGGTGGTGTGGTGGTTAAGGCAGCTGGACTCCCACATGGCTGACCACGGTTTGATTCTCAGACCTGGCAGCTTGCTTCCTCACTTTCCTGTTCTCTCTCTCTGACCCTCTCTGGTCAACTTCAAAAAAATAAAATAAAATAAAATAATGACAATGAATAAAATTTTTAAAAAATTTAAATTATTTTTAAAAAGGATCTTAAGATAGGCACCAATTATAGGGTATTTTCAATTACCTCAAGATAAGCCACAAAATTCTCAAAATAAAATTTATTTTAATTTCTATTAAATACTATGTAGAGGTACTCCTCTGGGATAGCTAAAAAAAAAATTTTTTTTTTTTGAGAGGTTTTAGCTATAGGGCACGTGTGCTTGCCAGAGAGAGACAAGGAGACAGAAAATGAGAACTCACCCCCCGGGGGGGATGACCATGCCTCAATCCCTTCTCCTCCATTCTCCTCTCGGGATCTTGGGTACGCACGCACAAGTGCCCAACGTTGAGTTTAAGCAACAGGGACCGGGACTCGAACCGCGGTCGACTACATGGGAGTCCAATGACATAGCCATTACACCAACTGCTGGTCCCAGGACAGCTAAAATTTTTTAAAGTAACAACCCAAATGTTGGCAAGGATGTGGAGCTACTAGATTCTCATACTTTGTCAGTGAGGATGTAAAATGATACAACTACTTTACTTTAGAACAAGGTTTGGCAATTTCTTGCAAAGTTAAACATGTGGACTGGCCACGTAGCACAACAGTTAAGCATCACGCAGAGAGAGCTGGCTCCCACACAGCTGACTCTGGTTTGAATCCTGGCCTGGTGTACTGGAGATGTGCACATGTGCCCAGGATCCTGATGGGACGGAGAAGTGGAGGATAAAAGGATTGTAGCATGACCAAGCTCCAATGCAGGTTCTCTCTCTCTCTCTCTCTCTCTCTCGTGCATGTCCTCTAGTATAAAAAAAAATTTAAACATACGCTTGCCTTTGACCCAGACAATTCCTCTCAAAGGTATTTATCCAAGAGAAATAAAAACATAATTTCACCCACAGACTTGTATATGAGTGTTTGTAGCATTAAGAAATAAAAGAAAAAACTGGAAAGAACCTAAATATTCATGACCTTGAGAAGGAATGCATAAACTATGTTATAATCATATAATGGACTACTACTCAGCAAAACCAAGGAACACAACAAAATGAATGCATCTCATAGACATGATGCTGAACAACGACAAAAGCTAGACACAAAGAATACAAAATGTATGATTCCATTTATAAAATATCCTAAAACAGGTAAAACTAAAGAGAAAGGTTGTTTCCTAGGCAGGTGGGGAGCGACTTCAAACGTATACAAGGGAACTTTCTAAAAAGATAAAAATGTTCTATACTTAAGCAAATTTTTCTTAATTTTTTAAAATTTTGATTTATTAAAGCTAAAACTGCTTTTCTAGAAATTTATAATAATAATAGCAAACTAAAGACAGTGCAGGAGAAGGGTGGGCAATGGCAGGGAGGAGAGAATCAAGGGGGGGGAAAGCAAAACATTTAACAGACAATAAATAATAATAAAATAAAATAATTCTTCAAAAAAAAAAAAAGGAAAAAGTTTGAGGCCAGATCCATGGCCTGGTTGTTAAGAGAGCTGAATCTGGGAACCAGCAGTTAGTGTAATGGCTATGTCGCTGGACTCCCACGTAGTCGACCGCAGTTCGCGTCCCGGACCCAGTGGCTTAAAACTCACGCCGGGCGCGTGTGCGTGCGTGCCCAAGATCCCGAGAGGAGAATGGAGGAGAAGGGATTGCAGCGTGACCATCCTCCCTGGGGGGTGATTTCTCGCTTTCTGTCTCTCTGTCTCTCTCTGTCTGTCTGGCGAGCGCACACGCCCTATAGCAAAAAAAACCTCTCCAGAAAAAAAAGAGAGCTGAATCTCAGCTGACCAACTGCATGGTTCAAGTCCCAGCTCGAGCAGTTTAAGAAACAAGCTGGGCACATGTGTGTGCATACCCAAAATCCCAACAGAGTGGAGAAATGGAGAAGGGATTGTGGTGTGATTGTGCCTCATTGGGGGAGTACTTTCTTTTCCCTTTCTCTCTCTGGTGATTGCATATGTCCTCTGAAAAAGTTAAAAAAAAAAAAAAACAAAAAACTTCTGGTTACAAAAGAAAGAGAACTGGGTCAATGAAATAAACAACTTAAATCTTCCCCAGGAGGACAGAGGTCAGGGAGCTAGGGATTCTTGTCAATATTCCCTATGTTCAAAATGGATATATCAAATCTTTACCTGTAATTTAAATATTGTGTTTATAGGGCCAGCAGGTGGTGTAGAGGTTAAGGTGCTGGACTTTCATGTGGCTGACCGTGGTTCAAGTCTGAATCTGGCAGCTTGAAACTCATGACGGGCTGGTGTGCATGTGTGGCCAAAATCCCAAGAGAAGAAGGAATTGCGGTGTGGCTATCACCTCTGGAGGGATGATTTCTTACCTTCTGTCTCTCTGTCTCTCCAGCAAGTACACGTGTCCTATAGCAAAAAGCTCTATTAAGACACAAAAAAACTAAGTTTGTAAAATAAAAAGAGACAAAAATCAATTTTTTACTATCAGTGTACATACATTTTCTCAAATACATTAGATATCCACACTCCTGTAACTCCTATAGACAGCACTGTAATTCTTACTGGAAAATAAAACGACTAGCAAACATTCTCAGCGGTAATACAAGTTAATTGGCACAGACACTAAAAAGGGGAGAGATGAGAAGAAATGTTTCTTTGGGCTAATGTTGAAATAGCAAGAAAATATGAAGTTGAACCCAATTAGGCTAGATGTATACCAGTTTTTATGAAACAGGCTTCTAGTTGCTAAAACAAACAAACAAACAAAACCTTCAAAGGCTAGAAACACAGGGCTTTCCTCTTCCTTAGGCCCGGAGGTGCGTGTGTTTTACTCATATGGGTGGAGCTAATAGTAGAGACAGGAGGGAATCCTTCTGCCTGGCCATATTGTCAGATGAAACACATTGTTCCCAAGGGGACAATTTGTTTTAAGTTCGTAGAAGCACAGGGTTACTGGTCCCCTGAGACTATTTAAAATTTAGAAGCATGGGGTTGTCTAAGAAAGTAGTCTGTCCCAGTTCTACTTCTCAAAATCAGGAAGTTGACATTGCTCCCACAACAAATAGTACAGAAAATTAAGCAAAACACTACCACACTTTGTATTTGGGAGTTTACTACTGTATCATTCTCAAATACATCACATCTGATAATTCCTTGAAAGAGCAATGAAGATGACTAAGAATTAAGACAAATGGAATTAAGCAACATAGCAACAGCTCAGCCTTTATGAATGTAGGCTGTTATTATTTTCTTCTCAAATCTTATTGACAAGCAATGTTGATACATAGCAAGTTTCTAGTCTGGTCAGCATCATGTGGCATTACACTTAGCCCACCCATAACTAAGTAAAAAACTGTCACTTGGGGCTGGAATTCTGAAACATTTAAAAAGTTACCCCTAAAATTAATTCAATACAGTACAGCAGAATCCAATTTACAAGATTGTATTTCCTCTCCAGAAGTTTTAAGATCCACAAACCCCAACTATATTTGAATTATTCATGTTCTTGTCACTCTCCATTTTCCCTTAGTCTGTAGTGGAAGCAAAGAACCATTCAGTTACACATTCCTAGAGATGTAGGATAAAGATCTGCTGGTAAGGGACCAGCAGATGGCATAATGGTTACATTGCTGGACTCCCACATAGTAGACTGCAGTTTGAGTCCCAGATCCCATTGGCTTAAAACTTACACCAAGCACGTATGCATGTGTGCCCAAAATCTCCAAGAGGAGAATGGAAGAGGAAGGATTGTGGCATGGCCATCCCCCCTGGGGAGTGATTTCTCGCTTTCTGTCACTCTGTCTCACCAGTAAGTAGGCATGCCCTATAGCAAAAATCTGTCTTAAAAAACAAACAAACAAAAAACACAAGTAAATACAGTTCTAGGCCCTTGCTTTCACTGAAACAAAAACACGGTCTGTAAGAAGTAATTTTGAAAATACAAAAGTCTGTTCTTTTCTCAGAGGTAAACAGAGGTTAGATGAGGAAGCCTACTTTATGAGACTCTTAAGTTGTCGCCCATGTAAAATTTAGCATTTTATTATATTCTCTAATTGAGAATATAATCAGAGATTGAGTCATTATTTAATTCATGTCAATGAAACAGCTATCTGAAGGGATAACTTTTATTTATTTATATGATTTATACTTTTGTTTGCATCCTTCAGCACTACATACTCAGCACTACATACGCTGTGACTATCTTGGAATTCTTTACATCTTATTGTGTCTCTAAACACGAAGCTGGAACCTCCCCATGGGAGTCAACCTCACAGAGTGTTGTGTTTTACTGCTACACCACCATCTAGCCCCCATAAATTACTCTCTTGATTTAAGGCAGTCCTGAATATTCTATATGAATTTGTAACTACAGTTTAACCTTCCATCAGGCCTATCAGCTGTCAAGATGCTCTCTTCAAGAAAGTGCCTAGAAAAGGGAGATGAAAAGGTTTGAGGAGCTTTACCAGAGTAAGACAGGCAGCAGAGAGCATCTAAGGAAGTTAGACTAATTTAAAACAATTACATGTCATGAGCTTTAACTTCCCTATATGAACCCCTCATCTAACCTCCACAAAATGTTACTTGAGGGGCTGGCCTGGTGGCCTGCTGTTTAAGAGAGCTGGATCCCATGTAGCCAACCGCATGATTAAAATCCTGGCCCTTGATGACCAGTAGATAGAGTAATGGGTACATCGCTGGACACTCACATAGTCAACCGCAGTTCAAATCCTGGATCTGGTGGTTTAAAAATCACCCAGGTAAGTGTGTGTGCATGCCCAAGATACCGAGAGGAGAATAGAGAAGGGACTGAGGTGTGGCCATCCTCCTGGTGGGGGAGTGATTTCTTGCTTTATGTCTCTCTCATGAGCACACGCACCCTATAGCAAAAATCTCTAAAAAAGAAAAACATGCCAGGCACGAATGCACAACAGGATGGAAAGATGGAGAAGGGACAGAGGCATGACCATGCCTCACTGGGGGATGTTTTCCCCCTCTCCCTCTGTCTCTGCTTTTGTCTCTCTCTAGAGAGTGCATGTACCCTCTGGCAAAGTTTTTTTTAAAAAAGAGTATTTGAAACAAAGCATGCTAATATCCCAACGTTAGCTACAGCATGAAAAGGCAAGAACCAAAGAGGCTACACTCTACTCTGAGGTCAGCTTCAGAAGAAAATATCCAGTAAATAATTGCTACACTCTACTCTGAGGTCAGCTTCAGAAGAAAATATCCAGTAAATAATTGGTTTTAACAACTTTAAAGATGAGAGGAAAGCAGACTGATGACCTAGGATTTGTGGGAAGAATGTAAGGTCAGCTCAGGGAGGAGAAGTGGCGAGGAGACGACGCAAAGCCAGTGAGATGGCCTATCGGCCTATTGGCCTATCAAGAAAAAGCATGAATTAGCATACTTTCTTGGCAGGAACCATCAATCAGAAATCATGATAGAGTAATAGATTTTTCTGCTACTGAAAAATCTCATTCAACTCAAAAGCAGCATTTATGATTTTTAAAATCTGCCTTGCTCATTTTATGTCATGAGAGTTTATGTCCTGAGAAATCAGGCATACATGAGAGGGACAGGCACCACCCAACAGGGTCTCACTGCACTGTGATCCCTTTCCCCCAGCTCCTCTTTCCCACAGTCCTGCTAGTCAGGATCTTGGGCACACACATCTGGTATGTTTTAGATTGGTCTGGGATATGAACCACGGTCAGCTGGCAGGTGATGTGATGTTTAAGAGCACTGGACTCCCACATGGCTGACCGCGGTTAGAGCCCTGGATCTGGTGGCTTGTTTTCTCATTTTTCCCTCTCACTATGAAACTCTCTGGTCAAATTAAATAAATAAATAAAGTAAAAATAATATTTTAAAAAAGAAAATACTAATTGATAGATAGTGCTCTTGAACAGATAGGAAATATCATTAGTTCATTATAATCCAAACTCTATTCTCCATCTACTACAGTAAGCAGTAACCAAATGATTACTATTACTATAGAAGCCTGTATATCTTCAAGACCAATTGGCTCAGACACCATCTATTTTCCTTGAAAAAATTCATTTCTGGAGCCAGCAGGTAACATAGTGGTAAGATGCTGGACTCACATAGTTGACTGTGGTTCTTTTTTTTTTTTTTTTTTGGAGAGGCTTTCACTATAGGGCACGTGCGCTCGTCAGATAGAGAGAGAGAGACAGAGAGACAGAAAGTGAGAAATCACCCCCCTGGGGGGATGGTCACGCCGCAGTCTCTTCTCCTCCATTCTCCTCTCTGGATCTTGGGCACGCACGCACACGTGCCTGGCGTGAGTTTTAAGCCACCAGGTCTGGGACGTGAACCGCGGTTGACCACGTGGGAGTCCAGCTACATAGCCATTACACTAACTGCTGGTTCCCAAGTTGACTGTGGTTCTAATCCCAGACCTAGTGGCTTGAAACTCAGCCAGGTATGTGAGCATGTGTGCTCAAAATTCCAGGGAGAGAATGGAGGAGAAGGGATTGTGACATGGCCATTCCCCAGGGAGTATTTCTCACTTCCTATTTGTCTCTGGCAAGCAGACAAGTCCTACAGCAAAAATCTCTCTCAAAAAAATAAAAAATAAAAAATAAAATAACATTTCATCTCTATATTTGTGTATTTGCCATGACAAAACTAGATAAATTATAATAAGAGCATAGATAACATCTAGATACACTAAACCTTCTGTTACACCCAATACAAAAGACCCTTCAGTGGGGTTTTTTCCAACACAATTCTTTTTTTAAAAAAGTTTTTGCCATAGGGTATGTGTGATTGCTGGAGATAGACAGAAGAGACAGACAGAGAAAGGGAAATCAATCCCTATGGGGGATGACCATGCCGCAATCCCTTCTCCATTCTCCTCTTACAATTTTTGGCACATACATACATGTGCCCAGCATTGATTTTCAAGCTACCAGGTCCAGGACTTGAACTATAGTCTGCCACAAGAGAGTCCAGTGCCTTACCCACAATGCCACCTACTGGTCCACCACATAAATAATTTTTTAAAGAGAGATTTTTGCTACAGGGCACATACACTTACCTGAGACAGAAAGCGAGAAATCACCCCCTGGGGGGTCATGCCACAGTCCTTTCTCCTCCCTTCTCTTGGGATTTTGGGCACACACGCACAAGTGCCCACTGTGAATTTTAAGCCACCAGGTCTGGGACTCAAACAGTGGTCAACTACGTGGGAGTCCAGCAACATAATCATTATGCCATCTGCTGGTCCCTACATAAATAATTCTTAAAAATTATATCCTTAAAGTCACAATATAAAAAGACTTTTGATTTGTTTCACCTGGCCAAAAGCAAACTGTGCTCTCAGAATCCACTCTTCTAAACTGTCTACAAACTAGCTAGGTAAGTAAAATATAAACATCCTGAAGTAGTATAACTTCCCTTTTTGAAAATAAAACTTCAGGCATTCAAATATTTTTTGAGGGCCAATTGGTGGTGTGATAGGCAGCTGGATCCCACATGGCTGACAGCACACTTCGAGTCCTGAATCTGGTGGTTTGAAAATACCTGCTGGGCACAAAGGCTTGTGTGCCCAAATTCTCAAGAGGAAAATGGAGAAGGGATTGCAGCATGGCCATCTCCCATGGGGGGTGATTTCTTACTTTCCCTCTCTCTTTCCCCCATACTCTCTCTGGCAAAGTGCAAACAACATATATATATATAAAACAAAAAATTTAAAAATAAAAACAAAGCAAAAATTCTAAAATAACCAATTTAGCAAGTACCTAAGTAACAGGCACTACTCTTTTTTTATAAGAATTATTTATTTTGGGGGGCCGGCAGGTGGTGTGGTGGTTAGGAGCGCTGGACTCCCACATAGCAGACTGCAGTTCGAGTCCCAGACCCGTGGCTTAATTTCTCCCTTTCCCTTTCTCTCTCTGTCTCTCTCTGGTCAAAATAAAAAATAATAACAAGTGGAATTAAATAAATAAATAATTCTTTTTTTAAAAAAAGAATTATTATTATCTATTTTGGGGGTCAGTATGCAGCATGGTGGTTAAGGGCACTGGACTTCCACATGGCTAGCCATGGTTTGAGTCCTGGAACCAGCAGCTGACTTTTTTGCGCGCTCTCTCTCTCTCTCTCTCTCTCTCTGTCCCGCTCTGGGGGGACAAAGAAATAAGTAAGTAACTAAATAAAGTTAAATAAAATAATTCTTTAAAATTATTTAATTTTATTACTATTATTTAAATTTGCTATAGGGAGTGTGTGCTTACCAGGGAGAGAGGAGAGGAAGCAAGCCACCAGGTTTGGGACTTGAACTATAGTCAGCCATATGGGAGTCCCAGCACCTCAATCACCACACCACCTGCTGGCTCCACCAGGTTTTTTCTAAGTACTAACAAAATAACCAAAACTGGCCATCCCAGTAACTCAGTGGTTAAGGAAGCTGGATTTCTTGTGGTCAGCTACAGTTAGATTCTCAGCTCTGGGGGCTTGAGAAACATGCTAGGAACATGTGTATGTGTGCCCAAAATCCTGACTGGAAGAAGGAATGGAATGGAGGAAAAGACTGCTGAATCACCATACCCCACTAGGTGGTGCTTTCTCTCTCTGTCTCTCTGGTGAGCACACCACCCTCTGGCAATTAAAAAATACTAAGAACCACATAATTTTTTAAGAAAAATTATTTTATTTTTCTTTCCTTCTTTCTTCTTTCCTTTAGTCTCTCCTGTTTCAGCAGCAGTCAAAAAAAAAAAAAAAAAAAAAAAAAAAAAAAGCTACACCTTTCACCACTGCCAAGGTCTCACACTGTCACACTGATCCCACCAGCCTTCCCAGACAACCAAGATTGGGATTATACACCCAGAGTGCACAAACTGATTGGGGAAGTGAACCCATGATCTTCCATATGGATCTAGCATTGCTTGAGCATTACCACTATGATGCCGAGCCAGTCCATTATTAATTTTTTAACACAAAGCTTACGACATTATTTTTTCTCCTTTTTGTATGCATTTCTCCCTAATTACAATTCACTGATGATTTATGCCTAATTTATATCTAGGTAGTTGTCAGACAGTTCCTAACTAACTACAATAGAACAAATACTAAAACAGGGCTTAGGGGAAAATGAAAATTAAACCTAAATGATCTAAATACATCTTTAAGTTTTATATACCATAAAACTCAAGAGATTTTACGACTAGTCTACTAAATGTCCCTTCAGTAGCTCATCTCCCAAAATGACCTCTGTTGATCCAGACTTCCTCCTATTCATTCACACCCTTTCATAGCTTTCCTTCTACACTGAATCTGCGTTGGTGACTTGTTTTAAAAAAGAGAATGCAAAGGAAGTAGTAGTATGATATTTCTGGCCTAGAGACCAATATTCAAGGACTGTTAGCTTTCAACTTAGCTTGAGAATGTCAGGTAAGGAATCTGGCTACTTTGTTGGAGTGACCACATGGAGTGGCTGAGTGGAGAGAGACCCAGAGCTACATGGGGTGAGAGAGGAGTCCAGCCAACGTCTGTCTCAGCAGAGCCCAGCATGTGTGAGTGAGCCACCTCAGGTGTTCTAGCCCAGGCCTCCACATGAAGCAGAACTGCAGTCACTCCAGAGAGAAGTCATAAACTGTTATAAACCACTGCTTTTTAGGAATGGTTTGCCATGTAAGAATAATCTCTAACTCCAAACGCTTCTGAAGAATTATTTGTTCTACAACAAAACTTAATCTGAATATGCAAACAAAGGAATTAAGAAGTCAATCTTATTCAGAATAGCTTTATTAAAAGACAACACACAAAAAAACAAAAGGGCACATTCCAAAAGCACTGTATGATATTTAAGGAAAAATAAACAACAAAGTCACATGTTATAACTATCTCAGAATGCAGTATGAGAACTTCCTTTTACTTATCTCACCATTTAAAACATTTTGCTATAGGGCACTTGTGCTCACCAGAAAGACAAACAAGAGAGAGAAAAAAAGTAAGAAAGCACCCCCCCCCAGGGGATATAGCCAAGCTGCAATCCTTTCTCCTCTATCTCCTCACAAGGCAAATAATCCTATAATTTTGGTCTAGTTTTTATTGCCGCTCATTATAGGAATTGAGTTTCTATCCATTTTTCTTGTCTTTTCTCTTGGATTTTAAAAGACAGTTTCATAGAGTAAAGGTCAGAGTGCATGACAGTACTTTTGAGTGCGAGACCTGCTTGGCTGGGATTTTGAGCATGCATGCACATGCACCTGGGGTGTTTTTCAGGTTGCTGAGCCTAGGACTCGAACCATGAAGTTGGCTGTGTGGGATCCAGCAACTACCACGCCACCAGTTGGCTCACTTATCTTACCATTTATTTATTTATTTAACTTTATTTATTTTTATTTTAATTTGACTATGTAGGGACAGAATGAGAGAGAGAGATGGAAAGTGAGAAAGCAAGCCACCATGTCTAGGACTTGAACCATGGTAGGCCATGTGGGAGTCCAGCACCCTCAACCACCACACTACCCGGCCCCTTTACCTTACCTTTTAAACTAAGTTAATAAAAACTATAAACTACATTGATAATAAAATATACTTATTTCACTTTTTAGGTAAAGAAACTATAATAGTATTAAATAATTTGAACGATATAGCCAGATCCAAAAACTAAGCAACCGGGTAAAAAATAATAATAATAATAAAAAAAAAAACAAAGAAAATGTATGCAAGACAGAAAAAAAGGAAGCAAATATACAGTGTATAATAATCAGCCCAGCCTCAATAAGGGAATGATAAAACAATCATCTCTTTTGTTCCATTTTCTTACTTCCACCTTCTCTAGTCCTTGGTTTTTACACATCTTAGAATATCATCCACATGGTATTCCCAATACACACAGCCATATGCCTGACTAGAGAACTAAAGCAAATTTCACAAAGCAGTATCTATTCAATTTTTAAAATGTGGACTACAACCTGCAATTTGAAATATACTACTTTAGTCTTCATGTCCCTTAGAACTCTGTACTAAAGTTTATTTATAGTCCCTTAACAGTATTTAAAAAAAAAACCTAACATAATTAAGAAAAAATGGGAGTAGCCACCTGGCTGGATGACTGCATGGTTCAATTCCAAGATGCAGCAGCTTGAAAAAAACATTGGGAGCGTGTGAGGATGTGCACAAAATCCTGAGAGAATGGAAAAGTGATGATTCCTACTTTCTCTCTTTAGCAAGTGCCCTAAAGAAAAATCTAAGTAAAAGAAAAACAGAAAGAAAGTTTAATCAAAGAAATCTGAATCAGCAAAGTTCTACTTTGGGAGATTTACCAGGTATAGGCCTCCTTTCTCGGTTTTTTTCCATACATCATAGGATTAGCTCTTACCAGTCTACAAATCTCATTAAAATATTGCTAATTGAAAACATCACCTGTGGCATCATTAGTACTAGGCTCTCTTATTAAATTTCTGAAATCACCGGCTCTTCTCCTTTAGGTGAAAAATGGCAATTTGTAATAATATTCATGGACTACATATTCCAGGGAATCTGACCATTTGGATATAGATAGTAGAACTACCCTTTCAATATTTGAATATCGCTCTTACCATCATATTTGACATAATTGGGAAAACACCAATAGAGTCAACAGAGCTTTTCATTCTTGTTTTCCTGTGACAAAGGGAAGCCATTTATAGTGCTGAGCCTCAAAGATTCTTTTCAGGTCCAATATGTCTATCACTTTACGCCTTTTCTTCATTGGCATCACCTCTTGTACCTTTTGGGATTCTGTCACACTCATCCTGGCCACCACGTCTAGCTTCAGAGCAGGACAATCTCTGCATTTCCCTATTCCTCTCTGTACTGAAAAGAAAAGCACATTTTTTGTCCTTTAAATCTTTTACTGCTGATGCCTTCTAGGAAATATTAACAGTACCAGAACACTACTCCTATGAAACGGTATAGGCTATAACCATTCCTTCTCCCTTTATGCTACAATGGTAGTAAAAATTCTTATAAAAATTCCTCCTCCTAGGGGCCGGCAAGTGGCATGGTGGTTAAAGGCGCTGGACTCCCACATGGCCGACCACGGTTCAAGTCTCGGACCTGGTGGCTTGCTTTCTCACTTCCTCTCTCTCTCTCTGTGTCTCTGATCAAACTGGAAAATAATAATGATAATAATAATAAATAAAGTTAAATAAAATTATAAAAAAAAAAAAAATTCCTCCTCCTTCAGACATCATCGCTGATGAAGGCCCTTTAAAAAAAAAAAAAAAGAAAGAAAGAAAAAGAAAATGGCCAGAATATTCCCTAGAGATGTTCCCAGTAAGACCTGATGAAGCAATCAAAGCAGAGTGATTATTTACCCTGTCTTCAACAGATAGATAGATTAGATAGCAGAGACACAGGGAAGATATCCTAAGAAAGGCTAAAACTAGTTTTTTGTTTTTTATTTTTATCTTTATCCTCCAATCTCTAGCCAAAGTAACCCTTTAAGTCTAGTGAAATTAATTGATGTTGATATTACTCCCTCTTACGAACCGCACTTGCCAGGCATTAAGTGTTAGAATGTAGTAGAACCTTTAGTATTTCTAAAGCATTGAATGGAGCTTTTGGTTACATTTTCCCCCTTACAAATGTTTTTTCTGGGGGGAGAAGGGGTTAGTTTTTTTTTTGTTGTTTGTTTTTTTTTTTTTTTTTTTGCTATAGGGCATGTGCACTAGCCAGAGAGACAGAAAGCTAGAAATCACCCCCACCCCCACCCCCCGGGGGATGGCCACTCTGTAATCCCTTCTCTTCCATTCTCCTCTCAGGATCTTGAGAACACATGCACAGGCGACTAGAGTGAGTTTAAGTCTAAAATGTCACTTTAAGTCTAAAAATGTCACTTCTCTGTTTATAATGTTTCAGTGGCTTCCCAATGCAACCATGATAAGGCACTAGCTCAACAGGGCTACCAAAGCCTTTCAAAACTGGACCAGCTAGCTTTTTCAGCCTCATCACTCATTGCACTTCCCATCTCTACTTTTTTTTAATTTTCTTTTTTTGGAGCAGTTTTTGCTATAGGGCGCGTGTGCTCGCCAGACAGACAGAGAGAGACATAGAGACAGAAAGCAGGAAATCACCCCCCAGGGGGGATGGCCACACCGCAATCCCTTCTCCTCCATTCTCCTCTCGGGATCTTGGGCACGCACGCACACGCGCCTGGCGTGAGTTTAAGCCACCGGGTCTGGGACTCGAACTGCGGTTGACTACCTGGGAGTCCAGCGACATAGCCATTACGCTAACTGCTGGTCCCCCCATCTCTACTTTTTAACAATTGCAGCTGACAAACTGCAGTTTCTTTCCCTTGCCCCCAGGCCTTGGGCCCAACTGCTGTCCTCTACCCCAACTCAACTACCACTGCTCATGCTTTACAACATAAATTTGTATTTAATCTACATGATAATGCTGTGGGGTAGGAGAAATTGTGTCTCCCCCTCCCTACATTCCAATTGAAAAAAGTGAGGCTCAAATCATTCCAAATATTAAAAAATGTGCCCAAGGTTACATAAATAGTAAAACTCAAGTTTATTTACCCATTTATTCAATAAATATTTTTTTGTGAGCACTTATGTGCCTGGTACTTAAGGTAGCAGGGAAAAAAGTCAAAAAATTTCATCCAAGTTTTATCCTTCTTCATCACTCAATGCCTGGCATAAAGTAGTACCTGTTCAAAATATTTGTAAGGGGAGGGGACCAGTAGATGGTATAGTAATTAAGTTGCTCGACTGCCATATAGTCGACTGCAGTTCGAGTCCCAGACCTGGCGGCTTAAACTCCCTCCAGTCGCGTGTGCATGTGTGCCCAAGATCCTGAGAGGAGAATGGAAGAGAAGGGATTGCGGAGTGGCCATCCCTGGGGGCGGGGGGTGGGGGGTGGGTGATTTCTCGCTTTCTGTCTCTGGATAGCACACAAGCCCTATAGCAAAAAAAGAAATTTAACCCAACCCCCACCCCCCAAAAAAAAATCTGTAAGGGGAAAAATGTAACCAAAAGCTCCATTCAATGTTCCAACACTATTTCTAAAGGTGCTACTACATTTTAACACTTAATGCCTGGCAAGTGCGGTTCATAAGAGGTAGTAATATCGATATCAATTAATTTCACTAAAAGAACTTAAAAATTAAGGATGCAAAACTTTTTCAATCGCTGATCTCTCTGCTCAGAAGGATGAGTTTCCAACTTTCTACACAGTTATTTTCCAACGCTATGTGCTAAGTATCACCTCTTCAGAGAGATCTTCACTGGTCACTCAAAATAGGCCTCATATACAGCCACGTGCCACATAACGTTTCAATCAATGATGGACTGGATACATGACAGTGGACGCATAAGATTATAATGGAGAATGGAGGAGAAGGGATTGCGGCGTGACCATCCCCTCTGGGGGGTGATTTCTCGCTTTCTGTCTCTATGTCTCTCTCTGTCTGTCTGGCGAGCGCATGCGCCCTATAGCAAAAACCTCTCCAAAAAAAAAAAAAAAAAAAGATTATAACGGAGGTGAAAATGCCTGCTGCCTAGCGATGCTGAAGTCTTGGCACAGAGTGTTATTCACTAGTCTGTGGTGATAGTGATGTAAACAAACCTGCTGTGCTGCCAGTCACATAAAGCACATAAATTACACATAGTATATGATCCTTGACAATGATGACTGACTATAGTTTATATATATATACTTTACTTGTTAAGTACACTCCTATTAATATATATTTTTTAAAGTTTAAAACAGTATGCTGTGGTTGGGTGCAGTGGCATGTGTCTGTAATCATAGTTACTTGGGAGGCTAAGGCAGGAGAATTTCAAGTTTGAGGACAACCTTGGTAACATAATGAGATCCTGTCTCCAAAAAATAAAAAAAAACCTGTATGCTGTGTTACACCAGCAGCAGCCTCATACATCTTGTGTTTATCAAGTCTCTTGACTGCATCATTTTCTCTTGGGCTTGATTTAATCTTGTATTGTTTTGTTCATCATGGCCCTTCCAGTGGGAGACGATATGGAAGTGGCTAACAGCGACACTGATGATCCAAACCCTGTGTAGGCCTCAGCTAATGTGTGTTTATGTCTTACTTTTAAAGCTTTTTTAAAAACTAAGTAAGGGGGCTGACAGGTGGTGTGGTGGTTAAGGGCGTTGGACTCCCATATGGCCAACCATGGTATGAGTCCTGGACCTGGTTGCTTACCTTCTCACTTTTGGGCTCTCTCACTCTCACTCACTCTGTCCTCCTCTGGTTGAATTAAAATTAATTAATTAATTTAATAATTCTTTTTAAAAAATCTAAGTAAATAGAAAAAAGTTTGAGAGGTTTTTGCTACAGGGCATGTGCGCTTGCCATTAAGACAGAGAGAGACAGAAAATGAGAAATTACCCCCCAGGGGAGATGGCCATGCTGCAATCCCTTCTACTCCATTCTCCTCTCGGGATTTTAGGCACGCACGTACACTCACCTGGCGTGAGTTTAAGCCACCAGGTCCAGGACTCGAACCGTGATCAACTACATGGGAGTCCAGCGACATAGCCAATATGCCACCTGTTGGTCTCAGTAAATAAAAATTTAAAACAGGAAAAACTGATAGAAAAAGGAGATAAAGAAATATATTTACATTTTTCTTTTTTTAAAGCTCATTCATCTCTTTCATATCAGAGAGAGAAGGGAGATGAGGTAGGTACCCTCAAAAAGATTGTTCTCACACTGCCTCCCCTCAGCCTTCTAAGGCAGCCAGCTATGATCACAAGCATTCACCCCAAGTGCATACATGTCAACTGGGGAACTGAATCCATGATTTTCCACATGGATCTCCCATTGCTTGAGTAGCAAGTTACTGCTGTTTCACTGTGTCAGCCTGAAAGAAAAGCGTTTTTGTACAGATGTATAATGTGTTTGTATTTTAAGTCTCATTATAAGAGTCAAATAGCTTCTTTCTTTAAAAAAAAAAAGAATTATCTTATTTAACTTTATTTATTTATATGTTTATTTAAATTTGGCCAGAGAGGGACAGAGTGGGGTGGGAAGTGAGAAAGTAAGCCAACAAGTCCAGACCTCGAACCACGGTTGGCCATGTGGGAGTCCAGTGTCCTTAACTACCACACCACCTGCTGGCCCCTTCAATGAATTACTTATTTTATTTCTTTTTTATTATCATCATTATTCTTTCATTTGACCTGAGAAAGAGAGAGAGACAAAGAGACAGAGAGACAGGGAAAC
Source organism: Tupaia tana (assembly GCA_026018925.1). Classification (NCBI taxonomy): domain Eukaryota; kingdom Metazoa; phylum Chordata; class Mammalia; order Scandentia; family Tupaiidae; genus Tupaia; species Tupaia tana. Next base: position 155,075,342 of record JAKSZU010000006.1, read on the forward strand.
TGAGAAAGCAAGCCACCAAGTCCAGGACTTGAACCATATATGACCATGTGGGAGTCTAGCACTTTAACCACTATGTCAGCTGCTGGCCCCAGTTTCTTAAACATTTATAAAATAAAAATGTTACAGTAATGTTAATTTATTAGTGAAGAAAATTATTTTCTTTATTCATAGAGCACACATGTGTACACATCAGAGAGAGACTGAGCACCCTTCACAGAGTCTAATCACACCATGATCTATTTCTCCAGTCCGTTAGCCACTGGGTGGGCACTGCAAATGTGCCTGGCATATCTCAGGTTGACTGGGCTGGGGATTAGAACTGTAGATGCCAAGTAGGATTTGGCTTCTCTTGAGCATGCACTCCCACTCTGTCATGGAGCTTGCCCCAATAAAAAATGTTTAAGTGCCAGAGGGCACATGTGCTAGCCAGAGAGGGGAAGAAATCACCCTCCCAATGGGGCATGGTCATGCTGCAATCCTTTCTCCTTCGTTTTTCTATCCTATTAGGAGTTGGGTCATACAGGCACACGTGACCAGCATGTTTTTCAAGTTGCTATAACCAGGATTTGAACCACAGCTGGTCATGTGGGATCTGGCTCCCTTACAACTAGGTTATAGGGCCGGCCTGAAAGGAAAAAAAATTAAGTCGACAGTAGTATATGGTAATGTCCTAGGCCTTCACATTCACTCACCACAGTCACACTAATTCATCCAATTTCCAGTCCTATGAGCTCCATTCACGGTAAATGTCCTAAATAGGTATACCATTTTTGTCTTTTATACCATAATTTTACCGTACCTTTTTGATATTTAGATACATACTTACCATTGTATTACAACTATCTACAATGTTAGTATGGTAACATACTGTCAGGTTTGTAGCCTAGGAGCAATAGCCCATACAGCCTAGGTGTACAGTAGGCTATACCACATAGGTTTGTGCAGGTGCACTCTATGACGTTCACATGATGCATTCCTCAGAACACATCCCCATTGTTAGGCAAGGCATGAGTACATTTTATTATAGCCCTCTCTGAAATTCCCTTTCCTATCTGTTTATAGTGTCTTCTCTCTCTCTCTCTCTACTCCCTCAATAAGAATACAAACTCCAATTCTTGCAAGGATCTTGTTTTCCTAGTCTGCTATCAACAAAGACTTGCCATAATAGGTACTCAATAAACATTGTTTAAAAAGTATTAATAACTGGGACCAGCAGTTGGCGTAATGGCTATGTCACTGGACTTCCATGTAATCGACTGTGGTTTGAGTCCTGGACCTGGTGACTTAAACTCACACCGGGCGCGTGTGCGTGCGTGCCCAAGATCCCAAGATGAGAATGGAGGACAAGGGACTGCGGCGTGGCCAACCCCCCTGGGGGGTGATTTTTTGCTTTCTGTCTTTCTGTCTCTTTCTGTTTGTCTGGCGAGCACACGTGCCCTATAGCAAAAATCTCTCAAAAAAAAAAAAGTATTAATAACTAAAATAGGGGCTGGAAGTGGTGCAGCAGTATCACCACACTGTGAGGCTGAGCTTGGTGAGACAGTTCTAGGTTCCTATCCAGAGACCTCTTTGTAAGTGCCAGGTGTACACATGCTGGTGATACAGGGCAGGCTGAAGCTAGGGGTCAATGACAGAGTAAGGACCCTGTTGGGGATGCCTGTCTCTCTATCTGTCTCTTTCTCAGTCTCTCACATACGGAAGAAAAAAATAAATGTTTTTAAAATGATAATAATAATATTCCTGTTTAAAGATCAGGGTCTTAAAAGAAAATCAAGGTCTTTATAATCATGCTACTCAGCGAACACAATTGGTGTACACCTGTGGGTGAATAGTCAGAAAATGCTGCCTTTGGGGGACCAGCAGATGGTGTAATGGTTATGTCGCTGAACTCGCGGTTCGAGTCCTGGACCTGGCAGGTTAAAACTCATGTCGAGTGCGTATGCATGCATTCCCAAAATCCCAAGAGGAAAATGGAGAGGGGATTGTGGCATGGCCACCCCCCCCCCCCCCATGGGATGATTTCTTGCTTTCTTTCTGTCTGTCTCTCTGGCAAGTACACATGCCCTATAGCGAAAATCTCTCTCTAAAAGAAAAAAAAATCAAAACAGTATGGTATTGGCATAAAAACAGACATATGGACCAGTGAGACAGAATAGGGACCCCAGAAATAAACCCAAAACATAAAGCCAATTGATTTTGACAAAGGCTACGGATCAATCCAGTAGGAAAAGGAAAACCTCTTTAGCAAATAGTGCTGGAGAAACTGGGTATCCACCTGCAGAAAGATGAATCTGAACCCCTATCTCTCACCATTAACAAAAATCAACTCAAAGTGGATCAAAGATCTAAATCTAAGACCTCAAACTATAAAACTACTGGTGGAAACTCTGGAAGACATTGGGATAGGCAAAGACTTCTTAAATAAGACCACCAAAGCACAGGTGATAAACCCCAAAATAGACAAGTGGGAGTACATCAGATTGAGAAGTTTCTGCATGGGAAAAGATAATTAGTGTGAATTGACAACCCTTGGAATGGGAGAAGATTTTTGTTAACTATGCCTCAGATAGGGAACTGATAACCAGAATACACAGGGAACTCAAGTGGCTTATCCGGAAAAAAAAAAAAAAAAAAAAAAAGATTAATCCAATTAAAAGATGGAAAAAGGAGCTCAATAAACAACTCTTTAAGCAAGACATATGAACAGCCAAAAAGCATATGAAAAAATACTCTACATCCCTCATCATAAAGGAGATGTAGATCAAAACCACAATGAGATACCACCTAACCCCAGTCAGAATGGTGAAGATTAAAAAAGCAATAAATGATAAATGCTGGTGGGGATGTGGTGAAAAGGGAACCCTCCTGCTGGTGGGAATGTAAATTGGTCCAGCCACTGTGGAGAACAATACAGAGGTTTCTCAAAGATCTACAAATAGAACTACCATATGATCCAGCAATTCTACTCCTGGGTATCTACCCAAGGGATAGGAGAAGGCTCAGTCGGCAAAGTGCTTGCACATCTTTGTTTACTGTGGCATTATTCACGACTGCTAAAACATGGAACCAATCCCAATGTCCACAAACAGATGAATGGATTGAAAAAGTGTGGCACATATACTCTATGGAATACTACTCCATCATAAAAAACAAGACCCTGGCATTTGGTAAACAGTGGATGAATATGGAAGATTTACTGCTGAGTGAAGCAAGCCAGACTATGAAAGAGAGACACTGTATGTCTCCACTGAACATATAACAACTGTCTGCATTCTATGGTGGAAATTGAGAGATTAGAGGACATATGACCATTAAAAATGGTTATAGACTCTGGAGACAGTGTAGGAAGAGGGTGGGAAAAGGGGGAGAGTGTAAGGAAAGAAATTAAGGAGAGAAGCAAGACATTTATGGAACACAGAAATGGGTTATTATTGGGGCCAGCAGGTGGCATGGTGGTTAAGGCAGTTGGAATCCCACATGGCTGACCATGGTTCGAGTCCTGGACCTGGCAGCTTGCTTTCTCACTTTCCTTCTCTCTCTTTGTCTCTCTCTGGTCAAATTCAAAATAAAATAAAGTAAAATGAAATAAATTAATGAAAATTTAAAAATAGGGAACCACCAGTTAGCGTAATGGCTATGTCGCTGGACTCCCACGTAGTCGACTGCGGTTTGCGTTCCGGACCTGGTGGCTTAAAACTCACGCCAGGCGCGTGTGCGTGCGTGCCCAAGATCCCGAGAGGAGAATGGAGGAGAAGGGATTGCGGCATGACCATCCCCTCTGGGGGGTGATTTCTCGCTTTCTGTCTCTATGTCTCTCTCTGTCTGTCTGGCAAGCGCACGCGCCCTATAGCGAAAACTTCTCAAAAAAAAAATTTAAAAATAAAAAGAAATGGGTTATTATTTGCTGATGATAATGTGTTTTGTATCCTCAACTGGACTGGTGTGAAGCGCTTCATTTTGGGTAAATTCAATTTACAAGCAAAGTGAGGTATAGTGATTAAATGTGTGTGTACACACACACACACACACACATATATATATTAATCATATACATATATGGGGGCTGGCAGGTGGCATGGTGATTAAGGCCGCTGGACTCCCATATGGCCGACCATGGTTCAAATCCTGGACCTGGCGTCTTGCTTTCCCTCTCTCTCTCTCTGTCCCTCTCTAGTCAAATTAAAGTAAATAAATAAAGCTAAATAAAATAATTATTTAAAAAATATATAGATGTATATATATATTTTATAGTGATTAAATGTGTGTGTGTGTATATATATACGTGTATATACACACACACACACACACACACACACAGCTCTGGTGGCTTGAAAAACACACTGGGCACACACGTGTGCATGCCCCAAATCCCAACAGGATGGAGAAATGGATGAGAAGGGATTGGGGTATGATCACATCCCACTGAGGGGAGCTTTCTCCTTCTCCCTCTCTGTTCCTTTCTGGCAAGTGCTTATGCTCTTTGACAAAAATTTAAAAATACATATGTATATGTTATGAAAAACTATTAAGGATTTCAAAAAATTTTGGCACCAAATAAACTCACAGTTTAACTCCATTTTTCTACAAGCTTTTTGAAGTCCCCTCACACTCCCCTCTTTTCTTCCTATCTTGGGCTGGCTCTGTGGCTTGGTGGTTAAAGGAACCAAAACCCACATGACCGACAGCACAGTCAAAATCCCGGCTGTAGTGGCTTCAAAAACATGTAGGGCACAAGTATGTGCATGGCCCAAATCCCAACAGGATAGAGACACAGAGGAGGAGGTTTGCACTGTGACTGTCCCCCACTGTGGAGGTTAGGGGTGCTTTCTCCCTTTCTCTTTCTCTCTCTGGCAGATCCTTGCCAGACCAAATCACTGGAGAATTTTCTGTAACACAATCTGGTCTACAGTGCAAATGGCTTATTATGGGACTTCTTGGCCTTCATAATCATGTCAGCCAATTTCCCTAATAAATCCCCTTTCATCTACCTATCTCCTACTGGTTCTCTTTCTAGAGAATCATTATACTGTGGCAATTACACTTTTATGAGGAACAGCCACACTGTTTTTTGCACAAATTATACCATTTTATATTTCTACCAACAGTGCAGAGTCCAATTTCTCTAACACTTGCTACATTCTGCTATCCTGTGTATGTGTATGTGTGTGATGTTACACAGGATCTCACTATGCTAAGATCCTCCTGCTTCAGCTTCTCAAGTAGCTGGAACTACAGGCGTATGCCACTGTATCAGGCAGCCCTCCCATGTGGCCTCACCTGCTGAACAGCAACATCTAGCACTTGCTATCATGGCTAGAGTCTCTGCTGTTTTTCATTTATGCATATATTTTCTAATTTTATCAGAGGATATACTCACCAAAGAGAGAGAGGGAAAGCACCCCCACCCCCAGCATAGTCTACAATCCCTTCTCAATCCTGTTAGGATATGGGGTACACATGCACCTGCGCCTGTTGTGTTTTTCTTTTCTTTTTCTAAAACTTTTTTAGAATTATTTATTGGTTGTTGGAAAAGTCATTATGTATTTTTGCACAGGAAAACACATCATGACCTTCTCAACAACCTAATATTTCATTTTATTTATTTATTTATTTATTTTATTTTCAATTTGTTATAGGGGCATAGACACTCACCACAAAGACACAGGCGGAGAAAAAGAGGGAAAGTGAGAAGTCAAGCCACAAGGTCTGGGACTTGAACTGTGGTTGGTCATGTAGAAGTCCAATACCTCAACCACCATGCCACCTGTGGGCCCCCAGTGTGTTTTTCAAGACACTGAGTCTAGGATTCAAACCATGTGGCCAGTCATGAAGGATGTGGTTCCCTTAACCACTAGGCCAGGGGTCTAGCCCTCTAATGTTCTTGATAATAGCCATCATAATGAGTATGAGGTAGTATCTCATTGCAGTTTTAAAACAATTATTATTGCCATTATTATTGCCAGAGCCAGCAGGTGGCATGATGGTTAAGGCACTGGACTTCCACATGGCTGACCACAGTTCGAGTTCCAGGCCTAGAAGTTTGCTTTCTCACTTTTCCTCTCTATTTCTCTGGTGAGAACATGTGTCCTACAGCAAATTTAAAAAGAACACTAAGTAAGATTAAAAAGTCTTAAAAAAATTATTATTGCCAGAAGGTGTGTGTACTTGCCAGAGACAGAAAGACAGAGAGGGAGAAAGAGAGAGAGAGAGCACAATGGGGCATAGTCATACCACAATCCTTTCTCTGTTTTTCTATCCTCTCAGGATTTGAGGAGGCATACATGTATCCAGTGTGTTTTTCAAACTACCAGGACTGGAATTCAAACCACAATCAGCAATGTGGGATCAAGGCTTTCTTAACCACTAGGCCATGGGGCCAGCCTCTAACTGTAATTTCGATTTGCACTTCTCTCATAATTAGTGATGTTGAGCATTTTTAATGTGCTTATTGGCCATTAAATATCTTCTTGAATATCTTCTTTGGAGGGATATTTATTTAAGTCCTTTGCCCTTTTATTCCTTTTGTAAAGAAGATGGGACCAGAAGGTGGAGTGTTGGTTAAAGGCAGTGGACTCTCACATGGCCAACCACAGTTCAAGTCCTGGACCTGGCAGCTTGCTTTCTCTCTCTTAGTCTGTCTCTCTCTGGTCGAACTAAAATAAATAAATACATAAATAAATAAAATTAAATTAAATAATTCTTTTTTTTGAAGAGGTTTTTGCTATAGGGTGCTTGCGCTTGCCAGAAAGACAGGGAGAAACAGAGACAGAGAGACAGAAAGCGAGAAACCACGCCCCAGGGGCCATGGCCACACAGTAATCCCTTCTTTTCCATTCTCCTCTCAAGATTTTAGGCATGCAGGCACACGCGCCCAGCGTTGAGTTTAAGCCATCGGGTACAGGACTCAAACCACGATCGACTACATGGGAGTCCAGCAACATAGCCACTACGCCAACTGTTGGTCCCAAATAATTCTTAAAAAAAAAAAAAAAAAAAAAAGATGATAGCACATTTTACATAATTGAGAGACAAAAGCAGCCTTGAACGGGGTCTCATCATGCTGTAATCCCATCCCAGTCCTTTCATTCCTCAGTATTCTGGGTGCACCCTGTGCATCTTCAGGCCAACAGAGGACCTGAACCTCCAGTTGGCCATGACACTTTCAGCCTTGAAGGGTGCTATATTACCACTGTACCACAGCGCCTGGACCCTTGTACCCATTTTTGACTCAGGCTGCTTTTGGATTTTAGGAACTCTCGATATATTTTGGATATTAATCCTTAATCGAACACGTGATTTGCAAATACACTCTCTAATTCTATGAGCTGCCTTTTATTGTTAATAGCATCTTTTTTTAGGTTTTAAATTTTTTTGATCACAGGGTGCATGTGCTCACCAAAGAGAGAGAGATACAGAGACACAAAGAGAAGGAAGGTGAGAAATTACCCCTGGGGGGGATGGTCATGCTACAATCCCTTCTCCGTTCTCCTTCTGGGATTTGGGGCACACATGCACATGTGTCCAGCATGAGTTTCAAGCTGCTGGCTCTGGGACTCAAATCACAGTTGGTCATGTGAGAGTACAATACCTTAACTGCTACGTCATCTGCTGGTCCCTGACAGTGTTTTCTGATGCACAATTAAAAAAAAAAATGTTATGAAGTGCAATTAGACTATTTTTTTCTATTGTTGGCTGTGTCTTTAGTGTCAGTCCAAGATATCAATGCCAGATCTAATGTCATGAAACTTTTTCCCTGTTTTCATTTCTTTTTAAAGTTTATTTATTTATTTTTCCCATTAAAGAAGCAGGTAGACCACACTAGGGTTCAAGTCCCAGACCAAGCAGATTGCTTTCTCACTTTTTCTTTTCCCTCCTTCTCCCCTCTCTTTCTCTGGTCAAATTTAAAAAATAATAAAACTGGGACCAGCAGACAGTGTAATGGTTATGTTGTCAGACTCCCATGTAGTTGACCCATTCAAGTCCTCAACCCAATGGCTTGAAACTCATGCCAGGCGCATGTACATACGTGCCCAAGATCCTGAGAGGAGAATGAAGGAGAAGAGATTGCAGTGTGGCTGTCCCCCCAACTAGGGGGTGATTGCTCACTTTCTGTCTCTGTCTCTCTCAGTCTTTCCAGCAAGGGCATGTGCCCTACAGCAAAAATTGCTCTTAAAAAATAATGAACAATAATAATAATTTTAAAATGAAATAAAATAGTTCTTTTTAAAAAATGGTTAGGGCTGGCCCTATGGCTTAGTAGTTAAGGGAGTTGGATCCCACATGGTCGACTGCACAGTTGGAATCCCGGCTCCAGCAGCCTTAAAAACACACTATTATGTGTGCATGCATGCCTCAAATCCTACTAGGATGGAGAAATGGGGGAGAAGGGATTGTGGCATGACCACCCCATTAGGGAGTGCTTTCTCCCTCTCTCCCTGACTTTCTGATTCTCAATCTGGCAAGTGCACACACCCTCTGTCAATTAAAAAAAACTTGTGATTTTGATGTTGGACATCAATGTGTCAATGTGCAAGTCATTCTAATATCTGTGAAGACCACACAGGGTATGGTTTTAGAAAGCGTTCTTAAATTAAGGTTGCATGGTATTGAAAGCATATAGAAGCACCCATAGTAGATGAACAAATATTTGTTGATGATGTTAACTATTTTTATAACAAGTGTGGTTATATTTAATTATTTCCATTCTAAACTTTAGTAACCTAAACCAAATCAAACTTTTGCTGTGGTAATCTTTACAGAAACTACAGCATAAATTGTCAAATATTATGTTGGATATACTGGTGTGCAAGCTCAGGGTCAGGGCATTTACTTTCAGACCAAGTTAAACTGTATTTTCATGGCCAGATTTATGTAAACAAGGACAGGTAAAACTTAAGTTTCTCAAGACTAAGCACTGTGTGATAGAACTGTATCCCAGTTTAATTATGCCAAAAATCAGTAAAATATTTATACCAGAACTGCCTTTATTGTTCTAAGTGTGAGCAAAAAGTTTCCTGGAGATGCTGAAGTATTAAGTTCAAACTCATAATTTTACTTCAGTGAAGAAAATCTGCTTTTAATGAACAGGGATAAAGAAAGAAATTTTACACTATTTAAATTTCCTAGGATATCACAATTAAAGTGAAAAAAATTTGTCCACTTTCCCCATAAAAAGTAGATTTCCCCTATAAACTCATAAACCCAATGAAATGTTAAGTTCACTTATGTAAGCATTATAATGCATTAAGAAACCCAACTATTGTCCATTTAATCCTAAAATGCAGATGTTTCAACATTTCCACACATGATTCTTACACATCTATATAAAAGAAACTACACTGGGGGGAGGGCGAAAATGAAATAGTCAATGCATGCAAATACATTATACACGAAGTAGTGCTGCTTTCAAAGGAGATTATCAATCTATTATCAACAACTGGCTTGACCCATGAAGGCTTATAAACATCTAAAAGTTCTTCCCACCACTTTTTAATTTCACAGCTATGTTTCAAAAATCAGAAATCCTAGAATTAAGTAAAGCCTTAAAGCAAGCTAGTGATAGGTGAACTTCTTTGACAACGTCCAACAAGCAGTCAACCAATACTCATCATGGGAAACCCAGCTCCCAATTCCCCAGTTTCCTAAACATCCTCACATGCACAATCTAACCCCTTTTGTACATAAATGCAAATTTATCCACACACAGCACACAACCATCTCTCCAAGTGCCCAACATTGGCACAACAGCTTCTCACCATTCACTGGTTTCAAATCAAGGATCATTCCTTCTTCCACTGACTCAGGATATAGACTTCACACTGCCTATAATCTCTTTTTCCATTTCTTCTACAACACTCATTACTCAAAGCAACAAAAGAACAAGTACCTTTTCCTCAACCTCAGACAGCTTTTCAAACTCTATACGCATTTTTTAAGATCACCTTTCTTTTCTCTATCCTGCCTTTGTTAGTCAGAGGATGCTGGGGAAATATCACTCACCTCATGCTATATGCACCAGCACCCAATTCCTGGCCGATCCCGGACAGGCTAGCATCAAAGTCCTGCACCAGCCCGGATTCAATCACTTCATCGGCCAGGGGCAGCTTCAAAGCCCAGGCCATCCTGGCGCCTTCCTAGCCCCAGGAGACACCGTTTCTTGTACAAAGGCGCAGAGCGTGGGTCTGCCCAACAGGAGCAAGACAGTAGAAAACTCCAAACCAAGCTCTCCCACGTAGCGCCCACCAGCCACCCCCAAACCCTACCGCCCGCACGACTGATCTCCCGTGCCCTTGGTTTCTAGCTCTCAACTGCCCTGGCATCCAAAATCCCTCCTGCCCAGCACTCGAGAGCGTGAGGCTCTCTCTAAACTATTCCAGACCTCCCAGAAGCTGCCCTGAACGCCTGCACTCCCACTTCCCAGGTTAGCCCCTTGAGCTTGTGGTGGCCACACGCTGCCTTCCACACGGAAAAGCAGACAGCCTGCCTGGCGCTCCCTGGCCACTTTTGCACCTTTCTCCCCCGCCCCCTTCTGCGGGAAGCCCCCTCCCTCCGGGGACCCACTCCCGCTTTCGCCTTCAGGCCTCGCTTCCGGTCAGTCCCAAGATCACTTCCGGTCACCCCTTCTCAACTCGCGGTTCTCAGAACCAAATCCAGGTTTCTGCTAAGCCGACTCCCCACCCTCTGCAGCCCACTACGTCCTGGAAACATAGAAACAGAAAGTCCAGCAAAGGCTTGAAATCCAGACTCGCCAGGTCCTTCCACCGCCCCCCGCCCCAGTGCCAACCAATCATGGCGCCCTCTTTCTTCGCCGGCCCGGCGAGCATGACGTCACCCGGCCGCCCACCAATGAAGAAGAGACCTCGTCGGCCTCGGCCGCGATGATAGGCCAGCAATGCCACGGCTCCCCACCCCGGAGGTGGGCTGGGAGGTCTACGCGACCACCTGAGGTTGGTTCATCGAGGGTACGGGTGTAAACTGCGGTTCTTGTGGCTCTGTGCGCTGGCGTTTGTAACGTCCGGGCCGTCTTTCTAACACGTAGGGAGCGCTCCGCCTGACCTTACCGAACCCCTCCCGTCCTGTTGGACTGTTGACAGTTTCCGGAACGCTCCCTACACGCGCATGTTTGTTCTACTCATCCTCCTGTCTCACCTCTACGGAGGTCAAGACCCTGATTAAATCCACTTTCCTCATATGATTAAAGTCGCTTTCCTCATATCCACTTATCATCCACATTCTCTCCAATGCATTTGAAAAGGAAAGCATGGTATGGTTAAAAAAAAAGAAGAAAAGAAACAAAAAGAGTTGTGATTTTTTCAAAAGATTGTTGGGAGAGGATTGGAATTTCAAAGATCTGAGGGTAAGAGTTCAGGCCGGCATGTCTTCACTCACTGGTTTGTTGATTTCGGAATATCGCGTAATCTCACAGAGATTGAGTTTCCTCGTTTGTAAACAGGGATAACCATACCTGCTCCTCCTTTCTCTTTAGAGGATTAGGTAATAATGGCCATTGTTTATTAAGTATCAACTCTATGCTAGGGGCTCTGTTACATTATCGATACTCCTCAAGACAACCTTTTAATTAGAATTATAATTTTAAAGGTAAGTATAATGAGGGTCTGGCAGGTGGTTAAGGACAGTGGACTCCCACACAGCGGACCACGGTTCGAGTCCTGGACCTGGTGGCTTGCTTTCAGGGGCACGCGTTCTCGCTCTTTTTCTGTCCCTCTCTGGTAAATTAAAGAAATAAATAAAATAAAGTTTAAAATAATTATTATTATTATTTTTTATAAAAAAGGTAAGTATAATGACTGTCATTTTACCTAAGATGAGGCTAAGGGCCTCACTTGGCCAGAGCTATACTGGCATGCCAACTTCAGAGCTGACTTAAAAGCCTAGTATGTTTCACTGCAAGACATTGCCTATTTGTGAAAATATTGGTTCATTGTTGTATTCTATTACTGAATATTTTACAGTCAGTTTTGGATTATATTTTCGTATATATCTGCCTTCCTCACCTTAGGAGTTGATCTTCTTTAGGCTTGTGTTCTCAGTATTTCCTACTATAGTTTCTGCAATAGAAACTTTTAAATATAAAAGGGAAGAATAAGAGGGAAGAGAAAGAAGGCGAATTTGACAACATGTCTCGTTTCAGTCATAGGCTTCTTTCTCTGTGAGCTCTAGGTTTAAACCCATTTTACCTTGGTAAACCCCAGGATCCAAGTCTTGGTTTATTCTGGGGACACACTATCTCTTTAAGCCATTTTTTTCTTCCCTTGAGCCAGTTTTATCTTAAAATGTGTACCTATTCGTAAAGAAGTGAATATTGGGCTAAAAGACCAAAAGAGAGATGTCACATGAGATCTGAGGGCTCAAAATCCTTTATAAACTGTCACCGATTGTATTTTAAAACACCTCTTAGTTAGAACCATGCCTTATTTAAATAATAGATCTACTGCCAGCTCCATAATCTTGGAAAAGTAACTTTCCATCTCTGAGCCTCAATATTTAATTCATAAATTACTGAAAATAATACCTCTTCTTAAAATTGTTGTGAGAACTAAGAGAGGTGCCAGAGTGTCACAAAATAATGATTCAATAATTATTAGCTCCAGTCTTCCACTAATACATTTCTGCTTCTCTGTGAACTTGTACTTCACTGTAAAGATTGAGTCAATATTATTATCCTGTCTTAATAACATTAACGTACCTTGTGTGTTATGTTACGGTTTTAGTAGCACTTGAATATACACCATCTCATTTAATCTTCATAGAAGGGTTTTAAAGTTTATTTCCTTCGTGAACGAGACAGACTGATAGCATCTCCAACATGATCTTGATGACACGATGTGCTTCCAGCCTTCAGCCACCCTCAGATCATGGGCATGGGCGTGTGGGTGCCTGGTACACTCAGGGAGGTCTCTTAAATATAAAAGGTTCTTGGGACCAGTAGATAGCGTAATGGTTATGTTGCTGGACTCTCACATAGTTGACAGTAGTTCGAGTCCTGGATCTGGAGGCTTAAAACTCATACTGGGCACGTGTGTGTGTCCAAAGTCCCGAGAAGAGAATAGAGGAGAAGGAATTGTGACATGGCCATCCCCCTGGGGGGTGATTTCTTGCTTTCTGTCTGTTTCTCTCTGTCTCTGGTGAGTGCATACACCCTATAGCAAAAATCTCTCTTAAAAAGAAAAAAGTACATATGGGACCAGCAGTTAGCGTAATGGCCATGTTGCTGGACTCCCATGTAGTTGACCATGGTTCAAGTCCCAAACCCTGTGGCTTAAAACTCATGCTGGGTGCATGTGCATGCGTGCCCAAGAGATTGCGGCGTGTTCATCCCCCCTGGGGGGTGATTTCTCGCTTTCTGTCTGTCTGTCTCTGTCTCTCTGGTGAGCGCACGTGCCCTATAGCAAATACCTCTCAAAAAAAAAAAAAAAAATATATATATATAGGCATGGTGTTTAAGGTCCTGAACTCTTACATGGCTGGCCACAGTTCAAACAGTTCAAGTCTCAGACCCAGCAGCTTGAAAATCACACTGGGCATGTGTTCATGCATGCCCAATATCCCAAGGGGAGAAGGGATTGTGGAGTCTTAGGCACCCTTGGCCATCAAAAAAAAAAAAAAAAAAAACAAAAACAAAAACAAAACAGACGAGTAGAATAAAATTTGAAGGTGTACAACATAATGTAAAGTTCTTTGTTGAAGATGATGAATATGGTACTCTCCTTGATTGGATTATCACACACTGCATGCATGCTTTGAAAAAACACATTGTACTCTTGTACTCCAGAAAGATGTACAGCAATTAAATGTAAATAACAAATTATAATAAATAAAATTTAGGGGCAACCAGTGACATGGTGGTTAAGATGGCTAGATCCCACGTGGTCAACTGAACAGTTTTAGTCCTGGACCCTTCAGCTTGAGAAACACACCAGGCACATGTTGTGTGCATGCCCTAAATCCTGGAAGATGGGAGAATGAAGGAGAAGGGATTGCAGTGTGGCTATCCCCCAAGGTAGGCTTTCTCTCTCTCCCCCCCTCCCTGTGAGTACATACACCTTCTGACAAACTAAAGAGTAAGTAAAGAGGGTTAGCAGGTGGCATGGTGATTGAAGGCACCAGACTCCCATGTGACTGATCACAATTTGAGTCCCAGACCTGGCGGCTTGCTTTCTCACTTTCTCTTTCATTCTGTCCCTCTCTGGTCAAATTAAAATAAATAAAGTTAAATAAAATAATTATTTTCAAAAAGAGGAAGTACATAAAACTTAAAAAAAAATTATCATGAAAATTACCCAGTGATTCAGCAACTCTACATATACCATATACCCTAGAGAAACTCTTGCACATCCATGCAAGGAGACTTGTAGAACCATAGCAAAACAGAGCAAAAAACATGTCTACCAAAAAGAGTTGGAATGGAATAAACTATACAGCAGTGGAAGTTAATAAAGCTATACTCAGCCACATGAATAAATCAGTCTTAGAATTAAGGGGGAAAGGGGCAGCTCTGTAGGCTAATGGTTAAGGGAGCTAGATCCCTCATGACCAAGTGCAGTTGGAATCCCAGCTCTGGCAGCTTGAAAAACATTCCTGGTATTTGTGCATGCATACTCAAAATCCTGACAGGAGGAGAAATGGAGGAGAAAGGATTAAGGCGTGACCACGCCTCATTGAGGGATGCTTTCTGCCTCTCCCTCTATGTCTCTCCATCTCTCCCTGGTGAGCATACACACACTCTGGCAATTAGGAAGGAGCCATGACTAGGTGCTTTAGGTATATTACCTCATTTTATCTTCACTCATCCTTGTGGTGAAGGTATCATTCTTAGAGATTTATTTCATAGATAAGGAAACTGAGTTTTAGAGACATATTCAGAGCCACCCCCCCACACTCCTTGAGAGTGGTGAAGTCATACTGACCCTGGAGTCTGGGCATCTAATCATTATGTTACGCAGTCTCTGAATAACCTAAAAGGGATCTGTGGCTTGCCTGTTCTTCCTTTCAAAGATAAGTTATGAAACTTGTGGAGGAGAGAATATGGAATTTTCAGAAAATTGTACCCATAAAGGCATACTGGGAGCCAGCAGGTAGCATGGTGGTTAAGGTGCTAGAATCTCGCATGACTGACCGTGGTTTAAGTCCCAGACCTGGTGGCTTGCTTTCTCACTTTCTCTCTCTCTCTTTCTCTCGGTCAAATTAAAAGATAATACTAATAATAATAACAAATTAAATTAATAATTTTTTTGAGAAGTTTTCACTATAGGGCGTGTGTGCTCACCAGACAGACAGAGACAGAGAGACAGAAAGTGAGACCCCCAGGGGGGGATGGTCACGCCACAATCCCCTCTCCTCCATTCTCCTCTCAGGATCTTGGGCACACACACACACACACACGCGTCCGGCGTGAGTTTTAAGCCACCGGGTCCGGGACGCGAACCGCGGTCGACTATGTGGGAGTCCAGCGACATAGCCATTACGCTAACTGCTGGTTCCCCAAATTAATAATTTTTTTAAGAGGCATATTGAATGGGGTCAGCTGGTGGCATCGTGGTTAAAGTGACTGAATCCCACCCACACAGATGACTGTGTGGTTCAAGATCTGGACCCGGTGGTTTGAAAAAATAAAAACACACATTGGACATGTTTGTGTGTTTCCTCAAAATCCCCAAAAGAAGGGGACCAGCAGTTAGCGTAATGGCTATGTCGCTGGACTCCCATGTAGTCGACTGCGGTTCGAGTCCCGGACCCGGTGGCTTAAACTCATGCTGGGCGCATGCATATGCGTGCCCAAGATCCCGAGAGGAGAATGGAGGAGGAGGGATTGCAGCATGGCCATCCCCCCTGGGGGATGATTTCTCGCTTTCTGTCTCTCTGTCTCTCTCTGTCTGTCTGGCAGGCACACACGCCCTATAGCAAAACACCTCTCAAAAAAAAAAAAAAAAAAAAAATCCCTAAAAGAGGGAGAAATGGAGGAGAAGGAATTGTGGGGGAACCATCCACCACTGGGGAGGAGATGCTTTCTTACCACCCCCTGCCCCTTTCTCTTCTCACTCAGTTACTTAAATTAGTCAACATTGCTAGGTTCCAGCTCAAAAAAAAAGGAAAGAATATTGGATGATGCTTGCTTATTTTTAGGCCAGTTGAAGGAAAGAGATTAAAAAAAATAAGGACAGGGTCTGGCAAGTAACATAGTGGTTGAGGTGCCAGACTCCCACATGGTCCACGGTGGTTCGAGTCCTAGACCTTGCGGCTTGCTTTCTCACTTTCTCTCTCTCGAGCACATGTGCCCTACAGCAAAACTTTACAAATAATAATAAATAAAATTAATAATTATTTTTTAAAATAGTCAGATGTTTGGAAGTGATAACTGTGCCATATCCAGGAATATCATGGAGTCCTGTCCTTTAGAAAATATTTAGACAGGACCAGCAAGTGGTATAGGGGTTAAGGTACTGGACTCTCACATGATTGACTGCGGTTCAAGTCCTGAACCTGGCGACTTGAAACTCACACTGGGTGTATGTGTATGCATACTCAAAATCCCAAGAGGAGAAAGGAGAAGGAATTGTAGCATGGCCATCTCCCCTGGGAGGTGATTTCTCACTTTCTGTCTCTCTCTCTTTCTAGCGAGTGCACACATCCTATAGGAACAATTTCTCAAAAAAAAAAAAAAAAAAAAAGAAAAGAAAAAGAAAAAGAAAAAGAAAAGAAAAGAAGAGAGAATATTTAAACAAAGGCAAAAACATATTTCTTGGAGATATTTGAGTCTAAGTTTAAACTCTGAACCCAAACAAAGATTTCACAAAGTTCCTCCTTACCATTTATTAGTTCTAGAATAGACTGAGGTAAAATGAGAAACAGTTTCTAAGACTTGGCCCCTTCCAACTGGAATGCAGGTCAGCCTTGAGATTTACGGTTGAAGCTGGTTCCCCCTCAGGAAAGAGGACTTTTTAGATGTTTTACCCCTAGAATTCCCTGACCAGGAGAGTGAACATTTTCCTTCCTCTCCCTTCCCCCCAGTATAAGAGTGAATCGGAGTGCCAAGACTGGAAACAGGGATTCCAAGGGCAGCTCTGGGGGCTCTGCCTCCAAAAAAGACCACCAGGTGCTCCCCTAGAAATCCAGCAACACCTATCAGTAGATCAAATTTGTGTACCCACGAATTTGTCCCGCAAAAATATCATGGCTCTTCTTTGACATAAATAAAACTAATTAAGAAGAGGGCCGGCAGGTGGCATAGTGGTTAAGGGCGCTGGACTCCCACATGGCCAACTATGGTTCAAGCCCCAGACATGGTGGCTTGCTTTCTCACTTTCTTGCTCTCTCTCACTCTGTCCCTCTCTGGTAAAATTTAAAAATATAAATAATTAAATAAAATAATTCTTTAAAAAAATCCTAATTAAGAAGAGCACCTGTTGGGACCAGCAGGCGGCATAATGGTTATGTTGCTGGACTCCCATGCAGTCCACTACAGTTCAAGTTCTGAACCCGGCAGCTTGAAACTCACACCAGGCACATGTGCGTGTGTGCATGCCCAAAATCCCAAGAGGAGAATGGAGGAGAAGGGATTGTAGTGTAGTCATCCCCCCTGAGGGTTGATTTTTTTTTTTTTTTCTGTCTCTCTGTCTCTTCAGCAAACACATGTGCCCTATAGCATAAGTCTCTCTTTAAAAAAAAAAATGCACCTGTGACACAGATCTTTACATTTCTAAATTCAGCATTCTGGATTGTTGGATGAAGTTGGGCTCATTGTGAAGGATTCATTTCCCTAAATTAGATCCTGAAACTGGACACCGTTTAGATGAGACATAGCAAGATCTACTCCAGTGGATGGAAACATGTCAAAACCCTACTTAGAAAGATTAAGACAATTACCCCAGGTCCCGCCCATGTCTCAGAACCTACAGATTGTAAGATTAAGCAAAAAAGCTTTAGAAATAGGCCACCTAGGTTCAAATCCTGATTCTGCTGCACACAAAGCAACCCTGAGTAGACTCCTCACTTTCCCTATGCCTCAATTCCCCATTGTAATCATTCTTTTTTTATTAGAATATTTTAGCATTTTAAAAATAATTATCATTAATTTTTTTTACTCTTTTTTTTTTTTTTTTTTGGAGAGGTTTTAGCTATAGGGCGCATGCGCTCGCCAGAAAGACAGAGAGAGTCAGAGAGTTAGAAAGCAAGAAATCACCCCGCAGGGGGGATGGCCACACCACAATCCCTTCTCCTCCATTCTCCTCTCGGGATCTTGGGCATGCACACACACACACCTGGCATGAGTTTAAGCCACCGGGTCCAGGACTCGAACCGCGATCAGCTACATGGGAGTCCAGCAACATAGTCATTACACTCATTGCTGGTCCCAAGAATTATTTTTATTTAATTTTATTTATAGAGAGGGACAGAGTGAGAGAGAGAGACAGAGAGAGAGAGGGAAAATGAGAAAGCTAGTCGCCAGGTCCGGGACTTGAACTGAGGTTGACCATGTGGGAGTCCAGTGCCCTTAACCACCACGCCATCTGCCAGCCCTGTAATCATTCTTATTCTATAGATTTATTGTGAGCATTAGTGAGACCAGACATTTTAAGTGCTGAGCATAGGTTGGCCCTTTGACTTATGGGTCAGGGGAGCTGGATCTCACATGGCTAATCATGGTTCAAATCCTGGCCCTGCTGGCTTGAAAAACACACTAGGCACATGCTTAAAATCTCATCAGGATGGAGAAATGGAGGAGAAGGGATAGCAGTGTGACCATATCCCATTGGAAAATGTTTCCTCCTTCTCTATCTCTCTTTGTCTCTCTCTGGAGAGAGTACATACCCTTTGGCAAAAAAAAAGGGGGGGGGCATGTTTAGTGCTCTGACTAGTGAGCACAGGATTAGTTATTACTGACAGAAAGATCACCCTTCTCTCAGAGGCTTCAGAGGTCATCCTGCCTGAGGCAGCACCCACCTATGCCCCAGACGTTCCTTCTCACTCAGTTACTTCCATCAGCCAATGTTGCTGGATTCCCTGCTCTAATTACTGGGCATTTTACTCCAGGCACAGGAAGAAAGCATTTCCCAGGCAGACTTTTTTGAGAGCTCACCATCTAGCTTGAACTCTTCATATCTTCCTGCAGCCCACCCAGTGAGCCTGTGAGGCCCAGCCTGGCTTCTCTGCAGGACCCTGAAGTTGAAAGGAAGGGAAATCAGAAGGTTTCACCGCTACAGAATTCCAAACAACCTCGGGTTCTCTCTCATAACTCTAGTCCAGAAACCAGCCCACATCAGCCCAGTCCATAAAAGTTCAGCTCCCCCTTCACAGTACGGTGAACTCTTAGGCCTGGGAGTAAAAACTGCAGTCCCTCCATAAACTCTCTTCCTATAAAGCCTTCCTGGGCCAATTGCCAGGAACCACTCTCAACTGGACTGAGCCAGAGATAGCTCCCACAGACTCTCCTGGTGGGAGCTGCTGGGAACTGTCTCTGGTCAGGACCAGCTGCTGCCCAGATTCCATTCACTTCCACATTTCACAGACCAAACCCTGCATAGCCAGGCAGAATCCTCCATCCCTGCTCTCTCCCAGTAGCCTAAAGCCAGGGATTCAGCTGTCATTCCTTAAAGGAGAGAGTAGGAAATTAATGCAGTTATTCATCTGACATTTATCAACTACCTGCTATGTGCCCTTGGCCTGTGCACTGAGGAGTCACAGCCCTGTGTGGATGGCTAACATCAGGATTGTGAAATTTATGCAGGAATAAGTGCCAGCTTCTATTTGATTTTTTTCCCCATTTTTTTCCAGAGCACTGTAAAGCTCCTCTGATCTGTAAGTTTTGCATTATAGTCTTAGATAACGTCCTGCTGGCTGGAGGCAGGGTGGTAGAGCATGGTCCAGAACAGATGATGCTTTGCTGTCACCAGTTTAGATTCTGTAGCCCAGATCTCGTCAACACCAGGAAGGTGTCAGGGAAGCAGGCCTATGAGGGAGATGGCATAAGCCCCCTACGAGGGGCAGACAAATCTAGAGAGAAACCCCCCTGAGAGCTGTGCTCCTAGCTCTAAGCTCAGTGGCAGGCCTGGAGAAGAATACAAATGAAGATGCATCTACCATATAGCCACATTTTTATAAAGTCTAAATCAAAGTAACTGTTAGTGTTCTAACCACCTATCTTAACAAGAATACCTTCATGACCTAGAAGGCCAGGTTTGATTTCAGACCTCTAGTTCCACGCTAGAACGTGCTCCAGTTCTGGCATTCACCTGAGAAGTGAACAAGAAATATGCAGACTAGTACAAAAGAAAAAATACTGTTTATTCCACACAACTACATTGAGTACTTCTTCTTGTTCTCCTCTCCCCTCCCCAGCCCTCCCTCCAGCCCTCAGCAGGCTTTGCACCATGTTGGAGGCCAGTCAGAACCTCAGTGTCACGGCCTGGCCCATGAAGTGGGAAGGAAATGTGGGCATACGATGGTAATTAGATTTCCAAGAACACAAAAACATTAGGGTCTTGCATTCCAGACTCAAGTGTGTTCCTCAGTCTATTTGGCTGAATTCTTTCTCTGAACTGTACTGGGATAAAACATCAGTGTAAGGCCAAAGGCCCCAGCTGATTTACCAGGCCATGGACAGTTTTGGTCTTTTACTTCAAACTAAACAAACAAAACTATACACAGTTAAACCATTTCTGCCCATTGTCCTGTCATTTCATGACAGAGAAGCTGCTGAGCTCTGACTTAAGTTGGGAAAGATACTTACAAAACAAAATTTATGTCATCTCCCTTCACAGTCTGATGCTACCAAACACCTGGGCATTTTCCTACAGGTATGAGAAGAAACCATTTCCCAGGCAAGGAAACACCCACTGGTTTAGTGAGTGGCCTAGACCCCAGCTGCTTCCCGGGGGTCCTATGGTGGAGAAGCAAGGGCAGAGGTCATAGGTCAGTGAGCACTGAGTACGCTTCAGGGACACCCTGCATCCCTACCTGGGGAATTCAGCCTGCAAACATCCTGTCCCTAAAGGTATTATTCCCCTGGAAAACTGACCTATCCTTCCAGCAGAAGAGCCTGGCCTTGGGAAGACAGCTTTAGACCAGAGAGGAGCTGAGTAAGCTTAGCCAGGCCTAATTTAGACCAGGGTTATGATTTTTTTTTCCTGCCATGATAGGACATGATGTCTCTTGCACATCCACTGCAATGGACATGCCCTGGGTTATATGCTACTCACAGGCCACCCTGTGTGACACACTCATCTCTCCCCAGAAAGAGAACCTACCTGGATGAAACCTGCAGCACTCTATGTATTCAGGTGTAAGACACTGAATCCTTTACACACTCTGGTACTCTAACCATTGTTGCTGAAAGTTTGTGTCTAACACCCTTTCCAAGGATGCCAACTCTTTCAGACAGGGTCTTACTGTTTCTTTTTTCATTGAGGCAAATTGATGACCCTGAACTTGAATGGGGAGCCTTCCCCTCTCTCTTGGAAGGCGGCCTGCCTGCCTCCTCACTCCCACCTCAATCAGAATAGAGTAGGGCTGTGTGTGGGTAGAGGTGGAGGGGTTAATTCAGTACACAACTGTCCCCCCACCCCAATGTCAGGGTTACCAAAAATCTGGGAGGATGGCCTTATTTACCAAATTCCTGACCTGCTGCAGACCCAGGACAAATCCAGGACAAGAGGAGCTCGCTGTTGTTTCCTTCCAACATGGATTGCAAAAGACAAGGTTCTGCTTTGGTGCAATATTTTCCCCCAAAGGACCTAGGGAGAGGTGGGAGGAGAGATCACGTATTCTGGCCCTGGAGCTGTGTGAATCTTCTGACCTTGAGGTCAAAGCAGACACTGAGTCTGACCTTCTGAGCGCCACAGCATGCTTTTCTGAATTTTATCTCCTGGGTCCTTGCAGGCAAAGTGGAGGTTGGGGCATGGGCAGTGTGGGGCTTTGGATTCACTGGATGAATTGTCATACCTGCCACACCAACACAGAGGAGCAGAGAAGAGAGGGCGGAATAAGAATGCCATCAAAAACAGGAGCTAATGGCCAGTGGTCCTTAGGAGCTGCTAAGCCCTGCCCCAGACAGGAGTTTCTGGTTCCCAACCAGAATTCACCCTTCAGAAACCATGTTAGCAAAGTGCTTTTCTAAGTGACACCACAAATCCTCACCTTCGGTTTGACTAGCCCAGAGGCTGGAGCTCTCATGTGGGCCCCGCTGGCCTCCCCATGATGTGAGATGTGTGGGGGAGCGGGAGAGGCATTGACGCACATGCACACAGTGGAGTCTCAGGACTTAGGGCGAGCACAGCTGCACGTGGCAAAAGGACAGGTGCTGTCACGGCAGTGGCTGCAGCCGGGCACCAAGGGAAAAGTACAAAGTGCTGGAACACAGGGCTGGGGGCTGAGCCCTAAGGGATCTGAAAGACGTTCAACTTGCTGGTGTTCTTGAGCGTCTGGCGCCTGTTGCAGAACCAGACCCGCACGACCTCACGGTCATAGTTAAGCTCCTTAGCAATTTCAGTGATCTCCTGGCCTGTAGGCAGTGGGTTCTTCTCAAAGTAGGCGTTGAGAGCCTCTATGGCCTGGGGGGTGAAAGAGGTGCGGCGTTTGCGTTTCTTGGAAGGCTCGCCTCCCACAAACTCCATCAGGTTCTGCTGGCCTTCCTGGTTCCGGAGCTCGGCTTCATTCAGCCACTTCTCCAGCACTGGCTTCAGCTTCTGGGCACTCTTGGGCGTGATGTCCAGCTTCTCAAACCTGTAGGCAACCCATGTCCAGGAAGGGACTGTGAGGGTGTCTCAGTCTCTTTCACAGACATCCCACCAAGTGTAAGTACTATCTCAAGGAACTGCTGTTCTCAGGGCTGGTGATACTGTACCCTGTGTTTCCCTCATCTGTCCACCAAGACCCCTTTAGCTCAGCCAAGCCCAGACTCCCCAGAATCTCCAGTATTACGGATCCTAACAGGGAGGCCATTCCCACAGCCTCAGCTTAGTCAGTGGTGCAACGACAACAGTGTGACTGCTTTATGAATGGTCTTCCTAGAACTGTCACCTAAAAGAGTGTCCTTTGAGAGGCCTCTAGATATCATGAGTGCTGCCCTCCTCCAAATGCATTCTCATAACAGCGTCGCTAACAAGTCAGGTTACTCTTTCTGGCTGTGCCTGGATGTTGTGACAGAAGTCTCAGCATGGCACTGCAGACTCTCAGTCTCTCCAGCCTAGTCTATAGACTTAGTGGCCATCCCTAAGCCAGGCACTTTTTCTTGTTTGAAATTCCCAGGGCCAGCAGGTGGCATAGTGATTAAGGCACTAGACTCACAAGTAGTTGACCTCAATTTGAATCCCTGACCCGGCAGCTTGAAACTCATGCCAGGCACATGTGCACGCATGCCCAAAATCCAGAAAGGAGAATGGAGGAGAAGAGACTGTGGTATGGCCATCACCACTGGGCGTTGATTTCTCACTTTCTGTCTCTCTGGTGAGCACGTACACCCTATAGCAAAAATCTCTCTCAAAACAAACAAAAAAACCTAACAACAACAACAACAAAAATGCTCTGTCATCTCTCCTTTGGTATTGGCCCCCAAGTTAGTTCATAAGCTGCACAAAGAAAAATCAACTACACTACTTTGTAGTCATGCCTTACGAGAGGGGGAGATGGGAGCATGACGGGGTGTAGCAGATTATAGCCAAGGGCCAAGACAGAACTGAAATTCCCACTTTTGTGACTAATTTTTATAAGATATGCTTCTTTCTTGATAGAATTTCTGAATGAATTAGGGTGTTGGGGTCTCCAAAGAAGACCATATAAATGTTCAGGGCGGGAGGATAAACTTCAGAGGGACCAGAAGGACTGTGTCAGTCTTTAGTTACTGTAAGTATTCCCATCCACTCTTAGAACAGTCTTCCTTATCTGGAAGAAGACAGGAGCACGGAAGAATATGGAAAAAGGCTGGATACCCATGTCTCTGTGAAGCCACAGAGGCACCAGGCACTGAGCAGACCCTGACGTGTCTAGGACAGATTTACTCACCGGCAGATGGCTGACTGGCTGTAGGCTGGACCTTCTGTTGCAGTCAGAGCCTGACCCACCTGGGTCTGTGTCAGGCCCAGAGAGAGCCTCCGGATCTTAAAGTTCTTGGCGAACTCACGGATCTCTTCTAAGTTGATCCCATCCTCCTCCAGATTTGGGGTATGTGGTTCTAGGCCAAAAGGAAAGATCGACAACGTATTATGAGAATCATCACTGTTTACCTGGTCAATTGGTCTGGACAGGTGCAACAGTGAGGAATGGCGACATCTAGCAAAAGGCTCATGCACCCGTAAGAACCTCACTACCCCTACCCCAAGATAAGCAAACGAGGGGGAAAGGGGCCTAGAGTAGCCTATCTGGGAGTCAGGGTCTATTTTCAACTTCTTCCTGCTGGCCCTCCCCCATTCACTCTGTTCCTGGCCCCAAGCACACCTGTGGGCAATCCACATTCCTCAAATGCTGAGTGAGAGACCACAGCAGACAGCCAATGGCCTCTCAGATAAGCAGACTGCCTGCCTGCTAAGCAGCCTCCACTATCATCATGCTCAGAATCCAGCTCAACAGGAATGGGACTAAGAAAGCCAACCCCTCACATTGTACCTCTATCCTTTCCCTTTGGATTCCAGGAAGTTTAGTAAAGAAAGCAACATCTGAAGATATTGAGGTGCTCAAGTAAATGCCTTTCCCCCTATTCACACTCCTCCTCTAGAATTCACTTACTAGACACCAGTTGGCTGACGGTGGGGGTCTCTGAGCAAGTAATTGGGATGGGAGCAGAGGTGGATGGCTTGGCCACTGGGGCTGGGCTGGTGATGACCACGGCAGGCTGGGGCACTGGTGTGGGCTGGATGGGCTGCACCTATGAGAAGAAATATACAGCCTCTGTTGCCCCCTGCCCAGCTCAGGGGTTGGAATCCCTGGGCGGGCCAGAAGCAGGGCAAAAGTAAGCTTGAAATCCTCACTCACCCAGGACATGATCACTTTGTTCTGACAAAATTCAAGACTAGAAACTGCTTATGAGCATACAAACAATGATAATGACCTCCTAAAGAAGCATAGCAACATGCCCACCAAGCTGGAGCCCCGTAGCCACCTATGACACAGGAAGGTGAGAAGTTCAGAAAGGTTCATAGGCTTAATCTAATCCCAGCCAGTGCCCCCCTTGGGATAACTGCTCTCAAATCTCTGCCCCCAAAGATAAATCTAAACCTGATTCTAGAGCCTCCCAGGCCCTAAATGTCCATGAATAGTGAACTGGTATATGATTTCTGGGACTGACTTACAATGAGATACTGTACATCTCAACTATACTAGTTAAAAAAAATAATACTAATAAAGTAGGCTCAGCACCAGTGGTGCATGCTGCTAAGACACTGCTGCAGGCTGGGACCACACAAACAGCCTGGGTTTAATTCCCAGTCCAACCTAAAGGCTGGGCATGGTGGCATGTGCCTATAATCCCAGTAATCTGGAAGGCTGAGGCAGGGGGATTACAAACTCAAGGCTGGCCTAGGGAACACAGTAAGACCCTGTCTGAAAGAGTTGGCATCTCATGTGCACCTGTGGTCCCAGCTACTTGGGAGACCGAGGCTGAAAGATCATGACACGGTGAGACCCTGTCTTTGAAAATTAAGATAAAGTGGGACCAGCAGGTAGCACGGTGATTAAGATACTGAATTCCCACATGGCCAACCACAGTTCAAGTTCTGGACCTGGTGGCTTGATTTCTCACTTTCTCTCGCTCTTGCTTTCTCTCTGGTGAGCACATATGCCCTATAGCAAAAATAATAATGATACATAAAATTAAAATAGATCTTAAAAAACAAACGGGGGCTGGCAGGTGGCATGATAGTTAAGGTGCTGGACTCCCACATGACTGACCACAGTTCAAGTCCCAGACCTGATGGCTTGCTTTCTCTCTCTCTCTGTGTGTCTCTCTAGTCAAGCTGAATAATAATAAGTAAAATTAAATGAATAGTTCTTAAAAAAACAAAAACAAATGCACTATAAAACAAAAGAAAAAATAAGGTAAGATATATCTTGTAACTATTCTGAGGCATAGAACTAAGTGAAAACACAAAGGTTAAAAAACAATTTTTATGAACCACCCCTTAACCTGATGGTTAAGGTGGCTGGATCCCACATGGGCGACTGCATGATTCAAGTCCAAGACACCACAGCTTGAGAAGTATACTGGGCATGTGCTTATCCATACCCAAATTCCCAAAAGGAGGGAGAAATAGAGAAGGGATTGCGATGTGGTACACCCCAGAGGGGATGCTTTCTAACTTTCCTTCTCTTTCAATCTGTCTCGCTCTAGTGAGTGTACATGCCTTCTGGCAAAATTTTAAAAATAATAAAAGGGTTTTTAACGAAATAATGCCTTTTAAAAATACATATAAGGGTGCAGCAGGTGGTGTAGTGGTTAAGGTGCTGGACTTCCACATGGCTGACCACAATTCAAGTGCTGGATCTGGCGTCTCGAAACTCTATGCCAGGCATGTGTGCATGCATGCCCAAAATCCTGAAAGGAATATGGAGGAGAAAAGACTGAGGTATGGCCACCTCCCCTGGGTGTGTGCGTGTGTATGTGTGTGTGTGTGATTTCTCTCTTTCTGTCTCTCTGACAAGTGCATGTGCTCTATAGCAAAAATCTCTCTCTCAAAAAAAAAAAAAAAAAAAAAAAAAAAAGGGCCAGCAGGTGGCATGGTAGTTTAGGTGCTGGACTCCCACATGGCTGACCCCAGTTCAAGTCTCAGACCTGGCAGCTTGCTTTCTCACTTTCTCTCTTTCTTTCTCTAGTTAAATTTTTTAAAATAGGAGCTGGCAGGTGGCGTGGTGGTTGAGGGTGTTGGATTCCCACATAGCCGACCGTGGGTTGAGTCCCGGACCTGGTGCCTTGGTTTCTCACTTTCCCTCTCTCTCTCACTCTGTCCCTCTCTGGTCAAATAAAAATAAAATAAACAAATAATAAATAAAGTTAAATAAAATAATTATTTAAAAATTTTTCAAAAATAATAATAATAAATTAAAATAAATAATTATTTTTAAAAATACATATGAATTTTAAGGAAAAAATCTTGAGGCATATAAAGCAAACTGTTAACAAAAGTTATTATCTGTGGAGGTGATATTAAAATGGATTTTTACCTTCCCCATTACACATAATATTGAAATGTTTACAATATTTGTAGACAGGAAAAACTATAAATGTGTTAAATTAATGGTTTCAGTATTTTGTAAAGCTAAGAATTGCAAGTTTCTCCAAAATGGACCTATTCCCTGGATTCTACCTCCTGGGAACCTGTTTCTTCTAGAACTTTTTTTACCATTTCCCAACAGGTGGCAAAGATTCAAGTCTCAGGGCAGGCAGGTGGAGTAGTGGTTAAGGCACTGGATTCCCACATGGCTGATCACGGTTCAAGTCCTGAGCCTAGAGGCTTGCTTTCTGACTCTCTCTCTCTGTTTCTCTCTGATCAAATTGAATAATAAATAAATAAATAAATAAAATATTCTTTAAAAAAAAAAAAAAAGAAAATTCAAGTCTCTCCCTAGTCCAGTTCTTGGTTCCACCTGGATGACGGGGATTTTTAAACTTTTTTTCTTGTTTGTTTTTGCCTTAGGGCATGTGTGCTTGCTGGACAGAGAGAGACAGTGAGAAGGAAAGTGAGAAATCCCCTCCCAAAGGAGTGGCCACATTGCAATCCCTTCTCCTTTATTCTCCTCTCAGGATTTTGGGCATGCACACACATGTGCCCAGCGTGACTTTCAAGCCACTAGATCCAAGACTCACACCGTAGTCGGCTATGTGGAAGTCCAACAACATAACGGCTACGCCACCTGCTGGCCCCTGTATCTCTATTTTACCGATAAGGCTTATTGACAAAGCTTGGAAGCAGTTCACCACATTTGCAGACCACTGGCCTCAATTTCACAAGCAGACTTAGAAATACAAATTCTTGGGCCCTTTTCTAGACCTACTGAATGAGATGCTCTGATGTGGAGCCCAGGAATCTTGGGTCCACCAAGTCCTCCAGGTGCTTCTGGTGCCCAAATTTGAGAACCTCTGTTCTGGCACAATTGCAGTTCCCTAAAGGAACTCTCACATCCAGCTCATCCGTTCAGATTAGTTCCTTCTCTGTGGAGACTTGCTTAACTCCCGTCTGTCAAGAGCATCCTGCTCTGGGGCCCCAGCACCTTATTCATCACTCTATGGTAGTCTTTATCACACTGACTTGTAATTGCTTCCAACGCTGAGCTACCTAAGGCTAG
This sequence comes from Tupaia tana, assembly GCA_026018925.1. Taxonomy (NCBI): domain Eukaryota; kingdom Metazoa; phylum Chordata; class Mammalia; order Scandentia; family Tupaiidae; genus Tupaia; species Tupaia tana. The sequence goes on from JAKSZU010000006.1 coordinate 155,103,629, forward strand.
GAAGAGCATCTTATTCTTCCTTGTATCTTCAGCGCTTGGAATACAATAGGTGCTCAAAACACACTCCTAGAATGAACAAATAAATGAAAAATCAAACCCACAGCACAGAGTAGAGGGGGAGAACAGTGGTAAAGAGAAAGGGGGTGCAGAACTGATGTCCCAGGGCTTTTGCCGCAGTTTGTTCACCCTGGGGTTGATCTAGCCCGGCTACTTTGACCACGCCTCCCTGACCTTCTTAGAGAGTGCTGCCCTCCCTCCCCCCCCCCCCCCCCCAGGGAACATACACCTGTTTCTTCTGTGTGGGGGTTAGGGGACAAGGCTGCTGTTTCCCTGGGCAGGGCATGTGTGGACTCGTGCTACTTCTACTCTGAGACCTCCCCTCCCTCTGGGAGGTGCTCTGCTCTCCCAGGGGTTTCAGAAGATGTCCTCCTGCCCAGAGTCTAACGAGGAGCAGCCCATGCCAAAGAGCATTGCCTGTGCCCCTGCCCCCACCCCAGCCCTTGTACCTCACTCTTAGCAGGGGACTCAGGCGTGCTTGGCTTCCGGACCGCCACAGGTGGAGGCAGGGGGCTGCTGGCCAGGGTTGCAATCACCTGGCCCTGGGCATTCAACAGCAGTTGGGGGGTCACGGCCTGGACCTGCAGGCTTTGGGCTGGTGCTGGGGCAGCCACGCTAGCCGAGTTCACTACCCACGGAAGTGTTCCAATAACCTGGGAGAAAATAAGGCAAGGAGCCCAGGCGTGAGGGCAGCACCCAGTCCTACTCCAACAAAGTCCCCAGACAGGCAGGGGAAAACACTAAATTAACAAATCACTTAGCCTCTCTAGCCTCAGTTTCCTCATCAATAAAACGAGGGATTGACACTGTAAGACTGTCTCCTTTATTCTGTCCCCCGAGCTGCGCTGGGGCAGGAGCAAGTCCGGATGTGAATCAGACAGACCTGGAGCAAATCCCTGCTCTGCCACTTTTAGCGGTGTGGCTTTATTTTTCTGAACCTTTGCCTTTTCTACTATAAAATGAGAGAAAAGCATCCACCTAGTAGATCTGTATTCAAAATGACATAATTATGAAAAAGCACTTAGTACAAAGCCTGCCACAGAGTGGGTGCTCCATAAATGGAACCCCAAACTAGAGTGAGCCCCTCTGGGGCAAGTGGTGGCTACACCCTTGCCTGGCCCCGGCATCGCAGAGAGCTGCCACACATGTAGGAGCAGCCCCTTGACCTTCCGTCCAAGTGTTTATGACCCTCAGCCCCAGTCCTGACCTCTCCCGAGCAGCTTCTCCATAGCCCCCAGCCCTCAGCCCTGGTTTGACCACTTGCCTGTCCCTGAGCATTGGTGAGGATCTGGCTGCTGATCCCCGGCATGCTGGGAATGGCGTTGGTAATGACTGGAGTTGTAGTGAGGGAGCCCAGGATCTGGGTCTGTCCCCCGAGGGAAGCAGCACTGATCTGTGGGTGGAGGAAGAGGCTTGCTCAGAGGCCACAAGGTGAAAAGAGCCCCCGAAAGAGGGAAGAGGGCTGAAGTGGGCGGTGGGGGGAAGTGCATGTAGGCTGGCTCACATCCACTAGCTCAATAGCTGGGGCTGAAGGGGATCAGCAGAGTCAGCGGGGGGTCAGCTGGGGCTGGGTGGGGCCACAGTCATGGAACAGGAACTCTGTTTAATCTCTCAGGCCAGGCCTGGTAGAAGGGCCAGACTGGAAAGGCCGATGTGATCCTAGTCACACCCGACAGCACCCACTGCTGAGCCGGGAAGCTGTACTGGACAAGCACCAGCTCAGAGCTGTCGGCCTCTAGCTGCACCTTAGTGCCAGCTCTTAGGTTTGCCACCCCCAGACATCATCCCACCCTCCAAGACTGGTCCAGTGGTTCAGGTTCTGGAGAATTTGCCCACCCCTCTTGGCAGGGGATGGATGGGCCGGCAGCTGCTGGGAGAAGGCCTCAGAGGGAGCCCATCTCAGCTGATGTGTTGGAAAGGGCTGTACTCAGGGAGCTGGTCCTCCACTGTGGGAAGGGTCAGTTCCACCCTTGGCCCAAGATTCGGCCCTTCCCTGGTCAGCTTGGGTGAGGGCAGCAGCTTACGATTCCTGGGCTAAATGCGAAGCCTGCAGGCTGGACGGTGATCTGTGAGGGGGTGTCCACTGGCTTGGGGGTGGGGGCAGCAGCGGTGGCAGCAGTGGGCTGCGGTAGAATGGCAGGTGTGGCGTGCAGCAGCGGCTGGGTCTGGAGCAGCGTCTGGGGCTGGGCCGATGGCCGAGGCTGGGCTGGCGAGGAGGCCTGTACTGGTGGGGCAGCTTGTACGGGTGCCGGGAGAGCGGTGTTCAGCACAGCAGCTGCTATGGAGCAAGGCAGAGACAGACGTGCTCAAATGCCTAGCCACAGCCCAGTGCGGCTCCAATCCCAAGGGATCTGGCCCAAGGATGAGAAGGGGTTGGGCAGTGGGCACAGGGGGCAGGCAGCCGCAATTCCCTCGATCCTTGAAGGTCAGCACAAGCCGACGTATCTCATCCCCCCTCCCTTGGGCCAGGAGATGTGCAGGTTCAAGAACCAGACGTTGAATCTTCATCAGTCCTTCTCAGGAGGCTGGTCATGGGGAGCATTCTGGTGTAGGGGAGGGGGCAGTCTCAGACAGCTGGCTGAAGTAAGAAAGGCCTGCTGGGCCTACAGTCCCAAGGCGGTGCGGTGGCTCTGTGGCTGGGTGCCTGGGACACCGGATCCAGACTCCAGAGCTATTGCCCTGGGTGGGCCGCAGGTTCTGAGTCCAACGTGGCAAACACACGTGCAGGGGTGGTAGTATAGGGTGGTGGGGGGCCTGGTGCAGTCCTGGGGAGAGTTGCCGTTACCTTGGAGACCGGCTAAAGGTGGCTTGAAAATTCCCCCCGTGGGAGAAGCAGCGGTCAGTCCTGGGAGGGCAGCCACGGTTGCTGTAGGAATTGTCCACACGGCCAGCCCCTGCTGACCAGCCACTTGACCTGCAATACTGATGGGGATAAGAAGAGGTTGAGTAACTGCCCCTGCTGGAACCATAACTCCTGTCAGAACTGTGGCTAAGTTTTCCTGAGTCAAGACCTGCAAAAGCAAACAAGATTTCAAAAAGAAAAGAAAAAATAAAAAAATCAACATCGACAGCGCAAACACTGGGTCTCTTTCTTAGCCCCAGTTGAGCACACACAAAGCATTCTGAGGGCAGTGGGGAAATGGCTGCTAGCTGGAGGCCCAACCCTGAGGGCTATCTGGACTGGACTATCCTGCCTTCAGAGAAGATACCCTGCTCACAGGGCGGGAGAGGGTGCACGGGCCTGTGCGACCTCAATCTGTTGCCTCCCGTGCCTTCCTGGGCCCTTGCTCCACAGGACCAGTGGTTTGTGGCCAGGGGACAGAGGCTAGTGGAACCAAGTGGCCAAGGGCCTCCAGAGGCAGTCAGGAAGCTCTGATAGAAGATGCCCTTGCTGGGTGCCTTGGAGATCAGTGAGTGCAGGGAAGCCCACAGTCTCCACATGCCTGTAGGCATGGAGCAGCCCCTCACTGTGCTAGGGTGGCTCCAAATAAGGACTCCTCATTAACCCTCCCGGGCATCCACTGGAGGGCTGATGAGAGCATTTACTCATTTAGTTATTAGATGAGCAGAAATTCTGGTGGCATGAAAGAGTTCATGTAATTTCTACAATCCTAGCTTGGCCCAAGGAAATTATCTAACAAACACAGATTCTCTCTTACAAATGGGCCCAAGTGAGGGAGGGGAGATGCTAGTGGTATCTAACAGGATATTCCTTCTCTCTGGCCACATTCCCTTTTCTATTCTGTCTCATAAAGTTTCCAGACCCCATGCTGGCTGTCCATGCTTCACTCTTGTCCACCACCCTCTGTCCAGCTCCCAAGGGTGGCCCTTACCTGGGGGGCAGCTTGTACAGCTAGTGGTGTCAGAGTTTGCGATGTCTGAGGCTGGCTTGGAGCTTGGCTGAAGGTAGCGATGGTGGGTGCAGGACTCGGAGGGATCCCCGGGAGTGACTTCACTTCACATGGCATTGAGAGAAAGAAGAACAAGGAGTGAGCCTGACGTGAGTGGAGTCGCTGGAGTAAAATATCTTGTCTGCAGCCTGACATGGTAACTCTTGGCCCCACACTGAATTTCTGCATAACCCCAGACCAATTGTTGGCCTTCTCTGGCCCTTGAGGCAGCTTCCCAGATGAAACTGGCAGAGTACAAGAGACTGGAGAGCCCTGCGCCAGATCTGGAAGGTAAGCTCCTTCTCACAACTCGAAGAAAATGTAGGCCTATCTGTGGCCGGGAACCAGCCCCTCATGTCCTGGCCCCATAGGACACTGTGACCTGTCACATAATTGGCAGAGGGGCCTGCAGCAAATGCATCAGGCAGGGAAGGAGCTGGGATGGACGGGAGCAGCTATCTGACTCATCCAGCAACGGAAACATGGCTCACCCCACCTTAGGCCTACTTTTTGGATGGAGGTGCTGGCTTGGGGAAAGGATAGAGGTCCCTGCAAGACAAAGTCCTAGCAGCAACAGTCCCTGAAAGTTGGATGTGTCTTTACCACACTGCAGGATCACAGGGTTCTCCAGGTAACCAGCTTTTCTCTGCATTTCCTGAGGTCAAAAGTCAAGATGAACGGCTTCTAGGAAATTCTGAAGCAACTTTCAAAGGAACTTTCTGTGAGCTGGAACTTTCTGCCTCCTCTTACTGCCTTGGCCTATTTAGGTATTGGGGTGCCCCCACCAGGAAACCTCTTCACAGTCACACAATGATAAGAAGGGTTATTATCTAATATATAGTGAGACATTACAGGGGGTCTAGGTATTGGGTAGTAGATGTTGGACTAGAATAGGGGCTTCTTAATATGGCTGGGCATACTATTTCTAGACTCTAACCTAGGCCTACTGAATCAGGATGTCAAGAAGTGGAGGCCAGTAACCTCTATTTTTCTCTCTTTTTGTTGCCAGAGGGTGCATGTGCTTCCCGGAGAGACACGTGGGGTGAGGAGAAGGACATCCCAATGGAGTGTGGCCGTGCCACAATCCTTTCTCCTCCATATCTTCCTCTTGTTTGGATTTTGGACACACATGCATGCATACCTAGTGTTTTCAAGCGTCTGGGGCCAGGATTCAAACTGTGGTTGCCCAGGTGGGATTGGCTGCCTTAACCACTAGGCTTTGGGGCTGGCACACTCTCTTTTTCCCTTTAAAGCTCCCTGTGATAACACACAGCCAAGAATGGAAGCCATTCAATTATATCACCTTAAGGGTTCAATCCAACAGTCTAGTCCTAATCCATGTTTTAATTCAGAAAGGCATAGCCTAACTCAGGACTATGCTGTTCACAGCATATAATAAAATAAAGAATTAAAGAGATGAAGACACAACAAAGACCTTATGCAATAGTAAAAGTGGGGCTAGCAGGTGGCATGGTGGTTGGGGACTGGACCCCCACATGGCCGACGGCAGTTTGAGTCCTGGACCTGGCGGCTTGCTTTCCCACTGGTAAGTGTACGTACCCTATGGTAGTTTGAGTCCTGGACCTGGGGACTTGAAACTCATGCTGGGCACGTGTGCGTGCATGCCCAAAATCCCAGGAGGAGAATGGAGGAGAAGAGATTGTAGCATGGCCATCCCCTCTGGGGGGGTGCTCTCTCACTGTCTCTGTCTCTCTGGTGAGCGCATGTGCCCTATGGCAAAAACCTTACAAAAAAAAAAAAAAGACATTCTGTTCCTGTGAAAAATGTTAAAAACATCTTGTTGGAGAAAATGTAATAAAATAGAACAAGGAGCTCTTTTTCGTGGCGACTCGGAGGAGGTCAGCTGCTTCAAGATGAAGCTGAATATCTCCTTCCCAGCCACGGGCTGCCAGAAACTCATTGAAGTGGACGATGAACGCAAACTTCGTACTTTTTATGAGAAGCGTATGGCCACAGAAGTTGCTGCTGACGCTTTGGGTGAAGAATGGAAGGGTTATTAGTCCGAATCAGGGGTGGAAACGACAAACAAGGTTTCCCCAGGAAGCAGAGTGTCTTGACCCATGGCCGTGTCCGCCTGCTACTGAGTAAGGGACATTCCTGTTACAGACCAAGGACAACTGGAGAAGGAAAGCGCAAATCTGTTCGGGGTTGCATTGTGGATGCCAATCTGAGTGTTCTCAACTTGGTTATTGTTAAAAAAGGAGAGAAGGATATTCCAGAACTGACTGATACTACCGTGCCTCGTCGCCTGGGGCCTAAGAGAGCTAGCAGAATCCGAAAACTTTTCAATCTCTCTAAAGAAGATGATGTCCGCCAATATGTTGTAAGAAAGCCCTTAAATAAAGAAGGTAAGAAACCTAGGACCAAAGCACCCAAGATGCAGCGTCTTGTGACTCCCCGTGTCCTGCAACACAAACGCCGGCGTATTGCCCTCAAGAAACAACGTACTAAGAAAAATAAGGAAGAGGCAGCAGAATATGCTAAACTTTTGGCCAAGAGAATGAAGGAGGCTAAAGAAAAACGCCAAGAACAGATTGCGAAGAGACGCAGGCTGTCCTTTCTGAGAGCTTCTACTTCTAAGTCTGAATCCAGTCAAAAATAAGATTTTTATGAGAAAGAAATAAATAAGATCAGATCTCAAAAAAAAAAAAAAAAAAAATAGAACAAGGAAAGTGAGAAAATGAGAATGTGACAAAGATAAATGATAAAAGTTTTCCATCTAAAGAAGCAAAATAATCATTTTATTAGGGTATATTTTCAAAGCAGGGTTAGGGAGTTCAAGGACTTACATACATTTAGGGCTTTTGTTGTTTCCTGCTATATTGTTTTACAGAAAGACTAAACCAATCCACAGAAATATTAATAATGCACCTGTTTCTCCACAGCACCACCCAATTTAGGTTTTATCACTGTTTGTTTAATTTCTGGCTCAAAGGGCATGTGTTACCTTAAAATCAATTACACTCCTTCTCATCGACAGCTAGACTATATTTTTCCATGTGATGGCTTCCGCTCATGTTAACAATTAATGTTAGTGGACTATGCCACAAAGAAAAAAATATTTAGGAACCAGAAGATGGCGTAATGGTTACCTTGCTAGACTCTCACATAGCCGATTGCAGTTCAAGTCCTGGACCTGGAGGCATGAAACACACTGGGCACAAGGTGTGTGTGTGTGTGTGTGTGTGTGTGTGTGCCCAAAACCTCAAGAGGAGACTGGAGGAGAAGGGATTGCCTCATGGCCATTCCTCCAGAGGGTGATTTCTCACTTTCTGTCTCTTTGTCTCTCTCTTGTCTCTCTAGCAAGCACATACAATCTCTAAGAAAATTAAAAAAGAAAAGAAAAATATATTCTAAGGCTCACTACAAAGATATTTAGATCAGTACTGTTTATGAGAATGAAAAACCCACAATTTGACAACAGCCACAACCAGAAGCAAGTGTGTGACTCTGTGTCAAGAAAGGAAACGAGTATATAAAATAATAAATATGGTGGTGTGGCCAGCAGGTGGCATGGTGGTTAAGATGCTGGACTCCTACATGGCTGACATGCTTTGAGTCCTGGACCTGGCAGCTTGCTTTCCCACTTTCCTTTTCTCTCTCTGGTCAAATTAAAATAAATAATAATAAAGTAATACAGTGGTAAGTGTCATACTACAATATATAGACTACTCTCAGCAGCTATAGCTGTAAAAATAGGTATGTGTGACAAGAACTGGATAGGAGCTGGATAGTAATTAGAGTGACACAAATCAATATTCTTTTTTTTTCTTTTTTTTTTTTTTTTTTTTTTTTTTGAGAGGTTTTTGCCATAGGGCTCGTGCACTCGCCAGACAGACAGAGAAAGACAGAGAGACAGAAAGCGAGAAATCACTCCCCAGGGGGGATGGTCACGCCGCAATCCCTTCTCCTCCATTCTCCTCTCGGGATCTTGGGCATGCACGCACACATGCCCAGGCATGAGTTTTAAGCCACCGGGTCCGGGACGCGAACCGTGGTCAACTACATGGGAGTCCCAGACATAGCCATTACGCTAACTGCTGGTCCCAATAGATTCTTTTTTTTTATCCTGAACAAGTTTCCTGTTACCCCCCAGGGGGGATTAGTTTTGTTTTGATATTGCATACCTAGAAAGGCCCCATCAGTCTAAGCTGGCAGTTTGTTGTGTGGTGCCTTGCTTACGTGCTTGATGACGACTAAAATTCCTTTACTGAGAAGAAGCCTTTCATGAAAGGCTTAAAGATGCAGACTTCTGGAAGAGGATGAACACTACCATAAACACTCGAGCTAAGGTGTAAACAACTGATCTAAGATCCATTTCTGGGTTTTTTGTTTTTGTTTTTGTTTTTTGTTTTTTTATTTCTGGGGTTTTGATAGGAGCAGAATTAAGGCACCAGAAGAAATGAGATATGGAAGATGGATAAATGGGTAAAAAGGGAAGTTGGGGCACTGTGATAACCCTGAGAAACCTCCTAAATTTTCCAAAAAGAGCCTCCTCCCCACAACTATGCCGCATAAAAAGGATGGCAGAGAAGTGTCCCTGTCCTCCCTGCCTGCTCTCTAGGGCACTGCCCCTTGGAAGCAGGGGGTACCCATCCTGGCCTCAACTTGGAAGCCCAGCATTTTCACGCTAGGGAAAGATGATCATGTCTCTTGTCATTCTTTTATCCAAAAGAGAAAACAACAACAAAAAACCCTCGGGTTACTAGGGTCCCAAACAGTCTGCATAATGATTTGTAGAGAGAGCAAGTAACTTGAGGTCATGTAGTTCTCTAAGGAGCCCTTAGGGAGGTTCCCCGGTGTTCATCTGTTCTCTTTTGCTCTCTTCTTGGCTCCTCCTCTTGGCTCACCCCCCACCAGCACCGCTCTCCAGTCTAGGGAAGAGGTGAAGTGTAGAAGGCCAGGGGAGAGGAATCCTGGTGTTCTGGGGAACTGGTAAAGGAGCCCAGCTTACTGCCATAGGTGATGATGACTCTGCAAGGTGTTGATGAGGAAAGTCGATGACAGGGTGCCCCAGGGCCAGGGAGCAGTGCCTGGTGCCACAGCTCAGTCTCTAGAACAGCTCTGGCTGTCTCTCAGCTGCACTGCAGGAGGATAAAAGCTCACTCCCTAAGGAGTGAGAATACTCTGAGGATGCCCTTCAATCTTTAGCTCCTGGGACCTCTCAGCTCAACTATTAATATAACAAGGACTGAGTTGGAAAACCTGGCAGATCCTGAAGATTCTGTCCTTTCTGCATTAGGCCTGAGGGTCTGGTGTAGATCTAGGAGCCTTCTGAGGTTGATGCAACCCCTAAACTCAGCCCTGCCAATCTCCTCCCACTTCATCCTGACCCATTCCAGTTTAGATCTGGAAGTAACTGAAACTAGGACTAAGTTCCAGAAACATGGAGGGCAGAGGAGCCCAGGCAGCTATCCAGAAGTGCAGGTTGAGACCAGAGGCAGCCCATTGGACAAGACAAGACACTAAAAGCTACCTGGGCCACAGGGACTCATGTGGAGCAATACTAGGTGGGAGCAATGGCATCGTACCAGTTGCCTCTGCAGGGGGTTCTGGGTTTTCTGGTCCAGCTTCACGAGCATGTTCACTGGCTTCAGCAGGGCCTCTGCTCTGGGAGCCCTCAGCGGACACACCCTCCAGTCCTTTGTCCTCCTCATCTGCAGGGAGCTGGGCATCCACTCCAACTTCCAGCACTCGGATGGTCTCATGGCCTGACATCACGATGACCTGTAAGCAGAGGAAGGGGGACACTGCTGGAGGGAGGGGCCAATATAGCTTCTGGTGACAGAGCTCTGAGCATGGTTGGGGAATGTGTGTGTGTGGGGGGGGGCCTTCAGGATGCAGACCTCCTGTCCAGAAGACTGTGTGCTCTGTGACAATTCCAGAGCCTGAGGCAGGCTGCAGCTCTGATTCCAGCAAAAGGAAGTGCTAGAAAAAAACAGGCCCTGGTGACAGTGAGAAGAGCCTGACACAGGCTAGGGAAAGTCTCACAGAGCCAACTCACTTGGGAGGTATTTCCATTTGCTCTCTCTCCCAGACTCAAAGGGAACAGCAAATGGCCTATCCCCCACCTTGCAAGGATGTCCTCTTAATGGCTAGACCATTGCAATAAGGCATTGAGAGCTCCCAACACAGTGTTCACAGTTTAAGTTAGGCCAAGAGGCAAATCCTTCACTTTCCTTGAAACTATCTGAAATTCCCAAAGACAAAAGGTTGGAAAACAAATGCTCCACAATGCTGAGTAACTATTTAAACTCATGATTTCTTTATTTCCAAAGCTCTGGGGTAAAGGGCCTGGATTCCTCTGAGACAATGGTCAGGAATCCTGAAAATGTAGCCTCTTCCTCCCCATCCCATTGGCTCCTGGACTGGAGCTTAGTTTGCCATGGGCCTGAGCTCCAACCATGCCTGTCTGTTGGGGGCATGCTGAGACCTGCACATGCACAAGTGATTCAGGTGTCGCTGAGCCTGGTCTTCCCCTCTCAAAGCCCTTGCCCTCAGCTCTTTACGCCAGTGCTGAAAGGCTGCTAATTGGGCCATTCAAGAATCAGAGACAGACACTGCATGTGAAGAAGCTTTGTGGCAAGCCTCCCCTTATTTTGCCTGTACCGGAAACCACTCCTACACCACACTCCTTAAGTCTGAGCATTGGACCCACCCACAGACTGCGTAGGAAAAGGTGACAACGTGACCCATTGGAAGAGCACAAGTGAAAAATCCTCAAAAGTAGTTTCCTTGTTCACTCACGCTTGACCCATGAGGGGCTTCATCTCAGTTACATTTTTAGAGATGTCTATATTTTTTCTCCTTTAAAAAGGTGACATAAGTGGGGGCCAGCAGGTGACACAGCGGTTAAGACGCTGGACTCCTCCGTGACTAACCATGCGCTGGGCACATGTGTATGCATACCCAAAATCCCAAGAGAAGGGACTGCAGTGTGGCTATACCCCTTGGAGGCGGGGGATGATTTCTTGCCTTCTGTCTCTTTGTTTCTTCCTGTCTCTCTGTCTTTCTGGTGAGCACATGTGCCCTATAGCAAAAAAAGTCTAAAAGAAATTATATAAGTAATAAGGTTATTACAGAAAAATTAGAAAATGTATATAAGCAAGAATAAAAAATAAGGAATAATTTTATCCAATATATTAACTTATATGTATGCATTTTAATTTCACTTTTTAAATTTACAACTTAAATCTCCAAACTCAGCCCCTGAGAAATCCTAGCTGGCAACTACCTCTGGACAGGTGACATGACTGTGAGTCTTGGTAAGAAACAGACTAAGGCCAGCGCATGATGTGGTAGTGAAGGTGTTGGAATTCCCACATGGCTGACCACAGTTCAAGTCCTGGACTCAGTGGCTTGCTTCTCTCTCTCTCTCTCTCTCTTGTCTTTCTCTGGCAAAACTCATGTGAAACAAAAATTAAAAATAAATAATTATTGTAAAAATAAATAAATAAAAAGAAACAGGCCGTGAGGAGTTCTGTGGAGTTTCTCTCCCATGCTCACACCCCTCAGTTCACCCCCTCAGTACCCCCACCTCTTCCCACCACAGAGGATACCTGCTCATTGACAGTCAGAGATGACTCTGATCTGGCTCCGGGTTCCATGGTCGTTTGTCAGGGTTGGGTGGGGCTGGCCCACACCTAGTGCATCCTGGGTAAGACGGGATTGGAAAAACAAAGGCTGATGTGACACAGTAACACAATTTCCATACTATCTAGAAAAGCCAAAATAGAATGGCAGAAAGACAGAAGCTATGTACTCCCAAGTATCTGTAGAAGTAGAGGAAAATGGCCCATCCATGGGTGCAGGCAGCTGGGCTGCTGATGCTGGGAGTCACGTGGGAAGGCTCTGGGTTCACACCTGGGGTCTACCTGAGCATCCTGGGTGCATCTCTGATCCTGGCTGAATGCAAGGGTAGGAGGAGGAAAAGCATAAAGACCCTGTTGAGGGTAACTGGACACTCTCTCAAGTCCTGAATCTGGTGGCTTTTTTCACTTTTTTTCAAGGGAATGAATACAGGTATTTGTCAGGTAAAGATAGAGAAAGAGGAAACAGCACACCATGGGGCATGTTTACACTCCAATCTCTGCTCCTCAATTTCTCCACTTTGTTGGGATTTGGGGCATGCATACGTACCCACTGTATTTTTCAAAGGCTGACATTTGAACTACCTGGTCAGTTATGTGGGATCCAGCTCCCTTAGCCACTAGGCCATGGGGCTGGATCTTCTCTCACTCTCTCTCTCTATCTCTAAGGAATTAAATAAATAAGCTTAAAAAAAAAAAAAAGTGGGGCTACTCCTTGGCCTAGTGGATAATGAAGCTGGATCCCACATGGCCAACTGAAGTTGAAATCCTGGTGTGGGCAACTTGAAAAGCACACCAGGGGTGTGTGCCTGTGTGCCCAAATTCCTGACAGAATGAAAATATAGAGAAGGGATTGCAGCATGACCACACCCTATTGGGAGTGCCTTCTCCTTTTCCTTCTCTCTCTCTCTTTGTCTCTCTTTCAGACGAGCACAAGCATCTTCTGGCAGTTAAAAAAAGTCTTAAAGGGGGAACCAACAATGGTATGTCGCAGGGTGGTTAAAAAGGGGCCAACAGGTGCTGGAAGGTTTTTTACATGACCAACTGTACAGATGAGTCCTGGATCCAGAAAAACACACCAGGTGCATGTGCACATACGCCCAAATCCTGAGAGAAGAGGAGAGGAGATTGCAGTGTGGCCATCCCTTCGGAGGGGTGATTTCTCTCTTTACCTCTCTCGGTGTCTTTGTCTCTCTCAAGCAAGCACACATGCCCTACAAAACTCTAAAAAAAAAAAAAAAAAGTTTTAAAAAGAAAAAAAAAACAAAAAGGAACAAGAATTCCAAGAACCTTAAAACTAAATGTCCCACTTCCTACAGCATCGCAGGAGAACATACACTCCAAAGGAAGCAGGAATATCTGCCCTAAGGGTGTTAGGAGGAAAGAGTTATGGGCATCTGCCCCTGGGGTTTCCCAGTCTAGTGAGCAAGAGCATACCCAGCAGAACCCAATGTGAATCTGACCCACAACCTTGTACACAGGGAAGGGGCACTCTGAGCATCAGAGACTTCTCAGTGGTCTCAAACTTTAATATGCATGATCATCACCTGAAAAACATTAAAACTCCCCAGCCCCTTGGGGCCAGCAGGTGGAGTGGCATTAAGGTACTAGATTCCCACGTGGTCAACCATGGTTTGAGTCTTGGACCCAGTGTCTTTAAAAATGTCATGTCGTGCATGCCCAAAATCCTGAAAAGAAAATAAATAATAAGGGACTGTGGCATGGCCATTCCTCCTGGTGGGTGATTTCTCACTTTTTCTCTTTCTCTCTCTGTCTCTCTTCAGGGTGTACATGAAAGAAAAGAAAAAAGAAAAAAAAAGAAAAAGAATCCTTAGCCCGCTTCCCCCAGCTACCCTCAGAAAGTCTAATTCAGTGGGTGGATGTCACAGAATCAGCTCTCAGGTGACTGAGGCGGTGGCCAAGTACCACCGTGGCCTATAACACAGGAGGCAGGACACAGCTAGTGGAATAGTGGCCTTGTATAGTAAGAAGGCTTGGGCGAAGCCCATAAGAAGACAGGTTGTCTGGCTGGAGCCACAAGTCACGGTACCACAAAAAATAAAGGAAATAAAGGAGGCAAATACATTCGACACTTATATTGGAAAGAAGGCAATTAACATTTATCCAGAATGCCTACTGTGTGCTAAGCATTGTATATCATACTAATTAATATATTACTCATGTCAATTCTGGGGGGAATGGAGGGTCGGAGGTGTTATTATCACCATGTTACAGATGAGGAAACTAAGCTCAGAGAGGTATTCTAGGTTCCTCACCTTTCCTTTCCTTTTCCTCTTCCTACCCTGAGTTTGTTGCTGTTTACTGAGGTAAAATTTTGCCGTGGTCTAAATACTTGTACCTCTTGTCCCCAAATTCATGTGTTGAAATCCTAACCCCCTAAGTCCACGATGAAGCCCTCATGAGTACAATTAGTGTCCTGAGGGATCAGTAGATGGCGTGGTTATTGCAGGGGACTCCCACATGGCAGATCGCAGTTGGACTTCTGGACCTGGCAGCTTGAAACTCACGCCGGGCACATGTATGTGCATGCCCAAAATCCCTAGAGGAGAATGGAGGAGAAGGGATTGTGGCATGGCCATTTCCCCAGTGGGTGATTTCTCACTTTCCGTCTCTCTGTCTCTTTAGTGAGCCGTACATGCCCCATAGCAAAAATCTGTCTCTTAAGAAAAAAAAAAAAAGATTAGTGTCCTTATAAAAGAGGCAGAAACCCTCACACCCGTCCACCATGTGAGAACACACAGGAAGGCACTGTCCATGAAGAAGCAGGATCTCACCAGACACCAACAACCTGACCTTGGACTTCCCAGCCTCCGGGACTGTGACTGTGAGAAATACGTTTCTGTTGTTTGTAAGCTGCCAGTTCATGGTATTTTGTCATAGCTGCCAAAATGAACTGAGACAAATTCACAGAACACTCATCATTTTAGCCATTTTAAAGTATACAATTCAGAGGAATTCATAATGTTACACCACAACCACCACTGTCTAGTTGCAGAACCTTTATTTTTTAAGAATGATTTAATTTAATTTTATTGATTGTCATCTTTTTATTTTATTTTCTTGAAGTTGACCAAAGAGAGAGAAGGAAAGTGAGAAAGCAAGCTGCCAGGTCCGGGACTCAAACCATGATCAGCCATGTGGGAGCCCAGCCCCTTAACCACCATGCCATCTGCCAACCCAAATTGCAGAACATTTTCATCAACCCAAAAGAAAACCTCATTCTCCTCCCACCACCCGTCTCAGTTTCTGGCAACCACTAATCTGCTTTCTTCCTCAGTGGATTTGCCTATTCTAGATATTTCACAGACACAGGATCACACAACATGTAGCCTTTAGTGCCTGCCTTCTTTTACTTAGCATAATGTTTGTTTGGTTTTTGTTTTTGTTTTTCCTTTTTTGGAGAGGTTTTTGCTATAGGGCATGTGTGCTCGCCAGAAAGACAGAGACAGAGACAGAAAGCAAGAAATCAACCCCCAGGGTTTGTGGCCACACAACCTTTCCCCTCCATTATCCTCTCAGGATCTTGGGCACGTACGCACACACACTTGGTGTGAGTTTAAGCAGCCAGGTCAGGGACTCAAACCATGGTCGACTATGTGGGAGTCTAGTGACATAGCCATTACGCTAACTGCTGGTCCCAGCATAATGTTTTCAAGGTTCATCCCTGTCATAGAAGATATCAAAGCTTCCTTCCTCTTTTTTTTTTTTTTTGGAGAGGTTTTTGCTATAGGGCATGTGTGCTTGCCAGAAAGACAGAGAGAGACAGAGAGATAGAAAGCGAGAAATCACCCCCAGGGGGGATGGCCACGCCACAATCCCTTCTCCTCCATTCTCCTCTTGGGATCTTGGGCACGCACACACATGCGCCCGGCATGAGTTTTAAGCCACCAGGTCCAGGACTTGAACCACGAGTCCAGCGACATAGCCATTAAGACAACTGCTGGTCCCACTCCCTTCCTTTTAATGGCTGAATAATATTCTATTGTATGAATATATTGTATTTTGTTTATACAGTCCTTACTTGATAGATATTTGGGTTGTTTCTTTTGGCTGCTGTGAATAGTGTGTCTATGAATATCTGTACACAATTTGTTTTAAAATCTGTTTTTTGGTTTTTTTTTTTTCCTTTAAGGTTTTGGCCATAGGGCATGTATGCTCACCAGAGAGACAGTGAGAGGGAAAGCAAGAAATCACCCTCTAGTGGGGACGTGCCATGTTGCAATCCTTTCTCCTCTATTCTCCTGGGATTTTGGGCACACACACACACACACACACACACACACACAATGTGTGTGCTTGGCATGAATTTCAGGCTGCCAGGTCCAGGACTAGAACTGCGATCGGTGCCAGTGCCTTAACAATCACTTGCTAGCTCCATTGAATGACTGTTTTCAATTCTTTTGAAGCATACATCTAGGAGTGGAATGGAATTGCTGGACCACCCCAGGGGGGTTTAGCAACCCTTCCCTCCTTGGTAGAATGTTCCCTGGTTAACTAGGTAAGGAGAGTCATGAGGTGCCTTTCCTCCTCTTTCTTTCCTAATTCCCCTTGAGTTGGGGGTCAGAGGAGAGCAAGCAACTCAAGATAACTAGCAATTTGAAAAAGGAGTGAATGAATTTTTCCTTTCAGGTAGGACCAGTGGGTGCAGGAAGAGCACAGGGATTTGCTGAGAGAACTGGTGAGCGCACCTGCCTACATCATGGTGCTCTAGCTCATTCCTGGGAAATGCCTCCACCCCAGTTTTGTACAGGGAATGCTTCCATGAGTTTTGCAGATAACTTAGAAATTTACCACTTTGGGGGACCAGAAGGTGATACAGTGGTTAAGGCGCTGGACTCTCACGTGGCTGAGCACAGTTTGAGTCCCAGACCTGGTGGCTTGCTTTTTCATTTTCTCTTTCTCTCTGGTAAGCACCTGAGCCCTATAGCAAAGTAAAATAATAATAATAAATAAGATAAAATACATAAATAAATTTTAAAGATACAATTTAAGAAATTTACCACTTCCAAATAGGAATTGGGATGAGCCATGAAAGTTGTTACATATATTGGGCCGGCAGGTGGTGTGGTGGTTAAGGGTGCTGGACTCCCACATGACCGACTGTGGTTCGAGTCCCGGACCTGACAGTTTGCTTTCTCACTTTCTCTCTCTCTCTCTTTCTCTCTCTGTCTGTCTCTGGTCAAATTAAAATAAATAAATAAATAAATAAAGTTAAAAAATAATTCTTTTAAAAAAAAGAAATCTGTTACATATAGATGCCAATTAGCAAGTCATTGGCAATTCAAATAAGAGGCAGAGACAAAATTGAAAATAAAAAAGGTGGTCAGATGCACTTCAGTCCATCACAGCTTGATACATATGTTTCATGGAGAGAGAATTTTCCATTTTTAAAGAAGGCCATTAGGTAGGAGGCAGGAATAGCAATGACGGCAGGTCAAGGCCTCAGCTAGAAATGGACTTAAGGCTTGCTCTCAGTCTCGCAGACTGATTCCTTACTGCCAACCGTAGCCACTCACAGGGAGTAGTGACGCAGGAGCAAGTGTCCTCTTTGTGACTATGTTATTTGGTGGATTCAAGTAGCAGAGAAGGCTTGAGTGATTCTCAAACGCCTTCAGCCTTGAGATTTTACAACCTTACAAGGATCTGGGTCCTCAGTGTCTAGTCCTTTGCGGCAAGGGCAAGGTCAGTTCTGGGTCAGGGCACCTGGCCACATCTAGGCCCATCCTAGACCACCAACCAGATTTCAGCCCACCAGAAATCCAGACAGGGCAGAAGTTAAGACCTCTCTTGGGCCAGCAGGTAGCATGGTAGTTAAGGAGCTGGATCCCACATAGCTGACTGTGGTTCGAGTCTCAGACTTGGCAACCTGAAAAACATGCCAGGCATCTGTGTCTGAGAGGAGGATAGTGGAGAAGGGACTGCAGGATTTCTCTTTCCCTCTCTTTTTCTCTCTCCAGCAAGTGCATGTACCCTATGGCAAGAAGTCTAAAAAAAAAAAAAAAAAAAAAAAAAAAGTAAAGTAAGAAAAAGAAAAAACAAAGACCTCTTGTTCCACACCTCTTGGTCTTACCTTCAGATGGCTCCTATCAGAGACATGTATGTGATCAGACACCTAATACATAGACACGCAGCATTTTGACACTGAAATATGCCCATGTGTGCCCCTTGCTTGGGAATCTGTGCAGACTTTCCCATCCCTATCCCCATATTTTTTGTGAGGATTTAAAAAATATTTTGCTAGAGGGTGTGTGCACTCCCTAGAGAGACAGAGAGAGGGAGAAAAGAAATCACCCATTACCCTCTATGGGGAAATGGTCACACTGCAATCCCTTCTCCCCTACCTCTCCTTCCTTTCAGGATTTTGGACACACATGCACATGCACTCGGCAAGCTTCTCAAGCTACCAGGTCTGGCACTTAAACTGTATGGTCAGCTCTGTGGAATCAAACCACCTTAACACCAGGCCACAAAGCTGGTCCTTTCCACATTTTTTCTAGGCTCAGGCTTGATTTCACTGACTAGCCATCTCCAGTTTGCTTTTTGACCATTTCTCCAGTGACAGGGAATGGCCTCCTTTGAGCCCATGATGTTATGCAGTGTCTACAGCCTGACAGTCAGAGGAGCTAAGAGAAGGGGCTCCTGTTTCTACCTCAATACATAAACAGATCAGAGAAGTGGTGCTGTGGTTAACACTAGGGCAGGAGCCACATCCTACCTAGAGCCTCTCCTTTGCCTTCGTTCTCCAGTAAGTTGAGTCTGGAATTCTCTAGTAAGCTGAGTCTGATTCAGACCTGGCAAGGCACCCTACTTGGCAATCAGATGGCTCAACTATTTCGTGCTTTCCTGTGTTGACATCTAAAAACCCAGGGAACCTCAGGGAGAGAATAAACTGTGAGTGCTGAGATATTTGCCCATAACCGGAACATCCGGAGAGGTCCAGGGCCATCTAAGACTTTTGGCTGAGAGGAAAGAGCTAAAAGACCTTGTTCCACCTCTCTTTTTTGTCTAGAACTGCTTTGGGCTTAGGGGAACATTCCAAGACACTCAGAAGTCACAAGCAAATCAGAGGGCCCTGGAATAGCCTGAGATTCTACTTTGTTAAGAACCCTACAGTCCAATACGGGAGTGAAGGAAATTAAAAGATAACTATAAAACAGTATGCTTAAATGTCATGGTGGATGAGTGGAAGGTGATAGAGAGTCTACAGAAAGGACACCTAGTGTACTTTTGTGTGGTTCTTGTTCCCAGGGAGTTCCATGTGTTTCAGACATGATATTTTTAAAAAATTATTATTATTGTTATTTTAATTATTGCTATAGGGAATGTGTGCTCTCTGGAGACACAGAGAAAGAGAAAGAGGGAGAAAGAGAGGAAGTGAGAAAGCACCCCTCAGGTACATTTGCCCCCCAGGATATCCATGCTGCAATCCCTTTTCCACCATCTCCCTCTTGGGATTTTGGGCATGCACACGCACATGTGCCTAGCATGTTTTTCAAGCCACCAAGTCCAGAACTCAAACTAGAGTCACTCATGTGGGATCCAGCTGCCTCAACCACCATGTCACTTCGCCAGCTCTCAGAAATGAAATTTTATGTAAGAAGAATCTTATCTAGGAAAACAGAAGTCTTTGCTTGGGAGTCAATCTTTTAACTCAGACCCAATTCTGTGGTTTTAATCACTCCCTTAACACTCAATGTGGCTGAGGTTTTGAGGTATAAAATACCTTCTCACTTCATCATACAAATCATTTTTTGAAAGGCACTCTGTGTGAAGTTAGCAGACTCTAAGGAGTGGTTGGTTAAGCTGAATTTAGTTTTACTTGTATTCAATTGAAAGAAAGTCACATTTGTTATGGGAAACCACCTTTGAAAAGTTTAATACAGTTCTCTCTGGTTAGGTTATTTATTGACATCAGTATCTTCAGCTTTACGCCACAGTTATATTAAAATCATGCACCCACTTACCTCCAGCAGAGCTGCCACAGAACGACCACAAGGAGGGGGCTGGAGACCAGAACAGACACTTAGCTGGGGCTGAGCTGAGTGGGACCTCCAGTCTGTTCTGCACTCCCTCCCTAGGAGGTCTCGCAGCAACCAAAGCTAAATCCCTAGCTTGGACCTCAGATCGCAACTTTAGGCTCATCTATCCAATTGCCTGCTAATTGCTTGTGTCCTTTCATACTCAACATGTTCAAGGCCAAACTTGCTCCCCCTGCACACACCCTTCCCCATTTCTGCAAATGGCAGCTTCATTCCCCTCAGATTCCATTCTTTCACGGCCCTTGCTGTCGTGCTTGTCTCCTCTCTGCTGTGTATATCTCACACTTACTCCTTCGGCAAATCCTATTGCTCTACCTTCCAACATGCCCAGAATTGCCCCCTCTATTTTAACACCACACCCCCTCCTGCATGCCAGCATTTTCTGCCTTGTTTTTAGGTTGCCACTCACCAAGCAGGCACCCACTGTTTCAAGGTGTCATTACCTGGTAGATATTCAGCACGTCCTCCTACCTCTTTCCATTTCTGGCCCCAGGACACAGATTTCCCGTCCTACCTGCTGAAGAATAACAGTCATTGATAATTGGGACCCACGCCTTTTCACACATTTTTGGGGTCAAGAGCACTCTTGGGCTGACCATAGTCTCAACTTTAATATTTATTAACTGTGAGACTTTGGACAGATGACCAAACTTTTGTGTCTCAGTGCACAACTTACTTCACCCTTTCCAACCTACCATTTGTAATCTTAGACATATGTGATCAAATAGTAAAGGCTAATTTAACAAAGATGAATTTAAATCTAGTTTCTTCTTTGGCCAGCATTTCCATGAGGCAAAGGGCTACAAAAAATATGAAAAAGAAAATGGATATGTTTTCACTAGATTGTAAGCTCCTGAAGGCAGAGGCCATGTTTGCTGATCACCCTATTCCTGGTGCCCAGCATACAACCCAGGATATAACGGGTTAATGAGTATGGCCTGAAACCATTCATTTTAAGAAACTAGGTCATACCATAACCACAGCAGCCTTCTTATATTTTCAACTTTCTCCCTGAAAATACATATTCTATTTCAAATGTTCAGCCTCCATTCCCGAGGCTGGGGCTACGGAAAAATGATTTCGGGGACAGCCAGTGGCGTAGAGGTTAAAGCACCTAGATGCCACATAGACAACTCTGCAGGTTTGAGTCCTGGAAAATCACCAAGTGGCATTGGTTAAAATCCCACATGGGACAAGTCTTGCATTGCTTTCTCACTTCCTCTCTCTGTCTCTCTCTGATCAAACTGGAAAATAATAATGACAATAATAATAAATAAAGTTAAAATAAAATAATTCTTTAAAAAAAAAAAAAAAAAAATCACATGGGGCAAATGTGTGCTCCAAATCCCAAAAGGAGAAATGAAGAAGGGACTGTGGCATGACCGTGGCATGACTGTGCCCCTCCGTGAGTGTTTCCTCACCTCCCTCTTTCTCACTCTTTCTAGAGAGTGCACACGCTCTATAGTAAATTTAAAAAAAAAAAAAAAAAAAAAAAAAGATGTCAAAGACACCACTGCACTAGGTCCTGGAGAAACCTGATCATGCCTACCCTTTCCTAAAGTGCCGGTCCAGCCCCTCCTTCCCAAGCCTTTCCCCCCTTGGCCAGCTTCTCTGGGATTCCACTCCTCTTCAGCCTCACCTACCCTCATTTTGACCCAGAAAGAACATGGAGTTCCAGCAAGGGAAGACCAAATTGAATACTGCTTCTATCACTAGTAATCCCTCTAAGCCTCAATTTCCTTATTTGTAAAATGGAGCTAAATTATAGTATCCATCTCATAGGATAAAAGTGAGGATTAAACTGATAACATTTATGTAAAGCACTTAGAACAAGGCCTAGCATGCAGCAAATCCTGTATAAGTATCCATTATTATTATTATTATTATTGCTATTATTTTTAACTGAAAGGATACATATTAAAATGTTATCAATTGTAAAGAATTATAAAAATGTAAAAAATTACTCTTGCAATTTTATAGCAAATAAATCTTGGGAGTAGACTATGATCTTAGATTCTTCTACAACACAGAAGAGAGCTTCCATAGAAGAGAAAATTTCTTCTGACTCAATTTTAATTGCCAAATAATATCTCCAGGGAGAAAAAAGGATAGTTCAACACACATGTGCAATTATTGTATGTTATCATATTGTTTGTTTTCATGTTTATAATCTTCCTACCCTCCCTCAGAAGGAAAACTCCATGATAAAAGAAGTTTTATCTGAATTGTTTAGAGCAAGACATTTAGTGGGGTTTTTTTTGTTTTTTGGGTTTTTTTTTGGTTGAACCAGTGAAGGAATGAATGAAGTTCTACAGCATATAAGCACAAGAGTACCAGGTCATAGAAACATCATCCTGAGCACCACTCTACACTTCAATCAAGATGGAATATGTGTGTGTGGGGGGGGTGCAGGCGGCTGCATAGGACTCCTGCATAGCCCACCATGGTTCAAGTCCCAGACCTGGCACCTTGCTTTCTTGCTTTCCCTTTCTCTCAAGTGTCTCTCTCCGGTCAAATTGAAAAAAAAAAAAAAAAAAGATGAATAAATAAATATTTTTTTAGAAGATGGACTGTATGGAATTATTCCTCAGGCAATCTTGACTGTCTTAGATTAACAAGATAAGGGAAGGAGGATATATGTATAAGAACAATTGAAGACCAGCCCTTTATTTTTGGAACAAGGGATTAGGAGAAGCAGAAGAGGCTAAAACTCTGCAAAAAGCCTCTTTCCTTTGGCCCAGGAAGGCTTGCCGGCCGCTTTAATTTCCCCTGTCCAGCAACAGAGGCTATTTTGTGAAAGGTTTAGGCCACCAGTCCCAGCTGAGTGGGGGATCCCAAAGGTAAAGTGGAGGTTAGAAGGCACTCTAGGGCTCCCTTGGCCTTGCCAGGTGAGAATGCCTACAGAGTACATCGCGGGCCCATTATCATGACTATTTATTAATAATAATATTGCTGTTAAATATTTATGAAGTATTCATGCCCTCCTCGATGGCGACCCTCCCACCACTCCCCCACCTTTCCAGCAACGCCCGGGTCCCTAACCCCAACCCTCAAATCCCACCAGCCTTCCAGAGTATGTTCTTGCAGAAGGAGAATTATGACAGGTCGCCTGGGCCAGCTCGGTTGGTCCTAACCGCCGGGAACCCAGGCGTCCTGGTCTCCGGTGGGGCAAGAATCGAAGCCTGGTCGCCACCTGGTCAGCGTACAGAGCGTCCCCAGTGGTTCGTACCCCTCCTCCGCTTTGGGGGCAGAAACGGGGAGGGGCCAGGTTCCCCACCGGGTCCACCTGGCGGCCGCCCCCTCCCCTCGGGGTCCAAGCGGCCCGAGAGGGCGCGGCCCCTGGGGGCTCCGGCCCCAGGCGGGCAGCCGCTTGCTGTCCCACTCCCGGGGCTCCCCTCCGCCCCGGCCCAGCATCCCGCCGCCCCGGCCCCGCGGCTTTTTTTTTTTTTTTTTCTCTTTATCATAAATATATAAATTATGCTAATTACGGGCATTGCATATTAACCAAACCCGAAACCTCCCCTGCCCGGCCCCCTCCCCCTCCGTGCAAACCCCTCCCCGCCCCGGACCCCGCTACTTACCGGAGCCCAAGCCCGAGCCGCCTTCGCCCCGGATGCCCGGCGGCCACCGATTAAAGATTCATCTCACAGCTCGGGCCAGGGGGCCGGGGCCAGGGCCGGGGCGGCCGCTGCCCGCAGACAAAGAAGCCAGTGCGGCTTGGCTGGGCTCGGCTCGGCCCGGGAGCCGGTCGGGACCCGCCGCCGCCCCCGGGTCCCCAGCCCGGGCTGGGCAGAGCCGAAGGGGGCTCTGCGGGCTGCGCTGGGCTGAGGGGGACGGCCGGGAAGCGGGAAGGGGGAGATGGGGGGGTGGTCAGGTATATATTTTTCTTCTTTTCCCCCTTACACGCCCCCCCTTTTTTTCCCGCCCCCCCTTTTTTCCCTCCTTCTGCTACTTGGATTTTTTTAGCTGCTGCGTCATGAGCATAATTTATGCAAAGAGCTTTGCCGCATGCTGCACCGCCCGCGCCAGCCGCCGGGGGCGGCGGGCAGGGCTGGCGGGCGGGAAGGGAGGGGACCGGGGAACCCGGAGTGAAGGTTGGGGGTGGGGAAGAGCCCCTCTGGCCCTGGCCACGCAGGGAGGCCCTCGAGGCTCTCTTCCCGGACGGGAATGCAAGGTCTGTCCGTTGGCAGGTCTGATGTGCCTCTTGAGGTCGTTTCACTTTGGAAAGGGTGAAGAGTGAGGGCCGGAGCGCGGTAGTCTGGACGGGCGACCCCATGCCACATTCCTTCAACTGAGGTCGGGGTGGCGACGGTGGTAACTCTTAGCTGCCGCCTTTCTTCTCTTGGTAGTCAACCGCCTCCCTCAACGTTGAAAGTCAAGTTCATGTCTATTTCCCAGCCGGAGAAAGGAGAGAGAACTTGGACAGCACTCAGCGTTAAACCTCCAGGGCAGTTGTGCCCCAGCTCCATGGCAGGGGACCCAGGTCCTGAATCCTGCCTCTACTGCAGTAGCGAGGTTATCTGAAGACAGCCTCTGCCTTCTCGTCTAAGTAGACAGGGCAGAGAAATACAAAAGTTCAGTGGAATCGAGAAAAAACATTGTTTTGCTTTGGAGGTGGTGGTAGTGAGAGGGTTTGGTTTATCCAGTGACTTTGGAAGGTAGAGAAGGTATTTTTAAAAAGAGTTTAGGGGGAACCAGCAGTTAGCGTAATGGCTATGTCGCTGGACTCCCACGTAGTCGACCACGGTTCGCGTCTCGACCCGGTGGCTTACAACTCACGCCGGGCGCGTGTGCGTGCGTGCCCAAGATCCCGAGAGGAGAATGGAGGAGAAGGGATTGCGGCGTGACCATCCCCCCTGGGGGGTGATTTCTCGCTTTCTGTCTCTATGTCTCTCTCTGTCTGTCTGGCGAGCGCACGCGCCCTATAGCAAAAAACCTCTCCCCAAAAAAAAAAAAAAAAAAAAAAAAAGAGTTTAGGTGCAGAAAGAAAGCAGATTGGAGAAGTGGACAAATGGAAGAAGAAACCATCGAAAGACCGAAGGGGAAGAGAAGGAAGAAATCAGAGGAGATTAACTGGGGAGGAATCCAGTGAATCTGGATCCCGAATTGAGGCAGTCTGCAGTCAGTCTACGCTGTTCCCCTTCTTGGCCCTGCTGGCTCCTCTCATTTGTGATAGCTAGAGATAGATGAGTTAGAGGTGGTGGAAGGAAAATGGAAGTGAACCCTCAGGCCTCCCCCAATTCCTTAAGCCCTTCTGATGGAGACACGCAGGAGAGGGGCAAAAGGAAGGAGAGCAGTACTAGGTGGCTCCAGACCATCACTACACATGCTTTTCCAGAAGTTTCCTGGAGCTTGTGCTCATGCAGAGGCCCTGTTGCAGAAACGTCCCTCTTGAGGCCTGGCACGGTCATTCTTTGCCTGGCCAGCAGAGCTCTGATTGTATCAGCTTGCTGTTTCCATCTGGAGGTGAAGAGGTGCTGCTGCTGGCAGATTTATGAGTAACCTGCAGATTAGGAGTTCTTAGGTTTTAGTCCCAGCTCTTCCACAGCAGTCCAAGCAAGTAATTTAACTCCTTCGTTACTTACAAAACAAGAGTAATATTTATAATGGCTAGTTCACAGTGTTAAGCTCAATTGTGAGCCTATATGTGAAAAGATTTTGAAAACTAAGCTGTACAGTTGCAAGGTATCATTGCCTGTACAATAGTTTAAACCCGTTTTAACAGCCCCCTACACGGTGTGGTGTTACAGTTCTTGGGGTTTTTGTTTGTTTGGTCTGTAGCCCCTGTGATCTTGCTCTCTGGGCTGTAAATTCCTTGAGAGCAGTGATTGTGACTTACTCGTTTACACGAAGGAGGGGCTCAATATTGCTATTGAAATTTGTACTTTATTTCTCCTGGAGAAACACACAGGACTAGGGTTGCTAAGTTTGGAATACATGTTCAGATACTGCTAAATAGTTTTCCAAAGTGTTTGAGCCAGTTTATATGCTTACTAGTAACAGATGAGAGTTCTACAATAGTTGTTCTATTGGCACATTTCTTTCTTTCTTTCTTTCTTTCTTTCTTTCTTTCTTTCTTTCTTTCTTTCTTTCTTTCTTTCTTTCTTTCTTTCTTTCTTTCACTTTGCCAGAGAGAGAACTTGGACATCACTCAGCCAGCATTAAACCTCCAGGGCAGCTGTGCCCCAGCTCCATGGCGAGGGGACCCAAGTCCTGAATGCTGCCTCCACAGCAGTAGCGGTTATCTGAAGACAGCTCCCCTGCCTCCTCGTCTAAGTAGTCTAGGCAAAGAAAGGCAAAAATCAGGGACCAGCAGTTAGTGTAATGGCTATGTCGCTGGACTCCCAGGTAGTTGACTGTGGTTCGAGTCCTGGACCTGGTGGCTTAAACTCATGCCAGGCACATGTGCGTGCGTGCCCAAGATCCCGAGAGGAGAATGGAGGAGAAGGGATTGTGGCGTGGCCATCCCCCCTGGGGGGTGATTTCTCGCTTTCTAGCTCTCTGTCTCTTTCTGTCTGTCTGGCGAGCGCACGTGCCCTATAGCAAAAACCTCTCCAAAACACACACACACACACACACACACAACACACACACAAAGACAAAATTCAATGGAATGGAGAAAAACATTGTCCTCTTTGGAGGGGGTACTCTACTTTGGAGCACATCCCACGGGAAATGGTCACACTGAAATCCCTTCACCTCCATCTTTCCTTCCTTTTGGAATTTTGGGTATAAAAACATGTGCCTGCTGTGTTTTTTAAGCCTCTAGGTCTGAGGCTGGAACTGTGTGATCCACCATGTGGGATCTAGCCTCCTTAACCACTAGGCCACGGACTGGTCCAGAATTGATATGTATACAGACACATGCATGTATACAGATACATATATATAATACTTTTGTAATTTTAAAAAAACCTACAATATAAATATTTCCATGGGCACGTAAGAAGATATCACCAGTAGCTTCCTTCTGTTTCCCATGAAAAATAAAACTCTTTAAGAGGATTCTTAGCCCAGCACATTTTCTCTTCTGCTTTATTGCCATTTCTGATGCCTTCTGAACCTTCATTTATTCAATGCATTTCTAACAAATATTTATTATCTACTATGTGTAAATGACCAGTGGAAAACAAAACAGTCTGCTCCCTTGGAATTTATAGTCTACTTGGTAAACAGTCATTAAAAAGTAAACACATAACGGGACTAGCGGGTGGAGTGGTGGTTGGGGCACTGGATGCTCCCACATGGCTGACCACGATTCAAATCCTGGACCTGGTGGCTTGCTTTCTCACCTTCTCTCTCTCTCTCTCTGTCTCTCTGGTCAAAATAAAAATGAATGAATGAATAAATAAAGTTAAATAAATAATTTGAAAAAAAAGTTTAAAAAAAAAGTAAACACATAATATATCATTTTATGTCATGTTCAAGAAAACAAGGGGGGGACCAGCAGTTAGTGTAATGGCTATGTCGCTGGACTCCCACGTAGTCGACCGCGGTTCGAGTCCCGGACCCGGCGGCTTAAACTCACGCCGGGTGCGTGTGCGTGCGTGCCCAAGCTCCCGAGAGGAGAATCCCCCCTGGGGGGTGATTTCTCGCTTTCTATCTCTCTGTCTCTCTCTGTCTGTCTGGCGAGCGCACGCACCCTATAGCAAAAGCCTCTCCAAAAAAAGGAAAAAAAAAAAAAAAAAAAACGAAAACAAGGGGCAACCAGCAGATGGCGTAATGGTTACGTTGTTGGACTCCCACGTAGTTCACCGCGGTTCAAGTCCTGGACCCAGTGACTTAAACCTCATGCTGGGCGTGTGTGCATGCGTGCCTAAGATCCCGAGAGGAGAATGGAGGAGAAGGAATTGCGGTGTGGCTGTCCCCACTAGGGAGTGATTTCTCACTTTCTGTCTTTCTGTCTCTCTGGCAAGCACATGCACCCTATAGCAAAAATCTCTCTTAAAAAACAAAACAAGGGACCAGCAGTTAGCATAATGGCTATGTCTCTGGACTCCCACGTAGTCGATAACGGTTCACGTCCCGGACCCAGTGGCTTAAAACTCACGCCGGGCGCGTGTGCGTGCGTGCCCAAGATCCCAAGAGGAGAACGGAGGAGAAGGGATTGCGGCGTGGCCATCCCCCCTGGGGGGTGATTTCTCGCTTTCTATCTCTCTGTCTCTTTCTGTCTGTCTGGTGAGTGCACGCGCCCTGTAGCAAAAACCTCTCCAAAACAAAACAAAACAAAACAAGAAAACAAGAAGGGGCATCAGGCAGTGATGCTGAGGTAAAATGTGACATCATGTGAAGCTGACCCACACAGGAAGGTCTGGAGCCACATCCGGAGACCTCTCTATGCTGGGCATGAGCGTGGCCATGATCTGGGCTGATTAAGGCTGGGGGTGGATAATAGCATTGAGACCTAGTGAGGGATACTATCGGTCTCTTATTCACAGAATAGATAAACTTTAAAAAAAAAAAAAAAAAAAAAAAAAAAAAAAAAAAAGGAAAGAATAACACTAAGGGCCAGGAGGACCTCTGAAAAAGACAAGGCTTGAAACATGGAATAAAGAGGAGGCGGAAGGAATAGCATTGGCAAAGGAGATGAGCAGGAGTGAGCCTGAGGTTTAAGAACCTGAAAGGGATCAGCATGGCTGGACCTTATAGTCCATCTGGGCCTGCTATCACAAAATTTTGTAGACTAGATGGTTTCAAAACAATAGTCATTTCTGTTGTTTCTCTATTTCTTTCTCTTTTTTTTTGGAGAATTTTTTTTTTGCTATAGGGCGTGTGCGCTCACCAGACAGACAGACAGAGACAGAGAGACAAAAAGCGAGAAATCACCCCCAGGGGGGATGGTCACGCCGCAATCCCTTCTCCTCCATTCTCCTCTCAGGATCTTGGGCACGCACGCACACGCGCCTGGCGTGAGTTTAAGCCACCAGGTCCAGGACACGAACCACAGTCGACTACATGGGAGTCCAGCGACATAGCCATTACACTAACTGCTGATCCCTCTCTATTTATTTCTCAGAGTTCTAAATGCTGAAAAGTCCAGGGTCAAGGCTGATGTGGTATTTTGTGACAACCCATGTCTTACTTCATAAAAGCCATCTCACACAGTGAAAGGGGGTTGGAAAACTCTGTGGGGTCCCATCTATACTGGTTTTTTTTTTTTGAAAGACAGGTAGAGCTAGTGAGCAGGAGGGAGAGAGAGAGATTTTTAAAAATAGGGTCTTGCCACATGACACTGGTGATCTTCCTGCCCGTTTCCCAGTTAGCTAGGGCCACACCCAACCTGTTTATGTCCACCCAGAACCAAACCTGATCCTCCTGCATGGCCTGAGTCACCACACAGCACCTCCCTCCTATCTGCACCACCACAGCAAGGACTCAGTCCCTTTTAGAAGGCCATCACTTTAGGGGTTAGAATTTCCACATAAGAAATTTGGGGAGGCATAAACATTTAGTCTACAGCAGGCTGGAACATAACGTGATGGGGAGACTGACGAAATGAGGTTGGAGAGGTAAGCAGCGATCTAGTCAGGCAGGCTCAGCCACCATACCACCGATCTCGCTCATTCATCAGCTTTGCTGTGTCAACTCAACTCAGGATTTGCCTTCTGTGACGCCTTCTTGACTACCACATTGTTTTAATTAATACTATTTAAGTTGCATAATCATCCAATAACTTCATTATATAATTTATTTATAGCCATTCACTGTTTCTTGAGACTGTATATGGTTTACCTAAAAGATGAATGCAGGGAACAGCAGATGGCGTAGTGGTTGTGGTGCCGGACTACCACGTGGTTGACTACTATTCAAGTCCTGGACCCAGAGGCTTGAAATACACTTGGCATGTATGTGTGCATGCCCAAAATCCAGAGAGGAGAATGAAGGAGAAAGGATTGCCGTGTGTGGCCATTTCCCTGGGGGGTGATTCTCACCTTCCGTCTCTGTCTCTCTAGTGAACGCATGTGCCCTATAGTGGGAAAAAAAAAAAAAGAAAAGGAAGATGAATGACAGGGCCTTATGTTTCCTCTTTCACCTGGTATCCTCCAAGCACCAGGCATAGGAGGGACCAAGCATATGAGGGATGCTCTGTTTTCGTTTATTATCATTATCATTATTATTTAATTGCCAAAGGGTGTGTGCACTTACCAGAGAGAGACAATGACAGAGGGGGAGAGGGAGAAAGCACTCCCTAGTGGGGCGTGGTCATGCTGCAGTCCCTTTCCCTGTCTCTCTACCTGTCAGGATTTTGGTCTCACATGTACACGCACCCTTGTGTTTTTCACCCACTCGGGCTAGGATTCAAGACTCAGCCATTTGGAATCCGGCTCCCTTAGACTATAGGGCTGGCCTTGTTATGATAAATTTTAAAAATTTTATTTATTATCATCATAATCTTGTTTACTGGTATGTTAATTTTTAAAATTTTATTTATTCATTTGCATATTTTAATTTGACGAGAGAGAGAGAGAGAGAAAGTGAGAAAGTAAGCTACCAGGTCTGAGATTTGAACCGTGGTTGTCCACGTGGGAGTGTCCAGTGCCTTAACCACCATGCCACCTGTTAAGTTAATTTTTTACAGAGGGCATGAATACGTGAGAAAGAACCCCCAAGTGGGGCATGGTCACATTGCAATCCATTTTCCTCTACTTCTCCATCCCACTGGGATTTGGGATATGCCACCAGGTCTGAGATTCAAACCCCAGCTGGTTACGTGGCCATCCAGCTTTCCATGCACGGCACTTAGTGCTGTGCTACAGGCTGGCCTAAGGGATGCTCTGCTGATTCTAAGAATCTTTGCACTGGACCTAGAAAGCTCCTAGCCTCTAACCAGGTAATCCCTGAGGACCCATCTTGCCTGGCTTGAGAAGTAACTCAACTCCAGGTCTTCAAAAATGTATATAGATCAGCCAGGTCTGGAGAGATTTTTCACTATAGGGTGCGTGCGCTCGCCAGACAGACAGAGACATAGAGACAGAAAGCGAGAAATCACCCCTGGGGGGGATGATCACGCCGCAATCCCTTCTCCTCCATTCTCCTCTTGGGATCTTGGGCACGCATGCACACACGCCCAGCATGAGGTTTAAGTCACTGGGTCCAGGACTTGAACCACGGTGAACTACGTGGGAGTCCAACAACGTAACCATTACGCCATCTGCTGGTTGCCCCTTGTTTTCTTAAACATGACATAAAATGATATATTATGTGTTTACTTTTTTTTTCAAATTATTTATTTAACTTTATTTATTCATTCATTCATTTTTATTTTGACCAGAGAGACAGAGAGAGAGAGAGAGAAGGTGAGAAAGCAAGCCACCAGGTCCAGGATTTGAATCGTGGTCAGCCATGTGGGAGCATCCAGTGCCCCAACCACCACTCCACCCGCTAGTCCCGTTATGTGTTTACTTTTTAATGACTGTTTACCAAGTAGACTATAAATTCCAAGGGAGCAGACTGTTTTGTTTTCCACTGGTCATTTACGCATAGTAGATAATAAATATTTGTTAGAAATGCGTTGAATAAATGAAGGTTCAGAAGGCATCAGAAATGGCAATAAAGCAGAAGAGAAAATGTGCTGGGCTAAGAATCCTCTTAAAGAGTTTTATTTTTCATGGGAAACAGAAGGAAGCTACTGGTGATATCTTCTTACGTGCCCATGGAAATATTTATATTGTAGGTTTTTTTTAAATTACAAAAGTATTATATATATGTATCTGTATACATGCATGTGTCTGTATACATATCAATTCTGGACCAGTCCGTGGCCTAGTGGTTAAGGTGACTGGATCCCACATGGCTGACTGCATGGTTCAAGTCCTGGACCTGGCGGCTTAGAAAACACACTAGGCTCATGTGTGAGCATGCCCAGAATCCTGAAAGGAGAACAATGGAGAAGGGACTATGGTGTGGCCATCCCCTCACGGAGTGATTTCTTACTTTCCCTCTCTCTCTCTCTCTAGCAAGTGCATGTGACCTATAACAAAAATGAAAACAAATAAACATAAACAACAACTTGTCATAGAGCAACCAAGTGTTACCAGGATTCATGCAAATGCCACCTTTCTTATCTCCATAGTCAGTTTTACTCTGTGGACCAGCAGGCGGCATGACAGTTACCGTGGCTGAATCTCATGTGGCTGACTTCGCAGTCTGAATCCCAGACCTGGCAGCTTAAGAATCACGCGAGGCAAGTGTGTGCGTGCGTGCCCAAAATCCCAAGAGGAGAATGAAGGAGAAGGGATTGTGGCATGGCCATCTCCTCTGAGGGTGATTTCTCTCTCTCTCTCTCTCTCTCTCTCTCTCTCCCTCGCTTTCTCGCTGTCTTTCTTCAGCGAGTGCATGCACCTTATGGCAAATAAATAAAATAATCATGAAAATTGTTGCTCTTCTTCTCTAACAGATTGAAGGCACCCACTGCTGTTACTAAGGGAATAAGACTAGGGCAGGTGGGGGTGAGTGGAAGGATGATACAGCACAGGGTCCAGATCGGGTCAGCAGGAAAAACCTCTCTGTTGTGAGGAGAGGAAAGACAGTAGTGTATTTCAAAGGGTTTCTAGGAAGGAAGCAACTGTCAATCTTGGTTGGTCATATTGAAGTCCTGTGAGGAGATAGGTCCACGGAGGAGAAGGCCTCTGAGTGCTGTGAACAATGCAAGGATGTCTATGGGGAGAAGCCAGAGTTTTTGACACTCATATTGACAAAGAGTATGGCTGTGGCTGTGTATGCTCCATTTGGTGTAGACTTCCACCTCCCAGCTCTGAGATGCTTGCATTTTATTTTATTTACTTTAATTTTAACAATGATGTAAAACTGTATCGGTGTCTCTGACAGATCACCCTGTCAGCTCAAAGGGTAAGTATGGTTCTTTCTTTTTCTCATAATTTCTGTACAGTAACAAGGTGAGGAACATTTTAGCTCATAAATTATTTACCAAACCTTACAGGCATAATAGGCTGTGTGCATATTCATCAGGCTATCATCCATTATTCATAAGAAGTTCACTTCAACTGTTGGAAGAAAATGAGGTTGTTGATTGAAATGCTGAAGACACGTGGGCTTTTGTTCTCCCCCCTCACTTCTCCCAGCTGAGTAAGACTGGAAGTTTCCATCAAAAAATGATATTCTAGGGAAAAAAATATTTCTTCCTGATATGCAGATGTATAGCTAGTGGGAAAGAAAGCTTGGAGTAGGAAATAAGTTGGCCAAATCAAACATCATTCATTTAACTCAGGTAAAGGCTCCTGGATCCTGCTGTTACAGAGACTGTGCCCAGAAAGTAGCCAAAGGGGTCCCCTTTGTTGTAACAAAAGAGCAGCTTCAGCCAATCTGGTAGGGTAATTGCTTATATTAACGAAGATAGGTTGCATTCTACAACTTGAGATGTATCATTGGTTTTTTGACAGTGTCTCACTATATTACAATCCTACTTCAGCCTCCCAGGGAGCTGAGACTACAGGTGCATGCCACCATGTCCAGCTTTTTAGAGTGAGCAGGGAATTGAACCCAGGCTTCCCATGTGGCTTCAGACTGCAGAGTAGCAGTGTCAGTTCACGTCACTGCAGCTGGGCCTGTTATCTTCTTTGACTCTCACACCAAGTGTGTGAGGTAGGGATAATTTCTTTTTTTTTTTTTTTTTTTTTGGAGAGGTTTTTCACTATAGGGTGCGTGCGCTCGCCAGACAGACAGAGACATAGAGACAGAAAGCGAGAAATCACCCCTGGGGGGGATGGTCACGCCGCAATCCCTTCTCCTCCATTCTCCTCTTGGGATCTTGGGCACGCACGCACACACGCCCAGCGTGAGTTTTAAGCCACCGGGTCCGGGACACGAACCGCGGTCGACTACGTGGGAGTCCAGCGACATAGGCATTACACTAACTGCTGGTTCCCAGGGATAATTTCAAGATGATAAAACTGAGACTCACAGAAAACTGAGAAAGATGAGAAAAACAAAATTCACTTGCTAAAGGACTTGTCCAAGGCCAAACAGATTGTGACAAGCAAACTAAGACTGGATCCTGAATCTTCTTACACTTTCCATGTTCTTTAGATTCCATCTAAGTCCTCTGGATGGTAACACCCCACCATTCCTAAGATACAGGCATTTCACAATGTTTTCCATAAGCCACTGATTTTTTATTAATTTTTTATATATTTCTATTATTTCTGTGGACAATAAAGGCAATATAGGCTTGAAAACATTAAATAATACAAAGTTCTGTAGAACAACAAATGTCCCAGCGTACGGGCAAGCAGCTAACTACCACGACTACCAACCTCCATTGCCACTTTCACTGCTGAAGGGAAAAGTGGGTGACATATTTGAGTCAGATCACAGATCTGATTCAGGTCTCGGCATGATCACTTACTGGTGTATGATATTGGCCAAGTTAGCCTTTTTAAAAAAAAAAAAAATTGTTTATTTACTTTTATTTATTATTATTATTTTTTAATTTGACCAGAGAAATAGGGAGAGAGAGCAGGAAAGTGAGAAAGCAAGCTGCCAGGTCCAGGACTCAAACTGCAGTCAGCCATGTGGGAGTCCAATGTCTTAACCATCACACCACCTGCCAGTCCCAAGTAAGCCTTTTTAAGCCATAGTTTCCCTATTCATTAAAAAGGGATTGAGTTTCTGAAAATGTTAATGTATGTGAAATTCTGGTGTCAAAATTTCCCTATCTTTTTTTTTTTTCTTCTTTTTTTGGACAGGTTTTTGCTATAGGGCGCATGCGCTTGCCAGAAAGACAGAGAGAGACATAGAGACAGAAAGTGAGAAATCACCCCCCAGGGGGGATAGCCACACCACAATCCCTTCTCCTCCTTCCTCCTCTGGGGATCTTGAGCACGCATGCACATGTGCCTAGCGTGAGTTTAAGCCACCAGGTCCAGGACTCGAGCTGCAGTCAACTACATGAGAATCTAGTCACATAGCCATTATGCTAACTGCTGGTCCCCAGAATTTTCCTATCTTCAGAGTCACTTTTCTCTAGTATATTTGAGGAAGCGGAGTGGGAAACAAGGTGTGTCTCTTGCCTGTCCCCCAAGTCTTCCACTGGATCCTCTATTCTAGCCTGCCCTGGGGCCACTCGCTTAGCTTTTGGTCCCACCTTAGAACCCTGATGTGGGTCCTCTGGAAGAAATGCAACTATAGTCACAGTGGGACACAATGGGAAGAATTCACCTCTTTGTAACTTACCCAAGGTAATTCTTTACTGAAGGGTTAGAGAAAAACTAAAGAGCAGAGCAATAACAAAAGTACGAAAACTTTGTTTTAATTTTTCCTGTAATCCAAGAAAACAACCAAAAAGTTCCATCTTAAACGAAAAAGTTTGCCAGGGGCAAATTGCTTGTGAGAGAAAGAGACAATGAGAGGGAGAGGGGGAATCATCCCTCAGTGGGGCATGGTCACACCACAATCCCTTCTCCATTTCTCACCTGGGCAAGATTTTGGACTAGCACACACATGCACGTGGTATGTTTTTCAAGCCCATAGGTCTGGGATTCAAACTGCACAGTCAGCCATGTGGGATCCAGCTCCCTTAACCACCAACCCATCAGGCCAACCTAATAAGTTCAGTCATTATTAGGGAGTTTTGGGTTCCTTCATGGATGGACCCGAGATTCTAATCCAGCTCCCTGCTGTAATGTCTGCTTCTCTCCCCAGGAACTCTTCTTTTAAACCTCCATTCCCTTTCCCCCACCCAAGTTTTGTTGCTTGGACTGGCCTTATGGCCTGGTGGTTAAGGGTGCTGGATCCACATGACCAACCATAGGGTTCCAGTCTTGGCCCTGGAAGCTTAGAAAACACACTGGGCACTTGTGCCTCTGTGCTTAAAATCCTGACAGAATGGAGAAATGGAGGAGAAGGGATTGTGGTGTGGCCATGCCCCATTGGGGGGTGGGTGGGTGCTTTCTCCCTTTATCTCTCTCTTCATCTTTCAGTCTCTCTCTGATGAGTGCATGTGCCCTCTGGCACATTTTTTTAAAAGATAAAAGATTTTTTCTTTTATATTCATGATAGAGTGTGTGCTTGTACAGATGAAAATAGAGAGAGAAGCACCCTTCAACAGTATGGTCAAGCTGTGACCCTTCTCAAGTCTTCTATCTCATAAGGTCTTGGGCACTCATGTGCATCACTGGTGAATTTCAGGCTCATTGACTGAGGGTTTGAAATACAGTCATAGCTTTGCTCCCTTTCTTTCTCTTTCAGGTTTATGCCATAGAGTACATGCGCTTGCTAAGCAAGATAGTGAGAAGGAAAATGAGAAATTACTCCCCCCGCTAGGGGAATGGCCACGCCACAATCCCTTCTCCACCATTGGGATTTTGGGCATGCATACACATTCGCCCTGCACACACACTGATGCAATTTTCAAGCTGCCAGGCCTGTGATTTAAACTGTGGTATACCAGGTGGGAATCAAGCGCCTTAACGACCAAATCAACTGCTGGCCCTATCATGGCTTCTCTTTAGCTGTGCTCTGCAGAGCTGGCCCTCCATTTCTTTCTGGGATGCCTCAAGTCCTATCTTCCTCTAGCCCTTCAGTTATGCTCAGAAGGACATTTCCCCAAGTCTGACATATTCAGTATAGATTCTGGATTAACACCATGACAGGCTAGCAGGGGTGAGTATATGTGTGTGTGCATGTGAGCATTATCTTGGGTTGCAACAGAGAAAAGGTGCCACAGTCGCCTTGGGAATGAACTTTAGCATACAACCTTTCCAGCAAAATGGTCTTAGGGAGACTGGGTCCCGAGTCCTGATCTCTTCCTGTCTTCAGGCCAGACTGTGACAGAGATGAGACTGTTCTCAGTGCCCTAGGTCAGCTTTGGAACGTACACCTGCACATACACACAGACACACCTCAAAGAATAAAATGAAAATTTAACCATCAAACCAGCAAATTCTGGTGTACACTGATGTTACTCCATTTAATTCGTATTTTAATAAACAATAAATTATTATTATTATTATTATTATTATTATTTAGTTTTTGCTATAGGGTATGTGTGCTGGCCAGAGACAGAGAGCGATAGACTTGGAAGTGAGAAATCACTCCCTAGGGGGATGGCCACACCACAATCCCTTCCCCTCCTTTCTTCTCTTGGGATTTTGGGCCCGCACGCACACATGCCTGGCATGATTTTCAAGCCGCTGGGTGTGGGACTAGAACTGCACAGTCAGCCATGTGAAATCCAGTGCCTTAACCTCCACACCATCTGCTGGCCCACATGAAATGATTCTAAAGCAGGTGGTTTGGGATTGCATATGGAGGAAAATTGGTAAAAACTAAAAAAGAAGAAACACTGCCCCAAGATTTACCAGGCTGCCCCAGCCAGTGGAGTTAGTGCTTTGCATTTATTATGTAGAGCAGTGTGGTGGTGCCCAGAATAAGAAAGGACAGTCCCTTTCTGAGCCATATATCTTCTAATAGCTGTTCCCATAGTTACACAAAGTCCAGCCAGAACTTTATTTTTAAACACGTTTTCTTTTATTCATGATAGCGCATGTGCACGAGAGTAAGAGAGCAGTACCCTCCACGGGGTCTGGTAGTGCCATGTTCCCCTCCCTGTAGTCTTCTACCTTGTCAGGTGTTGGGCATTCATGGGTCAAGGATTCAGCCAAGAATGTGAACAGTGGTTACTGTGCAGGTTTTTTCTCTGGCAGTGCATTGTTTCAGTAGTCCCCTGGAGCAGCCCTAGTCAGTTTTTTTTTTTTTTTTTTTTTTTTTTTTTTTTGAGAGGTTTTTGCTATAGGGCGCGTGCACTCGCCAGACAGACAGAGAGAGAGAGACAGAAAGTGAGAAATCACCCCCCAGGGGGGATGGCCACGCCGCAATCCCTTCTCCTCCATTCTCCTCCGGGGATCCTGGGCACGCACGCACACGCGCCCGGCGTGAGTTTTAAGCCACCGGGTCCGGGACACGAACCGCAGCCGGCTACGTGGGAGTCCAGCGACATAGCCATTACGCTAACTGCTGGTCCCAGCCCTAGTCAGTTTTGAAAAGGTTACTTTAAAGAGCCTAACTGGCTTAACCAGCAGATGGCGTAATGGTTGCATTGCTGAAATCCCACATGGTTGACCCCAATTCAAGTCCCAGAACTGGCAGCTTAAAACTCAGGCTGGGAGGGGCGTGTGTTGCATGTCCAAGATCCCCAGAAGAGAATAGAAGAGAAGGGATTGCGGTGTGGCCATGCCCCATTGGGGGTGATCTCTCGCTTTCTGTTTCTCTAGCGAGCACATGTGCTCTATGGCAAAAATCTCTCTCTAAAGAGCCTGACTGTAAGACCAGCAGGTGGTATAATGGTTACGTCCTTGGACTCTCATGTAATTGACCACGGTATGAGTCCCAGACCGGCAGCTTGAAACTCACTCCAGGATTGTGGTGTGACCATCCCCCTGAGAGTGATTTCTTGCTTTCTGTCTTTGCTGCAAGTGCACATCTATAGCAAAAATCTCTCTCTCTCGAGAGAGAGAGAGAGAGAGAGGATTCTTGGATTCTTCCGCAAAGCTCCACCTTCCCTTTTGGGGTTGGGTATGAGGTTGTTTTGTTCTTCCAGTTACATGAGTGAAGAGGAAAACACATGGTAGGTGTTCAATAAAGGTACATAAAAAACCCCTAGCCAGCTTACTTGGCACAGATGAGGGGCCACCACCCTTGTTCTCGGAGCCCTCATGTCATAACTTACTTGAGTTCTGCTGTAATTTTCCCTTCAGCATTTGTCTTGTCCAAGGCACATTAGAAGAGTTCGTTGTCATTATCCTTGGCTTTTCCCTCTTCACCTCAACATTATTTTTTAAAACAGCTTTATTGAGGTATAATCGATTTATAATAAATAGCATGTTTAAAATGTACAATTTGATATTATATCCCATGAGACCATCATTACAATCAAGATAATGAACACACTCATCACCTTTATAAGTCTCCTAGGGTCATTTGTTCTTGTTTTTAGAGGTTTTTGTCTTAGGGCCCATGTGCTTGCTGGAGAAAGAGAGAGAGAAACAGTGAGAGGGAAAGTGAGAACACCTAGGGGCCCCTAGGGTCATTTTGTTTTGAAAAAGATTTATTTATTTAATTCCATTTGTTGTTATTATATATTTTTAAAAGTTTACTTAACTTTACTCATTTATTTATTTAAAAGCAAGTTGCCAGGGACTCAAACAATGGTCAGCCATGTGGGAGTCCAGTGACCCTATTCACCACGCCACCTACCGGCCCCATGTTGTTATTATATTTTGATTTGACCAGCGAGAGACAGAAAGATAGAGAAAGGGAGAACTAGAAAGCAAGCTGCCAAGTCCGGGATTTGAAGCACAGTCAGCCATTAGAACCACCATGCCACCTGCCAGCCCCCATCCCCAGGGTCATTTGGGTTTTTTTTTTTTTTTTTTTTTTTTTTTTTTTAGAGGTTTTTGCTATAGGGCACGTGCTCTCACCAGACAAAGAGAGACAGAGAGATAGAAAGCGAGAAATCACCCCCAGGGGGGATGGCCACGCCGCAATCCCTTCTCCTCCATTCTCCTCTCGGGATCTTGGGCACGCACACACACGCGCTCGGCGTGAGTTTTAAGCCACCGGGTCTGGGACGCGAACCGTGGTCGACTACATGGGAGTCCAGTGACATAGCCATTAGGCTAACTGCTGGTCCCCCGCCCCCCCCCCCCCCCCAGGGTCATTTGTAATCTCCCTCCTGCCCTTCTCCTACCTTTCACAGTCAACTGTTGATCTGGTTGGGTTTTTTTGAAGTTAATTTTCATTTTATTTTTTCCATGACAGAAAGAGACAAAGAAAGAGAGAGAGAGAGAAAGACAGAGACAGGAACTTCATGCTACAGTCCACTCCTAAGCAAAGTCAGCCTGGATCATGGGCACATGTGCAGGGAGCTCTGAGGCCACCAACCTGGGACCTTCCCATGTGGGTACAGCATCGCATCACAGAACTTGGCTTTTGGCTGTGCTGCTCTCAGTGATATATACATGTATATATATATATATATATATATATATATATATATATATATAATAATTATTTATTTGGGAACAGTAGATAGTGTAGCGGTTACGTCCGTGGATTCCTATGTGGCCAGTGGTGGTTCGAGTCCTGGACCCTGTGGCTTGAAAATCATGCCGGATACATGTGCACACATGCCCAAGATTCCAGGAGAAGAATGGAGAAAGGATTGCAACGTTGTCATACCCCCTGAGGGGTGGTTTCTTGCTTTCCCTGTCATTGTGTC
This sequence comes from Tupaia tana, assembly GCA_026018925.1. Lineage (NCBI taxonomy): Eukaryota > Metazoa > Chordata > Mammalia > Scandentia > Tupaiidae > Tupaia > Tupaia tana. The sequence continues at coordinate 155,143,482 of JAKSZU010000006.1, forward strand.
TCTCTGTCTCTGTCTCTGTCTCTCTCGGTGAGCACACAGTGCTCTAAGGCAAAAACCTCTTCAAAAAAAATAAAAGAGGGACCAGCAGTTAGCGTAATGGCTATGTCGCTGGACTCCCACATAGTCGACCGTGGTTCGAGTCCCGGACCCGTTGGCTTAACTCACGCCGGGTGCGTGCGTGCCCAAGATCCCGAGAGGAGAATGGAGGAGAAGGGATTGTGGCGTGGCCATCCCCCCTGTGGGGGGTGATTTCTTGCTTTCTATCTCTCTGTCTCTCTCTGTCTGTCTGGCGAGCGCACGCGCCCTATAACAAAAAAAGACCTCTCAAAAAAAAAATTTAAAATAAATAAAAGAGGGGCCAGTAAATGATGAAACAGTTACATCTCTGGACTCCCACGTAGTCGATTGTGGTTTGAGTCCCAGCTTAAAACTTATTCCAGGCATGTGTGCGTCCATGCCCAAAATCCCGAGAGGAGAATGGAGGAGAAGGGATTGTGATGTGACTATCCCACCAGGGGGTGATTTCTTGCTTTCTATCTCTCTGACTTGCCAGCAAGCAAAAATCTCTCTCTTAAAAAAAAAAAATTATTTAAATTTATTTATCATTATTATTTTATAAAGTTTGCTACAGGGTGCATGTGTTCCCTAGAGAAAGACACACGACACACACACACACAGAGAGAGAGAGAGAGAGAGAGAGAGAGAGAGAGAGAGAGAGAGAGAGAGAGAGAAAGAGAAAGAAAGTAAAAAAGCAAGCCACCCAGTCTGGGACTTGAACTGCTATTGACCATGTGGGAGTCCAGCACTTTAACCACCATACCACCTGCCCCCATTGATCTATTTTTTCATCACTATAATTTGTATTTTGTAGAATTTTATATAAATGGACTCTTATTATTATTAATATTTTTTTCTGAGACTTTTGGGTCTATAGGGTCTGTGTGCTCGCTAAAGAGACAGACAGAGACAGAAAATCACCCCCCTAGGAGGGGTAGCCATGCTTCAATCCCTTCTCCTCAATTCTCCAGTCAGGATTTTGGGCAAGCACAAACACGTGCCCAGCATAGGTTTCAAGGCACCAGTTCTGAGGCTTGAATTGTGGTTGGCCACGTGAGAAGCCAGAGCATTAACTACTATGCCACCTGCTGGCCTCTATGAATTCTTTTGTTATCTGATTTCTTTCACTCAGCATAATTGAGATTATCTATATTGTTTTGTGGATCCACAGTTTATTCCCTTTTATTGTAGGGTAATAACATTTGTTTATCTATTCACCTATGGATAGGAATTTTCATTGCTTCCAGATTTTGGCTATTACAAATAAAGTTATTAGAAACATCCATGTGTAAGTCTTTGTGTGCCCACATTATTTTCTTTTCTTGGGTACAAACCTAGGAGTGGAATGACTGGGTCATACTGTAGGTGTACATTTAACTTTTTTTCTTTCTAAAATTTGCTAAAGAGCATATGAACTTGCCAGAGAGAGACAGAGAGAAAGAGAGGGAAAGTGAGGACGCGTCCCCCAGTGGGGATGGCAACACTGTAATCACTTCTCCTTCATTCCACTCTCGGGGTTTGGGGCACACACACAGGCACCCAGCGTGTTTTTCAAGCCTCAAAGTTTATAGGTCTTAGTTGTTGTTTTTATTTTTTGCTACAGGACATGTGCACTTGATGGATAAAGACAGAGAGAGAGGGAAGGATCACTCCTAGCACGATTTTTAAGCTGGTTTTGGGCCTGGGACTCAAACCGCACATTTGGCCATGCAGTATCTAACCTCCTTAACCACCACACCACCAACTGGCCCCTGGGTATGTTTAACTTTGAAAGATCCTGTCAGACTGTTTTCTAAGTGGTTGTACCCTTTTACATTTTATCCAGAAGTGTGTAAGAATTCCACACTCTCTCCAACTTGATGTGGTCAGTCTTTATAGATAGTAGTCATTCCAATAGGTATGCCAACATTGTTTTAATTTTTTTTTCTTTTCTTTTTTTTTTTAAATAATTATTTATTTTATTTATTCATTCATTTTATTTTTTAGTTTGACCAGAGAGAGACAGAGGGTGAGAGTGAAAGAGAGAGAGGAATTGAGAAAGCAAGCCACCAGATTCAGGACTTGAACCCTGGTTGGCCATGTGGGAGTGTTCAGCACCTTAACCACCACGCCACCTGCTGGTCCCAACATTGTTTTAATTTTTTAAATAGATAAGCATTCATGTGGTTCAGAATGTTTAAAACATTTTTATTGGGACCAGCAGATGGCACAATGATTATGCTGCTAGACTCCCACATAGTCAACTATGGTTCGAGTCCCAGACCCAGTGGCTTAAAATTCACACCAGGCCCATGTGCACACATGCCCAAGATCCTGAGAGGAAAATAGAGGAGAAGAGCTTTCCAGGGTGGCCATCCCCCCTGGGGGGTGATTTCTCGCTTCCTATCTCTCTGGCGAGTACATGCACCCTATAGCAACAATCTCTCTAAAAACAAAAGCAAAAACATTTTTATTGCCAGAGGGCATCTATGCTTACTAGAAAAAGAGGGAGAGAGAGAAAGCACCCACCAAAGGGGTGTGCTGTGGTTACACTTCAATCTTCTTCCTCCATTTCTGCATCCCATCAGGATTTGGGGCACATTATTTTTCTTTTTCTTTTTTGGAGAGATTTTTGCTATAGGGCACGTATGCTCGCCAGACAGAAACAGAGAGACAGAAAGCAAGAAATCACCCCCCAGGAGGGATGGCCACACCATAATCCCTTCTTCTCCATTCTCCTCTTGGGATCTTAGGCACACACACACACGTGCCCAGTGTGAGTTTTAAGCCACTGGGTCCGGGACTCGAACCATGGTCCACTACATGGGAGTCCAGCGACATAGCCATTACGCCAACTGCTGGTCCCGGGCACACTGTTTTTCAAGCCACAGGGCTGAGATTTGAACTACAGTTGGCCACGTGGCATCCAGCTCCCTATGTATAGCACTTAACTACTGTGCTATGGGGCCAGTCCAAAAGAAATTTTTTTAATTTTGTTTTTTGTTAGAAGGTGTGAGTAGTCTGGCCTAATCCTATTTTTCCTGTATCTCCTCTTATTTTCAGTAATGTGATTTCAGAATGTGAATTCTTTTAAAAATGTCTGAGACAGAGAGAGAGGGAGAGGAGAAAGCCTCTTTTCCCCTGATGGGCAATGGTCATGCCACAGTCCCTTCTCCTCCATTTTTCCTTCCTTTTGGGATTTTTGGGCACACCTGCACATGCATTCAGTGTGTTTCTCAAGCTGCCAGGTCCAGGACTTCAACAATGTGGTTGGCCATGTAGGATCCAGCTACCCCAACTACTAGGCCACAGAATTGGACCTTACAGATATATAGTATAGTGACAAGTCTCACTCCCATCTTTATCTGTTCTGCCCCACTCTTCTACTCTGTAACCACTTTGGTAGGTATTTTGTTTATACTTCCAGAATTTGTTTATCGGATACTAATGAATATTCTTAGTTTTATGCTCTTTGGCATAAAAAAAATCATACTAAGCACACTGTTCTAATTCTTTTTTTTTTTTTTTTTTTTTTGAGAGGTTTTTGCTAAAGGGTGCATGCTCTCGCCAGAAAGACAGAGACAGACAGAGAGACAGAAAGCGAGAAATCACCCCCTAGGGGGGACAGCTACATTGCAATCCCTTCTCTTCCATGATCATGTCACTTCCCTGCTTTAGTGGCTAAAACAGTGAGCCCTATCCGGATAGAATCCAATGTCTTCCCTTGGGCACCAAGGGCTCCCTGCATGGTTCAGATCTCGTTTACCTCTTTAGCTTCAGCTCTTACCAGTCCCCACCAGTCCACTTACCAGTATGCTCCTAGCCGTGGTGTGTTCATGACCTTCCTCTCTATAAGCTCTCTCACCTCTAGGCCTCTTCATAAGCCATTCCCTCTTGCAGGAACCTCTTTACTTGTTTAACTTTTCTATTGCTAATAAGAGAAATACCTGGGGACCAGCAGTTGGTGTGATGGCTATGTCGCTGGACTTCCAGGTAGTTGACTGCGGTTCGAGTCCCGGGCCTGGTGGCTTAAACTCACACTGAGCACGTGTGCGTGCATGCCCAAGATCCCAAGAGGAGAATGGAGGAGAAGGGATTGTGGCATGGCCATCACCCCAGGGGGTGATTTCTCACTTTCTGTCTTTCTGGCCAGTGCATGTGCCCTATAGCAAAAACCTCTTTCCTTCCCCCCAAAACATAATAGAACTACCTTAGTCTGGGTAATTTGTAAAGAATAGAGAAGTTTACTTCACTCTCAGTTTTGGAGGTCCAGGTAAAAGGACCATATCTTTATTAGTGGGGACTCTCTACGGAGTGGTGCAGGGCGTTGCATTGTGGGAGGCTGCGCACCAGCGAGTTCGCCGAGGCCATTTTATGAGTCTTATACTATAGCCATTTTAAGGAAACCTCTAAGTTTCGATTTCTCAGCGAGGAAATAATTACACAACGCCAAAGTCCATAATTGGCTCCCCTTCAAAAACCTCACCTTGGGACCAGCAGTTAGCGTAATGGCTATGTCGCTGGACTCCCACGTAGTCGACCGCGGTTCGAGTCCCGGACCCGGCGGCTTAAACTCACGCCGGGCGCGTGTGCGTGCGTGCCCAAGATCCCGACAGGAGAATGGAGGAGAAGGGATTGCGGCGTGGCCATCCCCTCTGGGGGGTGATTTCTCGCTTTCTATCTCTCTGTCTCTCTCTGTCTGTCTGGCGAGCGCACGCGCCCTATAGCAAAAACCTCTCCAAAAAAAGAAAAAAAAAAAAGAAAAAAAAAAAAAAAAAAAAAAAAACCTCACCTTCAAAACCATACTCTGATTGGTCACTTCCCAGAGCAAATCAGTGAGCTTAGAATCCCTCAGATTTGCATATCCGACACCTCATGATTGATCCACAAAGCAACCAATCATAACCCACCTTTTACAATCCTTCATTCAACCAATCACTGCCCACCAACATGTATATCACCACGATCCTTGGCCCACAATCGCCACACAACACTGAAGACCCTGAAGAGTTGTGACATCGCGTCGTCTCTGGACGACCCTGAAGAGTTGTAACATTGTGTCATCTCTGTGCTGCCCACAATAAACAGACGACCCTGAAGAGTTGTAACACTGCGTCGTCTCAGTGCTGTGACACTACGCCGTTCATCCCATCTCTCACTCCTTCCCTCAGGAAACCTGTTTGACTGTCCTGCGGGTCGGGATATTATATGGCAAAAGTCTGTGTCTGTATGCCTGTCTCATTTCCTCTTCTTATAAACCCACCAGAACTTGATCATGGTAGCCTCACCCTGATGACTTTACTCAACCAATCTCCCAAATCTCTGCCTGTTAATCCCATAATCAGATGAGCAATACGACTAAATTTCTTTAAAAAAAAAAAAAAAAAATTGCCAGAGGGTGTATGTGCTTGCCAGAGAGAGACAGTGAGCAAGAGGGAGAAAGCACTGCCTAATAGGGCATGGTCACACCACAATCCCATCTCCATTTTTCCACCCTGCTGGGATTTGGGGCACACATGCATACAAACCCAGTGATTTTCAAGTCTCCAGGGCCGGGATTTGAACTGCAATGGGCCATGTGGGATCCATCTCCTTTAAACACTAGGCTACAGGGCCAGCCACAATCCATTTTAAACATATGACTTAAAGATTTATTTATTTATTTGCTACAGGGTGCATACACTTGCCAAAGAGAGATAGAGGGGGAAAGTGAGAAATCACCTCCCCCCAGGGGGATGAACACTCTACAACCCCTTCTCTTCCATACTCCTCTCAGGATTTTTGGGCACGCACATGTGCCTGATGTGGTTTTCAAGTTGCCCAGTCCAGGACTCAAACCACGCAGTTGGCCACATGGGATACAATGCCTTAACCACACCACTGGCTGGCCCAACAGGTGCAGTTTGGATCCAAAATTTGACACACTAGTTCTGGTCCTGATCTACTGTTACCATTCAATCGAAGCACCTTCAGATTTCATCTTTAGACATCACTTTGCCAGAAGTAGAAGAGAGTAGGTGCCTGCGGTCCTCACCTCAGTGCTAATCACACTGTAGTGTAGTTGTGCGCCTTTCCCATTGGGTGGGCTGTAACCTCTATGAAGGAAGAGACCGTGTCTGTCTATTCATTAGTGTTTCCCTAGTACCTATCACGGGGCCTGGCACATTGTAAGTGCTTGGTAAATATTTGTTAAATTAATGCAAGAAATAGTGTTTGGTAAATGACTAAATAAACATCTTCATCTCACTGGGGGAGATGAGAATGAAGAAAATGTAAATGCTTGATTCCTAGCCAAGAAAGTAGTCAGTTTATTCCATAATTCCATCAGTCAGAAACAGGGGCCAATGATCTTTCATTTCTATTGAAATCTCATTTGACTCTGTCCTGGCTTTTCCAATGCCCGCATTCCAGTGAGATAAGCAAAATACCTAACACCCTGTAGAGGAGCTCTGAACCACCTGAAGGCAGCTTGCATAAACAGGAGCTAGGCTCAGGCAGGCTCTCGGTTGCTAAGAGTTAATCCCTTAATGGTCGGACCCTGGAGAAGTCCTGGGAAGGACTATGCAGTAGAAATATAGTATTTGAATTTTTTTTTTTTTTGAGAGAGATTTTTGCTATAGCACGCGTACACTCTCCTGGAGAGCAAGAGAGTTAAAGAAGACAGAAAACAAGAAATTACCCCTGGGCAGGATGGTCACACTGCAATCGCTTCTCCTCCATTCTTCTCTCGGGATCTTGGACACACATGCACACGTGCCCAGAGTGAGTTTTCTTTTCTTTCTTTCTTTTTTTTTTTAAGAATTATTTAATTAATTTATTATTTATTTATTTATTTATTATTTAACCAGAGAGGAACAGAGTGAGAGTGAGAGAAAGAGAGAGGGAAAGTGAGAAAGTAAGCCTCCAGGTCCAGGTCTCAAACAGCGGTTGGCCATGTGGGGGTCCAGTGCCTTTAATCACTACACGACCTGCCAACCCAACCCAGCGTGAGTTTTAAGCCACCAGGTCTGGGAACTGGAACCACCATCCAGGATGTGGGAATCCAGTGACATAATCATTGCACCATCTGCTGGTCCCAGTATTTGCATTTTCAATGCTGGTAGGACTGACCAGAATTTACAAACTGTCTATCAGCTCTGACATTTCCCCTCTATCTCCTCAGGGTCTCCTTCATTCCTTTCTTCCTTTAACACATAGTTTAGATTAAGAGCTAGAGATGACACAAGTACTGTGAGATCTCTTAGGCACAAGATGAAACTGAGACTCTTGGAAAGCAACAGATTAAAAATGAGTGGCTTGGGGGGACCAGCAGGTGGCGTGGTGGTTAAGGCACTGGACACTCCCACATGGCCAACCAGGGTTTGAATCCTGAACCTGGTGGCTTGCTTTCTCACTTCCTCTCTCTCTCTCACTCTCACCCTCTGTCTCTCTCTAGTTAAATTAAAAAATAAATGGATAAATAAAATTAAATTAAATAAATAATTATTAAAAAAAAAAATGAGTGGCTTGGGACCAGCAGTTAGTGTAATGGCTATGTCGCTGGACTCCCACGTAGTCGACTGTGGTTTGAGTCCCGGACCTGGTGGCTTAAACTCACGCTGGGCACGAGTGCGTGCGTGCCCAAGACCCCAAGAGGAGAATGGAGGAGAAGGGATTGCGGCATGGCCATCCCTCCTGGGGGGTGATTTCTCGCTTTCTGTCTCTCTGTCTCTGTCTGTCTGGCGAGCACACGCGCCCTATAGCAAAAACCTCTCAAAAAAAAAAAAAAAAAAAAATGAGCGGCTTGTGAAGCCAGCTAAACCTGAGTTTGAATATTGGCTCTGCAGCTGTGTACTTGGTTCAGCTACTTATCCTCTTTGAAATATATGTCCCTTACCTACATGTTTCTCAGAGTCTGCTATGGACAGAAAAAGAAAGCACTTGGGCAGTGTCTGATTCATACATAGCACAAAAAAAGTAGGAGCTGAGTAGATGAATTAATTAACAGCACAGGACCAGCTGGTGGTGCGGTGGTTAAGGAGGCTGGAGACCACATGGCTGACTTCACAGTTTGAATCCTGGACCCTGCAGCTTGAAAAAACACACCAGACACATCTGTGTGCATGCCCAAATTCCCAAGAGGAGACTAAAAAAGAGATTGTAGCTTGGGCATCCCTGTAGGGGGTGACTTTTACTTTGTCTCTCTCTCTTTTTTTTCTCTGTCTCTCTCTAGTGAGTGCATGCACTCTACAGCAAAAGAAATAAATATTTTAAAAATATTAAAAATAATAAGAAATAAAGATTTTTAAAAAGGTACCAGCAGATGGTGCAATGGTTACTTTGTTGGACTCCCACATAGTTGATTGCAGTTCTAGGCTTGGACCCAGTGACTTAAAACTCATGCTGGAGGGGACCAGCAGTTAGCGTAACGGCTGTCGCTGAACTCCCATGTAGTCAACCGCAATTCAAGTCCTGGACCCGATGGCTTGAACTCACACCAGGCGCATGTGTGCGTACCCAAGATCCCAAGAGGAGAAAGGAGGAGAAGGGATTGCGGTGTGGCCATGCCCCTGGGGGGTAATTTCTCACTTTCTGTCTCTCTGTCTCTCTCTGTCTTTATGGTGAGCGCACGCGCCCTGTAGCAAAAACCTCTCAAAAAAAAAAAAAAAAAAAAAACCACAAAAACAAAAAAACTCATGCTGAGCATGTGTGCATACGTGCCCAAGAGCCTAAGAGGAGAAAGGAGAAGGGATTGTGCTGTGGCAATCCCCCTGGAGGTGATTTCTCACTTTCTGTCTCTCTGGCGAGTGCACCCGCAAAAATCTCTGTCTAAAAGAAAAAAAAAAAAACATGCTGGGTGCATGTGTGCGCATGCCCAAATCCCAAGAGGAGGGAGCTGGCAGGTGGCATGGTGGTTAGGGCAGCTGGACTCCCACATGGCTGACTGCAGTTCAAGTCCCGGACCTGGCAGCTTGCTTAATCACTTTCCTTCTCTCTCTGTCTCTTTCTGGTCAACTTCAAAAATAAAATAAAATAAAAATAATGACAATGAATAAAATTAAATAATTCTGTAAAAAGAATTCCAAGAGGAGAATGGAGAAGAGATTGTGGTGTGGCCATCCCCTGGAGAGTGCTTCCTCACTTTCCCTGTTTCTCTCTGTCACTCTTGGATAAGTGCACATGCTCTATTGCAAACTGAAAAAAAAAAAAAAAAAGTAAAAGGAAAAAAATTAACAGTACAGTTAGGACCAGAGCTAGTGTGTTGATTTTGGGTTCATCTCTTTTCTTTTTTTTAAAGAGGTTTTTGCAATAGGGCGTGTACGCTCGCCAGAAAGGCAGAGAGAGAGACAAAGACACAGAAAGCGAGAAATCACCCTCCCCCCCCCCCCCCCCCCCCACGGGGGATGGCCACACCACAATCCCTTCTCCTCCATTCTCCTAGGGATCTTGGGCACGCACGCACACGCGCCCAGCATGGGTTTAAGCCACTGGGTTCAGGACTCGAACTGCGGTCGACTACATGGGAGTCCAGCGACATAGCCATTACACCAACTGCTGGTCTCGAGTTCATCTCTTTTCTTTTCTTTTGACAGACATTTTTGCTATAGGGTACGTGCATTCACTAGACAAACAGAGAGACAGACAGAAAGTAAGAAATCACCCCTAGAGGGGATGGCCACTCCACAATCCCTTCTCCTCCAGGGATCTTGGGCATGCATGCACACGTGCTCTGCATGAGTTTCAAGTCACCGGGTCCAGGATCTGAACCATGGTCAACTATGTGGGAGTCCAACAATGTAACCACTATGTCATCTGCTGGTCCTGATTTTGGGTCTATCTCTTGAACTCTCATTGACATGGAATACTATGAGGGGACTTCAAAAGTTTATGGAAAAATATAGAATTAAAGTATGAGTTTATTTTGTTGCAAAAAATTTTGAAATCCATAACAATTTTTTCATAATATGCATTTTTTCATGAACTTTTTGAAGACATCTTGCAGAGTCACAATTTCAGGGTCCCTAACTCAGGTGCCAGAAAGAGCTATGAAAGTAAGAGAAGTTCCCTTTGTAGCTTCATTACTTTATTTTATGAAGCCCTGAGTACCAGGTAGGGGTGGGGACATCAGTGACCTCTCCAGTTTCAAGTTTTGGAGTGGAATCAGTTGTAAGATTTGATTTGGAAAAGCTAGGATACAAGGAAGATTTACTTGATCTGACCTCCAAGTAGTTATTCATTACTTTAGTCACTAGTTACTAACTTCAGACTGCATAAGAAAAGTATAAAGTTCTGAGGATGAATTTTTTTTCAACTAAAAACTAAAAACAGCATTTTTTAAACTGTGGGTCTTGACTTGTTAGTGGGATGTGAAATCAAAACCAAAACTAAAAAAAAAAAAAAAAAAAAGCAAAAGAAAGATAGTAAAAATAAATTTAAAAAATAGGAGAGAACAGAAAATATACTAGATGACAAAATTTTGTTTCAGTTGTAAATGGTTATAAATGTGTGTGTGCTGAATCATGACTTAGAGTGTATTACTGTCCTTACCATCAAGAAAGTCTGCAAGCCCCTGCATTAGAAGGTGAACTTTGGGACCAGCAAGTGGCATGGTAGTTAAGGCGTTGAACACTCCTGCATGCTCAACCATGGTTTAAGTCCTGGACCTGGTGGCTTACTTTCTCATTTTCCCTTTCTCCAATCAGCGCACATGCTTTGTAGCAAATTAGAAAAATAATGATGATGATAAATAAGTTAAGTAAATGATTCTTAAAACAAAAAACAAACAAAAACAATGCCTGGGGGAACCAGCAGGTGGCATGGTGGCTGGGGTGCTGGACACTCCCACACGGCCAACCATGGTTTGAGTCTCGGACCTGGTGGTTTGGTTTCTCACTTTCTCTTTCTCTCTCCCTCTCTGTGTCTCACTCTGGTCAAATTAAGAAAAAATGGATGAATAAATAAAATTAAAAACAAAACAAAACAAAAAACAACGCCTGGGCATTTGTAACTATTTTCCAAAGAAGTGAATGTCTAACGTTATGCCTCCCTTTAAGACTAGAGTCAGCAATATAGGAAAAGGTAAATAATAGGCTTAGGAAACTAGTATTATTCTAAATCAAATTAATTATGTAAGTGCTGTGGTAAAAGAAAACACTCCATGAGGCTGGCCCACAATGGAAGGCCATACATTAACATCTGGAGACCTCCGTGAGTATGGTGGGCAAGTGAGGGCCTATGACCTCGAGCTGACTGAAACTAGAGATGGAGTGCAGGGATCCAGACTGTTCAGGGTGCTCTGTTTGTGTCTATTGCTCATGGGAGAAGTAAACTGAAAAAAAATTTAAAATTAAAAAGCATTAATAGTGTGAGTATGCTGCAAGAGAAAACAACTTTAAAGAACTCCAAAAGCAAATATTCTTGGATTATTAGACTATCAGAGTATTTTAGTCATGACAGGTGGTGTGAGGAGATTTAAAAAAAAAAGGCAAAGCAAAACAAAAACACTGACTGTGAACTTTGGAGTTAGGACACAAAGTCTGATTCTGTAATCTGTTAACCGTATGGTTTGGGGCCAATCTCTCGATTTTCTACCGGGTCATCAGAAAAATCAAGACTATTTTTCTGTTTTTCTCTGCAAAAATGTGTCTTTCCAACGACACAATAATTTGCAAAATAGGAATGGTCATTCAAGCCTTGTCAGCAACAGGGGCTGTTGTCAAGATCTGCAGGGAGTGTGTATTTCAAGGGTGCTCTGCAAACAATACTAGATATAAAAGTAAGAGACCACAGAGAGGAAACTAGTAGGGATCTTTTCGATGGTTTGATTATTTAGCAAATATTTATCAGGTTACTAATGTTTATAGAGGGCTTTTCTTTCTTTTTAGTTTTGCTATGGGGTGTGTGTGATCACCAGAGAGAGAGATACAGAGAAAGTGAGAGATCACCCCACAGGGAGGATGGCCATGCTGCCATCCCTTCTTCACCATTTTCCTCTAGAGATTTTTGGGATGCGCGCACAGAAATTTTCAAGCCCCTAGGTGAAGGACTCCAATCTGCAGTCGGCCATGTGGCATCCACTCTGCTTTTCCAATTATTATTACAATGGAGAATGTAAACTCCATGAGAATATAGTGTTAAGCTCTCTCCTTTAGTTCTTTCTTACTGGTGTATAGCAAGAACTTAGCAGGTATTTTTGAATAAGGAGAAAAAGGAAAAACACTTAATTGCTGCGCTAAAAAATGCCATCATTGCGCTTAAGGACATAGAGACAGAGTGATTCATAGAGAAAATATCCACAAAGCATACAGGTCACCTGTAAGAGGTGTCAAAGGGTAGGGTCACAAGGACTACGTCACTTTTCGTGCTAGTGAAACAACTCCTTTCCCTTGAGAAAGGCGGCACACAGAAGTAACGACCGAAAGCCCGTCGCCAGAACAGACAGGGCACCCAGAATTCAAGTGAGGGTGTAATTCGGAAAAGGATACGAGCGTGGACTGGCAAAATAAATCCTTGTGGAGTTAAGTTGGGCTTGGTAGGAGAGAAACGCGTGATAGATCAAGCTTTGGGGAACATATTTGAGGCGGTGTGAGATATTTGTAGACATCTGTGCCACTCGTGGAAAGGTTGTCAAGGTGACGTGACCTTGAGCTAATGAGCGTAGAAGAACGGTTTCAGGAAATGGTTTCATCGTTCTGCCTCCGGGTGTCCAACCGAGAGAAAGGATACTGTTTCCAGACTACGCGCACCTGCATTTGGTCCTCGGAGTCGGGAGACAGGGCTGAGGGGCGGACTAGAACAAACGGGCGGGGCCAGGCGGGTGGGCGGGGCCACGGGGCCCTCCCAGTGGGGACTGGAGGCCCAGGGAAGGGGCGGGGTTTCCGGCGGCAGCCGCTCTCGGGCGTCGGGTGACGCTAAGCGGACGGGCCGTCACGTGACACGGAAGTGACTCCGAACAGGAAGAGGACGAAAAAAATAACCGTCCGCGACGCGGAGCTGAACCGGACTCTCAGCCACCATGAACAGCAAAGGTAAAGACGGGGGGGCAGCTGCGGCCGGCGGAGGTAGGAGTGCTGGTCCGGAGCGAGCGGGTTTGGATCCCAGGGTCACCAAACGCCAGGCTCGGGGTGGACTCCGTCGTGCTCCTCGGCCGGCTGCAGTCCTAGAGGCTGCGCCTGACGCCTTCGTCATCCCCGAGCTACGGCTGCTCGCTCCCTCCCAGCCCTTTCCCCCTTAAACTCTGTGGCGCAGTTTGGAGCTGCGGGTCCGGTGGTGGGGGGGCTCGTTATGATAGGCATCTGCGGAAGCAAATGGGGTGCCAGAGCAGGGATTTTGGCAGGCCAATGGAAAGCTAGCGGGGGCGGGGCGGGGCGCCGCGCTCAGGAACATCAGACCGGGTCTCCAGCTTAACTACTGCGGTGCCGGCCTTCATGGACCGGCCGATGCCCTCAAGGTCTCATTTTCCTTTCCTTTGCATAGCGAGGCTAGAACTCCTTGATCGTACCAGGGTAGCTGTCAGAACATGATCCTCAACTTCTCTAGTGAGGGCATTTCCCTTCACCCCCTACCTTTTCCCAGGTCTCAGTTCACTTCCACCATCCACGGTATTTGCAAGTCGACCTTGAATGGGAAGGAACCTGTGAGGTTAATAATCATAATAAGCACCCTTACCCACGAAGTCTGGGCTGGTTATAGCCAGTATGTGTAGACTATCCAGAGCAGGAGCACCTTTGATAGTTAGTAGACTAGAACCTCAAAAACGGACACCCAGACCTGTCCTGCATTCCGGAGGGGACTTGGGCCCAGCTCTGCCTCCTTAAATCAGTATGCTGGTGGGAACAGTACCTTTTCTGTCGCCAGAATACGGCACCTACCTTCCTGAGGCTGCAAAAACGCTTATTTTCTTGGTTCCAGGAAATGGGCCCTCAGGGATAATGTGCAAATTCTCTTTTACTTGCTCCCACAGAGTTAGCTACTGTATTTGTTTGGTCCCTTTAGTGGCTCAGTATAGTAGGCAGTCTGCACTTTTTTTTTCTTTTCTTCTAGGTCAGTATCCAACACAGCCAACCTACCCCGTGCAGCCTCCTGGGAATCCAGTGTACCCCCAGACCTTGCATCTTCCTCAGGCTCCACCCTATACTGATGCTCCACCTGCCTACTCAGAGGTATTTCCCGTTTGCCAAACTTGAACTAGATAAGAATACCCTTGTACTACATTTTCTGTCCTTAGCCAAGTCTGACTTCACATGTATATTTGTTTGTTTACTCTTCACAAATACAAGAGAATGCTCACATGAATAATCTAAAATACTATATAATTCATCGATTTCTGTTGGGTTTAAGAGTGCATTATTTGATTACGTTATTTGGCATAGGCTGGGGTTAAGAAGATGAGTTTGTGTTCCTTGAGCATAATATTAGCTACAGCAGGAAGTGATCCAGGAGAATGTTGAAAGCCAGTGAAAAAGCAATTTGTATAATTTATAAAGATATAATCTGTACAAGGAGAATTAAGATTAGACTCATTTGGGCATGTGTATATTCATACCCTAAATCTCCATAATATGGAGAAATGGAGACGGGATTGTGGTGTGACTATGCCCCATTGGGAGGTGCTTTCTCCTCTCCCTGTTTCTGTGTCTTGTCTCCCTGGCTTGAGCTCATGCCCTTTGACAATTAATAAATAATAATAATAATAATAATAATAATAATGGATTCATTAAAGAGTTCTCAAATAAGAATGTCATAAAGTAACATTTTGCTTCCTCTTCTGCCTTTTCTAGCTCTATCGCCCAAGCTTTGTGCATCCAGGGGCTGCTACAGTACCTACAATGTCAGCTGCATTTCCTGGCACCTCTCTGTATCTTCCTATGGCCCAGTCTGTGGCTGTTGGGCCTTTAGGTTCCACAATCCCGATGGCATATTATCCAGTTGGTCCCATCTATCCACCTGGTTCAGCAGTGCTGGTGGAAGGAGGATATGATGCAGGTGCCAGATTTGGAGCTGGGGCTACTGCTGGCAACATTCCTGTGAGTATGGCCTTACCTGAAAAAAACTTAGTCCTTGTGTGTTTTAGTTTTCAGGAATAACTTCATACTCATGCTCTCTCACCGCCCATGGGTAATAGTTACCAATATTGAGGCAACCACTGAAAGTAGTTGAGGGAGCAGCAGAGCTATGGCAGGCGAGTAGCATCTAGCACATTCACTGGGGTCTGAGTTGACCAGATTCCTTGTTTTTCTGCTTCTCTAGATGATGTTAGTATAATGAACTAATCTAGTAGTGCTCCTTATTCATTTCATAAACATTTACTTATGAAAACCCTGATGATTAAAAAAATAAAACATATAATCCTTGGTAAGTAGCTTTTAGGAAGATCCTACAGATTTTATCACTGTCTCTTGCTTAGTTCCCCAGTACATGGGATTTGGAGCCCAAATGGTCTTTGCTGAGGTCATTCACTCAGAACCATATGCTAGAGATGAGGTGAGAATCATGTCATCAGCAAGCTTTTAGGTTATACAGTGGTCTATTTAAAAACTGTTTAGAGATTCTGTGAGATTTAGCCTCTCCTCTTTTGCGAATCTGACTAGGAGGGATTCCTTATGCTGAAAATGATTGTGGGACCAACCTGCTCACAACCAGAAGGTATCCATAGGCTTCATTTTGGAGCTGGAACCCTTTGAATGAGTAGTGGACTCTTGTTCCTCTTTGTGTCTTTGGCTTCACAAAGAATATAGATCTTTTAGAACCCGAAATGGTTCCAGAACTCATTTTTTAATGTGTCATTGGTTAGCATATTGCCATCCTCCTAGCAGGTGCTCTGCTTCATGCCTTTCCCCTTCCCTTGTATCACTTGCCCTGTGCCCATTCTACTTTATTTTCCTTTCAGCCTCCACCTCCTGGATGTCCTCCCAATGCTGCTCAGCTTGCAGTCATGCAGGGAGCCAACGTCCTCGTAACTCAGCGGAAGGGAAACTTCTTCATGGGTGGCTCAGATGGTGGCTACACCATCTGGTGAGGAACCAAGGCCACCTCTGTGCCGGGAAAGACATCACATACCTTCAGCACTTCTCACAATGTAACTGCTTAGTCATATTAACCTGAAGTTGCAGTTTAGACACATGTTGTTGGGGTGTCTTTCTGGTGCCCAAACTTTCAGGCACTTTTCAAATTTAATAAGGAACCATGTAATGGTAGCAGTACCTCCCTAAAGCATTTCGAGGTAGGGGAGGTATCCATTCATAAAATGAATGTGGGTGAAGCAGCCCTAAGGATCTTCCTTTAATTCCTCTGGAGTAATACTGTACCATACTGGTCTTTGCTTTTAGTAATAAAACATCAAATTAGGTTTGGAGGGAACTTTGATCTTCCTAAGAATTAAAGTTGCCAAATTATTCTGATTGGTCTTTAATCTCCTTTAAGTCTTTGATTTATATTACTTATTATAAATGAAACGCATTAGTTGTCTGCCTTTTTCTTTCCATCCTTTGCCCCATATCCCACCTCTAGTCCGTCTTCCATCCTCCCACCAATCTCTATTGAATCAATGGTGCAGGACAGAAAGCCAGTCAGACTAATTTCCTTCTCTCCTTGCACTTCTACCCCCGGTCATCTTTTAACTAGTCTTTCACAAGGATCCTCTGAACCCTTCTGTGCCCTAAGCACAGACCCCATTACTTCTGCTTTTGTATCTCCTCAGGCAAAAGTGGAGGGTGCCTTTTGGACCTTCCTCATAGGTTGTTTCTGCATACATGAACCTAACCCAAATTTGCTGTGGTGCCAGGAAAACTGAGCTTTGTGTGAACAAAGGATATCTGTGCAAACTGTACTGAATATAGCGGTTTGTTTAAAACAAGGGGCAAAGAGGAAGAGGCATGTTGAAAGTTTGATTGACAATTCTAGAGCCAAATTGAGGGGAGTTTTCAGATCAAAAATTGGTTACCATTATTATCTGAGTGTCTGCTGCAGCCACTCATGGCTCCCAAGAATTCCTAAACTTGGGTGAATAGGGTCATATTGTGAATTCCTCAGACAATATGACTTGCGTCCAGTGAAATCTCATTAGGGATAAGAATATTTCAGGGATCCTTAATATTTTGCTTTTGTTTTCTGAAATTGGATTTTATTTTATTTTATCTTATTTCAGTTCATCTAAATTTTGTGTTCTGTACATGTGATGTTTGACTGTACCATTGACTGTTATGGAAGTTCAGCGTTGTATGTCTCTCTCTACACTGTGGTGCACTTAACTTGTGGATTTTTTATACTAAAAATGTAGAATAAAGACTATTTTGAAGATTTGAATAAAGTGATGAAGTTGCATTACACCTCATTCCAAGGATTCTTTACTTAGCTTGTTTTTTAGATTTTTTTCTTTCTATACTGATACCTTCTTTTTTATCCCAGCTAGAATTCATCTTAGTGCTATTGTTGTCTTGTTTTCTTTTACAAAGCCTTTGAAATAAATGTAGGGCTAAGATTTGACCATTTTCATGAGTTCTACTGTAGATGTTCAACTTTTCTTTAGCTTACACCCTAAACTCATTCAGATTCTGGGATTCGGAACTTAAACTTAGGAATAAAGGAACAACTGATGCTACTAGCTTGCTTGGCAGTTTAGCTTGAGGAAGACGTTTTAATATAGCAATCTGTATGTATTTAGGGTGACTTCATTTTCTCTAAATTTCTGTGTAGAGAAATACTGAAAACTGGAATCTACACTGTCAATATCAATTCCTCAACTCTTAGAGGTTGGGTGGGCTTGAACTTTGATAATGGAAGCAGTACCATTAAGATGTCAAAGAAGATCTAGCTTAATTCCAGTAACTCCAGTAACTGAAGAGCAAGTGATTTGTACCTAAACACTATGCCTTTTATTTTTAAAATATGCTATAGGGCACATGCACTCACAGAGTGGATAGAGAGAGAAAGTACGAGAGAGAGTACGCCCCCCCCAGGGAGGATTTGCCACACTGCAGTCCCTTCTCCATTCTCTTCTCATGATTTTGGGCATGCATGTGCACATGCTTGGCATGTTCCTCAAGCTGCTTGGTCCAGGACTCAAACCATACAGTTGGCCATTGTGGAGTCCAAGAAACTTCTTGGTTTGATTCTGAGGACACTAGTGGGAATGGTGGTAGGTAGATTTTTCCTGGTTCCCTCAGTGCCTACATAAAATGACTTCTGGAAAATGCTGAACTTTGCCAGGATGGAAGCTAAACCAACTCACCACCTGTATTTCTGATGAGACTTCTCTGGGACCAGCCTTCCCCCAACATTAATTTTGTCCCAAAACCCTGAGATAATCTGGGAATTTCCAGGACTTCCCTAGAGGGTTTTAATAAACATATGCCAAGGAGTTAAATAAAAGAAAATGATTGTTAAAGTTTGAGCAAGAAGGGGCCAGCAGGTGGCATAATGGTTACATTGCTTAAAACTCACCGTGGGCATGTGTGTGTGTGTGCCCAAGATCCCAAGAAGAGAGGCTGGCAGGTGGCGTGGGGGTTAAGGGTGCAGGACTCCCACATGGTCGACTGCAGTTTGAGTCCCAGATTTGGCGGCTTGCTTTCTCACTTTCCCACTCTTTTTAGTCAAATTTAAATAAAGTGTTGGGACCAACAGTTGGCGTAATGGCTATGTTGCTGGACTCCCATGTAGTCAACCGTGGTTCGTGTCCCAAACCTGGTGGCTTAAAACTCACGCCGGGCGCGTGTGTGTGCATGCCCAAGATCACGAGAGGAGAACGGAGGAGAAGGGATTGCGGCATGGCCATCCCCCCTGGGGGGTGATTTCTCGCTTTCTGTCTCTCTGGCAAGCGCAAGCGCACACGCCCTATAGCAAAGAAAGAAAAAAAAAACTGAAAAAAAGTTAAATAAATAAAGTTAAATAAAATAATTATTTTTTTTAAAAAAAGGATCCTGAGAGGAGAATAGGGAAGGGATTGTGAAGTGGCCCTGGGGGGGTGATTTCCTGCTTTCTGTCTCTTGTCTCTCCAGTGAGCGCATATGTCCTATAGCAAACATCTCTCTTACAAAAAAAGTTTAAGCAAGGATAAGTCAAAATATAAAGGCAGTTATTTCTTACACATGAGCATCTGTTTTCTGTATCAGAAAAATTTTAATTCGGATAAAAGCATCAGTACAAGATTGTTGAGGAATACAGCAAAGAAGGCTCAGATTAAGTGATACAGCACATTTATCAGGAGGTAAGATCTCCATAGTCTTGTACCCCTCCTGACCTGGACTTTCAGTGTAGAATCCATCTTCTGAAGGACTTCTGTGGGCAAAATCTTCACTGGGCTACCACTTGGTGACCAGGTAGGGGACAGAGTGGAGCAGCCAGATACCTCTTTCCTTTTCCTTCAACTTGAAAGTGATGATGACTAGGCATATATACTCAAATGTTCCCTGGCATAGCTCCACCTTGTTGGCCAGCCACGAGCACCAGCCCTATAACAAAGGCTTGGTTAAAGACATCACAAGCAGCATCCTCCATGTCCTGGTCCCTGGAGTCAATGATGTTGGCTCATGTCCTGGAAGGAGCTTGGATGTGCCCATATCAGTCAACGCTTCTCACTGGCTTCAGATAAAACTTTTGGCTAATAAGTTAAACAGTCAACGTGTTGGTGCTGGAGCCAGGAATAAGCTCCTTGGGGCTGGAAACTGTTAGATGAAATATTCCTCCTTCTCTCTGTCCTTGGCTGAGTCACTCTCCATCTGGAGGGTGGCGCTGGGCTCGCCTTCCGCAGGTTCATAGGTGACATAGCTGCCTTTGTTCTTGTATAGGTAGAAGAAGATCAAGATCACGACCGAAAACAGGGTGAGGAAGACCACTGTGATAACCACTTGAAAAGGAGAGGGAAAAATGTATAGATGTTTCAGGACTTAGGATGTCTCAAATTGATCGCATCTTCCTGAATTAGACAATTCCCTTACTCTTAAGGATCCTCTTGGTTAACTGGTATCCACTCCCAAATCCATGTTTCCCTCAAGCCCAACCTCCAAGGTACATGATACCTGGAGTCTCTGGGTACTTGAGCTAAGGACACAGTGCTTTTCATTCCTGACCACACTGAACTCCCTTCTAAACCAGTTTTTGATGATTATGATAGAAACAGGAAGGAGGAAAACAGGAAACAGCTTATTTCAACAGGAAGGGTTTTAAAATCCATAGCCTCCTGTAGGGGTTTCTCTGATCCTCCCCTTCTTCCTCACCCACTCAACAAAACACAGAAACCCTCATCCCCACCCACATACTTGAATGTAGTGTCCATATGTGTATCTATTTGTAGCCACCTCCCAACCTCTCATTTCCTGGCAATGCCTCTGACAAGCTTCTGAGTCATTTATAGATTTATAGCTGTGTGTGTGTGTGTGTGTGTGTGTGTGTGTGTGTGTGTAAGATAACTAACATGCGAGAACAAGCCCATTAATGGGTTTGATCCTTGATGTGGTACTTTTCTTGTATGGGGAAAAACCTTAGTTTGTCACAGGATTCTAGACTGTCTTAGGAATGAGATGGCCCCAAACCCAGAAGGTCCCTTGGATTTGATCCAAAGCTTTGTTACCTGCAATGAGTGCTGTGCTGGCTTCAGCTTCTGGGGATGGGGCCTTAGTCACCTGTAGAATTGGTGTGGTCATCAGTTCTGAAAATTTAGAAAAGTGAAAAAGGAAATGGAGTGAATTCTTTTTGTTTTAAAACATATGTCTTTCCTTCAGATCTACCCCACCTTATTCTCTATTCCAAAGTTTATCATTCAACTCCTGAAGTAAATTCAAGCTGAAAACCAGGAGAATAGAAGATAAAAACATTTATCAAAGATAATCAACATTTTCAAAATAATTATTTTTATTTAATTTTATTTATTATTATTTTTTAATTTGACCAGAGAGAGAAAGAAAATGAGAAAGCAAGCTGCCAGGTCTGGGATTTGAACCTCAGTCAGCAAGTGGGAATCCAGTGCTTTAACCACCACACTTCCTGCTGGCCCTAATAATTAACAGTTTGATGAATTTCCCTCTCCCAAATAGAGTGGTTAGGAGTAGGGGCTTTAGAGTCTTACTGACTCTTTTCAAATCTGACTTCTGTCCTTTACTAGCTATATGACATTGGGAAACACCCAGTGCATGAGCTATCTCAGTTGCAATATGGAGAAAATAGTACCTATTTTATAGGGTTACTGCGACATATAACTCAGTAAGAATAAGCCACTTAGGGATGCATATTTTTATATAAATGAGATAATACATGTATAGTACACATTGTATATTTATAATATTATATAGCACATATATTTTCTGTAAGAGCTCTTAAACATTTTAAAATAAAATAATGTTCCTCCCCAGTTAAAAATTTCAAATATAGGTCCTGCAGTTTAAAAGCTACTAGGACAAGGCCTTTCCTACCCTAAAATATATCCTACAAATCCTCCTGCTACAGGTCTATCTGTCATTCAGAGACTGAAAGCCCTTCGCTAAAGTCATTACCCAGAGTCATAACATGACAGAACTGGTGGTCTCCAGAAGTCCCTTAAAAAAAAGTATTTATTTATTTAATTTCATTTTTTATTACTATTTTTAATTTGACCAGAGAGAGAGAGAAAGGAGAAGTAAGCTGCCAGGTCCAGGATTCAAACTGCAGTTGGCCATGTGGCATGTGGGAATCCAGCGCCCCCAACCACCATGCCACTTGTCGGCCCCTCCAGAAGTTCTTTTTAAGTGTTTACAAAGGAAGTCAGGAAGCCCTTAACTTCTTTCCTAATAAGGATTTTAATATTGAGATTGAAAGGTAACAATTAAATAGAGGTTACTACAGGATAGAGGTATCCTAGGGAAAACAGGCAGCTGACCCTGCACAGGAGGCAGCTCAAGGTTCATTTAATAAGTAACAGCAGCACTCACTGACTGCCAGGCGCTGTGACACAATGGGAACAGAATGATGAGCTACAGCTGCCGTTGTCCATGATCACCATGAAGAGGAACACTGGGCACTGAGGAGAACATGTGGCACTGGGGCAGCCAGGAGTGAGCTCCCCCAGAAGGAGATCCAGGCAGAGAGAAGAGCCGGGGCCAAAGCTCTGAGACAAAGGGCTCAAAGGCCAGTGTGGCCAGAGCATGGAGTATGATTCCTGTTCAGGTCCATCAGGGCAAATGAAATTAGGTCACAGGTGGTCTGGTGAGCCTGTGCTAAAGGGGCCAATGATACTGGGGATTTCACATGGGCTGAGGGATACCTGATGACTCTCCTGGTCCTATAACAAAAAGCAGAAAGGGGGTGGCTAGTGTGTTTCCTATTCAAATGGCCTGGCCAAGCCCTTTTCCACTGTTCCTTACTCTTTCTTTGTTTAAAGTTTATTTATTTCTTTCCGACAGAGGGTCACAGAAGGTACCTCCCAACAGGGTCTTAATGCCGCCTCACAGTCATGTGCCCAATATACATCAGGAGACCTTGGGATCTGATCCTAGGGCCTCCCACATGGTTTCAGCTTCACTAAGTATTGTATTATTCTGCGCCGCTGTGGCTGGCCTCTACTCTTTCTTTAGGAATGGCAGACCATACAGCCACTTTGTGGACTCAGGCAAGTGGTTGTACCTCTTGATGAACTCACTCATTCCATAGCGACTACATTAAATGCAAGAACATGTAAGCGTCATATAGTAACTACATGTATTCGTCACCAAAATTCCAAAGGTGAAAGGACTATGGTGTGGCTATCCCCCATGGTGGGTAATTTCTCACTTTCCTTCTCTCTCTCTGTCTCTCTCCAGCAAGCGTATGTGCCCTGCAGCAAAAACTAAAAACTAAAAACAGATGAAACAACAAAGACCTATGAACTTTGAATAGTCTGCCCCAATTCTGTTTTTCCCTTATATCTTCTTATTCTCAGTAATATGTTTTCAGAATGTGAGTCATTTAAAAAATGCACATAAAATTTTATAGTACAGAAACCAATATTAGACCCTGTCAGAGACTTAGAAGGAGTCAGAAAGTTCAGCGTAGCTTCAGATGCACTCACATATTCAAATATGAAGGGCAATTTTTTTTTAGGTTTTTGCGAGGGCATGTGCACTCGCCAGAGAGAGACAGAGCCAGAGCAAGAGAAAAAGGAAGTGAGAAATCATCCCCTCGGGGGATAGTCATGCTGCAATCCCTTCTTCTCCATTCTTCTCTTGAGATTTTGGGCACTCATGTACATGTGCGTGATGTGATTTTCAAGCCACTGGATCTGGGACTTGAACCACGCTGCTGGCCATATGGGATCCAGTGTTTAAACGTCCTAATGAGCCAGAGAACTTTTTTTTTTCTCTCTTAGGTTTTGCTGTAGGGCACATGCACTTGTCAAAAAAAAGACAGATAAAGGGAGAGTGAGAAATCACCCCCGATTGGAGACAGCCACACTGTAATTCCTTCTCCTTCAGTCTCTTCTTGGGGATTTTGGGCACGTGTACACACCTGCTTGACATGATTTTTAAGTTGCTGGGTCTGGAACTCTTAACTCTGGCCAGCCATGTGGGAGTACAGTGCCTTCACTATGCCACCTCCTGGCACCAGAAGAGCAATTTTTAAAAATTTACATTTGGGGGGCTGGCAAGTGGCTTGGTGATTAAGGGTGCTGGACTCTCACATGGCCGACTGCAGTTCGAGTCCTGGACCTGGTGGCTTGCTTGCTCTCTCTCATTCTATTCCTTTTTGGCCAAACTGAAATAAATGAATAAATGAATAAATAAAGTTAAATAAAATAATTTTTAAAATTTTACATTTGGAGCAAGAATAAGGAAAGAGTGAGGGTTGCCGTTTGGACCTGAAGGTGTCAGGTTAGAGGTAAGAGAGAAAGCAGTATTTCTCCTAGCCCTTTGTGCCTCTATCTTCTATTAACGAGAATGGTTTTTGCACTAAGGAGTAACAGAAGTCTTGAGGATATGGGGAAATCAGCTCAAGAAAGCAAAGCAACCCCCAAATCACCAGGCTGATATAAGAGAGATACGAGCTGGCCACATAGTGAGGTCATTTAGTGCTGCACAGAAGCCAGATTCCACATGGATGACTAAGGTTCAGATCCTGAGCCTGGCTTCTTGAAAAACACGAATACTCAGTCAGCCCATGGTGTAGTAGTTAAGATGGCTGGATCCCACGTGGCTGACCATGTGGTTTGAGTCCTGGACCTGGTGGCGCAAGCAACTTGCCAGGTGTGTGTTCATGTGTGCCAAAATCCCAAAGGACAAAAGAGACGGGATTGTGGTGTGACCATTCCCCATTGGGGGGTGCTGTTTCACTTTCCCTCTGTCTGTCTGTCTGTCTGTCTGTATCTGGTAAGCACGTATGCTCTTTTGGCAGAATTAAAAGAACAAACAAAAAACAAAAACTTAAGTACCCAGGATCCTGACAGAATAGAGAACTGGAAGAAAAAGGCTGGAGTGTGACCATTGGTAAGTTTTCTCTCTCTTGCACACATGCACCCTCTGGCATTAAAAAAAAAAAGTTAACTCAGTAAGTATTTTTTGAGTGTTAACACTGTGCCAGGCTCTGAGCATAGATAAGTGAACAAAAATGAGTGACAACTCTGCCTTCATAGTTCCTTCAAAACTTAAATACAATCACATGATCCAGCAATCCCATTTCTGGGCATATACCCAAAATAAATGAATGGACTTGAACCGATATTTGTATACCAATTTACACCAATGTTCATAACAGCTTAACACAACAGCCAAAGGGTGAGACAACCCGTGTCCATCTACAGATGAATGGATAAATATGGTATATACACATGCATATATATATATATATATGCACACACATACAATGGAATATTATTCACCTTCAACAAAGAAATTCTGATGCTATATATGCTATATAATATGATGAACCTTGAAGATATTTCACTGGGACCAGCAGTTAGCATAATGGCTATGTTGCTGGACTCCCACGTGGTCAACCACGGTTTGTGTCCTGGACCCGGTGGCTTAAAACTCACGCCAGGTGCGTGTGCGTGCATGCCCAAGATCCCGAGAGGAGAATGGAGGAGAAGGGATTGCAGCATGGCCATCCCCCCCTGGGGGGTGATTTCTTGCTTTCTGTCTCTGTCTGTCTGGCGAGCGCACACACCCTATAGCAAAACCTCTCAAAAAAAAAAAAAAAAAAAAAAAAAGATACTTCATTTACTACACTAAGTGAAGTAAGCCAGACACAAAAGGACAAATATTATATGATTCTACTTATAAGTGAATGCATTTAATGCCATTAGGCTGTCGTTTAAAAATGATTCAAATGGGGCAGCTCATGGCTTGATGGTTAAGGGAGCTGGATCCTCCATACACTTTGAGACCCAAATTGGGAGGCTAGAAGAATATGCTAGGTGTAGGCCCAAAATCCTGAAAAAAGGGACAAATGGAGAAGGGGTTGTGCCATGATTATTCCCCATGAGAGGTGCTTTCTCTCTTGTCCCTTCTCTCTGTCTCTCTCTTTCTGGGGACCACACGTGCCTTCTGGCAAATTTAAAAAAATAATAATAATTTAATTTAATTTATTATTATTATTTTAAATTTTGCTATAGGGCACATGCAGTCACTAAAGATAAAGTGAGAAAGCAAGCCGCCAGATATAAGACTTGAACTGTGGTCAGTGATGTGGGAGTCCAGTGTCTTAACAACCATGCCACCTGCTTTTCTTACCTGCTGGCAAATTTTTTTTAAACCTTAAAATGAAGGGCTGATTGGGGGACTAGCAGTTAAAATAATGGTTATGTCACTGGACTCCCATGTAGTTGACTGTAGTTCGAATCCTGGACCCGGTGACTTAAACTCACAACAGGTGCGTGTGTGTGCGTGCCCAAGATTCTGAGAGGAGAATGGAGGAGAAGGGATTGTGGTATGGCCACCCCCCCGGGGGGTGATTTCTCGCTTTCTGTCTCTCTGTCTATCTCTGTCTTTCTGGCAAGCACACTCGCCCTATAGCAAAAGCCTCTCCAAAAATAAAAAAATAAATAAATAAATAAAAATGAGGGGCTGGCAGGTGGTGTGGTTGTTGGGATGCTAGACTCCCACATGGCTGATTGCAGTTTGAATCCTGGGCCTGGTGGCTTACTTTCTCGCCTTTTCTCTCTCTGGTCAAATTAAATAATAATAGCAATAATAAATAAAATTAAATAATTATTAAAATGTTAAGATGATAAATTTGATGTTATGCATAATATTACCACAATAACGCCCCCCTTTGTACAATTTACATTCTTATAGAGGAAAGAGAGACAACACACAAAATAAGTAAAAGGTACACTATATTTGATATTGATTAGTGATAGGTAGAGAAAGAAATAGGAATTAGGATGTGGATGTGGTTGCAATTAAAAAAAAATTAGGACCAGCAAATGGCGTACGGGTTATATTGCTGGACTCCCACAGTTCGAGTCCAGGAACCAGCAGCTTAAAAAAACTCATACTGTGTGTGTGTGTGTGTGTGTGTGTGTGTGTGTGCCCAAAACCCCAAGAGGAGAATGGAGGAGAAGGGATTGCGGCATGGTCATCCCCCGGGGGGATGATTTCTCATTTTCTGTCTCTCTGCCTCTCTAGTGAGTGGATGCGCCCTATAGAAAAAAAAAATCTCCCTAAAAAACAAATTTTTTTTTAGGTCTTTGCCATAGGTTGTGCATGCTCGTCAGAGAGAGACAGAGAGAAGGAAAGTGGGAACTCCCCCCACCCCCCAAGAGGGGATGGCCACACTGCAATCCCTTCTCCTCTATTCTCTTTTTGAAATTTTGGGCACATACGCACATGTACCTGGAGTGATTTTCAAGCCCCTGGATCCAGGGCTTGAACCATCCATGGTCAGCCATGTGGGAGTCCAGTGCCTTAGCCACTATGCCACCTGCTAGCCCCTATGTGCTTGCAATTTTAAATACAGTGGTCAGGGAAAGCATTACTGATGATATAACTTGAATAAAGACCTAAAAACGGTGAGGTTGGCAGCCATGAAAAAACCTAGCAGAGAAACATTCATAAATAAAGAAAGCAAGTTTGAGGTAAGGCTATTTAAAGTACTGAGAAGCACCTAGGAGATGTGAAACATACAGCATGGAGGCTGCTTGGAGGGAGTAAGGGGGAGAGCAGGAGGAGGTAAAGTCAAGGAAGCTACATAACAGGCCTTGCAGGCCATGGTAAAGACTTCAGCCTTTTCACTGACTCAGATGAGAAACTTTTATAAGTTTTTGAGCAAAAACTGATCAGATTTATATATTTTAGTTATTTATTTTAAAATTTATTTCTTTAGGGATCAGCAGATGGTGTAATGGTTATGTCGCTGGACTCCCACGTAGTTAACCACAGTTCAAGTCCTGGACCCAGCAGCTTAAAACACACCAGGTACATGTATACGAGTGCCCCAAATTCTGAGAGAATGGAGCAGAAGGTATTTCGGAGTGGCCATCCCCCCTGGGGGAGGGGGGTGGTTTCTTGCTTTCTATCTCTCTGTCTCTCTAGTGAGTGCACGTGCCTTATAGCAAACGTCTTTCAAAACTTTTTATTTCCTGGGACCAGCAGTTAGCGTAATGGCTATGTCGCTGGACTCCCACATAGTTGACCGCGGTTCGAGTCCGGGACCCGGCAGCTTAAACTCACGCCGGGCACGTGTGCATGCGTGCCCAAGATCCCGAGAGGAGAATGGAGGAGAAGGGATTGCGGCGTGGCCATCCCCCTTGGGGGGTGATTTCCTGCTTTCTATCTCTCTGTCTCTCTCTGTCTCTCTGGCGAGCGCACGCGCCCTATAGCAAAAACCTCTCCAAAAAAAGAAAAAACAAAAAAACAAAAAAAAACACTTTTTATTTCCTTCATGAGAGTGAGAGAGAGGGCCCCCCAGCTTTTGGGGTGCACCTGCCTGGCATGTGCAGTTTGATCAGAGGCCAAACCTGCAATCTTCTGTATGGACTCAGCATCACGTAAGCACTGTGTTACAACTGCCCCCACCATGCCACCAAGCTAGCCTCAGATTCCTATGTGTATGTACAGTCCTTTAGGTTTTTGCCATAGAGCACATGCACTTGCTGGAGACAGACAGTGAGAGGGAAAGTAAAAAATCACCCCTTGGGGTGGGGAAGAATGGTCATACCACAATCCCTTTTCCTCCATTCTCCTCTTGGGATTTTGGGCACACATGCCTGGTACGATTTTTTTCTTTTCTTTTCCCTCTTCTTTCTTTCTGTTCTGTTCTTTCTTTTTTTTTCTTCTTTGAAGGATTTGGCAAAGATTTTTTTTCCACTTCCAGTCTTTTAAAGTAGACACAGATTTGCTTAGAATGAAGCTGATTTTGGGGCTGGCAAGTGGCGTGGTGGTTAAAGGCATTGGACTCCCATATGGCCGACCACGGTTCAAGTCTCGGACCTGGTGGCTTGCTTTCTCACTTCCTTTCTCTCTCTCTGTCTCTCTCTGATCAAACTGAAAAATAATAATGAGGGAACCAGCAGTTAGCGTAATGGCTATGTCGCTGGACTCCCACGTAGTCGACCGCGGTTCGCGTCTCGGACCCGGTGGCTTACAACTCACGCCGGGCGCGTGTGCGTGCGTGCCCAAGATCCCGAGAGGAGAATGGAGGAGAAGGGATTGCGGCGTGACCATCCCCCCTGGGGGGTGATTTCTCGCTTTCTGTCTCTATGTCTCTCTCTGTCTGTCTGGCGAGCGCAAGCGCCCTATAGCGAAAAAAACCTCTCCAAAAAAAAAAAAAAAAAAAAAAAAAATAATAATGATATAATAATAAATAAAGTTAAATAAAATAATTCTTTAAAAAAAAAAATGAAGCTGATTTTAAGAGCATAAACATTAAGCGCAAAGGGTAAGATTAAATTCAGCTATCCAGAGAGATGAATAGTAAAAGATACTGAGAAGGTACCTTCAACAGAAAATCAATTGTCAAGGTGACTGATTACCAGTCAGAGGCTGAAGTCCTTATACTGCAAAAGCAGAACAGTGTGCACTGTATAGTGTAGTCTGTAGCTGTACCTTGGGCTTCTAGTTATTAATTTAAAATAAATAGTTGGGGACCAGCAGGTGGCATGGTGGTTAAGGCGCTGGACATTCCCACATGGCCAACCACGGTTTGAGTCCCGGACCTGGTGGCTTGCTTTCTAACTTTCCCTCTCTCTCTCTCTGTGTCTCTCTCTGGTCAAATTAAAATAAAATGAATGGATAATAAATAAATAAATAAATAAATAAATAAATAGCATAGTGTAGTCTGCAGTAGTCAACGTGCATTGATTTTTAATTTTCTACAATATTGTGACTATAATGCTACAGTATTTATTTTGGATAAATCTCTCAATGTCATGATTATGATATCATGTAATTCATTCTTTTGAAATATGAAGTGCTCAGGGATCAACAGATGGCGTAATGGTTACGTCGCTGGACTCCCACATAGTCGACCACGGTTTGAGTCCTGGACCCAGCAGCTTAAAACTCATGCCAGGCACGTGTGCATGTATGCCCAAAATCTCGAGAGAAGAGTGGAGGAGAAGGGATTGCAGCATGGCCATCCCCCTGGGAGGTGATTTCTCGCTTTCTGTCTCTCTGTCTATTCAGTGAGTGCATGCGCCCTACAGCAAAAAACCTCTCTATTACAAGGAAAAAAAAAAGAAAGAAGGAAATATGAAGTGTCCTACCTCAGTTAACGTTATACATAATTTTAAAATACTACCTATCATGGGACTGGCAGGTGGTGTGCTGGTTAAGGGTGTTGGATTCCCACATGGCTGACTGCAGTTCGAGTCCCAGACCTGGCAGCCTGCCTTTCCTTTTCTCTCTCTGGTTAAATTAAAAAATAATAACAAATGGAATTAAATAAATAAGTCTTTAAAAAATACTATCTATCATGACTAGTGTATTAAGTATTTATGCTTATATATTTATATCTAATATTGAAATAAAATTTACTACCAAATTGCTATAGTAGATATTAATCAGTCTGACATGCTTATTAATTGATCCCACAGGTATAATTATAGGTCAGCATATTTTCAGTGTCTACTCTTTCATTTTAATTTGGGAATGCAGCATTTACAGAACAAATAAGCACAAATAGTGAAGCCACCCAAATGTCATGGTAGCTCTTCAGTTAGCCATGTCACAAATTCAGATATAAATTCTCACTAGATGAAGAGTAAGATTCTGATTCATCAAAAGGTGCTAGTGGAGGTTGTCAGACGCTTTGCAATATAGATCCCCAGCCCAATGGCCAGCAGAAAGAGAGCAGGAGAGATGGAAGAAAAACCCTTAGAAATGCTGATGAGACAATGCCCCTTTTCTTCAGAGCACTTGTGTTTCTCATGCTGAGAGTGGCTGTGCGTTTTGGGTGCTTAAAGAGGAGCCCCTTTGGGTGGGGGGAAGGGATATTTTCAGGTCAAACTGTCCAATCCCATATCCAATCTGAGTGTTTCTTCAAGATTCTTTTAGGGAACCAGCAGTTAGCGTAATGGCTATGTCGCTGGACTCCCACGTAGTTGACTGGGGTTCGCGTCCCAGACCCGGTGACTTAAAACTCACGCTGGGCGCGTGTGCGTGTGTGCCCAAGATCCTGAGAGGAGAATGGAGGAGAAGGGATTGCGGCGTGACCATCCCCCCTGGGGGGTGATTTCTCTCCTTCTGTCTCTATGTCTCTCTCTGTTTGGCGAGTGCTCACGCCCTATAGCGACAAAACCAAAAAAAAAAAAAAAAAAAGATTCTTTTAATTTCTTCCCTCTCTCAACATAATCTTCCTCAGACAGAGCTGCTTTTTTCTCCAATGCTATGAGTATCTGTCTCAGAAGCTCTATTAATATCTTGCGGTGTCTGTAAGCGAGGTTGGCTGTCACAGTGAGAATTCTTGGAGCTACTCTGTCAAGATTCATGTTGGGCATGTGCAGTATTTTTTCCATATCACCATTATAAATAGAAACTGAGGCTGGAACACTGTTCCCGTTCCCATTATTGATAAAGTGCAGTTCTACAGAGGAACCCTGCAGGTTCTCTTGCAGCTCGGGGACCCCTCTCTGGGACAAGGCGCCGGCAAGCAGCTGTGGCAATTGGGTCCTCGTGGGGCTGCGGGCGGTAGACTGTGGGCTGTGCGGTGGACAGTCAGAGACAAGGAGCATGAATGCTGCAGGCCCAGCAGCTCAGGTTAGGGATCTTGTTAAAATGCAGATACTGGAAACCAGCAGATGGCATAATTGTTATGTCACTGGACTCCCCATGGCCAAATGAGGTTTAAGTCCCAGATCCGGCAGCTAAAAACTCACACCAGGCGCGTGTGTGTGGATGCCCAAAATCCCAAGAGGAGAATGGAGGGGAAGGGACTGTGGCATGGTCATCACCCTGGGGGATGATTTCACGCTTTTCACACTTTCTGTCTCTCTATCTCTCCAGCGAGTGCACATGTCCTATAGCAAAAATGAAGATTCTGATTCAATAGATCTGAAGGTAGGACCCGAAATCCCAAAGACTACAGTTTTGAAACCCTGAGACACCATGTTGTTAGGGAAGCTCACTCCACCCCTCTAGAGGATGAGAGGCCATGTAGAAGAACACTGGGCACTCCAGGCTCAGCCAACAGCCAGGCATATGAGGAGGGCCATTTCGGACCTCAGCCTGGCATACCTTCCAGCTGCTTGCATTAACAGGGTTGAAGCCATAAGAGGAATGCCTAGCCAACCCACAGAATTGTAAGAAATAATAAACTGCTGTTTTAAACCACTAAATTTGGGAGTGGTTTGTGATGCAGCAATATATAATTGAAATGGACTGATCTGTTTTTATGCAAGAGGGCACATAAGCACATGAGAGGGAGAATGAGAGAGAAGAAAGAGAAGTAGAGAAAAGCACCCTCCAATAAGGCCGGGTTTTGTTGCAATCCCTTTTCTTTTGATTCTCCATCCCATCAGGATCCTGGATGCATGCCCAGCAAGAAACAGATTGATTTTCAAGGCTCCCTCCGACTGCAGTGTAGACAATAGGCTGTTGGGAGGTGGGGACAAGGGTAGAAGTAGGGTGTACCCTGCACGAGGGCACAGCTGCATTCACCCAAGGGGGCGCCTCTTTCAGTTTGCCTCGGGTGGTCTAGCAGCAGCCCAGTGAGAAAGCAGTGGAATTCTGAAGAAAGGACTGGGACCAGCAGTTAGCCTAATGGCTGTCGCTGGACTCCCATGTAGTCAACCGCAGTTTGAGTCCTGGACCCGGTGACTTAAACTCACGCTGGGCAGGAGTGAGTGTGTGCCCAAGATCCCCAGAGGAGAAGGGATTGTGGCGTGGCCATCTCCCCTGGAGGGATGATTTCTCACTTTCTTTCTCTGTCTTTCTGGGAGCGCAGGCGCCTTATGGCAAAAAAAAAAAAGAGAAAGGACCGATAAGATTGGATGTGGGCCTGAATATCTGGAGGGAGAAAAGGCCTGGTGTGACCTGAGATAAGTCTGTAAGAGGAAAAGATTTAGAAGGGACATGATTACTTACTCTTGATAGATAGCCATATGTAGAAGGTAATACTAAAAATCTGGGAAGAGATCTGGACTGGAGATACAGGTTATCAGCATCTTTAAGACCATGAGACTGGATGAGATCACCTGGGAGTAAGTGCAGATAAAGAGGACCCAGGCCGAAGCCAAGGAGACTGAGGAGCAGCAGGCAAATACATTAAGTACAAGAACCATGGGATTTCCCCACACGTTGTCCTTAATGATCTTTACAAGAG
Organism: Tupaia tana; assembly: GCA_026018925.1. Classification (NCBI taxonomy): domain Eukaryota; kingdom Metazoa; phylum Chordata; class Mammalia; order Scandentia; family Tupaiidae; genus Tupaia; species Tupaia tana. The sequence goes on from JAKSZU010000006.1 coordinate 155,176,197, forward strand.
AAGTTTTGGTGAAGTGCTGGATATAAAGAAATGGAAGCAGAGGAACTAGATGTAGAATATAATTAAATTCTTAGCAAAAGTTTTCCTGTGAAGGTGAGCAGAGAAATGGGGCTGTGACTGGAGGGGGAAGGGAGTTCAAGTTGTTTGTTTTTGTTTTTATCTTTAGGATGGCAGCAATGCCAACATGTTTATATATTGATAAGAATGACTCAGATGGGACCAGTAGATGGTGTAATGGTTATGTCGCTGGACTCTCACGTAGTCGACCACGGTTCAAGTCCCAGACTGAGGCTTAAAACTCATGCCGGGCGTGTGTGCATTTATACCTAAGATCCCCAGAGGAAAATGGAGGAGAAGGGATTGTGGTGTGGCCATCCTCCCTGGGGGTGATTTCTTCCTTCCTTCCTCCCTCCCTCCCTCCCTCCCTCCCTCTCTCTCTCTCTCTCTCTCTCTCTCTCTCTCTTTTCCTTCTTTCCTCCTTCCTTCCTTCTTTCCTTTCCTTTCTCTTTCTTTTCTTTTCTTTTCTTTCTCCACTCATTTTTTTTTTCTTTTTTTGGAGAGGTTTTTGCTATAGGGCGCGTGCGCTCGCCAGACAGACAGAGAGAGACAGAGAGATAGAAAGCAGGAAATCACCCCCCAGGGGGGATGGCCACGCCGCAATCCCTTCTCCTCCATTCTCCTCTCGGGATCTTGGGCACGCACGCACACATGCCCGGCGTGAGTTTAAGCCGCCGGGTCCGGGACTCGAACCACGGTCGACTACGTGGGAGTCCAGCAACATAGCCATTACGCTAACTGCTGGTCCCTCCACTCATTTATTTTTTGATTTGACCATAGAAAGACACAGAGAGAGAGAGAGGAAAAGTGAGAAAGCAAGCCACCAGGTCCGGGACTCAAACTGTGGTCAACCATGTGGGAGTGTCCAGTGCCTTAACCACCACGCCACCTGCTGGTCCCCTGGGGGGTGATTTCTTGCTTTCTGTCTCTCTGGTGAGTGTGCATGCCCTGCATCAATAGTCTCTCCCTCAAACAAACAAACACAAACAAAAAGAATGACTCAGATGTAAGGGAAATATTGATGCATAAGAGGGAAGAATGACTGGAACCCTGTCTTTGAAGGGATGAGATCTAAGATGCACACACAGACAGATGTTCATCCATTACAATAGGAAGAAATGTAGAATACATGGGCACCTACATAGGCAATAGGCAGATGGTTGGGGATAGAAGACTTTGGGAGCTCTTCTGAGAGCTCTATTTTACTCAAGAAAATAGGATGCAAGATTGTCAGTTGACAGGGATGGGCAGGGGGTTTAAGAAGATTTGGAGGTCCTTCATGAGTAGATATGTCACAAAACGTATGGTAAGACTTAAGAATGCCTTTGTGAATAAGGCAGACAATACAGCCCGGCTAGAAGGACTAAGGTGGGGCAGAAATTCGTAATTAGGAATGGAATGATGACAATGTAGACAGGTTCTTCCACTGGCATTTGACCTTAGCTGTTTTTGAATTTGTATTGTTAAGGCAAACCATGCCTTGGTGGGTCTAGCAGCAGCCCAATGAGAAAGCAACAGAACTTTGGACATATTCTGAAGCAAGAATGGAAAGAATCAAGGCCTTTATGTAATTCAAAATAAAAATATTAAATTAAAGATAAGTACAATACGGAGCCAGCAGGTGGTGTGGTGGTTAAGGCACTGGACACTCCCTCATGGCTGAATACGGTTTGAGTCCCGGACCTGGTGGCTTGCTTTCTTACTCCTCCCCACCCCCCGTCTCTCTCTCTCTGGTCAAATTAAAATAAATAAATGGATAAATAAAATTAAATATAAAAAAGAAAACATATAAGTATAATAAAATAGGTTTCTCTTATAATGACCCTAAACTTAAGAAAATATATAGAATATAAAATTCTTTGCAAGATCTTTTTTGAATTATGTATTTAATTTTATTTATTAATATTATTATTTTTAATCCATCACAGGGCATGTCTGTTCACCAGAGAGAAACAGAGAGAAGGAAGGTGATAAAGCAAACCAACACGTCCTGGACTTGAACCACAGTCAATCATGTGGGAGTACAGTACCCTAATCACCACACCACCTGCTGGGCCCGTTTACAAGATCTTTTAGTATTCCACTTTCTTTTCTTTTCTTTCTTTTTTTTTTTTTTTTTAGCATCCAAGTGGCTTGATAAACTTGTGGGTTTTTTATTTTTTAAAGAATATTTTATTTTATTCATTATTATTATTTTTTAATTTGACCAGAGAGACACAGAAAGAGAGAGAGAGGAAAAGTAAGAAAACAAGCCAATGGCTCAGGACTCAAAGTGTGGTTGGCCATGTGGGAGTCCAGCGTCTTAACCACCATACCACCTGCTGGCTCCACCCTTTCTTTTCTTAATGCCAGGATGCGAGGAAGAGAGAAAACCCATCAATGCAGTGTGCATGCTGCAATAATTTCTCCCCTGTCCTTTCAGGATTTGGGGTATGCATACACACATGTCCAGCATGTTTTTAAAGCCACTTCAGGCAGGATTTCAACTGCATTGGGCATGTATCCTGCTCCCAATGTATAGTGCTTAGCCATTTTGCTACTGGGCTGGGCCCTACTATTCCACTTTATTGGTACCTTCCACAGGGGCTTGTTGTGGAAGGGCTTAGTGACCTTTGGGTAAATGCAGACCCCTGCAGACCCAAGACAGGTCTGACACATTTGTTAAAAGACTTGAAAGTTAGAGGCCCCTCTAACAACTAACCTAGTAAGTTGATAAACAGAGACAGATTTCAAATTCCTAGAGAAGTAGGCAAACTCAGCAAGATGAGAATTTAACAAATTCCTGGTTCTTAGGTCCAGGAAGCTAACTGCTCATACAGAAAGAATGGGGACACCATGGCTTAGCAGCAACATATGTAAAAGACTTATAAGGAGAGCCCCAGAAAGCTACTGGAACTGGAAATATATATACCAACATAGCTGCAGGACTTACAGCTAGGTTGTAGAGTTTTTAATGATTTTTATTTTCGTCTCTACTTTCCTTTATTTGCCAAATTTCTTACAATGATAAGAAATTACTTTTGCAATCATAAAGAATCTAAAAATCTGTATTTTATGCATCAGCAATATAAACATGGTCTCAGAATACTGAAGAGATAGTGCAGCTCCATTCCTAGACTGCTGAGTTTATTTAGGTGTCATTTTTTTTTTTTTAATGCCAGAGAGAGAGAGAGACAGAGAGAGAGAGAGAAATGGGAGGGGGGGAGAGAGAGAGAGAGCGTGAGCCCCCCCCAATTGGGCCTGGTCACTTGACAATTCTTTTTCCTCCAATTCTGCTTCTGTCAGGATTCGAAGCATGCACATAACTGGTCAGCACTTGAACCCTGGTCAGCCATGTAGGATCTGGCCTCCTCTGCACAGCACTTCACTGCTGTGCTACTGGTCCAGCTTGGTAGCACAGTTTTGAGGGGAGCAGGCAAATCATATAGGATAAGGAAAGCAAGCAAGAGAAAGCCCAGAGAGAAGACTTAAGGGGAGTCTAGAACTGGAATTTTTGTCTTCCAACATGCCAATGGATGACTGTATATGAGGACTGTCGGTGGAAACCAGAAGAAGACATACGTCTTCTCAGCAGAAGGGAGAGCAAAAATGGACAATGGTTCATAGAATATTGGCAAGGGCATTTTTTTTTCTTTTAGAGAGTTTTTTTGTTAGAGGGCACATGTGATTGCCAGAGAGACAGAGACAGAAAGTGAGAAATCACCCCCCAAGGAGAATGCCCATGCTGCAATCCCTTCTTCTCCATTCTCCCCTTGGGATCCTGGGCACCCACACACACACACCCGGCATGTGCCGAGAACTCTAACCACAGTCGACTAGGTCAGAGTACAGTGACATAACCATTATGCTGTTAAAAGAGGTCTTTGGAGAGGAATTCTAGCACTGAATGGGTAGTTGGACTAGTGGACCATCAAGACCCCTCTCAGCTTTAATTTTGGACTTGAATATATTGAAAGTGTTCTATCATACTTCTGTTTCAAATAGAAATTTCAAACTGATAAGATCCCGATAAATCTGTAGTTTAGTTCATAGTATTGTATCACTGTTAATTTCTTGTTTTTCACAAATGCACATGGTCATACAAGATGCTGACATTAAGGAATACTCGATGAAAAGCATGTGGGAATTCTGTACTATTCCACATTTTTTTTAGAGCTTTTTGTCTTACGGCAAAAAAACTCGTGAGCTCACTGGAGAAAAAGAGAGACAGTGAGAGGGACAGTGAGAAATCACCCCTCAGGGGGATGGCCACTCTGAAATCCCTTCTCCTTCATTCTCCTCCAGGATCTTGGGCGTGCATGCACACGTGCCAGGCGTCAGCTTCAAGCTACCGGATCTGGAACTTAAACCATGGTTGGCCACGTGGGAGTCCAGTGACAAAACTGCTACACCATCTGCTCCCTTCCACAACTTTTCTTTATTAGATTTTTGTCACAGGGCACATGCTCGAGAGGGACCCAGAGAGGGAAAGAGAAATTACTCTCCGGGAGCATGGCCACGCCACAATCCCTTCTCCTCCACTCTCTTGAGATTTTGGGTACACACACACATACTCCTGGCCTAGAATGCTTTTTAAGCCACCAGGTCTGAGACTCAAACTGCAGTCAGCTTTGTGGGATCCAGCTGCCTTAACCTCCAGGCCACCTGTCTGTCCCTATTTTGCAGCTTTTCTATAAACCTAGTTATTAAAAAATAAAATCTTGAGGCCTGCCTGTCTGGAGACACATGACTGATGTGAGCGGCAGTGATGTGATCTTGACCGGCTAGAGGGCTGGGGGAAGGGAATCAGAGCATGAGGAGACACTTTTAGGGGTGCTTGTATCTTTTCCCTTCTCTCACACTCTCTTAAGAAAGAAATAAGTTTTTTAAAATAAAATAAAATGTTTATTTTAAAACATAAAATTTTTTAAAAATTAATTAATTTTATATCACTATGATTATTATTTTTAAATTTGCTACAGGGCACATCCACTCATGAGAGAGAGAGAGAGAGAGAGAAAGAGAAAGTCACCAGGTCTGGAACTTGAACCACAGCTGGCCATGTGGGGAGTCCAAAGCCTTAACCACCACCATCTGGCTCCTCAAAACATCAAAACTTTGAACCTCACTCCATGCAAGAGTTTTTCTCACACTAAAGGTCACAGTGTCCTGAGGGCTTATGAGCTAGGGCCTTTAGAATAGTGTACAAAACATACATTATTTTATCTCCACCCCAAGAATATGTAGCGTAGGTGGTATTATCATGAACAGACCTGAAGACTGAGGCAGATCAGCAAGCTGACTCAGTCAGCTCCAGGTCACTCAGCAGTTAGCTGACCTGAATTTCAAATCTGTCTCCTCATTCCAAAGTTCTTTCCACCAAGTACTACCAACTCTCTAAGTTTTGGAAATATCCCTGCTTTGCCTTGGGCTAAACATTTTATTTACATGTCCACTGGGTTGGGCTCACTGAGTTTTATTGCAGAATGGAAAAGCTGTTCAGTGTGGCACTGCTTGTGAGAGTGACTCATACCTGAATGTCTATCGGTAAAGGAATGATGAAATTAATTACAGGCCATCCATTCTGGAAACACTATAAAGCTGTTACAAAGACTATGGTAGGGAGGGACCAGCAGTTAGCGTAATGGCTATGTCATTGGACTCCCACGTAGTCCACCGCAGTTCGTGTCCCAGACCCAGTGGCTTAAAACTCACGCCAGGCACGTGTGCGTGTGTGCCCAAGATCCTGAGAGGAGAATGGAGGAGAAGGGATTGCGGTGTGGCCATCCCCCCGGGGGGTGATTTCTCGCTTTCTGTCTCTCTGTCTCTCTGTCTGGCGAGTGCACGTGCCCTGTAGCAAAAAAAAAAAAAAAAAAAAAAAAAAAAAAACCTCTCCAAAAAAAAAAAAAAAAGACTATGGTGGGCTCCATGGCACACTTGGTAAGGTGCCGCTCAAGAGAAGCTGGATCCTATGGAATGTCTGTGATTTAAATCCCTCACCCAGTCTGCCTGAAATATGCTAGACGTGTACACAAGTGCTCAGCATTTGACAGGCCAGAGCTGGAGGAAGGGGACTGTAGCATGACTAGATCCTGTGGAGGGTGCCCTCACTCTCTCACACACTCATGTACACATGCCTTCTATCATGAATAAAGAAAGATAAAAGAATGTGCAAGATCTGCAGTATTACTGAGACAGATAGGCTAGATGTCTGGCTAGACGGAAAAAGCAAATTGCCAGATGGTATATGTAATATTATTATATCTTTTCTTTTTAAAAATTTTTATTTTATTTGCTATAATTTTTTTAATTATTTATTTACATTTATTCATTCATTCATTTTATTTTGATTTGACCAGAGAGAGACACAGAGAGAAAGAGAAGGAAAGTAAGAAAGCAAGCCACCAGGTCCAGGACTCGAACCGTGGTCAGCCATGTGGGAGTGTCCAGCGTCTTTACCACCACGCCACCTGCTGGTCCCGTCATTATTTATTTATTTTATTTATTTTATTTATTTTTTATTTTTGAGAGGTTTTTGTTAAAGGGTGCGTGTGCTCGCCAGACAGAGAGAGACAGAGAGACAGCGAGAAATCACCCCCCAGAGGGGATGGCCACGCCGCAATCCCTTGTCCTCCGTTCTCCTCTCGGGATCTTGGGCACGCACGCACACGCGCCCAGCGTGAGTTTTAAGCCACCGGGTCCAGGACGTGAAATGCGGTCGACTACATGGGAGTCCAGCGACATAGCCATTATGCTAACTGCTGGTCCCCCATCATTATTTATTTTTAAAATTTGACCAGAGAGACAGAAAGAAAGAAAAGGAAAGTGAGAAAGCAAGTGCAAGGTCTGGGACTCAAACCGCAGTCAACCATGTTGGAGTCCAGCTCCTTAACCAGCATACCACCTACCGACCCCATCTTTTTATGTCAGAGGGCACTTGCACTTTACCAGAGAGAAACAGAGAGACAGAAAGGGAGAGGGAGAAAGCAATTCCGCAAACGGGGCATACTCACCCTGCAATCCCCTTTCCTCCATTTCTCTACTGTATCAGTATTTTGAGTTTGCTCATACACACACCTGGAGAGTTTTTCTAGCCACTAGGGCTGGGCTTTGAATTGTGCAGTTGGTTATGTGGTATCCAACTTCCTTAACCACCAGACCACAGAACTGGCCCAATTATGTCTTTGTTTAAAAATTAAAATATGACTATAAAGGCACACACATATATGTCTGTATGTACATAGAAAAGGTTAGAAGGATATTCCTTAAGGAGCAAGTATTACCTTTTTTTTTCAGTTGCCAGCATGTGAACTTGCCAGGGAGAGACAAAGATAAAGAGCAAGCTCTGCCCCTCACTCCCTGGAATGTGGCATAGTCATGCTGCACATGCTGTAATCCCTTTTCATCCATTCTTCATCCTGTTGGGGTTTTGAGCATGCACATACACATATGCCTGTCATATTTTTTCAAGCCAACAAGGCCAGGATGCTAACCATGGTCAGTCATTTGGGACCCATCTCCCTCACCACTAGGCTACAGGGTCTATACTACCCTTTAAATGAAAAAATAAGCAACAAAATGTAAAGTAAGTTCAGGAAGCCAAGCATAAAATCAAGGGAGATGGCTCACAGTTTTCTCCCCGTTATCTTCTGCGTCTACCCCACTTCTTTCCCATCTCTTTGTCTAAACAAAAGATAACAGTGCTACCCTCTACCTTCCCTACTCAGGTTTGGAAGAGTGTAGCACCATTTATATTGTAGGTGGGAGGCCAGGGAAAAGGGCCATAACAAGATTTAAGAAGCCACTCAAATTCTAACGAATAGCGAATGACCTTCAAGATACATTCTGCTGGGAACCAGCAGTTGGCGTAATGGCTATGTCGCTGGACTCCCACGTAGTCGACCGTGGTTCGCGTCCCGGACCCGGTGGCTTAAAACTTACGCCGGGCGCGTGTGCATGCGTGCCCAAGATCCTGAGAGGAGAATGGAGGAGAAGGGATTGCGGCGTGACCATCCCCTCTGGGGGGTGATTTCTCGCTTTCTGTCTCTCTGTCTCTCTCTGTCTGTCTGGCGAGCGCACGCGCCCTATAACGAAAACCTCTCAAAAAAAGATACATTCTGCTTACTCACCTGCACTCCTATCTTTGTTGTTGTTGTTAACTCAGATACTGGGTTAACAAAAGACTGGATTGGTTTCTTTGTGGCCCTTGTTCTGAGGTTGAGCTAAATCTCTTATCACCGAGGTATCAGATCCTTTGCCATCTGAGTCTGCCAACCTACTTATTTGCTCTAGACCCACCCAACAAAGGGCGACTTCCCCAATTCTCCCTTCCGTGGGAACCTGCCCTGGAATCCTGCCCCCTTTCTCTTTCCTTCTCTTTCAGCTGCACTGGCCAGTGAGGTGGAGACCTTGGGAGCAGTACACCATGACAGAAAGAACACAGGCTTTGGAGTAAATCATACTGGGTACAAAGTCTTCTGCCATTATCTGCTGCATGACCTTGGGGAATTTTCTCAACCTCTGAAAATTCCTTAACTTCCCTGAAACTCAGTTTTTGCTTCTGTAAAATGAAAATAAAACTTGCTTTACAAAGTTGTGGTAATGAAAAACACTGAGTTTAGTACAGGGTGAGTATAGTGGCTAGTGTGATTACTAGGAGGCAAGAGAAGGGTTTTACCTCCTGGGGTAGCAGGGCCCACAAGGCAAGGTTCCACTCTGCCCTACTTGTAGCAGGGCTAAGTTACACTCCAGGTGCAGTGGGTGCTGTGCCTAAAGTCTACAGTACTTCTAGAGCATAATTTTCGTTTGAATGATTTTTTTTTTGTGAGTTTTAATTTAATTTTATTCATTATTATTTTGTAAAAATTTGACCAGAGAGAGACAGAGAAAGAGAGAGGGGGATAGGGACCAGCAGTTAGCCTAATGGCTATGTTGCTGGACTCCCATGTAGTCGATTGCGGTTTGAGTCTCGGACCCAGCGGCTTAAACTCACGCTGGGCGCATGTGCGTGCGTGCCCAAGATCCCGAGAGGAGAATGGAGGAGAAGGGATTGCGGTGTGGCCATCCCCCCTGGGGGGTGATTTCTTGCTTTCTGTCTCTCTGTCTCTGTCTTTCTGGCGAGTGCACGTGCCCTATAGCAAAAACCTCTCCCAAAAAAAAGAAAAAAAAAAGGGGGGGGGGGGGCGGGAGTGAGAAAGCAAGCCACCAGGCCTGGGAATCAAACCACAATAAGCCACGTGAGAGTACAACACCCCAATCACCATGCCACCTGCCAGCCCCTGATTTTAATTCATTTTAAAAACAAAAGAAAAAAATTGAATTTTACGTTAAAAATAAAAATCAAGTTTGTAACATCAATCAATTATAAATATCAATACTATATTAGTGTGCTAATATTATCATTCTTCCTTATACTAGTGCAGTTGTAAAATACTATTTTTAGTATTTATATATATATTTTTAGAAAAGCACTCACAAAGTCAAAATGCCAAGGGCCCAGCAAAGTTATAATGGGGCCCTTGCTTTTGACGCTTTGGGGAAACGGAATCTGAAGGAGTGAAGGTGGAAAAAGAGAAGTGCAAGATAAGGGTGAAATGAAGAGCTGACTCTCGATAGTCCTATCCTTTAAACTATAAGCTCTCTTTCTGTTTGTGATTTCTATTCTTTCATTCATTCCTGTCTTTGAACGTACATTTGCCTGGCCCAGTAGGTAGAGAACTATATATGTCTTAAAATACCACTTCACTCATATTACTCATTGGGTCAAGAATGTAAACATATAGGGCCAGGCAGTGGCACAATGGTGGTACAGCTAGACGCGCAGGGGAAGGGTCCTGAGTTCATGACACAGGACCTCCATGAATACGCTGGGTATGCACTCCCATGATCCAGCCTGGCTGAGACTGAGGGTAGATCACAATGCGAAGACCCTGTAAGGTGGATGTCTGTTTCTCTGTCTTTCTCCCATGAAAGAAATGAATTAATAACTTTTAAAAAAATGAATGTAAGCATTCAATTCAACAACGAAATAACCCAATTAAAAAATGGACAAGGGGGACCAGCAATTGGCGTAATGGCTATGTCACTGGACTCCTATGTAGTTGACTGTGGTTCGAGTCCTGGACCCGGTGGCTTAAACTCATGCCAGGCACGTGTGCGTGCGTGCCCAAGATCCCAAAAGGAGAATGGAGGAGAAGAGATTGCGGCATGGCCATCCCCCCCGGGGAGTGATTTCTTGCTTTCTGTCTCTCTCTTTCTCTCTGTCTTTTTGGCAAGTGTACACGACCTATAGCAAAAACCTCTCAAAAAAAAAAAAAAAAAAGTTAGAGAAAACAAAAAAATGGATAAGGACTTGAATAGACATTTTTCCCAATATGTACGGATGGCAAATAAGTACATGGGAAGATGTTCAAGATCACTAATTAGAGAAAAGCAACTCCGAACCACCCTCAGATACCATTTCATACCCATTAGAATAGATACTATCAAAAAACACCAGAAAATAACAAGTGTTTGCAAGGATGTGGAGAAATGGGAAACTTTGTTCATTACAGGTAGCAATGAAAAATAGTACAGTCGCTGTGGAAAACAGGATGGTAGTTCCTCAAAAACTGAGCAGAGAATTACCACATGAAATAACAATTCTACTCCTGAGTAGATACACAATAGAATTGAAAGCAGAGACTCATAGATATTTGTACGCTCACGCCCAGAGCAGCACTATTCACAATAGCCAAAAGATGAAAGCAACACAAATACCCATCAACAGATGAATGAGTAAACAAAATGTTTTATATGTGTGAATATATATATTCAACCTTGAAAAAAAATTATGACATTCTATAACACGGATAATCTTGAAGACATTATGGTAAGTGAAATATGTCAGACAAAAGAACAACTACCGTATAATGCCACTTGTACTATGAGGTACCTAGGTAGTCAAATTCATAGAGATATAAAGTAGAATGGTGGCTGCCAGGAGCTGGGGAAGTTAGTGTTTAATGGGTGTGGAGTTTCAGTTTGGGAAGATGAAAAAATTCTGATGGTGGTGATGGGACAGCATCAATACCACTGAACTGTACATCAAAATACACTGTCATATATATATATATATATATATATATATATATATGTGTGTGTGTGTGTGTGTATATATATATATATATATATATATATATAAAATCCCAATTTAAACAAAAGGGAAATAAAAAAGAATGTGAAAAGTTCCCCCTTGCCCAGGTCCTAATCCCCTAGTTGTTAATATATCACCTCTTTTCCCTGTCAGTGTGTTTATTGCAGAAGCCTTCTGCTGTCTCCTTTTGAATGTCTTCAGGATAAATCCAATTTCTGTAGCTACACATGGCATTACCTTTCCTTAGAATTCCTGCTGCACCTCTCTTTGCCTGTACAAACCTCATCAATCTTTCATCGGTAAGGCTCAGATCCCCTTGCCCACTCATGAAGCCTTTGCTGACCAATCCAGACCTTACCAACTTCTGCCCTTTATTTTCTCATCAGACAACAAGAAGTCTGAAATGTGTGCATCACCAGCCACAGAGCACACAGTCTTAAGACTTCTGCTGGAGTTTCCTTATCAGTAAAAGCAGGGAATATCCGTCCTCATGACAAATGAGGCTATACGTGAAAACACAGATATATAGGTCAACCAAGGGTTTGTTCCTCCCTCACCTCACAGGCTGAAAACAATCAATAAATATCTTATAGTCTGTCCTGCCCAGCCTGGTTATGAAATGAAAGGTGGGAATTCATTCTTAGTATGATGAGAGATGGATCTCGCCCAGAGCACACCTCCAGGGGACAATGAGGTTTTCATGCTGCATCTGTGTCATCACAGGAGTGGAATTAGAAAGACAGCACTATCCCTTTCCAGGGAAAGAGGGGTGTCTAACAAGCACCTAATAATAATCACCAAAGGTTATGCTTTCTAGATACTAGACACTATTCTAGGTGTCCTATATGGATTGTCTCCTTAATTCATCCTTAAGATAGGTACAACTTTCCCTACTTTACAACATGAGGAAACTGGTATTTGGACCTTAGATATATTATCTTTAGTATGTTTTAAAAAAATTTTGTTTCCCTGTTATCTTTGGAAGACTCCTTTTCCATATATTATTACGTGGGTTGCTGCCACACTCTGCTACAGCTATGAATTATGAGGCAGATGGATGTAAAGCCCTTCCTTTAGGTTTATAAAAGGACTTTATATGGGGCCAGCAGGTAGTGTAGTGATTAAGGTGCTAGACTCCCATATGACCCATGGGGGTTCAAGTCTTGGGTAGTGGTTTAAAAATCACTCTAACTGGAGAAAAAGGGATTGTAGCATGGCCATGCCGGCTGGGAGGTGATTTCTCACTTTCCCTCTCTGCAAATCTCCATCAAATGCACGTAGGCTATGACAAAAAAACTAAACATAAAGAAAAAAAAAGAAGTTGATAAAACTGAGGTCACAAGCTCTCAGTGGTAGTGTCAGGAATTAGCCCAGGTCCTAAGACTTCAGATTAAAATCACACAAGGGACCACCTGGTGGTGGTTCAGTGACTGAGGCAGCTGGATCCCATATGGCCAACTCTGTAGTTTGAGCCCCGACTCAGCGGCTTGGGAAACACGCCGGAAGTGTGTATGACTCTGTGGGCCCAAACATTCAGAAGAAGAATGGAGAAAGGATTGTAGTTTGGCCATCCCCCCCCACCCCCGCTTTGTGTGTGGGGGGTGTTCTTTCTAATTTTTCCTCTTTTTTTTTTTTTTTTTCATTTTTCCTCTTTGTATCTCTAGCGCAAAACACAACAAAACCACACTAGGAACACACTCTAGTTGCCTCCTGCTTCCTTCCAGGGCGTCTTCTTGTGTGAGGCCGGCAGACAAAAGTGGGAGAGTTTTCCCATCCAGGCTGTGGCCTCGTGGAATTCCAGGGCTGGCCTGGGATCAGGGTGACCAGTTCTTTGGGTTAGGGAAGGCCTTCACCTACCTCCTGGGGAAGGCGTGACTGGGAGGCTGGTCATGGCCGCCAGTGGTTGAGTACCTCAAGGAGCCTCAGATCTGTAAGAAGGAGGACAGAAAACAAGAATGAGGTGGGTGGGCTCCCGGGCACGAGGTGCCGCCCGGAAATGCCCGGCAGCTGTTGGTGCCAGGATTTTCTGAGTGCCCTTCCCCACCACTTTCCCCTTCCAACCGCTCCTCTTCTGGTTTCCCCGAGTGTCTTCTCAGGCTCCTGGTCCCACTCCCTCCCCAAGAGCAGATCTGAGAGCATGTATCGGGGTGTATCATTTTGAACGTGTACCTCGAGATCCTTTCCTGGCCCTCAGCTTTCCCCTAAGTCTCCGGGGCCTGAGCCAGTCGGGCAGCCGTGCGGACCCGCAGCAGAGCGCGCGCGGCGAGGCCGGGCGTCTGGGCCGGGAGACGGCGGGAGCCCCGCTAGGTGTCAGGAGAGGGCCGGGAGGGCGCGCCGGCCGGCGAGCCCGAGTGTGGCGGGCGCCGAGCCCGGGCCAGGAGCCGACGTGGGGGCCCTGTCACCTGTGGCCGGGCTCAGGCGCCCGGGGCCCTGCGCTTGGCCCGCTCTGCGTCCGTCTCCCGGTCCTCCCTGGCTGTCCCGTGCGGTCCGCGTGCAGCCTACCGAACCCCATTCGGCCCAGCCCGTGCCCGGTCGCCCCGCGGCCGCTCGACACCTCTGCGGACGTCGGGGATCGCGACTCATGGATGGGCGGGCTGGGTCCTCGCCCCCGTCCCCGGCCCGCTCGGAGCCCTCCTGCGTTACCCGCACCCAGAAGGGCTCGCCGCGCAGGGGAAGCCGGGGCGTGCCGGCGCGTCCCGGGGCGCCGCGTTCCGAGAGCCGCGAGCCGCGGCCCCAGCCGCGCGCAGAGCCCCGGCCGCTCTCGGTTTCAGTTCCTGCCGTGGCCCAGGCGGCTGCCGCGTGAGTGTGGGCGCCCGGGCTCCCCGGGTCCTCTCCTCCGCGTGCTCACCTTTCCAGTCCGACTGGCTGCCGGGGAAGGGCCCCGCGCCACTCCGCGCGTCCTTTTGAATTCGACGGGGGCGGGCACCGCAGAGATTCGCGGCGGTCGGGAGAGGCCCACCGAGGGACACCGAGCTGGAGGAAGCCGCCGAGACGCGGAGTTGGCTGCAGAGGCCGGCCGGAGTGGGGGTGGGGGACAGGCCGACTGGGTGGGACAGGAAAAGAGGAGAGAAACCGCCCTCTGCAGGTTCCCTCTGCCCGCCTGGCCGCCTCTGCTCCCCGGGGAAGGAAAGGCAGCCTTCCCTTTCCCGATTGTCGCTTTAGTCTCTATCCGGCGCCGCTTCCTCCCTCGCCCTGAGGCTTTAGAAGGGATGACATCTGAATCCCGGACTAACTGGGTTCCGTCCCATGTCCCCCGTCGACGTTATTTTATTTTTGAGCAAATGTGGAGATTTACATTTACTTGGCGTTTGCATGCCATTTACCTAAATCGGTTTGTGTCCCGAAACTTGGAACGTAAGCTAACTGGGTAGGCACAGGTTCCGGAGCCGTGCAGCGAGGTGGGGAGCGAAAACAGGTCCCGCCGGATCTTGCTCCTTTGATATTCATCAGAGGCTGAGTAGTGTAGCAGTTAAAGAGCATCTTGGACTTTGGATTCAAACAGTCCCAGCTCAGCTCCTTGTTTGCTGTGTGTCTTTGGCCAAATTACTAATCGTTTCTAAAAGTTGTTTCCTCATCCTTAAAATGGGGAACTGAAAGTGATGATGCCTATAAAGCCTTTCATGAGCATGGATCTACCACATGGTAAGAACCTCGATTTAAATACTGATCAGTGCCATACCTTAGCTACCTTTTGACTCACTTCTCTGTGGCTGGAAATGTTCCTAAATTAATCAGGAGAACTTAGTGACTAAGAGGATATAATAGTATATAACCCTGGCACTGGAATCAACTCTGTCTGTGATCTTGGACAAGTTACTTCTGTTTCGTTGCTCTTACCTGGGGCGATACCTGTCTCATCCAGTTACTATGAGGAAGGAATGAGTTCACGCACATAAAGCATTAGAACCTTACCTGGCACACAGTTAAGTACTCAATAAATGCTAACTATTGTTATCTTGGCTTCCCATTTAGGGTTAAAACACTTGTGGTTATTCTGCCTTCTATTCCAGTGATAGACTTCTGTGTTTATTTGTCTCCTGTGTATTTTGTAGGTTTGAGAACCAATATTTATAGACATCAACAGAAAGACAGGTATCAGATTGGGTGTGTTTATCTGGGGAATAAAGACTTTCAGTCTTTTTTTTTTTTCAGCATAAAATGAGTAAAAACAAAGTCATAAATAAGAATAGTTGTTTTTATTTCTAAAGTGTTAGTGGTGAAAACCAGAAGGAAGAAAAAAAAGTTGATGAAGTTCACTTTATTTACATGTATTAGTATTTCTAAAGGCATGGCAGTATCAGTGCCCATGTGTGGGAAAACTGCCAATCCAATCAAGAGAGGCAAAGAAAGTGACATATAATTACAATGTACATAATAAAAGAATGATCAGGGGTTGTGCTGTAGCATAGTCGTGACACAACTGGACTCACATGGAAAAGCCCTGGGTTACCATGTCCAGAAATGCCAGGTGTGTGTGTATGTATGCCCAAATTCCCGAGAGGAGAATGGCGAAGGGACTGTACCATGGCCATTGCTCCTGAAAGATGCTTTCTTTCTTCCTCTCTCTCTATTTCTGTCTCAATCCTGCAAGTGCACGTGCTATATAGCAAAACTATTAAAGATAATAATAAAATAAAAGGAAGGAAAAGGAAAAAGACGGGGCTGGCAGGTAGCGTGGTGGCTGAAGTGCTGGACTCCCACATGGCTGACGATGGTTCAAGTCCCAGACCTGGCAGCGTGCTTTCTCACACTCCTTCTCTCTATCTCTTGCTGGTCAAATAAATAAATAAATAAAATAAAAATGCAAACCATTAAGGAAAACATTTTAAAAAACAAAAGGAAAAGGAAAAAGAAAGATCAGCCTGGGACCAGCAGGCGGCATGTTGGTTAAGGCTCTGGATACTCCCACATGGCCAATCACAGTTCCAGTCCTGGACCTGGTGGCTTGCTTGCTCGCTCTCTCTCTCTCTCTCTCTCTCTGTCTCCCTCTGGTCAAATTAATATAAATGAATGAATAAATAAAATTAAAAGAAAAAGAAAGATCACCCTGATCAATCCTTACATAAGACCATATCCAAGAGAAAAAGGAAATTTAAACCCTAAGGACTAAATTTCAAACGACCGTTGCTTTCATGCACGCACTGTTGCTGACAAGCTGACCATGACTTACAAGAAAAGTTGAGATCTTGTAACTGAGTCTGTCTCCCTCACAGCATATTATTCATCTTTTTAAAAAAGTTTATTTATTTTGGGCCAGCAGGCATAGTGGTTAAGGTTCTGGATTCCTACCTGGCTGACCAAGGTTTGAGTCCTGGACCTGGTGGCTTGCTTTCTCACTTTCTTTCTGTCTCTGGTACGCACATGTGCCCTATAGCAAAACTGGGGGGAAAAAAGGCTATTTCTTCCATGAGTGAGAGACAGAGAGAGAGTTGGATACGTACCCCCTACAGGGACCTCATGCTGCAGTCTACTTGCAGCCTCAGCAAGCCCCATTCATGGTCACATGTGTACCTGGCATGTTCAGGGAGATCTTCGGATGCCAACCTGGAACCTTCTGACATGGGTCAGCCTTACAGAGCTTTGTGTTACCACTGCATCAACATCTGACTCTCCCTCATAGTGTACTCTATTGTGTTGAATATTGTTGGGACCACAGACTCAGAGGTCATCTCATCCAACTGAATTTACTGACTGATGGATTGCCATAGGGTGCATGTACTCGCTAGGGACAAAGACAGAGAGGGAGAGAAAGGGAGAAAGCATTTCCAGGGAGGGGTGACCATGCCAGTCCCTGCTCCTCCATTCTTCTCTTGGGATCCTGAGCACATATGCACAAGGGACCCAAATGCATAGCTGGGGGGGCCATCAGATGGTATAATGGTTATGTTGCTGGACTCTCATATAGTCAACCACGGTTTGAGTCCCAGACCCAGAGGCTTAAAACTCACACTAGGCGTGTATGCTTGCATGCCCAAAATCCTGAGAGGAGAAGGGATTACTGCATGGCCATCCCTGCTGGGGGGTGATTTCTCGCTTTCTGTCTCTGTGTCTTCAGCAACTGCATACGCCCTATGGCAAAAATCTCTCAAAAAAACAAAAACAACAACAAAACCCTGTGTAGCTGGCCATGTGTGATCCAGCTGCCTTAACCATTATGCTACCTGGCTGACCCTGAATCTACTGATTTGTTGTCACTTTGATAATTTTATTTGATAGATGTTTTTAAAGTTCTTTCATAAGCATTTTTTTCTTTTTGAAATGTAACCTTAAACTATTTGCTAACACATGATGTTTTTTCCTATAGGCACGTATCTTACAAAATATAAAAATGTAGAAAAATGGGATCTGTGGGGCCATCCTACATGGATGACAGTGGTTCGAATCTTGGACCTGGCAGCTTGAAAATAATGCTGAGCATGTGTGTTTGCATACCCAAATACTGAAAGGAGAATGGAGAAGGGAGTGTGATGTGGCCAGCCCCCCTGGGGGGATGATTTCTTACTTTCCCTCTTTTTCTCTCTGGCCAGCGCATGTACTCAATGGCAAAAATTTAAAAAAAAAAAAAAAGTAAAAAAAATAAGGAATATTGTAAGCAATGTACATATTAGACTTTTTGGTATATCTTATTTGTCCTGGAAATGTCATGTTTCTAGAGTTTTCTGTATGTCTCAATCAATACAGTCCTTCAAATGCTGGAAGGCAGGGACTGGATGGTGCTCTTAAAATTAATTCTGTATAGAGCATACAGATAGATGACAAATGAAGCCTCACGTGGTGGTGAGCTGTGCTAGTGCTCCCCAGGGATTAAATACTAAACCTCAGAAACCGGAGCAGCCATCCTTTCATCAACAGACCTCCAGGGGCCTCAGCCCCATCTCCTGCTGCTGCCGGCATGGGAGTGTTCTAAACCCTAGCCTTTCCCCTGGACAACTTGACTGTTTTGTAAGTCAGTGTAAACAGTTTGGTTCCCAGCTGGGACTATACGCCCTAAATAAGCATACTGGCCCTTTCTCCCACCTCCTTGGAGACTTCAATAGGGTCATATACAAATAAAGTGCCAATCTCACAGTCAGGACATTTTTCCACTTCAGGTGTGCCTCTGCTATAGCGGTTACTGCTTCTCTCTTGACCAGACTGTGAAGTCCCTAGAAGTCTGGCATACTCCACAGAGAGGATCAGTTTCCTGGGGAGATGTGGGTCAGACTTAGAGAGAAAAGGTTCAAGCTGGATTTTGCCAGATGAATGTGGGAAGGGCATTTCAAGCAGATCATGGAAGGCCTTGTACAGTTAGGTACCCGAATTTTCCTATCCTTCCAATACCATTAGAGTGTCACTTCAGCAGTGGTCTGAACGTCAAAGTAGAATGCCTTCTAGGAGACATATTAAGAGAGAGACTCAGGCTAGCATGTGGCATGGTAGTTAGGGTGCTGAATTCCACAATCACTCCCCAGTGGGATAGCCATGCCGCAATCCTTTCTTCATTCTTCTCCTTTCTCCTCCTGGGATTTTGGGCACACATGCACACAGACCCGGTGTAATTTTTTTTTCAATAATTATTTTATTTAATGTTATTTATTTATTTGAACAGAGAGGGATAAGTGAGAGAGAGAGTGAGAAAGCAAGCTGCCAGGTCCAGGACTCGAACCACGGTCAACCATGTGGAAGTCCAGTGCCCTTAACCATGACACCACCTGCCAGTACCCTCCCAAGCATGATTTTCAAGCCACTGGGCCCAGGACTTGAACTGTAGTCGTCCATGTGGGAGTCCAGTGATGTAACCACTGCTGGCCCCATATATTATTATTTTTTTAATTTGACCAGAGACAGAAAGAGAGACAGGAAGGGAACGTGAGAAGGGACTAACAGGTGGTGTGGTGGTTGAGGTACTGGACACTCCCACATGGCTGACCATGGTTCGAGTCCCAGACCTAGTGCCTTGCTTTCTGACTTTCTCTCTCTCTGGTCAAATTAAAATGTGTGTCTCTCTGGTCAAATTAAAATAAATGAATGAATGAATAAATAAAATAAATAATTAAAAACAAACAAACAAACAAAGAGAAAGTGGGAAAACAAGCCACTGGGTCCAGGACTTGAACTGTGGTTGGCCATGTGGGAGTCCAGTGCCTTAACCACTTGCTGGCCCCTGAAGGTTACTCTTTTTAAGGAAGAATAACAGGATTAGCGTATAGAAAAATGATTTTCAAATATAAACATGTATTTCCAGCTTCCTAACAGACATATTTGGAAAAAACTTCAATCTTCATCACGTGCCCTCTTCTAAGTCATCACTGAATCCTGCCCATTCTGCTCCCTGCTCAATATTCTTTCTTTAAAAAAATCTCTTTTCAGGGACCAGCAGATGGTGTAATGATTACATCGCTGGACTCCCACGTAGTTGATTGTGGTTCAAGTCCCAGACTAGGCAGCTTAAATTCACACCGGGCACATGTGTATGCATGCCTGAGCCGAAGATCCTGAGAGGAGAATTGAGAAGGGATTACGGTGCGGCCATCCTTCCTGAGGGGTGATGTCTTGCTTTCTGTCTTTCTGGCGCATGTACACACCCTATAGCAAAAACCTCACTTTAAAAAAAAAAAATCTTGGGGACCAGCAGTTAGCGTAATGGCTATGTCGCTGGACTCCCACGTAGTCGACCGCGGTTCGAGTCCCGGACCCGGTGGCTTAAACTCACGCCGGGCGCGTGTGCGTGCGTGCCCAAGATCCCGAGAGAATGGAGGAGAAGGGATTGCGGTGTGGCCATCCCCCCTGGGGGGTGATTTCCTGCTTTCTATCTCTCTGTCTCTCTCTGTCTGTCTGGCGAGCGCACGCGCCCTATAGCAAAAACCTCTCCCAAAAAAAGAAAAAAAAAAAAATCTTTTTTGGGGGTGGCAGGTGACATGGTGGTTATGAGGGTGCCAGATTCCCACATGGCCAACCATGGTTTGAGTTTCGGACCTGGTGGCTTGCTTTCTCACTTTCTTTCTTACTCTGTCCCTCTCTGGTCAAATTGAAATAAATAAATATATAAATAAATAAAGTTGAATAATTATTGAAAAAAAAATCTTTTTTCCCCTCATCATTGTTTCTCTAGTACCTAATACTAGCACTCAATGGTTGGCACAAGGCAGGTGCTCAAAAAATGCTTGCTGGATGACTGAACTACTGGTGATCATCAGCCCTAAAAACAAGCAAAGATGGAAGGATGTTTGCTTATGTCTATGTGTTTATCAAAGGACTTCAGAATTACTTTGTTTTCTTCTTTTTATGCCAAAGTACATGTAATTGTATGAGAGAGATAGGAGAAGAGAGAGAGAGAAAGCACCCTACAGTGGGGCCTAGTCATGATACAATCCTTTTTCCTCCAGTTCTCTATCCCATCAGGATCCTGGGCACATGCCCCCTTACCTGACATTATTCTCAAACTACCAGGGCAGGACTCAAACCCTGCTTGGCCATGTGGTATCCAGCTTCCTCTGCACAGTGCTTAACTGCTACACGATGGGGCCAGCTCCAGACTTATTTTGTAGTACTTTCACAAATATTTTCATAGAAAGCAAATGATAAAACTTGAATCTGGGACTTGACCCTAATTTCATGCCATTTTCACTATATATATGTAATTTAAATTTTGTCAGAGGGTATGTGCACTCACTGGAGAAGAATCAAGAGAGAGAAAGCAAGAAATCACCTCCTCCCCACCCGTCACACCTCCACCATGGGGCACCGTCATGCCATGATCGCTCTCCATTTTTTCCTCCTTTTGGGATTTTGGGCATGCACACTTATGGACTCAGCATGTTTTTCAAGCCACAAGGTCTAGGACTCAAACTGTGCAGTTGGACATGTAGGATCCAGTCGCCTTAACTACAAGGACACAGGCTAGGCCTTCATTATATTTTTATACTTTATATCCTTTCTCTTTACTTGGAGTTTCGTATCTTCCTCCCTCTTGCTTAGATCCTTGTTCACATCAAGTACTAGACTGTAAACACTAGACATAGCTCTAAAATGTAAGTCCTTTCTAAGAGCATTTGCTTATTAATCAGTAATGTATCTGAATTGAGCAGAGTCTATGTCCCTTGGTATCATAAAAAGAATTACAATGATGTAATTAAAGCTTTTTGAACCCAGGACAGAATCAATAACCTTGCCTAAGTAGAAAATAGTGTGCTGGGTTGAAGCAACACTGTGTCAAATAAAGAATGCACAAATAGTCAGAATCATACTTTATTCAACAATCTGAAAATCTGTCCTTTTAGCTTTAAGTCTTGGAAAATAAGTGATAGGTAAAAGATCTACCACTATTCCTGAGTGTGTGTGTTTATGTGTCTCTATGTAGACAAGTGTGTGTCTGGAGATACTTTTGCTTTTCATAGTCATTATAGTCCCACTATACTTAATATGAAAAATCTTACTCTTCTAACAATGCTAAAACTTGAATGAAATATTCCGAGTCTAACATTCTCTACTCCTAAATCTCTGCTCTCTCCCTCCCTCCCATAAGGCTGCTCCTCAGCCCCCATTAATGCCAACTCTTTAGAGACCATCAGCATTCATACTGAGAATTGAGAATGTTTGCTTTTATATCCCTCTGACTTATTCCCTCGGGTTGAGGAACTGCCCTAGGGAGGTGTGTGTTGGGGTGGGGGTGGGGGGTTGTCTTGGCAGTTTCTCTTCAGAGCTGTGCATTTTGACTTGCAGATACCTGGGAAAAGTAAATATGATTGCATTAGATGCCGACCTTCCTCCCCAGCAACCACTAAAGAGGAGCAAAAACTCAATTTGCTTCTATCAAATTATAGTTCATGTACTACCACTGGTTTCTACTGAGGGAGGTGATATGAAACTGATTGTTAAAATTATGTAAGGGCTGGTTACAAACACTGTTGATTATATCACTTGATATCTCTTTATGAAGATTTACAGAATAAATTTTTCATCTTAGTAGCAGGAACCTATTCTCTGAGAGAACTGGGCAAGATGATCAGGTTTTTCTCTTCTTGGATGTTTAAAAGTCTGGAGCCAATTTGGTGGTCCATTCTTAGTAAGTTTCTATTATAGAACACATTTTTTTGTACTTGACCATTTGTGTCACTGTCCCATTGCACATATTTCTGAGTTACTTTGCTGTGTGTGTATGACCTTGTTGACCTTAGATTTTAGTACCTCAGAGGAGTCAGCCGAGATAAACTTGTACATCTTAAGTCCTTTATCTTCTTTTTGAGATAGTTTTAGATAAAATTAAATAAATACTTAGGAGACAGTGCTAGTTTAAGGCCAAGTGTTGGGAACTGCACACAGAGACATCATAAAGACCCAGTTCATTCTTGGTTCCTCTGACTGCCTCCTGATTGACTCTGCCCAAGGGTATTGGTCTCTGCTGGATTATTCTTATACTAGTAGCCCATGAGGAGGATTCTAGCCTGTACCCCTGTCTACCAATGCCAAATCTTACCACCCACACTGTTCTCTGTATATCTATATATCTGGTTTCCTTTACCTCTTCTTGAGACTCAGGTGCTGTGAGGTTGCTCTCTCCTGGAACCGCAGTGTCATGAAGCTGAAGGCCTTGGCCCTACAAAGAGAAGAATTCTGCAGATGAGAGGTGGCTCAACCCCTGTAGCTTCTCAGCTTAGAAGGGTCCTATACAATACCAAGGGAATGCTTAGTGTTATTTGACTAGAAGCTGAAGCCTTCAGGGAAAACTTGCCTCCATCCTCTTTTATATGAAGGAACCAAGATTCAAAGGGTGAAATGACTTGCAGGAACAGGAAACCAGGTCTTCATCTCCGGAGCTATTTTCATGAGCAGACACTGTGTGATTTCTGTGACATATGTCTATATGTATATCTGTGTGGGAGCGTGAGGTCTTAAAACTACTACTTGCTACTTTTAGACTAACTCTCCTCAAGAATGCAATGCAGCTCACACTTAATTTCCAATTTTAGCCTACGTGCTGTCTAAGCAAGCACAACTCTTACACCATGGCATGCAGCTAGGTGAGGCAATTGGTATAACAGTTTCTTTGGGGAAAGTTTTAGGTTCTGAGAAGGGAACCCAAGTATAGAAAGCCCTGTATAGAAACTGCCCTGAACATTAAGATTTAAAACAAATTTATTATTTTTTTAATGGAAACTTTACACACCATAAACTTCTTCCCTTTAAACTAGAGCCAAATTTCAAACAGTGTAACAGACACCTGAAATTCCATTTCTCTTTTAAAAAAATTTCCTTTTTACCCTGTCCTCCTTTTCTAGTCTGTGGATTAGCTCAAGGGTATTATTACCTCCTAGAAAGTTACTAAAACCTTTCTTCTCTCATAGATGATTCAAATGCTAGGCAAGAACAGACTCTTTCCCCCCCAGTTTTTTATTTATGCACACACACACATTTATTTATTTATTGGGTTTTTGCCATAGACATGTGTGCTCACTGAAGAGAGACAGAGAGAGACAGAGGAAAGTGAGAAATCATCTCCCAGGGTGATGGCCATGCCATGATTCCTTTTCCTCCATTCTTCTCTTGGGATTTTGGGTTTGTGTGCATATGTGCCCAGAGTGATTTTAAAGCTGCTGGCTCTGGGACGTGAACTGCATTTGGCTATGTGGGAGTCCAGTGCCTTAACCACTATGCGACCTGCTGGCCCCATTGTCATATTTTTATTTACCTATTTTTAAAAAAATATTTAATTTTATTTATTATTATTATTAAATTTTCTATAGAGTGAGTGCACGAGAAAGTGAGAAAGCTAGCCACCAGGTCTGGGACACAAACTGCAGCCAGCCATGTGGGGGTCCAGTGCCTTAGCTACCATGCCACTTACCCATTTTCACATGTGATATATCTGTAATTCTGCTTAA
The DNA here is from genome assembly GCA_026018925.1 of Tupaia tana. Lineage (NCBI taxonomy): Eukaryota > Metazoa > Chordata > Mammalia > Scandentia > Tupaiidae > Tupaia > Tupaia tana. Next base: position 155,200,227 of record JAKSZU010000006.1, read on the forward strand.
GAGTAAGGAGGGCTTATGATACATTTGCAATGGAAAAGTGAGCACAACCACACGTAATGCCTGTCTCTTTCAATCAGCATAGCTGCCTCAAATAGAAAACTGGCCAACGGAAAGCTTTATATTTTGTTCTGTTAGGGTTTTCAAGGTCTCCAGCAAATCAAGACTAAGGGCATAATAATGTTGATAGCTTAGATTTGAGTACCTCAGGGCAGTCAGTCGAGATAACCTTATTATTCTCTTCCACCTTCGTTGCCTCTCCGGACTCTGAGAAAACCTGTGGATAAAAATGAACACCTAGGAGAAAGTTCTAAACTTTGCACCCTGGATACTACCTTTGTACCCTCTGCCCACATCGTCTCCTGTCAGGTAGCATGAGGCTCCCAAGGAAGCCTGGTCAACATTCAGTTAGGCATATGCAATAGGAGGGTGCTGTGATCTGAGGGGTGTCAGAAACCTCATACTGTTCTCCCATAGTTCATGTCCAGGCCTCCTTCAATCTCAAATGTCATCGTCTCTGACACTCCGTTGAAAACTGCAGTTCAACCTCCATTCCCTGTGCCCTCACCTACTTAATTTTTCTCCATAGTTCTTATCACCACTCTATTGTAATTTTATTTATTTATTTTTCTTGTCTGTCTCTCCCCACTAGAATATAAGCTCCAGGATGGCAGGGAATTTTGTGTTTTGTTCACTGTCCTACTCTACTTTTCTTAGAAAAGTACCTGGCAATAAGTTATTATGAGGGACCAGCAGGTGGCACGGTAGTTAGGGTGCTGGACTCCCAAATGGCTGACCACAGTTTGAGTCTTGAACCTAGCAACTTACTTTCTTACTTTCTCTGACTCTCTCTGGTGAATGCACACGTCCCATAGCAAATTAAAAAATAGTAATAAATAAAATTAAGTAAAAAATTATTTTTAAAAATTATGGAATGCAGGGACCAGCAGTTAGTGTAATGGCTATGTCGCTGGACTCCCATGTAGTCGACCACGGTGTGAGTCCCAGACCTGGTGGCTTAAACTCACGCCGAGCACTTGTGCATGTGTGCCCAAGATCCCGAGAGGAGAATGGAGAAGGGATTGCGGCATGGCCATCTCCCCTGGGGGGAGGGGTGATTTATTGCTTTCTGTCTCTCTGTCTCTGTCTGTCTGGTGAGCGCACGCGCCCTATAGCAAAAACCTCTCCAAAAAAAAAAAAAAATTATGGAATGCAGGTGCATGTGCATGCGTGCCCAAGATCCTGAGAGTAGAATGGAGAAGAAGGGATTGCTGCCTGGCCATCCCCCTGGGGGGGTGATTTCTCGCTTTCTGTCACTCTGTCTGTCTCTGTCTTTCTGGCAAGCACGTGCGCCCTATAGCAAAAACCTCTCCAAAAAAAAAAAAAATTATGGAATGAATGAATCTTGGTGCCATCTAGTCAGATGTCTTACCACAATCCTCTTTCATGCAGCTAACCAGAAATCATATATCCTTAGCTCTTTTTTTGTTTTGGAGAGGTTTTTGCTATAGGGCGCGTGCGCTCGCCAGACAGACAGAGAGAGACAGAGAGACAGAAAGCGAGAAATCACCCCCCCAGGGGGGATGGCCACGCCGCAATCCTTTCTCCTCCATTCTCCTCTCGGGATCTTGGGCACGCACGCACACGCGCCCAGCATGAGTTTTAAGCCACTGGATCCGGGATGCGAACCGCAGTCGACCATGTGGGAGTCCAGCGACATAGCCATTACGCTAACTGCTGGTCCCTATTGTTAGCTCTTAACATCAGGGAAGGAGAACTACCTCTAAAGGTGGACCATTCCATTGCGATATTTTTTTTGTTGGCCCTTTATGTCCTCTTTCCTTTTCATGTGTATACACACACACACACACACACGTGTGTGTGTGTGTGTGGGCATGTGTGCTTGCTGGAGAGATAGAAAGAGTGAGACAAAAAGCAAAAAAATCACCCCCCAGAGAGGATGGCCATGCTGCAATCCCTTCTGCATTCTCCTCTCAGGATTTGGGTACACATGCACATGTGCCTGGCATGAGTTTCAAGCCTCCGGGTCCAGGACTCAAACCATGGTCAGCCATATGGGAGTCTGGCAATATAACCATTATGCTATCTGCTGGTTCCATCCCCCATATTTTAAAAAACTGTTTTTATACCATTTTTTAAAAACAGTGCTAATGTTGAAATTTCCTCTTATATTGATCAAAAAGGCACTTTAAAAAATCTTATGGGCCCTAAGACTACCCTCTAGTGTCTCACAGAATAAGTCATATCTCTCTTCTATATGCTAGCCTTTTCAAATACTGGGTCGTTGGGAAAGTCATGATGTATTTTTGCATAGAAAAACAGAAACATATGTCATGACTTTCTTGACAATCTAATAATTTGAATAGAATCTGACTTGATTTCTAGATTCTTCTCAAAACTATTTAATAGTTGCTCCCCAGAGGGTTGGTGTCTCTCAATTTTTTTTTTTATCTATATTCTTACCTTTCAAAAGGCTATCCCATTTGCTTTATCTCCCTCTATGAGTTTCTGTCCTATGTCTCTCTAGTCAGAGACACACTGACAGCTATTTTTCCCAGGGTATATTTACCATAGTCAAGGATAATGATAAACTAAAGTGAAATCCTCACTCCACCCCTATTAAAAAAAGGTAAAGCTCAGGATGCTGGTTGTAGGGTCTTCATATTGAGAACTCCCAGAACTTGGAGCAAAATGAAGAAATTGGTAAGAATGTACTCATACTGCTTTAAGAGATAAGTCCTTTGTAAAATTTAATTACCCTAAGAGTAGATTAGTTAATTTACTGCTCTGAAGATGTGAAACAATCCCCTGAACCCAAAAAGGTATCCAAGGGTATTCCTGGTCTATAATATAATGGTATCAACTGAGGGGCAACCTGACTATAGTAAAGGTAATCTCTTTAGAGGTTAAAAAAGGGAATAAAGATTCAAACAGATCTGCTCTTACCTGAGAGTTCATCAAGGTAGGAGAAATACACAGTTCTTCTGGGTTCAGGTTGTGAATATTTTCCTTTTCTCTGGCCTCAGGAGTTCTTATTGGCTTCTCTGGAAGCTCTGGATTAGGAGATGCCTCTAAGGATGCCCTAGGACTTGGAGTCCCAGGCTCCAAGGAGGCTCTGGGACTGGTGGGTGAACTGCCTCCAGAGGCTGGAGGGCTGGACCTCCCTGAGGAGGTCCTGGGGCTTGGAGTGGCTCTGGGTGGAGGAGGCCTGCTAGGGGGTGCTGAGGTCCTCTGGATAGAGGCTTTCTTCTTTAATTGTTCAGATCCTTCACTTGAGGTACGGGTTCGGAGGATGACTTCTGGCAGAGATGATGAAGGCTGCTCTGATGGAGGCAGCGCTCTGCCTGGTGATGGCGCTGGGGAGCAGGGGAGAACTTCCTCCTGGGACTTTCCATCCTCGGTGGTAGGAGAGGGCTGGGCCTGTGTTGGATCACTGCAGCCTGATAAAGGCTCATCATCCTCAGAGGAGCTTGCTTCAGACCCATGCTCCTCTATTTCCTCATCTTTTAAAGATTCTTCTTTGATCTCAGAATTGTCTTCTCCCTTGGCTGCATCAGGTGTCAGCTCTTCAGCTGCTGAGACAGATTCACTCTCACTCGTCAAGGAAAGTGCAGAAGGACTGGTAGGTGAGGTAAGAGGGCTGGATACTGTAGAGGTTCGAACTGGAGAAGAGATGACTAAAGAGCGTCTGCTGCTGCTAAAAAATGGAAAAGCATTCCTACTCAGAAAAAGCTAAAAAATGAAAGTATCCTAAATACCCTAAGATAAATTATGATACACACACACACAATATTATCACAAACTATTTTGTCCGGTCTGGTGGTGCAGTTGGTAGCAAACTGAACCGATGTGATGGAAGCCATTTGGCTGACCATGGGTTTGGATTGCTGGGTCAGCCTGGAAACATGCCAGGCATGTGTCCAAGATCCAGACAACCTGAGAGCTATGTGAAGAGGATTACAACATGACAAAGCCCTGTCAAAGGTGCTTCTCTCTCTGTTTCTTCTTCTTTCTCTAGTATGTGCACACATGCTCTCTATTATGAACAAAAATAAACTTTACAAAACATATAACAGAATAAAATCAAAGTGAAAAAAGACTAACATTTTAACTGTGTCATGACCCTAATATGTAAAAATACATAAAGAAGAGACTGAAAAGAAACGGCAAAATGCTAACAAATATCTCTTCTGTGGAAAAGATTAACAAGTGATACACAGTTGATTCACACAAATTCTGTATTTGTGAATTCACCTACTTATGTGTAACCCCAAAATTAGAACTCCTGGTGCTTTCCCAGTCATTCACGAATAAACACAAGTGGTTAAAAAAAAAAAAAAAAAAAAAAAAGAGTCATCTGGGGCCAGCAGAAGGTGTAGCAGTCATGTTGCTGGACTCCCACAAGGCTGACGGCGGCAGTTCAGGTCCTGTATTTGGTGGCTTGAAACTCATCCTGGGTGTGTGTGCATGCGTGCGTGCTCACCCAAGATCCTGGGAGGAGAATGAAGGAGAGGGGACTGCAAAGTGGCCAGCTCCACTACGGGGTGATTTCTCACTTTCCATCTCAACATCTCTGTCTCTCTCCAGTGAGCATACATTCCCTAAGGCAAAAAACTCTTTACAAAAGTCATCTGACATGCACCTTACCAGCTGAAGCTAAACAGACAACAATTTGTATTGTTTCAGACCTCATAAACAAGTGCTCTTTTCACCATGTCTTTCATATTTTTGTTCTTTTTATTGGTGATTTTGCTATTTAAAATGGTTCTCAAACTGAAGTGCTTCTCAGTGCAAAAAGACTCTATGTGTCTTACAGAGAACATACATTCAGGCATGAATTACAATACTGTTGGTTGTGAGTTGAATTATTAATGAATCAAATATACACATACACACACACATATATATATTTAAAATTTAATTTTTTTGAGAGATTTTTGCTATATGGTGTGTGTGTGCTCTCCAAAGAGACAGAGAGACAGAAAGACAGAAAGTGAGAAATCACTCCCCAGAGGGTACGGTCATGTTTCAATCCTTTCTCCATTCTTCTCTTGGGATTTTCGACAAGCATGCATATGTGCCTAGCATAAGTTTTATGACACTAGGTCCCGGACTTGAATCACGATCAACTACATGGGAGTCCAGCAATGTAACCATTATGCCATTTGCTGGTCCCTATTATTATTATTGTTGTTATTGTTATTACTATTTTCATTTGCTATAGGGCATGTTTGCTAGCCAGAGAGAGGGTGAGAAAGCAAGCTACCAGGTCCAGGACTCAAACTGCGGTCAGCTATGTGGGAGTCCAGTGCCTTAACTACCATGCCACCTGCTGACCTCTCAACAATATAAGCAAAGTATCTTTAAACAGAAACTCACATTAAAAAAGGTTATGTGGGGCCCAGCAGGTGGCGTGGTGGTTGAGGCAACTACAGTTTCAGTCCTGGACCTGGCAGCTTGCTTTCTCTCTCTCTTTGTATCTCTGATGAGCATGTGTGCCCTATAGCAAAATTAAAATAATAATTACATAAATAATTCTTCATCTTTTTTTTCCTTAAAAAGAAAAGGTTATGTATTAGTTGGGTGATGAAAATGCTGTGACCAGAGGCTTACAGGAACCTAATCTTGTGTTTCCCCTATAAGCAATGGTTCAATATTCAGTGTTTGTGGCAAATTTATAGAATATAACTACCATGAATAACAAGGATCAACTATAACATTTATCAAGTACCTACTAAGCTATGAATATTGTGCTTCTATATCCAGTATCAGCTTGACTTGTACGTCAAGTGCCTCCTATGTACTGTCCACTTTGATTAAACAATCTGCAAAAATATACTTGACAGGTACTAATAATATGCTATGTCCCGGGTACAAGGATGGAAGATGGGAATAGGAGGAGGGGGAGAAAATTTAGTTCCTTCCCCATGGGAGTTTCTGATGTGGGATAAACTGTATGATATAGTTCTTTCTAGTGCTAGCATCCTAAGAGTCAGTAAATTTAGAAGGCTCAAGACATAATAAGAGAAAAACAAATTTCCCTACAAGGTTCTAGAACATCCTAGAGTAAATGAGGGTAAGTTTGGGAAGAATGGATAGTTATGGGGAAGAATGAACAATGATATAAAACTGGCTTTCAATGCTGGGAAGAAGAGAAATAAGAGTTTTTAGAGCAAAGGGTAATTTGTCTAGGAAATCTACACAGGCCCTTTAGTGATTTTTTTTTTCCAACTTGCCAAAGGGCACATGCATGTGGAGGCATGTAAAAGCACCCTCATGGATAGAGAATGGTCATATTACAATCCTTTTCCTCCATTTCTCCCTCCTTTAATGATTTTGGGCACACATCCACATGCTCTGGCCTGTGGGATACAGCTTCCTTAACCACCAGGTAACAGGTTGGTCCTGCGGTTCTTTTTAAATAGTCTGGTTAATTGCTAAATGTGAGCCCTGTTTTTCCTTTGTATCTCAATCTCAGTTTCACCACTTCCTTTAAGCCTTACCTAACCATCTGCACATTGGCAATTACCTCTGGAGTTCTTACTGGTCTCATGAGGCATTTAGTATATGCAAGCTTTTATTGTTCCTTGTCTTCAATTTTTCTGTAATTCCAATTTTTTGTAAATAATTTTAGGAATAAACAAATCTTCTGTCTTTGGATTCCTAATACCTGATATAAAATGTTGTGCTTGTAATAACATTTTACAAGATTAAAAAAAATAAAACTGCAGGACCAGCAGGTGGTGTGGCTGGACTCCTACAAGGCTGACTGCGATCTGAGTCCCGGACCTGGTGGCTTGCTTTCCCCATTTCCTCTCTTTCTAGTCAAATAATAATTAAAAAATAATAATGAGGGGCCAGCAGATGGCATAATGGCTCTGTTGCTGGGCTCCCACATGGCCAAATGCAGCTTATGTCCTGGACCCAAGACCTTGAAAATCACACCAGGTGTGTGTGCACATGTGCCCAAGATCCCAGAAAAATGGAGAAGGTACTGCAGCATGGCCATCCCCCTGAGGGGTGATTTCTCACTTTCCCTCATACTGTTTCTCTCTCTCTCTCTCTCTAGCAAGCACAAATGCCCTATGGTAGGGAACCCTCTTTAAAAAAATAATGACAAATAAAATGAAATAACTCTTTTTAAAAAGTTTGCTATAGGGTATGGTATGCATACTTGTAGGAAGGAGAGAGAGAGAGAGAGAGAGAGAGAGAGAGAGAGAGAGAGAGAGAATAGCATCCCCTAGGGAAAATGACCATGCTGCAATCCCTTTTCCTCCATTCTTCTCTTGGGATTTGAACATATAAGCACATATATCTAACACATTTTGTTTTAGTTTTGCTATAGGGTGCATGGACCTGCCAGAGAGAAAGTGAGAAATCATCACTTAGGAGGGATGGCCACACTGCGAACCCTTCTTTCAGGATTTTGGGCACACACGCACATGTGCCTGGCATGATTTTCAAGGCCCTGGGTCCAGGACTCAAAACCACATGTTTGGCCATGATTGATCCAGCTATCTTTTTTTGGGGGGTGGGGGGATTTTTACTATAAGGAGTGTGTACTTGCCATAGAGACAAAAAGTGAGAACTCACCCCCGTGGGGATTTCTATATCACAACCCCTCCACTTTCCTCTTAGGATTTTGGGCACATATGCATCACACGTGTCTGGCATGACTTTTTTTTTTTTTTTTTTTTTTGAGAAGTTTTTGCTACAGGGCGCATGCACTCGCCAGAAAGACAGAGAGAGACAGAGAGACAGAAAGCAAGAAATCACCCCCCAAGGGGGATGGCCACGCTGCAATCCCTTCTCCTCCATTCTCCTCTTGGGATCTTGGGCACTCACACACACACGCCCGGTGTGAGTTTAAGCCACCGGGTCCGGGACTTGAACCACGGTCGACTACGTGGGAGTCCAGCAACATAGCCATGACGCCAACTGCTGGTCCCTGGCATGAGTTTTAAGTTGCTAGGTCAGGGACTCAAACTGTGGTCAACTATGTGGGAGTCCAGTGACATAACCATTACATCATCTATTGGTCCCTAATCCGGTCATTTTAACCACTATGCCTTGGGCTGGTCCCTTACAAGGATCTTAATAAAACTTCCTAAACAAACTTCAGAATAACCAAGTGATCACATCCTGAGGGATCAGTGAATTGCTTATATTTACAATTATGAAAAATCCATGAGGGCCCACCCCATAGCCTAGTGGTTAAAGGAGACAGATCCCACACAGTCAACTGTGCAGTTTGGGTCCTGGTCCCAGTGGCCTGTAAAACATGCTGGGGATGTGTGTGCATACCTCAAATCCTGACAGGATAGAGAAATGGAGGAAAAGGAGTTACAGTGTGACCATGCTCCATTAGGGAGTTCTTTCTCCCTCCCTCCACCTCTCTCCCTGTCTCTCTGTTTATTTTTTGGTGAGTACATGTGCCTTCTGGCAATTAAGAAAAAAAAAGTAAAAATATATGACAATAAAAGTGGGAAAAAAAGTGGAAAAAGCAAGCCATAACAAATTGGGAAAAGATATTTGCAAAGCATATAATTAAAAGATTAGTATCCAGAATAGGTATACTAAAAAAAATAAAACAAAAACAAAAACAAAACAAAACAACCACTTATATAAATGAATTTTTTAAAAAGGTGCTAATAATCTAATGAGAAAAATTAGATAATTAGCAAAGTCACAGAACAGGAACCTTAAGTGGCCAGTAACAAAAAGATGCTCTAGGAACTAGCAATTATGAAGCTGTTAACTTGAAACTGAAAAATTCCATTTCATACTCATGAGCATGGGAGAATGAAGAAATCTGACAGTTTACATGTGGCAAGAATGTGGAGCCATGGAGGCTCTTATTCACTGCTGGTGGGTTGTAAACTGGAACAACCACTTGGAGAACGATTTGGCAATATCTAGAAAGGCTGAGGAAGCCCTTGTTACAGACTCTGACTCAGCGATTCTAGTCCTAATATAGACCCTAAAAAAACTCAAAAAATATTCACAAGGAGAAATGTAAAACATTCATTATAACAGTATTTGGAATAGCAAAAAAAACTGAAAAAAAAAACCAAACAAACCCTCAAATGCCCATTAGCAAGAAGACAGATAAATAAACTGTGAACCAGGCATATAATAACATCCATTAACAGTTACCGGAAGAAAACAGCAAAGCTGGCAACATGTAGCAACAAGGGTAAATCTCACAAATACCAAGAAAACAAAAGAAGCTGCAGAATAATACATATGTATAAGTCCATTTATAGGAAGTTTTAACACATGCAAAACAATATTTTATGTGTGCATGTATGTGTGAAGTAAAAGTGAAAAAACATGCATGGAAATAAATACTAAATTTAACATTAATTACCTTTGAGGGAGGTGGGAAGAGAAAATGAGTGAGGAAGGGACACTGGGAACTTAAATTATATTTACAATAATGGATTTCTTAAATTTGGTGGTAAGCATATGTTTATTTGTTGTATTTTTATTTTAATTGTTATTGTCAGAGTATATGTGTGCTCACGAGAGAGAGAGAGAGAGAGAGAAAGAATGGGGCGAGAGGGTACCTCTCTCAATGGTGTGTGGTCACGTCACAATCCCTTATCCATTTCTCCATCCTGCCAACATTTTGGGCACATACACACATGCACCTGACATGTTTTACAAGCTGCCAGGGCCAGATTCAACCATGGACAGCCATGTAGGAGCCATTTCCCTTATCCACTACGCTATGGGCTGGCTCTGTTGTATTATTCTTTCTACCTTTAGTTATGTCTGAAATGTTTAATGAGAAGAAAAATAATTTACTTAGGGGCACAGTACAAACAATAACCAACAGGCATATTAATATAAAGGAAAGGACAGAATTTTGGATCGGAGATGAGGAAGTTGAATATGTTCACACACAGGACAAGTGAAGCAGAAAGAGTCTCAGAAGTTGCTCACCTTGATAGTCCCTTCACCACAAAGACTTTGTTGGAATGTTGCTTCTCCAGTTTGCTCATCACCTCATAGAGATTGTGGTTCAGCTAGAGACAGCAAGAAAGAAGAGGATACCAGTCAAATGGGAACCAGAAATTAGCATAGCTCTTTTCTCTCTTTTTCAGGCAGCTTCAAAAAATAAAAAAATAAATAAAAACCTCCACCCTTTCACCTCTGATCTGCAATTCCTCCTCATTTCTCTAGCACTGGTGTCCAGGGTCCTGTCCCACTGCCCCTTCCCCCTCATTTCTCTGTGTCCTAAGTTCTGCCTCTTCCACCAGACTGGCAGCTCTAGCAAGTCAGTATCTGTAACTGACATTCAAGGTTCAGCTTCTCTCTAGTGATCCAAAGAAGAAAAATTCATTTTAATATTAGACAAATCATAATTTAGGCAAAGAAACTGAAGAGAAGAATATGTGTGTTGTTAGAGTGTAATTAACATTATATAGTAAAGAATCTTGGAATCTCGGGACTAGAAAAAACCCTATGAGGTCATGTTAACTATCACTGACAGGATTGATATATTCAAGACTAACTACCCAAGAAAATGACTTGTGCTTAAACATTGCCCTCACTGCTCTCCAGCAACAATAGATGGAGATTTCACAACTTGGTTCCCCATTTCTGTTGTTCTTTCCATAGGCCTAACCTCCTTTGGGGGGAGAGACTTTGCTATAGGGCACATGCACTCGCCAGAGAGACCAAAAGTGAGAAATCACCCCTAGGGAGGATGGTCTCCTCCATTCTCTTCTTGGGACTTTGGGTATGCATACACATGCACCCAGCATGAGTTTTAAGCCACTGGGTCCGGGACTTGAACCACTGTCAACTATATAGAAATCCAGTAACATAACCAATACGTCATCTGTTGGTCCCAGGCCTAACCTCCTTTATTCATTCTGAAACCCAGATTTAGGTGTTTTTCAGTTGTTGTGAAAATAAGAGAAGTCCCTCTGATAGTGCACATATGTGCTTTAGTTAAGCAAAATCAAATGCTATTGTTTCGTCATGAGATAAAAGTCACAATCTGTAACGTCAATATGAATACTTAAAGAAATAATGTAAATAAGAGCTACCTTCAAATTTACTAGAGAAACCTACCTAGGAGTTTCAATTGGCTAGATGTTTCTCACCTTGCTCATCTCTTTGAAGAAGACATCCCTCAAGTTGGAAATGTTTTGGAAGATGGTCACATAACAGCCAATTCGACTATTAGGAAGCAAAACAAAAAATACATACAAATAAGGAATAGTAAAGGAGGTCTTTGTCTGAAATGCAAAGTAGGAGATTAAACCAAAGCTAGTCACCACCGAGGTGTCTCAGAGAAAGACACCCCACATCTGAGATTCAGAATATTCTGGGATCTGTATTCATCAGAGCCAGGTCAGTCACACCTGACTCTCAAGTGCAAGAAAACCAGAGTAGACAATATGAGCCTAGGTTGAAACCAAAGTTGAACAAATGCCTAGTTTCATGAAGTTATCTGATTTAGGCTCTTGAGGCATTCAAGTAGACGTGATGCTTTGAAGAATTTTTTTAAAGGGCTATATAATTATAAGGCCATATAATTATAATGATTATAATAATAAGTAGTTCTACTTTATACAACATAGAACTTTTATGCCTGTATGTACATTAATGGGCTCATTCTAGAAATGAATTGGGAAAGTTCAAATTCTTTTAAAATTAGGAGTCACATAATTAATGTTTTAGAATGTAGTCATTAAAAAGGCTCTGTCATACATAGACTAATATTAAGTAAAAATAAAAATACTTTGACTAGGGCCAGTGGGTTCTGTGGTGGTTGGGTTGCTAGACCATGGCTGACCATGGTTCAAGTCCTGGACACAACAGCTTGAAAATCATGCTGGGGCACATATACACGCGTGTCCAAAATCCCAGGAGAATGGAGAAGGGTTTGCAGTGTGGCCATCCTCCCTGGAAGGTGATTATAACTTTCCCTTTTATCGTCTCTCTGTCTCTGGTAAGTACACATGCCCTATGGCAGAAACCTAAAAAATACAAAACAAAAACAAAAAAACCCTCTGACAACAATTATATTAAAGCATGTCTTCTACAATGAAAAGAAAATAGGATACAGATGGATTTTCTGTGTAGATTTTCTCTTCCAATGTGAAAATTTTAAATTTAAAACACAACTACTGTGAAGCAAAGATACCTTCATTAATGCAAATAGTCATTCCAAGGTTTATCTTCTGCATAAATCTGGATGTTATGAACTAAGCTTGTTTAAAACAATACATACTTGAGCATGAAAATGGATACTTCTAGTACATATGATGACAGTACTTTACTTGTCAAGATTGCTCCTATCCAAGAAGAGGATATCTTCAAACCCACAAAAGCTGGAAGGGCAAAGGTGGTTATCTGTATTGTACATGAAGAATCCAGGGTCTAGCAATATAAGGATGCTTGCCTAATATCTCACAGCAAGTGAGGGGCAGGGCTTAGGCTACATCTCATTATTGGGTCAAGGTTATTTCCACAAGGTAACATATTTGGCCTGCCAGGTGGTTTGGCCCAGGAGGCCAGCCCTTTCCTACATCTCCTACACATCATTACCTATTATAAAGAATAGGCAGCTCCTCCAGAAGTTCCTGGTTCAGATCTTCAAAGACAATCTGGGCTTTGTTGAACTCTTCTTCTGCCTAGGTAGTGAAGGAGACAAGACAATTCCCCTTGAACTTGAAGTTAGAGGATGACTTTATCTTTTGCATTTTTTCAGGGATTAGGCTTACTTGGAGACATGCCTCTCCTTCCCTAGACCCATGCTCTCCACAGCCTCAAGACTGACTATTCTCACAGCATCTTGTCAGAGGAAACAGTATTTCCCCAGGATGCTGGATGCTAAATTTATCATTTCCTTTATTCATCTTAGCCTAGCCATCTGCTACCACTATGGGGACATGGGGGGAGCAGGAAGGTTTTACCAGGTTTCTTTTGTTTGTATTTTGTTTTTTTACCTTGGCAGTCTTGGCCTCATCTTTCTTCTTGGCATTCTGCACAGCCTCCAGATGGTGTCGGGCACTGTCATAGTCCACGAGTTTCCGTCCCCGCTTAGCAATTCTTTCCTAACCCAGGGTGAGGAGAAAGGGTATAGGTATTAACTTTTTAGTGGCCAGAATGTTAGTAACAGAACACTAAGCAGACAGGCAAAATTCTTGGGTTCTATTATAAATTTTACTAACAGGATTTGTGCCCAAGGGATCTCTCTCACTACCTGGGAAGAATGGAGATTCTCAGAGAGAGATAGAGTAAGGGGCAAACCTAAAGAGCACATAGAAACCTCTATTACATTTTAGTATCTCCTATGAACCCATTAAAAACTGGCTTAGCTTCCAGGAGAAATGGCCTTGAGAATCTCACTCAAAGTCAAATATTTGTAGTATCCCACATCTGCCAGTCATTAACCTTGTGCCTATGGCAAGATGCATCTCTTTTGGAGCCTCTTGTTAGAAAGAAAAAGAGACCGAGACCGAGAGAGAGAGAACCCTCCAATAGGGTATGGTCATATCATTACCCTTTTTCCTCCATTTCTCCTTCCCATCAGGATTTTGGGCATGCACATAAATGTACTCGATGTGTTTTCCAAGCCACTAAGACCAGAATTTGAACCACAGTTGGCCAAGTGGAATCCAGCTCCTTTAACCACTGACCTACAGGGCCAGCCCAATATAAGTTATTTCAAAGATCAAATGCTGAATATAAGCTGTATTAAAAATTCTGAAGCACAATAAATATATTAAATTATTATGAGCACTGACAGAAATTTTCCTCAATCTCATCTAAAGCAACAAATTATACCAGGGAGTAGTAAATTATGTTATTGGCTCATCTCATTCTTTCAATCACAGAATTTGAAAAGATCTTTGCAAGGATCTGTTCTAACTTTTGATACAATACATGAGGTTTCTGTATAATATCCAAGGTAAGTAGTTTGATGCAGCAATTAAAATCTAGCACAATTTAAAAGAATAAACAAAGAGGCGAAAGAAAGGGGCTTAAAAAAGGTAAGTAGTTTGACTCTTGCTTGAATAGAGAACAAAACAACTCACCATCTCAGGGTATTTAATTTTATTTTTGAAAAGCTTTAACTATTAGAAACTTATATTAGCCTTTCTCTAATTTCTTCTTAATCTAACGTTAGTGTAGTGCCCAAAGTTGAACAACAGAATAGGTGTTCAATAAATTTAGTTGAATGAATAAATTAGTTCTAATTCTGCTTTCCAAAACAGTTTAGAACACTTTTCACCTAACTGACTTTCAAGTATTTGAAGATTACTATTATGACTCCCCCAAGTCATAGTTTCCTTTTCTATATGATAAATATCTTTCGTCCCATCAGTTGTTTCTCACAGCTAAAAGAGACAGTTTGACCTGCTGGGTCTAATTCAAAACCAGCCCAAATCTAGCATACTGAAATCCAAGTTTAAATATAACCTTCACTGGCCAGCTCCATGGCCTGGTGGTTAAGGTGGCTAGATCCTACATGGCCAACTACATGGTTCAAGTCCTGGAGTCAGCAGATTGACAAACATACCAGATCCATGTGTGCACATGCCCAAAATCTTGAAAAGGAGGGAGAGTGAGAAGAGAGGGATTTTAGCATGACCATACCCCATAGGAGATGCTTTCTCCCCTACACCTCTGGTGAGCATACATACCCTGTAGCAAAAAATAAAAAACACACAAAAAAACATAACCTTCCAAATACCTCTAGACTTCCGTTTTAACCTCTTGTCTAACCTTCAACATTAACCCTTTTCCTAACCTATCCAACTTTCTTCTCAACCATGGGCTCTAACTCTACTGGTAATATTTAATCTAATATGTTCTCTAACCTGTATGGGCCACCCATACCTAGCAATGATTCTGTAAATCAAGTACCTTAATCTCGCTGAACTGAGCTACATAGTTTTCCATGGTCCTCAAAGCCTGGTCAGCCAGTTTTTCTTCATAGTCTTCCCAAAGAAGATCATTATTCTGTGGGAGAGACAAAGCCTGGTGAGGGATTCACTTTTCAACAATTGCCTTCCAGGGAAGTATTTTTTCCCCTTGTTTTTAGCACTGAGAATGTCATGTTGGGGAAGTGTCAGAGAAAAATAAAAAAGAAGACAAACTCTTGCCCTAAGGACCTTCCCTGTAGGAGACTGGACATACATATTCAGGGATTGAAAACAGGAACACATGATCTGAGCCCTGGACTCTAGAAGGATAGGCAAGTTTGGGAACATGAGGTTAGTTTTCAAAAACAAGAGATTAGGGGGACCACCAGTTAGCGTAATGGCTATGTCACTGAACTCCCATGTAGTCGACCGCGGTTCGAGTCCCGGATCCAGTGGCTTAAATTCACGCCAGGCACATGTGCGTGCACACCCATGATCCCGAGAGGAGAATGGAGGAGAAGGGATTGCAGCGTGGCCGTACCCCCTGTGGGGTGACTTCTCTCTTTCTGTCTCTCTCTGTCTTTCTGGCGAGCGCATGCGCCCTATAGCAAAAACCTCTCTTAAAAAAAAAAAAAAAAAAAAAAAAAGAGAGAGAGATTAGGGAAAACCTTAACAGTTACAACTTTTTCATGTAACCCCTGACTGAAGCTAAACAGACAATGTGAACTGGTTCCTTAGTTTCCATATTTTCTTAGGTGGAGAAGCTGAGCTGTGAGATGAGAACAGAAGTAAGTGCTGAAGAACTCAAAAGCCCATGCTGCTCTTACCCCTACGATGGCCTTCAGTTCCTCATGACCTTCCCATTCGCTGCTATAGATCTCCTGCAGAGTTTCTGACACTCTCTTTGAACTCTCGTGCATCACTGAAAGGAAAAAACTCTGTCCAGTCATAAAGTTTCCCAAAAAGTAGTTTGGTACCATCACATGGGTGACACACAATGGGTCCAATTTGAAAGGACAAACTCAGAAGGTTTATACTATCAGTGAGGGAAGCTGGATGGGGCTCGAGTAACAAAGGTCACTCTTCGTAGGTCTACAGAGTTTCAGGAATCCAGGGCAGGCAAGTATACACCTAAGTATGGTTGTGTTTCCCCATTCCCCAGACATGTTAGTAGTTGCATAAATGCCCTCTGGATTCTCCTGTGTGTAATACCTACCTTTGACTGCACTAAGGAAATTCTTCAGATCCTTGTATAGCTTGTGGCCTTCTGCCTGAAAGGGAAAAGTGCCTTTGGTGACTAAAAAGATGCATTTTAAAAGAAGCTCCAGAGCTCTAAGTCAAAAGTAGGTTAAAAGCAGAAATTGAAAACAGTGTGGTGGTATCCACCTGTAGTCCTAGCTACCTGGGGGACTGAGGCAAAAGAACTGCTTTTGAGGGCAGCTTGGACAATACAATGAGGCTGTCTTTTTTAAAAAAGGGGAAAAAAGGGCATAAATCATTCCTGAAAGTTCTTTCTTTTTTTTTGAGAGATTTTTGCTATAGGGTGCATGCACTCACTGGAGAGACAGAGAGAGAGAAGCGAGAAACCACCCCCAGGGGGGTTGGCCATGCCACAATCTCTTCTCTATTACCCTCTTGGGATTTTTGGGCACACACACACACACACACACATGCACCTGGTGTGAGTTTTAAGATGCTGGGTCCGGGACTCAAACTGTGGTTAACTATGTGGGAGTCCAGTGATGTAACCATTATGCCATCTACTGGTCTCCATTCCTGAAATTTCTTCAAATATTCACAGTTGTCATAAATTAAACTTTACTCTCTTTACCAACAAGTTGTAGATGGTTTCTTTTGGGTTAATTTTTAAGTTGGGGGATTGCTAGGGCTCCCAGTGTATTGGGCATGCCTTTTTTCTGTTTGCTCTCTCTTCCAGTGAACATGAGCCTATCACCAAGTTCCTCTGTTCAAATTTAAGTGTCTTCTATGTGTCACTATCTAAGTGATATTCTGGCTTCTACCTCCTCTCTGGTAGGTAAACTACCACCATCTTTAGACACCTGGCTCTCATCCTTCTTTGAACTCTCACACAAACATTTCTTGCTTCTCCCTTCTCTGCCTGGCCTCACATGACCCTTTCCTCCCATCAGCTGTATACTTCTTCTAAGAGTTATGTCACTTCCTCTCCTCTTGTTCCAGCATGAATGTCCCCATCTATAGGTTATCTATCTATGCTTGCTTCTGTCTTTGCTCTTGTGTCTGAATTCTTTTTTCTGTTAGGACCTACCAAGAACAGACTATGTTTCCTCCTCCCTCTAAAAAAGAATGGGAGGAAGGTATCATTTAAATTTAGAATTTCAGGGCTGGCAAGTGGTGTGGTGGTTAAAGGCGCTAGACTCCCACATGGCCAACCACGGTTCGAGTCTCAGACCTGGTGGCTTGCTTTCTCACTTCCTCTCTCTGTCTCTCTCTGATCAAACTGGAAAACAATAATGATAATAATAAATAAAGTTAAATAAAATAATTCTTAAAAAAATCATACACCCTTTTAAAAATAAATAAATAAATAAATTTCGAACTTCAAATCTCAGCCTGATAGATGAACTGCTTTTTTTGTTTGTTTGTTTGTTTTAGGTTTTTGCTATGGAGCATGTGCACTCACTGGAGAGACAGCCACTGGAAGATAAAGAAAGAAATCACCCCCCAGAGGGATGGCCATGACACAATCTCTTCTCCAGTCTCTTCTTGGGATTTTGGGCTCCCATACACATGCACTGGTGTGTTTTTCATGCCTCTGGGTCTGGAACTCAAACTGTACAGTTGGCCATATGGGATCCAGATGCCTTAACCACCATACCACTTGCCTGAACCTGGACGGTCCCATTCCATACTTTTTTATTTATTTATCTTTTTTTTTTTTTTTTTTTTTTTTTTTGCCATAGGGCACATGTGCTTGATGGAGAGAGAGAGAGGGAAAAAATGAGAAATCACCCCTCTGGGAGGATGGCCATGCTACAATCCCTTCTCTTCCGTTCTCCTCTTTGAATTTTGGACATACACACACATGCACCCAACATGATTTTTTTTTTTTTTGAGAGGTTTTTGCTATAGGGAGCATGTGCTTGCCAGAAAGAGAGAGAGACAGAAAGCGAGAAATCACTCCCCAGCGGGGATGGCCATGCTGCAATCCCTTCTCTCGGGATCTTGGGCACGCATGCATGCACACACGCCCAGTGTGACTTTAAGCTACCAGGTCCGGGACTCAAATTGCAGTTGACTACATGGGAGTCCAGAGACACAGCCATTACACCAACTGCTGGTCCCCCAACATGATTTTTAGGCCTCTAAATCTGGGAATTGAACCATGGTTGGCCATGTGGGAATCTAGCAGTTTAACCACCATGTCACCTGCTGGCCCCCCAACACATTTTTTTTTTTTCTTTTAAAGATTTTTGCCATAGGGTGCATGTTCTTGCTGGAGAGGAGAGAGACAGTGAGAGACAAAATGAAAAAATCACCCCCGAGGTGATGGTCAGGCCACAATCCCTTCTTCTCTAGTCTCCTCCCGGGATTTTGGGCACATACACATGAGCCCAGTATGATTTTCAAGCTGCCAGGTTTGGGTCTTGAACCATGGTAGCCCATGTGAGAATCCAGCACCTTAAGCACTAAGCCACCAGCTGCCCTGACTCCCTCCACCCCATTTTTTTTAAAGACAACTATCATGTGCCTTTCTACCAAGTCTTCTTTCTGGTGGGTTTCCTTAATTTTTCCTCATCATGTTATTTAAAGCCCTTTTCTGGTCTCTTCCCATTCTGGTTTCTTTCCTATGTGTGTGTGAACTCCAGTTTCTAGAAAATGTGTAAAAAGGAAGTTTAGAGCAGAGATTGATGTTTTGGAGCCTGACTTCAGTAGGGTGGGACTGGACTGAGAGGTGCAGCTACTTCAAGGGTACTCTACAAAGCCAACTTTAATGTCAGAACAGATCAGTTCAGGGGATGAAGTATTCGAAATCCAAGGTACATTATTCAGTGTGCCATAAAGTATTTCTTTTTTTTAAAGAATTATTTTATTTCATTTTATTTTTCATTTATTATTTTAATTTGACCAGAGAGAGACAGAGAGAGAAAGAAAGAGAGAGAGAGAAAGCAAGCCACCAGGTCCAGGACTCAAACCGTGATCAGCTATGTGGGAAGTCTTCAGTGCCTTAAACACCATGCCACCTGCTGGTCCCCCAGAAAGTACTTCTTGTGAATTTGTTCATTGGCTTTTGGCTGTGTTCAGTACTACATATGCTATTAAGCACACAAAAGGTTGAAAAAAATTTATGGGATTAAAAAAATAAAAATTAGAAAAGAAATCTATCTAATGACTTAAAGTTTTCTGTGGAAATCTTTGGGAAAAGATCACTATTATTTAATTTTTGCAGCAGAAAATCTAGGACTACTCGGTCAAATAAACAAAGCTGGGGTAATTATTTCATCAATCTTCTTGTCTTCAAAGTTCACTTCTAAACTCATGCAAACTTTTGACATTCTTCAGTTTAAAAAGTACCTCTCAAGGAGCTAAATGTTAGGTTGAAGAGGACACAGATAAACTCAAAAGAATCAAAGCCACTATTGAGAAGTGAGAGAAGAACTAGGGTTGTATAGCGAGTCATAGCAAATGAGGATCAAGAGAACATCAGGGGGAACCAGCAGTTAGCGTAATGGCTATGTCGCTGGACTCCCATGTAGTCGACCACGGTTTGCGTCCTGGACCCAGTGGCTTAAAACTCCTGCTGGGCGCGTGTGCGTGCGTGCCCAAGATCCCAAGAGGAGAATGGAGGAGAAGGGATTGTGGCGTGGCCATCCCCTCTGGGGGGTGATTTCTCGCTTTCTGTCTCTCTGTCTCTCTCTGTCTGTCTGGTGAGCACACACGCCCTACAGCAAAAACCTCTCAAAAAAAAAAAAAAAAAAGAACATCAGAGAAATGAACAAGAAAGGATCAAATGTTACATAAGGTTAGAATGCATGAAGAATTGGGGCCAGCAGGTGGAATGGTGGTTAAGGTGCTGGACACTCCCACATGGCTGACCACGGTTCGGGTCCCGGACCTGGTGGCTTGCCTTCTCACTTTCCTTCTCTCTGTGTGTCTTTCTTTCTCAGGTCAAACGAAAATAAATAAATGAATAAATAAAATTACATAAATAATTAAAAAAAAGAATGCATGAAAAATTGGTAAAAAATCATTGGAATTGGTAATTGGTCACTGGTGACTTTGAGAAAGCATTGTTCATAGCATGATGGAGACAGCTTCAGTCTGTTAACAATATTCAGAAACATAGCACTTACCAGGAATGATGTCTCATTTCCTTGTTTCTTTAGTCATAGAAAAAATTTTAGAAGATGTTAAATGTACACAATAGCTTTAAATAGGTAAGTAGGTATAACTTTGAGATTTTTAAAAAAATTATTATTTTATTTAACTTTATTTATTATGATCATTATTTTCTAGTTTGATCAGAGAGAGACAGAGAAAGAGAGAGAGGGAAAGTGAGAAAGCAAGCCACCAGGTCTGGGACTTGAACTGTGGTCAGCCATGTGGGAGTCCAGTCCCTTTAACTACCACACCACCTGCTGGCCCTCAGATTTTTTTGAGAGACATTTGCTATAGGGCATGTGTGCTCACCTGAGAGATAGAGAAAGTGAGAAGTCACCCCCTGCGGGGGATGGCCATGCCAAATCTCTTCTTCATTATCTTCTTGGGATTTTGGACACACACGCACATGCACCCAGTGTGAGTTTCAAGACTGAGTCCAGCACTTGAACCGTGGTTGGCCATGTGGGAGTTCGGGGCCTTAACCACTACACCACCTGCTGGTCCCCACTTTGAGAGTTTTAAAACTATAATAGTCAAGGTTCGAAAGAGCTTTGAAAGAGTTCTGGGCTAGCCCCATGGCCAAGTAGTTAAGGGAGTTGGATCCTTCACAGCCAATCTTGGACCTGGTGCCTTGCAAGAGCATACTGGACTTGTGTGTGTACATGGTGATAACCCTGACAGGGTGGAAAAATGGAAGAAAAAATATTGTAATGTGACCATTATTGATCACATTACAATAGGGGATGCTTTCTTCCTCTCTCTCTCTCTGTATCTCTTGAGCAAGGAAGAACACATACCTTCTAGCAAAAAATTTAAAAAAGAAGAAAAAAAAAAGAGTTCTGGAGATTATGGAAATTAACAAGGGGCCTCGCCTCAGTAATGCAGATTATGGATTCAGATCCTCGGTCAACCTAAGACACACCAGGCATGCATGCCAAAGATTCTGACTAGCTGGAGGGCTAGATGAAGGGGATCATGGAGTGAAGAGACTCTGTCAAGGGTATCTCTCTCTCTTCTTTCTTTCTCATGAAACAACTAAAATAAACAGGAATATTAGGGCTGAAGAAAATTACTTTAATCAAAGTTACTATGTATGATTGTGTACTATTCAAAACTGGGGGTTACTATTTATATCATAGTCCAGAAAATGTGAATACCTTCTGCTCTTCACTGCACCCGACAAAAGCCCATTTTAGAATCAAGTCTCTTAGTCACAATATTTTTCCTTTATGCTCTTTCTTTTGAGGAGATGAAGTATGGTGGTATGTATGGAGGTAGCAGTGATGGAAAGAAGTAGGGAGAAGATGGGACAGCACTGGTATCATTTCCATCCTGCCTTGAAATGTCTCTAGGCTGAATCATCCCAGTCTCTTCCTCCTTTTCTGACAGATATGACTCTTACAGTCTTAGGTTCTTACTTGTCTGGGAGTCAAGAAACTTAGTTCTACCCTCAACCAGCAAGTTATTCCACTTCTCTGGCTTCAGTTTCCTCATTTATAAATGCAGGGTAAGGCCATCTCTAGCTCTAAATCTTATGATTTTATCACCCTGCTTTCTGAATCCTTGCCAAATTCTTGGCATTGCCATAAAGAGTCTGAGTCAGTCTTTCTCACCCTTTATATAAACAGTTCCAGCCCTTAGTTAATGAACCACTCACTCTGGAAGTTTGTCCTAAGCACTCAAGTGGACAGAGCTAGGTCCTAAGAGACTGGGATGCTAAGGATGGAGAAAGCTCTTATCTTGGGGTATCCTACCTACTAGAAAAAAATAGACTCAGATACCCAGGAAAACAAGTGTAACTAGCATGACCAAAGCCAAGCAAGTGCTGATAATGTTTGATGTAATGGAGATCCAGGAGGAAAAGATGAAGATAAATTGTTAGACTTTGTTTAATTTTTAGTTTTTGCTCTAAGGCATGTGTGCTCACATGTACGTGAGAGAGAAAGAGAGAGCGAAATCACCCCTCCCAGGGGGTATGGCCATGCTGCAATCCCTTCTCCATTTTCCTCTCAGGATTATGGCCATGCACACACAAGTGCTTTGCATGTTTATCAAGCTGCCAGCTCTAGGACTTGAACTGTAGTCAGTTACTCCTGGCTCTTTCAGACAGGGTTTCCAGTGACCATACTGCCCCCTAGCTTGTGACCATCCTGCTTTGGCATTCCAATGAGGTAGGATCACAGGCCTCTGCCACCATGCCCAGTTCTCATTGTTTTTTTTTATGTTTATTCTTTTTTCTTGGTGTACTTTATGATTGGTTGTAATGAGTAAATGTTTTATGAAAAACATTGTTAGTGTGATAATGGTATTATGGTTACATTTTATTTTATTTAGAATTATTTAATTTTATTTATTTATTATTATTTTTAAATTTGACCAATGAGAGAGGGAGGGAAAGTGAGAAAGCAAACTGCCAGGTTTGAGACTTGAACCACAGTCAGTAAGTCATGTGATAGTCCAGCGCCTTAACCACCACGCCACCTCCTGGACCCAGTGATTACATTTTAAAACAGTTTTTAAATTTAGAGATTCATAAAGAAATTTTTATGATAGTACACTACCTGGAATTTACTTCATGATAATTCAAGAGAGGAGAAAGTGAGTGGAGACATATATGATACAAGATTGTCTATGAACTGATAAATTATTAAAGCTGAATGATGGGTACATGCAGGCATATTAATAGTATAAAAATTTCTCTGGGCTAGACGGTGGTGTGGTAGTTGGGGTGGTTGGATCCTGCATGACTGGCTGCAGTGTTTGAGTTCCAGAGCTGGTGGTTTGAAAGGTACGCCAGGTATATGTGCATGCATGTTCAGAATCCTGAAAGGAAAAATGGAGAGGGAACTGTAGCATGACCATTCCCAGTTGGGAGGGGTGCTTCCTCACTTTCTCTCTTTCTCTCTCTGGCAGGTATGTGCACCTTCTAGCAAATTAAGAAAACAAAAAGTTTCTTTACCTTTGTATATGTTTTATTTTTTTCCATTTAGGCCGCCAGCCCTGTGGCCTAGTAGTTAAGAGAGTTGGATCCCACATAGATCACTGAATGGTTTGAATCCCAACCTTGGCAGCTTGAGAAACACACCAGGTGTGTGTGTGTGTGTGTGTGTGTGTGTGTGTGTGTGCCCAAAATTCCAACAGGATGGAGAGAAGGAGGAGAAGTGATTGTAGTGTAAGCATGTTCCATTGGGGGAGTGCTTTCTCCCTCTTACTCTGTTTCTGGTGAGTCCACACACATATGCACTGCATGATTTTCAAGCCACCAGGGCCAGGATTCAAACCATTGTCAGCCACAAAGGACCTAGCTCCCTTAACAAGGCTATGGTGCTGGTCCCTAATTAGTTTCCTTTATAATAAATTTTAAGTAGAGTACTTTCCTGAGTTCTGAGAGTCATTCTGGTGGATTATTAAATCTGAGAGGTGGTAGGAACCCTAGGGACCAGCAAGTGGCATAATGATTGTGTCGTTGGACTCGCACGTAGTCGACCACAGTTCGAGTCCCAGACCCGGTGGCTTGAAACTCACACAGGGCATGTGTGCATGTGTGCCCAAAAACCCAAGAGGAAAACAGAGGAGAAGGGATATAGCATGGCCACTCCCGTTGGGGGTTGGGTTCTCACTTTCTGTCTCTCTGTCTTTTCTGTCTCTCCAGCAAGCGCACACGTCCTAGAGCAAAAACCTCTATAATAAAAAAAAATTAAAAATTTTAAAAGGTGGTAGGAACCCCAAAATTTGTAGTCAGTTGGTCAGAAATGCAGGTGGCCTAGGAATCCCAGAGTTTGCAACTATTGCCTAAAGTAAGGGCAATCTTGTCCTACAAGACTGTGCCCTTAACCTGTGAAATTTGACTTAACTCTGGGAAGCGTGAGAATTGTATTGCAATAGGATGTATATTTAAGTTAATAATTTCCTTCTTTTGGGGCCAGCAGGTGGTATGGTGGTTGAGGGTGCTGGATTCCCACATGGCCGACTGCAGTTTGAGTTCCGGACCGGGCAGCTTGATTTCTCACTTTCCCTCTCTTTCTCTCTCACTCTGTCCCTCTCTGGTCAAATAAAAATAAATAAATAAAGTTAAATAAAAATAATTATTAAAAAAATAATTTCCTTCTTTTATAAAGAGGGGGTAGCAATCTCCAAGGCTAACGTAAACTTTAAGTGAGATGATGTACATAAAGCACCACACATGATCCCTTGCACTTGGAAAATCAAATATCCCATGGAGGTCTGACAAGTGGCATGGTGGTTGAGGGCGCTGGATTCCCAGATGGCCAATTGTCATTCAAGTCCTGGACCCGATGGCTTGCATTTTCACTCCCCACCCCCGGTCAAATTAAAATAATAATAATGATAATAAATAAAGTTAAATGGAAAAAATTATTTAAAAAATAATATCCCATGGAGGTTAAACCTCTGTTACCCATTTCTTTTCTTTTTTTATTTTTTTGTGAGATTTTTGCTATAGGGCACGTGCGCTCGCCAGAGAGACAGAGAGACAGAAAGCAAGAAATCACTCCCCAGGAGGGATGGCCATACCGCAATCCCTTCTCTTCCATTGTCCTCTCAGGATCTTGGGCATGCATGCACATGCACCTGGCATGAGTTTAAGCCACCGGGTCCAGGACTTGAACCATGGTTGGCTACATGGGAGTTCAGTGACATAGCCATTACGCTAACTGTTGGTCCCCCACCCATTTCTTTCTTTTTTTTTTTTCTTGGAGAGATTTTCGCTATAGGGCGCATGCGCTCGCCAGGCAGACAGAGAGAGACATAGAGACAGAAAGCGAGAAATCACCCCCCAGGGGGGATGGTCATGCCGCAATCCCTTCTCCTCCACTCTGATCTCGGGATCTTGGGCACGCACGCACACGCGCCCGGCGTGAGATTTAAGCCACCGGGTCCGGGACGCGCACCGCGGTTGACTACATGGGAGTCCAGCGACATAGCCATTACGCTAACTGCTGGTTCCCCCCCACCCATTTCTTAATGTAAATTTTTTATGTGAAATTATCCACAGTACCCAGTTGAGGCAGTAGAACAATAAGAATAGGAGGCTTATTTGTGGAAATGATAGGTGAAAGATGGAGGTATTAATTTAGACTAAAGAGTTAAGTGGGAAAGATGTAGTGAACAAAGAAGAAATGTAAAAAACAAAGTACAATTAAGATGAGAAGAGCCCTAAGGTTGGAGAGAGGCACCCTGAGAAAGTGAATAATCCAAAAACAAAGGTAGCAGGGGTTCATGTTGATGTTGTCCAAGGAGTTGGTGACGCCACTGTACCTTCAAGTCCTGAGGGAATTATTAGCGAAAAAGAACAGTTATCTGTCCCCTAAAATCCTAAGGTCAGCAAGACTAGGAAAGATAAGTTTCTCTGGTTCCCAGAGGAAGGATAAACAGCAGGTCTGTTTATCCTGTGCCCCTTATCCCTGCGGGAGGATGGATAGCTGGTTTGCAGAACCTACTGTTCTTCTGCCACTCAGCCTTCAAGTCTTTGATCTTCTCCAAGTTTCCCTCTCCACCCTCTAGATTACCTGTTGTTGGTAGAAATTGCTGGCACTTTGTTCAAATCGCTCATCTTTGGTTTCTACAGTTTTCCCCAGTTTCTGCAGTACCTGTGAACATAAGATGAAAAGGCCCATAAGGTTATAGTCAAGTCTCTCCTATCCGTTGGCCTTGTATGACCTGGCTTCTCTCAAAGTCTCAGATGCATGGGTTATCCCTCTTGTCATCCCTATAGAATTAGGAATATAACATGTCACTGAAAAAAAAATTCTATTTTTAAATTTTTCTCCTATTGGGAGAATGAAGGGGTATGTAGCACGGTGCTAAAGGGTGTATATAAAACTCAGAATAAGGTATATCTTTCTGGAATGCTGTTGTTAAAGTGGTTTTTTGTTTCTTGCTTATTAAGGAAAAGGAGGGGGCATTATATTTAAAAATGGATTAACGAGAAAAATGTAAAATGTACATTGCTTTTGAAGATAAAATATGAACCTTTAAGTCATTTTTCATTTGAAAGACCCTTTTCCAGTTAATCACCACAGATTATTCTAGATAGATGAGGTTGGAGAGATAGGCAGGGAACTCTTCTCTCATGAGGGTCCTGTGGAAAACTTTGAGAAGTTCTAATACAAATGAAACACAACCAGAAATGAATGCCATCCATGTCTGTCTCCGCTCAACAAGGAAACCTTAGAGCCAACCATCGGATTGTTTCAACACTAAAGGAAATGACATGAAGGTGAAAAATCCCCAGTTGGTTTTCAGAGGGGACTTCTCTTATAAACAAGTACATACTTACATATGGTAAGATGCCCCGAATCTTTTATCTATATCCCCTATCTTTTAAGGAAGCACTGCCCTATACCAGGCACAAGTTAGCACCTTAGGACTTGCCTTCAACTACTTCTTCCTCACCTTCTTCATCGAATCCTTCACCAGGTTCATCTCTGGAAACAATCCTTTGCTCTCTGGTCTCATTGCCATTGCCTTAGTCCAGGCTCTCACTGTCGCTCACCTGGCCTGTTCCAGTACCATGCTACTGCTTGAAACCTTCTAGTGGTTGCTCATTTATCTACTTTTATAAGTGACAGTTCAAACTCTAGCATGCAAAAAGATCTCAATGATCTGACCTTCATTAAGCCTCAGCTTTCATTCTTCCTTCTCTATGCTGGCCTCCCTTAATAACACTTTATCCTCCTGGAGAAGAAAACTCCACACTGTTGCTTGTCACAGACTCTGATTCCTTTTTCTGAAATGCTCTTCCCCACCTTTTCTGTCAGGCAAATATCTTTTTTATTTTTTTTAAGAGAGATTTTTGCTATAGGGCATGTGTGCTCACCAGAGACAGAGACAGAGATGGAAGGCAAGAAATCACCCCCTGGGGGGATGGCCACGCTGCAATCCCTTCTCCATTTTCCTCTTGGGATCTTGGACACACACGCACATGTGCCCGGTGTGAGTTTTAAGCCACTGGGTCTGGGACTCAAACCGTGGTCGACTACATGGGAGTTGCTGGTCCCAACCAGGCAATTATCTTTAAAAACCCAGTTCATACTCCATGTCTTCTGTAACATTTAACCACATCTATTTTATCCCATAAGTAAAGGTAATCACTCTCTCCTAAGTGCTTACAACTTCTGTACCCTGCATACACTTCTATTACTGTTTTATTATTTATATTTACTTTTCTGTCTCTAAAATTGTGAGTTCCTTGAGGACTAGGTACTTGCCTTACTCATTTAGATTTCTCAGTATACAGCAAACAGAAACTTAATAACTAGAACGAGAAGGATACTGAGATGGATAAAGGAGGGGAAAAATGAACTGGGCCTTGAAGTACAATTTTGCTAGATTGGAACAGACTAAAAAGGTAAAGACAGAAAGAAGTGGCAGGATTCCAATCAAAGACAACAGCATCAGTGAAATCGTGACAGTATGCAACTTTATGGCAGCTTCATAAAATGGTTAAGCAAGGCTGGTTTAGGGTGTGTTATGGGGTAGGTGGGGAATGAAGCTAGAGAGATTGGAGTCTCATTATTAATGACGGGCTTTGAATCACATGCAAGAGTGCCTGGACCTGGGATATATAGAAAGCTCTGTGTAGAAACTCTGACCCAATAGTTCCTGTTCTTTCTTTCTTTCTTTTTTTCTATTTTTTTGGGAAAGATTTATTTTTTTATTCCTCATAGTGTGTGTCCATACTCACATGACTTGAAAGAGAAAAGGAGAGGGAGAGACAGGGAAGCACCCTGGACAGGGTTTTATCATACTACAATACCTCTTCCTCCAATCCTCTAGCTTCTCAGGATCTTGGGCACATGCATGTGCATACCTGGCATATTTCAGGTCTACTGGGCCAGGTCTACTGGCAGCTGGCTGTTGTGACTTCCAACTCTATGGTCCAATATGCTACCAGATGTGCTATTTAGCTTAGGCCAAAGTCTGCACTCTTCTTTTTATTTATTTTAATTAACTAATTAATTAATTACAGTGGAGGGGGAATGAGAGAGAGAGGACACAGCCCTCAACAGGGCCTTAGTCACACCATGATCCCTTTTCCTCCCATTCTCCATCCCATCAGGATCCTGGGCATATATGTGTATACCCAAAGTGTTTTTCAAGCTGCTGGTGCTGGGACTCAAATCCTTATTGTCCATATGGAACCTGGCTTCCTGTGCACTTAACCATTAAGTAAGCATTCAGCTACTGGGCTGGCCCCAGGGTCTCCACTCCTTTTTTTTTAAAAAAAAAAAAAACAATTATTTACTTACTTAATTTTGTTTGTTATGATTATTTAAAAAAAATGTTTTTTTGAGAGATTTTCGCTATAGGGCACGTGCACTCGCCAGACAGACAGAGAGAGAGACATAGAGACAGAAAGCGAGAAATCACTCCCCCAGGGGGGATGGTCACGCCGCAATCCCTTCTCCTCCATTCTCCTCTTGGGATCTTGGGCACGCACGCACACGCGCCCGGTGTGAGTTTTTTAAGCCACCGGGTCCAGGACGCAAACCGTGGTCGACTACGTGGGAGTCCAGCGACATAGCCATTACGCTAACTGCTGATTCTCGATTATTTTTTAAATTTAACCAGAGAGAGACAGAGAAAGAAAGGGAAAGTGAGGGGACCAGCAGTTAGCGTAATGGCTACGTCACTGAACTACCATGTCGCTGACCACAGTTTGAGTCCCGGACCCAGTGGGTTAAACTCACTCTGGGCACGTGTGTGTGCGTGCCCAAGATCCTGAGAGGAGAATGGAGAAGAAGGGATTGCAGCGTGGCCATCCTCCCTAGAGGGTGATCTCTCGCTATCTATCTCTCTGTCTCTCTGTGTCTTTCTGGCAAGCGCACGCATCCTATAGCAAAGAAAAAAAAAAAAAAAAAAAAAAAAAACCTCTCCAAAAACCAAAAAAAGAAAGAAAGGGAAAGTGAGAAAGCGAGCTGCCAGGTCCGGGACTCGAACCATGGTTGGCCATGTGGGAGTCCAGCATCTTAACAACCAGATCAACTGCTAGCCTTGGGTCTCTACTCTTAATTGAGAGGTTTAGCTTCTCTGTTGTGGTTAAGATCAAGGTCTTTGGTGATGGGCTCCATGGCATAGTGGTGCTCAAGAGAAGCCAGATTCCACAGGGTGACCATAGTTCTAATCTCCAGCCTGGTCATACTGGGCATATGTACAGGTACCCTAGGTCCGATGGGCTAGAGGACTAGAAGAGGAGACTGTAGCATGACCAGACCCTGTGGAGGGTGCTCCTCTCTCTCACATGCATGCATATATGTTCTTTCATGAATAAAGGGAAAAAAAAAAAACAAATAAGGATCAAGGGCGCTCTGGAGTCAGAGACATGTGGGTTTCTATTGGCTTTTTCACTTACTAGCTATAAACCTTTGACAAGTCATTTAAACCTTTAGTCTCAGTTTACAGAGCTTCCTTTCTCCCACTAAGCTAATACTTATTGGGCCAGTGTTGGGGTGGTTAAAGTGGCTGGATCCCACATGGCCAACTATGGTTTAAGTTCCATACACAGCAGCTCAAAACAAACATACCAGGTGCATGTGCATGTGCGTCCAAAACCCTATAAAGGAAAAATGGAGGCCATCTCCTAGAGGGGGTGCTTTCTCACTTTATCTCTCTCTCTCTCTCTCTCTCTGTATTTCTCTCTGGCAAACATGCACTCTAGGGGAAAAAAATAATAAAAATAAATAAATAAAAGAAACATGCTGGATGCATGTGGTGCATGCCCCAAAGCCTGATGGGACTGAAAAACAGGAAAAAGGATTGTGGTATAACCACATCCCACTGAGGGATCCTTTCTCTCTCTTTCTCTCTGGTAAGTATATATATCCTCCAGCAATTAAAAAAAGAAAGAGTGGTGCCGGCAGGTGGCATGGTGGTTAAAGGTGCTGGATTCCCACATGGCTGACTGCAGTTCAAGTTCTAGACCTGGTGGCTTGCTTTCTTGGTTTTCCTTTCTCTCTCTATGTGTTTCTGTCTGGTCAAATTAATAATAATAATAACAACAAATGGAATTAATTAAATAAATAATTCTTAAAAAAAAAAAAAAGAAAGAGTAGGGGTCAGCAGGTGGCCTGGTGGTTAAGGGGCTGGATTCCCACATGGCCAATCTCAATTTGGTGGCTTGAAAATCATGTCAGGGGGTCAGAAGTGGCACAGTAGTTATAGCTCTGGACTCCCACATGGCCAACAGCTTGTGTTTATTTATTTATTTATTTATTTTTTAGAGATTTTTGCCTTAGGGCAACATGTGCTTACCGGAGAATGAGAGACAGTGAGAGGAAAAGTGAAAAATCACCTCCCCCACGCACAGGGGGATGGCCACGCCAAACCCCTTCTTTTCTATTCTCCTCCCATATGCACACATGTCTGGTAAGTTTCAAGCCACCAGGTCCGGATCTTAAACTGTGTCAGCCATGTGGGAATCCAGTGACGTAACTATTACATCATCTGGTGGTCCCAGCTGACAGCTATTTGAATCCCAGATCTGGTGGATTGAAACTCATGCAGGCGCATGTGCATGCATGCCCAAAATCCCAAGAGGAGAACAGAGAAGGCCATCCTCCCTGAGGGTTGATTTTTCACTTTCCTTCTCACTGTCTCTGTCTCTCCAGCAAGTGTATGTACTCTATGTAAAACAAAACAAAACAAGGGACCAGCAGTTAGCGTAATGGCTATGTCGTTGGACTCCCACGTAGTCTTAGCGTCCTGGATCCAGTGGCTTAAACTCATGCCGAGCACGTGTGTGTGCGTGCCCAAGATCCCGAGAGGAGAACGGAGGAGAAGGGATTGCGGCGTGGCCATCCCCCCGGGGGGTGGTTTCTCGCTTTCTATCTCTCTGTCTCTCTCTGTTTGGTGAGCGCATGCGCCCTATAGCTAAAACCTCTCAAAAAAATAAAAAAAAGTTAAAACAAAACAAAACCTTAAAAGAGAAGAAAATCATGCTGGGTGCACGTACATGCATTCCCAAAATCCAAAAAGGAGAACGAAGGAGAAGAGACTGTGGCATGGCCACGTCCCACTAGATAGTGATTTCTCACTTTCCCTTTCTCTGTGTCTCTCTCTCCAGTGGGTGCACGTACCATATGGCAAAAACTTAAAAAAAAAAAAAAAGAAAGAAAAAAAAGAGTAAAATTTTTTTTTTCCAGTTTTGCCTTAGAGCACGTGAACTCACTGGAGAGAGACAGACAGACAGAGGGAAAGTGAGAAATCGTCTCTAGGGACAGGGGGGATGGCCACACCACAATCCCTTCTCCTCCGTTCTCCTCTTGGGATTTTGGGCACACATGTGCACACATCTAGTGTGATTTTCAAGCCACTGGGTTCAGGAATTGAACTGTGAAGTCAGCCATGTGGGATTTAGTTACCCTAACCTCCACACTCCCTCAGAAAGAGTAAAAATTTATTAAAAATTAAAAACTAAATCAAAACAAAACATATCATTATGTCTAGTTTTGTTTCCCTACCTATAAATGCCATTATCTTCCTGTCTGTGGCTCTAACTCCACCTTACTCCGCCCAGTATTGGGTGTTTAGAGTCTTCCATCCTCCTGGCTCCACCCTACCCCCTCACAAACACCATCCTTTACCAGAAAGTTGCAAAACCACGTTGTTTAGTGCTAAGTGCAGCTCTTACTTCCTTTCTGCTACCCCTCCCTTCCTTGCCCAGGGTTTGGTTCTTCTTAGTGGGGGCTGGGGAGGAGAAGATAAGAGAAAACTCAGTCTAAGGTCAGTCTAGGGAGACAGACCTATCTCCCCATCCTCAAAAGGCCCAAGGCTAAAAGGCTTCCAGGGTGTGGAGGGTGTGTGCTGGGGGACCTTCCCACTTTCAACTCTGAAAGTGACAAAGTGATTATTATCACCATGGAAACATAATCCAGTGCTCTGGATCCAAAGTCATTTGCTGTCATAAGCAATAGGCCCATGTGTCAAGGCACTTATACTGTACTGTAGGTGTTCTTCCTCAATGAGAGAGAGAGGTCCCTAAGGCAACAGCATGCACAGATGTTGACGATGTTTGTTGAAAGAATAAAATTCTACTTCTGCATCACTTCTTTTACTTTTCTGTAGCTTGGGGTGGGATGGGAACTAAAGCTTTGGGGGAAAAAAAAACATGTATACCATGGTATACATGTTTGGTGGTGACAGTTCCTCCCCATGATCCTTCCCCA
Organism: Tupaia tana; assembly: GCA_026018925.1. NCBI lineage: Eukaryota > Metazoa > Chordata > Mammalia > Scandentia > Tupaiidae > Tupaia > Tupaia tana. Next base: position 155,232,682 of record JAKSZU010000006.1, read on the forward strand.
TAACCATTTATTACATTATAATTAATTCTCTCAATTGGGGCAGTTTGAATAGGGCCTGGATATTAGATAATATTAGGGAATTGTGTTAAAATTTTTTTCTTAGGGAAACCAGCAGCTGGTGTAATGGCTATGTTGCTAGACTCTCATGTAGTCAACCATGGTTCAAGTCCCAGACTCAGTGGCTTAAACTCAGGCTGGGCGCACATATGTGCGTGCCCAAGATCCCAAGAGGAAAATGGAGAAGGGATTGGCCATCTCCCCTGCGGGGGTGATTTCTCGTTTTCTGTCTCTCTATCTCTGTCTGTCTTTCTGGTGAGCGAACACACCCTATAGCAAAAACCTCTCCAAAAAAAAATTTTTTTCCCTTAGGTACAATAATTTTATTATGGTTATGTGAAAAATACTTTTCAGATATATGCTATAAAGTAGGCTTTCTTTATTATGGTCCTAAAATACTTTTTCCAGCCTTTTCTCACCCCACTCCTTGTGCTCCAGCTCAGCTGCATTTCTCACTATTCTCCCTAAAAAGACTTCCAGACCTTATGCTTTGCTCCTGCTGGCATTTCTCAGCAGGAATGCTCTCTCACCACCTGCTGGAGGAAGGAACTACTAATCATCCACTATTCCTGTTTCACATTTAGCCTCTACTATAAAACCGCCCTTGATTCTCCTCAGTCTTTCAGTTCTCTGAATTCCCACAGACATGCATATTTCTCAGGCCACTCATTTTACTCTCCCCCTTCCGTCCCCCTTTTTGGTGCTAAACTGTAAGCTTCTGGCAGACAAAAGTATTTCTTATTCATCTCTGAATTCCCTTCTGGGTCCAACCTAGTACCCTGAATAAAGGATTTTTTTCTGTACCTATTTGGTGAATTAAATCCTCTGAGATATAAATTGAGTAAAAGTCAACAAAGAAAAAAAAAAACACAACAAAGGGAGTGGTAAACAATTCCCTTTCTCAGGAGAGATCTGAGAGGTTTGCCACGGAGAAATCACACACAGATGGTGAAAGCAGTAGTTTGAAATATGAAGATTTATCATACTGTAAAAACACAAGCCGACTTGAATCCAGTCTCTTGTTGAGTTTAAGGGGGGACTGGAAAACAGAACAAGAGAATATTTCATCCCTATTGTGTTTCAGTCACCAAACCTTCAGTCCTAACTTTTCAGATGAAGTCTGAGTGAAAAGTATCTCCATTTCTAGCTCTGCTCCTTCTGAAAGAGCATCAGCAGGAAGTGGGGAGGCACAGATGTTCAGAGTGGCTTATCAGGAACCTTGTAAAAAAGGGAGCAAGCAGCCTGAGGTTAGGATTCAAAGGCAGGACACCTGGGTTTCAGTAACAGTTCTTCCACTTATCAATCTCTTTTGAGCCTTGTTTCCTCATTTCTAAAATTGGGATGCTAAATAACTTGTTTAAAGGGTTGAAAAGATGAAGAGAGATCCTATCATCAGAATACTGGCTCCATAAAAAGGAGATCACATCTTTCATGTTAAATCCCTGTGCCTGGTCCATAATATATGGCACTTGATACGTGACACATTTGACTATCTGACATATTAGGTATAATATACCACTCAGAAGATTATATCCAGTTGTTTATAGAAAGTTGAAAAGTGTTCTAGCAAATCTGGTTTTTTTTTTTTCCCCTCTACATTTGCTACAGAGCAGTGCACTTGCCAAAGAGTAGAGAGTTAGAAAGCACCTTGTGGGGGGATGGCTGCTCTGTAATCCACTCTTTCATTCTCCTCTTGGGCTTTTGAGTATGCACGAATACATGTGTATCCAAAGTGTTTCCCAAGCCACCAGTCAGGGACTAGAACCATGTATTTGGCTATGTGGGATCCAGCCACCTTAACCACATCACCAGCTGGCCTAGAATCCTTTCTTTTTAGTGTAACTTTTCTCCCTCTTTATTTTATTTTTGCCAGAGAGCATGTGCAGTCACCAGAAACAAAGAAAGGGGGAGAAAACACCCCCCCCCCCCATGGGGCATGGTCATACTGCAATCCCTTCTCCATTTCTTCATCCCATTGGAATTCTGGGCATGCACATTTTTTACTTAGCATGTTTTTCAAGCTGCTGGGGCTGGGCTGGGATTTGAACTGTTTCAGCTGTGTGGGATCCAGCGCCCTCATTCCCTAGGCTACTGGGCTGGTCCTCTCCCTATTTATCTTGCCCCAAGACTCAAATACTCTGGCTCTGTGTTGGCTCCCTTCTCCTATCCCTAGCCATTCCCACCTTATTCAGAAAGCATCAACTATCTCTAGCCCACTGTACTCGGTCAAGTTCAATGTCTTCTTGCCACTGTTCCTAAATCTCAGTGCAGAGTATCTTCCTATATCAACCTGAGAGTTTTCCAAGGCAGATTTGAGTTTCTTTTTTCTTTTTTTAAAGAGAGATTTTTGCTATAGGGCATGTATGCGCCCTGGAGAGACAGAAAACAAGAAATCACCATGGGGGAGGGTGGTGGGGGGTGGCCATGCCACAGTCCCCTCTCCTCCGTTATCCTCTTGGGATTTGGTACACATGCTCCAAGCATGAGTTCAAGTCGCCATTTCTGGGACTCAAACTGTGCTCGGCCATGTGGGAATCCAGCAATGTAAGCACTATGCTATTTGCTAGTCTCAACAGATTTGAGTTTGATCCCCTCTCTCTACCTCCTAGGGTTCACAGCAGGAAGAACAAGGTGCTGCTACCTGGGTCTCCCTTTGGGAAGTATTTGACTTTCAGGTTCAAGAACCCCTCTTCTTTCAATTTGGCGTTCTTATCATCTTGAGTTTCATCAGGGACATCAACCCTCACTTTACAGATGCAGAGCATGAAGCCTAGAGCCAAACATTATTTATCTGGTTTAGAAGTCTGTGCTTGAGGGGCTAGCAAGTGGCATGGTGGTTAAAGAGCTAGTCACTCCTACATGGCTGGCCATGGTTCGAGTCCTAGACCTGGTGGCTTGCTTTTCTCTCTCTCTCTTTCTGTGTCTCTCTGGTCAAAATTTTGAAAACTAAGAACCAGTATATGGCGCAATGATTATGTCACTGGATTCTCATGAAGTTGACTGTGGTTGGAGTCCCGGACCTGGCAGCTTAAAACTCATGCTGGGCACGTGTGCATGTGTGCCCAAAATCCTGGGAGGAGAATGGAGGAGAAGGGATCGCAGCATGGCCATCCCCCTGGGGAGTGGTTTTTTGCTTTCTGTCTCTCTGGTAACCGCACACACCCTATAGCAAAATCTCTCTAAAAAAATTTTTTTTAAAATAAATGAATGAGTAAATAAAATTAAAAATAAATAATTCTTAAAAAAAATTAAAAAGAAGTCTGTGCTTGAATAGGAGAGAAAGCCCAAAATAAGGGCATGGTGTTGATGATAGGCTATATGAAGATAGAGGGTGAAGAGTGAGGCAAAATCAATTGGTGTATCTTTTTTTTTCTTTAAGACTGTGAAAAGTAAATATTTATTTTCTAATACATTCTCAAATAATATAAACTTTCATATAGAATGTTGGTAATATTTTGTATAGAATGTTGGGACATAGGTGTAAAACTGAAAACTGATCAGAAAAGTGTAGGCCAAAGAGTAATCTCCAAGAGCTTGGTATTTTCCACAGCAAGGCAGATGCTGTAGGGTCATCACTCTAAACATGGTTTGATTATCTGAAGCTATTCATTAAGAGATTCGACAAGAAAAGAAAAAGAGAGACTCAACAAGATCTAATGTATCTGGGATAGCGTCCCCTTCTGAAACAAATTTCAGCAGAACTGCCATTTGAATTTCTTTAAAACAGCTATCATCATAGAGTGCTTTTGTGATTCCTCCTCCAGGAATACGAACACAAAACTCAGAATCATTTATTTCAGGAATGCATGAGCTTTTTCCAATTTCTTTCCAGTTGTGGTTCTTGATTTTATTTTGGACACTTTTTTGCATGGAAGGTGTAAACACGGAAAGGGAGTACTACAAAACTGCAGACCGTTACAGTGACATAAGTGACTACTAGAAAGAACAACTCTGGTGTTGCTACTACTTTTCACCCAGGAAAGCAGTTTTTCACAGAATGGATTTGATTTATACTTAAGAAAAATTAGGAAATCTTTTTAAAATTACCATTATTCATGCATTTTTTTCCCTTTTGGGTTTTTTGTTTTATTTTTTTCAACTAGAATGTAGCCTTCTCTTCACTAGTAACTCCTGTTCCCCAACATTGCCTTTTTTTAAAAGAATTGTTTATTTAATTTATTCATTCATTTATTTTTAATTTGACAGAGGGAGATACACAGAGAGAGAGAAAGTGAGAAAGCAAACCACCAGGTCCAGTACTTGAACCATGCTCACCCATGTGGGAATGTCCAGTGCCTTAACCACCATGCCACCTGCTGGCCCTAACATTGCTTCTAAATAGATTTCCCATAGGTACTCCTCTCAAGTTTTATCAGATTTGTAACTAGACAGCCTTCAGAGAGGCAGAAATCATGCTAAGGTGAAGTTAGGGTAAGTGTAGTAACTAAATCTGGCCACACAAAAATTCCTCCCTTTTACATGACCTCAAAAGATAGAAAAAGAATATAGACCCCCCTCTCTTCCATTGTGACCTCTTAAAGAAAGGAACTACATCTACATTCCATCAGTTCTCTGTCAATAATCCCATTTGGGAGAGCTGATTGCCCTTAATCCCTCCGAGGCTGAGCTAGTATGCCATCTTTAGAAGATAATAAATACAAATATTTCAATAGTTAAGCATGTATTATTCATCCAAATTCCAAAAGGACAAACCCTTAGAAAAATCAAACTCTATCTCAGATTCTGCTTGTTTCTCTCCCCCTTTTCCTTCTGGTTTAGCTGTCTTCCCATATCCCCTTGTCCATGAGGGTTCTAGTAGGAAGAACACAGAGGTTCAGGTTAGAAGCAAAGAAAATACTCTGGACAGGTAGACACAAAAATGTCATTAAAGGGTACAGGGTGGTCTACACAAACTAGATGGATAGCAGGTTATAGATCGGCCACCTACCTAAATGCTAGTGCTGGAGGAGGCGTACCCAGCGCTAAGGACACAGTCTAAAAAGAGGTGCTCCTTCCTCATCCTGGGCGGTGTACTCTCCAAAGGGTGGGTACAGGAAGCAGATCTGGGCTACTGCTTACATTATCTTAATACGCAGAGGCCAGGCAGGGTGAGGTACAGAGAAAATTAGATTTTGGCCCTCAGTGGACTCTGATCCAAGCTAGGCCGGGTACTTGGTGGCATCCCAGCTGGTCATCTCTGACTTTGACTTTGGGGAAATCATCCTCTGAGGGAAATTACACCCCCCCCCCCCCCCCAATTTCATCATCTGTAAAATACCCTCTTCGCTGGATTCCTAGTCCGAAAACTGCTCCTTACTCGGCCGCTGACCTTGGTGCTTTGCTTTCTGGGTCAGCCTGACGGTTAAGGTTTCTGAGACTGCTGACTCCTCAGCTTTCCCATCCTTGTAAAGACCCACAAGTGTTCGTTGTCCCAAATCGGTGCCTTTTCAAGAAAACCCACTCCCCACTCACGTTTCCCAGGGGAAGGCGGAGACCCTCTTCTTCATCCCAGGCCTCGGGGAACCCCCCCGCACACCCCTCTAGCCCGCCCACCTCGGCCTCTGCCTTGGCCTTGGGCCACTCCTCGCTGGCGGGCTGGCAGGAGAAGGGAGGCACCTACCTTCTCCTGGGCCCTGCTGAACTTCTTCTGCACCTGCTTGGCGAAGAGGCCAGCGGCGCCGCCCGCCTTGCCCTCAGCCATCCTGCCGGCTCCCCGGGGGCGGCTGCCCGGCCCTGCGCCCTGTGGTTTTCTAGCGGCCCCTGAGGAGGAAGTGCGGGCTCCCGGCATGCCTCGCATCCGGCGGAGACAGGCGGGCCTCGTCCTGCCTCCCTGCCGCTACCCCTGCGCGCCAGTCCAGGCGCCCCAGGACCACCCGAGGTCACCCCAAGGGCCAGAGCAGCCAGCCAGGCCCACACCGCGCTCCCTCCGAGGCCCGCCGCAAGGCCCAGCCTGTGGCGTCCCCCAGGCCCGCCAGTCGCCCACCAAGCCCTGGGCCCTGAGCGGGCGAGCCGGGCCGGGCCTGCCCTCAGGCGGCGCACTCCGGTGGCCGGAAGTTCCCCTCTGAGGGGAAGGAACGCTGCTGCGGCCGGAGCAGCGCCTTCGATGGCGGCCTGGGACTCATTCGTTCCAGAAAGCGGGTTAGCCAAACTGATCAGCACTGGAAACGAACTGAAACAGCGGGGTAGAAAATAGTGTGAGTTCCATTCAGGGAGGGTATTTATTAGGAAAAGTGTTTTAGATCTGTTCTCGCTGGGTAGCAAGAAAACGGTATTTCTTGCTCCAGGTCTCAGGTTAGCCACTGCCAAGGAGGTTGGCTCTCAGCCTGGAACTGGTAGGGGTAGAACAGAGAAAGGGGGCAGGACCCTGAACTGGATTTGAAAGGGAGGAACAACTTAGCTGGACATGGAAGTGGGGTCCTTTAGGAAAAGAGATGATCTCATTGAAAAACTGAGGAGGATATGGAAACCTGTGCTGGGGATGAAGAGCAAGTATTTCTAGTTGGAGTAGTGTCTAGATGGAGGCAGAATGTGAACACAGATTGTGATCCCTGATTGTGCAAATTAGGTTGAGGCTTCTCTGATTACAACTGTTTCTCCAGGGAAAAGGTCTTCAAATGGAAGTTACTCCCTGACCTGTTGGAGGCAATAACTGGAAATTAGGACACTGGGTTTGGAGGAACCATTTATTTAGGGATTTTACAGGGAAAGGGAAAAAGTCAAAATACACATAATAAGGAGTGGAGAGAGAAGCAGCAGTCTTTACATAAAATTAGTGGCCTTTGCTGCTATCGTTTTCCAGTTCTTTCCTCCAAACAGATATAAGCAGGGACTTCAAAAAGTTCATGGAAAAAATGGAATCGAAGTACAAGTTTATTTCGGTGAAAAAGATAATTGAGATTCATGCATTTTTTCCCGTAATACTAATTTTCCATGAACTTTGTATATATCTCTGTGTGTAAACTTTATCCATAATAGTACACCAGAGAGACGAAAGGAGAGAGGAGCACCCTCCACAGGATCTAGTCATGCTATGATCCATTTCCTTTAGACTGTTTGCTCTTGGGCACTCATGGGCATGTCTCATGTGTCTCAAACTGACTGAGCTGGAGATTCTAACCTTGGTTGGTGGTTATGTAGGATCCAGTTTCTCTTGAGCCACGGAGCTGGCTCTCCATGAACTTTTCAAAGACCTCTTTTACTGTGCTCAAGGTCAGCTGTGTGCCTGGTACTGCTGGGTGTTGGGAAGTGGAGGATAAATGCAACAATCTCTGACCTTGAGATGGTGAAAGTCTGTAAGTAGAGATAGGTTGCTAATCTGATGAATATAATATAATGTGTTAAGTTCATTTATAGAGATGCATACAAAATTTCAGGTAGTAGTTAATTAGAATTTATTCTGGATGTTAGGTTTGGTAATGACCAGGAAGAGGCAGAGTGAAGAAGATGGAAGGAGTTGAGGTTGGATGGGGAGAACTGGAGAGAAACCTAGATGATGGAGGTACTTTAGAACACAGAGAAGATGGCAATGATAAAAGGTATCTCACTAACAGAGCCCAATACTCATGTCACTCCCAGGTCCCACAGCATCCTCAGCAATGCAGCTACACACTGGCTCCTGAGAAACTCTTTAGTACCAGTATTTTGGCAACTAAAATTAGAACAGTTAACTAGATGGTTAAATCAAGTCACAGGAAGGGTTGGTGACTTGCCCAAGATATCTCACTCCTCAGTGGTGGAACTGGGGCAGGAAGACAGGTGTCCTGATCCCATTCTAGCCTCTTGTAATACATACAGTGTTCTAGAGGCCTCTGCTGATAGAGCAGCCTACCAATTTCAGGACCTGTGTCAGCCAGTTTCTCCTACCCTCCCCTAATCCCTCACCTGAGCTTCAGTGATTACTATGAAAAGCTGCTTCTCATCCTCTTGGTCTTCTCCTTTCAGTTCCCCCCCCCTTTTTTTTTTTTTTTTTTTTTTTTTTTCCTAGGCTGCTCTAACAGACTGACTCTGGCCAGGATAGAGCAGCGAATTATCAGCTTCCCAGTTCTCTGTGGTTTATAAAACCCTGGATCCGGTTGCCTATTTTAGTCCCAGCCTTGAAGTGCTGATTCACACTTAACTTGAGGCCCCATATTGTAGAAGCCTCTTCCGTTCTTTTCTGCCTTTCCCCCCTCAACCTTCTTCTTTCTTTGTTTAATACCTCCTCCTCCTTCTTCTCTCTCTCTCTTTTTATTATTTGATCCCTAGTCTCCTTTCAAATTTGTCACTTTCTTAGCCTGAGGGTATTTGCCTCTGAATCCTACACACCTGTCTCTACTCTCTCTTAGGAGTTGCCATCACCAAGAAGTTTTGAATACTTGTTTTAGGCACTGAAGGGGAGAACAAAAAATTTGAGCCCACAAGCTACTTGGAAGAATTAGGGCACATTTAGTCACTCAGAAACTTTTCAAAGTTCTCTGTGCCTTTGAATATTGCAAATATGCACAGGAGAAGGGGGCAGATGAACAGATGAATGGACAGGTAGGTCCTCATAATCCAAAATGGATAACATCAAGCCACTCCCTCTGGACTTAGTTTGTGAACTGGTAAAGGTAGCAGCAGAGGAAAGAACCATCTCACAGGTGTGGTGAAATCTAACTTTGGGTCCTGTTTCTTCTAGAGGATTGCATTTGCTCTAGAGAACTTAATTGCAAGTAGAAAGACACAGTATGACAATGTAGATTCAGTTTTATTTGCTTTTCTGTATATAGCTCAGTAATCTCTTAGAACGTGTTTTCTTTGTTGATCTCAACTCCTTTTGCAGATCTAATAACCATCTCGGGAAGGCTGTTGGACTCAGGAAAATGTTCAGTTGGAGGCAATGACCTAAAGGAGAAGACAGTTATTTTCATAGTCAATAACTTATGCTCACCTCCTCTCATTTCCTTCAGCTCCCTGTTAAGTATGACTCTGTCCTGGGTTTAGGGGAAGTTCAGGGTTGGGGTGGGGGAGGGCAGGAATAGATCTCTTCAGTGTTAGAGACACACAGGACATAGTGTCAAGGACAGACTTTGAAATGGCTACCATAGGGCTACAGAATGTGTTTAAAGGCTGAAAGACACTGAGATTTGTTGTATGGGTCTCCCCTAGGTCAACGTAGGCAGGGTCTTATTTAACTCTTGAGCATTAAGGTAGTAAAATCTCTTTCCAAAGTTAAATTCTTATAATGCCCTTAGAAAGAGGTTGTGGGAGAGGATATCAATGCTTCCTTCCCTTACCCAGTAGCATGCAGACCTTTCTGAAGCTTTGATTTTAGAACACCACTGATATGTGCTTGGTCCATTCATATTTGCTTTTGCCACTATCTTACACTAAGCAATAAATAACATAGTGAAGTCCACTCTGGGTATGTGAAGGGGAACTTGGATGGCAACATTATTGAGGGGAAAGTGCACTATAGAGGGAAGGGAAAGGAGTAAACACATGAATGTGGTAAGGAAGGTGATGGATTTCTTCAGCTCAGCTTTTGCTCCCCAACTCAACCACTGTTTAGATCTCCAGGTGACTCTATTTCAACTCAACTTTTGAGAACACTCACATTGTTTATCCAAGAGATGTAAGCAGAGACCCGGGTGAAGACTGTGGGTTTCCTGGCGACATTACATCCCTGGCTGGACACGAAGCTGGTCACTCCATGGACAGAGTACTGGCCATTCACCAAGCAATGGAGTGGGCCCCCAGAATCACCCTGCAAGGTGGAGAAGCAGAGTCCTAAAACTCCAGATCTTTTGATATTTAGGCGTTTGTTTTTGTTTACACTTCACCCACCTCTATCTCTGCTTATGAAATCTACAGTTCTAAAGCTCCAGTTCAACAAGTCTCCTCCTCTTTCTTCATATCCCACAATCAAATGAATTTCTTCTTTTCTAAACAACCATAGCACTTCTTCCTCTCTTTTATAGCACTTAATGTTCCGCCTTGTATTTTGGTTTCATAATTTGTTTCTACCTCCCACACATATCTATAATTCTCTTAAGACAGGAACTATGTCTTACTGATAACTTTCCTTTACACAATGCTAGCATAAAACCTTGAACATCTTAAGTTCTGTTATATAAAAATTATAGGAGGCCATTGTTTTAGATTAGGTACCTATATTGGGCCCCAACAGACCAGACCAAATTAGAATGGAGTCACTCATGTTAAATTTTTGTATCACCACCAAACTAAAACTAAACTGTTTATCTGACCTTCTTAGAAATCAAGAGAATGATATAACAACAAAATTTCCCAAACAGGCTAGTTTCAATGGCATGAAAATGGAATTCCCCTGACTTAATTCTTAACAAGAAAAAGTGACATGAAGTAACCTGATGTTAACAAATCAATAACTTTCCTATTCTGTTTTCCTTTCCCTTACATAGGAAGTAACTCTGGGGACAGCAGATGGCATGGTGGTTGGTGCACCAGACTCTCACATGGCCAGCTGTAGTTTGAGTTCCAGACCTGGTGGCTTGAAACTCATGCCGGGCACAAGGGTGTCTGTGCCCCAAATCCCAAGAGGAGTATGGAGAAGGGATTGCGGCATGGCCATTCCCCCTGGGAGATGATTTCTCACTTTTTCTCTCTCTGTCCCTCTCTGTCTCTCTGGCAAGCGCACACACCCTATAGCAAAAATCTCTCTATATATAAAAGGAAGTAACTCTGAAATGACCAATCTGCTTTTGGTTCTTTGTTTCTGCTTTCTTCAGTTTTTAGTTTATAAAACCAATCTCTTAAGCCAAACCAAGGCCTAGTGGTTAGGAGAGCCATATCCTGCATGACTGACTGTGGTTCATATCCTGGCCCTGGAGGCTTGAGAAACCAGGTGGATGTGCATGAATGTCCTAAATCCTGGCAGGATGGAGAAATTGAGGAGAAAGATCCAGTACAACTATACCCCACTGGAGAACTTCTCTCTCTTTCTTACTTTCTCTGGCAAGTACACGTGCCCTCTGGCAATTTAAAAAAAATTTTAAAATAGTGGAGAGCATGGGGCTGAATTAGTAATAAATTAACTTGCAAATGAAAGTATTAAGTATTAAGCAAATGAAAAAGACAGTTGTTAACTCTAGTGAAAACAAAAATTAACCAGATTATGGTACCCAGGAAAAAGGAAAAATAATCCTAGAATGCTACATGATTTAGTAGTAAATAGCATTTTATATAATCATGATATGCACTGAATGTTAATCTATTATTTGGGAATGGGCAGCAGTTGCTGTGGTGGTTAAGGGACTGGATCCCACATGACTGACTCTGTGGTTTGAGTCCAGGACCCAGAAGCTTGAAAAACACACAGAGTGTGTGTGTGCACATGCCCAAAATCCTGAGAGGAGAATGGAGAAGAGATTGTGGCCTGACTGTTCCCAACTGTGGGGGGTGATTTTTTACTTTCCTTCTCTCTGTCTCTCTCCAGTGAGTTCATATGCCTTATGGCAAAAATCTGGGGGAAAAGATTCTGGATAGTAAGGTAGTGATGGGAAAAGTACTGCTTGGGGGACAGGTTTGTGTATATAAAAGGGAGAGAGAACCACATCTCCTGTAATACTTGAACTGGAAAATTAAGTATATATATTTAAAGGCATAGAGGTAGGATACCAAAAAGAGCTGAAAGTGATCCCCAACTAAAGAAGTGAGGGGAGAACAATGACTGTCCATTTATGTTATGGAACCTCATAGTCTTATTTGCTAGTTAAAGCAATTTGATAGTTACAGCTTGAATAAAAATGAAGACTTATTAAACAAAACAAACAGAAAATTAAACCAAAAAAGGAGAACTAGAGAAAGATCAAAAGTTCAAATTGGGGATGATTTTTTGAAAGAGGAACCAGCTATACCTTATCCCAACTGCTTCTTGGGAAAAGATGTTTTCTTTACTGTTGTACTCAATACAAAAGAACCTAAATCTCTTCCACCCACGTTTTAACAGAAATTCAAGAGTATTTTAGCAGTCCAACTGGTGGTGTAGTTGTTAAAGCGGCTGGATCCTACATGGCCAACTGCGTGCTTCGAGTCTCAGATCAATTGGCTTGAGAAACATGCTCGGTATGTGTACATGTGTGCCCAAAATCCCAAGAGGAGAATGGAGGAGAAGGGAATGTGGCATGGCCATAGCCCCATGGAGTGATTCCTCTCTTTCTCTTTCTGTTTCTCTCCAGTGAGTACATGCACCCTATAGCAAAACTTGGAAAAAAAAGTATTATAGGGATAAAGGAATGGAAGATAATTGAATTGTATATAATAGCCCGTACTATTGTTTTAAGCCAATTGACCTGAAAAGTCAAGGCTAATTGACCAAGGCTCTGAAGAGATGGAGGGTGTGGCTGAGGATATTAGGGCAGTAGAAAGAGTTGGAAAATGGAAATGCATTGATTGAAGTGAGAGGGCTCAGTGAATCCATTGTGAAGAGTAGGGTTAGGGACTCAGAACTCTTAAAAGCCCTGAAGACATGTTATTTAGAACTCCAGTGGAAGGTACCTGGAGAGACGATTGGCTCAGATGATTGTCAATTGGGAGTGGCAGCCAGAAGAAAAGTACCCTAGTTTTTTTTAGAGTTTAAGACCTTGAGAGAAAGCAGAGGAAAATGAATTAACTCAGAAAGCAAAACTTTTAGGTCATAGGTGGAGCTGGCCAGTGAGTACCTAGAAAAGGTTGTATTGGTCTTTCTCTCTCTTTCTCTTTTCTTTTGCCCCTACTCCCATGCAGAGTTCTAGGAATATAGGACTTCTAAGTTTTACAACAGGAAAGTCTCTAAAAATTGGGATAAGTTGATCACTTTATTTTCATGGTCCTTAGGGCTCATGTAAAACTATTTAGTCTTTTCATTTTACTGTTTCAGCCAACCTATGACTCTCCTGCTGGCTTCACTCTCCCCCACCTAGTGTGTACTTGCAGTTGATCTGCAATCCTACCCTTTTGCTTCAGTCTTGCAGGAAAACCCAGCCCCGATTAATACATTCCTGATAACTAGGTCTTTGAGTAAAATGGAGTTATATATACCCTCATAGTCATTGCATGGTCTCCAACATCCCAAAGGACAATTCTTATAATCACCAATAATTATAATCATTATAATTATTCCAGACCTGCACAAACCTTTCACCTTAATTTTCAACAGTCAGGTTGACTTCTCCTAGTTCATGAGTAACTAGAAGCAATAATGCAGAACGCCTACCAAATTCCAGCTACCTAACCTGCAAACTCTTTCACTTCCAAGTACATTATTTGGTATCTTTTTTTTTTTTTTTTTTTTTTGAGAGAGATTTTTGCTATGGGGCGAGTGTACTCACCAGAGAGAGATGACAGAGAGATAGAAAGCGAGAAATCACCCCCACCAAGGGGATGGCCATGCAGCAATCCCTTCTCCATTCTCCTTTCGGGATCTTAGCCACACATGCACACGCGCCCAGTGTGAGTTTTAAGTCACAGGGTTCAGGACTTGAACCATGACCAACTATGTTGGATTCTGGCAAGATAACCATTAGGCCATCTGCTGGTCCCCTTTTATTGCCTCTTTATTCCTTACCTTTCGGTCAAGATTCTGCTCTCATCAGGGTTGGCAGGTGGCTTGGTGGTAAAATGCGCTGGACTCCCACATGGCCGACCCCAGTTTGAGTCCTAGACTGGCGGCTTGCTTCCTCACTTTTCCTCTGTCTCTCTTTCTCTGTCCTTTTCAGGGTTAAATCAATAAATTATAAAATTTTAAAGTTAAAGAAAATAAGTCTTAAAAAAAAAAAGATTCTGCCCTCATCACTTCACCAAAACTGCTTTTGCCACAATTACCTATGTATGACCTACCAATTACCAAAGTAAGCCACTTTCAGTCCTTATCCACTGTGGTTCCTGGTTGCTTTGGGTACTATATGATGATCTGTCAATATTTCCTGAGATTTTAAAAATCCTCAGTGTACCTTTTTCTCTTAGGTATACTCTCTCTTTCTTGGATCCTAGTGGGTTCATGATCCTCTGCCTATCCCAGAAGCACCCAAGCATCTATGTTTCACAGTTTTTCTTCAACTTAATGCTCTTTTCTCATTCTATAACTTTTTCGGGGCTTTGTTTTGGGGAGGAGGGCAGTATTTTTGCTCTGAAGGGTATCTAGCCCAGCTCTCTCTTCCAGGATCCGCTTTCTTCCATCTAATTTCTGATTGGTTCACTACACCTGCATGTCCCACTGGGATCTCATATTCAACTTGTCCAAAAACAAACTCTTCACCTTCCTTTCCCAAACCTATAAATCTTGATTTATTTGAGGCAGAAACTTCCTCCCAAATCACTTAAACCAGATGCCTGGCAGTCATTCCAATCCTCCTCCTTTTTCCCTCCTCTTCATTCCTACCACCACTGCCCTAATTCAGGCTCTCAGATTTCTTTTTTTTAAATCTGCTAAAGAGCTCATGGCTTGACAGTGAAAGAGAGGGAGAGAGAGAGAGAGAGAGATTGAGAAAGTGAGAAAGCAGCCCCCATTTGGGATGGTTATGCCACAGTCCATTCTCTTGCATCTCTCTCTCTCTTTTTTTTTTTTTTTTTTTTTTTTATTTTGGGCATGAATGCTTATGCACCTGGAGTGTTTTTCATGCCTCTGGGTCTGGGACTCTAAACTGCACAGTGGGCTATGTGGGATCCAGCTGCTTTAACCCCCAAGCCACTGGCTGACTCAACCTTTAAATTTCTTGCCTAGGTCATTGTAATAGCTCCCTGGCATCTCTTGCCCTCTTCAAAAACATGCCTACATTATCATCAGAGAGTACTTCTCTTGATAGAAGGAAAATCTGATCATGCTGTTCTGTTTAAAAGTCTTCAATAGTTTTCCCAGTGCCTGAGAGAGAAAATTAATGTCCCCAAGCATGGCATTTGAATTCCTAAGTCATGTGGTTCTTGTTGTCTCTGTAACCTCATCTCCTGACATTTCTTAGTATGGTAATAGTTGATATTCTAGGCTAGGAGTCAGCAAACTTTTTCTGTAAAGGTCTTAAGAGTAAATATTTTAGTCATTGAGGGCCATATGGTCTCTGTTGCAATTTCTATATTGTATTGTAGAACAAAAGCAGACATAAACAGTAGGTAAATGAACAACTGTGGCTGTGTTCCAATGAAATGGTATTAATAGAAACTGAATTTTGTATTTTGCCCATGTCATGGCATATTATTCCCTTAATTTTTTTCCCTGTTTAAAAATGTAATAATCATTTTTAGCTTGTGGGCCATATACAAATAGCCAGTGGGCTGAATTCAGCTTATGAACCTCCAACCTCTGCTCTGCTGTAGCAGTACAAAATACCCTATAATTCTCTATGTGTTCTAGTTTGTTTCTTGGCCCCTTGCCTTCATTCATGCTGTTTCCTTTCTTTGAATATCTTTTCCCCTTTTTGCTCAGCTTACTCCTATTTAACCATCAGGATTCAGTAGATTCCACTTCCTTGGAGAAGGCAACTCTTCTCCAACTTGAGCAGGTGGAGGTAAGTATCTATTCTTGAACTCCCATGTTAGTTTATGCACCTCTTTATTATCATACCTGGCCACATTGTTTTACAGTGTTCTATTGTGTGTTCAGAGTTTTCTCTTTGTTCTTTCACTTGATACCATTTGATTAACCTTTTTGTTTTTTAATTGCCAGAGGGCCTATGCACTTGCCAAAGAGAGGGAGAGAAAGAGAGAGAGAGAAAGCACCCTCTGATGGGCATGGTCATACC
The DNA here is from genome assembly GCA_026018925.1 of Tupaia tana. Lineage (NCBI taxonomy): Eukaryota > Metazoa > Chordata > Mammalia > Scandentia > Tupaiidae > Tupaia > Tupaia tana. Next base: position 155,248,449 of record JAKSZU010000006.1, read on the forward strand.
ACAATCTTTTTACCTCCATTTCTTTATCCCATCAGGATTTTAGTCATGTATGCACATGTGCCCAGAATGTTTCCAGGGCCAGAACTCAAACCACAATTGGTCATATAGGATCTAATTCCTTTAATCACTACATTACAGGGCTGGCCCTTAGATTCATCTTTTTATCCCTAGCATTTAGTAAATATACAGTGAACCTTTACTGAACTGCATTCAGAAATGTGTAAGATGTTGGGGCCCCTGGTGGTGTGGTGGTTGGGGTGACTGAATCCCATATAGCTGACTCTGTGGTCAAGTCTTGGACCTGGCAACTTGAAAACTAGGCTTGGGAACCAGCAGTTAGCGTAATGGCTATGTCGCTGGACTCCCACGCAGTTGACCGTGGTTCGCATCCCGGACTGGTGGCTTAAAACTCACGCCGGGCGCATGTGCGTGCGTGCCCAAGATCCCGAGAGGAGAATGGAGGAGAAGGGATTGCGGCGTAACCATCCCTCCTGGGGGGTGATTTCTCGCTTTCTGTCTCTGTGTCTCTGTCTGTCTGGAGAGCGCTCACGCCCTATGGGGGGGGGGGTGGGGAGGTGGAGGGTAACCTCTCCAAAATAAAAAAAGAAAACTAGGCTTAGCATATGTGCATGAATGCCCAACATCCTGAGAGGAGAGTGGAGGAGAAGGAATTGAGGTGTGGCCATCACCCCTGTTGGGGGCGCGTTGCTTTGTCACTTTCTCTCTTTCTCTGGTGAGTACATGTGCCCTATGGCAAAAGAAAAAAAAAAAAAAAGACTGTAGGATGCTTATCAATCATGTCTAAGTAGAGAGGGATTCTCTCTATTGTAAATATAAACTAGTAGAGAAGTATTTTGTGTACTTTCTCCTGCTATACTCGCCTACTGCTGTAAATACTACTGGGTTAAAGAGCTGGTGGAAGAACTATGAGAAGTTAGCATTAATGGGAGTAAGGGCTACCTACATATAATTACAACCACCTTCCAGGCCCGTCCTCATCTCTGCCATAAGAAATCTAAGTCACAACAACCTCTAAAGAGCATACACATGTACCAAACATACAAACGTTTGATCACATACAAATTTTCAAGGTAGGGACATTGAACAAGATGAATGTTAAGGTTTTTTTCAACTTTGAGATTCTGTGAGGATGTGGTTGGTGATCAGCACTGAATTGTTCTTATTCAGATGCCGGAGTAGAAAGTTAAAGTCTGTGCATGAGTGTGAAGGTGTGAGATCTGGGACGAGAAGAAGGTAGGGGGTGGAATGCATAGAGAGGAGGGACCTGGAATAGGGCCTGCGGCACTGCCTGAATGTGTTTACCTGGCATCCAGAGCGAACTCCATCTCCTCCAGCACACACCATGGTGTTCTTCACAGTGGAACCCCAGTAGGAAGAGCTGGAGCAGGTGGCATAGTCCACAGTGGGCAGGTAAGCCTGCTGCAGGTTCTGAGCCAGCTGCCCATTAGCTGAACAGGATACACAGAATTGGAGTCAGCTTCAGATCCTGCCCTAAGGAAAAACTTTCCAAACCTTCCCAAGCTCCAGTGAAAGTTCAACTCAGGGCAAATTCTTCTCTGCTTGAGGCATGCAATGCATCCTTTCTTTTATGTGGCCCCTATAGGCCCCTTTCTTCAGGGAGTCATTCTTGCTTACTGCTCTTAGGCTCCAAATCACCACTATTACTCTTTTTTTTTTTAAAAAAGAATTATCTAACTTGATTTATTCATTCATTCATTTAATTTGACTAGAGAGAGACAGAGAAAGAATAAGAGAGAGAGAGAGAGAGAGAGAAAGTGAGAAAGCAAGCCACCAGGTTCAAGACTCGAACTGTGGTTGGCCACTTAACCACCATATCATTTGCTGGTTTCTTTCTTTTTCTTTTTAATTTGCCAGAGGGTGTATGTGCTTGCTAGAAAGCGGCAGGGAAAGTGAGAAAGTACCCTCCCAAGGGGATGGTCATGCCACAATCCCTTCTCCTCTGTTTCTCCTTTCAGGATTTTGGGCATGTATGTATACATGCCCAGCATGTTTTTCAAGTTTCCAGGTCCAGGATTTGAACCATGCAGATCCACCTACTCTAACCACCTTGTTATGGGTCAATTCACTCCTGATTTATTTTAGTTACAAATAACTTAGTTAAGCAATTAGAATGGTCTTATTTGTTGATAACCTATCTGTCTGTTTTGCTTCCTCTATGCACTGTAAAACCCGTGATGCAGAACTGGGATTGTGCATGCTTATGTCCATCTCTTTAGTACCTGGTACAGCTTTCCTTTATCTGGCTCTTTCGACTTTCAAAGCTGTATCATTACAACAAGACTTTCATGTTAGAAATCAAGACTCTGAACCACAATAACATTAAATGAATTGAGGGCAGAGCTGATTAGAAGCATATGTGTCTCAGCTCTAGGTTTTCCAAAATGGATTGGCTATTTATAGCGAGGCCTTGTCTCCTCTAAAGAACCTCAAATACTTCTTGGTGGCTGACAGACTTCTGTATCAGGCTTAATGTTTCTGCTCTTCTTAACTGTTTCTACCCATACCCCTCCCACCTTTCTATGTTATCTGAATGATGTTCCCTATCAGAAATCGTCCCGCAATAAACAGAAGAGACCAGAAACTCCTCTTCCCTGACTTATCTGAACCTACAGCTACCCCTGCATCATTCAGTCTAACTCACAGCACAGTGTCTGTGAAGGTAGCATGAGGGTATAAATACCACCAAAGTGAGAATTAGGATTCCTAGATTCTGGCCCTGGCTTTGTACTAACTAGTCATGTGATTAGGTTCCTTAAGTTTTTTGAACTTCAGTTTTATCATGAAATGAGGGACTGGTACAAAGATAACTCTCTAAGATAAATCATTTTTTTAGTTTTAGGAGTTCATGAATCTCTGACTATTCCATAGCCTATTCTTAGGCTTGAATTAACGCACCAGTTATTTTAGCTATGGTTCTTCTTTTTCTTCTTTTTGGAGAAGTTTTTGCTATAGGGCATGTGTACTCACCAAAAAGACAGAGAGAGACAGACCAAAAGCGAGAAATCACCCTTCGGGGGGATGGCCACGCCGCAATCCCTTCTCCTCCATTCTCCCCTGGGGATCCTGGGCACACATGCGCACATACACCTGGCATGAGTTTAAGCCACTGGGTCTGGGACTCTAATTGTAGTCAACTACATGGGAGTCCAGTGACATAGCCATTCCACCAACTGCTGGTCCCTTAGCTATGGTTCTTTTGATTCTGATCTCTGCCTTTAAACACCTATGACTACAGAAAAATGTGCCAAAGAAGCTTATCTACCTAATTAAGATCCTATAGTGGGGCCAGCAGATGATGGAATGGTTATGTTGCTAGATTCCCATGAAGTCAACCAAGGTTTGAGTCCTGGACCATGTGACTGAAACTCATGCCGGGCATGTGTGCATGTGTGCCCAAGATCCCCAAGAGCAAAATGGAGGAGAAGGGATTGCAGCATGACCAGGGTGATTTTTCGCTTTCTGTCTCTCTGTTTCTCTTTCTGGCGAATGTACACACACTATAGCAAAAAAACTCTCTTAAAAAAAAATTGAAAAGATCCTATGGTGAATGATGCCAAAATAGGTGACTTACTCTTGGTCCTGCCCCAGCCTGTGATGTAGCAGGGACTGTTGTTAGCCAGGATGGTTCCTTCCTGGGGCAGAACACCCAGCTGAACGTAGCCGTTGAGGGTAACGCTGTAGGCCAGGCGCAGTAGGGCGATGTCATAGCTGCAGGAGGAAAAAAGATTGCTCACTCTTGGGATCAGGTCTTCCTCCAGGTCAGCAAAGGCATTAACCTTCTTTAAGCCTTTGTATTCCCATGGAATCGGAGTCCAACAACTTTCAAGAAGGCTAACTTGCTAAGCCTCAAACTTGAGCAATCAGCATTTGGGTTGTAGGACATTATGTGTTTAATAGCAGCATCTACTGGTGGACTCTTGATATTGCAGCCTAATTCTGATCTCTAATTTAGGGAAGTGGAGAATGGGGACTCTTACACCTCAATCTGGCTGTTTTCCCATTAAGAGTCACCATTTTTTTAAAAAGAATTATTTATTTATTTACTATAATTTAAATAATTATTGTAGGGACTAGCAGTTGGTGTAATGGCTATGTCGCTGGACTCCCATGTAGTTGACCATGGTTCGAGTCCCGGACCTGTTGGCTTAAACTCATGCCGAACACGTGTGCATACCTACCCAAGATCCTGAGAGGATAATGGAGGAGAAGGGATTGTGGCTGTCCCCCCAGGGAGTGATTTCTCACTTTCTGTCTCTCTCTGTCTTTCTGGTGAGCGCACGCACCCTATAGCAAAAACCTCTCCAAAAAAATTACTATTTTAAATATAAAATATTATTATATTTTTAGAGGTTTTTTTTTTTTTTTTTTTTTTTTTTTTTTTTTTTTTTTTTTTTTTTTTCCTTAGAGTGCATGGACTTGCTGGGGTGGCAGAGAAACAGAGACAGTGAAAAGGAAAATGAGAAATCATCACCCTTCCCCCCGAGAGGGATGGCCATGCCACAATCCCTTCTCCATTCTCCTCCCAGGATCTTGGGCATACACACACATGTGCCCAGAGTGTTTCATGCCACTGGGTCTGGGACTCGAACTGCAGTCAGCCATGCGGGAGTCCAATGACATAACCACTATGCTATCTGCTGGTCCCATTATTATTATTTATTTTTTTAGAGAGAGATTTTTGCTATAGGACACGTGTGCTTGCTGGAGAGATAGAGAATCAGAGGGACAGCGAGAAATTACCCCCCCCAAGGGGGATGGCCATGACACAGTTCCTTCTCCTTTGTTCTCCTTCTGGGATCTTGGACATACATACACACGCACCTAGTGTGAGTTTTTTTTTTGTTTTTTTTTTTAAAGAATTATTTTATTTAACTTTATTTATTTGTTTATTTATTTTAATTTGACCAGAGAGAGAGAGAGTGAGAAAGAGAGAGAGCGAGAAAGGGAAAGTGAGAAAGCAAACTGCCAGGTCCAGGACTCGAACCGCAGTCGGCCATGTGGGAATCCAGCACCCTTAACCACCACGCCACCTGCCGGCCCCGCCTAGTGTGAGTTTTAAGCCCCTGGATCCGGGACTCGAACCATGGTCAACTACACAGGAGTCCAGCGACATAACCATTATGCCATCTGCTTGTCGCTGTTATTATTATTTTTTAATTTGACCAGAGAGAGAGGGTAAGTGAGAAAGGAAGCTTCCAGGTCCGGGACTCAAATCACAGTTGGCCATATAGGAGTCCAGCACCTTAACTACCATGCCACCCCCTGGCCCCCAATAAGATTCACTTTAAGAAAGCTGTTTTTGCTAACAGAGTTTCTTCTATAAAATGAATATTAAATAATAATTAAAAAACAATAAACCCAGAAATATTAGGCTCTGCTGAGTAATCTAATCATTTAAGTCATTTTACATCAAACAAATCCCAAAGATCTTAAATTCTCAAGCCATTCTAAATAGAAATTTTTCAAATCCCTTTGAATGAATGAACCATCTCATTGCTCCCTCCAGGATATGGAGTTTCTCTCAGGTTCAACTGGGGTCCCCAGCAAAGGCGAGGCCCAGTCACAGTCTAGGTTTCAGGCAGTACAACCTCTATAGCCCTCCGGCCAGCCACCCTCCTTTTCCCAGCTCAAGGCTGGCCTGGCTTTGCCCCTACCCGGCAGCCACATTATTGCTGTTCCAGTATGGATGGATCACGATCTTCTGCACATTCACGTACTGCTCGGTGCCATCATTCTGGCTCAGACTGTGGTCTCCAACCACCACCCGGAAGGTCATTTGGCTGGAGAGAGAGAAGGAAGCTGAGTGATGCAGGGGGCTCTCAGATCTCTTCTTTTCTTCCTTAGAGAAAGGTTGGAAAGGCATCTTATATCTTACTTTTAGGATAGGAGCCTATCTTTGCTATAGGGCATGTGTGCTCACTGGAGACAGATATGAGAGAGAGAGAAGGAAAGTGAGAAATCATGTCCCCAGGTAGGATGGCCATGCTGCAGTCTTTTCTCCTACATCCTCCTCTCAGAAATTTGGGGATGCACAGACATGCGTCCTGCATGTTTTTCAAGCTGCCAGGTCTGGGACTTGCCTGATCAGTTGGCCATGTGGGATCCAGCCACCTTGACCTCCATGTCATTTGCTGGCCCAAGAAAACCTATCTTTAATTTTTCCTTTCTTTCTTTCTTTCTTTCTTTCTTTCTTTCTTTCTTTCTTTCTTTCTTTCTTTCTTTCTTCCTAATTTGCTAGAGGGCCTGTGCACTCGTCAGAGAGAGACAGAGATAAACAATGAGAGGGGGAAATGAAAAAACATCTCCCATGGGTGGTGGTCATACCACAATCCTTCTCCTTCATTTCTCCCTCCACTTGAGATTTTGGGCATGCACGTACATGTACCTGGCATGTTTTTTCAAGCTACTGGTTCTGGGACTTGAACTGTGCTGTCAGTCATTTGAGAGTCAAGTGCCTTAACCACTATGCCATTGAGTGGCCTAGGGTAGGGACCTATCTAATTGGCCCAGGCAGAAGAATGAAAGACGAGGAAGTAACAAGCTCTCTCATTGCCTAATTTACTATCTTGTAGGAGTGGGAGGAAAAAAAAAAAAGAAAGAAAAAACACAAAACTTCCATTAACTTTATTTTGCAGCTTATTAAGTTGAAAATCATAAGCTGAATATTTTATAACCTAGTAGAGGTATGGTGAGCATAAAAGAAATAATAGCTCTTGGTCACAGGATTTTGAGGGAAATATAAACTTCTGGACTAGTGGTTCTCAAAGTATGGTCCCTGGGTCAGCAACATTGGCATCACCTGGAAACTTGTTAGGAATGCAGATTAACAGTCCTCACCCTGGACCCACTAAATCAGAAACTCTTCTGGGTGGAGCCCTACAGTCTTTGCTTTCCAAGTGATTTTGATTCATGCTCAAAAATTTTTTTTTCAAGTCCACTTATTTATTTCTTTCATTAAAGAGAGACAGATAAAGACAGACACTCTGAACAGAGTTACCACACCTCGATCCATCCCTAGTCTTAGCCAGCCTAGACCACTGGTGCCCATATACATGCCTGGTGTGCTGAGGGAAGTCCTGGGATGTGAACCCAAGACCTTTCCTATATGGGTCCAGTTGCATTACCACTGAGCTACCACCCAGCCTCCATGTTCAAATTTGACAACTATTGTTCAAGACAAATTTGAAAAAAATTGTTACAGGTTAGATGTTGAGTAGGCATTTAAATATTGGGTTGTTAGAAAAATCACCGTACATTTTTTGCATAGAAAAACATAGAAAATTGCATCATGACTTTTCTGACTACCGAATATTTACTCAGTTCTCAAAACAACTTTATAAAGTCAGTATTACCCCATTTTAGTGATAAGAGAGTGAGGTCATAGAGAAGCTAAGTTGCCCAAAGTTGGTCCCCCTAAGTTGCTAGAACATGGTGGAATGAGATTTGAACCTGAGCCTACTTACTCCAAAATTTATACATGCTCCCAGAAGCAGGCTCCTTAAATGCAAACGGGTTGGACAATGGCCCACTGCCTACCCCCTTGAAGCCTTGCCCTGAGATGCCAAAGTTACATATTCCTCCGGAGGGACCAGGCTTTTCCCCTCCCAGGGGCTCAGAGAGGCTGCTCCTTGTTTTTCTCACCTGTCCACGCAGTGAGCAGCAGTCATCACCCAGTTCTGTCTGATGAGAGTCCCTCCACAGGTGTGATACCAGGAACCTCCGGAAAGGTACTGGAGGGAAATCTAGATCGGAAGGAAAGAAAGGAAGGATAGGCAGGTGTTTCTCAAAAGGCTTTGCCCCAAACTACTTGTTACCTCCTTAAATTTCTGCCATCTCTCAAAACACTCAACTTTTTGTGCTAAAGATGGCGAATGGGTTGTATTTGACCTGCCAATTTCTGTGAATTGGTTAGTAGTGGGTGTCCAAAGTCTAGTGTTGAAAAGGGATGGGCAGATGTCTCTGGGGTCAGCAGGAAAGAGTGCTCTGTTGTTTGATGATGTTTGCTGTATAAATGGATGGGGAGTCAAGGCCCACACACACAGTGTATTTGCCATTTTTCCTCTAGATTGTTGTCATGGGTCTAAAACCCAATCCTTTTACTTCTGTTTCCTCTTGGAAAGGAAATATAGCCAAGAACTGCTCCTTCACTTAAGTTCCATAGGCATAGGTCTCCAGAGCTCTTCTTTCAATCTTTTCAAGACATACTCATTGTCCCTGCTTGGCCCACTTTCAGGGACTACTTAGAAACACCAATGAAATGTTCATTTTTATTAGTTTATGTCTTACGCTCTAGCATTTCATAGTATACTGTGTATACTGTATATCTCTACTGAAACTTTTGTAAACAGAATCTAATTGCAGTTATCCCTCAAGAAATGTGGCAAATCACCATTTAATATGCCAGTTTTATACATTTAGACTGGCTTAATTTGGGGCTTAGCTGCCCTATTATGAAAGTGGAAGCTTTCTTTTTTTTTTTTTTTTTTTTTTTTTTTTTTAAGTTTTTGCCATAGGGTATGTGTGCTTGCCAGAGAGAAGCAGTGAGAAGGAATGTGAGAACATGCCTCTTCCCAGGGAGGGAGGGAGGATTGCTACACTGCAATCCCTTCTCCTTCATTCTCTTGGGATTTGGGGCACATATGCTCATGCACCTGGTGTGATTTCAAGCTGCCAGGTCTAGGACTTGAACCACTATCGGCCATGTATGAATCTACCACACATGCCACTTAACCACCAGTCCACTTGCTGGCCCTGGAAACTCTTTTTAAATGGCTAAATAAGCAACATGCTCTACTTGTGTATGTGCATGAATGCTCAAACACACAGGTGAGGGCATGTGTGGTACACTATGTGGGATGGTGTGTTTATGTGTTTTTCAAGATACCTGGATTCCGAGGTGTGAGTCTGGCACAAAGTCTTGTGAATGTGGCATAAATATGTTGCTGGGAGTATAAGTGTAGTTTGTGTTTGAGTGTGAGCTTGGGAGAGTGAGTGTGGTTAGTGTCTAAATGCTCTCCACCAAGCTTTTTGCATTTATAAAACCACTAAAACCTGGTCCCATCCATCTTTAAATCTAGAATCTGGAAAGTTGGAGAGCTGCCTGTTGATAAGGACATACACAAACACACAGAACACTTTATAGCAGTGCATGGCAACTCTTATCTGTGTTGAAGTTTGGGACTGTGAAGGAACACCTACCTGAGAGGGCCAGGAATTCCTCCGGGCCTCAGTCCCTCCAACTACCCGGGCATTGGTTTCCGGAAAGTCCTGGGTGCTGTGTCCTTTGTGGGGCAGAAGAAAAGTGAGTGATGACTAAGCATGGGGTCAGCCCGGGGTGGGGGTGGGGGGTGGCCGGTGTGCTTTGAGGAATGTTAGCCTTGTCTGCAAATTCACAGCTCTTCCCTAACAATCGAGGGGCCCAGTTGTTGAGTTCTCTGAGCCCCTTTTTGAAAGCAGGAGAGTCTGAGTGCATTCTGCTTCTCCCAGGTGTCCTTGGAATTCTGGCATGCTGTGGAGTCAGAGTTAAGACCCCAAAGATTCCTTGTGGTCTCAGCCTTGCTAACAGTCACCCCTGGCCCAAGAATACCACTCTCCAATGCTTTTGGCAGGGACAGCAGTGCACATCCCAGTTAGGCCCCTGCTATAGATGTCCTCCTATCAGTGTGGCTTTTGACTCCCAAGGGAACGTCTGTCTGCTTTCTAGTCCTGGGACTTGCCACCCAGAAGGGCCTGACCTTTCCTAACTTAGAATCAAGTAGAATAAAGTTTCTGCTAGACTTCCAGGCAGAACATCCCATCCCAGCCTGGCATAGGGAGCTGGCCTGAGTTTAGAGAAGGCTTTCCAACTCTTCTGTTCACTCACTCTCCCTAGAGAGCTCAGGTCAAATGATCCACTTACCATAAAGGACCAGGGCAGCGAACACCAAGAAGCGCAGCATGTTGCCAATGGAGTAGACCACTGCCCCTTGCCATGTACTAAGCCCTCTTTATATTCCTCTTATCAGCAGCTTTGCTGACCTTCTTCCTGCCAGCTGGCAGGGCTATGGGTGGAAGGCAGGGAAAAATCACAGGTGACATGTAAATATAAATGAAAAGATTTCTTTTCAGGTAAACTAATTTATCTGTTATTCAAAGACAGAACAAGGTCAGGGCTGAATTAATCATCTGCTTTTAGTTGAAAAGCATCCAACAAACTCTTTTTCAGAAATAACATAGAGAACCAGGACAGGTTTTTCCCTCAGGGTGCTTCCATCATCATCTGTCACGGCCTCACCATCCTCAGTGCCACCATAAATTCAGACACATGTCCTGTGCACCAGCAGGCTGAGGCAATGGGGATGGTAGAGGAAAGATTGGTTACAAGAAGAAGGAAAACAGCAAGTTTCCTTGCCTGATGGGGTATGCCCTCAGCATGCTGCATAAATACAGGGAGACAAAAGAAAAGTGGAGAGAATTCTAGTGGAGGGAGGTACTGAGAAACAGGTTTGGGGAGACTCTCAGATGAAAGATCAAAAGGAGATCCAAAAGAACATGTGGAACAGATTAGAGGAGGGAAGACCCTGAATAGGGAATAGTCTGGGGGGCCTGAAGGTAGAAGGCATAGGGAGCAAAAGGGTATGGCAGGAGATGAGAGGCACTGCCCCTCAAAGTCAGTAGAGGATAAAGAAGGGAGGGGTTGTGTGTCTTGAAGTGGGCAGAGAACCTTGTACTGGGCATAAGATGGCCAGGGCCATTGCAGGCCTTACAGAAGACTATGGATGGAAAAGTGATGGTGACAAACCATGGGATTTTGATTCCCACAGAGTGAAGCTGGGAAGCCAGGAGGGAAGCAGGAAATTCACCTAGGCCACCTGGGGCTTTTGTTGCCTAGACATTCCAGGATCTAAGCTGGTGCCTGTAGGGTTGGGAGAGGCCAGAAAAGGCCATAGGATAGAGTCTGTACATACTTTCCGGAGTCCTGAGCTGTTCAGGACCAAGGACCCGCACTTCGATGCCTGGATAACTCCCACTTCAGTCCAACCTCCGGCATTCTGACACAAAGTGGACCTCAGGTGAAAGGTCTGGGCTGAGCTAGGGAACCCATGGCCGATTTTATCATTCTCCTGTCTCCTCTGGGAAATAGGAGACAGCACTAGCCCCAGGATGAGAAGTACCAGGAGAAGGCTTGAGTGCCTCCTAAAGGTTACTCTTTGATATCATCTATCTCCAAGTGGTGAACTTGTAAAGACAGGGCCAAGTTCATATCCATCTTTGTACCCTTGGCTTAGCCCAGAAAAGCCTCAGTTAGGGACTGTGACTCCCTATGGCTTATGTGGCCTATTAGCATGACATTCGAAGGCTTTTTCAAGTAGGCCTCATTCCACTCTTCTGCAGAGCAGACTTACCCAGTAGGCACAGTGCCTAAGGCCCGCAATACCTTGAGGGACCCACAAAAAATTTTGGCTTCTTTTAAAATCAGAAGAAGGGGGGCCAGCCAGGTGGCATAGTGGTTAAGGTGGCTAGATCCCATATGTCCAACTGCACTGTTTGAGTCTTGGACCTGGCAGCTTAAAAAACACACTGGGGGGATGGGACCAGCAGTTAGTGTAATGGCTATGTCACTGGACTCCACGTAGTCGACCGCGGTTCGAGTCCCGGACCCGGTGGCTTAAACTCACGCTGGGCATGTGTGCGTGCGTGCCCAAGATCCCGAAAGGAGAATGGAGGAGAAGGGATTGCAGCGTGGCCATCCCCTCTGGGGGGTGATTTCTCGCTTTCTATCTCTCTGTCTCTCTCTGTCTGCTGGCGAGTGCACGCGCCCTATAGTAAAAACCTCTCCAAAAAAAGAAAAGAAAAAAAAATGGGGGACCAACAGATGGTGTAATGGTTACATCACTAGACTCCCACGTAGTCAACCACGGTTCAAGTCATGGACCTGGCTGCTTAAACTCATGCCAGGCGCGTATGTGTGCATGCCCAAAATCCTGAGAATGAAGAAGGGATTGTGGTGTGGCTATCACCCATGGGAGGTTATTTCCTGCTTTCTATCTCTCTATTTCTCCAGTGAGCACACGCACCCTGTAGCAAAAATCTCTCAAAACAAAACAAACAAAGCACTGGGTGCAGGGCCAGCAGGTGGCGTAGTGGTTAAGGTGCTAGACTCCAACGTGGTTGACTGTGGTTCAAGTCCCATACCTGGTGGCTTAAAACTCATGCAGGAGGGCCAGCAGGTGGCATGGTAGTTAAGTGTACTGGACTCCCACGTGGCTGACTGTGGTTGAAGTTCTGGACCTGGCAGCTTGCTTTCTCACTTTCCCTCTTTCATGCTCTCTCTCTCTCAGTCTATCCCTCTCTGGTCAAATAAAAATAAATGAAATAAAGATAAATAAAATAATTCTTAAAAGCAAAAACAAACTTATGCAGGGTACATGTACATGTGTCCCCAAAATCCCAAGAGGAGAATGGAGTAGAAGGGATTGCCGTGTGACCATACCCCCTGGGGAGTTATTTCTCACTTTCTGTCTGTCTCTTTCTGTCCCTCTGATGAACACATGTGCCCTATAGCAAAAATCTGTCAACAAAACAAAAGCACACTGAGTGTACGTGCATGTGTGCCCAAAATCCCAAGAGGAGAGTGGAGAAAGTATTGTGGAGCAGTCATCCCCTTGGTGGCGGGAGGGTGCTTTCTCATTTTCTCTCTCCCTGTTTCTCTATGGTGAGCCCACACCAGAGCACCTATAGCAAAGTAAAAAAAAAAAAAAAAAAAATCAAAAGGGTTAGCTCTGTAGTACAGTGGCAAAGTGCCATGCCTTTGGAACCAGATCACATGTGGCTGACTGAGATACAAAACCTAGCCTGGGAGGCTTGAAAAACTATGCAGGTTTGGGGACCAGCAGTTACTGTAATGGCTATGTCACTGAACTCCCATGTAGCTGACTGCAGTTTGAGTCCGGACCCAGTGGCTTAAACTCACGCCGGGCGCGTGTGCGTACGTGCCCAAGATCCTAAGAGGAGAATGGAGGAGAAGGGATTGCGGCGTGACCATCCCCCTTGGGGGGGTGATTTCTTGCTTTCTATCTCTCTGTCTCTCTCTGTCTTTCTGGCAAGTGCACACGCCCTATAGCAAAAACCTCTCCAAAAAAAAAAAAGAAAAGAAAAAAGAAAGAAAGAAATGCAGGTTTGGTTTTGTAGTGTCACTATGCTCCATTGGGGAGAGTGGTCCCTCTCTCTCACTTGGGTGAACACATGCACCCTCTGGCAATTAAAAAAAAAAGGAAGAAAAGGAAAAAAATTTTCCAAAAATAAAAAATAAAATCACATCACTCTTTAAAAAAAGGTAGAATATGGGACCAGCAGGTGGTGTGGTGACTAAGGCGCTGGAAACCCATGTAGCTGACCATGGTTCACGTCCTGGACCTGGTGGTTTGCTTTCTCACTTCCTCTTTCTCTCTGGTGAGTGCACATGTCTTGTAGCAAATTAAATAATAATGATGATAATAAATAAATAATTCTTAAAAAAAAAAGGCAGAATATACAACTAGTCTGGATTATATTCATCTTCATACCAATGCAGCTATAAAATGTAATTTTAATGAAGCAGGGGTCTTATGAAGGTAAATGTGCATAGGGCCCACAAAAGTCTTAATGTAGCCGCAATCTTCCAGCTTCTATACCTATTGCTTCCTCACCCTGCTGTCCTTTTGGTTTCCCAGACCCTCTTTTCGTTTTGTCTCTGTGTCTTTGCACACGCTAGATTGCTGCTTGTGGGGCATCTCTGCTTATTGAGCCCTTCCCACCTGTGGACTCATCCTTTGAGGTCTTGGGTCAAATGTCAGTCTTTGTGAGGCCCTTCTTGATTTGCTTAATAGAATCGTTCCTTTTAAATCATTGAGCACTTTTTTGAACATCTTCAGGCATGTCATGATCTGCTTATATTTAGAGTGTGAATTCCAAAGGGAAGACTTTTTTTTTAAAATAGATAGAAAAGGTTTATTCATTTTCCAAGGGATGCAAGGGGCAGATGTGGAAAGTTGCATCAGCTCTGAAGTGTGTTAAGATGGGAAATTTTAAAGGAAAGGGAGATTTAGGGTGGGATGGTTAAGGTGGTCCTGAGACAGCAGGCCAGATGGGGAAGACTTCATCTTACATCTCCTCATATCTACATGCTTGGCACACAGAGGTTAGGTTTGAGGCCAGAGGATATTTAGGGACAAGAGACCATGGCTGTAACAGGAACTTTTCAGATGTATGTGGCTCTTCATGGCATGGATCAACTGATTCAGCTAAGGGACAAAGCAAGGGAAAAGGAACCCAACACAAACTTCCTTTACCAATGCCATAAAATCTTTATTTCCACTGGGATCCCTTATCCAATTCTCTTATTTTTTCCAGAAAAGAACTTTTCCTTTTCCCTACTCCAGGTCACATCCTGATCATTCTCTCCTTTCCCTTTGGCAGGTCTACTCCAAGTAATCCTCAAGACTCTCCAGGACTTCGGAGGTTTCTGATAGCCCAGAGTTGTGGGAACAGGAGGCAGCTGTGGTCCCCTGGCACCCCCATGTGGTGACAGCCTGCTACAGAAAGCCAAAAGAGCCTTCTAGGATAGAATTTTAGTCCTCCCCTAGGCAGCTGGGCTTTCTTCTTCAGGCAAAGAAATCCTCCATGTGGTGGGGTTCAACTTGCTTGGAGAAGAGCTGGTCTGGACGGTGGGTCTGCTCCACGCAGGGACTTCATATGAGTACAGCAGATAGGTCAGTCTTTCGTGTAGGACCCTGCATGCTGCCCCAGTATTCTCAGACTTCCCAGACCTCTTGTTATTATCTGGGTCCTAGTCTCTCAGGGCTGCCAATACCTTGCTGGGTGGCCAGGGACTTATCTGGCCTTGGTTTCATAATATGAAAATGATAGGGTTGGGCTAAAGCAATGATTTTTTTAATTGTGCTTATAGATTTTTTAAGAAATTCAGGTACTGGAGGCATTGCCCTACCTCCCTCAATTTTACCCATGCGACTTTCCTTTTTATCTACCAGATATATGGAGATTAGAAAAAAAGGGTTCCAGGACTTAAATTGGGCAGTCACTGGCACCATGAGTCAACATTCTATCCCAGGATTGCCAAATGTGGTCTTTCCCAATATGGATACCTGGATTTATCCTTACAGGCTTTATGGAGGCCAATCGTTAAGAAATGGTCAGAATGGAGGGAGGCAAGAATGGGAAGGCTGGTATAGTTCTTTAGTGTTCTGTGGTGTGCTGGAAAGAACCTTGGTTCAGCACTGAAGACTGAACCTCAGTCTTAGCTCCAGCTATCCACTAGTTTGGGATGACAATCTCCTTTATCTCTCTCTGCCTCAACTTTCTGACCTGTAAAATGGACACAGTGGTTCCTATCCTTTTTCACAGGATTATTGTACATACCTGTCAGGGTGCTTCCTATAAACTGTGAATAGTCTACAAACTCTGGATGATACTAGCAAGGGAGGCTCTCTTTGACCTCTAATCCCTCTGTTGGCACACACCACTTCACTGAATTCTGTGGGTGCTTTAGATGAACAGAGATTCAGGACATGGCTGTAACAGTACTTTTTGAATTCAGCATTGCTATCCTGAGCCCTTGCCCAGCTGCCTTCTCTGCTTTGGAGGCCTGTTTCTAGAACAGAAGGAAAGTCCTAAGCCAAATACTATGTATTCTCATGGTCTCTTCCATCAGTATAGAGGGAAAAAAATGGGTTCAATGTTGTTGCAAGGAGTAGGAAGGTCCTGCCTTGATATCCATTGGGTTTAGAAATCTATCTTTAAGGCTTCTAGAGAAGTTCATCATCAGGTTCTCAGACATCATCAATCCTGTTTCCTGAGAGGCTTGTGCGGGCTTCCACTGAGGATGGTCCACTGAGGCCTAGACAAAGAGCCAGAGCTGGTGGGGATCTCTGGGATTGCACGGGGCCATGGCTGGCTTTTTGTCCTGGGATGTCAGGCAGGTACCAGATCCTAAATTCCTGATGAGCTGATCCTAAAAGATGACACAGCAAAAGGTCAATGTGGGTTGGGACCAGCAGTTAGCCTAATGGCTATGTCGCTGGACCTCCCACGTAGTCGACCACAGTTGGCGTCCCAGACCCGGTGGCTTAAAACTCACACTGGGCGCATGTGCGTGCGTGCCCAAGATCCCGAGAGGAGAATGGAGGAGAAGGGGTTGCAGCGTGACCATCCCCCCAGGGGGTGATTTCTCGCTTTCTGTCTCTATGTCTCTGTCTGTCTGTCTGGTGAGCACATGCGCCCTATAGCGAAAATCTCTCAAAAAAAAAAAAAAGGTCAATGTGGGTCAAAGATATCTAACAGTGCTATAAGAGGACAATGAGATGAATGTCAATTGATAAAAGGCAAGGGAAACCCAACAAGGCACAAAGAGGATACTACCAAACTTCTTTCCTGGGGTACAAGACACTTTGATGAGATGCATTCCTAGATTTCCACCTCTGTTTGGTGTCAATTCCCCATCCCCACCTTTAGCCTGAGTGGCTGGAATAGAGGAAGGCAAGATGAAAGGATAAAGAAGAATGCTTTCAAGGTCTACTTATCCCCCAGATGGCCACTGCTACTTACCGCAAATTTTCTGCCTTTGATTACATCTGGACTCCTCGGACCTTTCCTATAACTTCAAGGTTTGGCTCCTTTTTTCTTAAGTTGAATGGAGTATGGAGGCTCACTGGGGGTGCTGGTTTGGGCTCAATACTATGGAAGTTACATTATCTACCCTGAAGCAGTGTAATATAATGGAAAGAACCTGTGCTTTTAAATCAGACTTCTTTTGATCTGAATCCCAGGCCTACTCTTTGCTAGTGATGAATCTTGGGCCAGTCACAAACTTGCTAAGCTTCATCTGGATCATCTATAAAAATGGGCACACCACCTACTTGGAAAGAGCCTCTAAAAGATTAACCAACCAGTGTATGTGAGTGCCTAGTTTTATGGCTGACACCCAGAGGGTAGGCAGGATCCAGGAATGACTCTTCACCTTCATCTACTTGGATTCTGTTTAAAAATGCTTGTTCCATGACAGAACTAGCCATGTACCATAATGTTTGATCCCTTTTATACCATCCAGGATCAGCCATCAACAAACATCACTCAAGCCCCAGCAACCTTGCCTGTTACCAAGCCCACATTCACCATAATTTCTACATTGCTCTTATTCACCCTATGCTGTCTCAGGCAGAAGATGCAGAAAATAAGGAGGAGGCAGATGTGGCTTCAAGTTCTTGATTCGAAGCTTTCTGGGCAGCTGACTCACCTGGGTCAATTCCCATTCTTCGTCCTTGGGGACCTGGCTATTTTTGCCAGTGAAATGACAGCTCCAAAGGTCCAGAGTATCAGCACTGGCATGTAGACACAGCTGGTTTGCAATGTTGTGGCGAAGGTCCCTTTGGGTTGTGTACTCAAAGTACTGGAAACCAAGACAAGAAAAGGTTAGGTAGAAAGTTTGCCCATCATCTTCCCAAGCTACCTTCCCTAAGAGGCCAACCACGGATGGCCTCCTAGAGTGGGAGAGCAAGTGTACAAGGCCATGCCAAGACTTTAGTAATTTTTGAAAAAGTTTATCCATTAATTTCTTCTGTAAGCAAGAGAGACCAAAAGAGAAAGCACTCCCAACAGGGTTTGATGCCATGATCCATCCCCAGTGTTCAGCCAGCCCCAGATCCTGGATACATGTGTGCCCAGTATACTCAGGGATGCCTCTCGACATGAACTGAGAACCTTCCCATGTGAGATTGCCTCACAGAGCATTGTGTTTTATCACTGTGCCATTCTCTGGCCCCGACTTTAGTAATTTATATTCCGCCTTTATGACTTTTACCATATCTGAGTTACATTGAAATAATAGTTAAAATATTTTCTTTAAATTAATTAAAATTAAAACTAGCCTCATTTTAAGTAACATTTGTGAAAACATATGTTTCATATGCTAGTTCTATTTTTGGTAATAAATTCTATTAGAACAAAAAATGTTTTGGCCAGTTGTGTAGCATGATGGTTAAGGCAGCCAGATCCCATATGGCTGATCATGTGGTTTTAATCTTGTCCCTGACAGATGAAAAAACATGTCAGGTGCATGTACATACATGCCCCAAATCCTAATAAGATGAAGTGGAGAAGGGATTGCAATGTGACCATGCCGAGTTGGGGGTTGCTTTCTCTCTCTTTCTGTTTTTCTCTTATGCCCTCTGATAAGGTTTTTTTTTTTTTTTTAATAATTTTTTATTTACATATATTTATTTATTTTAACTTGACCAGAAAGGGACAGAGAGAGAGAAAGTGAGAAAGCAAGCTGCCAAGTCCAGGGCTCGAACCACGGTCAGCCATGTGGGGGTCCAGCACTTTTAACCACCATGCCACCTGCCAGCCCTCCCCCCCCCCCCATAAAGTTTTAAAAATAAAGAATGTTAATTAATGGACCACCTAAAATCATCTTGCAGGCTTTAGAATGACTTTGTTTTCACTCACATGTGCCAGCAGCCTGTTCAGTGTCCCATACCACTCCTCTCTTTGTTTCAGCTGTTTTATATGCCTCTTACTTACCAAAAGCTGGGCATTCAGGGTAGATTGAGGAAAGGGGAATTGGAAGATTACTCATTCTTCCTCAGGGAAGTACTGAGGCATTATAGGGTACAGGATAAATTCCTAGAATGTCAAATAACTGAGATGTAAGGATGTCAGTAGGTGGTTGTTTTGGGATTACTGCTGGGTGGTAAGATCAGAGTGGTGGCCTTTGGGTAGGGAAGGCATTTAAAATAGAATGTGAGTGTAGGTGAGCAAAAGTACTCAGAAATTTCCCATCCCCATCCCCCAATATCACCCAGAAGCTGGCCTCCTCCAGCAGGCCTTGTTTGATTAATGGTCTTCCCTCTCATCTTTTTCTAGTTCCAGGACTGATATTGGTACTCTCTCTCTCTCTCTGGATGTCCTTAATTCAAACATCAGACCTTGCTGTTCTGTGTCATGCATTCCACCTCATACTGAGAGGGCAGGGATGGTATGTCCTCTTCTTCAGTATCTCTTCTACCTCAGTTCTCATGAAGGACTATTTAGGGTAGAGAAAGGGAGCATGTGTGGATAGGAGCTGCCCCAGAGACACGCATCTTTTGGGCCTGGCCTGGTATGGTTGGGCTGTCTACCTGGTTGCCGCCCAGACCATGGCAGGCATACATGATGAGAGGCTTCCCTCCGTGGTTGTTCTCACCCACATCCAGGCATTGATTGATGCCGAGGTTCTTGATCTGCAGAGTGGTAAGCAGAGGGCAGAATGAGGATACCACAGCCAGGAGTTTCCCAGTGGTGTGTGGAGCTGAGCTGCAATATATTTGCATGGCTGAGTTTCCCCTCTGTGATTTTTCTCCTTTGTTCATTGACCCAGATGCCTGGAGTTAATAACAAAGTGAGGTATAGAGCCCCAGTGGCTGAAAAGGACAGGAGTGGACACCCTCTACAGGTAACCTCCTAGGATGCTGGGTCCCTGGAAGAAGCTTTCAGTGTATGGGAATTTCCTTCAGAGCAGCGGTCTCAAAATGTGGTTTCTAGACTATCAATATCCTCACTTGGGGACTGGTTAGAAGTACAGAGTTTCAGACCCCACTCCAGTCCTTCTGAATAAAAAACTCTGGGCGTAAGGCCCAACAGTGTGTGTTTTGACATCAAGTGATTCTGATACAGGCTAAAATTCGAGAAGTGACTATGGATTGTTTTCCCCTTATAAGGATGTTAGTTATCTCTAGAAGTCCCAAAGGGACCACTCTGTCCTCATTCTGGATAAAGGAAGTGGAGTGTAAAATTTAATTCTTGTTTGTCATCCATCTGTGGGGTAAGTGGTCTGGAATTTCTCCACGGGATGCTATTATGGGTAGACAAGCTGATCTTCAAGACTTACGGCTCCATAGAAAGTAGGCTTCAGGTCAGGAACAAACATCTCTGGATAGACGTTGTGCAGGAACCAGGAAAAGTTGCGACAGTGTAGAAGTTCTCTTAGTTTCAGCCGTTCCGAAATGTCACCAAAGGATTTCTGTCAACCAAGCCAGCCCCCTAGGGTCAGTTCTACCTGTTTTGACTTCCTGACTGGCCTGAAATAGCATAGCCAGCATGGAACTCCTCGGACTTCCTGGACCACCTTTCCTCATGCTCATTTGTGATCAGGACCTGCTGGGGCTACTAGCTTAGCCTCATATCCAATCTCAAACTTTTGGCTCTGGGAACTCCCTCCACTCATAGTCCTCTACTCCCATCATCTCCTCTGATTCCCTAGTCAGTTCTCTCCCAGAGCCTCTTCTGAGCCTCTCAGAGCCATTCTTTTTGTATGAGGATCTTCCTTCAAATCTCTTCTTTCTTCCCTCCCCTCCTAAGGGGTGTTGGGACTCTAGATAGGGATGACCAAAGCTCCTCTCATTCTCTAACCTTCAAAAATCTTTGCATCCTGGGGCCTTCCCCAGGGCTCTAAGGAGTAAAGGAGGCACCAAATAGTAGAGGTGGGTGGGGTCTCTGCCATAAGCTCTTGACCACAGTCTGGAATTCTGTATTTCTCTTCATCTACCTACTTCCCAAGCACAATTTCCTCTTACCTCTTGGGCCATCTTTGCTGCCTGCAGATTTCTCCTGTAGAATATCTGCTTATAGCTATCCATCCAGACCTCAGCCAAGCGCACTTGGTTGCGAGCAATGACATTGGTGCCCTTGGGGAAGGTGTGGGGGCTCTTGGTACGGAACACATGGCCCACTACAGAGCAGGGAATGATCTCCAGTTGGCCCCCGCACTGCCACACCTGACAAAAGAGGAGATAGGATGGGTCTTGAGGGTGGGAAGTGGGATGAGACAAGCTCGCCCCAAGCAGCTCTGCCAGTACACCAGACTAAGTCCAAGGACTCAGGTAAATGCTGCTCTCTCTCCCTGGACATTGACCAGGCTTCTTCCCAGGCCATGACTACACAAACCTAGGCTTTCTGCTGTTGGTTCACTTTGGTTTAAGCAAATGGAGATTTGCAGGGTCCTGAAGCTATCAGGGCCCAATTTAGAGAGAAGACAGCTGGTTAAGTTTGTGTGGGTATAGATTCAGGAGCTTATTTATACAAGACTACCCAGCTTCCAAATAGCAGGGCTAAGCTTTAAATGCAGGTATATGACTATAAGGTTCATAGTTTAAATGCTACCTGAGAAGCATTCAAATAGAAAACCTGAAACTTCTACTCATGGATATTATAATATATGTAGCTAGCATCTACTGAGCATTTATTATCCGCTAGGGAATTCCTAAGCCATTCATACATATTACCTCATTTGATTCTTATCAAACACCATAACATATTATCATGTCATAGGTAAGGAAACTAAGGGTAAAAATAAAGTACTTTCCCTACATCACAGGACAAGTAAATAATAATAAAAATGTTTGCATCAGTATACCAGCTCTGAGTGCTGATCACTTTGGCTGGGACAAGAAAATGTGATTTTACTAGCACATCCAGATGTTATCAAGCTACCCAGAATCAGAGCATCAGTGCATGAATTAATAGTAAGGACAGTCAATTGCCAGGTGGCCTGGGGTAGTCACTTAGCATGCTAGCTTCATAAGAGAAAGACTGTACAGAGGTCAGAGGCTCATTGAGGAGCTTAGACTCAGAACACTGTGAGTTGTGGTGCCTGCTGACCCTTCTTTATGCCAGTGAGCTGGCTTGAGATATCCCTCCCACTGGTTTCTCTCGCCTTGGGTTTTAGAATGGGAGGTGTGTTGTCATTTATTTTAGTATGGCAGTAACAGGAATATGTAATTATAGTTAATAGTAATAACAGATATCAATTATGGACTTATATGTACCAGACATTGGGAGAGGTGACTTCATAAATGAGCTCATTTACTTACTAATTTTTCCACTGGCCTAGGGATTTGCACAAGTTTCATGGAGGGTCAATCCTTTCTTCCTGATCTAATCCTGATTTGCCTAGTTTCTATAATCCCTCAGAGTTCTGGTGTCATAATTTTATCCTACAATTATGAACAGCTTATTGAGTATATGTAGGGTAACTCCAAAATCTACCAGAGGTTTGTGTCCTTTGGCCTAGGAAGGGAAGACTGATCTTTCCAAGAAAAGGATAATTACAACTGGTTTCCACCTTCACCCTAACCCTCTTCCCACAGACATTGCAAAAAAGTTCCTAGTCCCAGATTTCCTGTCCTTATTTCCTCTATTATCCCTTTCCTCTGTGAAGTTGTGCCCAGTAATTTATTTCAGATTATCCAATCTGACTGCCAAAGCCCTGGTGCCATGGACAGGGAGGGGAGCAGAGGAAGGGTGTAGCCATAGTAGGAAACAGACATCTTTAGGTTCAGTTCTAGATGGGATTTTCCTGAGGCTGCTGCTGCCTGAGAGAGAGCTTCTTGAGCTGTCCCATGGATGTTGTGATGCCCCCCAAAGCCCTCTTCACTCTCACCCGGAAGGACATTTCCACGTTCTCCCCTCCCCAGATCTCCATCTGATTATCATAGGTACCGATGTGCTCAAAGTAGGACTTGGAGATGGAGAAGAGGCCACCAGCAAACGTCGGGGATCTGGAGAGACAGAGGGAGAGTATGTGCATCTTCTGGGGGTTGGGGGAGGAGCCAGGCCCCTCACCTTATTCCCCTTCCTTTCCTGTTCTTGGGACATGCAGCTCCTCTTCCACTTTTACTCATTCATTGAGGTTTACTATGTAATTTTCCCCTCCTAGGGATAGGTCAAGGAAAGATAAACTTATTAATTAACTATAAAAGGCACCAATTCATTTGTCAACCAGGGCCTGTGCGGCATGTTGGGTATATGGACTGAAAAAGACAGATCCATTCCTTGAGGACTCAGTTTAGCAGAGAAGGTGAAGCTACCATTGTTCACTTTTTTGGCAGCAAAGTGCCTAGCATAGGAGAAACTCAATTTTCAGAAGCTACATGGAATTGTTTTGAAAATAGGATTCAAACCACAAATGAATGGATAAATATTATCCTGGGCTGACCACCTTCTGTTTCAGGGTCCCTGGCCCTTTGGAGACTATAAAGCCATAGTATAAGTAGAAGCCTAGCCCTAGTATTTTATACACATGAAAAATTTTAACTTGAGGGAGAAGCTGCCAGTTGCTTTGAACAGAGGAAATGAAAAAGAGATGCTTCCCAAAACAGGGTGGGAAATGAGGTGAGGTCAAGTTCAATGTAGACCACAGGGAGCACTTAGGACATTATAAAAAGATTCTGATAACAGGATAGCCAGATGGTGGTGTTAAGGAGGCTGGATCCCACATAGCTGACTACAGTTTGAGTCTTGGAACCAGCAGCTTGAAGACATGCCAGGTACATGTGCATGCCCAGAATCCTGAGAGGAGAATGGAAGAGAAGAGATTGTGGTGTGGTCATCACCCCAGAGGGTACCTCACTTTCTTTCTCTCACTCCTCTCTGGCAAGAGCATGGCCCTAGAGCAAATTTAAAAAAAAAAATAAAGATTCTGCTAAGATAGCTTTAAGATAATATAAATTGATGAAGTTAAGATAAATTGACAAAAACATCTTCCCTAGAATTTAGGTACCAAATTGCTCATAAAAGGGGGTGGGCTAAGGGGTAGGGTACCCAAGCAGACAAGGGGAAGTATAAGCAAGTGGAAGGAGGTTGGGGGTGGGTGCTGGGGGAGACAGGGGCTGGAGCAGTCATTAGCTATTGGCTTCTGTGCCTGACTAGATTGCCTTGGGTAGGACTTTACTGCCCTCAGGTGGCTTCATGTAGTACAACCAAGCAGAAAGACATTGAATTCCCTGTGACCCCAGAACCCATCAAGGTGCCTTATACACAGTAGGGGCTTAGTATTCATTGGACTGATCTGTCGAGGTGATTACACAGGAGACTCACCTTGGTGTTACTCTGTTCCTGCTACTAGCCTGAAGTTGGCTCCTGCGGCCTCTTCTTAGAAGGAATTTTAGTTGGGAAATACTGTATTTAGGCTGGCTTCCTGTCATGGGTTTTGGCCTCTCCCGGGGGTCCTCAGTCAGACCAGTAGTGCCCAGAGAGGCTCAGAGAGTCCTAGAACTCCAGATGAGCGCTTTGAAGGTAACCCAATTTGTCTTGAGAGTTCCTCCACATGAGCTTGTCTCTTATCTTTGAGAGGTCTTCCTGACCAAGATGTCATGGACAAATTAGCTATGCCGACTGACCCTCCACAGGGAACTTCTACAACCAGCAAGTAACCTCTGGTAAATACCTTGTAAGTCCTGGCTACTTTCTGAGATCCCCTGGGTCCTTTGCCTCTCCTCATAGTCCCCTGCTAACTTCAGAAACAAAAGGCAGAGGTTCTGCTAGCAGCTCCCCTGGTGGGGTACAATGCGAAATGTCTCGGGCATGCTACCAGGGCACTTGGGGCAAGGAGTAAATTCATTTCTTAAACACTGAAGCTTTTTCTTCCAACTGTATGGTCCTTGGACATTGGAGCCGGGGACATCTGTGATGGACAGAGCACCTGGCCCCTGACTGTGCCATTGTGTGCTTGGCCCCTGGCTGGAGAGGAAAGATTGGTTGCTGTTCACAGAAGGCAACTATGAAAAAAAAACAGAGGGCAGGGAGTTCCAATTTCTTTTCTCTCTCCTGCCTTCTCTTTTCCCTCTTTGCTAATGGAGATAGGATCTGGCTGTTTAAGATCCATGGAATTGGTCCCCATGCGCCCACCAGAGCCCTCTCTACTGAGATTTTGGAAAACATTTCTTAGGATTCTGTAGAGGGGGAGGAACTCCAACTCTCTCCTCCTTTTAAAGGTTCCCTCTCATGTCCGGTCCCTGTCTCCCCAGTCTCTGCTTCCTTCCATCCCTGATATATATTCAGCTGATCCTCAGGTGTACTGGAAACAATGGCATGAATAATCCCAAACTACTGGATACTCTGAAAACCACTCCCTCACTCAGTTTGTCAGAAACAACTGTTAAAATAAACCTGTGGATTCTAACAATATTAACAGGTAATCTGAAGAGGGAGGGACAGAGTCAGTGTCAGAGTGGACCTAGTTGAGCATTCAGCAGTGATTACTTTCAACTATCCACTCTATACTTTAGGGGGTGGCAAACTATGGTGGACAAAATCTGGTCTGGCTGCCTGTTTTTATTTTTTTTTCCCTATAGGATATATGCCTTTGCTCAAGGAGGCAGGGCTGTAGGGGGAGTGAGAAATCACCACCCCCCACCCTCACACAGGGGGGATAGCCACACTGAAATCCTTTCTCCTTTCTCCTCCATTATCCTCTTGGGATTTTGGGCACACATGTACATGCACCCTGCATGTTTTCCAACTTCCAGGTCCAGGATGCAAACTGCGCAGTCAGCCATGTGGGATCCAGCCACCCTGACCACCATATCACCTGGCTGGCCTGGCTGCCTGTTTTCATAAGGCCTTGGAGCAAATGATATTTACATTTTTGAAGGGTTGTTAAAAAACAAATAAAATAAAAATATGCAACAGCTTATATGGGGCTGGCAAAAACTAAAATATTTATCATTTAGTCCTTTCCTGAAAGAATTCCAGGCAACAAATTCAAGCTACAGAAAACTTGCCTAGTTTCTTTTAGAGTATTCTCAGTTTTTTCAACGGTAGTGACTTGAGAGCACACACCACTCCTTATATTACAATGGCTATTCAACAATTGTCTTTACCCACCATTTCTCGCCCTCTGTAAGCACCAGTTATTTGCTTTTATGTGAAGAGAGGAATAAATGACCCAAGTATGCCAGTACCTGGCACATAGTAGGTGGCAAAGAAGAGGTAGCTGTTGTGTGTAAAGCAGGAGCATAGTGCCACATTAGTAGAATGGGTAGTAGCATGGTTAGGGTTTTGAGTTGGATAAGCCGGGATGCCCCATCATTTGCTAGCAACATGATTTTAGGTCAGTTGTTTATCACTCAATGGTCTTACCTATAAAACGGGCTAATCATAGTACCTACCTTGTAGGGAGTAAACATTAATAAAACATGTCGGGACCAGCAGTAAGTGTAATGGCTATGTCGCTGAACTCCCATGTAGCCGACCGCGGTTCGAGCCCCGGACCCAGTGTCTTAAACTCACACCGGGCGCCTGTGCGTGCGTGCCCAAGATCCCGAGAGGAGAAGGATTGCAGCATGGCCATCCCCCCTGGAAGGTGATTTCTCACTTTCTATCTCTCTGTCTCTCTCTGTCTTTCTGGTGAGCACACGCGCCCTATAGCAAAACAAAAACAAAACCAAAAACCTCTCCAAAAAAAACCATGTCAAGTGCTTAACGGTTCACCTAATGAATGAATCAGGTAGGAAGGGGCCATGGGAGGCCAGGGTGGGGGCTCACCAGGCTCTGGTCCTTACTTGATGGGGTAGGTCTCATCTTTGCGCCTCTGCATCTCATGTGGAGGTAGAGTCTCCCAGCCAAAGGTCAGGCTCCAGTCAAAATTGCCACGGCTATGGACTCTGCCACTTTGGACTGGCTTGGAGAACTCAAAAGTGTTAAGGTCAATGGTGACAATGTCTGGGCTCACCACCACAGTCTTGTCTTCAGCAATTCGAGCCAGGAGGGGCTCCAGCCATCCGTGGAAGCACTCACCTACAGGCCAGAGCAGGCAGAAGTCAGGGCTCTACCCACAGCTGAGGCCAAGCCCCACCCCAGAGGATGACCTAGGAGGATGACAAGACTTTCTACCCACTTCTTGGTTATAGGGGAGAAGCTCAAAAAAGCGCCACAGCTGTAGGAAGCATAGTGAGGTCTCTGGTAGCCCTTCTACCTGTCCCAACAAAGGTGGAGGCAGCTTGGAAGGGAGAATGGTGGCCTCAGGGAAGTAACATAGTCAATTCAGATGATCCAGAAGTACAGAGAAGACCCTTGATGGGTAGCTTCAGGATCTCTAGCCTTTTCTACTGAGTCAGCCTTCCTACCCCAAGAATGGATTTCAGAAGGGGGTGGTCCCACTCCCGAGGGTATTTGCATCTTAAACTTTAGCTACAGTTGTAGAAAAAGAATCTCTTTGAGATCAAAACCCTTTGAGATTTTCATTTAACTTTTACATATATAATCTCAAAGTGCATATATAGGCCCTCAAAGTGGTAATTTTGTTAGAGGAGGAAGGTTGGTATCCTCATTTTCATTTTACAAATCAGGACACTGAGGATCAGTTAGTGGCAGAGTCAGTAAACCAGGATTTGACTCTAAATCTAGAGCTTACAATGTTCTTGGGAAACTATTT
The DNA here is from genome assembly GCA_026018925.1 of Tupaia tana. Classification (NCBI taxonomy): domain Eukaryota; kingdom Metazoa; phylum Chordata; class Mammalia; order Scandentia; family Tupaiidae; genus Tupaia; species Tupaia tana. The sequence continues at coordinate 155,275,714 of JAKSZU010000006.1, forward strand.
ATTTATTTATTTATTTATTTATTTATTTATTTAGTCTCCTGACAATGGTGGGAAAATGTTTTGCTTTTAGACTGTAGCTCTTAAGGAAAAAGCTCTTAAGGAAAGCCCCATACAAACTAGTTCTCAGTGTAACAGAAGGCCTCTGTCAGGGGCTGAGCTCAGAACAAGGTACAGATAAGGGAGGAAGGGAGAGGATGGATGTTTGGGGCTCCAGAGTACACTCTCAGTGGTTTGGGGGTCACCAGTTGTTCTAGGTTTATTTGTGCCTCCTGATAAAACCTTCTTGGGGCTAGGGTGAGAAGCTGGAGGGGGTCTCAAGCTTCCTTCACTCCTGGAACAGCAGAACAGGAAGGGGCCTTGATTAGTGCTGTGGTCCTAGCTATACCAGGGAGGGAGGCTCCTGGGTGGTAGACAGGCACTTTTACTCACAGTGGGCATCCAAGAATGTGAGCACCTCTGCCTGTGCCACTTTGGCCCCCAATAGCCGGGCAGTGATGAGCCCCTTCCGCTCCTCCTGCCGCACCACCTTCACCACCTGCAGCTCCTTCACGTACTGTTCCAGCTTGTCCTTCAAGTACTCTGTAAGGGACAGTGCCACTGTTGCCAGCTCACCACTTTGTTGCAAACCTAATCCCTGTGGGCACCAAGCCCAGGTGATCTTAAGCCTCCAGCAGGCCTCAGTTTTAACCCTTCCACATCTAATGCGTAAGTAATTCCTCAGAAGCCCTAAGTGGGCAAAGGACTGAAGAGGAAGGTGGGGAGAGAAAGGAGGGAGCCCTGCCTATGGTCAGCCCACCATGCCAGTACACCAGCTATGTGCTGCTGGTTCCTGTGCCTAGTCACCTTCTCTAACATTTGAGAGAACACCCCAGAGTTGTTTCTTTGGTCTCTAATCAAGTACAAACTTCTGACAAAGGCTCTCGAACGTCTCTCACAGACCCTCCACTGTCTTGGTTAGGGCCTTGCAGAGCTGCAATCCTGGCCTCCTCTCCTCTCATCCCTGCTGCTTGCTGCAGCCATCTCTCAGTGTCTGTGATACTGTCTCCCAGGCTCTTCAAATTTTGACAGACAGAGCATATACAAATGTTGTTTTCTTGATTACGGGATCAGCCACAAGAAATCTTATTCTATTATAAATTCTCTTTATTATCTCTTCAAATAGGAAATTAATTAAGATGACAACACACCAAGAAGCCTTTAAATTATATTTTAAAAAGAAAAAGAAAAAATTCCTTGGCCCAGCTACAGTGGTGCAGGTGCCAGAGTGTTGCTGTGTGATAATGGAGCTACATGGGAGGTCCCAGGTTAGGATCCTGGGGGCCTTAAACATTCTGTACATGTCTGTGATTCTGGCTGGCTGGAAGGCTAGGGGGATCTTGGTGGGATGAGACCCTGTCAAGTTTCCTCTCCTTCTCTCATGAAAGAGACTTTTTAAAAAAATCAAGTGCCCAGAAATTAGATTACAGTGATGAGCGTGGCCAGCATGATCACTGTCTTAAGGAATGCACTGTCCAAGGAGCAAGACCAACCAGGGGTGGACGATTATAGTGCAGTGATCTGCCAGAGGTAGTGAAGACTAGGGGGCCCATAGAGGGCCAACCACCTTGACTTTTTTTTTTCTTTCTTTTTTCTTTTTATTGTAGGACAGTATGTATGCTCACCAGAGAGAAACAGACAGTGAAGGAGAGGGAGAATGCACCTCCAGTGGGGCATGGTGATGTCGCAATTCCTTCTCCTCCAGTTCTCCAACCTGTTAGAACTTTGAGCACATACCCACATGCACCAAGAGTGTTTTCTAAGCCACCAGAGCTGAGACTTGAACTGCATGGTTGGCCATGTGGGATCTAGCTTCCCCAACTAGGCCATGGGTCTAGGCCATGGGGGCAGGCCCCAACCATCCTGAATTTGAGGAGATGGGAAAGATGGGCATTTGCTGAGTTCTCCAGCTCTTTCTGAGGGGTGTTTAGTTCATGACCCTGTTACTCAGTCTGAAATCATCAAATCATTAAAAATAGCTCTATTCTGGGTTAGCAGGTGGCATGGTGGTTAAGGCACTGGATTCCACATAGCCAACTCAGTGGTTTGAGTCCCAGACCCAGTGACTTGAAAAACATACCAGGCATGTGTGCGTGTGTACCCAAAATCCCAAGAGGAAAATGGAAGAAAAGGGACTGTGGCGTGGCCATCACCTCTAGGGGTAGATTTCTCACTTTCCCTATCTCTCTGTTTCTCTGTCTCTCTTCTCTATCTCTCTGTCTTGCAGCCTCTTACCTGCAAGTGCACGTGCCCTATGGCAAAACAAAACAAAACAAAAACTTAAAAAAGCTCTATTCTTTTTTTTTTTTTTTTTTTTTTTGAGAGGTTTTTGGTATAGAACATGTGTGCTTGCCAGAAAGACAGAGAGAGACAGAGAGACAGAAAACGAGAAAATCACCCCCCCCCCCCCCCCCGAGGGATGGCCACACCACAATCCCTTCTCTTCCATTCTCCTCTCAGGATCTCGGGCATGCACACACATGCGCCAGGCATGAGTTTAAGCCACCGGGTCCGGGACTCGAACCGCGGTCAACTACATGGGAGTCCAGTGACATAGTCATTACATCAACTGCTGGTCCCAAACAAACTCTATTCTAAAGCAGTCCCTCTTGGGGCTAACAAGTAGTGTGATGGTTAAAGTGCTGAACTTCTACATGCAGCTGACCGCAGTTTGAATCTTGGACTGGAGGCTTGCTTTCTCTCTCTCTCTCTCTATCTCTGTGTCTCTCTGTCTCTGTCCCTCTTGGGTAAGTGCACATGCCCTATGGCAAATTAAAAAAAATACAATAAAATCAAATAAATAATTATTTAAAGCAGTCCTTAAGACATATTCTAAATCATACTTATGTTTTATTAACTGCCATTTTGGTTTATTGGTGTCACTGTTCTGTGCTGACTGCAGACTGGACATGCTTATAGTTTCAGAGGTAGATAACAGAATCAGAAATGCGGGTATGTTCTTTTCCTTTTGGACTGTGGCAGTAGCACCATACTCAGGCCGTGCTCTGAACACAGTGCTTTATTGGTCCTGAGGTCAATCAATGTAGGAATTGCAATTCATCTCACTCACACACGTGTACACACACAAACACACAAAATACCTGAACACTTGAGCACCTACTCTATGTCAGTCTCTGAAAGAGGTGCTTTTACATTGACTTTTCTATAAAGGTTAACAACTCTGAAACAGGGAGTCATATCCCCAGGGTTTCTAGATGGGAAGACTAAGGTTCTAAGTGATGAGCCAGGGTCACAGAAAGTACAAAGAGCAGTAGCAAGATCCCAGCCAATCTGAGGATTTTCCATTTCCCCTCACCAGGAGTGGCAAGGTCATCTAGCAAGGATTTAATGTGCATGATTTTCTGGTGGCCTCTGCAGCCCCCCTCAACCATTCAAAGCCTTGCCACTTTGCCAGGTGTGAGATCCCAGGAGGGAGAGGGAGAGAAGAAGCTTGGTCAAGATGTTCTTTGGTCACTGTCCAGGAGGGTGTAGCCCTAGGGGAAGGAAACTTTATAATGTGGAACTTCACTTCTTCTCTTTTTTTTGGGGGGGTGGCCAGAGTTGAAAAGGTGGTTGTATCTTACTTTAGGAATGAGACCTCATTTCTGGGGTCCAAGACATCATGAGTCAAAATTAGCTTCGTGGCAGTTTCAGCCAACATTCAGTCTACAACCATCTGCTCATTTACCACCCAGATGCCAGACACTCTGCTGCACAGGGAGGAGGCTGGCTAGGACCTGCCACAGAAGAGCTCTTAGACTCACAGCCCAACTATAGCCCCAAGTGGTGGCTCTGACAGGAAGAGGGGAGGAACCTCAACCAGAATCTTTACCTTCTCATGGTGGCTGATGTTTTATCTGAGAACAAGCTTAACTTTTGCTCACAGGAAGCGCATGGTAGTGGAGATAACTCAGGGACAAAACATCATAGGAAGTGGGTTTTGTGGTAAGAGACTGTGAAGTGCTGAACTGTGAACTTCAGGGGGGCCTGAGCTCTATGAAGCCCTTCTCCCACACCATTCTTCCAGTCTCAGGGGGTGAGGCTAAGACTAAGAGGCTCCAAGTTCCTGGCCTCATCCTGCCTCTAAGAAATTCTGAGAGAAATTCTGCCTGAGAGTCTCCCACCTGTCCCACCCCAGGGCCCACTAGACATAAGACTCCACTAAGGATATCAGAGCAGAGCACGACACACAGACAAGCCCTTCATATTCTCTCATGTCTCCCCAAGAACAATCTTCTAATTCAGATTCAACATCCTGAGCCTCATTATTCCCTAGCAGCTAAAAGAGCTCCCACATTGTTATCCCATCATCCTGCATTCTTCTCTTCCTTTTCCTCTAACTTAATTTCTTGAGGTTACTTATTTTCTGTCTTTCTAAAAGAGCAACTCCAAGAACACAGAAAGCTTGTCCCATGTGTTCACTGTTGTATCCTTGGATCTGACACAGAGCTCACACTCAAGAAGTAACTGACAAATACTTATTAAGCAAGTTGATGAACTCCTGCCCTCATTTACTCTTCTCATGTAGACTTCCAAGCCCCTCTCTTGGCTTCTGAAAAAAAAATCTAGGGGGACTAGCAGTTGGCATAATGGCTATGTTGTTGGATTCCCATGTAGTTGACCATGGTTTGGGTCCCAGACCTGGCGGCTTAAACTCACGCTGGGCGCGTGTGCATGTGTGCCCAAGATCCTGAGAGGAGAATGGAGAAGGGATTGCGGCATGGCCATCCCCTTGGGTAGTGATTTCTTGTTTTCTGTCTCTCTCCGTCTTTCTGGCGAGTGCACGTGCCCTGTAGACAAAAAACCTCTCCCCCCACAAAAAAAAAAAAAAATCTAGGGGAAAAAAACTTTTTTTATTTAAGAGAGATTTTTACCATAGGGTTTGTGCACTTACTGGAGAGACAGAAAAAGACAGAAAGACAGAAATCGAGAAATTATTCCCCGGGGGGATGGCCACACCACAATCCCTTCTCCTCTATTCTCTTCTCAGGATTTTGGGCAGGCATGCACACACGCCTGGCGAGAGTTTTAAGCTGCCGGGTCAGGGACTTGAACTGCGGTTGACTACATGTGAGTCCAGCGACGTAACCATTATGCCATCTGCTGAAAAACTTTTCTTACAGGGGTAACTTTCCCCCAATTTTTCTTTTGTTTGTTTTCGTTCTACTTTCCTATTTATCTTTTTCTATCCAATTTTAAATCTAATTGCAACTGGGAAATTTTTTGATTAATTCCTTTGTAAGAATAAAAAGAGAAACAAACGTCCACAACACCCTTTGGGAGTATTCTACAATCCATTTGCCAGGTAGAACATTTGGATATGGACCATAGTTTAAAACCTAAATCAAGACTCATTGTTGGGGGGTAGGTGGTGGTACAGCAGTAGAGCTCTGTGAGGTGGCCCCACATGGAAAGGCTGCTGGTTTATGTCTGAAAACCTTTCTTGAGTACATCAGGCACACTCATGTCCGTGATTCAAGCTGGCTGAGGCCAGGGGTGGATCGTGACATTAAGACTATGTTGGGGTGCTATCTCTCTGTTTCTGTCTCTCTCACTCATGGAATAAATTTTAAAAAGAACTTTGAAAATATATTCATTGGGTCAGCCTGTGGTGTGGTGGTTAAGACGGCTGGGTCCCACATGGCCCACTGCACCCCCAAGTTAGAATCTTGGACTCGGTGGCCTTAAAAAAACACCAGGCACTTGTGCATGCATACCCAAAATCCTGAGAGGAGCATGGAGGAGAAGGGATGGCCATACCCTCTGAGAGGTGATTTATAACTTTCCCTGCCCTGCACCTCCCTATAGATACATTGTCAGCTGCTTTCGATTTCCAGATGTAAGGAAGGGGCCAGCAGGTGGCATAGTGGTTACATTGCTGGACTCCCACATGGCCGATAATGGTTCAAGTCCAGATATAGACTAGCAGATGAAACTGACAGGTGGAAATAGCAGAATTCTTTTATGGGGAGAGAGAAAAAAATATTGAAATGAAAAATTTCTCAGAAAATTCAAGACAGGATTAATAAACAAACATCTTGGATAGAGATGATATAGGAACTTTATTTGAACAATTCCTGACTTGTATTACAGACACCACTTAAGAGTTCAGGGACCACAAGGGGAACTTCCACTCACTTCAGTTCTGACCAACAGGGGATATGGAAGGTGAACAAATCTTGGGCTAAACCTAAATGCTCCCCAAATTTCCCTTCTCCTGGGTTTCACAAAATGTATTTCTGATTTCAGGGACCCTACTCTCTTGTCCTGTCCCTGCAGATCCTTGTACCTTCCTTTGCTACAGCACATTCTGAATCTCATCTCCTCACCCCTCTTCTCCCCATGAGGAACTTGCTCATGAAGGGCCATGTTCATTTCTTGACCCTTTCTGGGTCCCCAGTTCCCTTCCAACTAGCAAATTCCCACAGGAGGAGGCCTAGGTTCTTTCGTCCTGGCTTCCTTTAGGGAAGAGTAGGGCTGGGCTTTGACATGGGATGCCTATTTAGGGCACGGCAGACTGGCAGGCCTGGGAACCTACTTTTTGGAAGCTGATAGAGTGTACCGGACTAGGGTGATCCTGGCTGCTGACCTGATTTCTCAGGAGGGAAGTCTGTGCCCTGGTTCTGACTCTGAGGCGGGAAAGGAAAGTCCCCCAGTCTGGCATCAGGTCTCCCCTTCTCAATATCAAATGCCCATAGACTCATGGTCATAGGGCTGCAGCTGGGCACCTGGGTAGGAGGACAGAGAGCAAGGACATGGTATTTCAGCAGAGACACAGCCCTTATTTGTGTGTGTGTAATGAGAGCAGGTTAATCTGATCAAATGGTCAAATGTGTGGGAAATTTTATCCGGCAGTGGACTGCCGAGATTTCTGACCATGGATCTAAGGTGTGTTTTTCTTTTCCCCCTTTCTCCACTGAACTGAACATTGCATATATGAACTAAACATTGTAAAGTATCTCTAGAGTCTAAAAGCTCAAAGGTAGGGTTTTTATAGTGGGCCCCCAAATTCTCTGGAATTACATTTAAAAATGAGGGTGTTGCATAACATTGTGGGCAATGGTGCAGTATTCTAGATAGAGGGTTGCAGCTTTCAACAGATTCTCAAAGGAGGCTGGGGCCCAGAAACGTAAGAATGGCTGACTTGGGCATTTCAGGTAGTTGATTCAGAGATGCTAGACCTGGGCGTCACAGAGTGTCCTGGGCAGCAAGGGGCAACATGAACACATGTCTGATGGCCTGCTGGGCAGGTACTTTGGAGATGTTCCTGGGACTTCTGCAAATTCCAGGCTACTAGGTACAGGCTACTGTTTCTGAAGATGCTGCCCACGTCAGACTAGCATTATGTTACTTGTCTAATCTGGTCACAGGAATTGCCCATCTGGGTACTTGACCCTTATGGACTCACAAAATCCTAAGTTGAAACCATTTAGAAATCCCACCATGGGGTGGGATCAGCAGTTGGCCTAATGGCTATGTTGCTGAACTCTCACGTAGCCAATCATGGTTCGAGTCCCAGACCCAGTGGCTTAAACTCATGCCAGGCATGTGTGCGTGCATGCCCAAGATCCCGAGAAAAGAATGGAGGAGAAGGGATTGCGGCATGGCCATCCTCTCTGGAGGGATGATTTCTCACTTTCTGCTCTGGAGGGATGATTTCTCACTTTCTGTCTCTCTGTCTCTCTCTCTGTCTTTCTGGCAAGTGCACACATGCTATAGCAAAAACCTCTCCAAAAAAAAAAAAAAAAAAGGAAATCCCACCAAGGGGGCCAGAGCAGGTGACATGGTAGTTAAAGGTGCTGGATTCCCATATGGCTGACTGCAGTTCAAGTCCTGGATCTGTGTGGCTTGCTTTCTCGCTTTCCCTTTCTCTCTCTCTCTCTGTATAGTCAAATTAAAAAAAAAGTAATAACAAATGGAAATAAATAAATAAATTAAGTTTGTTTAAAAAAAAAAAAAAGGAAAAGAAATCCCACCATATGTGATTCAGGCGAAGGAGCTTTTGAGAGATGGGGAGAAGGGTCATGGGAGACCCCTGTTTGAATAGAAGGGAAGCTGGTACATTTATTCCCTTTCCATAGAACTATTCTATTCCTATAGGATTCCTTAGGAGCCCCTCCCAAGCTCTTCCCATCTCTGCTAAACTCTTCGCCTCTCCCTTTCTAGAGGTCTAATCTTGTCCACCAGGCCTTTTCATTACATTCCTGATGCTTGCCTTTCCTATGGGAGTACTGCCAATTGTGTCTTCTAGGGAAAATGTGAGCTCCCAGAAGAAACAGACTCAACAGCGCTCATGTTCAGCGCATCCTTCTACTGCCTTCCACAGCTTGAGTACTCTTCAGCACTGATCCTAACCTGGAGTCCAGGAGGGAGGCTGGGGGAAGGTAAGGAGAGGCAGTAGTTCTGCTGGAGTGGCCACAAAGGCACACACTGGCAAGTGTGGAGTCAGTTTCTGTCCTTGATGTGGAAGAGAGTCCCGGGCGGAGATCTCAGCTCCTGGAGACCCCAGTCTAATGATGCATCCATTCCACAGCTCCATTCCTAGTTTTGGCCCCGACATGCCACTGCAAGTGATCATAAGAACTTCCTCTTTAACCTTTGGGTTCTGCCTCTCTTCCTGCCATCACCCTTCTCTAAAGCTGCTATCCTTCTGAATAAGGTCACTCTCTAGCTCAAATACCTTCAGTTTCTAAAAGTAAGTAAATACTTACAGTATGGCATGAATGTCAATTGAACATATTTTATTTTTTAAAAAATTATTATTATTATTATTATTATTATTATTATTATTATTATTGTATAGAGCATGTGTGCTTGTTGGAGATAGAAAGAGAGAGAGGGGGAAAGTATGCAATCTTCCTCTAGGGAGGGATGGCCATGCCACAATCCCTTCTCAATTTCTCTCCCAGAATTTTGGGCACACAGGCACACCCACCCACCATGTTTTTCAAGCTGCTGGGTCCAGGATTCAAATTGCCAAGTTGGTCATGTGTCATCCAACCACCTTAACCACCACACAATCAGCAAGCCCCAATTCAATATCTTTTTAGTTTCATCTCCTACAATAAACCTAAGCTTCAGTCACACTAGATCTCCCAAACAATGTATTCATATGACTAGGCCTCTGCTTATGCCAGTCTCTCTTCCAGAATGCCTTTCATATACTCTTCTCTCCCTAGACACTCATCTTTTAAGACCTGACTCCAATCTGGACTCCTCTGTGGACCAGCTCCAGCCCTGCCAGCAGAAATAACACCTCTTGGCTATATATTCCATAGAACGTTGTTCTCATAACATGAAATTAATACTTAGAGAACTCTTACTGTATGCCAAGGACTCTGGCACATGAATTATCTCATTTATTAACTACCTCAGATCCCTAAGTTCCCTATGTGTGAGTTAATTATCTCATTTTTCAAATAGGGAACTAAGAGGGCTGGACAGTGGCATAGCACTAACAAAACACTCTGTGAGACTGATCCACATGGGAAGGTCCTGGGTTTGTACCCCAAGGTCTCCCTATACATGATGGATGCACACTGCCCAAGATACAGGGCTGGCTGAGGCTGGGGGTGTATCATGGAGTCTGGGCCCTATTGGGGGTGCTTATCTCTCCATCTCTATTTCTCTTACTCATTAAAGAAAGAAATTAATTTTAAAAAGAAAGAGGGATCAGCAGGTGACATGGAGGTTAAGTCAGCTGGATCCCACATGGCTGACTCCACAGTTAGCCTCTGACCCAGAGGTTTAAAAATCATACCAGGCACACATGTGCGCATACCCCAAATCTTGATAAGGTAGGAGACTGGAACCCTAAAAATATAGTTAGGAGATAGGCCCAAAATGGAATCTCAAAATGGCTAAGTTTTAAGATGGAGACAGAACAGCTCCGCTGATCTCTTTTTTAAATTTTAAAATTTATTTTATGTATTTTAATTTATTTTATTAATTTAATTTTTTTTGAGAGTTTTTTTGCTATAGGGCACATGAGCTCGCCAGAAAGACAAAGAGAGACCGAAAGCAAGAAATCACCCCCCAGAGCGGATGGCCACACTGCAATTTCTTCTCCTCCATTCTCCTCTTGGGATCTTGGGTATGCACACACATGCACCTGGTGTGAGTTTAAGCCACCAGGTTCGGGACTCAAATTGTGGTTGGCTACATGGGAGTCCAGTGACATAGCCATTATGCCAACTGCTGGTCCCAACTCAGCTGACCTCTTACAGTGGTGGCACAGTAATTGACCTAGGCTGCATGACCTAGACCTAAAACAAACATTTATTTTCCAGGCCCCACCACATTCTGGGGAGATAAGATAATGGTTTTTATGGCCCAAAGCCTCTAGGCAAAGAATCTCCTGACCTTCATACGCTCCAACATTAGGAAAAGAATAACTAGACCCATCTAGCATGTGTCCCTTCCCACCACAAGGGGAATGCCTTGTACGCCACACCTGAAAACAAACCTGAACAAGATCCCTCTGACCTAGATAAAAAGCCCTTTGCCCATTTCCTCCTCAGCAACCCATTCTCTTCCTCCCTTCTTCTTGGGAGCCCTGTTTTTACTTCCCTCTTCTTCAGTAAACTCCCCATCTTGTTATACCTTCTCTATGTGTTCATGTCTCTATTTTTCATGAGCATGAGACAAAAACCTGTGTCCTGCTGTGAATGCTGGGCCCAATCACCCCTGCACCCCCATGTTCCTGTGTCACTGAGAAGAGAATGGAGGAGAAAGGATAGCAGCATGGCCATCCCCTCTGGGGCATGATTTCTCTCACTTTCCCTTTTCTCTCTCTCTTTCTGTCTGACTCTGGCATGTGTGAGGCCCTATAATAAAAACTAGAGAAAAGAAAGAAGAAAGAAAGAAAGAAAGAAACAAAGAAAGAAAGAAAGAAAGAAAGAAAAACTAAAGTTCAGAGAGGCTGAGTGCTTGCCCAAGGTCACAGAGCTAACAGAGCTAGATTTGTATTCCTGGGTGTTGGACTCAAGTCCATGCCCTTCCAACAACTGTTAGGGGTGTGTTATGACCATCACACTGTGACTGGTGTTATAAGTGGCCATCTGATCTCTGAGCCTCTCCAGGACAGGTTCTGCCTCATCGGTCATGGAGTCCCCTATGCCTAGGTCAGGGCCAGGCACAGAGTAGTCAGCAGATGTCTCTACAGACATCTGCTTTGAAGGATGGAAGTTTGGTGAGCAGCCTCATCTATTAACAGCTATAGCAAAAGTGTATCTGAGGTGGAGTCTTCATGAACAGAAGGAGGTCTAGCAGATAGGAAGCAGAGGTGAAGGTCTATCCATGTTTTTTCCTGCCCTCTACCAACATTTTTGAGTTGGGGCTGAGCTTGGACTTGACAACTCAAAGGGAATCTTGGAGGCCAATGCTGCAAAGCTCTTGGAGCTCTTTGGGTGAAGTGTGAATAAAGTCCAGGCTCTCAGAATGGGGTTTACCTGCCTTCTGGCTCCTACTTGCCTTCTCCCTGCTCCTGGTTTTTATGATGAGCTGCCAGGTAACAGGCCAAGTTGTATCAGCTCCTCTGAGAACCTGCCCTCCACCCATAGTGCCTGTGGGAGACCCAAGCTCCTCCCCAGGGCCCCTTTAAACTCACCCTCAGTACTGGCATCATCCACCAGGATGATTTCCTTCAGCAAGATGGCAGGGGTGGTGTGTAGGACACTGTACACTGTTCGCAGCAGTGTGGACCAGGCCTCGTTGTGGAACACAATGATAACACTGGTGGTGGGGAGTGGGGGACAGCGCCGGAACTTCTGGTCAACACACCTAGAAGGATGGAAGTATAGACATAGCTTTCTAGGTTCCTGAGAGTTCCAGGGATAGGGAGGACTCTGTTCAAAGATTCCTCAAACCATCTTCCGCTTCTCTGAATCACCAACCTATAATCTTTGGTATGGTGAGAACAGCTGCTCCCTGTCCCTGTCTCCCACTATATTTGTCACCTACTCTGAATCTCTGTGCAGGTTCTAGCTAACCCATTCCAAAACACATCACCCTTCATGCCCCAGCTGTGAGGCTGAGGTTGACCTAACCCTTCTTTTTTTTTTTTCTTTTTTTGGAGAGGTTTTTGCTATAGGGCGCGTGTGCTTACCAGACAGACAAAGATAGACAGAGAGACAGAAAGTGAGAAATCACCCCCCAGGGGATATGGCCACGCTGCAATCCCTTCTCCTCCATTCTCCTCTCAGGATCTTGGGCACGCACACACACGCGCCCGGCGTGAGTTTAAGCCACCGGGTCCGGGACTCGAACCGCGGTCGATTACTTGGGAGTTCAGCGACATAACCATTACTCTAACTGCTGGTCCCCTAACCCCTTCTTTCATCTGCTCTCTGATCTCAATCTAGGAGTTCCCAGGATGGACACTTCCTCTATAACATGTGCACTGCATAAAGTGTAATCTAATCCAGAGGTCCCAGAAGGGTAAGCAATAAAGGGCAACTTTGACATCTGAGAAAAGTAACTATAATTTCCATACTCAATGAGAGACAAAGGCTCTTCTAGTTTCTCTCCTCATTAATTCTCTGTAATCTGATACCACTATCACAGTCAATTCCTATGACCTTTTCTCTGTTCTCATCTGTACTACCACTCTGTGATTCTTGGCTATGCTGCCACCTTCTTGATGATCCATTTCGGGTAGGGTAGGAATGTGTGAATCTTGGATCTCAATAAATCAGGTGGTTCAATACCCTTTCTTGAACTCCTCTGCTGGACAGGAGAGTTTTCATAGACATTCCTGAGAGATTTTCTATTTTCTCCACTGGCTGCCCTCATACACAATGCCCTTTTCTGCCGAGGAGCTCCTAAAACCTCCAAGTGGCTCCTCATTCTAGGCTACCCTAACTTTTTCAATGCTGAGAAACCCATGTTCACGACCCTAAAAAATCAAGAGTTTGGGGACCAGCAGTTGGCGTAATGGCTATGTCGCTGGACTCCCATGTAGTCAACCGTGATTCGAGTCCCAGACCCAATGGCTTAAAGTCACACTGGGCGTGTGTGTACATGTGCCCAAGATCCCAAGAGGAGAATGGAGGAGAAGGGATTATGGCGTGGTCATCCCCTCTGGGGGATAATTTCTTGCTTTCTGTCTCTCTGTCACTCTGTCTTTTGGCAAGTGTACATGTCCTATAGCAAAAACCTCTCCAAAAAAAAAAAGACTAAGAAGAGCATAATTCCTGGGTTAGAAAAGACCAAAGTGCAAAAATAAAAAAAAGAAAAGAAAAGAAAAAAAAAGACTAAGGCTAAGTGGCCCAATACAAAGCCTTCAACTGCAGCACAGTGTGAACACAGCCATGGTTGCAGTAGGGTGAGGTGACTACAGCCCAGAGATTCAAGTGCTGGTCTCCTTGCCCAAGATTGAGAATAGAAGACTCCTCCTGGGATCTTTGCTGGAGGAAAACAGTGGTGTGAGGATAGTCCTGACCACCACGGCTGTCAGGAAATGTTCCCTCTCTAATGGCAAAGGACCACAGTCCCAAAGTCTTGGAGGCAAGCCTCAGAAGAGGCCAAGGCCACTGAAACCAGGGCCCGGTCCCTTTCAGTTGCTTCTGTGGCAGGTCCTGGCCCCGGCCCCAGGCCCCGAGTTCCTTCTTCTGTATCCTGTTATCTTTACAATTGTGTTTCACTCTCACTGGTCTTCCTACGCCTCTGTCTGACCGTAATATTCCTGAACCTTAACCTTGGGATCAGGGCAACTGAGCAAGAAAAGAAATGAAAGCTTAGAGGAAATCCTTGCCTGCATTCTAAAATTCCCTTTAACTCTCTTCCTGGCACTTGGCCTGTGGCTGGGGCAATACCAGCCATGCTTGTAGCAAAGCTCTGGCCTAGCCCCAGGACTCAGTGCTCCTTACTCAGGGGGTCGGGTGTCTGGCCCCAGGGCCCTCTGCAGGGAGATCCGGTCACTGGCAAAGGCATTGAAGCAATGCTTTTTATAGCCCTCTTCCTTTTCTTGAGTCTCCAGGGGGGTCCAGTTGTTCTTCTGAAATGCTTTTCCATCTGCTCCAGGGCTTTTGGGGTCCTGCGGTGGCCGTTCCCAGAAGGGCTTCAGCTCAGCTGGGGTATAGAACCCAGGAAGGCAGGGCTGGTTCATGGAGACCAGAGTCTGCTGGGGTTCCGGAGCCCTGATCTGGAGCTTGGGCATTGAATCTCTAAGGTTGTTCATGGCTCCAAGCATGAGGTCCAGGACATGATCCTTCTGGTTGACCAGGGACCTCAGCCATGGTTTCTCTGTGGCCTGCTCCCTGCTGCTTACGTCCCTCTGCAGGATGAAGAGGAAGAGCACAAAGGCACTGCCAACCATGGCCAGGCGCAGGGGCATGTGGCGTCTGCGGAGGAGCCTCATCCTCTAGCACCAATGGGGACCCCAGCTGGGTCGGTTCCAGTCCTGGGCCTGACCTTGAAAACGGCTCAATATGTTGTGGTCTCACACTGGGCCTCTGCCTGCAAGAGGAGGGGATGAGAGTGAGAAATGAGCCAAGATGGGTGGGAAGGTGGCAGGAGGGAAGAAGGGTGTTTGGGCCTCAAATTCAGGCTTTATTGCTGAATGAAGGCATCACCCGAACACCGTTTCAACTTTCCTGTGTCTAAATTTCTTTCATCCCTAAAATGAGGAAGATAAACTCAGTGTTTCTTTCCTACTCTAAGATTTTGACATTCATGGATCTAGAGTAACCAGAGCACTAAAATACAACATGAAGACATTTTATCCACAGAACCACTTTGAGAAAGAACTTGGTGTTATCAAGTAAATTAAATGCCTTACCCTATAAGCCAGCAATTCCTCTCCTAGTTTTATATCCCAGATAAACTCTGGTACTGGCAGATGAACCAGGAAGCAAGTACCTGAATGCATAAGAAGCTCTGACTAAAATGGCAAAAACTGATAATAGCCTACAAGACCACCAGCAAGCAGTAAAATGAATTAATAGCAATATGACATGTCCATATCCTGGAGTCCTCTACAGAAATGACCTGGTATGAACCATTTCTCCCTGCAACAATGCAGATGCGATGTTGGATAAAACAGCAATGTGTGGAAAGACATACACAGCATGATCCCATTTATAGAAAATTTTAAAATATGCTAAAACAAAGCAATATATCATTTATGAATACAAATATGAGGTGAAGCTATAAAGAAAGTGAAAAGAACAATAAAACCAAAGTTTTTCAAGAGGAAGGAAAGGGTAGGGGATTAGAGATGGCAAATAGAGAACTTTGAAGTACAGTATTTTTTCTTGAATGGTGGCTGCTGGTGGTACTGTCGTTCTTTACACTCTACATTTTAATAAATATTCTTCTGTATCTGTATTTAATATATATATTTTAAAGAATTATTTTATTTAACTTTATTTATTTTAATTTGACCAGATAGAGACCGAGTGAGAGAGAGAGAAGGAAAGTGAGAAGGCAAGCCGCCAGGTCTGAACTCGAACTGCAGTCAGCCATGTGGGAGTCCAGCTTCCTTTTTTTTTTTTTTTGAGAGTTTTTCTCTATAGGGCACGTGCGCTCGCCAGACAGACAGAGACATAGAGACAGAAAGCGAGAAATCACCCCCCAGGGGGGATGGTCACGCCGCAATCCCTTCTCCTCCATTCTCCTCTCGGGATCTTGGGCACATACGCACACGCGCCCGGCGTGAGTTTTAAGCCACCGGGTCCGGGACGTGAACCGCGGTCGACTACGTGGGAGTCCAGCGACATAGCCATTACGCTAACTGCTGGTTCCCTAGCTTCCTTAACCACCATGCCACCTGCTGGTGGTTAAAAAAATATTTTTAAAAAATCTAATATTCCATGACAACACCTTCCAGGCAGGCTTGGGCAAGGGCATTCACCAGCTTCCATCCCTAGGCACACAGTGCATGGCTCAGGGAGGGAATGTTTGCAAACATTATGGAGAGCTCTGGAAACATAAGCCTCCCTGGTTGTGTGCTAGATGTTGGAGGAAAGAGGCCTGGACAAAAATCCTGGTTCTGTCCCTTCTAGTAATAGCACCTACTTCCTAGGGCTTATTTTTATTATTTTTTCCCCAAGAATTATTAATTAATTTTATTCATTATCTTTTTTTTTTTTTTTTTTTTTTTTTTTTTTTTTACTAGAGAGAAACAGAGAAGGAAAGGGAGAAAGCAAGCTGCCAGGTCCAGGACTCAAATCGTGGTTGGTCATGTGGGAGTCCAGTGTCCCAACCACCTGCCAGCCCCATCTTAGGACTGTTTTAAGGATTAACTTTAAAAACAAGGAAAATAATCATGAAAAAAATCTTAGAAGTCTCTACACAGACTAAGCTCTCAAAAAGTGTTGATTTTTTTTTTTTATCATTAGCAGCTGTGTGACCCTTGGGCAATTTATTTAATCACTCTAAGCCTCCATTTCCTTATTTATAAAGTAGAGGTAACTAATACCTAACTCACAGGGTTGTGGTGAGGATTAAATCAGATAATGTATGTAAAATACTCAACAGAGTCCCTATCATATATTGGGTTGCTGGAAAAGTCATGACTCACTTTTACCTAGCACCTAATTCCTTTTTTCTTTTTCTTTTTTTTGGAGAAGCTTGTGCTATAGGGCACATGTACTCGCTAGGAAGACAGAGAGAGACAGAGAGACAGAAAGCGAGAAATCACTCCCCAGGGGGGATGGCCATGCTGCAATCCCTTCTCCTCCATTCTCCTCTTGGGATCTTGGACATGCACACACACGCGCCCGGTGTGAGTTTAAGACACCGGGTCCAGGACTCAAACCGCGGTCAACTACATGGGAGTCCAGTGACATAGCCATTACACCAACTGCTGGTCTGCACCTACTTCCTAGGGCTGTTTTTTTTTTTTTTTTTTGCTATAGGGCGTGGGCGCTCGCCAGACAGACAGAGAGAGACATAGAGACAGAAAGCGATAAATCACCCCCCAGGGAGGATGGTCACGCTGCAATTCCTTCTCCTCCATTCTCCTCTTGGGATCTTGGGCACTCACGCACACGCGCCCGGTGTGAGTTTTAAGCCACCGGGTCCGGGACGCGAACCGCGGTCGACTACGTGGGAGTCCAGCGACATAGCCATTACGCTAACTGCTGGTTCCCAAATAAAATAAATCTTAAAAAAAAAAAAAAAGTAACTGGTTGAGAGACCAGCAGTTGGCCTACTCCTCCATTCTCCTCTCGGGATCTTGGGCATGTACGCACATGTACCTGGCGTGAATTTAAGCCACTAGGTCCGGTACTTGGACCATGGTTGACTACAAGAGAGTCCAGCAACATAGCCATTACACCAACTGCTGGCCCCCTCTCTTTCTGGAGAGTGCACGCGCCCTATATCAAAAACCTTTCAAAAAAAAGGTAACTGGTTGAACTATTTAATGCTCCTGCCTATGGAGGAGCCTGGTATCTGAAGTCACCTGAATCTGGGGAATATGTGGCTGTCATGACCATGATAGGGAGCAGGGCTTTGCGATGGGCGATTTTTTTTTCTTTTATTCTTTTTTTTTTTTTTTTTTTTTTAATAAGTTTTGCTATAGGGCATGTGTGCTAGTCAGAGACAGAAAAAGTGAGAAATCACCCACTTGGGGGTAGGGATTGGCCACCCTGTAATCCCTTCTCCTTTTGGGATTTTGGGCATGCACAAACATGTGCCTGGCATGATTTTCAAGCCACTAAATCTAGGACTTGATGCCCGTGCAGTTGGCCATGTGAGCTTCAGTGCCTTAACCTCCACACCACCTGCTGGCCCCTGATGTTTTCTTTTATAATGTCACATTCAGCAGGGGCATCAAATATCAAACAAAGGGGGAACCAGCAGTTAGCGTAATGGCTATGTCACTGGACTCCCATGTAGTCGACCGCGGTTCACATCCCGAACCTGGTGGCTTAAAACTCACGCCGGGCGTGTGTGCGTGCGTGCCCAAGATCCCAAGAGGAGAATGGAGGAGAAGGGATTGTGGCGTGACCATCCCCCCGGGGGGTGATTTCTCGCTTTCTGTCTCTCTGTCTCTGTCTGTCTGGCGAGCGCACGCGCCCTATAGCAAAAACCTCTCAAAAAAAAAAAAAAAAAAATCAAACAAAGGGACCCAGTCTCTGTGGCACATACAGAAGCATAGTGCTCTACAATGCTAGGAGCCACATGACCAACTGTGAGTTTGGATCCCAAATTGACCTCAAACATGCTAGGTACACACTCAAGATCCAGACCAACTGGAAAGCTTGGGAAGGGAGGCTGTGAAGTGACCAGACCCTGCTGGGTATACCTGGCTGCCTGCCTGTCTCTTTTTCACACGAATTTAAATGTGCTCTCTCTCATGAAATAATTAAAATTAAATATCAAATAAAGGCAGGGCCAGCAGGTGGTGTGGTGGTCAAGGCACTGAACTTTCACATGGCCATCTATGGTGTGAATCCTGGACCTGGCAGCTTGCTTTCTCACTTTCCCTTTCTCTTCCTCTCTGGACAAATTATAAATGAATGAATGAATGAATAAATAAATAAATTATTGACATGGTAGTTAAGATGGCTGGATCCCAATGGCTGACTTCTCTGTTTGAGTCTTGTGTTAGGAGGCTTGAGAAACATGCTAGGCATATGTGTGTGTGTGTGTGTGTGTGTGCCCAAAATCCTGAGAGGAGAATGGAGGAGAAGAGATTACAGCGTGGCCATCATCCCTTGCGGGTGATTTCTTGCTTTCTCTCTATCTCCTACCCTCAACCTCCCTGACAAGTATATGTGCCCTATAGCAAAACTTAAAGAAAATAAATAAAATAAAGGATATCTCTGTGTCTTTTTTTTCTGATTTATAATTATTATTATTATTTAATTTGCCATAGGGCACATATGCTCACCAGAGAGACAGAGAGAGAAAGAGCTAGCTGCCAGGTCCAGGACTCGAACCATATTCGACCATGTGGGAATCCAGTGCCTTAACCACCATGCCACCTGGTGATCCGAGTGTCTTTTTTTTCTTAATTAAGTATTATATAGGAGATGGGAGAGAGATTTATTCATTGTGCCAATACTTACTGAACACTTGCTATCTGCCAGATATTCTGCCAGAGGAGGGGGATACAGAGATGAGTAAACCCAGCCCTCAAGGAGCACACAGTCAATTAGGGGATTTTAAACAGATTTTATGCAGAGATTACCAAATGAGAAAGTGGCAGAAGAGATACCTTCCGGTGCTGAAGGAGAGGGGGACTTCTGTGAAGGTCTCACAGGGGAAAAACTTGAGTTGAGCACTAACTAATGAGCAGGAGTTGGCCAGGTGAGATAAGTACATTTCAGGCAGAGAGAATAGCACATGCAAAGGCCATAGGTGGAGACAACATGACCAATCAGGGACCTGCAAGTATCAATAGTTTGGTCTGGTGGGAGTATGCTCTCATGGGAGCAGCAGCAGATGGGCCTGGAGAGGCAGCTGAAGCCATGCCATGAGGACCTGATTCATCACACCGAGCAGTCTGCCCTTGACCGGAGGCATGGGGAGCAGTAAAGGATTAGTCAGGAGTCCAGCCTGCAGGAAGAGCAATGTGACAGCTGGTAGAGGGTGTTTAGGATGAACCTGCTTCGGAGCTGGATGGCCAGTTAAGAGGAACTTGGCAATCCAATCCAAGACAGAAGCAGTGCTGACGGAGGAGGCAGGACACAGTGCTAGGAAAACTCCTTTGGGTGATGGGTTGGGATGTTCTCAATTCCTTTCCCCAAGGGATTTTAAAGTGTAATTGGAGAACAAGCGTGAAACCACTGGGACGAGGTAGCACTTGTCTAGGGAGGAGACAGGAACACTTAGTGAAATTAACTTTCACTAACTAACTGCTCCTTCGCCCTTTGAACCCTGGTGATACTACCTAATAAAAATTTAATAAAATTGGGACCAGCAGTTGGTGTAATGGCTATGTCTCTGAACTCCATTTAGCCGACTGCGGTTTGAGTCCCGGATCTGGTGGCTTAAACTCATTCAGGGCGTGTGTGCGTTCGTGCCCAAGATCCCGAGAGGATCTTGGGAGAAGGGACTGCGGCGTGGCCACCCCCCCCCCCCCCAGGGGGGGTGATTTCTTGCTTTCTGTCTCTCTGTCTTTCTGGCGAGGGCACACACCCTATAGCAAAAACCTCTCCAAAAAAAATTAATAAAATTAAGACACAATAATAGCAGAGACAGTAAGTACCAAGCTGAGAAAGGTGGAGTCCCCTGTGGGCTTGAAGACAGATTTAAGGAGTAAACAGGGAAGCTGCCCTTGTAACCTAGTGGATAAGGGAGTGGATCCCACATGGCCAATAGTAGTCTGAATCCCAGCCCTGGTGACTTGAAAACATCTGGCATGTGAGCATGTATGCCCAAAATCCTAACAGGAGGGAGAAATGGAGGAAAAGGGATTGCTGCATGACCACAGTTGAGGGCGTTTTCCTCTTACCTCTGTGTTTCTGGCAAGTGTACATACCTTCTTACAATTAAAACAAACAAAAAAGGGACCAGCAGTTAGTGTAATGGCTATGTGGCTGGACTCCCAAGTAGTCAACTGCGGTTCGCGTCCCGGACCCAGTGGCTTAAAACTCACACCGGGTGCGTGTGCGTGCGTGCCCAAGATCCCAAGAGGAGAAAGGAGGAGAAGGGATTGCGGTGTGGCCATCGCCCCTGGGGGGTGATTTCTCACTTTCTCTCTCTCTGTCTCTGTCTGGCGAGCGCACGCGCCCTATAACAAAAACCTCTAAAAAAAAAAAAAGGAGAAAACAGAGATTCAGTTTCCTGTCCCAGGAGTTGGCCATGCTGGGAACAGCACTGGAAGTTCTGTTTGAGGTAGACAACTCATCAATTCTGAACTGCACCAGCTAAGTCCAGACAGAGGGCCTGCAGAAGGGGGTGTTTGTTATGATAGTGTTGAGTCATCCTGCAGGCTACATCTTCCCTGCTACTTTTTATTTACCTTCCCACAAGAGAGGGAGCACAATTAGAAACAAAGGCATAGAAATATTGTAGTCACTAGCTATTACCAGCACTCAAGACTCACTTCCTCCAGGAAGACTTCTCTGACTGATTCACTTGGAATTGCTAAATTCACTCATAATCACTCATCTTGGCACTGGCTTGCGATTTCTCGCACTAAGGTTTGTCTTTGCTCTTTTCATTTCCCCAGGAGAAAGAAATGTAGGATTTGACTGAGCCCTCCCCAGGCATCGACTCTCTCAATCCAACCTGGCTATCTGAACTGTTCTCTCTGGAATCTGCAGTTTCTCAAGGTACTAACCACATCCTGAAAGGAAATGAGACACCTGTGATTAGCCTTGGCATAGGGGCTCTCTCTCTAGGTTGTTTGCTCAGCACAAGGGCAACAGTAAAGGGTCCTTCAGGAGACACACATAATCCAGTGGGAGCCACAGGACTCTTGATTTAGGACTCTGCACATTATGTAGATGATTCCCATAAGCAGGGTTAGTGAGGTCCAGGAGGCCACCCCCTACCAGCTGTGGAGAAGAAACAGCCTCTATTGTATTTTCAAATACAGGGCTTCACAGGATCTGCCCTCTGTCCTGTGTTTCTTCCCTCACCTGACCTCCAGGTCCACAGCAAGTGTACCCCCAACAACTACTCACTCCCCTTCTGCTGCTTCTGAGCACATGTCCCCAGCCACCCTTGGTTCTGTAACTCTTCGGATGATCTTGATTTAAATACTGAGAGGACACCAGCCTAGTGTCTATCAAACTACTCATTATAAAGCTTTATAGTATTGTAAGTGTAGAGTACTGTAAATCAGCATGAAATAAATTATTAAAAAAAATAATAGGGGGCCAGCGGGTGGTACAATGGTTAAGGTGGCTGGATCCCACATGGCCAACTGCATGGTTTGAGTCCCAGACCTGGAGCCTCAAAAAACACACCAGGTGCATGTGGATGTGTGCCCAAAATCCTGAGTGGAGAATGGAGGAAAAGGGATTGTGGCATGATTATGTGTCCCCCCATCCGGGGGTGAGGGTGTTTTCTCACTTCCTCACTCACTCTGCCTCTCTCAGGTGAATGTACAATGGCTGGCTGCACAGTTGGAGTCTTGGATCTGGTGGCTTGAAAATCATGCCAGGGGACCAGTAGTTAGCATAATGGCTATGTCACTGAACTCCCATGTAGTCGACCACGGTTCGAGTCCCGGACCCGGTGGCTTAAACTCATGTGTGCGTGCCCGGGATCCCGAGAGGAGAATGGAGGAGAGGGGATTGTGGTGTGGCCATCCCCCTTGGGGGATGATTTCTTGCTTTCTATCTCTCTGTCTCTCTCTGTCTTTCTGGCGAGCACATGCGCCCTATAGCAAAAACCTCTCCAAAAATTAATAAATCGTGCCAGGAGCGTGTGCATGTGTGCCCAAAATCCCAAGAGACAGCTGGAGGAGAAGGAACTGTAGCATAGCCATTTCCTCTGGTGGGCAATTTCTCTCTCTCCCCCACCTCCCTCTTTCTCTCCCTCCCTCCTTTCCTCTCTGGTGAGTGCATGCACCCTATAGCAACAACAAAAAACAGAATAGGGTCAGCTGTGTGGCCTGGTGGTTAAGGCAGCTGGACCTCATGTGATTCCTAAACCTGGTAACATGAGACACACACTGGGCACAGGTACATGTGTGCCTGAAATTCTCAAAGGAGAGAGAGAGGGAGCAAAAGAGACCGCAATGTGATCATTCCCCAAGGGAAGTGCTTTCTCCTCTTCTTTTCTGTCTCCCTCTGGTAAGTGCACAATCCTTCTTTTAAAAACAGAACAAGAGAATGGAATGGAATGGAATGGGAAGGAAAAAATATAAATATGTCACAAGTGCCTAGCTGGTATAATGTTGGTTAAGGCAGCTGGATCCCACATGGCCAACTACGAGGTTCAAGTCCTGGATCTGGCAGTTTGAAAAACATGCTGAGAGCATGTACACTCAAAATCCTGAAAGGAGGGTGGAAGCTGCGAGTCTGTGGAGCTGGAGGCGGGGCGGGGTTTGGGGATGCGGCCTCGCGTCTCCAGTCCGCTAACCGGCCAGGCCAGGGCTTTGGGCCAAGGGTTGAGAAGTATGCGTTTTCCTCTCTCCCGGGGCCCTAGTGGGTAGCTGAGATGTCTTCCCATAAGTTTAACTCTGTTCTTCGGCATGATGGATTTGCTTTCGGAGATTCGGAGTGAAGCGTTTGTGGAGGAAATGTTGTTTTTAAGGGAAATGAATAGAAATAACTCATTTTGAAGAAATCATGGCAAAATCAAACACAAAACATAGAATTTGTTCTCAGGAATCTTCAATATCTTCTCTTCTAGCAAGCTGCAGCCTGAGTGGTAGAGATTCCTCTAACTCTGATGGCTCTTTTCAATATAAAGATAAACTCTATAGTTCTGCTTCACAGGCTCTACAAGCCTATATTGATGATTTTGATCTAAGCCAAATATATCCTGGTGCAAGCACTGGACAAATTAATATTGACAAGGATTCTACAAATATGCCACAGTTCTCCAACTATATATATAAAGCACACAATGCTTTTGAAAATTCTAATCACAAAAAGCACTCCAACTCTGTACCCTCTAGAAGACAGACTATGAATGATATAGACTCTATTAGCCTAACAACTGATGATCTACTAAAACTCCCAGCAGATGGATCATTTTCTTTCACTTATGTTGGACCTGGTCACCGAATGAGCAAAAAAAAAAACAAAAAAATGCTTTGAATGACTGAGTTCATTGAACACAGAAAAGAATCCAAATTTTCAAGAACGTCCTCACACATGGACAAGGATAACTTAGTTACTCCTGTTGTATACACAAGTATAAATGGAAATCAATGTGGTGACAAAATTGAATTGCTTATCCTAAAGGCCAAGAGAAATCTAGAGGAGTGTACTGAAGAATTACCAAACTCTATGAAAAAGGATGGTAGTCCCTGCTCATTAGATAAACTGGAAGCAGAAAGATCATGGGAAAATATTCCTGTTACTTTCAAATCCCCTGTTCCTGTCAACTCTGATGGTAGCCCTCAGCAAAATTCAAGGGCCAAGTGCCCTAACGGGGTTCTTGAAGTCTTTTCAAATAATGATAATCAGAGTTGTACCCTTTCTGGAGGCAAACATCATGGTCCTGTTGAAGCCCTGAAGCAAATGTTATTTAATCTTCAAGCAGTACAAGAAAGTTTCAATCAGAATAAAACCACAGAGCCCAAAGAAGAGATCAAGCAAGTTTCAGAAGATGATTTCTCTAAATCACAGTTGGAAGAAAGCATGATTCCTATTACTAGGTCACTTCAAAAGGCTCTGCACCATTTATCTCGTCTGAGAGACCTGGTTGATGATAGCTGTGGGAAACAGTCACCGAAAATGTGAAGAGGAGAATTAAAGTGTCTACACAATAAATAGTCACTACTATGTATTTTTTTCCCTATTATTTAAACTGAAGAATAATTGTAAGTCATACATTCTTCCGTGATTGGTCAAAGTAGTTCATATTTTTAAACACCAACCCTGAAAATATAAATTTTATGACCCATCTTCATTTTGTGCCAAAATGCTAGAATGTGAAATGGAAGGACCCACAATATATCATAAAGTCTTATTTTGGTCTTCAGGTTAGCAAATATCTACTGTTATCTACTCTTCTGGATGATTTCTATTGTTGAAGCTTACCTGAACTTAACTTTTCTTCAGCATCCTTATTAGTGTATCTTATAGTTCTGCTTCATTAAGAAATGGTTGGTATAGTTAGCATCTACTTTTAAGCAGCTTAAAGTAATATCAAAATAGTTACGTGTATTGTATATGAAAGTCTACTTAAGTTTTCGTAAATAAAATATTTAAGACATGTTGAAAAAAAAAAAAATCCTGAAAGGAGAATGGAGAAGGGATTGCGACATGGCCATCCCCCCTGCAAGATGCTTTCTCACTTTCCCTCTATCTCTCTGTCTCTCTAGCAAGTGCATGTTCCTTATAGTAAAAAAAGAAATATGTCATACATAATATGGGTATTATTTTGTTCAATTTTCATTTTGGTTATTATTTATGCATATATAGAATATATCTAAATTCGTAATGCAACTTTAAGCTTTAATAACAGAAAAAAAGTACCGTAGACTTAACAAAGAATGTCATTGAAAAGTTTTATTTAAATTTCTTTTACTTTTATTTAGTTTTATGAATTTTGAATAATAAATCTTTTTCTTTAGGTTTTTGCCATAGTGCATGTGTACTTGATGGAGAGAGACAGAGGGAGACAGAGAGAGGGAAAGTGAGAAGTCACTCCCCAAGGGAAATGACACACCACAATCCTCCTCCATTCTGCTCTCAGGATTTTGGACATGCACGTACACACATGAGCCCAGTGTGATTTTTTGCTAGCCTCCCAGTGCTCTCATTTTACAGGTGAGGCCACAGTTGTTAGGTAACTTCTATAGAACATAGTGGCTTCTGTGAACCTATTCTCCTAACTCCCAGGCCATTGCTCTGGTCACTATACTCTGACCTCCCCACTGGAGGTCATACCCAGTGGGGTATTTGGACACTGGGTATGGTTCTGAGCCTGGAGCAGGGCTGGTTCCTGAGCCTCCCCCTACTTCGCCCTTAGTCCCTTCCTTGGCATTTTCCCTTGTCCAGCTCCCACTCAAGGATGCAAACTCTTTTAAAATGCAAAAACTGGGGGCTGGATGGTGGCTTGATAGTAAAATGCCATGCTCTGCAAGACAGATCCACATAGGAAGGTTCCCGGTTTGTATCTGACGACCTCCCTGAGCACTTTGGGCATGCACACGCATATGCCCATGATCCAGTGCTGGCTGAAACTGGGGATGGGTCATGTGCTGAGACCCTGTTGGGGTGCTTTCTGTCTCCCCATTTCTCATTCATGGAAGATATAAATAAACTTTAATTTTAAAAATGCTGAAACTGAAAGTCCTAGGCAAACTTACGGCTTTGGTGAAGCCAGGGTTAGCCACCCTGAACACGCCCTTGCTGGCCAGGTGGCCTCTGTAACAAAGTTTCTTCCTGTTTATCAACTGAGTCGCTCACCTCACCTCCGGGAGACGTGGCAGCCAGGAAGCAAGCACTCACCGACATCTCCACAGGGATGTTTGCTCAAATTACTCAGACTAAGGTTCGATTATGGGTTTCTTTGAAAAACAACAACTGCCACCACTCTCACCAAGGCCACAAGTGTGTGGAGCTAGGCATCATGTAAAGGGTGGGACAAGTCAATTTCAAGCTACTGATGGTGGGGAGGGGGCTGAGTAGGTGTTTGGCCCAGTGACTGTCCTTTCTTGCAAGAGCTTTCTCCCCATCAAAAGTAGCACTCATTTCAGGTCCTCTGTTCTCAAGCCATGAACAGAGGAGCAGATTGGCTCTTCCAAAGCCCAGCTCCCACCTCTGACCCTATTGACCACAGAATACTTCAAGGTTTCACTTTTCCCCATAATTACACCTTGAAGACATTTCAGCTTTTCCCAAAAACTAAAGTTGCAGTACTATGGCTTCTTTTCCTGGAAAGATGTACCAAAAATTATTTCTGTAGCCAGTTTATCAAGATTTTTGCCCAGCATATCTAAGTTCATTGTATGTTTGCATAACATTTTAATCTTAAGTTACTCAAACATGAATTTTCAATCAAAAAACCCAGCCCAACTTTGTTCACTGTGTAGCTAGAACATTGCTTGGCATATAGTAGGTGCTCAGTAAATATTTGTCAACTTATTCCAAATAAAAGTCACTGAATATCAAAATAATATGTGACCAAAAAAAAAGAGTTCAATGGCTCCCAGGTTTTTTTTTCTTGGTATAATTTTACCATAAGGTGTATGTACTTATCAGAGAGGGACAGACAGACAAACAGAAAGTACAAAATCACTCCCCAGGAGGGATGGCCATGCTGTAATCTCTTCTGTATTCTTCTCTCAGGATTTTGGGCACACATGACATGTGCCTGGCTTTTTTTTTTTTTGAGAGAGAGATTTTTGCTATAGGGCACATGTGCCCCAGGGAAGATGGTCATGCCACTATTTCTTGTCTTCCATTCTTCTCTCAGGATCTTGGGCACGCACACACATGCACCCAGCATGAGTTTAAGCCACCAGGTCCAGGACTCGAACCGTGGTCAACTATGTGGGAGTCCAGTGATATAACCATTATGCCATCTGCTGGTCCCCCTGGCATATTTTTCAAGCCACCAGGTCCAAGAGTTGAAACAAGGAGTTGGCCATGTGAAATCCAGCCACTTGAAACATCACACCACTGGCTGGTGGAAGAGGATCTCCAGACCTTGCCAGGTGGGATAGGAGTATACAGCCAGGCATCCCTAGGAAAGCAGAGATGAAGAAGGGTCCCAGGTAGGGATGAGGTGGGATTCTCTAAGCTCAGCCAGTCTGGGCTTGAGAGAAGGCAAAAAAGAAGAATCTCAATAGAATCTTATCATCTGTTGGTTATGGGGGTACAAGGAACAGGAAGGGTTAAGAAGGGAGTGTGACAGGAGGGTATTTCTGAAGGCTTGGGCCATTCTCCAGATTGGAGGAGGGTGATGGGAAAGCGGAGAATTAGGAATTTTCCTTCTTCACACACATCTGTAGGAGTCTGTTTTTGGCTGTAGAACTTCTACACAGTGCAGCCCCACCAGATACTCAACATGCCACACCTTGAACTCAGGGTCTGTGCCCAGGTCTCTAAGATAGCCTCTTCCCAATTTCCCCACTGTTGCCAGTAGCATGGAAATCCTTGCCCCTGCTCTACTCCCAGGCAAGTAGTTTTCAATCCCTTCTCAATGTCGGGTTCACCCCCCTCTCACCCCCCCCCCCCCCCCCCACACACACACACTCCCAAGTCTGGCTGATTCATTCTCTGCCTCCTGGATCCTCCCCTTCTTCACTCTCCAAACTGTCACTTGAAATTGTGCCCTTATCTTTGAGCATCTGGAGGATCAGCAGCAGCTGCCTGCCAGCCTCCTTTGCCTCAGGCCTCTTTCTCCCTTTCACAATCAAAACAGCCACATTCATATTCCTTTAGCTCTATTTGATTGTGGCAGAAACTAAGCAGTCTGCTTCCTGTTTGCTACTCACCCTCAAGCCTGACCAGATGCTTGGCATTGGCTTTCTTTTCTTCCTCAAAGCCTTTCCATTTTACAGATGCTCCTCACTTTACCATGGGATTACATCCCAATAAACCAATGATACAGTAAAAAAATCATAAGTTGAACCATCGTAAGTCCGGGACTGTCTGTATTCTTGCTAAACAAGTGACATTTCTTTTCTTTCACACTCTTACTTGACAAAGCCCTCCTCTTCCAAGAAGCCTTTTTAGACGAAGATTCATCTCATCACCCACAGTGTCTGGGTATGTTTGTTCAAGTTTCAATCACTACACATGCTTTCCCCACGTGGAACTTTCCCACTAGATTTTATGGAGGAAGGAGAACCAACAGGCCCAGACACTAGGCCATCTAGATCCTGTTTTTCTTCTCTTTCCCAATCCTTAGGTCCTGGTTCCCAAACTTCTGCCTCCAGAATGCATTTCCTGACCAATCCAGTTTACCTTTCGATCCCTACAGCCCTGGGGAATATGGTTATGTGATTTCCCTGCCCAGGTTGTCTGTCCTTTGTTCTCTATTACATGCAGAGCTGAGGGTGAGGACTGGGTTTCTTCCTTCCTTCAAATCACTACCTACAGCTCAGGACCAGGTTGAGAGGGGGAACAAGAGAATAACCCAACCCCTCAGAGCTTTCAGGTGCCATTAGAGTCGTCTAACAGTCCTTCTCTCCCCGGCTGCCCTATCCTTGTTCACCCCACAAGCCTTTCACACAGCACAATTACGGCATTGAGCTAGACACAGAGACAGGCACTGCCCTGCACTTGACCTCTAGCTTATTCAAATCCTCACTCTCATCCCCATCAAATGAGAATAGACACTTTGGGCTTTCCCAAAGAGGGGCAGAGGTCTGTATGTGGAGTTCACCTAAGCTGTGGCCCAGCCATTCACGGGTCCCTCTAGCACATCCATACCCACTCTGGTCCTTGGCTTTACTTTCAGAGCTAGAGATTTTGGCACACATCTGTAGGAGGCAGAGGATGTTGAAGAAAATATCATTTTAAATATTACTACTTACCCTATCCCATCAAATTACAGTTCTGAACAAGGTCACACAGCTAGGAAGTAGCAGAGACAGAATTTGCACTAAGGTCCATGTCTCTCTTTGCAAAGCCCACTTAACCAGGACATGATACTGTCTTGCATTTTGCGGGTGCTCAGAGCTTTGCCAAACACTTTCACATATATACCTTCTCATTTGCTCCCCACCCAGGGAGTGTTTATGTGATTTGGCCAAGGTTGTGCGGCTAAATTAGTGACAGGGCTGAGTCAGCTGCCTGCCTCCATTATACCCACGGCCTCCCAACATTGAGAAGCTTTTGGCTCTAGGACTAGCTGCCCCTCCTGGTCCTGACTTCTGTCCTAGGCACTGGCTGCATAGACTAAACCATGGTCATATTTCCTGTCCAGATTTCTCCCAGCTGAACTTGGGCTAAGAGGTTTCTGATCTCAGAGGACACTCCACATGCATCAGGGCTCCCCTTCTCAGGCCCGGGCTCTTCCCTGCTGCTGTGGGTGGGAGTCAGCAGCAGGGTTACAGAGGTGAGGTCATCTTGGGCAGCCAGCTCCAGACTTCTCTGTTCCCTTTGACAGTCCTGTCCTGCTCTTTGCCCTGGTGCCCTGGAAGCAGATTTCTCTCCTTACCTCTGGGTTTCTAAAGTATATGGTATTGTAAAGAACTGGAGCTAGAAAAATGCCTACAGTGATAGTAGCTTCTGGAAGTATATTTCAAACCTCGTGCCTTACCTTGTTCTAGTCATCACATGAATTTGTCTCTTTTATCCTTCTTACTCTTCCTTTGATAGATACAATTCATCTGCAGGAGAGGAGAACAGGGCTTGCGCAGTGCATCCACACCTCTGGCAAGATGAGTATAAGCCCTTGAGGCTCTTTCGTGTGTCCAGAGTTACTAACCTCACCCAGCATCTGCTGCGCTTGTGGGCTATTAAAACCCTCCTTGGGACTGCTGCAATAGGTTACTGGCTAACACGGAAGGTCTGGTCTAAGCCTTGCAGGCAAACTGACCACCATCGCCACCCTCCGCACAATTCCGAGTCTGATGACTAGCCCCGGGGGAAAAGTAACAAGCTGTTTCTCCTTTCTGTCAGTCTGGGCTCGGAATAAGTGATGAGAAATCGGGAAGTTGGTGACAGTCACAGTCATGAACACCCGTCAGACCCCTCCCCCACAATACCACAGAGCTCCTAGCCCATCCCCCAAAGGCTCAAGCATAGGGAGTCAAGCAGGGCTCAGACCGCCTCAGGGAGGCTCCTCTCCAGCACCCCTTCTGCTCAGGTGTGACGTGGCATCGGCACGAGGAAACTCTTAAGTTTATTTTAAGATTTTCAGGAGCACAAGAGGTAGCCCAACCCAGCAAGCCGGGCACGGAAGGAATGCGGGGACACAGGTGGGTGAAGGGAAGAGGGTGCAAAGCCCCGGAGGGAGAGCTATGACTTCTCTCCCCACCTCTCCTCCAAGTTCCAATGTAGGCTCCTCATTGATTCCTCTGTTCCTAAGCGCAGAGATGGAGGGGGCTCCTCGCGAGGGAGGAGCTAAAGGCCACCGCCACGAGCCCAGACCGAAGGCAGGAGGGGCGAGTCTGGCCCAGCCCCTTCATTTTACTGTGGTAAGGAAGAAGAAGTGAAGGCTGGTGGTGAGAAGGAAGAGGAGGAGGATGGGAAGAGAGGACTTGTTAAAAGCGAGTTCGACTGGAGGGATGTCCCGAGCAGCCGGAGAACTCTGGCCGGGGTCCTTCTGTCGCTTACCTGTCGCGCCGAGGCAGAGCCGCCGCCGCGCCGCAGTGCCGCTCGCTGGTTTCCCGACGGGGCGGCCGGGAGGGCGGGGCCGGGGCGGGCCCTGATCCGCGGTCCTGGAGCGCCGGTCCCGCCCCGCCCAGGGCCAGGTGCAGCCCGCCTCTCGCCGCCCCGGAGGGCTCCAGCTGGCCCCGGAGCGCCCGGCCGCCAAGGGGAGGACGTCCCGGCTTCCCCAGATCCTAGCTCAACCAGGGATGCAGTCTCCGCCGCCAGGCTCTCGGCGCGGAAAAAGATCGGAGGGTTCTAGCCACTCCAAAGATCACAGGCCTTAGCGGAGCCGCGGGCGGCGAGCGCATGAAACCGCAACGTGCTGGCGCCGGCAAGTTGGCTGCGCTGCTGGAGCGCTTAGAGCCCAGGGGCCTCCACGCTGGAGGGGGAAAACGCCTCCAGGCAGTGAGGAGCCTTGGGGTTCCGTCCCATCTCGTTTGCGAGATGGTCTTTGGCAAAGGATTCTTCCTGTCTATCCGACAAGAGCTAGTATTAACTGATTCTGTCTACCCGACAAGAGCTGGTATTAACTGAGCTGTGCTAAATTGCGCTCCAAGCACCAGGTCTCAGGTAAACCTCAGCTCCAGCGGACACCTACTGTTGCTATCCCGCATACACTTGGGAGGCGTCTAATGTGGCTGGAGAGTATTTCTCCAAGTGTAGTCTTCTCACCAGCAGCAGCATCACCCGATTTAGGGGCCAGCAGGTGGCATGGTGGTTAAGGCACTGCATCCCACTGGATCTTGCCTCTTGAAAAACAGGCCAGACGCATATGCCGTTCTAAAAAGTTTAAGAGAGTGGACTGTGGTGTGGACATCCCCACAGAGAGTGATTTCTCATTTCCTTCTCCTGTCTTTCTCCAGTGGGCATCTGCGACTAATGGCAAGAATATTAAATTTTTTTAAAAAGCAGATTTTGGGGTTGTCACTGCAGACCTAAATGCTATAAGCATAAACTCTGAGGATAGGGCCCAACAATTTGTGTTTTAAAAGTTCTCCAGGTGACTCTGGTGCACACTCAACCTTGAGAACCATTGAATAAGTAGTGGCAGTGCCGCAATTAGAACTTAGGTTTTTTAAAAAAAGAACTCAGGTAAATTCAACTCTTTTTTTTTTTTTTTTTTTTTGAGAGAGATTTTTGCTATAGGGCCTGTGAGCTTGCCACAAAGACAGAGACAGAGAGATAGAAAGCGAGAAATCACCCCCCAGGGGGGATGGCCAAGCTGCAATCCCTTCTCCATTCTCCTCTCTGGATCTTGGGCATGAACATGCGCCCGGCGTGAGTTTAAGCCATCGAGTCCGGGACTCAGACCGCGGTCGGCTACATGGGAGTTCAGCGACATAGCCATTACACTAACTGCTGCCGGGTAAATTCAACTCTTAAGCCCATGTTCTGAATCAGTCTACCAGGGCCTCTGGCTACTCAAGGTTCCTCAACAGCCCTAAGGTTCTGTGATGTGATCTTTTGGATCTTTGCCTCAATAACAGTAGCATGGACGATTCCAAATAGCTGAAAATTTGGAAACTTTCTACGGTAGAAATAGGACCAATAATTCTGAGTGTGTGTTTTTCAATAAATAAGTTTGTGTTTCTAAGTCCCTAAAACGTATTGAGCAGGGCCATGGGTCCCTAGCAGCAAGACAGTTCAGACATGAACTGGAAAGGGAGTGGGGCAGAGAGACCCATAGCAGTTGAATGAAGAAAAGTAATTTTGTTTTCTAGTCAGGGACCCCAGTATAGGGATAAGCTATTCAGAAGGAGGTCAGAGGCATTCTGCACGAAGTCTGGAAAGGCTAGCAGAGCATGGAGAGCTTGCCCAGCAACACTGGATTAGAGTGATGGTAAAAGATAGATATTCCAACAGGAGTACAAAGTGAGGTGTACACTCACTCTTGGCATAGTCACCCATTGCTCCGAGGTCTAAGGGGCTGAGTAACCCCCGCCACCTCCCACCTGTCCCCTGCCTTTCACACTAGAGACTGTGGTTTAAGCTCCTATAGAGAGACTTCCTACCTTGCCTCCTTGATCACCTTTTTTTTGCCCTCTCATGGACTCTTGGGACTTGTTCTAACTAGCACTAGCTGCTGCCATTCTTGTCTCTTGCCTTACTCAAACAGTTGTCTTTTTCAACAAGGGCATTTCCTATTGAATATTGTGGTGTGCTGCTCCTGGCTTCCCATCTTGGGAGTTAGACATGTCCTATACAGGTTTGACCTATTCTCTGCTCCATTCTTCCTCTAACTTGGCTCTGTGACCTTCAGGAGTTGTGCAATCCTCACTTGGTCCTGAGCTTTGGCCAGGACCCAACCTGACCTGAGGTAAGGAACCTCAGTTCTTTCCCAGGACACGGTCCTGACCGCTAATCTCCACCTAGAGCTCCTGAGCAATCTGCTCCCGGCTCCTAAGAAGCAGCAGCAGTCTGTGTTGTGTGTTTCATATTCCAGAAGCAAACTACTCACCCAATTTTACTTCACCTGGTTCCGATTTAAATGTGACTTTGAGTCTTCAGAATATTTAACTGCCTAATTTGGAGGCACATGTAGTCCACAGGATATGTGACCTGCCCCTGATGTGTCATACACTGAGCTATTCTCTCCTAACAGGGAGGTCTGGGCTTCCTCCCCGCAGTGCCAGGAAGGTCTGGGGATGCTACCTCTGAACAGTGACGGTGCCATCCACTTCCATTGGTGGCAGTCCACTTACAAAACTGATTTCTTCCTTTAGTTTTTTGACAGGATGTTAATGTCATGATCTTCCTTAACTGGACTATGGGGGTGTGCCAAAGTGCCCAGCTTTTTTTAGAGTAGGCTGGGAATCAAATTTGAGTCTCTTAGATGACCTCAGGATCCAGCATCTACATCTCAGTGTGTTCATGTACAAAGAAGTCCCAAAACGGACTTCTTCCTCCTTTAAAAAAATTGTTAGAAGGCATGTGTGTGTCACACATGAGATAAAGAGAGAGAGAGAAAGCATCCCCCAACCCACACACACACCCCTGTGGGGCATGGTCACACTGCAATATTTTTTCCCTCATTCCTCCCTTCCATCAGAATCTGGGGCACATTCATACATCCTTTGCCTGTTTCTCAAGCCAGGATTCGAACCTCAGTCAGCCATATGGGATCTAGCTCTCTATGCACAGTGCGTAACTGCTGCACTCTGGGGTCAGCCCCCAAATGGATTTCTTTAAATGTTATATATGCACATGTAAAATTTTAAAAAAGAAAGAAGAAAAGGTACTGAGAAAAGGCTTACAATGAAAGCTATGTTTCCTCCCTCCCTGGACCTTCAGTCCCTCTCTCCAGAAATCAGCTATGCATATTCATGACTGAAACTCTTCCCATCATTAAGCAAACATTTCTGTAGGACGTGCCTGAGTTCCTCGAGCAGCAAAGACCCAAAATGACCCTTTTTAAAGAAGTCCTGTGAATTTCGTTATTTTTGCCACAGTCTTACTTTTTCATTTCTTGGCCATTTTAAATTCTGTTTTTAGGTGTTCTGAGTTTCACTTTTCAAATTGCATGCTTCTGGGGGGTTTCCCCATGAAAGACAGGAAACATGGTGGGGAACAGAGCAGTTGCCACAAATGAGACAGGGCAGCTCTGCGAGGCTGTTGACATCTGGCCCTTATCAAGTCTTTTCCTTCCTCACACAGTTCTTAGTGAGGGGCCACCCACTTGTAGGTGGGACAGAAGGAATGACACCTGCCCTTCAGGGTGAGGTGCTGGCTCTGCTTAGCTGGGAAAGTTTGCAGAGATTGCCATGAACTTGCCAGGGAAGTTAGGGGGAAGACCAGCTGGCCTCACTTAATACTCATTACCCTGTTGGGGCAAGGTAGGGGGTGGAAATAGGAACCAGCAAGTCCCTTGAACCTCCTTGTGTCTTAGTCTCTTATCTGTAAAGTGGAATTAAAAAAGCTTCATAAAATTGTTATGAAGCTCAAATGAGATAACTGATGTGAAAGTGTGATATTTGGTTCTTGGAAACTGCATCTGTTTCTTTATCTCTTTTTCCCCCATATCTCCAGAAGAAAAGCAAAGCAAGAGATGTTTTAGAAATCTAAGCAGAGTTTCTTCAAGTTGTGCTATAGTCACTCATGTATTACAATCTATTTGCCTCAATTTTGTCACCTGTAACATGGCATATTATTTATTTATTTTCCCTAAGCTTTTTGCCATAAGGCATGTATGCTTGCTGGAGAGAGACAGTGAGAGGGAAAGTGAGAAGTCACCTTTGGGTGGCAGGGGAGAGGGGACTTGGCCATGCCACAATCCCTTTTCCTCCATTCTCCTCTTGATATTTTGGGTACATATGCACACATGCCCAGCCTGATTTTCAGGCTACCAGGTCTGGAACTTGAACTGCAGTTGGCCCCAGCATAATATTTCTATTATTGGGTTGTTAGATGAAATAAGTAGTGCTTAATTCAGTACCTGGTACACAATATACACTCAATAAATGTTGGAATATTAGTCATTTATCGTTAGTTGTTTTCTTCTTTTCTTCATTCCGTCAACAGTATTGAAGCCCATCAGGTAGTAACCTGTGTGCTAAATATGGAATCAGATGCAGAGATACAAGGATAGTTAAGCCCTGCCTCTTTTCTCCAAATATCCATAGTGTATTAGGGGAAGCTGATAAATGTACAAAGGATTAGGACTGGGGCAGATCAGGACTAGGGTGAGCTGAGCAAAGCATTTAACTTGGGTGCAGAATTTAAGGGGGGCATCAAAAAATCTCAGTAATCAAGGTGAATATATCTTAGTGCATATTTTAAAAAGAATTATTTAGGGACCAGCAGATAGCATAATGGCTATGTTGCTGGACTCCCATGTAGTTGATTGTGGTTCGAATCCTGGACCTGGTGGCTTAAACTCACGCCTGGCGCATGTGAGTGTGTGCCCAAGATCCTGAGAGGAGAATGGAGGAAAAAGGGATTGCGGTGTGGCCATCCCCCCAGGGGGTGATTTCTCGCTTTCTGTCTCTCTGTCTCTCTCTGTCTTTCTGGCGAGCACATGCGCCCTATAGCAAAAACCTCTCCAAAAAAGAAAATAAAAAAAGAAATATTCTGGGGTTTAACTTCTATAAGAGGTTTATGGAGAACTATGCTATGACTGAGTGATTTAAGGGGTGCAAAGCAATAATGCCTCACGAATAGAGGGAGAAGCAGCCCCACTGTGGGGAGCTTGAGACTGGACTTTTAGAACCCTAACATCGTCTTTGTAACACTCTGTAACATGTTGCCTATCCTGTCTTGGCATTTTCCAGGTGACCCCACAAGTGTCAAATTTGAAGGGTATAGTGGTCAGGGACCCCTTGGCATTTATTGGTCCGTTGGTGACTAGTCTATGTGCAACACGGTGACCCCATTCTCTTCTGGGGGCTTCTGGGAAAGCTCTTACTTTGAAAAAACAGATAAAAGAATAAGACAGCCTCTCAGGATTCCACCTGAGGACTAATACCATGTAGAGAGCGGGACAGGGTGTTGACAAAAGCTGGGCCCTGCTGACACTGCTGACCTGGAGTTTGTACTGTTCATGGGGTCCACCCCACCTCGATGTCTGTTATGTGAGATGACTCACAGCGGGCTGTTTTGGAGTCAGAGGAGGGGCCAAAGGGGAATATAGGGTGCATCAGTCCAAAAGGACCTGAACCTCCTCCAAAGACAGTAAGATTATGCTTTTTTTTATTTTAAAGAATTATTTTATTTAACTTTATTTATTTATTTATTTTAAATTTTGACTGGAGAGGGACAGAGTGAAAGAGAGAAAGAGGGAGAAAGTGGGAAAGCAAGCCACCAGGTCCAGGACTCTAACCATGATCAGCCATGTGGGAGTTCAGTGCCCTTAACCACCGCGATACCTGCCGGCTCCGATTCTGCTTTGAGTCTACAAAAATGACTTTTCTATAGAATCTGGCAAATGACAATGGAAACAATTCTACCTGGGGAGCCAGTGAATCTTGAATCCAATTTGAACTAATCTTTTAACTCTAATGGCCCAGGATGCCACGTCTGGGTGGGAGGCTTAGCTTGCTGCCCGTGTGAGTGGCTCTGAGACTCTGCAGAGTGACGTTATGGAACTGGAGTTTGTGCATTTCTTGCTTTTGGAACCAGAGAGTTAAAGACCAGGGAATATTCTTGAGGTGCTGGTCACTTTGGTATGGGAAAGGCATGTTTTAGTACATAGGACTTAGGGCTCCTGATAGAACTAGCCCCAATCGAAAGAGAGATGCTGAGAGTGACTGTGTGAAGTCTCTTAGATTAACTGGCAGTTCTGTAACCTTAAACAAGTTGTTTAGCCTCAGTGTTCTCTTTTTTTTTTTTTTGAGAGGTTTTTCGCTATAGGGCGCGTGTGCTCGCCAGACAGACAGAGACAGAGAGACAGAAAGCAGGAAATCACCCCCCAGGGGGGATGGTCACGCCGCAATCCCTTCTCCTCCATTCTCCTCTCGGGATCTTGGGCACGCACGCACACGCGCCCGGCGTGAGTTGTAAGCCACCGGGTCCGAGACGCGAACCCGGTCGACTACGTGGGAGTCCAGCGACATAGCCATTACGCTAACTGCTGGTTCCCTCAGTGTTCTCTTTTTTAAAAAGAGGATATTGATAGATCTGCTGTGAAATTCAAATGGCTTATTTATTTCTTCCATGGGCAAGAGAGACAGAGACAGAGAGAGAGAGAAAGACAGTACCCCCGATAAGGTCTTGACACTGTGATCCACCCACAGCCTCAGCTAACCCCAGATCATGGGCATGCACATGGCTGACATACTCAGGGAGTTCAGACGCCAGCCTGGAACCTTCTCACGGGGTCAGCCTCACAGAGCATGATATTTTACTGATGTGCTCCCAGTGGCTCCCTGTTGTGATTTAGCTGATCTAATGTATGTATAGCACTCAGAACAGAAAAAGTGCTCTCTGTTCAACAGCACACATCCAGGGCCACTCCTCACTGCTCCAGGGAGACCCAGGATCATTAAACTCAAATATTCTGGGGTCACTACAGCCTGAACAGTGGGGCCAGTGGAGCTCACACATGGCTTTCTTTCTTTTTTTTTTTTTTTTTTCTTAGAGTAGAAACAGACACAGGCAGCCTGAGCCTAGGTAGCCCAAGCAACTTGTGCCCCACACATGGCTTTCTTGATATGTGCCTGTAAACCTACCCAGAAACTTTACTGACTCATTTTTGGAGACTGGGTAGGAGCCTCAACAGCTCCTTGATGAGTTTGGCTGAACCATGAGATTGAGACTGGGTTTGAGGGTGTCAAGAATGGCTGCTCAGATCTGCTCTGTTCTTCATTTCGGTGTATTCCCGAAGCAGCTGAGAGCAGTGCAAAGGAGAGACCTGAGACAAGGGCCCATGCAGGTAGGTGCCTGCTGCTCCCCATGGCCTCTTGTCAACTCTCAGAGAAGAACCCTCTGTTTGACAGGGTTAGCAGTCAGAATTTGCCAGACTGGAGGAGCATAGAATGGCAGTCACTGTCTTTGCACTGCAGCCACACATACCCAGCAGCAACAACAAAACTATGTAAGGCAATAATTCTATTACCGGAGCCATGTCATCCAGGTCTAAAGTCCCTGCCTTGAAATTCTTC
This sequence comes from Tupaia tana, assembly GCA_026018925.1. NCBI lineage: Eukaryota > Metazoa > Chordata > Mammalia > Scandentia > Tupaiidae > Tupaia > Tupaia tana. The sequence continues at coordinate 155,314,199 of JAKSZU010000006.1, forward strand.
CTGCGTCAGCCTTAGGGCAGCCACCCCTTATCTGTACATGTGCTGTAGGCAGGGTGGTTGTTAGCTCATAAGGAGCCTTGTGTGCATTGTTAAAAGACACCCTTCCATACATCAAGATGCTTGATCCCGCAAGCTAAGCTTGTGTATAAACACATTGGCAACCACAGCTGCAGGGCCTTGGAGCTTTCATTTCTGTTCAGGGCCTGCCACAGTGATCTCTGCTTCACAGCAGGCCAGGGAAGTAGGCTTTACTCAGGATGAAGTCAGGCTTATGGGCAAATTATAGGACTCTTGTTTTTTTTTTTTTTTTGGAGAGATTTTCGCTATAGGGCGTGTGCGCTCGCCAGACAGAGAGAGACATAGAGACAGAAAGTGAGAAATCACCCCCCAGGGGGGATGGTCATGCCATAATCCCTTCTCCTCCATTCTCCTCTTGGGATCTTGGGCACGCACGCACACGCGCCTGGAGTGAGTTTTAAGCCACTGGGTCTGGGACGCGAACCGCGGTCGACTACGTGGGAGTCCAGTGACATAGTCATTATGTTAACTGCTGGTTCCCAATGGGCAAATTATAGGACTCTTAACTGCTTACCTGCTCTTGCTGCTTTTTGTAACATAGAGCAGACCCAAATAGTATGTCAGGAGCTACATGAAGTGGGTGGAGAACTTTAGAACTCTGGGCTGCCTGGTGAGCATAAAATTGTCAGTATGCGGATCTGCTCTATGGTGAAGTGGTAATGCACTGCTCAAGAGAAGCTGGATCCTGGTGACCATGGTTCAAATCCCCAGCCCAGACAGCCTGAAGTATGCCAGGCACACGTGTGAATGCCCAAGATTTTGTGAGCTGGAGGACTGGAAAAAAGAACTCATGCTGAGACCAGGCCCTGTGGAGGGTACTTTTCTCTCTTCCTTGCTCTCTGTCATGCATGCACTTGTACATGCGCATGTGCACACACACACACACACTTTATCATGGGTAAAGAAAAAAAGTGTCAGTATGTGGAAGTTGACTCCCGACTAAATGCAAGAGAAACTTTAGGGAGCTCACTGTCTACAAAGGCAGGCAGAGATTGGGGCAAGGTGAGTCAAGAGTAAAGAGTCTTTTTTTCTTTATTTAGCATCTCTTTAGGGAAATAGCTTTTTTTGATTCCTACTTTTTGAAGTTCACTTGAAGCCCACCTTACTCCCCAGTGCCAGGGGTGGATCTATGTTCCTTTGCTTACAGTTATTAGTTAGGGTTAGGCACATTACCCAAGCTGGGCCACTCAAAACCTTCTCTGAGACATTTCCTGGAGCTAGCAAAAATGATGAACCTCTATTCCCAACCCTCATATGAGCATTGATAGAATCATTAGCTGGGAGAGGAAGTAAGTGCAGAGCTGCTAGTCGCCATCTTTGATATTACATGTGGAAGGAGAGTCAGCCTGAGCATAAAGCCAACAGTGCGGAAGCAGGGAAGAGTGAAGAGGGGGAGGACTCAAGTGTTATCTTTTGGGCTCCTGTATCCTGTTGTATCTGAAGTAATTTATTCCTAGACTTCTACTTTATTTCACTTTCTTTTTCTTAGCTGCCAGATGACACATGTACTTACCAGAGAGGGACACAAAGAGAGATAGAGAAGAAAAAGCACCACCCTCTTGCCATGGAGTGTGGTTGTACCACAACCCCTTCTCCATTCTGCCCAGATTTTGGGCATAAATGCACTTGTGCCTGCCATGTTTTTCAAGCTGCCAAGGCTGGAATTTCAAACTAGTTGACTATGCAAGATCTAGCTCCCTTAACCACTGTTATATAAAACCAGCCCCTACTTTCTTTTTCTTCCTTTCCTCTGCTGCCCTCAATCCCTACTTCTCTTCCTTCCTCTCTTTTTCTTCCCTTTATTTATTTATTTATTTTTAATTTTTTTCTGTTTGACCAGAGAGGGACAGAGTGAGAGAGAAAAAGAGAGGGAACGTGAGAAAGCAAGCTGCCGGGTCCAGTATGCAAACCGTGGTTGGTCATGTGGAAGTCCAGCACCCTTAACCACCACGCCACCTGCTAGCCCGTTTGTTTGTTTTGGTTGTAGTTTATTTGGATATTTTTTGGGGCACTTTACCAAGAGGATTTGACCAATAAATAATGTAATACACCGAGTTAACTTGTTGCTCTGGGGGATGTTGGTAAATGGGTTGTTTATGTTCATTTAAACCCAGATATGGCAAAGAAGCAGCAGAGAGGAACTCTTTTTGTTTTTTTTTAGAGGTTTTTGCTATAGGGCGTGTGCACTTGCCAGAGAGACAGACAGAAAGCAAAAATTCACCCCCCAGGGGAGATGGCCATGCCACAATCCCTTCTCCTTCATTCTCCTCTCAGGATTTTGGGCATGCATGAATATGCACCCAGTGTGAGTTTTAAGCTACCAGGTACAGGACTCAAACTGTGGTTGACTACATGGGAATCCAGGATGTAACCATTACATATCTGCTGGTCCTAAATAGAGAGGAATTTCCAAGAAAGGGTTAAGAAATGAAACTTTGGGGCCAACATGTGGCATGGTGGTTGAGGGCCCTGGACTCCCACATGGCCAACCATGGTTTGAGTCCTGGACCTGATGACTTGCTTTCTCACTTTCTCTCTCTCTCTCACACACATTCTGTATCTCTCTGGTCAAATTAAAATAAATAAATAAAGTTAAATGAAATACAATTTAAAAAAAAGAAAAAGAAATGAAGCTTCTGACTCTCCAGGGAGCAGGAGAAGAAAGTTCAGTGGTGACTCACAGTGGGGAGGCAGACACATTAGAGAGGGGTGGACCACCCATCCTTCTATACTTTATCTTATGAGATGCCCTTGAACCAAGCAATTTCCAAGTTTTGTCTTGGAGACAGATGAGAAACCAGAGAACTTCCTCCTTGGGAGAGGAGGTGACCCCATGAGTAAAGAAGCAAGATGGTGGTCCAGTATTTGGCTTCTTTTCAGTCCCTCAGGGCATGCTGCACCTTAGTCCACCCATATACTGAAGAGATCACCATTTCTCCACTTCATTACAACCTTGGGTTCCGGCCTCATGCTAGTCTGTGGCTAACCACATCTTTCTCGTTTGTTCTAAAGAGGTTGTATCCAAATTCCCCAGTGGAGTCTCTCCTGTTTTATGCATATATAAATAGCATTGCTGCAACCCCCCTTTGTGTATATCTATGACCATTTTCTTAGGGTAAGCTTCTAGAAGTGGAACTGGCTGGGTCAACGACTTTGAACACTATCAAGGTATTCAATTCATATTGCAGGAGGAAATATCATCCATTACTAGAAAAGATATGTGAAAAGTCACAGCCCTTGTCAACTGGGTGAAGGCTAATTGCCAAATAATGACTGTAAGAGTGACTTGCTTTTCAGAAAAGCAGAGCCTTGTCACAATGTCTATAATAAATTAAATTAAGACTGGAAAATGTGGTATGGATACAGCAGATCATGTGGCATTAAACAAATTGGATTGCCTGGCTTTCTAAAGATACACAGGACAAAAACCACCAGAGAGACAATGTAATGGGGTTACATCATCTGATACAGGGTGCTTCCTGGGAGTAGCTCAAGAAGGAAGTGTGGTGGTGGCAGTGGCAGCAGCCGCTGTAGTTGCCTTTACTTCTGTGTAAATAAGCTTAGAGCCAGACGAGGACAAAGAACTAGCATTTCTCTCTCAGGGAACTCTGTCTAATGAGGGAGGTTACAAGCTACAAATGAAAGTATCCCAAGGGAGAGATCTGGCCTAGTATATATATATAAAAAAATTCTAACAGTCTACCCCCAGTTGGAAAGGTTAATGCATCTGAAACACTGTGGAGACTATAAAGCATTAGATATGTATGTGTGTATATACATATGTATCTTTTTTTGAGACAGATTTTTGCTACAGGGCAAGTGCATTCTCCAGAGAGACAGAGACAGGGATAGAAAGCAAGAAATCCCTTCTCCTCCATTCTCCTCTTGGGATTTTGGGCACACAGGCACATATGCCCAGTGTGAGTTTTAAGCCACTAGGTCTGGGACTTCAACCATGGTCGACTATGTAAGAGTCCAGTAATGGAACCACTATGCCATCTGCTGGTCCTGCCTATAAGAATTATTTTATCGGGACCAGCAGTTAACGTAATGGCTATGTTGCTGGACTCCCACGTAGTCGACTGCGGTTCGAGTCCCGGACCCGGTGGCTTAAACTCATGTCGGGCGTGTGTGCGTGCGTGCCCAAGATCCTGAGAGGAGAATGGAGGAGAAGGGATTGCAGCGTGGCCATCCCCCATGGGGAGTGATTTCTCACCTTCTGTCTCTCTGTCTCTCTCTGTCTGTCTAGTGAGCACACGTGCCTTATAGCAAAAACCTCTCCAAAAAAAAGAATTATTTTATTTAACTTTATTTATTTATTTTAATTTGATCGGGGGGGGGGAGGGAGAGAGAGAGAGAGAGATTGAGAGAAAGTGAGAAAGCAAGCTGCCAGGTCCAGGATTCAAACTGTGGTTGGCCATATAGGAGTCCAACACCTTTAACCACCATGCCACCTGCTGGCCCCACATTATATATTTTTAAAGTTTATTTCTTTTTTAGAGAGAGACAGACAGACAAGTACTCTCACCAGGGTCTCAAGCCATGATGCAATTCTGGCCTTACATCTAGTCAGGATCTTATGCACATGCCTGCAAATACACGTCAACCAGGGAACTGAACCACCCACGATCTTCCATGAACAGCACAGCACTGCTGTGCCACATAGCTGACCCCCAGAAAGCATTGTTGGTGGGGGCTAGAGTGCTAGTACCAGGGAGTCAGACAGAGAGATGTGGTCTCTATCAGTACAGAGCTTCCTGTCTACTCTGGATCTGGTTGGAACAGTCACAGAGGAGTATATGTAGGGTGCCCATTGTTGCCCTGAGGAGGGAGTGGTTAACCTTACCTGCTACTGAGGATTTAGAAGAGATGACATGACTTGGTTTGTGAAGAATGAGTAGAACTTTACCAGGCAGGTCAATAAGTGAGATGCGGGTAGGGTGAAAGGCAATCACATGCTCTCAGTGGCCCCCACATTTTTTTTTTTTTTTTTTACGAATTGGCATACTTGTTTATTTCTGTTTGTGAAAACGTCCTTGATGTAGCAAACAAATTCGACTCTGACTGCTATGCAAAGAAACAGAAGATAATCTGCTTTGCAATAAACTTTTATAGTTCAACTGCATACAGGCAACATGCTAAATATGAAAAAAATTACTAATTGAACTACAGGTATTAAATACTGAAAAAAGTTAACAGTTTATTATAATTTATTTTATTTAACAATCTAGGAAGTTCGCAGCCATCAGCAGTTCCAGTGCAATTTCAGGTGCAATTGGGAATTCAGGAATCTCGGTGGAGCTGTTAGTATAGCGAACCTTGTAGGTAAAATACATGCATACTTTTGATAGCACATGTGAAGGAATCTCTCTAAAATTAACCTCATTGGTTTCGTTCTCAGCAAACTGACCTGGGCCACTCAACATGGCTTTTATTGTTCCTGATGTTAGTGCATGTTCTCTTTTTACAATAAATTCGTGACCATCAGAAGATATCAATTTGACATACATGGCATCAGGGCCTTCACAGCCACCATAAGTTTTCTCCTCTCCATCCATTCTGTTCTTATGAACTTTTACTTTGCTTCCACAGGAACTTTAGTAGTTTTTCGTCAGCCCTGGAGCCACCGAAGCGGAGTCCCCACGTACCGCCACAGCCCCTAATCCAGGGCCACCCCCCCCCACCCAGCTGCCTACCCCAGTGGCCCCCACATTTTGAGGTGCAGATAACACAGCCCTGCTGGTCCTCAGAATTTAGTGCTCCAGGTCCTATGTGCAGTGATTTAGATCCAGAAGCCTCGTCTGTGAATCTCTGAGGTTCCCCGCTACTCCCCAGGATCCTTGGGGGTTATTAGTGTTAAGGAAGACTAGGAAGATAGTCTGGCATGGCTCTGGTTCAGAGGGCTCATCCTAACCAGTTAATCTGGTTATATAGTGACCATATTTCCAAACACATTCTGAGGAACTGGAGTTAAGACTTTAATGCATTGTTTTTTATGTGGGGGGGACACAATTTAACCCATAATATGTTAGACAGGCTTTGAGATGGCAGTGCCCAGTGCATATTCTTTTTTTTCTTTTTTCTTTTCTTTTTTTTTTTTTCGCTATAGGGCGCGTGCGCTCACCCGACAGACAGAGAGAGACAGAGAGACAGAAAGCGAGAAATCACCCCCCAGGGGGGATGGTCACGCCGCAATCCCTTCTCCTCCATTCTCCTCTCGGGATCTTGGGCACGCACGCACACGCGCCCGGCGTGAGTTTTAAGCCACCGGGTCCGGGATGCGAACCGCGGTCGACTACGTGGGAGTCCAGCGACATAGCCATTACGCTAACTGCTGGTTCCCCCAGTGCATATTCTGAAGCACTGCTCCAGAGTGGTCTCAGCAATAGGGCTTACAACTCCCTGTTCGAAGCCAGGGGGCTCAGGATATGGCTGCAGGGAGCTGGGGCTCTGTCTGAGCCGTCCAGCTGACATTTGGGTTTGAAGGGAAAGACCAAGAGTGGAGTCCCTGCCCATGGAGCCCTTGGTGGGGCTTTCACAGTTGTTCCTCAAGAACAGGTGCCTCCATATAATGCTCCTCTATCCTTTCGAACAGATAAGGAATAAGAAGGGTTCTACCTAGCTACTTATGTTTGTTTTGTTTTGTTTTTCCAGAATTGTCCTGAATATTTATGCTTGTCCAGTAAAAACCAAAATAAAAATCACCATTGGTAATTTTATTGCAGTGTTCTGAAATTTTCAGATAAGTTAAAGGAGCATTACCGTCTTCAATAAGATTGATACAGGGTGTGCCTTTTGATCTATTCAAGACTGTTGTGCCACTCAGTAGTACTTCAGTGATTTAAAAAAAAACATAGTTCTTGAATGTTATTTCTTGTTCCCTAGATGTTTAAATCTCTTTGCTTGCTAATGTAACAGAAATCTCTTCTCTCTTCCTACTATTTAATCAGTTGTGCTTTGCATTAGAGGAAAGCTATTGATTTTTGTATAATAATCTGGTACTCTGCCACTTTTCTGTATTATTTTATTGTTTGCAATAGTTTTCAGTTGATTCTTGTAGGTTTTCTGGGTTTACTCTCATATAATTTAATCTTATCTTCTCTGATTTTTATGTATTTTATTTTTTTCTGTTGTCAAGTTCGATTGGCCTATCTCTTCCCAATCCATTAAGTAATAGTGGTGATTGTGGTCATCCTTAACTAAATTGACTTTACCACCAGGCCACTGAGCCAGTTCATAATGAATGTATTTTCCTTTTTATATTTATGTGCACAAATTTTTTAAATTGCTGGAGTGTGTGTGCACTTGCCAGAGAGAGAAAGAGAGAGGGAGAGAGGACACCCCTCCCATGGATGGTAATGCTTCAATTTTTTTTTCCTTCATTTCTTCTTCCCATCAAGATTTTGGACATGCATACATAAGTGGCTGGTGTGTTTTTCAAGCCACTGAGGTTGAGACTCACATCATAGTCAGCCCTGTAGGATCCAGCTTTCTATGCACAGAGCTATTGGACCAGCATCATAAATAATTATTGAAAGCTAGAAGATAATTAAAAAAAAAATATATATATATATATTCCATCATTGTACATCTTTATAATGCACAACGTGTTTTTTCAAAGTATGCATGTAGTACCTGACAATGAAATCAAGAATATTATCATATACATCTTTTTCTACAGAGAACTTTACATCCTTTTGCCTGTTAAATATTTCTTCCCTCTGTCTCTCCCACCTCCCTCGACCCATCCACTCCTCTCCCTTACATTCTGGTGTCTATACTTATCCTTTCTATTATAATATCCTCCTATCCTTCAATTTCTATCTTAGAGTGCAGACACTTGGTATATATTTTGTGGTCTATAGTGTATGTCTTTTAAAGTCTGGAAACCCAGAAAATAAATTTGGTTCTAGTTTTTTGCAGTTTCTTTCTTTCTTTTTTTTCTTTTTTCTTTTTTTTTTTTTTTGCTGGAGGGCATGTGTGCTTGGCAGAGACAGAGAAGGGAGAGGGAGAAAGTTTCGCCCATGGAGAATGGTCATGCTGCAGTCGTTTCCCCTCCATCTCTCCCTGCTGTCAGGACTCTGGGCATGCATGCACACACGCCTGCCTTACCCCTTAAGCTGCTGGGTCCAGGACGTGAATTGAGAAGTCAATCATGTGCGATCCAGCTGCCTCACCACCAGGCCATGGGCTGGCCCACTGCAGTTTCAGTTTTTCCAATCAAAGAGTTGCTTAGAAGTTTAAAATTTTTTATTCAGTAGAGTTAAAAAATTTTTGTTACTGATACTAAGTTTTATTACATTACGATAATGGAGTGTATTTTACTCTGTTGAATTTATTGAGTTTTTTTTTTTTTTTTATACTAAACAGTTTTGGTAAATATTTCATGAGTTCTTAAAAAGATGTATTATGGCCCAACCTGGAGGTGCAGTAAGTAGCAAATAGAACTACGGTGCTGGAAGCCACATGGTCAACTGTGGGTTTGGTCCCCTTGATTGGCCTGAAAATGTACCAGGTGTGTACCAGGGCACCCAGGATCTCAAGGATCTGGAGGGCTGGGGAAATGGGAACATGATATGACAAGACCCCATTGAAGGGGTTTCTCCCTCTCTTTCTCATGCATGTGCACATACTACCATGAATTTTTAAAAAGATGTATTATTTATTCTCAAAATGTAGAATTTAATATATATTGGTAGATACCTGTATGTTTGATATTTGGCCAGCATGGAACAGGTGATATCCTGACTAGTGCTCACCAGCCTGGAAATTTGCTTGTTTGATGAAGATCTTTTTTATTTGCTTATGTGTGTTTTTGAAAATGTTATTCTTTTCTTTTCTTTTTTTTTTTTTAAAGAAAGACTTATGGGATCAGCAGTTAGCGTAATGGCTATTTCGCTGGACTCTCACGTAGTCGACCATGGTTCAAGTCCCGGACCCGGTGGCTTAAACTCACACCGGGTGTGTGTGTGCGTGCGTGCCCAAGATCCCGAGAGGAGAATGGAGGAGAAGGGATTGTGGTGTGGCCATCTCCCTGGGGGGTGATTTCTTGCTTTCTGTCTTTCTGGTGAGTGGGTGTGCCCTGTAGTAAAAACCTCTCAAAAAAAAAAAAAAAAAAAAAACACACAAAGAAAGAATTATTTTATTTAACTTTATTTATCTATTTATTTATTTTTAAATTTAACCAGAGAGGTACAGAGTGAGAGAGAGAAAGAAAGGGAAAGTGAGAAAGCAAGTTGCCAGGTCCGGGAATTGAACCATAGTCAGCCATGTGAGAGTCTAGCCCTTAACCACCACACCACCTGCCGGCTCCCCAAAATGTTATTATTTTCAAACCAGTAGGTAGCATGGTGGTTGGGGCTTTGGACTTCCACATGGTCAACTGTAGTTCAAGTCCTGGATCTTAAGGCTTGTTTTCTCACTTTCCCACTCTCTCTCTTTCTGTCTCTCTCTGGTGACTGCACATATATATATATATATATTTATTTACATCTTTCATTATTATTTTGTAATTTGACCAGAGAGAAACAGAGAGAGAGGGGAAGGGAGAAAGCAAGCTGCCAGGTCCTGGACTTGAACCATGGTCAGCCCTGTGGGAATCCAGCGCCCTCAACCACCATGCCACTTGCTGGCCCCGTGACTGCACATATTTTATAGCAAATTAAAAAAAAAAATAATAAAGAAATTAAATAATTCTTTTAAAAAAGAAGAAAATGTTATTATTTTTATCCTCCCACCTCACTGACCCTTTATTTCCCAACTTTTAATTGTGAAAAATTTCAAACATAAAGGTAAAAAAGAAAGGGACCAGCAGTTAGTGTAATGGCTATGTCGCTGGACTCCCACGTAGTCGACCGCGGTTCGAGTCCCGGACCCAGCGGCTTAAACTCACGCCGGGCGCGTGTGCGTGCGTGCCCAAGATCCCGAGAGGAGAATGGAGGAGAAGGGATTGCGGCGTGGCCATCCCCCTGGGGGGTTATTTCTCGCTTTCTGTTTCTCTGTCTCTCTCTGTCTGTCTGGCGAGCGCACGCGCCCTATAGCAAAAACCTCTAAAAAAAAAAAAAAAAAAAAAAAAAGTAAAAAAGAAAGAGAATGAACATCTATAAAGCTTCCACTAGATTTCACAGTTGTTGACATTTTGCTTTCTCTCTTTTTTAAAAGCATTTTAAAATTTTTGATTTGATTTATCAATATTATAATTTTTAATTTTCATAGGGTACTCATGAGAGAGAGAGAGAGAGAGAGAGAGAGAGAGAGAGTAAGAAAGCAAGCTACCACGTCTAGGACTCGAACCCCAGTCAGCCATGCGGAAGTCCGAGGTCCAACCACCATGCTATGTTGGCCCTGTTTTCTTTATATATCTATGTAGGAGTATCTATTTCTTTCTTCTTTTCTTAAATTTTATTTTATTTATCATTATTATTTTTTTTAATTTTCACAGGGCACTCACGAGAGAGAGAGAGAGAGAGGAAGAAAGTGAGAAAACAAGCCACCAGGTCTAGGACTTGAACCCCAAGTATCTATTTCTTTCTTCTTTTTCTTTATGAGAAAGAGAGAAAGAAGGAGAGAGAGGGAAAGAGAAGAAAAGGGGGAAAGACAGAGATAGGTGTTTTTGACAAGGCTTTCTACTTGTCATGGTTCATCTGTCCCAGTTTCCCAATTTCTTGGGATCACAGGTGTATACCACCATAACAGATGTGCTCAGACTGGCTTGGATTCCAACCTGGGCTTTCCATGAGGCTTCCAGCTTCCCAAGCAGTGACATTATCTGTGTACCACTGTAGCTGGGCCTACCTATTTCTATATCTATCTTGCTGTATCATTTAAAAGTAACTTGTAGGGGTCTGGAGGCAAACCTGGCAGGTGCTTTCTCACCCACCCACCCCCACCCTCATCTGTCTCTTTGGTGAGTGAATGTGCCCTATAGCAAATTAAAAAACAAACAAACAAAAAACCAAGAATACATAAAATTAAAGAATTTTTTTTTTTTTGAGAGGTTTTTCGCTATAGGGCGCGTGCGCTCGCCAGACAGACAGAGAGAGACATAGAGACAGAAAGTGAGAAATCACCCCCCAGGGGGGATGGTCACGCCGCAATCCCTTCTCCTCCATTCTCTTGGGATCTTGGGCACGCACGCACACGCGCCCGGCGTGAGTTGTAAGCCACCGGGTCCGAGATGCGAACCGCGGTCGACTACGTGGGAGTCCAGCGACATAGCCATTACGCTAACTGCTGGTTCCCAAGAATTTTTTTTTAAAGTAAGTTGTAGACATCATGATACTCTATCCTAAACATTACAGCATGCATCTCTAAGATCATGTACATAACCACAATACCATTATCACATGTGAAAATTAACCATGGGGGCCAGCAGGTAGCATGCTGGTTAAAGCACTGGATGCGCCCAAATGGCCAACTACGGTTCAAGTCCTAGAACTGGTGGCTAGCTTTTTCCACTTTCCTTCTCTCTGTGTATCTGTCTTTCTCTGGTCAAATGAAAATACATGAATGAATAAATAAATAGAAGTAAATAATTCTTAAAAAAAAGAAGAAAGGAAAATTAACCAGATAGAAGTCTCTTCACACAGTATTCTACTGCTAAAAGTTCTATTTGTCGGATTTTTTTTTTTTTTTCCATAGGGTATGTATGTTCACTGAAGAGACAGAGACAGAAATAGGTAAAGTGAAAAATCATCCCCCAGGGAGGATGGCCATGCTGCAATCTCTTCCTTATTCTCCTCTCAGGAATTTGGTCATGCACACACGTGCCTGGTGTGATTCTCAAGCTACTGGGTCCAGGGCTTGAACTGTGGTTGGCCATGTGGTAGTCCAGCACCTTAACCATCACACCACCTGTCTGGAATTAAAAGGATGCAAGTGGCTTGCTAGAGACAGTAATCCTACTTTATCATCCCTTGCCTTAGGAAGACAAGGAAAAGGGAGGATATCGTAAATCACAGCAAGTATTTGAAGGGCTGTCATGTGGAAGAGTGAGTAGATTTCCCTGTGGAGCTATAGGGGAAACCACTTGGAATAAAGAGTGGAAATTTCAAGGAGGCAAATTGGACCTGGAATGGGGCTACCAGCCAGTAGTGTTCTCTGTCAGAGATATTCAGGGAAAATTGGATGACTCCTTTTCTTGGATGCTATGAAGGTACTGCATTGAATAAAAAACTGGTCTATAGAACTTTTAAGTCATTTTTCAACAATTATTAGTGAACAGTGACAAAAAGTTTCAGAGAGAGCCAAGCTGATACACAGGTTATGATCTCATTGTAATGGGTCTTGTCCATTTTGCCTACGCCAAACAGAGCTGACAACTCCTGTGTTGGTTTTTAAAAATTTACTGTGGGACATGTGTGCTTGCCAGAGAGAGAGAGAGAGAGAGAGAGAGAGAGAGAGAGAGAGAGAGAGAGAAAGAGAAAGAGAATGAGAGAGAATGAGAAAGCATCCCCCGTGGAGAGATCTCAATCCCTTCTCCACTGCTCTTTTTGGGATTTTGGACATGTATGCACATGTTCTAAGCCACTGGTCTGGGACTAAAACCACACAGTTGGCCATGAGGAATGCAGCTGCCTTAAACACCACACCACTGACTGGCCCTTTTTCTATGTTTGCTTTAAGGAAACTTTTGTCTCTGCTATTTGATGACTGATTATCTCATATCTCAGGTTGTTCTTGAAAAATCTAGCAAATACTCTTTCTTATATTTTCTGTTTACTTGCAGAAAGGACAGAGAACTCTGCCTTCTTTAAAGAAGAGGCTGGCCTTTTCATTTTTGGCAAAAGATTAGAGATAGAAAGAGTAATAAGTGAAAAAGATTCACATTCTATGTCTGTTTCCTTTTGCACCCATTCAAGTGTCTGACTGGATTGCTTTTCATTTTTATTTATTGCAAAATAAAAGGCCACAAGAATGTATTATTGGAAGTGAGAGTAGCTTGGATTCGATTTATATCTATGTCAGATAACATGCTTCTAGAGATCAGAAGCAGTAAGTTATTTCCAGACCTTCATGTAAGTTTGTTCAGTAAACTAATGAATGGGTATCACTGACAAGCTTTCCAAAGTAGAAATTATATGAAACTCTCATCTGATGGGAAATGGTAACAGAGGAGAAACCCTAGACTTTACTTTGGAATGAGGGCTGTTAATGTCAATTCTATAGGAGATTCACATTTTCACTATTCCATTTAGTTTTATACAGGAAGAGGCTGATAGGAATTGTATTTCTAGGAGGCTATACAATGAGGTGGGAAGACTCAGTAATTCTTTTTTTTTTTTTTTTTTTAACTTTTTTAGAGAGACTTTTTCCTAGAGGGCATGTGCACTTGCTGAAAAGACAGAGAGACAGAAAGTGAGAAATCACACACCTGGGGGATGGCCACGCCGCAATCCCTTCTCCTCCATTATCCTCTCAGGATCTTGGGCATGCACGGACATGCACCTGGTGTGAGTTTTTTTAAGCCACCGGGTCCTGGACTCGAACCATGGTCACCTATGTGGGAGTCCAGCGACGTAACTATTATGCAGTCTGCTGGTCCCAAGAATCAGTAATTCTTGACCCAGCTCTGCTATTAATTGGCCTGCACATGCCCCTGTATTTAGCCACATTTCCACTTCCTGGTCTATAAAATATTCTGTGTACATGTGTAGACCCATTGAAGACATATGAGATAACAGTGATTAAAAAAAAAAAGTTGGGACCAGCAGTTAGTGTAATGGCTATGTCGCTGGACTCCCACGGAGTTGACCGCGGTTCGCATCCTGGACCCGGTGGCTTAAAACTCACGCCGGGTGCATGTGTGTGTGTGCCCAAGATCCTGAGAGGAGAATGGAGGAGAAGGGATTGCGGCGTGGCCATCCCCCCTGGGGGGTGATTTCTCGCTTTCTGTCTCTCTCTGTCTATCTGGCGAGCGCACGCGCCCTATGGCAAAAACCTCTCAAAAAAAAAAAAAAAAAAAAAAAAAAGTTGAGCCAGCAGATGGCATAATGGTTAAGGTACTGGATCCCAGATGGCCAACCGTGCAGTTCAAGTCCCAGACTCAGCAGCTTGAAAAAAACACTGGGTGCATGTGTGTGCATGACCAAAATTCTGAAAGGAAAATAGAAAAGGGATTGCAGTGTGGCCATTCCTCCTCAGAGTTACTTTCTCACTTTTCCTCTCTCTGACTCTCTGGCAAACGCACATCCCCAATGGTAAATAATAATAATAATAAAAATTCAATTATACAAATGTGAAGTATTGCATTTTTGCCACCTTAAGAGTATCCCCGGCCTATTGGTTAATGTGGAAGTAAGAACTTTCCTATTCAGTATAACAAGCACAAAAGGTCTTATCCCAAGTAGATAAGATGTGGAATGAAACCACTTTAAACAGACTTGATTTCTAAGGAGGTTTAGGTTTGGTTAGAAACGGATAAGATACACATATTAAATACAAGTGTGTTTAGATTTGGAATCAAGGACTTGGCAAGTGGTCCTGTTGCTCTCAAATTTCTGAATGGCTTCCCATCTGGATCTGGAAGTCCCATGGCTTTTTTCTCAAAGGACTATTCTCAATTTGTTTATAACAATTTTTTACAGCCTGCTTTTCTGTTATGTTCTGCTCTCTCTGGAGGTCCTTTCCCCTACCTCTGCCTCTGTGTGAATATCTTAATCATGATTCCAAAGAAGGCAGAAGCTGGGTTTTTGTCATTTTCCTTGTATTTTGTTTCAGAGCCTCCCTCAGACGGAGGCAAGATGCAAGTGTTGATGACGACTGGAGGGGAGTGATTTTTCAGTCAGGAGCTCCGCGCTGAGGTTTCGGTATTCTTGCCTGTGATGCGATGCTAGAGTTTCAGGCTGGCAGCATGCTGTGAACAAAGAAAATTGTATTCTGTAGTCTCTTTCGATATGTTGTGACTTGGCAAGGGCTGAAAGCAAATCATGCACCTGCATAACCTTTTCAGCTTGACAAAGGCTGGTGTCTCTCTCCCATTCTCCCTCTCATCCCTCCCCTCTACAGGAAATGCTCCCAGACGACAGCACAAACAAGCCCTAATTAAGTCTTTCCTTGGATCCTTTTCTTGGAGGATCTGTTCCTCCAACCTTTTCTTGGGTTTAGATGTGTAATTAAGAGGAAAGTGGAGAAACGAAATCAGGTATAAGGCAGCTAGGAATTAATAACTACCAAATGGCAGGTACAGACTAGAACCTCTGCCCTGGTGGCCCTTTTGACAGTTTAAACAAAGCAAGGGACATGGTAAACTGATGAAGGGATTAAGATGGTTTTGATGGAAAGGTTATGTGAGAACATTTTCTCAGACTATTTGAATTTCTTGCATTTTGTCTCTGAGCAAGATAATTTCAATGTCTTTCAGTCAATATTAACAATAATATATGCAGGGTGTCTACTGCTTCCACGAGATGTCTGTGAACACATCTTTACAATAACATGCAACATTTTGGGCTTCGTGTACTTACCTGAAAAAAAAAAATCCACAAATCTAATCATGTCCTCAGGGGGATCAAGACCCACCTCTTTAACTAGAGTTTAAGAACCACTGGTGGGCTAGCTGGTGGCAAGGCGGTTAAGGCAGCTCTATCCCACACAGACAATTGCATGGTTAGAGTCCTGGACTTGGTGATTTGGAAAACATGACAGGTGTATGTGGGTGAGTGCCCAAAATCCCGAGAGGAGAGCGGAGGAGAAGGGATTGTGGCATGACCATCCCCCCGGGGGGTGGGTGCTTTCTCACTTTCTCTCTCTGGAGAGTATACACGCCTTCTAGCAAATAAAAGAAAGGAAAAAGAACCACTGATACTAGTGAAGAGAGATGAGTTTAGAGACAAAATCTGAAGGATGGTAGCATGGTCACATTTGGAAGTCATGAACAGAGGGTAGAGACTACAGAAGTTGGAGAAAGAAGGAACTCCAAGGTGCTCCTTGGGAGGCAGTAGGGGAGCTGAGCTCTGATTCTGGAATCAGATACATCTGAGCTCAGAGTCTAGTGTTTCCATTTATTACTTGTGCTGGCTATGTGACCTGGGTGAGTTGCATCTCTAAGCCTCGGGGTCCTCATCTATAAAATGGGATGATAGAGCCCACCTCATAGAATTGTTGCAAGGGTAAGTGAGGTCATCCATGGAGAATGTGTCCTTCCCTGTTGATTTGATGTGTGTGTGTGTGTGTGTGTGTGTGTGTGTATACCATATAGTCTGTTTCCTATACATATTTTGCATTTTCCTGTCCATTTTATCCCTCCTTCTAGGCCAAATGTGGGTCTCAGAAGGCTCTGAGTTCTGTTCAGCTGTCTAATTTTTTTCCACCTTCTTCAGAAAAATTGTCAGAAAGAAGTGGTGTCCTTGGCTAAATATTCTCCTTTTAGTTCCTCTGGGGCCTGTTTGCTGGCCAGGCTGAGAGTCATATATTTGCACTTTTCCCTCTAGGGTAGGAAGCAGTAGAGGCTAGGAGCCTGGTGCCTGGAGCCAAGTGAGACTGCCTCCTTTGGGAAGGAGAAACCAAATCAGTCCTGAGACTGAAGAGTCTGTCTTCTGCAGTGCCCCAGATAGCAGCAGCCTCAGGCAGCCTTAGAGGCTGCTCTGTGGCCTACTTCTTTCTGCAATTTGCACAGTAGGCCAGAAGATGGGGCTCTAGACCCTGGAGTCAAGGGCCAGCAGCTCTCAGTTTTTCCATATTTGAACCGAAGGAAAATCAGATCTGCCAGATCTCTCAGATATCACTCTGCCTCCTCAGTCTTCTCCCTACCTTGCCCATTTCACTTTCACCATGACGGGGCTCTGTCTTCTGGGGGAGTGGGGAATGGCACATCTTCCCTTTAGCTTTCATCCTTGCCCCTGAATGATCACATTGCCTGAGTCAGTCTAAGTGCCTTCCAGCCTCAGGTTTCTCCTTGCACCATCCTGCCCCAGTGGCAGATTTAAGATATTATTTTTATAGGACAGTGTAGCATAGTGGCCAAGAACTACAGAAGCAGACAGCTTTGCACTTGACTCATCTCATCAGGTGAAGCTTTCCTCACCTTCTCAGAGAAGCTCTCCCAGACCACTTCCTCTAAAGTAGCTCTTCCGTCCCCCATGTCTGTTACTCTCTATCATATAACCCTGTTATTTACTTCACAGTATCTAACCTAACTTGTAATTATCTTGTTTCTTTTCTTTCTTTTTTTTTAAGTCTATTTGATTCATTTCATGGGGGGGAGGGGAGAGAGAGAGAGACAGAGAGAGAGAGAGAGAGAGAGAGAGAGAGAGAGAGAAAGCACCCTCTATAGGATCTCATCACACTGCAAACCTCTTCCCCAAGTCCTTCAGCTAGTTAAGATCTTGGGACTGGGTGTGCCCAGTGTGTTTCAGGTTGACTCAGAATCAGAACCTGTGATCAGCTATGTGGCTTCCAGCACTACATATCAGTACACTGATGCCTGTGCCACCACAGGTGGGCCTGTCTTATTTCTTTACTTTTTTTTTTTTTTTTTTTTGAGAGGTTTTTGCTATAGGGCACGTGCACTCGCCAGACAGAGGGGGACAGAGAGACAGAAAGCGAGAAATCACCCCCCAGGGGGAATGGCCACGCCGCAATCCCTTCTCCTCTCGGGATCTTGGGCACGCACGCACACGTGCCTGGCGTGAGTTTTATGCCACCAGGTCCGGGACGCGAACCACGGTCGACTACATGGGAGTCCAGCGACATAGCCATTACGCTAACTCCTGGTCCCCTCCTTACTTGTTTACTGTCTCCCGTTACGGAGAGCTCAAGAGGACAATAACCTTGTTTGTTTAATTGCTATTTTCCCAACATTCCAACACAAGACTAGATACATAGATTTTTTTTTTTTTTGAGAGGTTTTTGCTATAGGGCACGTGAGCTCGCCAGATAGGCAGAGAGAGACAGAGAGACAGAAAGAGAGAAATCACCCCCCAGGGGGGATGGTCACGCCGCAATCCCTTCTCCTCCATTCTCCTCTCGGGATCTTGGGCACACAAGCACATGTGCCCGGTGTGAGTTTTAAGCCACTGGGTCCGGGATGCAAACCACAGTCGACTACGTGGGAGTCCAGAGACATAGCCATTACGCTAACTGCTGGTCCCAGATTCTTTTTTTTTTTTTTTTGAGAGAGATTTTTGCTATAGGGTGTGTGCCCTCACTGGAGAGATAGAGAGACAGAAAGCGAGAGATCACCCCCCCCAGGGGGATGACCATACCACAGTCCCTTCTCTTTTCTTCTCCTCTCAGGGTTCTGGACACACACTCACATGCGCCCTGTGTGAGTTTCAAGCTGCTGGGTATGGGACTCAAACTGTGGTCGACTACATGGGAGTCTAGCAATGTAACTATCATGCCATCTGCTGATCTCAGATACATAGGTTCTTTTTTTTTTCAATTTTATTTATTTATTCATTCATTCATTTTTTTTTAAAAAAATTTGAACAGAGAGAGAGAGAAAGTGAGAAAGCAAGCCACTAGGTTTAGGACTCAAACTGTGGTTGGCCATGTGGGAGTGTCCAGTGCCCTAACCACCACACCACCTGCTGGTCCCAATACATAGGTTCTTTTTTTCTTTTCTTTCTTTCTTTTTTTTTTTTTGGGGGGGGGGAGGTTTTTGCTATAGGGTACTTGCGCTTGCTAGAAAGACAGAGACAGGGAGACAGAAAGCGAGAAATGACATCCCCAGGGGGGATGGCACACTGCAATCCCTTCTCCTCCATTCTCCTCTCGGGATCTTGGGCACACACGCACATGCGCCTGATGTGAGTTTAAGCCACCAGGTCTGGGACTCGAACTGCAGTCAACTACATGGGAGTCCAGCGACATAGCCATTACGCTAACTGATGGTCCCCATAGGTTCTTAATAAATGTGCTTCCAACTAATAAATGAAAGATCAAAATCTGGCATGACTGCCTACCCTTGGGAAAGTCACTGAACTCTGAGCCCGAGTTTTCTTAACAGTGAAATGGAGAAATAACAAAGATGCTATGACTACTAAATAACATAATTCACTTTTACCACCAAACTCAGGTCCTGGTACATGGAAAAACCTTTAGCAGTGTCCTATTTTCTATCACATAAGAAAAATAAAGTCTGAACTAATTAGCCCTCTCCACAGTTTGACCACAGCCTTTTTTTAATACAACTTTTACTTCCTACTGTTCTTATTGATAACTTTCTGCCTTGGCACAAATTATGACTCCCTTGAATGGGCCACATGCATTACTACTCTTAAGTCTTTGCTTAAGACTTGAGATGCATGGGACCAGCAGTTAGCCTAATGGCTATGTCGCTGGACTCCCACGTAGTCGACCGCGGTTCACGTCCCGGACCCGGTGGCTTAAACTCACGCCGGGCGCGTGTGCGTGCGTGCCCAAGATCCCGAGAGGAGAATGGAGGAGAAGGGATTGCGGCGTGGCCATCCCCTCTGGGGGGTGATTTCTCGCTTTCTGTCTCTCTGTCCCTCTCTCTGTCTGTCTGGCGAGTGCATGTGCCCTACAGCAAACCCCCCCCTCAAAAAAAATTAAAAGAAAAAAAAGACTTGAGATGCTTGCTCTCTTTCCCTTGGCTAAATAAAATCTGACCTTTATTTTCATATGTGGCTCTAACCCATATTCTCTGTGTCATTGTCCTAAAGCACCACAAGCGGTAAAGATTATTTTCTCCTAGATTTTTTGTAATATTTGTTGTCTATATTAACCATATGACTCTTATCCTATGTTCTATGATCTTGTCGTTGTATTAATATCTATCTGGTTTCCCTGATTAGACTATTAAGCTCCTTAAAAGATATATTTTAGATTTCTCTGCATCTTCAGTTCTGTTTGGATCTATACATAGTTGGTATTCAGTACATTTTTTTATTCAATTGAATTAAAAGTATATATTTGCTAACTACTTTCTTTTTTCTTTTTCTTTTTCTTTAGAGAGATTTTTGCTATAGAGTGCATGTGCTCGCTGGAGAGACAGAGAGAGACAGAAAGCAAGAAATCACCCTCTGGGGTTGAGGGGTGGCCATGATGCAATCCATTGTCCTTCAGTCTCTTCTTGGGATCCTGGGCATGCACGCACATGTGCCCAGCATGAGTTTCTTTCTTTCTTTTTAAGAGAGATTTTTTTTGCTATAGGGTATGTGCACTCACCAGAGACAGACAGACAGACAGACAGACAGAAAACAAGAAATCAACCCCAGGGGGGATGGCTATTCCACAATCCCTTTTCCTCCATTCTCCTCTTGGGATTCTGGGCATGCACACACACGCAACTGGCGTGAATTTTAAACCACCAGGTCCAGAACTCAAACCACAGTCGATCACATGGGAGTCCAGCAATGTAACCATTATGCCATCTGCTGGTCCCAATATTTGCTAACTACTTTCTATGTGCCCAGCATTCTTTGAGGCTCTGTGGAGTATAGGGGGAGGGGAGGGGAGGTATAAGAAAAGTAATCATTGGGGACTGGCAGTTGGCATGGTGGTTAAAGGCACTGGACTCACACATGGCTGACCGTGGTTCAAGCCCTGTACCTGGTGGCTTGCTTTCCCACTTTCTCTCTCTCTGATCAAATTGGAAAATAATAACAATAAAGTTAAATAAAATAATTCTCTAACAAAAAAAGGGAAAAATAATCATTACCTTCAAAGAACTTACAGTATTGTAGTAGTCAAAAGCTAACATATAAATAAAGAGCTAAAATAGCCATGGCATGGTACCTTCTGTAAGAAACATATGAAGTGCTATGAGGATGCTGAGGAAGGAGAGGTAAGCACTGTGAGGGGTGTGGGGAGGGTAGAATAAGAGCTTCTTGGAAGAGATGGCCTTTGAGATTGACTTTTAAGGATGTGTAAGATGTTTTCCCCTGGGAACCAGCAGTTAGCGTAATGGCTATGTCGCTGGACTCCCACGTAGTCGACCACGGTTCGCGTCCCGGACTCAGTGGCTTAAAACTCATGCCGGGTGCGTGTGCGTGCGTGCCCAAGATCCCAAGAGGAGAATGGAGGAGAAGGGATTGCGGTGTGGCCATCCCCCTGGGGGGTTATTTCTCGCTTTCTGTTTCTCGGTCTCTCTCTGTCTGTCTGGCGAGCGCATGCGCCCTATGGCCAAAACCTCTCAAAAAAAAAAAAAAAAAAAAAAGTAGCAATGGATACTAAAACTCAGAAACTGGACAAGGAGTCTATACTGGGACATGGAAGCACCTGGTTTCCAACTTCAGGATCAGTACAAGTGGTGTTGTATAGAGGTTGAACATGTTCCTCAGGTGTTAGCTTCTTTCAAAATTGAGAATTATTTGCAAGTGATTCTTTCCCCCAGTAATATGGAATCACCTACAGTCTGATATAATGGTGCATGTAAAACAAAAGACTGTTTTCTTTCTCTGGGTGGAAGAGGGTTGGTTGGATTTTAGCTGGCTTCTCTCTTTCTCTTTTAAAAATTGTGCCAGAAGGCACATGTGCTCCCTAGGGAGAGACACAGAGAAAGGGAAAGTGAGAGCACTCTCCCATGCAGCATGGTCATTCCTTCTTGAGCATTTGACCATGTGGTATCCAGCCACCTAAATTACCAGGCCACAGGTTGGCCCAGTTAGCCCCTCTTTTAAAAAGCTCAAATCAGGGCCAGCCCATGGTCTGGTGGTTAAGCAAGAAGAATTTCATATGGTCAGCTGTGCAGTTTGAGTCTCAGATACCCAGCGGCTTGGAAAACACTCTGAATGCATGTGTGTGTGTGTGCCCAAAATACTGAAAAGGAGAAATGGAGAAGAGATTGTGCCATAACTGTCACTCATGGGGAGGGTGGTGGTGCTTTCTCACTTTCCTTTTCTAGCTCTTGCTGGTGATTGCACACATTCTTTGGCAAATTAAAAAAAAAAAAAAAACAACTGAATGTATTACTCGTGATTTTCTAACCTTGCCTTGTATCAGTAGTTCTGCTGTTAAATATCGATAACATTAATGATATGGCTGAGATAATTAGAAAAGTTGGAAGAGTTTTTGTGGAATTATTTCGGCAATCATTTTTAGCTCAATTCTATCTGTGCTTTTTGCTATCTTCTCCCTGAGACTCAGGGAGAAGATCTAATTTGTAGTGAGTCCATGGAAGGAGCCTGATCACTGCCTGTCTGCTTTAAACTCTTTAATCTGGCCACTAGCTCAAGGACTAACCGTTAGTTTTAAAAGATCATTTCTTCTCATCTTCAATAACTTCCTCCTACAATTCTAAAGGATGCTTCCCCAGCATTTAAAAATCATCACAAGAAATAAAATCACAATAGGCAAACCCGACACTTGCCCGGTTATCAAGGGTCAGGTGCAGCTGCAAATAGATGCACGAGGTTTTCCATTTCTAGCAAGCAGTTGGAAGGACCTTCAGGCCCAGAGGCCCCAGGAGGGAGGGAGACTGTTTCCACGGCAACCAGGCCCTGGAGCGGTTGGCTCCCCGGGGCTCCCTCCTCCTCCTCCTGGTAGCCCAGGGTACCGCCGGACAGCGTCCTTCCGTGCTCCGCGCCCTGATTGGCTGCACAGGCCGCTCGCTGATTGGCTGCGGCGGATGCCTCGCGGGCCGGTGGCTATGGAGGCGGCGGCGCTTGATGGTTGACCGTTGGCTTCAGGGTAGGGGTCGCAGCTCCGGTGATAAGCTCAGATCCGACCAGAGTGCGCGGGCCGCTGACGCGCGGCCTCGAGCTGGTGGGGAAGACCTAGCCCGGCTCCGCAATGCCGGCCGGGAGTAACGAGCCGGACAGCGTCCTCAGCTATCAGGTAGGGCCCCGCCTCCCGCCCCTCCCCGGGGCTCAGCCTCCTCATCCTCGGCCCACCCTCCTTCCTTCTGCCCCCGAGCCCGAGCTTCCCGGGCCACTCCCTGAGGGAGAGGGGAGGCCACCCCGGGACACCAGGGGGCGCTCCGGGAGGTCGGGGATCTGGCGGGGGCTGCGAGAGGGTGACCTTGGACCGATCTGGGATGCCGGCCCATCTCTGCCGCATCCTTTGCGCCGCGGAGGAGCCCTGGGGGCCGGCGGGCAGCGACCTCTGTTCTCCTCGGGTCTTTTCTGTTGGGAGAGGCCGGCTTCTGGCCTCACGTTGTCTTGCTGGAACGTAGGCGTAAGGATAGCCAGGAACCTTGCTCTGGTGGGAAAGATCTCAGTGTGTGTTTCTGGGGGCTTCTGGTTTCTGTATGTCTCAGAGGAACAACTAGAGAGACCATGGAGGCGAGGACCAGCCCTTGTTAGTGTGGCCAGCTTGGTGACTTCCTCCGCACCACTGCACAGACAAGTTCTGGATAGGAAAACACTAATGGACTGGGAAGTGTTGAGGGGTCAGGAACAGGTGCTTATTTAAGGGGATGAGAAAATCAGGTTTAAGTAACTGGTAACAGAACTGTTGGACTGGCTAATGTAAGGAGAAGTATTGGAGTAGGTGTTAGACCCTGTAGGTTCAAATCCTACATCTGCCTCACTTAGGCTTTATGACCTTGAGGTAGTCACTTGCCTCTTAGAACATTGGTTTCCTTCCCCATCTGTTACAATAGGGATGGCAATAGCTGCTTGGTTTACCTCACAAGGTCAATCTGAAAATCTATTAAAGTGCTGTTTGTGAAATAATCTTTATCTGGTGACAACCAGTAAGCGAGTGGTAGCCCAGTGAATTCTCACTTTCCTCTTTGTTTGTGTAATCATATGGTGTGGTTATTGCCCTGGAAAGGCGGCTTGAAGGGGGTGGGAGGGCAAGTCTGAAGTGGAAGGATCTGAAGTGGATGATGGATCATCTCAGGAAAGAGAACAGGTCTTGGAAACACGTGCCATGTTGATGTCATGGATAGTTTCTGGGAGGAGGCAGGGTAAATGTTCTGAGTTTATAGCAAAATGGGTATTAGACCTGTCCTTTCCTTTCCTTTTTTTTTTTTTTTTTTTTTTTGAGAGGTTTTTGCTATAGGGCGTGTGTGCTCGTCAGAAAGAGAGGGACAGAGAGACAGAAAGCGAGAAATCACCCCCACAGGAGATTGCCACGCCACAATCCCTTCTCCTCCATTCTCCTCTTGGGATCTTGGGCATGCACGCACACATGCCCAGCGTGAGTTTAAGCCACCAGGTCTGGGACTCGAACCGCAGTTGACCACATGGGAGTCCAGTGACGTAGCCATTGCCAACTGTTGGTCCTGACTCTGTCCTTTCCTTTTGGCAAATAGTTTGGTACTAGAGCATCCAGACTTCCTTCTTTGCTTGCTCAGACACAAAAGGAACAATAGCTAAAATTAAAATAATCTTTTGATATCTAATCCTTTTAAGACTTGCAATATGTTTGTCCCCTGGAGCTTACAATCTAGTGGTAGTGATGGTGGTGATGGGAGAATAATGGTTTTTAATCAAATAATCACAAAAAGTATAAACTGTGATAAGTGTGTTGAAAGAAAGATAGGTAGTGCTCTGAGTGTGTGTAGCAGTGGTACCAAACTTGGTCTCAAATCAGGAAGGTTTTGCTAAGAAAGAAAATTTGGGCAAAGATATAAAGGATGATTAAATATCAGCTTTGTTCATTTTTTAGAATGAGGGAAGAGGGTGATCAAAGGATTTTGGAGACAAAGAGAACAGCATATACAAAAATCCTGTGGCAGAAGGGGGCACTTCTGGTTAGAAAACCCAAAAGGTCAGTGCGGTGGAGCCACAGAAAGCAATGAGGGGAACAGTGTGAGGTGTATTAGTCCCTCCTGGGACTGCCTCTACTCCATTCTCACACCATGCACCACTACTCTGGCTTTCTTTCTGTTTCTTCAATATGGCAAACTCCTTCTAACCCAGGAACTTTGTCTTGTTTCCTCTGCTTAAGACACTCTTCTTATCCAGATTCTCAACTTAAATGTCACCTCCTCAGAATGGCTTTGTCTGATCCTCATTCTCACTCTATTTCATATGATCATGCTTTATTTTCTTTATAGTACGTACACTTTACATGACACATGCTTGTTTGATTTTTTGGTTTATTTTGTTTCGAATAGAAGCTTCATGAAGGCAGGGAACAGGCAGAAAATCTTGTTATCTAGCACAGTGTCTGTTATATTATAAAACTGGTATTCAATTACAAGAGTAAATGAATGACTGTCCCGAATTTCAAGCCAAGGTTTCTCGCTTTAAGGAGCCCATAGTTGGGACCAGCAGGTGGTGTAGTGGTTGAGGTGCTGGACTCCCACATGGTCCACTGTGGTTGAGTCCTAGACCTGGCATCTTGAAACTCACCTGGGTGCAAGTGTGTGTGCATATGCCCAAAATCCCAGGAGGAGAATGGAGGAGAAGGAATTGTGATGTGGTCATTGGGGGATGATTTCTCACTTTCCCTCTCACTGTCTCATTGTCTCTCCAGTGAGCACACACCCACACCCTATGGCAAAAACCTAAAAAGAAAAAAAAAAAAAAAAAGAGCTCATGGTCAAGATAGGATTAGTACAGAGCAACAGATGCCATTACTTAATTACACAAAAGCACTTCCTTCTGTGCTGCTGTGTCTTTGTTCAGTGGTTTAAGCTGGAAAACCTCCCCTTTCTCTACCTAAAAAATCCATTTTAACCTTCAAGGTCTGGCTCCATATCATTCTATCAAAATCAGTCACTCAGTCTGCTCTACTCCAACACCTACCATGTGCTGTCACTTCTCCCACCCTTTACTTGTAGAACTTCTATTCTTTGCTGCTCTCCTGACAACTTCCTTTGTTATTGGTGTTGAATTAACTTTTAACTTTTACTGATTGCTTGCCATATGCCAGACCCTGTGCTAAGTGTTTTCTATGCATGAGTCTACTTAATTCTCTCTATAACCTGAGGATTATGTACCTCCATTATCCCCATTTTCTACATGAGGAAACTGAGATGTAGAGAGGTTAAATAATGTCTAATCAATGTCCGTGGCTCTGCCAATTCCAGAGTTGCCTCTTTCCAGAGGATGTACCCTTAATCACTGTGCATCACTGTGCAGCGTGTGTCTTTGACACCTAGATCAGTGCTTGGGAAGATATGTGTGGCAATGTGTACAAAGAAGTTTAGAATGAGAAGAGACTGGAACAAGGGAGACCAGTTAGGAGGTCATTGGTGTCATGTAGTACGACTTAATGAAGGCTTGCGTTACTCATGTTGATGGATCTCTGGAGGTAGTTAATTAATGAAGTGTTAAGAGCTGATGAACTCTTAAAGGGGGGCAATAACAGAGGAAGACAACCAGAAAGATTCAGGGAAAACCCTACCTTGCACTAGAACTGGGAATTTTGTAATTTCTCAATTCTGCTGATCGGCACTTTCAGAGCCAACCAGAAAAAAGTGCTAAAGGAGAAAGCTGGTGAGGTGGGAACCCTCAGCATTTGTACCAACTGGCACTAGGAACTGAAGAGAAATTCAGGGAGGTGGAAGTTGCAGAGTAGGGAAAGCAAGTAAATCTGGGTGTTACCAAGGCTTTTATGTCGATTAGGCCTTCTCCAAATAAAAAATTTTGCAGAAATATTCAGAATTACAAACCCTGGTAAATGGGTTATAATTGAGAAGCATGGTTGATGGGAAAGGAGTTACATCCCATGTCTTATGGTAGCCCTAACAAAATCCCAAGATAAGAGTTACTGAAAGATATCTGAATTCTGGTGCCCAGTGACTCTGGCATATGTTGGAGCTCAGTATATATATTGGGTTATTAGAAGAGTCATGATACATTTTTGCATGGAAAAACAGAAAAAAATATGTCATGACTTTTCTAACAACCCAATATTAGCTGACTGAATGAATGAATGGATGGCTCTATAGAGAATAAGTTCAAATTTTCTGAGAGTTATGGTCAGTTTATGGCGAACAGTCAGTAACTATTTGCTTATGTTGAACAAATATATAAATTACAGATAGCAGCTTCTCCCTTCCCCATACGCAGTGTATAATATACCCATTCACCCTCTTCTAGCATATACTAGGGGTTCTTGCCATGTGCAAGAAATGAGGGACCTGTGGGTATTCTTTTTACCTGGCTTTACCAGGGTTTTTTTAGAAGGAGAGATGTGGGCCAACTTGCCAAGCAGAGAACTGAGCAGGGAATTGGGGGTCAGTTCAGGCTGCAAATTTACTTCCTTTAAAATCTTTAGGTAATTATCGTAGCTCACGGTTTGCCTTGGCAGGGTATACAGGAGTCATAGTAATAATCAGGACACAGAAAATCAACCGTGTTTATTCTAAATCTGCTGCTAGGTAACAGCAACAAGTCTAGATAATGGAGAGGTGGATTGTTTGCAATAAGGTAGTAAATTTACCCTGGCCTTGGTAGTTAGGATGTCACATTGTATGTATTAGTTTCTATTGCTGCCATAACAAATTACCACAAATTTTGTGGCTTAAATCACATAAATTTATCATTTAATACTTCTGTAGTTCAGAAGCCTCACACAGGTTTCACTGGGCTAAATTTAAATTGTTGGCAGTACTGTTTCTTTCTGGAGGTTCTAGGTGAAAATCTCTTCCTTCACCTTTTCCATCTCCTCTAGACTTACTACATTCATTAGTTCATAGCTCCCTTTCTCTGTCTTCAAAACCAGAAACATATAATCTCACAGGCCCTCCTTTTGTTATATATCTCTTTCTATTACTCTACTCTCCCACTTCCCTTTCCTACTTTTACTTTTTAAAAGTTTATTTATTTCATGAGTGAAAGAGACACAGAGGCAGAGAGACAGGGTATTGATGCTGTGATCCACTTCCAGCCTCAGCTGGCTCTGGATCATGGGTATGTGCATACCTGGAATACTCAGGGAGGTCTTGGGACATCAAACTAGAATTTTTCCATGTGGGTCAGCCTCATAGAGTATTACATTTTACTGCTGTGCCACCATCTCCCCTTCTTCCCCCACTTTTAAGGATCCTTGTGATTACATTGAGATTACATGTCACAATCCAAAATAATCTCCTTATAGTAAGGACAGCTGATTAGCAAGTTTATTTCCATCTGCAGCCTCAACTTTCCTTTGCCATGTAAGGTAACACTCACAAATTCTAGGGATGAAGGTGTGCATCTCTTTAGAGGACCGTTTTCCTCCCTGTCACAATCAATAATCTGTATTGAGCAGGAGTGATCTCAGGTGCAGTTCAATGAAAGAATCACTAAGAAACAAAGCCATTTTGGAATTTTAGGCCCCAAACAAACTGCTGAACAGTCAGACTGAGGAGCTCCTGGGTGTCCACAAGCTCATGGCTGCTTAGAAAGAAGGTTGAAACAATTGCACAATCCTTATATAACCCTTTTCCTTGCTATATGGTGTCTGCATTCAGTGAGGAAGTAATCGAAGGCCATTAGAGAGTTGGGGATATCTGAGTCAGATTCAGTGATGGAGTCTAGAAAGGGCCAGGATTCAGAAGCTCTGTTAGATGAAGAGGGATGGAAATAAAAATGGAGATGGAGAACTATTAGAGATCTGGTCAGTAAAGGAGCAGTGTGGAGTACAAGGTTCTTAAGCACTAAGGATTGTGTGGAACCAGACTGTCGTGCAGTGATGAAATACAATGTTCTGTTAGGCAATGCCATATAGACAGTTCTTGGTTCAAAACTGGAGACCTCACCGTGTATGCTGCCAGGCACAGGGTTGTCTATGGTCCATGGCTGGTTGGTGGCTGGGACTGAATCTTGTCATCAGAATTCCTGGGGCTGGCAGGTGGCATGGTGGTTAAGGTACTGTACTCCCACATGGCTGACCATAGTTCAAGTCCTGGACCTGGTGGCTTGCATTCTCACTTTCCTTTTTTTTTTTTTTTTTTTTTTTTTTTCTCTCTCTCTCTCTCTGGTTGAATTAATAATAATAATTAAAATAAATAAATAAAAAATTTTTTTAAAGAATTCTTGTTGGGGTGCTCTTTCTCTCTCTTCCATTCTCTCTGTCTCTCTCACTCTTGGAAGAAATAAAATTTTAAAAAAGGAAGTTAAGGGGCCAGCTGGTAGTGTGATGGTTAAGGTGCTGGACAATCGTGGTTCAAGTCCCAGACCTGGTGGCTTGAAAATCACACCTTGGCACATGTGTTTTGAGTGCCCAAAATCCCAAGAGGAGAATGGAGTAGAAGGGATTGTGGTATGACCATCTTCTCTGGGGGTGATTTTCACTTTCCCTCTTACTGTCTCTCTGTGTCTCTCTCTGTTGAGTGCACACACCCTGTGGCAAAAATCTTTAAAAAAAAAAAAAAAAGGAAAGTTAATAATGTGGATCTTGAGCTGTTCTTATGAACATTGTCTTATAATTAGGTGACTTGAGCTCTCTAAAATGACCAGGTCATTTGCTTTTGGCAATATTAACAAATAACAGTAATAAGGAACACAGACAAATTTGCGTTGGAGTTCTTCCTGTTCCATTTAGCAATTGTGAGATCTTACTTATCCTTGATTTAGGGCTGTTTCAAGGATTAATTGAGGTAATATATGTAAAGCAAAATAGTAGGCCTTTAGTAAGTGTTCAATATGTATTTAATACTAACACTAATTGTATCAATTTGATTTGCTGAGAAACTCCAGGAGTCATCCTATATTTATTGATTTAAAAATGGTTAAATATATCAGAATGCAATAAGCACTTGACTCTTTTCTGGGGTGAGGTCTGGGCAGAGATAGATATGGGGAGGGCAGGAAGGCATTACATACAATTTCTGAAAGCACTGGGTCCTTTGAAAAAAAATGAAAGACGTCTTTGAAGTAAAAAGTCTGAGAACTACTATAGGAAAGGAGGCGGAATTCAGCTGGGTAAGTCTTCATCCCACAGGTCCAGAGTGGAGCAACAGGGGTGGTGTGTCAGGAAGAGGGCACCAAGTGAGTCCTCCTCACATTCCCCCTCCCTGGCAGCCTCTGTGGTGGCTTCCAGGAGCTGGGACCATTAGAAAAGACTCGGCCCCTGCCCTTGCCTTTTAATTTGTACATGAGAATCTGGTCTGCTACTCAGATATAATTCATTCATTTTCCAAGGCTTATAATAATGCTTTCTCTCTTTAAGACCTGCTTTACAATGTCCGTGTTCCATTGTGTGTTTACCCCCTTAGTTCTTTTTATCTATCTAGTCATTGAGCTAGATACTCCCTGTCAATTCACATTTGTGTAGTGGATCATGGTCAGCAAGCTAGGAAGAGGCACAGAAAAGAGGATACTTAGAAAGAGGGCTCTTTCTCTAGTTCACCCTTCTTTCTCTCTCTCCCTCTCTCCCTTTTCTTTTTCTCCTAAATTTATGTAATATGGCTCTCATGATTCTAATATTTTCTGAGCCACAAGTCTCTTTAGAATTAGATGAAAGTTACAGACTCTGTCCCAAGAAAAATGCCCATTTACGTGTATTCCCAGTGATCTTCTGGAGCCCATTTATAGATGCCCGAGAAATCCATGGATCCCAGGTTGAGACATCATCTTCGCCACAAATAAAGGTGGTTATCAGAGAAAGTTAGGTAACATGTGAACTCTATAGCAAGCACAGATCAAAGAGAACTAATGTTCTTTTCTATTAATTTTTAATTATTTCAGGCAAACTTTATATATGCTTGAAATTTTGGGGATATTTCAAGTATATACCAAAGTAGAGAGATTTGCATAATGAATCATCATGTACCCATGACTTGGCTTCAGCAATGAATACACTATCCTGTTTCATCTGTGTACGTCCATTCTCCAAATCTCAGACATCATATTATTTCATCAGTAAAAATTGCAGTATCTATCACTAAAAATCAACAAGTCTTCTTTTAGATGACATAACCACCATATCACGATTATTGTCATACTTTACATAGTAACACAAGTATTTTTAACCTAATCAAATATCCTTTTATTGTTTAAATTTCTATGAGTACCTTGTAATTCTTTTCTTAAATGCTCCCGTTTACTTGAACCAGGATCCAAACAAGATTCACATATTCCCATTCAAGTCTGACCTTTCAAATGCTTAAGCTAATGGTTATTGACAATGGCCCTGTTTTCTTTTTCTTTTTTTTTAATTTAAATTTATTTATTTATGCTCATTTAGTATACATCATTATAGCATACAAAATGAGATTTTTCCATCCAGAATACATTGTATATTGGCTCAGTCAAGCACATCAACATACGTGTTATTGTCAACAAATAATTTTCCATTTCTTGTATACTGTATATATGTATTTTTCCCATCCTTGATTCCCTATCTCTTACCCTCTGCCATCTCCCACCTTCCTCCCACACTTTGTCTGGTATCCATGGCTGCTCTCTATGCCTTTTTTGCCCCACATTTTATTGATTCACTAAAGATCTTAATTAATCTAAATATTTTCAATAGCAAGCACAGCTGACATACACATATCCATGAACACAAGTCTGACTTTAGGCATAAACCTCAGTGAGTAGAATTAACATAATATAAAGTAGCACCTAGCTGGGGCTATATAGCTTACTGCAGTCATCAAATAGGTATTTTTAATGCATTTTTTTTTAATTTCAAGAAAAACAGTTTTCAGGTTTTTTTTTTCCTGAAACATTTTTTAAAATTAATTAATTTACATTCATTCCCTAAGCATCGTCACAACATACAAAATGTGATTTCCCATCCAGAATATACTGCATAGTGGCTTTATCATGCATGTTATTGTCAATAATTTTCCATTTCTAGTTTCATATATATATATATATATATATATACACACACACACACACACACACACATATATATATATATATTATCTTTTTACCTCTATTTCTGACCCTCTGCCCTTTTCCACCCTCTTTTCACACGATCTCTGGTGTCTACAGTTGTCTTCCATTCCTCCTCCCCCATTTTATGGATCACACAATTTCTTAAATAATCTAACTACTTTCAATAGCAAGTTCAGCTGGTAATTTCAAGAAAAGCAGTTTTAACTTTAATAAAGAGATGCTAAAGAACTTTGCTTAAAACTTAAAGCCAGGAAACAGGTTAGGATTCTTTTCAAATAGTAGGTACATGAACCTATCGACAGCTTAAGACAGGACAAAAATCTTTAAAACCGGACAACAAAGCCTAGAAGAAAATCAGCAATATTTTAGTCAAAAGTCATAAAATAATAATTTACCAGTTCAGTCTCATGTACTTAACCTATCTTCTGTTGTAGTTTGATCTTCCCAATTGAATTCTGGGATATAATATTCAACTCCAGACTTGTCCCTATGATTAAGTTGGCCATTTTCTTAGTTTTTCAATTTTTATTTCTGTGGGTCTGAGTTTAATTTTCCTGATATAGCACTCCCTTGAGAACTTCTTGGAGATCTGGTCTGGTGCTGGTAAATTCTTTCAGGTTTTGTTTATCTGAGAATGTTCTTGTCTTTTCTTCCCATATGAAGGAAAATCTTGCCAGGTAAAGTATTCTTGGTTGAAATTGCTTTTCCCTTAGTACTTTGAATATATTTTCCCATTCTTCCCTTGCTTGCGTTGTTTCTGGTGAGAGGTCTATTGTTAGCCTGATGGGATATCCTTTGTAGGTAACTTGCTGTTTTTCTCTTGCCAATCTGGGTATCTTGTCTTTGTCTGTGGTTTTGGTCAATCTGGCTATAATGTGTCTTGGAGAAGATCTTCTTGGGTTGATTCTATTTGGGGTCCTTTGTATTTCTTAGGACCGGATCTTTGAGTGCCTCCCTAGGTTTGGAAAGTTTTCTTGCAGGATTTCATGGAATAGATTATCAATGCCCTTATGAGGCTCTTCACTTTCTGAGATACCAATTATCTGGATGTTTGAACGTTTGATGGTATCTAGTATTTCTCGTATATTATTCTCATTTTTTTGGGCAATTTTCTCAGTCTTTGTGGTGGATTTTTCTAGGCCAGCAATTTTCTCTTTTGCATCTGAGATTCTATTTTCTGTATGATCTAGTCTGCTTTTAATACTTTCAAGGGAGATTTTGACTTCCTGTATTATAGCCTTCATCTCTAACAGGTCCATTTGATTTTTTTTTAAAGTGTGTAATTTCTCTTTTAGATCTTGCAAGAATTTTCTCACCTCCTGGAACTTGTCATCTCCTTTCTCCTGCCTCTTCTGCAGTTCATTGTCTCTCTTCTTTTCCATCTCTGTTAGCTTCGCCATTATGACTATTCTAAATTCCTTATTAGACATTTCCATGATTTCCATTGAACTGTCTGTGGATGAGGAGGAGCTATTCTTTTCCATTGGAGGAGAGGTATTTTCTTGCTTTCCATATTTCTTGTGGCCCTGCGGTGATTTCTAGTCATCTGATGGATGGTGTGTTTCTTCCTAAACTTGAAGTTCAATCTGAGTGTTCAGGAGTGTGCAGAAAGAGGTGATCTGGAATCTCTTTGCTGTTCCGTTTTGATCCCTTTGTACAGCAGATTCAGTGGATATTGAGGAATATGTTTACCCTAAAAGTATTTGGGTGTTTGACTATAGTTCCCTTAGATCTGTCTAGAAACACAATGAATGGAAATTGAAGAGCAGAGAGATGAAATAAAAGAAAAAGGAAAGGAAACAGAGAAAAAAACCCAACAACAACCAAGAAACAGAGAAAAAAAGGAAAATAAAAAACAACTAAAAAAATTACTTGTTTTAAAAAAAAGTAAAAAATAGAGAACCGCGCGGAGCACTTGGGCACCGTGCAAAATCACTAGTTCTCAGGAGCCATGAAGTATCTTCTTCTGAAGGCCTGCCCTTTGCCTCTCTTGGGTGGGAGGCGGAGAGAGGATTATTAACACGATAAAGGTAAAAGAGGGACTGAAAACCGAGAAAATGCTTTACCTTAAAAAATTTTAAAACCGAAAAATTTAAAAAAATGAGAAGACAGAGACAAAGGCAGAGAGAGACAAAGATAGAGACAGAGACAGAGAGAAGGCTTGAGGGACTTCCTACCACTTGAGTTTGTGGGCTAGAGGCTGAATTATCAGTAGAAAATCTTCATTTCTCTTTTTTCCTTTAAATCACTAGTTCTCAGGAGCCATGAAGGTATCCCAATGGCCCTGTTTTCTTTGGCAAGACAAAGTGGATAAACAGTTATTTATTGAATTTAAGCTGTGGTTAAGCAACCTAAATTAAGGAAACTAATAAATGAGTCAATTTTTCAACCTGAAATTTTCAGATGATTGACATTGTTCTTCATATTTTGCTTTTAGTATTACTATTAAATAATTAATCATCTCTTGGGGCCAGCAGGTGGTGTAGTGGTTACATTGCTGGATTCCCACATGGCCGACCGCAATTTGAATCCTGGACCCAGTGGCTTCAGACTCATGCCAGGTGTGTTCACGTGTTTGTCCAAAATCCCAAGAGGAAAATGGAGAAGGGATTGCAGTGTGGCTATCCCTCAGGGGGGTGATTTGTCACTTTCTCTCTCTCTGTCTCTCTGGCAAGCACATGCACCCTATTGCAAAAAATCTCTCTCTCTAAAAAAAAATAAGAAAGTAATCTTTTTTCTTTCCCTTTCCTCTCTCCCATCTTTCCTCCAGATTCCCACTGTGTTCTATTTTGTGCCAGGTGTAAGTAGACAGTTTAATAATAATTAATTGCTTCCTGTCCTCTCAAAATTAAAAGCCAGTGGGGAAACCAAAATAAGTAATTATTCATATATATAATTATCATATATATTGTTTTATGAGAAAAATAGCAAGTAAAGAATTAATGAGTAAATATTCATCAATTGATATTTATTAGATATTTACCATATGCTGGACATTGTCTTGGGTACTTGGTGCATAAAGAACTTAAGACACAGCACTTGCCTTCCTGGAACTCATAGAGTACAAGCTATTTACAGTGAGTGGTAAGCTACTATAATATATTGGCCTCTGGGAAAACATAAGGATGAAAAATATGTTTTTTTTTTTTTTTCTGTCAGGGAATTTATGATCCAAAAGATAAGCTAGGGGCTAGCAGATGGCATAGCGGTTACATCACTGGACTCCCACACAGCAAACTGTGGCTCAAATCCTGGACCCAGTGGCCTGAAAATCACACCGGGTGTGTGTGCATGCATGCCCAAAATCCTGAGAGAAGGTATTGCAGCGTGGCCATCCCTTCACTTTCCCTCTCACTGTGTCTCTCTCTTTCCCTCTCTCTCTGGCAAGCAGACCCTAAGGCAAAAACCTCTTAAACAAACAAAGATAAGCTAGGTAGGAGACCAGAAGTTGGCGTAA
Source organism: Tupaia tana (assembly GCA_026018925.1). Lineage (NCBI taxonomy): Eukaryota > Metazoa > Chordata > Mammalia > Scandentia > Tupaiidae > Tupaia > Tupaia tana. Next base: position 155,349,371 of record JAKSZU010000006.1, read on the forward strand.
TGACTATGTAGCTAGACTTCCATGTAGATGACCGCGGTTCGAATCCCAGACCCGGTGGCTTAAACTCACACCAGGTGCGTGTACATGCATTCCCAAGATTCCGAGAGGAGAATGGAGAAGAGATTGCGGTGTGGTCATCCCCCCTGAGGGGTGATTTCTCACTTTCTGTCTCTCTGTCTCTCTCTGTCTTTCTGGCGAGCTCACACACCCAATAGCAAAAACCTCTCAAAAAAAAAAAGATAAGCTAGGTAAAAAAATGCCAAATATGTCCAAAATAAAAATTAAAAATTATTCCTTATGACTTTATTTGAGTCTTTATAGCTTATCTGAAAGTGAAACTAATATGCTCTGGAAAATTATGTTAATTGATGCAAAGCACCTATGGTGGTAAAGAAGATACTGATGTTAAAGATACATTGCAGGGCCAGCAGGTGGCATGGAGTTGGGGTGCTGGACCCTACATGGCCAGCTGCATGGCTCAAGTCTCAGATCTGGCAGCTTGAAAATCATGCCAGGCACATGTGTATGTGTACCCAAAATACTGAGGGTACTGGAGGAGCAGGACTGGATGTGGTCATTTCCCCTGGGGGGAAGATTTCTCACTTCCCCCTCTCCATCTTTGGCAATCAGACACGTCCTACAGCAAAAACTAAAATAAAATCAGTAAATAAGCACAGTGAATAAACTTATTTAAAAAAGGATACATTTCAGGTTTTGAATAACATAACATATGAGAAAAATAGTATTTCTCAGTTAATATATTGTTTAGGATACATGTAATTTTCAGTTTCTTCTGTAAATATTTCAGTATGTATATCTAAGAGATAAGGAGGCCCAGTTGCAAGGGTGCAGTGATAATGTGATGTTCTGCAGTGCTGGGGACCTTATGAAAGATTGGGTTTCAGTGTCTGGGTCAACCTGTACATGCCAGGCAGGTATGCACATGAGTATCTGTGGTCCTGCCTGAGATGGGGTTGACCACAGAGTGAGACCCTGTTGAGGGTATTTGACTCTCTCATTTTCTCTCTTTCCTGAAAGAAGCAAACTTAGTCAAATAATAATATAACAATTATTAAAAACTAAATATAGTACTGTCTAAAGGCAGATTTGAGGCTCAAGTTCTGGACCCGGCAGCTTGAAAAACATGCCTGGTGGGACCAGCAGATGGTGTAATGGTTATGTTGCTGGATTCCCACTTAGTTGATTGCAGTTTGAGTTCCAGACCTGGTGGCCTAAAACTCATGCCAGGCTCATGTGCACATGTGCCCAAAATCCCTAGAGGAGAATGGAAGAGAAGAGACTGAAGTATGGCCATCCCCCCAGAGGGTGATTTCTTGCTTTGCTTCCTGTCTCTCTATCTCTCTCTGTCTCTTTGGTAAGCACACATGCCCTATGGCAAAAATCTCTCTCTCAAAAAAAACACCCAAAAAACAAAAAACACATGCCCAGCATCTGTGTGTACGTGCTTAGGTTCCCAAGAGAAGAATGGAGGAGAAGGCATTGCATCATGGCCATACCCCCTACACCAGGGGATACTTTCTCACCTACTCTCTGGTGAGCACATGTGCCCTGTAGCAAATTAAAAAAAAAAAAAAAAGAAAAAAGAAAGAAATGAGCTATCTTATTTATATGAGATAAATGAGGAATTCTTTAATATCAAAAAGTTCTGGTCAGCATTCAAATTCTCAGTAGTCTCATCTGTCATATTTTTTAACAACAGTTTTATGTTCACATTAAAATGGAGAGGACAAAGATTTCCCATTTCCCCTTTGCCTCCACACATGCATAGCCTCCTCCATTATGAACACCTCCAACCAGAATGGTACCTTTGTTACAATTGATGAACCTATGCTGACAAATTACTACTACCCACAGTCATCGTTTTCCTTAGGGTTAATTCTTGGTATTGTGCATTCTGTGGGTTTGGACAAACGCATAACGGCATGTATCCACCATTGTAGTATCATGAGAGTATTCTCACTGCTCCAAATCCACTGTGCTCTATCTGTTCCTCCCTCCCTTCCTCCTAACCTCTGGCAATCAGTAATCTTTTTTGTTTTTACTATCTACACAATTTTGCCTTCTTCAGAATGTCATAGAGTTTGAATTATATTGTATGTTGTCTTTTCAGATTGACTTTCTTCACTCAGTAAGTGATTTTAGGGTATTTCTGTATCTTTTCATAGCTTGATACTTGCCCTTCTCTGTTATCCTTTTGGGATCTTGGGCATGCATGTACACATGCCTAGTGTGTTTTTCAAGCTGCCAGCTTCGGGACTCAAACCTAGCAGTCGGCTATGTGGGATCCAGCTGCCCCAATCACCATGCCACCTGGCTGATACAATAACTCATTTTTTTTAATGCTGAAAAATATGCCTTTGTCTGAGTGTACTACAGTTTACTTATCCATTCATCTACTGAAGACATCCTGGTTGCTTTTAAGTTTTGGCAACCATGAATAAAGCTTCTGTAAGCATCTGTGGTTCATGTTTTGTGTGGACATAAGTTTTCAGTTCTTTTGGTAAATACCAAAGAGCATGATTGCTAGATTTTTTTTTTTTTTTTTGAGAGGTTTTTGCTTTAGGGCGCATGTGTTTGCCAGAAAGACAGAGAGACAGAGAGACAGAAAGTGAGAAATCATCCCCCAGGGGGATGGCCACCCTGTAATCCCTTCTCCTCCATTCTCCTCTTGGAACCTTTGGCACGCACGCACACGTGCCCTGCGTGAGTTTAATCCACTGGGTCTGGGACACAAACTGCGATTGACTACATGGGAGTCCAGTGACATAGCCATTACGCCAACTGCTGGTCCCATCAAGATTGCTAGATTCTGTGGTAAAAGTATGTTTAGTTTTGTAAGAAACTGCCCAACTCTTCTAAAGTGGTTGTGCCATTGTGGGTCCTTACCAGCAACAAATGACGATTCTTATTGTTTAACATCCTCACTATCATTTGATGTATTGGTTTCCTGAATTTGGGTCATTCTAATAGGTGGGTAGATAATTAAAACAAAACAAAACTTAGTTTATTTGTGTCGGGATCCAAATAAAGTCCTTATAGTATAACTGGTTAATTGTCTCTTTTAACCTAGCTCTGATGCCTTTAGTAGAAAATGGTATTTTAATAGACTATAATCTAGGTGCTAATGATACTCATTGCTACTGACTGATCATTTTTTTCTAGACCCTTTGAGTAGACAGTGTCTCCATTTTGCTGATTGTATTCCTATGGTGGATACTTGCTTTACTGTATTTTGAGTAAATCAGTGTTTGGATTTAGAGGTTTGATCAAATAAAGGAACAATTTATGTGGTTATACGATTACCTCGTGGGCGGTGGTATAGTTTCTTATGAGGAGGTATATAATGTCTACTTGTCTCTCCTTTGTGTTTTTAGAAGCTGTTAAAAATCAATGCAGTCTACTTGGGATTGCAAAATTGTAATGGTCTATCATTGCTTTATTTCATTTACTTAACAAATCATTCTTTTTTCATTTATTCTCTTATGTAATGAGAAACATTTCTCATTTACTCTTAAGTTCCAGCCAATGCTACAACTTATATCAAAAAGCCCAGATAAAGTATTTACTAGTTCTCAAAATAATGAGTTTATTAGCATTATCCTCCAACAGTGACCAATTAGTTCATTTTAAAAATTTGTATTTCTTCACATGCACACGCACACACACTCCCACTCTCAAAAGGGTCTGAATGCTGGGGACCAGAAGTTAGCATAATGGCTATGCCACTGGACTCCCATGTAGTCGATCATGGTTCGAGTCCCGGACCCGGTGGCTTAAACTCATGCCGGGCGCGTGTGCGTGCGTACCCAAGATCCTGAGAGGAGAATGGAGGAGAAGGGATTGTGGCATGGCCATCCCCCCTGGGGGGTGATTTCTCGCTTTCTATCTCTCTGTCTCTCTCTGTCTGGCTAGCGCACGCGCCCTATAGCAAAAACCTCTCCAAAAAAAAAAAAGGGTCTGAATCCTGTGATTCACCCACTTCACCCCAGCCTTCAGCCGGCCTGGGAAGCAAGTGTTTGGTATACTTAGGGAGATCTGCATATTCGAACTAGTAATCTTCCTATGTAGGGCTACTTTGCAGAGTGCCTCATTTTACCACTGTGCCACTATCTGGTCCCAACTAGTCTATATTTGAAACAATATTGTATTTACAATATTATGTACATATATATATAAATTATATTAGCACATTTGATATATTCAACCTGTTGCAGGTATTACTCTTACTGATACTCAAGTTGTCCTATTTTTGGTAAAGGCCCTCTTTTTTTGGAGAGGTTTTTGCTATAGGGCAGGTGCATTCACCAAAAAGACAGAGACAGAAAGCCAGAAATCATCCCCTGGGGGGATGGCCACGCTGCAATCCCTTCTCATTCTCCTTTCAAGATCTTAGGCATGCATGCACATGTGCCCAGTGTGAGTTTAAGCTAATGGGTCTGGGACTCGATCTGCAGTAGACTACATGGGAGTCCAGCGACATAGCCATTACGCCAACTGCTGGTCCCGGTAAAGGCCCTCTTAAAGTTGACTCCTGAGTTCTTTTGACACAACCCTAGTTATCTTTGAGTGCTTCCTTATTATCTACTATGACAAGATGCTTCAGACTCATCTTGTTCATCTTCTTACTCAGACCTGTAATCAGCTACTTTTCCAAGGAGCTCTGATTCTTTTTAGTAGAAAAAGGTATTAAGAGGGACCAGCAGGTGGAGTGGTGGTTAAGGCGCTGGACACTCCCACATGGCCGACCAGGGTTCGAGTCCTGAATCTGGTGGCTTGGTTTTTCACTTCCTCTCTCTCTCTCTCTCTCACCCTCTGTCTCTCTCTGGTCAAATTAAAAAAAAAAATCAATGAATGAATAAATAAAATAAAATAAATAATTAAAAAAAAGGTATTAAGAGACTATAGTCTAGCCTACCATTAGCTTTCGAGCATGTCTGGATGAGAAGATGTTAAACTCAGAGGACCTTCCCATAGAATTCACAAAGGAGACAAACTATATTCACAGAAAAGCAACTAGAAGACTTGAACTTCTTGTTCAGTAAGAAGCCATACCCAAATCCCAGCCTTCAGAAAGAAATGGCCTCAATAATGGATTTACATCCAATGGTACTGCAGGTTTGGTTCAAGAACCACTGAGCAAAGCTGAAGAGGGCAAAGCTGAAGTTTGCCCAGCAGCACCTAGATGCCCAGCAGTACCCCAAAGCCCAGATACCCATGCACCAAGCAGTACCCAGGCACCCAACAGCACCCAGATACCCATGCACCAAGCAGTACCCAGGCACCCAACAGCACCCAGATGCCCTGTAGCACCCAGGTGCCCAGCAGCACCCAGGGACCCAGCAACACCCACACACTCAGAAACAGCAGCTCCCTGGGGGTGGCATCAACACCAGAGCTTCCCAGAGGGACATGGATGTGGCACCTGGATCCCAGGATGATGCCTGTCCAGCCCCCCTAGTTTATACAGGTCACTGGACACCCTCATTCCAGCTCAGTGTATGCCCCAACATCAAGGCCTTCACAAGCCACTCTGCTGGCTACAAAATAATCCACTTTGGCTGTTGCCAGGATCTGAACATATACCCTCTCCTCCCCATTGTGGAGCCTCAGGTGCACTCCTGAAGCCTCAGTCCTCATTCTTAGCATCAGTTCTCCTTCCTTGGGTTCTTTGGGTGCACCAGGTAAAAGGAGGAGGGACACAAATGGTCACACACTGTCATGCCTCACACATATGGAAAAGCTTCCAGGTGTAAAGAACAAAGTAGAGATATCGTAACCCAGACAGACTACAAAAACATTATGGAGAGGGCCCGAAAGGGCACAGGAGACGGCGTGCTTTTCCATCCCATCTGGGCAAACTCCTGGAGCAGGAGTAACTAACCTTGGGGGGGCAACAAGATCGTCAGCTGCTGTAATGGAAAGTGAGTGGAGAGAGGCAGAGGTATAATGGTATGGTGGGAACGGTCCCTGTGTTGGGGCAGCTACCTGTTTGTAGAATTATCACAATGCAGAACTGCTCACTCCAATCTGGGCATTCTACTTCACATAAATGACTCCTCAATAAAAAAATCAATCTCTGGGGGAAAAAAAAGAGAGACTACAGTCTAGGTGCTAATGACACTCATTGCTACGATTGATCACTTTTTCTTATCCTTTTGAGTGGAGAGGGCTAGAAAAATGCAAGTTTATAAATTTAAAAACATTTAAACACAAAAATACATCATATACTCTTGTTTATGCTTTCAAGTTCAGGGCCTCATGGCTTTTAGTCTTATAACTAACTGTATCTTCTTTCTCCTCTGTTGAAAATCCTAGTAATCAACCACATGGGGGAGTGACAGAGTAAGTGCACTCATTTGTTTTAGCTCATAATATACAATAGCCTCAGAACAACATCAACACTATAACCAACAATATGGTAACTCAAAAAAAGCAATGTGAGATTTTAAAAATTATTTTTGTCTTTAGTGTATATTCCACTAAGGATGTTCAGCTTATTATGTTTTAATGCTACTTGGAATAATTTCTCTTAGAACAGTAATGCCATCTATTGCATTCGTTTTCATTTTGTTTTTGATTTTTGGGAATTGCTTTTTGAAATTTTAATTTTGTTATAAAATTATGTAAAAATATTTACAAAATGAGGTATATTCAAAGAAGTCTAGCTTCTATCCATGTTTCTTCTATCTTATTTCCTTTCTGTTCTGCAGATAACTTTTTAAAAAGAAAGTCTTTTATGTCTTATTCTTCCTTTATTTGTTTTTAAATACAAGCAGTGGTCCACTCTCTGTGGCACATAGGCGGCATCACTGCTTGGGAGGCAGGAAGCTGCAAGGGAGGTCTAGGTTTGGTTCTGGGCCAACCTGAGCATGCTGAGTGTGGCTGTGTGCACCTGTAATCCTAGCTAATTGGGAGGCTAGAGCAGGAGGATCATGATACAGTGAAACCCTGTCAAAAATACTCATCTCTTTTTCTGTCATAAATGAAAAAAAAAAAAAACACACACTATATGCAGATACTTACGTCCCAACACCTTTTCTTAGAAAAAAAGGTAGCAAATTAGGTCCAGCTGCATTTGCGTGCAACTGGTTGATACTGCTAATTGGCAGGCTGAGGCCACATGGAAAGTTCAGGTTTGATTCCTGGCTTATCCTAAAAAGCTGGGTGCAACTTTTTTTTTTTTATTATTCATTTATTTATTTTTAACTTGACCAGAGAGAGGGGGTGGGGAGTGAGAAAGCAAGCCACCAGGTCCAGGACTCGAACCATGGTCGGCCATGTGGGAGTGTCCAGTGCCTTAACCACCATGCCACCTGCTGGTCCCCAGCTGGCTGCAACTTTAGTCCCAGCTCCTTGGGAAGCTGAGGCAGTAGAAATATTGCAATATAGTGAGACCATGTTTTAACAGCAACAGCAAAAAAAGGGCCAAACAGTGATACAGCAAATGATATGACTCTCTGAGATGCTGGATCCACATGGGAAGGTCCCTAGTTTGCATTCCAAGGCCTCCCTGTATATGCTGGATGTGCTTGGATGTGTCCATGATCCAGGCCAGCTGAGGCTGGAGGTGGATTGTGATATGAGGATCCTGTTCGGGGTGCCTGTCTCTCTCTGTTTCTCAAAGATGAAATAAACAAACTTAAAAAGGTAGCAGGCGAGTTCCATGGCCTAGAAATTAAGGGAGTCAGAATCCACATGACCAACAACGCAGTACAAATCCTGGTCCCACTGGTTTGAAAAACGTGCCAATGTGTGTGTGTATATGTCCAAAATCTCAACAGGATGTAGAAATGAAAAAGAAATTGTGGAGTGACCATGTTCTAATGGGGAGTGTTTTCTCCCTCTTTCTTCCTCCCTCTCTCATGAGTGCCTGTGCCCTCTGGCTTATAAACAAACAAACAAATAAACAGAAAAAGGTAGCAAATTATATAAGATTTTTTTTCCACTTCGCTTTTTTTCTTTTTAAAAAATTTGCCAGAGGGCACATGTATTTTCTAAAGAGAGACAGAGAGAGAGGGAAAGGGAGAAGGTACTCCTTGATGGGGGCATAGTCATGTCACAATCCCTTTTCCTTTCATTTCGTCATCATGTTGGCATTTAGGGCATGCACACACTTGTACTTGATATGTTTTTTAAGCTGAGGCTGGGACTTGAACCTTGATTGGCCATTATGAGATCTGGCTCCCTATGCACAGCACTTTAACTGCTGTGCTACAGGGCCAGTCCTAAACTTAATATTATATCTGAGAGTTTTTTTCCATGGTGATAATAATGTGTAATTTTTGAAAAAAGATTTTTCCCACAGGGCATATGCACTCACCAGAGAGAGAGAGAGAGAAAGGAAGAGTGAGAAATCACCCCTAAGGGAGGATGGCCATGCCACAACTTCTTCATTCTCCTCTCAGTATTTTGTGCACACACTCACACATGCCCATCATGATTTTAGTCTGTTGGGTCTGGGACTCAAATCACAGAGTTGGCCATTTGAGATCCAGCACCTTAACTACCATACCACTTGCTGGTCCAGTAATATGTAATTTTAAATATGTTTATAAAACTAAATTAATATATATAATAGTCAAAGTAGACATTTGACTATTTCACCTACTTCTCTTAAAATTTGTTTATTCAAGCTGGCCTCAAAAACTTTCTGAATTTTCTCACCAGGAAAATAGATTGCTTTATGTTTAGGCTGTCTTATTTGGGTACTTAGATAATAACTACAAAACAATAACATTGGAATGGTAAGCTAAAAATATGAGCAGATCTGGAAGGAAGTTGAGGATTTGGTGTGCTAAAGAGTTTGGAGAAAGTGTGTGTTAGATGACTAGATGACCAGGCAATATGAGCAAAGCCATGAAGGTGGTAGTGTACACAGTGCCCTTGGGGTCAGTCAGTCCTGTTGTTGCAGGTTTGAGAAGGGAAATAGGGAAATCAGGCTAAGAGCTTTTTGAAATAATTTGGGTCTTGTGAGAGTATTGATAAGGTAGGTGCCATTATATTTACTCTTTTTTTTTTTTTTTTTTTTTTGAGTGGCTTTTTTGCTATAGGGTGCATGCGCTCGCCAGAAAGACAGAGAGAGACAGAGAGACAGAAAGCGAGAAATCACTCCCCAGGGGGGATGACCATGCTACAATCCCTTCTCCTCCTTTTTCCTCTCTAAATCTTGGGCATGCACGCACATACGCCCAGCGTGAATTTAAGCCACCGGGTCCGGGACCTGAACCGTGGTCGACTACACAGGAGTCCAGTGACATAGCCACTACACTAACTGCCAGTCCCTATATTTATTCTTTTAACAAAGGTTTATTTGTTAAAGATATGTTTGAGCACAATCTTTGTGAAAAGTCTGTGCTGGGTGATTGGACAGAGTGGTGCAGTCCCTCCTTCAAGGAGCAGAAAGATACATTTCATTACTAAGGAGAATTGCTGTATGCTACAAGGGCATATAAATGGGGGAACTAGCTTAGTTTGGAAGGGTTGTAGACAGGGAAGGTTACCAATGAAGTGCATTCAGACTAAGATCAAAAAGATGATGAATAAGTATTAGCTTCTGGTGGGTAGGGTGGGAGTGGCAGGGAGAGAATGGTAATTCCAGGCACTTAGTGAAGATGGCAGGTGTGGTTCTAGAACTGAAAAAACGCCCAGTATGATTTAAAGGGCTGGAGAGTGTGGAGTAAAGTAGATGAGAGATGAGAATGAATTTGACAAAGTACAAAGGAGGACTTGATAGGAAAAAGGAACTAACTCTCTGAAGGCATGTGGTAGGTACTCATACATGTGGGGTGGATGAATAAATCAGTGTGAAATCTCAAATGTGGGCCAAGAAGCGATGGTGCCACCAGTAGGAATAAGTAAACGAACCTGGGGTTTGAAAGGAAGGTTAGTTTGATTTTAGATACATGGCTTTTGAGGTGCAGCATCCCAGTGACTTATCAACTATTAAGCCGCATAGTGTGAGTCTGTGGATGAAATTGTGAGGCTCAAGTGAGGAAAACAGAGTGGAGAGTTCAGTTAGAGAAAGAAAGTGAGCCTTAGGATCAGAGAGAAGAGACTTGATTAGAGAAACAGGGTGGAGAGTTTCAAGGACAAAATGGTAAAGAGGCTCAAATATTGCAGAGAGATCAAAGAGACCAATTTATATCAAACAGGAGAACATGCTTGATAGCACTTGCAAAATACCAGGATATACAGGCTGATAGGTAGAGTGAGAAAGTGGAAAAGGCACGGGATCTGCAGTCACAAGACCCGGACTCAGTCCAAGCTCTGCATTTTGCCACATTTGTGACCTTGGGCCACAATTACCTAATGTTCTCTGAGTCTTAGGCTGCTCATTTATGAAATGAGAAAGAGATTGCCTGTCATATTTGTATATCAAAAGTATTGTGAGATTCAAATTAAAAAATATATTTAAACCATTGTATTTCTTCCCCAAGTATCTCGGAAGGGTTAGACACACACTAGGTGCTCAATGAGTGTTTGGGTGAATATTTGTATATATTTTTAATTATTTTATTTAACTTTATTTATTCATTTATTTATTTCAGTTTGACCAGAGTGGGATAGAGTGAGTGAGAGAGAGAGAGAGAGATAGAGAGAGAGATAGAGAAATCAAGCCTCCAGGTCTGGGACTCGAACTGCAGTCGGCCATGTGAGAGTCCAGCACCCTTAACCACAAAGCCACCTGCAGGCCCCGGATATTTGTAAATTACTATGACTTTTTTTTTTTTGGTGTTTCCACAGAGACCAGATGAAGAAGCTGTGGTGGACCAGGGTGGGACCAGTACAATTCTCAACATTCACTATGAGAAAGAAGAGTTAGAAGGTAAGAACTGCTGTTCTGTGTGGTTTGGAAAATTGGCAAGAGGCACCCTGGTGTGCGGAGAGCAGAGGTAGATCTGCCATTAGGAGATCTGATTTGAATCCTGACTCTTCCACTAACTGTAAGCCCTTGGTGAAAAATCATTTCATTTTCTTTAGACTCAACTTTCTAATCTGATAAATAAAAGTAGTAGGGATAATAATACCTGTCTTACTGGACAGGGATATCATTAGGTTCTAATTGACAACCCGGGAGACAACACTTTAGCATTGTATACTCCAATATAATAAATATTAACAAATAACTTATTCCTTGAGAATGTGACTTAGGTCATTGGTTTTTAACAACTCCAGGAAATATAAATACATATTTTTTTTTTATAGAGAGAGATTTTTGCTTTAGGACACATGCGCATGCCAGAGAGACAGAGAGACAGAAAGCGAGAACTCACCCTTGGAGCGGGGGGGGGGGGGGGGGATAGCCAGGCCACAATCCCTTCTCCTCCATTCTCTTCTTGGGGTCTTGGGCATGCACGCACATGCACCTGGCGTGAGTTTTAAGCTACTGGGCTTGGCACTTGAACTGCAGTTGATTACATGGGAGCCCAGTGACATAACCATTACTCCATCTGCTGGCCCCAAAATATACTTTTTTTTTGGTAGAAAGGTTTTTTTTTTTTTTTGCTGTAGGGTACATATGCTTGCTGGAGAAACAGACACAGAGAGACAGAAAGGGAGAAATCACCCCCCCTCCCCCAGAGGGTTTGGGCAAGCCCCAGTCTCTTTTCTATTCTCCTCTTGGGATTTTGGGCACATGTACCCGGCAAGCGTTTCAAGTCACTGGGCCCAGGACTTGAACCGCGGTCAACTACGTGGCAGTCCAGGGATGTAATCACATGCCATCTACTGGTCTCTACAGATTTTTAGAAGAAAATAAAATACAAATAGTTTTTATAACTTAATTTGGCTTTCTAACCGTGTTTTGACCCCATTTCCAATATTCTTTCTTCCCATTCGAACTATACCCATTTCTGCCTGTTTTCCTTTAAACAAGAAAAAGGAGAATAGGAACAAATCTGTGATAGATGTACTCTTTAAGAATTCACAACACTGGGGCCAGCAGATGGCATAGTCTATGTCACTGGACTCCCACATGACTGACCACAGCTCAAGTCCCAGATCTGGTGGCTTCAAAATCACACTGGGCATGTGTGCGTGCATGCCCAAGGTCCTGGGAGGAGAATGAAGGCGGAGGGATTGCAGTGTGGCCATCCCCCATGGGGGGTGGTTTCTCACTTTCCCTCTCACTGGCTCTGTCTGTCTGTCTCTCTCCAGTGAGTATACATGCCCTAAGGCAAAAGAAAAAAAAACAAAAACTCTTAAAAAAAAAAAAACGAGTTCACAATACTGAGTTATATAAAACCCAACTGAAGCAGAAGTGGCATTTTTGTTGACCTCTCTGTCTAGTTTACCTTATTAAGACATTTTTTCCGGGACCAGCAGTTAGCGTAATGGCTATGTTGCTGGACTCCCACGTAGTCGACCGCGGTTCGAGTCCCAGACCCGGTGGCTTAAACTCACGCCGGGCACGTGTGCGTGCGTGCCCAAGATCCCGAGAGGAGAATGGAGGAGAAGGGATTGCAGCGTGGCCATCCCCCTGGGGGGTGATTTCTCGCTTTCTGTCTCTCTGTCTGTCTCTGTCTGTCTGGCGAGCACACGCACCCTATAGCAAAAACCTCTCCAAAAAAAGAAAAGAAAAAAAAAAAAAAAGACATTTTTTCCTTTCTTCGCTCTTCTCCCCCAACCCCCATTCCCATTGTATGGTATCCTTTTGCTTTCTTTTTTCCCGTGGAGCCTAAAGTTGGAGCATTAGCAGTTGGACTCACACCTGGCCATGGTTTCCTGATTAGTGATGGTGCTTAGTTTTATCAGAGGAAGGCTCATCTCCAGTATAGCTTTAATGAGAAGCTACAGTTGGCTCAAAAGCCTTTGTGAAATCTCTGCAGCATCCCCTGCAATGTTGAGGGCTATGATTCAGCAACTTTCTGATGCCTGAGACAGCATGTGAAATGTTCTCTCTGTACTGCTTGTTCCCGTGATGGTTTTTTCATCAAAGTTGTACAACCCCCAGAGAAAACTTGTCCTTTGGGTGGAGAGAATGGATGCTGTGGAGGCTGACTCAGCCTCTGGGTCTGTTACCGTGAGAACTTATGTGGGTGGCTCTGTGGAGGTCAGTGGTGTTCTGGTATATCAAGGTCAAGTTTTCCAAGTTATTTTGACCATATGGAAAAAGAGTCAGAGTGAGATTCAGCATTTGAGAGAAAGTGGAAGAAGGAAAAGGTACAGAATAGCAAGCTGACATTTGTTGAATGCTCCTTGTACAGATTAGGCACTTTATTTTTTAAATTTTTAAAAATAATTATTTATTTCATTCCATTTATTATTATTATTATTATTTTAAAATTTGGCCAGAGAGAGAGAGAGAAAGGGAAAGGGAGAACACAAGCTGCCAGGTCTAGGACTCAAACCATGGTCAGCCATGTGGAATCCAGCGCCTTTAACCACCATGCCACCTGTTGGCCCCAGATTAGGCACTTTATACAAGTTGTCTTTTTCATCTTCACAGCAATCCAGTCAGATATCCTTATCCCTATTTACATGTGAAGAAACTGCTCAGGGTCATCTAGCCTGATAGCTCTGTTGTATGTCTACCCTTTCACTGCTGCTTAGGGGCACCTTGCTGTCAGTTTAGTTGTCCTGCAGTAAGCACTCACTGGATTTCTGCCCTCAGCAAGGAGGTAGTCATTATGAATGTTCTTGTCTACATGGGATTAGAACAAAAAATTTGGGCAAGCTCTCTTGGCCCTGGGGACTGGGTTCCATCCACAGAGGTCAGCTAAGTATAATAATTGGCAGCAAGAGCAATTTCTCCAGATGACATCATCTGTTTCTTACACATGCTCTGCTTTGCTGTAAAAGAAACCACCAATGATGATGGTATTACTGGAGGATAGTATATTGGAAATGAATGGTTCTTTACATAGAAATGTTTCCAAAAACTAGAATCTTGTTTATCTTAGCACTTCTTGAAAAATCACTATAAGCAAATAGAGGACAAACGGTATCTTCTTCTCAGGCCTCATGTAGTCCTAGAGCAGTTCTGGAGGAAAGAAAAAGGAGTTGGGATTTGTTGAATGGTTGGTCATGCTGTGAGTTCCACCCTGACTCACTCTGAAGGGTAGTTAGTTATAGGACTCAGGAGGCCATACTCAGAGTGGCGAGATCTCTTGAAGGTATAGAATAAAATCATTCCCACTTTGATAGATGTCAGAATTCACCTGTGCTCTGATTAAATATGCATGTCATGATACAAGGTTCTGTAGCTGCAGAGAAATCTCTGGATCTTCATTCTCCTTTTTCACCCTCTACCCACATGACAAACCATCTTCTGAACCTATTTTCAGAACTATGTCTGAAATTTAGTCTTTGTACTAAATTGTTAGAAACTTTGTAAATGTGGCCGGGACCAGCAGGTGGCGTAGTGGTTAAGGCGCTGGGCACTCCCACATGGCTGACCATGGTCTGAGTCCTGGACCTGGTGGCTTGCTTTCTCACTTTCCCTCCCTCTCTCTTTTTCCCTGTGTCTCTCTCTGGTCAAATTAAAATAAAAAAATAAAATAAAATCTTTAAAAAATAAATGTTCTTATAAAAAAGGAAACTTTGTAAATGTGGGCCATTTTTACATAAGAAAAGTCTGTCAAGAAGAGAAGGTGTGTTAAACCACAATGTTGCTTTTTTTTACATATGGGAAAAGTTAAAAGCCAACATTAAAATGCTTTCCAAAGAAAAACTCAAGAAGAATAATTATCTATGATGTGCTTCAGTGAACTCTCCTAATCCCAAAGGGATACAAAGCAGTTGCTATAGTAAGAGGAATGACTTTTCCCATTTTTTTCTGGCATATCATTATTCTTGATTAACTACTAGATTTATGAATCCTGTAATAAGTTTAATATCTTCTAATAAGTTTTTTTCTGGAGGTGAGAGTCATTTGGTTATATATATATATATTATATTATATATATATAATATATAATATATATATAATTTATGTATAAATTATATATATACATAATTTAAAGGGAAAAAAAGAGTCTGGCAGCTACTCTACAGCTTAGATTTCCTGCTGGTTATTGATTTTGAATCAACCTGTAAGTCCAGAGGAGCAGAATACCCTCTTCTGTGTGCTAATGAGTACTGTATGAGGGTCTCGTAAACAGTGCGTGTATTGCATTGTGCACTAGCAGGCATAGTCTCCATCTGTAGGGTGAGTGGGTCACACATAGGTCTCTGTCCTATGCCACAAGATTCAGTGCCAGTTCACTAATGATTGCTCTCTGTTTGCATATCATGTTTATTTTTAAAATATACACATGACATCTTTTCCCTAAGTTTTAGTAAATTAGAATACTTTACTTGCACACAGATATTCCCAAAAGTCTAGATCTGATATTGGGTGAAAAAAAGAATGGGGAATTACATAGGAAGAAATGGGGTTTGAGTGAGGAAGTAGGTATATGAGGGAGGCAAAGACTATGTAAGGAGAACAGTTGAATTGCCAGCAAAGTGATTACAGGATTAGGTTAGTGAAGTTACTGGACTGCCAGAAAACAGTTGAATGAGCTAGATTTTCATCTGCTCATAGTGTCTGTTTGTAATATTTTCTGTTAATTTTACTCAGAAAGTTTAAATCTCAGGCTAGCTCTGTGGCCTGGTGGTTATGGCAGCTGGATTCCACGTGAGTTACTAGGTGGTTTGAGTCTTGGACCTAGTGGCTTTAGAAATGCACCAGGCATATGTGTGTGTGTGCATGCCCAAAATCTTAAAAGGAGGAAGAAATAAGAGAAGGGGTTGTGATGTGGTCATTCCCTCTGTGGGGTGCTTTTTCCTCTCTCTTTGTTTCTCTCTTTCTTTCTGGTGAGCACACATACCCTCTGGCAATTAAAGACAAAACAAAATTCATATCTTGGGACCAGCAGTTAGAGTAATGGCTATGTCGCTGGACTCCCACGTAGTCGACCGCGGTTTGAGTCCCGTACCTGGTGGCTTAAACTCAGGCCGGGCATGTGTGCGTGCATGCTCAAGATTCCGAGAGGAGAATGGAGGAGAAGGGATTGCGGTGTGACCATACCCCCTGGGGGGTGATTTCTTGCTTTCTGTTTCTCAGTCTCTCTCTCTCTGTCTGGTGAGTGCACGCGCCCTATAGCAAAAATTCTCCCCCCCCCCCAAAAAAAAAATTCATATCTCTACTTCACAGCCCCAGCCTAGAAACTGATGCCTAAATTTCTGATAGCTATTTGATCCTTCTTAGCTCAGACCCCTACTGAGCTTGTTTTCATTTCTGCCATCTCTCTGATGTTTCCTTTTTTCATAAAAAATTATTTAATTCCACTTATTACTATTATTTAATTTGACCAGAGAGTCAGAGAGAGAGAGAGAGAGAGATAGTGAAAGTGACAATGAGAAAGCTAGCCACCAGGTCCAGGACTTGAACTGCGGTCAGCCATATGGGAATCCAGTGACTTTAACCACCATGCCACCTGCCATACGCAACGCCACCTGCTGTCTCCTATGATGTTTTCAAAAGGCAGGCACTGTGGTTGGCTAATGTCTGTGAAAATTGGCTGGACCAAAAGGAAATTCTTAGAGAAGGAAAACTCTTCCACCAATGGCATCTGAACTATGTCTTCTCCATATACTTCAGAACTGCCTCTTGGGAATTTAGACAAGCGAAACCATGCATTATTCACTCAACAAACATTTACAGAGTCCCTTCTCTGGTTTTTTTCTACAACAATAGGTAAGGATAGTAAGAACAACAGAACCGTTGTGTCTTCCCCAAAGAATGACCTAAGACTTGAACATTAGATTCTGAACTAGCCATCATCTAATAACTGGGAAGTCATTAGTTTTACCTCATTGTTTTGCTTTAATAGTGTCAGAAATCGGGACCAGCAGTTAGCATATGGCTATGTCGTTGGACTCCTATGTAGTTGACCACAGTTCGAGTCCCGGACCCGGTGGCTTAAACTCACGCCGGGTGCATGTGTGTGCATGCCCAAGATCCTGAGAGGAGAATGGAGGAGAAGAGATTGCAGTGTGGCCATCCCCTCTGGGGAGTGATTTCTTGCTTTCTGTCTCTCTGTCTCTCTCTCTCTTTCTGGTGAGCACACACGCCCTATAGCAAAAACCTCTCCAAAAAAAAAATAGTGTCAGAAATCAAATTAACCAGTAGGATGAGATCTCACAGCACAGGTTCTATTGCTCATTCATTGCCTTCTCAATTTCTCTTTAGAATGTAGTAAAAATTAGGGCTAGCCTGTGCTGTGGTGGTTAAGATAGCTTGATTCCCACATGGCTGACTGTGAGGTTCAAGTCCCAGACCTGAGAGCCTGAAAAACATGCTGGGTTCATGTGCGTGCACATGCATGTCCAAAAACCTGAAAGGAGGAAAAAGGGGAGGAGAAGGGATTGTGATGTTACCACTCCTCATAGAGGGTTCGCTCTCTCTTTGTATCTATGCATCTCTGGTGAGCACATACACCCTCTGGCAAATTTTTTTAAAAGAATTAAATAACAATAGCAATATATCAGTGTAAACTCAGTGAAGTATCTAGAATGTGCTCAGGAGGTCCTGGCCTAGCCTGTAATCCTCTGGGAGGTTTATAGGGAAGACAACACTTGTAGTTTGGATGGCTCTATTCAAGTATGGAGTGCAAGTCACCCCTCAGTGAAGCTATTTTTTTCCTTAGTTCACCAGATTTTACAACACCAGGTCCACATTTTAGAGGCCAGTTGAAGTGGTTCTCTAGGAGATCATTATTCTTTTCATGACCCATGGATTCTTCATGATCTGCCCCCGCCTGTCTTTCCATACTCTTCCACCTCCTCTCCTTTTCTTTTCCACCTTGCTCTGGTCCTCCTGTACCTCCTTTTGCCTTGGAACCAGCCTCACGCATTCCCACTTATTATTTTTCCCAGCCTGTCTATTGACTCTTCCCTCTTCCCCGACTATTCTTCTCCCAAGATGTCTCATGGCTTCTTTTTCTTATCACTCAGGTATCCCCTCTAATCATCTCAGCCAAAGTCTCTCTTCTCTATCTGACCCCATCCCCAGATGGTCTACCATTTTACTTTATTTGATTCATAATAATTATCTTTGTTTTCATGATGTCTGCCTCCCTCAACTAGAATATCTGTCCTGATGATGTTGTGCTGCTCACTCTTGTATCCTCAGCCCTTGGGACAGGACCTGGCACAATTAGATGACTCTAGTCTGCTGCTAATGCCACCTAGGTTGATCTCAGTGGTATACTACAGGGACTTCATTACCATACTGTAGTGGGACATTATTAATTAACTGATAATATTAGTTAACAGGTGGTGTTTTATTAAGATGTTATTCAATTTAGTCATTTTCATACCTTATACACTCTATAGTTTACACTGATAATCTCAGAGGTCTGGAACCCTACATCTTAGCAGATGCCCTCCTCTGGACTATATATGTATTTCTTTGAAATTGCAACACGACTACATTATGTTCAGAATCTGCCTGTCAAAAATCTCCTGAGGGGCCAATAGGTGGCATGGAGGTGAAGGCACTGGGTCCCACATAGCCAGCCATGTTACTGAAGTCCCAGGCCTGGTGGTTTGAAAATCAGGCTGAGCATTTGTGATGTGTGCCCAAAATTCCAAAAGGAGAATGGAGGAGAAGGGATTGTGATGTGGCCATCCTGCCTGGGGAATGGTTTCTCATTTTCCCTCTCTCTCTTTGCAAGCACATACACCTATAGTAAAAACAACAAACAAACAAACGTGCCCCGAGGGTTTGCATGAGGCAACACAGGACTGTCCTGAGATAGGATGACAGTAAGAGGTGCAGTTCCACCAAATAATAATAATTTTATCCTCCTGCCTTTCAGCACTCTAATAAATTTCTGATCATTTTCTCTCCTAATCCCCACTGTTTCTTTTTTAAAATTTTGCTTTATAATTTTGGAATTTGGAAATCAAGGGAGACCAAAGAAAAGGAGTGAGAAATAGAGAAAAAGGTTTTAGAGTAGCACCCAAGGCACTTCAATTCCTCTTAGAAGTGGGGAGCACTTTCAAGGAAGTCAAGCACAATGTTAGGAAACTGCATTGATGAGAAAAGAAGATAAAATGTGGCCAACTCTTCTTATGAGGTGTCCTCTTCTCTGGGAAGATTTCCTGATGAAACTCACTATGCTCAGGTTAGTTAGCACTCCTGTAATTCCCCCCACTCATGCCCTGTGAGTACTTCATCCATCCAAAACACAGTAATTTTGGTTACATGTTACTTTTGTGGCATTTTCAGATCAGAAACTCTTAGGTCAGATCATGTATTCCTGAAGAGGTTCCTAGGGGAGGCACTTAGGAGATACTCCATTTGTTGAACATTTGTGGTGTGATAACTATATATAAAACATTGTGCTTGGTTATATAGGCACTCTGAGAACTTGCTGTGACCTGAGATTTGAGGAGATTGCAGGTGAACAGTGGGGGGTAAGAAAGATAGTTGCTTAATTTTAATGCAAGGCAGAAAATAAGTGCATGAGGGAAGTACTAGCCAAGGGCTCTGGAATTTAGGGGGAGGAGGCACCACATCTAATAGGGGAAATAAGAAAAAAATACCAAAAATAAAGGTGCATTTGCAATGAATCTTGAATTAGTGAAACAAGTCAGTGTTCCAAAAGCATTGGCAAATTTGTGAAATAATAGTTTGGTTCAGGTAGAGAAAAGCTTGTGAGATAATGATGCAACAGCTGAGGCTGTGAGGAAGAAATGAATTGTTCTGTTAGGGTAAATGTAGAAATGTACATCTCTGACTTTTTTACCAGAGTGTTTCTTTTGTGTGAACACTTGAGATTCTACTATTATCTCTGCCTAAATGATCACTCATTCCTTTTAGAGATCTTTTATTTTTCTATTTAATGTATGATTTGTCCTAAAGGAAGAAAAGACTAGAAAGGAGGCTGGAGACTGAGTGGTACAAAACTCACAGGGCTGAGCCATATTCAGAGCTGTGATCAGGAAGATTAGCTTGTAGCTAAATTCATGTAAGGAAGAAGGAGGTCACAGCTTTGTCAAAATGGGAGGAGAGAAAGTCTTAACATCTCTGATTTATAGGCTATACAGAGAGGGGGCAAAGGAGTAGAGCTGGGAATCCAAGGTAACTTTGAGATTTCAAGCCTGGAATATTGAGAGAATGGCAATGGTATGAACAGAACATGGGAAATGAGTATGAGCCTCTATTTGAAATGGAGGATGTTAAGTTTGCTTTGAGATATGTTGAATCACTATAGATAAAGATTTGAGGGTCAGTGGTAGAAGTGAGCATTGAAGTCAGGAGAGTGAGCAGGAGGAGAAAGGATGGAAACTTGGGCAGCTTTTGTCTGATGGATCATGGAGGGATCAAGAAAGACAGAAAAGTGCAAGTGAGCCAGGAGAGAGAGGTGCTATAGAAGCCAAGGAAGCCCAGAAACATCAAGGAGGAGAAAGTAGTCACGGGATATGGATGCTGCCTGGCACGTTGTGGCTCCCAAGACAATCTCCGAACTGAACTGAGGGAAATGTATTGGGTCATTGGAAAAGTCATGATGTATTTTTTTCATATATATATGATCAGTTATTTAATTAGGTTTTTGGCAAAAAGTTTAGAACACCAACTTGTGAGGATAAACTCCATTTGTAAGGGCAAACATGGATCGCAGGAGCCCTGGAGCTGAGGAACAGCTTTGATTTTTGGTAAAATTTGCGAGTCCACAGCTTTCTAATCAACCTTGGGCTGCTCTGAAGTCTCGTATTTCTCCTTCTCTGTGTTGAAGATCTTACCTTCCTGGTGTCTGGGCTTCTGCAGTTTCTTTTTCTTGAGGTAAGCATCGGTAAGGTGCTTTGGGATTTTTACTTTGCTAATATCAATTTTCGTGGAGGTGGCAATGACAAATTTCTGGTGTGTTCTGTGCAGTGGAACTTGGTTGAAAACTAGCAGTCCAGTTACAAGTAGCAAGCCACTGCTCAGCTGCTTCAGGAGCTGATGCCTCTGTGGCATCCAGTGAGGATGATCAGAATGGGCCCAGGAGGGACCAGCAGTTAGCGTAATGGCTATGTCGCTGGATTCCCACGTAGTCGACCGCGGTTCGAGTCCCGGACCCGGCGGCTTAAACTCACGCCGGGCGCGTGTGCGTGCGTGCCCAAGATCCCGAGAGGAGAATGGAGGAGAAGGGATTGCGGCGTGACCATCCCCCCTGGGGGGTGATTTCCTGCTTTCTATCTCTCTGTCTCTCTCTGTCTGTCTGGCGAGCGCACACGCCCTATAGCAAAAACCTCTCCAAAAAAAGAAAAAAAAAAAAAGAATGGGCCCAGGAGTGATGCTGGCTCGCAGCTTTCTCACTTGCTGACTGAAGGGTTTTTGCTGTGGCTCAACAGTTTTCGAGGCACGTCTTCAGTAGGATAATACCTAGGCATTTTGCGCAGTTTAACCACCCATACCACGATTTTTGTCTCTACCAGCTGGTTTTGTGAGTCGCAAGAACCTTCTCCTTTTTCTTTTCAATCCTGGTTTTAGTGGCCGAGTATTTCCTCTTGTACAAGGCCTTCCTGGAATACATGGCAGACCGGGAGTATCTGCCGATGCCCCGGACTAGGACTGGGTTCCTGCTGCAATGGGGCTTTCCCTTCTTGGGCTTTTTAGCCTTGGGCTCACCTTTTTTAACCTTGCCACTGGCATCAGCCTTCTTGGCTTCAGGTTTCTTCTCCTTAGTATCTTGCTTTGCAGCTTTTCCACCTGCCATCTCGTATAGTGGGAAAGCCATGATGTATTTTTTTCTATTTTTTTTTTTTTTAATGCATAGATGAGATTTGGTGAGACAGTGGTTTCTGGTGTCCCTAAGGAGGGCAGCTTCAATAGGGAGTGGGATCAGAAGCCACATGCAGAGGCTATGGAACAAGACGGTGGTGAAGAAAGGGAATTATGTTGGTGATTAGTTTTGAAAGTGGTTTGATGGAGAAGGAAGAGAGGATAAGGCAGAAACTTGGAGAGTAGCACTTGGCATTAGGAAGGTTTTTTTCCACAAAGAAAAGTGAGAAGTGTGGAAGTGCTAGATGGAAAGGAGAGACCAAGGGTCCCCGATGCAGGAGGACTCCAGAGGGGTGGGAGTGATGGGATCAAGAGTCATGCCCAGTAGCCTGGCCCAGAAGAGAACTGGGGAGGAGAGTGAGCCAGACTGAGCTGGAGGAAGTCCACACAAGAAAGCCTAAGTCTCCTCAGTGAAACAGTAAACAAGCTCACTTGCTCAGAAGGAGGGACTGGATAAGGTTGTGGATTTGAAGACTGGCCAGAGATTGGGACAGTTTCCGTGGTTGGAGATGTGAGGAGTGGGCCTGAGGTCTAGAGTGGGGAGTGGAAGAACTGGGCAGAAATGGGGAAGGCCAAGGCTTTGTTATGGAATGTGGGAGCGTCCCTTAAGCTACTGACTCTGGGTTCCAGGCTTGGCAAGACAGCAGGTGAAGCAGGCCTGGAAGTCAGAATCAAACAAAAAGCATATTTACAGAAGAAATGAGGGAGTAGGAGAGGAAGAACAGGATAGGGGTGTTTCTGGATCACTTATTTTCTCATGTTCTCCCTTCTTTGTACAATATTAGTGTCTCTCTTTAGCCCCAGCCTTATGCTCCTTCTGATTTATAACTAATATCTCACTACTGTTCTAGATTGTATATTCTATACTGTGGAAAAAGAAAATAATGAAAGCTGATCCTAGAATCCATTGACTGCTATAGTGAATTCCAGGCATTATGTTAAACATTTCACGTGGATTATCTTATTTACTGCCTATGAAAATGCCATGAGTTTAAGTAATAAGCTTTTAGCATTTCTTTTAAAAGATGAATCACCTGGGACCAGCAGATGGCATAATGGTTACGTTGCTGGACTTCTACAAGGCCAACTGCAGTTCAAGTCCCAGATCCAGTGGTTTCAACCTCACACCAAGTACATTTGTATGTGTGCCCAAAATCCCGAGAGGAGAATGGAGTCGAGAAGGGATTGTGGCATGACCATCTCCCCCAAAGAGGTGATTTCTCGCTTTCTGTCTCTCTATTTCTGTCTCTCCAGTGAGTGAATGTGCCGTATAGCAAAAAGCTCTCTTAAAAAAAAAAAGATGAATCACTGAGAGATCAGATAACATGTTCAAAGTCAAATAGCTAGTAAATGATAGAATCTAGTGAACAATAGAAATGAATTTTGAACCCAGGCAGGCTGACTTGAGCCTCAACTGTGCTTTTTCTTTTTTTTTTCTTTTTTGAGAGAGATTTTTGCTATAGGGTGCATGTGCTCTCCAGAAAGACAGAGAGACAGAAAGTGAGAAATCACCCCCTAGGGTGATGGCCACTATGCAATCCCTTTTCCTCAAGTCACCTGTTGGGATTTTGGGTATGTATACACACACACACACCCGGCGTGAGTTTTAAGTTGCCAGGTCCAGGACTTGATCTGCAGTCAACTATGTGTGAGTCCAGCGATGTAATCATTACGCCATCTGCTGGTCCCCCAAAAATCGTGTGTGTTGAGAAAGACACAGAGAGAGAGAGAGATGAACTTGATGCTATAGTCCTCCAGCCTCCAGTAGTTTTTGCCATAGGGCAGGCGCCACCACGCCTTCAACTGTGTTCTTAACAACTTTTCTAAATTGCCTCCCTGTCAAGACTTGCCACAGTTGTCATTGAGCAAATGTATTGCCTTTTATTTTTTTTAAATCACTCAATTGTTATTGTAATAACAATAATTAATATCTGCTTTGACCTTTACAGTTTGCAAATCACATTCATGCACATTATCTCTTTGGATCTTCACAACATCCTAATGAGGTTTGTAGCCACATGCAAGAAGGAAGAAGAGACCTTCAACTCAAAGAGCTCTACATTTTTAGTACTGGAAGTGTTTGAAATTTTGTCATTCCAGAGTTGGTGCCCAGGCCAAAGAACTGTAATCTTTTCCCTCTTACCCGTAATAGGCTCTGTTTCTAAAGGGGTTCTGTCCACTAATCTTCTGCTTCTTTCCAGGTCATAGAACTCTGTATGTGGGAGTTCGGATGCCACTGGGTCGGCAGAGCCATCGGCATCACCGCACCCATGGCCAGAAGCACCGGAGACGAGGGCGAGGCAAAGGAGCCAGCCAGGGAGAGGAAGGCCTAGAAGCCTTGGCCCACGGTAATACCCATGCGGTAGGAGGTTTGGTGAGGCTGAGGGAACATGTGATACACAAGCAGGTAGTCTTGATTTCCTAGCTCTTTGTAAGGTTTTCAGAACTTGCTTCCAAGAAGAAATGCCACTGAGAATTAAAATTATCTTCCTGAAAACTTCACAGTTCAGGCTTCCCCAAACTAATTCCATGATAAGTGAAATCCTTTGCTAGAGAACTGGTCATTCCTTTTGATCAAATTAGTCAGATAACCAGTTTCTTGTGGGTTTTCCACAAGTGGTCTTAGTTTATGTTTTCCTCCCAAGAAATGCTCCCACAGAATAGATTTTCTTTTGAAAAGAAATCTTTTGTTCTACATTCAGGACTTCATATAGTCCTAAAGTTGTTAGGTAAAGCAGAGTGCTATTTCTGTTCTAAGTTGGAGACTAGGCACAAACCTTTCTCTATGGTTGATTTCTTAGATACACCATCTCAGCGTGTTCAGTTCATTCTTGGCACCGAGGAAGACGAAGAACATGTGCCTCATGAGCTGTTCACAGAACTGGATGAAATCTGCTTGAAAGAGGGAGAAGATGCAGAGTGGAAGGAGACGGCCAGGTGAGGTCCTAAAATAACCTGGATCATGATCTTCCATGAGCCCAGACACATTGATGTGAGCTGCTAAGACACTGTATTCAGTAGGCCATGACCGTGTGGGAGGCCTATTTTAATTCCTGGTCCAACCTGCAGGGCCTGTGATGTGTGCCTATAATTCCAGTGACTAGGGAGGCTAAATCAGGAAGATTTTAAGCTTGTTTGGTCTAAGGAACATAGCATGAACCTGACTGAAAGAACCAGATAAGGTGGCACACATCTGTGGTTCCACGTACTCAGGAGGCTAAGTAGGAAGATCATGATACAACAAAGACAGTCTTTAAATTCAATTACTCAATCAAACAAACAAAAACTGCTTGGTAGGCACATATGTACCTTTTGACAAGTGTCAGGCCTGCCTGTCTTTTATTTATTCTTGGGAGAAGTGATGACTACATGGGGCCTGATGCTCCACAGGCTCCTGTGTGGGATGTTGGCATTGGCTTCCTTATGCTCTCTCTGGCCATATCTATGCCATTTGACCTTGAACATGATTTCCTCTCTGATTTGTTTAGGGCCTGGAGTTAAGTTCCTGGGCTATCTTGGTTTTATAGGTCTGGCTTAGAAGATGCCAGATAGGGCCACCTTGGTTGGGACCAAACCCAGCAGGCATAGCATAGGTCTAGACTTTTTGTACAGCTGAACTATAGGTCATTTGGGTTTTAATTCACAAATATTCCCAGAATTTTTGAGACTTTAACTTCTTCTGGGTTAACTCAACCTCACAGAGACCCTTGGGATATAGCCAGCCTGACACTAGGCTGCTTAGGGCAGCTGCAGAGTGACTGTGCTTGTCTGAGATTCAAATTCCAGACAAGCCCTCAGACGAACCAGGGCAGTGTCATGTCTAGGCTCCTCTCGTAACTGGCCAGTGAGCCTTACTAAATGATACAGAACCGGCGTTCTGAGCCTAGGATGGAGATGAGGTGGGGAACTATCAAAGTGCGGCTCCAGCTCTCACTGAAACAGCTCTTTCTGTTGCCTGTTGTATTGTGGACATTTTTACAGTGGAGACCATTAACCAATTGATCTGATACCAAGTAAAAAGGCAATCAGTCTTCTGTTATTCTGTCTTTGTGAACTTCTAAAAGTCACATAGAACACCAAACGTTAAAGGTCACACAGAACACTAATAAAAAAGGAAAAATACCATCATTTTATTAATGTGATTTGTCAGTGTGTCCAAGTCACCTAGATTAGATCTATTTTTGTGTGTGTGTGATGAAGAAAGGTACAGCTTTATTTCTATGAGCAAAGCAAGGAGAGCCAGCAGCTCCTGCTGAAAAAGACCTGGTTTCTGATTAGATCTATTTTTTTAATTGTACATATAATGCATTCTGATTATAGAAATTTAGAAAATAAAGATAAGCAAAAAAAGTAAATAAAATTTATAATCCTACTACCCTAGGAATGATGAGGAATATAATATTTGATCTTTTATGCATGTGTGTGTTTGTTACAATTTTTTATGTGGAAAAATGGAATTAAAGTATAGTTGTCCTTTGATATCCATGAAGAATTTGTTCAGGACACCTCCTGTACCTCCATCTCCTGTAGATATTCAAATCTGAGGATGAGTAGGTCCTTTATGTAAAATAATGTAGTGTTTGCATGTAACCTATGCACATTTTCCCATATACATAATTTTTATTTATTTATTTATTTTAGATCATGCTAAACTTTTCAAAAAGGAATTATTTGTTCAATTTTATTTATTTTTATTATTATTTTTATTTGACGAGAGAGAGAGAGAGAGAGAGAGAGAGAGAGAAGAGAGAGAAAGCCATTAGGCCAAGACTTGAACTGCAGTCAGCCATGTGGGAGTCCAGCAATCCAACCACCATGTCACCTGCTGGCCTCTGTCCTGTATACTTTAAATCACCTCTAGATTATTTATAATACCTAACACAATGGGACCAGCAGGTGGCGTGGTGCTTAAGGCAGCTGGACTCACGCATGGCTGATCATGGTTCAAGTCCCAGTCCTGGCAGCTTGCTGTCTCATTTTCCTTCTCTCTCATTGTCTCTCTCTAGTCAACTTTAAAAAAATAAAATAATGACAACAAATAAAATTAAATAAAATAATTATTTAAAAAGATACCTAACACAGGGACCAGCAGTTGGCATAATGGCTATGTCACTGGACTCCCATGTTAGTCAACTGCAGTTCGAGTCCCGGACCCAGTGGCTTAAATTCACGCTGGGCGTGTGTGTGTGTGTGCCCAGGATCCTGAGAGGAGAATGGAGGATAAGGGACTGCAGTGTGGCCATCCCCCCAGGGGTGATTTCTCACTTTCTGTCTCTCTGTCTCTCTCTGTCTTTCTGGTGAGTGCACGCGCCCTGTAGCAAAAACCTCTCAAAAAAAAAAAAAAAAAAAAAAAAGATACCTAACACGATGTAAATGCTATGTAAATAGTTGTTATACTGTATTGTTTAGGGAATGCAAGAAAAAATATTCTGTGCGTGTTTAGTACAGTACAACCATCATAGGCCTAACTATTTTTTAAAAAAGAATGATTTTATTTAACTTTCTTTTTTTATTTATTTTGATTTAACCAGAGAGGGACAGAACAAGAATGAGAGAAAGTGAGAAAGCAAACCGTCAGGTTTGGGACTCGAACTGCCGTTGACCATGTAGGAATACAGTGCCCTTAACCACCACTCCACCTGCTGGCCCTATTGATAACATTTTTGATTTGAGGTTGGTTGACTCTGTAGAATCTTTGAATATGAAGGGTCAACTGTGTACTCAATCTTGCACTGTTCTATACCCTGCTCTTTTTACTCACCAATATACCCTGGACATATAGATTAGATGTTATAGCGCTCAGAATGACTATTCAGATATTTCTCTGTGGCTTACATTAATGATTCTCTGTTGAAAATTCCTCATGTTCTGGGAACCAGCAGTTAGCGTAATGGCTATGTCGCTGGACTCCCACGTAGTCAACCGCAGTTCGTGTCCCGGACCCGGTGGCTTAAAACTCACACCGGGCGCGTGTGCGTGCGTGCCCAAGATCCCAGGAGGAGAATGGAGGAGAAGGGATTGCGGCGTGACCATCCCCCCTGGGGGGTGATTTCTTGCTTTCTGTCTCTATGTCTCTCTCTGTCTGGTGAGCGCACGCGCCCTATAGCGAAAACCTCTCAAAAAAAAAAAAATTCCTCATCTTCTATCTTTGACATCTAGTTATTTATAATACTTTCAGGTGGCTGAAGTTTGAAGAAGATGTTGAAGATGGGGGAGAACGCTGGAGCAAGCCATATGTGGCAACCCTCTCATTGCACAGCCTCTTTGAGCTAAGGAGTTGCCTTATTAATGGAACAGTCCTTCTGGACATGCGTGCCAATAGCATAGAAGAAATTTCAGGTAATAGTAAGAGAGGGAAAACAGAGGAATTCTGCATAAATTACAAAGTGTGTGGCCACCCTTGTGGCCTAGTGGTTAAAGGAACTAGATCCCACATGGCTGATGGGGCGATTTGCATCCCAGACTCCATGACTTGAAAAATGTGCCAGATGTGTATGTCTGAATGTTTCAAATCTGACAGAATGGAGAGATGGAGAGGGGATTGCAGTGTGACTACGCCCAACGGGGAGTGCTTTTGTCCCACTCACTGGCAAATTTCCAAAAAATGAACTCCCTGGGAAATTTCCAAAAGATGAACAAGTACAATATAAAAGGAAGAATAAAGTGGCTATGTGTCCTTAGGCAAGTCATAGCCTTCCCTACGTCAATATCCTCAACTGTGGGACGGGTTTCAAAATAGTAAACTACTTACTTATTTTATAAGCTTATTCTGGGATTTAAATGACATAATGTTTAGTCTTCCACTTGCCTGTTTATTTATCAAACATTTACTTTGTATCTACTGAATGCCTGATAATGTGCTAGGCACAGAGGAACAAGGATAAGATATAGTTTCTCCCTTCAAGGACTTCTTCCAGAAGGGACAGTAATCATTGAAACCACAATTAAAATAAATGCAACAACAGAGATGTGCTTGATCATAATCAAAGAAAGGAGCAGCTGAGACTTGTACAGTGAAAAAAAAGTTAAAGGAAATTAAAGATTTTAAAATGACATGCAGAAAATTGAGCCAAAGTATCCCCACTTTTTCCCCAGTACATTAAGGGGAAATGTCTGACTGAGTTTGGGGAATAGAGTAGGAGAAAACTATGTGAGGACTTTTCCTTTGGATTGGCTCTGGTTGCCTAGAAAAGTTAAATAAAGATTTAACCTCCAAATCTTTCTCCATTCCAAGTATCCATCCAAGTAATTCTGCCCCTGTGGGATTACTTGGGGACTCAGGGGAGGAGTCAGCCCTGCTGGGATTCTGTGTCTCCCCTCCTTTCTGAGTTGCTCCAGAAGCACCACTTTGGCTGCCTGGTAAAAATGGAACTCTCATGTTCCCATTAGGGTCATATCCATACTTGCTAACTTTTGGGCTATGTGTCTGAAATCCTATGAAAGTCCTTTAAACGTTTTGTGTCAGGTAGAAGAAAACCTGAGAGTTGATGAAGCTGCTTATAAGTCTGCATGAACAGTGGGGAGCCACTGAAGAATTTCTGATCCATCAGTTTTGTGTTTTAGAAAGATAACAATCACAACAATATGGAGGGTGAAGATGGGAGATAGGAGTGAGCCTGTAGCTGTAGTTCCGGTGAGATGTTGCCTGCACTAAGGGCAGTAGCTGTGGGGGATAAATGAAATGAAGGTCTACCTTGAAGACCAAAAGAATATCCTGACAGTTTGGGAACCACCACCTTAAACATTAACTAGCCTCCTCAGCTTTACATTCATATGTCATTTGAGGCTAATAAATGTTTTCTTACACTATTTGACTTGAACCTTGCAAAAACCCTGTAAGGTAGATAAGACAGATCATATTAGTCCCACTTTTAAATAATAAAGCAACTGAGATCCAGAAAGGTGGAGTTGGCTTGCCTAGGACCTCAGAGCTTGGGGAATTTTGTAACATTTGGACCTCAGTTTCCTTATCTGTAAAAATTGTTTTAATAATACAACTTCTTAGGGCTTTCATAAGAATTAGATAACATATGTAAAGTTCATAGTATAATTCCTGGCACAAATCAAGTACTCAATAGTTTCTTTTCCTAATAGTGATTTGTTGTATCAATAAAGTATAGCTTTTCACAGCCACTGTTGTCAAATAGCTTTTTCAGAAAGTGAAGCTGAACTTGTACTTGAGTGATACTAGTGGAGCTGCTTCCTCCTACTCCTGGCCACTCGCCCCTGCCTTACCTGATATTGACCTCCAAGGGTTCATCAACCCTTAGTTTGAGTTTTTATGTGAATACTTACTTAACAGATCTGATCCTGGACCAGCAAGAACTGTTCAGTGACCTGAATGACAGCATGCGGGTTAAAGTGCGGGAAGCCCTTCTCAAAAAGCATCATCACCAGAATGAAAAGAAGAGAAACAACCTCATTCCCATTGTTCGTTCCTTTGCTGAGGTTGGGAAGAAGCAGTCTGATCCACATTCAATGGATAAAAATGGTAAGGAGTGCTTGTTCTCTCTCTGTTAATAAGATGTTGAGGAAGTAGTTAGAGATGCTGAGTTACTAGAGAACAAGGCCTATGTTTGTCTCGTATATATTCATGGCTGTGTCTTAGAACTTTTGGTGATTGCTAAGATAGGTGGCTGGGAGTGGTGGTACTAGGGGTGTATTCCTCTGATCTCAGTGGACAGAAGGTGAGAGAGAGACTTATGTCCCAGGGTGCCCTCAGAACTGAAGTGGCTTTTGGGAGATATCCACATAGGAAATAACTTTGGAGCAGAGAAGGTGGAACTAGACTTTTTAGGAGTAAACAAATGCCTTAGTTTAGGGAGGCAAAATATAGTAAGTAGCGTAGGCTCTGGAGTCAGATTCCTAAAACTTGTGATTCTGGTTTTACCACTTGCAAAAGATATAACCATGGGCAGCCTGGTAACCTCTTTTTTTCCACTTAAATTTTGTTTATTTATTTATTTTTATATTTTTTAATTTGAGCAGAGAGAGAGAAAGAAGGAAAGTGAGAAAGCAAGCCAGTGGGTCTGGGACTTGAATCATGGTTAGCCACATGGGAGTCCAGTGCCCTAACTACCACCTTAAGAGGCCTGATAAGTCTCTTAAGGCTCACTTTTTGACCTATAAATTAAGGAGGATGATAGAATCTATTCCATATGTATTGTGAGGCTTTAGTGAGTTAATCCATGTAAAACTCTTAGTTTGTACATGGTGGGTTGTAAACATTCAATGAATTTCAACTGCTGATTATTTCTCTTTCTGTGGTCAGGCAGGGCCTTATCTATATTAACCTCTATGTCTTCACATTTACTGAATTACAATGTGCAAGTGATATGCCTAGGAATCTGTATTTTTGAAAAGTTCTCCATTGGAGGTCTCTCATACACATTTATGGTTAGTTGAAAAATAAAATAGGGTCATTACTGAATTCATGGAGGTGCAGAACTAATAAGATCTCTCCGCTCTTATAATTAACTAGTAAGTAAAGAGATAGGTATGGAAGGGTCCTGGCTTCATAGTCATCTTAACCTCTTCTCTATATAGACTCTCTAGGAGAATTCATAGCCAACCGATGATGGATGGGGTATGTCAGAGGGGAAAAGGACAGAGACTCAAGATATTTGATTTTCTCCATCTAGGACAAACTGTGTCTCCTCAGTCTGTTCCAACTACAAGTCTTGAAGTAAAAAATGGAGTGAATTGTGAACACAGTCCTGTGGATTTAAGCAAGGTGAGTTGAAACATGGGAAGTAGACTTCTAGGTCAAAGGTTATCTCTAGTGGAAACCAGAGTCCAGTTGCTAGAATCGGGATAACCCTGATGTTTCACAACCCTTTTTCAAAGGCCAGAACCCCTTCTGCAAAAAGGAAGGCCTATCTGCTCATGTCATTTCTCTTCTGCCCCAGTCTACATGAGGCCAGCTCATCAGTTTGTTCCTCCAGATTCAGCATACTGAAAACAGACTAGCTACCAAGTCTTCCCTCATACAGAAGTCCTGATTTTTGTTATTTTTGTGGTACCTGTTCTTAGCAGCTCCATCTCACGTCCAAAGGTTTTATGAAAACATTATTTTTGTTACTGAATCCTAAACTACCTTGCGGAAAAACTCTTCTGAGGACTGTGCTTTGGTGTCTGAGGTCTTCTGTGGTGGCAGTGCCTTATTGCAGTTTCTGGTCCAAGCCTTCGTCTCTTGCCCTCAGCTTCTTGCTGTGGTCTATCTTTGACATTGTCTTTCTAAAACACAGAAAATATCATGTCACTTTTCCTGCATATGAATTCCCATTTTATTTAGAAAACCTGATACCTCTGACAAAGCATTTAAAGATGTAGACAAGGAAAGAATGTGACTCAGTGGAAAGAGAGTGTGAGAGGGAAAGAGCATAGGAAATTTGGTGGGAAAATGGAGAGGTAAGACACCTGTGGGACACAGATAAGGTTTATTATCTGTTGATGAGGATGTGAATGGTGGTCTCAACTGGGCTGGTCTGAGGTGTATATCATGCTAGGTAAAGTCTCTTCTCAATCCAAATGATGTATAGCTATTTAATGTATGAATAATAATAAAAAATAATAATAAATAAAAATAAATAATTCTTTAAAAGAAAAAAAAAGAATGTGACTCAGAGCTTCAAAAACATTTGTCTTTGAGAAAGGATGGTAGAATAGGATTGAAATCAGATTACCTGGATTTTTTTTCCTAGAATTATTTAATTTGATTTTATTCATCATTATCCTTCTCCTTCTTATTTTTTAATTTGACCAGAGAATGAGAGAGAGAGAAAGAGAGAGAGAGAGAGAGAGAGAGAGAGAGAGTCAGAAAGCAAGCTGCCAGGTCTGGGACTCAAACTGTGGTCAGCCACGTGGGAGTCCAACACCTTAACCACCATGCCACTTGCCGGCCGGATTACTTGGATTTAAATTCCAATTCAATATAAGTTCTGTGGTCCTGGGCAAGTCAATTTCACATTTTTGGATCTCAGTTGCTTTATTTATTTATGTAAAAGTGGGGAGTATTATGATCTGTCTTACCCACCTTACAGTGTTTTTGTAAGGATCAAATCAAATAGTATGAGAAAACACTTGCTAATTATTAAATGATATATGAATGTAAGGTATGATGAGGCTAACTAATGTTTTGGTGGTGGTTCCCAAATTGTCAACGTTCTTTTGGACTTTCAGGTAGACCTTCATTTCATGAAAAAAATTCCTACTGGGGCAGAGGCCTCAAATGTCTTGGTTGGAGAAGTGGATACTTTGGACCGCCCCATAGTTGCCTTTGTGAGGCTATCTCCAGCTGTTCTTCTTTCAGGCCTGACGGAAGTGCCAATCCCGACAAGGTACAAGCAAAGATAAAACTCAGTGCATTCCTTCTAACGTAGACATTTATTTGAGCACTGCTGGAAGAAACCAGCTGTAGGACTAATTAATTTTGGAAATGGTGTTTAAAATTCAACAGTGATCTCAGAAAAACCGGAATATGTTTGATTAACTGCCATGCAGAGGAGTTCTAAGACTTTTAAGGCTATGACTGCACAGTACTTATAGCCTTGGGAATAGAAAACTGAAGAGCATTCAAAGGGCCTAGTAAGAGCCAGTTGCTTATAATAGGAAGCCTGAGATGGACTATCTCTGTACTATAGAGCCATATCCCAGGGAAACATCTCCAGGCAAAGGTATTGGTGTCTCTTTCGACAATTCTGGCAATATTTGTATGGTTTGTAAATATGCCCACATTTGTTCAAAAGGCTGTTTATGTGCTCTGAAGGTGCTGATGCCAGTGATTCAGAGCTCCACTAATTACAGAGAATATTCAGATGTCCAGAATACAATTTAGACTCTTCCACAGAGTTTGATCATTATAACTTCCTTATCCCTCACCTCTCCCATCATTTTCTTAGAACAATGAATGGGATTCAGATAACCTTGGATTTGTAATGTAATGCGATGTTTTGAAAAAGTGTTCTTTATATAGCTAGGAATTGTGTCTATGGAAACCCTGAGAAATATAACCACATTATATTGAATGATGTAATACAAAGAGCTTCCAAAGCCCATAGTGGAGCTATTAGGTCAAGTTAACTTAAAGCTCCATCATTAGTATGTCTCATTTTTTGAAAGGTACGGTAATGATATCTGAGAGACGAGAGAAACATTATGTTGTTTAGAGAAGAATAAGATGTCCCATCTTTATATTTACTTACTGTGTATTTCGCCAGATTTTTGTTTATCTTACTGGGTCCAGTAGGGAAGGGTCAGCAGTACCATGAGATTGGCAGGTCCATGGCCACCATCATGACAGATGAGGTATGTGCCACTTCTTTTCATTCATTCATCTCATAAATATTTATTGAGCTTTTACTCTGTGCCAGGCACTGTGCTGGTTGTTGGGGGTAAAATAATTACAATTTCATTATCTACTGGGAAGCAGTTTAAGGCACTTCCCTGAAACCTATTGTGGGAGGACTAAGCTCTCTAGGAGATTTTTCTTCCAATGTTATCATTCCCTTTTTGAGTTATCAGGGACAGAGAGAAATCTTTTTCTAGGAATATTATTATTGCCAAGTAGGAGGTAGAGTGGAATACATTAGGGCTGACTTAACTTTCTAGAGAAATGGCTAAGTACATCTAAGCTGATTAGATGAAGAGATCTCCTGTTCCATGTAAATGAGACAAGTTTGGATAAGGTCGGGGTAGACCTCAGAAAATGTTATGGGAATGTCTCAACTTGTCTGTAACCAAGGCAGCCAGACATTTGGCAGTGTTTTGAACCCACAATGCATACCCCAGTAAGAACTGTGCTGTTTATATAAGCTGCAAAGCAGAGCTTTCAAGACATACCTCTTAGCAGGCATGGGTAGGTGTGGATTAGATGCATTAGCTCTATTTGATTGGAAGACTTACTTCATGAAGGACCTTCATTAATAATTACATCCAGTTTTTCCAACAATATTACCAAGAAAA
Organism: Tupaia tana; assembly: GCA_026018925.1. Classification (NCBI taxonomy): domain Eukaryota; kingdom Metazoa; phylum Chordata; class Mammalia; order Scandentia; family Tupaiidae; genus Tupaia; species Tupaia tana. The sequence continues at coordinate 155,384,115 of JAKSZU010000006.1, forward strand.
TTTTACGTACATCTTGCCTTTGTTGCACCCTTTGTGGAGATAATAAAATTGTACAACTTTAGAGTCATATTTTATCTCTTTTTATACTAGCAGATATATGAATATGTAGTTCTTTTTGACCCATTTAATCTCCCAGTTAATCTTTTTTTAAAATCCTTTTATTCGTTCACTTCTCTAAGTTTTTTATGTCTCAAATCACCATGATAGAGATAAAAATCAAGAGGTCGCATCCATCCCTCATCACATCCATTGGTGATTATATAAGTAAAGTTACTTTCAACTTTCCTGAGAATTTTTTCTTCTCTGTAGATTTTTCATGACGTGGCATATAAGGCAAAAGAGCGAGATGATCTCCTGGCAGGCATTGATGAGTTCCTAGACCAGGTGACGGTGCTCCCTCCAGGGGAGTGGGACCCTTCGATTAGAATTGAACCACCCAAAAACGTCCCTTCCCAGGTAATGTATGCACATTAGCCAGTGGTGACTAGTGACACTGAGTGCCCACCATGGTCAAAGCAAAAACCATGTGGGTATATGCTAAATAAATCAAGACATGTTCTATTTTGGGGCACCTTAAATGAGAAAACAGTAATAAAAAGTGAATCTTTAGTAATGTAGATTGGCTCAATTGTGACAGGCTCAGTCAAGATTACCTGGGATGAATTTCAAGCCAGATTTTAAAGGATTGATGTGGAATAGCAGAATGGAGAAGGAAGAACATTTCTTGAGAGTGCAAAGTCATCAAAGGAGCAGGGCATGGTGCATACTTTGCTGGCATTTTAGAGACGAGAACTCCCACTGTGTACTAGACAGCAGGCCAGGTACTTTGTATATGTGAATTCAACTTTCCAGCAATAGCCTCCCCACCCCCAAAGGCATTGCTTTTCTTTGTTCTACAAATGAGGGATACAACTATCTTCTAGGGCAAGGTTTTAAGGTAAAGCAAGATTAAAAAGAGGCAGATTTAGTGGCCAGCAGGTGGCATAGTGGTTAAGGTGCTGGACTCCCACTTGGCCAATTGCCATTTGAGTCCAGACTCAACAGCCTGAAAATCACTCTGTGCATGTGTGCGTACATGCCCAAAATCCCAGAAGGAGAATGGAGGAGTAGCAGTATGACCATCCCCCCTGTGGGGTGATTTCTCAGTTTCCCTCTCACAGTCTCTCTGTCTCTCCCAATCAAGTGCACATGCCCTATGGCAAACACCTTTTTTAAAAAAGCAGATTTTAATGTGGAACTTAGGTCATATCTGATGCCAAAGCCCCCCATTTTTCTGTTTCTGGGGAAGGCTTAGAGAAATAAAAATGATATGTCTCTCACCCCACCCTCAGCCCCAGGAAAGTAAATAAACTGCATTAATTCAGTAAGTGCATTTGAAAGCTACAAATATTTGGGCATTTTTGGTTGCTTTTGGGTTATTCCAACATCAATTCCCTCTCCGCCCATCAGAAGGAAGGACTAATAGATATTGACTTTATTAATTTTGTGGTCTTCTATTCAAAGGAAAAAAGAAAAATGCCTGGAGTTCCAAATGGAAACGTTTGCCACATAGAACCAGAGCTACATGGGGGTCATAGTGGGCCAGAACTTCAGCGCACTGGGCGGTAAGTTCTAGAATGTTTCACAGCTGGTGCTGCTTATTAGGCATAAGTTGTATAAAGAAATGAGGCAGCCTCTGCTTTCAGCCTTCTTCTCTGTAGTGGGAATTTACTGGCTGGAGATGACTTTTCAAATGGAATCGCTGACTATAATTATTATGAATTTGTCAAATATTGTATTCATTCATTCAAGTTGTTCAAACCACCTACCATGTTCTGTCTCACCTCCAGTCCTTCCCACACATTGTTCCCTCTGATTTGAACACTCTTCCCCTTCCTCATCTCCTGGCTAACTCCTACTTTCCTTTGTCTCAGTTTGGGTGCTGTTTCCCTTGGAAAGCCTTCCAAGACTATCCATAGATGAGGTTAGGTTTTCCTGCTATGGTATGTCACAGCTTTGAGCTCTGACTTCTCCCTCCCCACTACCCCATTATAGTCCTTATCATACTGTATTATTATTGCTTGACTCATTACTCTTCCTGCTAGATGGTTGGCTTTAAAGGCCAGGTAATCCATTATGTTTCTAGCACCCCGAACAGAGTAGGCTCTCGATATCTGCTGAATGAATGAATACTGTTTAAGTGATGCCTGTTCTGATGCATGAAATGGACCAGGTGTGGATAAATATTGAGTGATCATTTTAGGTTAAGAGATACTTTTAGGGTAGGAAGCTGAGTACTACTCTAGGTGTGTGTGTCTCAGAATAAGCAATCTACTCTTCTAGGTCAAGATTTTAAGGACAAATGTCCAAGAAGGAGTTCTATGGTAGGTGAGGGAAGCAGGTCCCCAGAATAGTAGGTTTTATTCCTCAGGTAGTGAGGTGATTGGTATGGCATTGAGAAGTGTCTCCAGATTACGGGAGAGGGTTGAGACTATGGCTCTGGCTCTGTAATTAGAGCTGAGAAAGGTCTGCCGGGTGAGGATTCTTAGGGCATGACTCAAATCATGAAAGGGCACTTTTACACCTACTCCCTTGATCTCGCCTTTTTCCTCCTTGGCTGAAGTTGCTTTCCTTACTCTTCTTTCCTTAGTACTCTGCAATGAAAACCCAGGGTTTTTTTGTTTTGTATTGTTTTGTTTTTAAAATCATGGAGAGTGACTCATTCTTCCACTCTTGGAATTCAGACAAAAGCTGGGAGAGGTGACAGTGAAATAGGAGAGGATAGCATTTAACTAATAGTGTCTTGATGAGGGAGTGTGTTTTCTGGCTGGAGGAATTTATTTGAGGGTAGAAGAAGATAACTGTGCCCTGGGAGGAAACATTGGCAGAAAAGAGAAGCCCTTTGGATGGAGGGTCACTGAAGAGGAAGCAAATTTCAAGAGTGAGTTAAGCTTTTTCTTTTCTTTTTTTTTTTTAAGTTAGGAGAAGTCTAAATTGGTGGGGCAAACTGGTATTAAGAGGCAGTTCGAAGGTAGCATTTGTCCTTGAAATGGTTTTCAGGACTGAGATTGTCCAGAGAAGGTGTTTCTCCCCCGTCCCTACCCCCAGGAAAGGGTCTAGAGTATAGATCTGATATTTAAGAATTACAGTTTATCTTTTGGATATAAAGAATATCCACACCCTAGATTTAGGTTTGGAAGTAGAAGAGCAGAGGGCAACAGTGTCTCCCCAAATAGATATCTGTGCAGAGGTGCAATTCCAGGTTTCTTTTGGTGCCAAAGAAAATAGAATGAAGCAGGATCTCAGGCTTTTGAAGAGGACTGCTTATGTCAGTTCTACATGGGGTTTTGGGAGACCATTAGATTGGATCTCAACAGTTGTAAGATCTCAGAAATGGTGCCAAAGAAAATCTCATATTGCCAGGATCATCATATGCTTAATCACAAACTCCAAATATGTTAACTTACAAATTCAAATGGGATTTGGAGTTTTCCCATAATGTCTTGTGAGGGATTTCTGCAATTGACAAAGCCGAATGGAAACTTGGGCCTCTTTTTGGCATGAGTTATGCTTCCTGTTCCTGAGCTCCTGATGTTTTCCTCAAAGCCCTTGGCAAAAGACCTCAAGACACGGTCTTTCACTCCTTGTATCCTCTTAGGCCAGGGACCTAATGCCTACATCAGGGATAACAGTTCCAGGCTAGCTCTAACCCATTTCCCAGTTTCAAATTATGTAGTAGGCAAATGTGAACCTTCCCTATGGATGAATATATCCTAGAAGTTTCTGACCTTCCTGGACTGCACAGACTGAAAACTCATTAGCCTAGATTTTATAGTTCTTCACACCATTAGTTGTGGTTCTTTGAGATGCAAAAACTGCTTTATGCATATCATGTAGCTCAACCTTGGGGCAAAACTTGGAGACTTAGAGGATACTATCTTATTGAAGGGAGAGAAAGTTGAAGAGAGAATAGACTCTAAGAAGGTGGGAAAGGAGATAAAGTTGAAAATGGTACTCTGAGTTCTGAGTATTACTGACCCTCCAGAATTGAGACAGTGCCTTGCACTTCCCTGGTGTTGATACATGCAGGGATGCCATATGTAACAAAGAGAGTACCAGTATTACCAGAGTACTTAGACCAGCAGCTCCACAGCAAGGAGGATACTCTCAAAAGGGGTTTTCCAGGATAGATTCATGTCACTTTTGGGAAGGGTTCATGAAAACAAGAATCAGGAGCTGCTATCTCGATGATCCCCCTCACACTCCAAACAGGTTTCTTCCAAAGCACACCAGACAAATGGATGGCTGGCCTGTCCCTAAAGCCCTCCAGGGAAGGGCTCCCTAAGTCAGTGCTCCAGAGCCTAGTGACCCTCTACACGGGTAAGTCCTTTCTTGCATCAAGCTTAAATTCATATCCCAATGTGCCTCCTGCCCACAAAAACTTGAATATCAAGGACAGTGTTGAAAGAAAAAGGGAGTCTCAAATATGGAAAGAAGCACCCATGTCTGATAATTCTCTATAGTAGATGTGCAATTATGTCCTGATTTTATGCATGAATGAGGTATAAGCTGACTCTATGAATAATATTCAGAAATTATTTAATTAACTTATAGTATACCTTCAATGTGAACCTCAGATCTTCCTCCCACCTATTTATTTCCTTCCTTCCTTCCTTCCTTCCTTCCTTCCTTCCTTCCTTCCTTCCTTCCTTCTTTGCTTCCTCCCTCCCTCCCTCCCCTCCTTCCTTCCTACAGAGGGAGAAAGAGGAGTAACAGGCAGGTACCCTTAACCCTCAAAGCCCTCAACAGGGCTTTCATGATGCAGTCCCACATGCAACTAGCTGGGATCACAGGCATGCCCGTTGGTGTGTCCAGAATGTTCAGGTAGATTCCAGATGCAAACCCAGAGCCTTCCCACGTGGTCTTCAGCATTGTGTAATAGCACCCCTACTGCTGGGCCACAGCTGGACCTCCCCCACCTTTTAGTCACCACTAGGCAGATAGATGTCCTTCCTTTCTATGGAGTCTCATAAATTCATTTCATATAAATCATTTGTCTGTTGCTCACAGACACTTCTCTCTGAAGACAAGTCCTGTGTCCAGGGGTTGACCAATCAGCAACTCAGATGGCCTCAGTGGGGATGAGGCTCACTATTGCAGAAGATTCTTCTCTCAGAATAATACCCTTCAGAGAAGGTTATTGGTGATGAAAAGGTGATATTCACATGGTAATAAGATGCTGTGTTGGCAAGAACCCAGAAACACTTGAATCTTGCCCCAAACTAATCACTACTATCTGTTAGGTCCTTGAAAGGCTATTTACCCAGAGGAGAAAGCAAGACAAAGTGACATTTTATAAGCTAGAGCCTTGACCCCAATCTTAGAGGCAAAACTTTTGTGATCTAGGTTGGACTTTCTAGGTAGTTTCTTTACTGAAGCTAGTTTTGCCAGACAGGTAAAACTGAGGCAGGTCACAAGGATGGCTTTGATTCTCTCCCCTACACCCAGATCCAAACTGTGATGTCACTGCTATAAGTTAAGGAAAGATGAATCCCAAATACACCCATCAAAACCAGAGCAAAAGAGCAAGTGGTTAAGGCAGAATAATCTTTACCCTGTACCTACCTGCACACCCATTGTATCTAGTTAGGTGGGAGAAGATTCAAGTGGAGAGAGAAGGCTGGCTGGATCCTCTCCCCTGGCATGCAGGTCCTAGGCCAACTCTGACTCCCTCAGACTTCTGGGCAAGAGAAGGAAAGAGAGCTGGCCAAGCCTCCATCTGTGAGAGAGTAGCTTGTTTTTCTGTTTTAGCTTATTATAGAAACTTATACTAAAAAAGAAAGAGAATAGTATAATGAACCCCCATGCACCCCTCAGCTGTTACCAACATTTTACCAATCTAGTTTCACCTATTTCTTGACACTTAATTTTATTTTTTTATTTTTCTTATTGTTTTATACCAAATCACAGACATCATACCTTTTTACCTGTAAATACTTCAGTACGTATCTCTGATAATGACATCTTTAAGTAAAAAATAATTTATCATGCCATTCTTAAATCTAACAAAATTAATAATGATTTCTTAAATCATCTAATTCGAGTCCATCTTAAATTTTTCTGTGGTTGTCTTAACAACCTCTTTTCAGAGTTCATTTGTCTAACATAGAAACCAATCAAGGTTTGCATTTGTTTTTATGTTCCCATTCTACAATAGCCCAGTTTCTTTCTTTCTTTTTTTTAAAAAAGAATGATTTCATTTAACTTTATGTATTATTATTATTATTACTATTTTCTAGTTTGATCAGAGACAGAGAAAGAGAGAGAGGGAAAGAGATAAAGCAAGCCACCAGGCCCAAGAATTGAACCATGGTTGGCCATGTGGGAGTCCAGTGCCTTTAACTGCCATGCCACCTGCTGTCCCCGCTGTTTCTTTTTTTCTGTGCCATTGATTTGTAGAAGAAACCAGATGGTTTGTCCCATAGAATGCTGAGTAACTCTTTCTGTTATTCATCTGGCAGCTTTCACCCTGGTGCAATGACTCCACTTTTAGAAAAAGTAGCCTAATGTGGGAGCACTGTTCTTCCATAGTGTGGGCTATCTTGCTCATGGTCTGTCTCATCCTTTGGAAGTACAGAGGGGCCCTGAAGTCCTACCACCGAGTCCTATTAATTCTACCTCCCAGTCACATCCCATCAATGCTCTATTCATTACACAGTTTTAAGAGTGGTCTTTCCAGGATGCATGTTTTGATTATGTTAGTCATTTAATAAATTGACATGCTAGTAAGATAAGGTTCTAGTTCCTTAAAACCGTTTATATACACGGCCCTTTGTGACTTTGCTTCTCCAGCCTCATCTACTGGTATTTGCCCCTCACACTGTAGTATCTAGTCATATTTCTTTACCTCAAAGCCACTGTGTGCTCTCACCTTTAAGTATCATCCACACTAGTCCCCCGACCCCCTGCATCATCTGGCTGACTCCCAGTCTATCTTCCAGTTGCAGCTGAATTATCCCTCCCTGTTCTGTGCTACCATCGCACCCTCACAATGCTGCCTGTGTCTTGCACTAGACTGTCGGTCCTGGAGAGCAATGGCTGGCCGTGTTTGTCTTGCTCACTGTTGTATCTCAGGAACCTAGCACCTTGCCTGCACCCAGTATCTGCTGCTACTGGTCAATTGCATGAATCATTACGCTAATTTCGTAAGAATAATATACATCGTTCAGAGTAAGAAAGTGCATGTGATAGGTGCTTTTTATTTAGAAAACATTTAATAAAACTAACAACTTTAATATCCTGAGTTGGTTTTGTGCATTTCTTCCTAACAGCTCAGACCTTGAAGTTTGAAGCTGATACTTGCTTTCATGTTAATTTTCTTGAACTTTGTATTGAATGGGTAATACACATACCCAAATTAATTATTTTTATGCTTGAGAAAATCGGTGAAATTTACTGTGAATTCATGTCCTTGGTTGTAAATAGGATCTCTGCTGACACCAGCGAGATTTCCTGTACTTGGATCAAACTGAAGTCAAGGTACTACCTCAATACAGAGCACATCTGAAGTGCTTTCAGATGTGTGCTGTTTCTATGCTTTTGTGGAAGAGGGACTGCATTAGAGGTCTATCTGCCATGTTTCCACAGGCTATTTGGGGGCTTAGTGCTGGACATCAAGCGGAAGGCCCCCTGGTACTGGAGCGACTACCGGGATGCACTCAGCCTACAGTGTTTGGCCTCCTTTCTGTTCCTATACTGTGCCTGCATGTCACCTGTCATCACCTTTGGGGGATTGCTTGGAGAAGCCACTGAGGGACGCATAGTAAGAATTTTTAACCATTTTTAACCAAACAAGACCTAAAATATGGTGGTGGCAGCCAAGTTCACTGAGGAGGAAATGACCTAGGCTGAAAATAAGATTAGATTCTTTCTCTTGAATCACATGAAAGAGCAGCAAAGTTCTCCCTTTAATTGTTTTTTTTTTTAAGAGATTTTTGCCATAGGGCTCATGTGCTCACCGAAGAGACAGAGAAAGACAGAGAGACAGAAAACAAGAAATCACCCCCCAGGGGATGACCATGCTGTAATCCCTCTCCTTCATTTTAATCCTTTTGGGATTTTGGTCACACATGCACATTCACCCAGCATGAGCCTTAAGCCACCAGGTCCAAGACTTGAGCAATGGTCAGCTATGTGGGAGTCTAGTGACATAACCAGTGTACGACCTGCTGGTCCCTCTTGCTGTTGTTTTTAAGACAGGATCTTGCGGTGTCATGATTTTCCTGACTCAGCCTCTTGAGTTGCTAGGATTATAGGTTCACACAGCTGCAATCAGCCTTTAGGTTGGACTGAGAATTAAACCTGACCTGCCATGCCTGCCATGTGATGCAAGCTTGCAGAGCACAGCATCTTAGCAGCATGTTCCACCATGGCTGGGTCACAGCCATCCCTTTAGAGCAGTCTCATTTCTGCTTGAATACCAGTTTCAGTAGCTGGTTTCCCAGTTGAATTGACTATTGTCCCAAGGATAGAAAATGGATATATTTATACTATTTGAAAATAAGATTTAAAGAGGCCTTTTATGACAGCTAGTAATGTAAATAGTATCATCATACATTCTGTTATTTAAAAAATTTTTTAATTGAAACTTTATTTTTAATTTACTTTTTTTTTTTTTTTTTAGATTTTTGCCATAGGGCATGGGTGCTCTACCAGAGAGAGGGAAAATGAGAAGTCATTCCCAGAGGGATGGCCACACTACAATTCCCTCTCCTCTAGTCTACTCTCAGGAGTTTGGACATACACACATGTACCCAGTGTGTTTTTCAAGCCACTGGGTCTTGGACTCAAACCAAGGAGCTGGCCAGGTGGGATCCAGCACCTTACCCACCACGCCACCTGCTGGACCTCTTATTTTTGAATTCTGAATTGAATTACTGAAGAGTAGGACTTAGTCAAGGGATCATATGCAAATGGATTTGGACACTTGAATTATTAAATGTTATCTGTTTATAAGAGTGTTAGACAGTATGTACACATCATCCTTGCTGAGATGAAATATAAGCAAATGACTGTCAAAGCACACATGAGAGCTAAGTCAGGGATATACATAAGCCAACAGTACTCTTTACTCATGGGCTGCGGACTCAGTGATGACTGTTTTCTCCCCTTAGAGTGCAATTGAATCCTTGTTTGGAGCCTCCATGACTGGGATCGCCTACTCCTTATTTGCGGGACAGGCTCTCACCATCCTGGGAAGTACGGGGCCAGTGCTTGTGTTTGAAAAGATTTTGTTCAAATTCTGCAAGTAAGACATTTGTTCTTCTGAAAACTCTAACTGGATGTGGTTATTGTGCTGCCACAGTTGAATACTACATCCTACATGAATATAAGCAGGCAAATATCATTCTGGATTGTAAGAAACCTAAAGGAAGAACTTTATATGGTCTGTTCTGCTCCCAGGTAGCACCCTACCTAAAATAGCAGATCTCCTGATCTTAAAGAGCTTGATTAATGTCCCTCAATCATTATTGAAATCTGTTTAAAACAGATTTTTCCAGCTAATTCAATCTTCTCCATTTCCATTTTAAGTTAATTAAAACTTTTTTGTTTATTCATGATAAAGCACATGTGTATACATATGAGAGAAAGAGCTGGGGAGAGAAGAGACCTCCACAGCATCTGACCATGCCACGATCTTTCTCCAGCCTTTCAGCTCATCAGGTTTTGGGCATTCGTGCGTGTACCCTACATGTTTCAGGCCAGGTAGGCTGGGGATTCAAAACACAATCACCGGTCACTATGTGGCTTCTAGCACTAGAGTTTGGCATACTGTCTTCTGTGTGCTGGGCCATTTCAAATCAATTTTTAATTTAGCCTAATATCCTCTCTTCATATTCTGGTTGCTGGTGTTAGTGGGAGCTTAGCAATGCCCCACTTTCCCTACTTTTCCTGTAAAAATCTTTGGTTTTTATTTTGTAATACAAATAGAAGCACAGGAAATTAAAGCCACCCCCCCCTTTTTTTTTCATTCATTCATTTTTTTTTTTTTTGGAGAGGTTTTTGCTATAGGGCGCATGCGCTCACTAGAAAGACAGAGAGAGACAGAGAGACAGAAAATGAGAAATCACCCCCAGGGGGGATGGCCACGCTGCAATCCCTTCTCCTCCATTCTCCTCTCAGGATCTTGGGCACGCACGCACACGCATCCGGCATGAGTTTAAACCACCGGGTCTGGGACTCGAACCACAGTAGACTACATGGGAGTCCAGCAACATAGCCATTATGTTAATTGCTGGTCCCTCTTTTTTTTTTTTAATTTGCTATAGGGCACATGCACTCATCAGCGAGAGAGAGAGAGAGAGAGAGAGAGAGAGAGAGAGAGAGAAGAATTGAACCAAGAAAGAAAGAGAAAGAGAATCCCCTCAGGGGGATGACCACGTCACAGTCCCTTCTCCTCCATTCTCCTTTTGGGATTTTTGGCATGTACGCACATGTGTCTGGTGTGTTTCTCAGGTTGCCAGATCTGGGATTTGAATTGAACAGTTAACCATGTGGGATTTACCCACCTTAACCCCCATGCCACTGACCGGCCTGCAGCCCTCTTTTCTTACTGTAAAACTAAGATCTTAATAACATTGGGCCGTGGTGGCAGAAATGTTATGTAGAGACAACTCTTTTCTTCTCCACTTGATTATATCCTTGCCATGGCAAATAACAGCCAGGAAAAAAATCTTTATGTTCTAGGTTATTATTTAGGAATGAAGTGCAAATCAGAGTCAGGAAAAACTGGATTGCAACACAGGTATAGATAATATGAGATGAATTAATCAAATTTCCCTTTATCGTGTAATACCACCTATCCATGTTTCTAGATGAACTTTGGTCTTGTTTCAGAGACTACGCTCTTTCATACCTCTCCTTGCGAGCTTGTATTGGGCTGTGGACCGCCTTTCTGTGTATTGTCCTTGTGGCAACTGATGCCAGTTCCCTGGTCTGCTATATTACCCGCTTTACTGAAGAAGCATTTGCCTCCTTGATTTGCATAATTTTCATCTATGAAGCAATAGAAAAGCTGATTCACCTGGCAGAGACCTACCCCATCCACATGCACAGCCAGCTGGACCACCTTAGTCTCTATTAGTAAGTACTTTCTGCTTATCTTTCTTTCTTTCTTTTTTTCTTAATTGAGCACAGGGATTGAGTTTAATGACTGATGTAGTGTGTCCTACAGTGCTTATAACTCTGTTAAGGAAGTGTCTTGGCCCTCTGGGGTACAGTGATCAGAAATGGATGCAGAGGCTTGGAGGGCTGCCAGAAGAGAACAATCAAAATGATGACAGAGAGAATGGACTAAAAGTGAAACCCAGAGGGGACTTGAGAAATGATTTCCAGGCTGATCTTCTGATTCTAGGCATTGAAACAGAAAATAGACTGCAAATGTAGCAGAGAGAATTCGAGTTAGTTAGTGGGAAAAATTTATTTTGGTCAGGACTCATAATCCTTGTGGACTATGTTATCAAGCGAGATAGTAGACCTTCTTTCTCTCCAAGTATATACAGGCAACTGTATCATTAGGTAGAGATGTGTTAATAACTGAATCATTAGGTAAAGCTGTATTAATAATTCCCTTCACATCCAGAACTATCTTACACTGTATCATAAAGATCTAGAAACCTATGTACTTCCTAGATTTCACCTCTAAAGACAGTGTTTTCTTCATGTGTTCGACATAGTTTCTATCAACTGGAAAAGAAACGCAGTATCTGGCTGTTTTCAACCATCTAGGAGAGTCTGGTCCTATAAATCATTTCTTCTCTGGTATATTCCTCTCCAAATTGTGACTAAAGATCCTTCTCATTTAGCTCTGTACATCAAGTCCTTCCCTCTGGCTGTACAGTTCTGCTGTGAAGGATCTTGTTGTGAAGTGAAGTTCTGCCTAACACTAAGAGGAGAGCGTGCTGTGTGGAGGCATCTGCCAACCAGCCACAGTGCACTTTTACCTTATCTCATAATCCATTTATCTAACCTTCTAAAACGCAGATGAACAAAGACATTTATTTTAATTTTTAAGATTTTATTACAGAGTAAAAACAATTAGGGGGAATGCGCCTAAAAGTTTAGTGAATTGGGACTTACTGGTGGAGTTATTTCTGTAAGATTCATTTTTTGACTTCTCTATCTTTTTTTTTTTTTTTTTTGAGTGGTTTTTGCTATAGGGCGCGCGTGATTGCCAGAAAGACAGAGAGAGACAGAGAGACAGAAAGCAAGAAATCACCCCGCAGGGGAGATGGCCACGCCGCAATCCCTTCTCCTCCATTCTCCTCTTGGAATCCTGGGCACGCACGCACACGCGCCCAGCGTGAGTTTAAGCCACCAGGTCCAGGACTCGAACTGCGGTTGACTATGAGAGTCCAGTGACACAGCCATTATGCTAACTGCTGGCACCTCTTTATCATTTTTTTAAGAATTATTTTTTATTTAACTTTGTTTATTGTAATTTGACCAGAGAGGGGCAGAGGGGCAGAGGGACAGAGAGAGAGAGAGAGAGAGAGAGAGAGAGAGAAGGAAAGTGAGAAAGCAAACTGCCAGTCCAGGACTCAAACCACGGTCAGCCATGTGAGAGTCCAGTGCCCTTAACCACCATACCACCTGCTGGCCCCTCATTTTTTTTCTTAAGAGTTTTTTGCTTTAGGTTATGTGAGCTTGCCAGAGAGAGAGAGAGAGAGACAGAGAGAGTGAGAGGGAAAGTGAGAATCATCCCCTGGTGGGAATGGTGGGGAGATGGCCACACCACATTCCCTTCTCCTCCATCCTCCTCCTGGGATCTTAGGCATGCACATATGCATGCACAAACACGAGTCATTGTGTCTGGAACTCGAACCTCAGTCTGTCATGTGGGAGTCCAGAGACATAACTGCTATATCATCAACTAGCCCCTATAATTTGCTTATTTATTTAACAAATATTTACTGTGTACCTGTTATATGCCAGGTACTGCTTTAGATCTTAGAAATAGAGTGACAAACATGACAAAGAAAGGATCTACCCTCATGAGACGTTTATCTTAGTGGGAGAAGAAAGACAATAGTGAGCAAACCTGGATGAGTAGACTGTAGGTCTTTTTTTTTTTTTTTTTTTTTGAGAGGGTATTTTTTTTTTTTGGAGAGGTTTTTGCTATAGGGCGCGTGTGCTCGCCAGACAGACAGAGAGAGACAGAGAGACAGAAAGCGAGAAATCACCCCCCAGGGGGGATGGCCACGCTGCAATCCCTTCTCCTCCGTACTCGTCTCGGGATCTTGGGCACGCACGCACATGTGCCCGGAGTGAGTTTTAAGCCACTGGGTCCGGGACGCGAACCGCGGTCGAATACATGGGAGTCCAGCGACATAGCCATTACGCTAACTGCTGGTTCCACTTTCTTAATAAGTCTAAAGATATTTTTCTTTGTTGCATTCCACTGTTCTGTCATATGGAGCCTAACTCCCTAACTCTGTAAATGATTTTAGGTTAATATGCATGGGATTCATATTTTAAAAATTAGACAATATGTTTTATAGCAATTTTAGGTTAATAGCAAAGTTGAGCAGGAAGTACAGAGTTCCCACATATTCCCTGCCTCCCCACCTCCCTGCAACAATCACACAGCATCTTCCATTGTCCTATACTGGAGTGATACATTTATTACAGTCAGTGAACCCACACTGATGCATCATAAACACCAAAAGTCTACAGTTTATATTAGGGTTAACTCTTGGTGTATTTTCTATAGATTTTGACAAATGTGTAGTGACGTGTTTACTATTATAGTATCTTACAGAATAGTTTCACTTCCCTAAAAATCCTCTGCTTTCTACCTATTTATCCCTGTTCCACCTCCTCCCCCTAAGAAAAGAAACCCAATTATCTTTTGACTGTCTCTGTAGTTTTGACTTTTCTAGAATGTCATATAGATGGAATTATACAATACATAGCCTTTTCAGATTGGCTTCTTTCATTTAGTAATATGCAGTTAAAGGTCTTCCATGTCTTCTTGGGGTTGGATAGCTTGTTTCTTTTTAGTGCTGAATAATATTCTACTGTCTGGATGTATCATAGCTTATCTATCCATTCACTTATTAGAGGACATCTTGGTTGCTTTCAAATCTGGAATTAATTTTTTTTTTCGGAAGAGGTTTTTGCTATAGGGTGTGTGCGCTCCCAGAAAGACAGAGAGAGACTAAGAGACAGAACGCAAGAAATTGCCTCACAGGAGGGATGGCCATGCCGCAGTCTCTTTTCTTCCATTCTATTCTCTGGATCTTGGGTATGCACACACACGTGCCTGGCATGAGTTTAAGCCACTGGGTCTGGGACTTGAACCACAGTCGACTACATGGGAGTCCAGTAATGAGCCATTATGCCATCTGCTGGTCCCAGAATTAATTATTTTTTCTTTTTTGGGAGAGGTTTTTGCTATAGGGCGCGTGCGCTCGCCAGACAGACAGAGAGAGACAGAGAGACAGAAACTGAGAAATCACCCCCTAGGGGGGATGGCCACACCGCAATCCCTTCTCCTCCATTCTCCTCTTGGGATCTTGGGCACGCACGCACACGTGCCCAGCGTGAGTTTAAACCACCGGGTCCGAGACTCGAACCGCGGTCGACTATGTGGGAGTCCAGCGACATAGCCATTATGCTAACTGCTAGTCCCCTGCCAGAATTAATTTTTTTAAAAGAGATTTTTGCTATAGGGCAAGAATGCTCACTGGAGAGACAGAGAGAAGAAGAAATCACCCACCAGGAGGATGACCACACTAAAATCCCTTCTCCTCCAGTCTCCTCTTGGAATTTTGGGTACGCATGTACACATGCTTGGCATGAATTTAAGCTGCCAGGTCCAGGACTCAAACCATAGTTGACATGTGGGAGTCCAGTGATGTAATCATTACACCATCCGCTCATCCCTGGAATTAATTTTTTAGACCTGAATATAGGGCTTTATAGCTTTCCCTTTTACTTTTTATTTTTTCATCTTTTTAAAAAGCATTTAATTTTTTCTATTATTATTATTATTATTTAAGTTTTGCTATAGGGCATGTATGCTCACCAGAGAGAGAAAGAGAGAGAGAGGGAGAGTGAGAAGGCAAGCTGCCAGTTCCAGGACTTAAACATCAGTCACCCATGTGGGAGTCCAGCAACTTAACCACCACACCACCTGCTGGCCTCTCCCGATTTTTATTTTGTTGGTTTACTCTTATTATTGCAACCTGTTGAGATCTTTTTGAATTTTAATTCTGTCTTGCTATATCTTAGAATGTATGCTTACTAAATTCATAGATGAAACTAAGTTGGCAGAGATGGCTATGTCAGTTGGCCACAGTGGGAGCCAGTCATATGTGAAGCATATTGGGACTGGGATGCAACATGGTAACCAGTTGGTTACCAGGTTCAGAATGGTCTAGTATGGTGTGGATGGAAAAGAGGCCTGGGGAAGCTAATGGAGCAGTCAGCACTGGCTCCAGTATGAGTAGCCAGGACATGGCCAAGGTTGTAGGATATTACTAAGTATAGTATAGAGTCAAGAAAAGCTTGCATCACAATCCCAAAAGATTTCAGTGTTCAGAACAAGAGCTTGATAGGGGTATAAGGAGTAAGATATCCAGACTTGGGAGAAGTTGTGGAGGACTGAATGATATATTAGGAACTCCTTCCTATATAGATTGACTAAGGTAATCATGAGGACTTATTTGGGGCACATCATATGCAAAGCATGGTTGTCAGGACAGTTGACTCCAAGATCACATGCTGATTTTACTGACTGAAAAATGGAGTGTGGTCGTGCCTATAGGTGGCCCCCAACCCATAGAGCTTAAGGGCTCTGAAGTATGCAAAGGAGAAACAGGGAGGTTCTGAAGAGCCTTTAACCCAGTGATGGCTAAAAACATTTCGTTGAATATTTGTTGTCTTTCCTTAGGAATCTTTTTGTCTTTTCCCCTCAGCTGCAGGTGTACTGTCCCAGAGAATCCAAACAATCACACTCTACAGTACTGGAAGGACCACAACATCGTGGCAACAGAAGTCCACTGGGCTAACCTGACTGTCAGTGTAAGTCTGGGAACTGCCAATGCCCTAGCATTGTGACCATGAGGTTTAAGAGAGATTCCTGGGTGGAAGCAGAAGAGCCCTTTGGCCAACTCTGGCACTTACAGAAATAAAGCTTTTTTAAAAACTATTATTTTTTTTAATTAAAAAATATAATAGAAAACATATGTACATGTATGAGAAAGGGGGGGGGGGAGGAAGAGAGAGAAAGTACCCTTAATAGGGTGTGGTCACTCCATGATTCCCTTACCCCAGGCCCTAAACTCATCATGATCTTTAGCCTGTGTGCGCACACCCAGCATATTCCAGGTCAACCTGGCTGGGGATCTGAACCCATAGTTGGCCATGTGGCTTCCAGCACTGCAGTTCTAGAAGTATGCTACTGACTCTACCATAGAGGCTGGGCCTAAAAAATTATTCTTACTGATTTTCTTTTTCCCTTTCAGAAGTTCTCTTGAACATAAAGGGAAAAGAAGGTTAACCTTCTATTTTCTCCCAGGTGCACCCTTTCAAGTAACTCTGTACTGAGAATATTTGGGGATGAAACCAGGCCCAGCAGGAGTTGATCCAGGCTTTGTGGAACTTGAAGAATATTCAAGTTTGGAGGTCCTCTGTATTAATAACAAAAACAATAATAATAAAAAAATAAATTCCTAGGGTCTTCCCAGCACCTTGGAAGTAATGTTTGTTCCTGACAGTTTGTATTTCATAGCAGTGTCTTAGGACCAAAATGATCACTTGAAAGGGACCTGTGTAGGTGAGGAACCTGCAGGAACCTGCGATGACATGGAGGTTGCATGGATATAGCTGGCAGCCTATTCTTCCCAGCAGTTGTGGGATGACAGTGAATGGTGGACCCAGAAGGCAGCAGCTATTTATTTACTTTTGCCTGCTTTTTGTCACCTGAAATGCTTGTTCCTCTAGGAATGCCAGGAGATGCATGGAGAGTTTATGGGATCCGCATGTGGTCATCATGGACCCTACACTCCTGATGTGCTCTTTTGGTCCTGTATTCTCTTCTTCACTACCTTCATCCTCTCAAGCACCTTAAAGACATTTAAGACAAGCCGCTATTTCCCAACCAGAGTAGGTAGCATGCTCAGACACTTCTCTTATGTTAGAATTCGAATGGATTGATATATGACAGAACTTGTTCTCAGCTTCCATGTTGTTTGTGGACTAGATTGGTGGGGTGGAGAGCTCCAGGTGTCCTGATGAGTCACTCTGTGATATTTTCTTCTATCATCTGGCACTGTCTTTCACAGACCTTTGGTGTGGAACGAGGGGTTAATACTTAAATTTCTTTTTATTTAAAAATACCAGGTAAGTTTAAGGTGGTAGCAGTGTTCTCTAAAAGTCTACAAGTCTCATCTTCAGAATTCTGTTAAGTCTCATTTCCAGAATTCTGGGACACTTAGCATGTAATAGCTAGAAGTGGCTCCTACATATGGTAAATGGGATGATCATCTTGGTTAGGGTACCCCAAAGTCTCTTCCCAAGGATGGCTCTTCTAGTAGCTTATGCAATGACAGGCCACATTGACCTCAGCAGCCAGCATGCTCTTGACTTGGTTTGCACAACTGTTTTAAGCCTCAGTAACCTTTCGGTGACACAGATAGCAATTGCTTGTACCATGAGCAGGTTAGAGGCTGGGTATGGAGTAACTAAATGGGCTATTGCTTTGAAAGAGAGTTCTAATCAGGAGGAAATAGTGATTTTTCTGGGAGGTTTTAATCAGGCACATTTGCAGAGCAGGATACATGAATAGGAGAGAGGCTCAGTGATTAGATATTAACTGTACACAAATGACTAAAACACATTCTTAGACTTCAGTGAGCCTATACAGTAGTAAAGGAGACACATATTAAATAAGTTCTGGATCTTTGTTTCCTGTCTGGACAAAGAGTTAACAAATGGCTATTGAATAGTGACTACTTGCTCAAGCCTGGATTAAGTGCCATGGGAGATACCAGCATGGTTCAAAAGATAGTATCTACCACTAGATTGGAAGGGGAAACACATGAAACAATCAGGTGCCAAATGCAATAGCCGTAAACAGTTGTATGCCATCCTGGGATGTACCTATCATAGGAGTTCAGAGAACAGAAGGGCCATTTGGCCCCAGGATGGTCAAGAGAGGCTTCATGTAGAATGCAGGGAGGCCTGGCTATTGAAAGAATTGTTAAGCCATTGAGAGAAGGACTAATGAAACTGTGGGCAGGAAACTGGGAACCTTGGACTTCAAAGCAAAGCAAACTTGGGAGGAAATGGTCATTTTCTGTAAGGATTCAGTCAGGCATATTTGCAGAATAGGGTACATGAACGGGGGAGAGACTCAGTTGATTATCTATTAACTGTGCACAAATGACTAAAACACATTCATGAGGTACTTAACTCATGATGTGACATGTGGCTAAGGCATATTTTGCTCTTCTCCATTACAAGTTCAAATTGAGGCAGGCAAAGACCACTTGATAGGCATTTTATTCTATTAAAGCTGCACTAAACTGTAAAAGTGGGAGAGCCTTCTTAGGGCAGCTCTTAAATTGGATGTGAATACTAGTAAAACTGAGATAAGTGCTATGACAAAAATAAAGCAGGAAAGGAGTATAGGAAGTGCTGGGGTGGAGAGTAGATAATTTTAGGTGGGATCATCAGAGAAAATTCCATGGAGAAATGATAGTTGAGTGAACCTAAAGGAGGTGAGAAAACTACTCAAGAGGCTACCTGGAGGAAAAGCATTTCAGGTAGAAGGATGAGCAAACACAAAGATGCTGAGGTGGGAGGTAACCCAGCATGTTTAAGAAACAGCAAAAATGTCTGTGTGGTTGGAGCAGAGTAATTGAGCAGGAGAGAGTTAGGACTCAGGATTGGAGAGGTGACAATACTAGTCATAGGCCATGTGAGCCTTCTAAGCCAGGAAGGCCTTGGGAGTTTTTAACTTAGTAAAGTGAGGAATAGTTTCAGGGCTTTGGTAGAGGAATGATGCTATCATAATGTTTTACATTATTAGTTAAGGAGCTGTGTTTGAAGAAAACTGTAGAAGGCACAAAGGTAGGAGTAAGTTAGGAGGCTGCTGTAGTTACTCAAAGAAGAGCTGATTTTGATCTGGGTAGGAGCAGTGCAAGTGTTGAGAAGTGCTCAGATCTGCGTATGTTCTGAAGTAGACTTGCAGATGGATTGGATATTGGGTAGGAAGGAAAGGCAGAGTTGCTGCTACCAAGGTTTTTGAAGCACCATGGTCTTTGACTGGTCCCAAAAATCTCACTCTTAAATTCTTAGAACTAGAGCTTAAACCTGGGCCTGACTGTCTCAAACAGAATTCTTCAAAGTCTGAGCTGGGCTATGACAGGATTTGTCAGAGGGATCATTCCCAAATCATATTCATACTTTCTGGGCATGAATTTGGATGTATTAATATATTCCCATTGTTTAAATATGTTTTACTCAGCTATAAAATGAAAGCATACTTCTGATGATTATAAACCTTTTACAATACTAAATTATTTTTTAAATGCATTTATCTTATTAATAGACTTATTTAATTCTTTCTCTTGCCAGGTGCGCTCCATGGTGAGTGACTTTGCTGTTTTCCTCACTATCTTCACAATGGTGATTGTTGATTTTTTGATTGGAGTCCCATCACCAAAACTTCAAGTTCCTAGTGTGTTCAAGGTAAATAGACCTCAGAATGCATAGTGCCCTGCTGTAGTTTCATAGAATTTGATCTCACGTCAACATCAAAGACTTCTCCATATCCTAATCATAAGATGAGTTTTGTAGTTCTCTACATCTAAATTTTGTTTCTTATGCTTTACCATTCAGAAAAACAAACTCAGGGACCAGCAGATGGTGTAATGGTTATGTTGCTGGATTCCCACATGGCCAACCACAGTTCAAATCCCCAATTTGGTGACTTCAAACTCACACTGGGTATGTGTGCATGCTTGCCCAAAATCCCAAGAGGAGAATGGAGGAGAAGGGGTTGCAGCATGGCCATCCCCCTTGTGGGGGGGGGGGGTGATTTCTCACTTTCTGTCTCTCTGTCTCTTTCTGTCTCTCCAGCGAGCACATGTGTCCTACAACAAAAATCTCTCTCTTTTTTTTTTTTCCAAAAGTAAGCTTAAATTTTTTTAAATTTTGTTATTATTTATTATTATATTTGCTGATAATTTTTTAAAATTTCATTTTCTTTTATACAGTCAATCACATTATTTAGCTTACAATGTGAATTTTTTTTTTTTTTTTGAGAAGTTTTCGCTATAGGGCGCGTGCGCTCGCCAGACAGAGAGACATAGAGACAGAAAGCGAGAAATCACCCCCCAGAGGGGATGGTCACGCCGCAATCCCTTCTCCTCCATTCTCCTCCATTCTCCTCTCGGGATCTTGGGCACGCACGCACACGCGCCCGGCGTGAGTTTTAAGCCACCGGGTCCAGGACGTGAACCGCGGTTGACTACGTGGGAGTCCAGCGACATAGCCATTACGCTAACTGTTGGTTCCCACAATGTGAATATTTTAACATGTGAACATTTCTCCCTAGTCCAGTTCACTAAACTATAAAATCTCTTTTTTTTTTTGAGACTTTTTTTGCTATAGGGCGCGTGCGCTCGCCAGATAGACAGAGAGAGACAGAGAGATAGAAAGCGAGAAATCACCCCCCAGGGGGGATGGGCACACCACAATCCCTTCTCCTCCACTCTCCTCTTGGGATCTTGGGCACGCACGCACACGTGCCCGGCGTGAGTTTAAGCCAACGGGTCCAGGACTCGAACCGCGGTCGCCTATGTGGGAGTCCAGCGACATAGCCATTACGCTAACTGCTGGTCCCTAAACTATAAAATATCTTTAGCAGAAATTGGCCCGTTTCTTTGTTCCACTAATGCTTTTCTTCCCCATTTTTCTTCTGATTGTTCTTCCTCAGATCCTACTCTTTCACACACACTATATCTGTATTTACATCCGTTTACGGTTTTTCTATATCCTTTAGTCAATCACTTTCAGTCATAGAGTGCGGACACTTAGTATATATTAAGTAGGGACATACAATGCCTCTCCATAGAAAAATCTCTCTTAAAAGAAAAAAGAAAAATTCTTCAGGTTTAGTCAAGTTCAAGTAAAAAAAAAATTAGAACACAAAAAGTAAATTATATAACTATATCAATAAATAGTATCTGTTATCATTAATACAATTTATTTGTTTTGGGTTTTTTTTTTTTGAGAAGTTTTGCTGTAGGGCACATGTGCTCACCAGAGAGACAGAGAGATGGAGAGAGTGAGAAATCACCCCCCCCCCCCCAGGGGGGATGGCCATGCCGCAATCTCTTCACTTCCATTCTCCTCTTGGGATCTTGGGCACACATGCACACGCACCCGGCGTGAGTTTAAGCCACTGGGTCCGGCACTCAAACCATAGTCGACTACATGGGAGTCCAGCAATGTAGCCATTATGCCATCTGCTGGTTCCACAACTTACTGTTTTTAATCTGTTAAAATTTAAAACAATGGAATGTACACATTTATGTATATATATACCAGATAGTGTGAACATGTGGGTCTCTGGAATAAGTCTGGCTCACAGCACTTTCATTGCACATCAGCTCTACAAGGGCACTGAGAAGGATGAAAAGGGTACAGGACTCTCCCCCACCCCCACCCCCACCCCCACCAAGATCCGGCTGAGTAGGGAAGGAATGGAACTAAGGGGGAACCTTACCTGGAAGCTAGGGCCTCTGTCAGTAGAACCATGACATCTTTTCAGCCCTATTTCATTCATATACAAAAAGTAAAACAAATGATCAATACGTGGGGACTCAAAATATATTTCAGTTTGGGGGTGTCGAGTAAACAAAGAAGGTGGAGTAGCTTAACTTATTTCCATAGATTCCCATAGGGTGCAGAGGAGAGAAAACATAGGCATTGAGAATGCCTATGTGACTTAAGAAGAATAAAAAAATAAGATGGGAAAGGTTGGCAGGGAGAAGACGGAGAGGAATAAAGATAGACCCTGACTTGTGCATGTCCCATACAGTGGGCCTTTGTCTCCTCTTTTTCTTTTTTTTCTGTCTCTCTCCCTGGTTAAAAATACCTTTTTCCATATTGCCTGAAATTATAAATTTTGTTAAATGGGCTGAAATGTCATCAGTTTGAAATTTGTGGATTAATAAGCAACCTCTTATACGACTAATACCTCCTAGAATATGGCATTCCTACTTTTATGTGAATGAGCACAATCGGCTTTCTCTCTAATCCAGCTGAGGTCAGCCTTTCGGGCTGAATAGATTTTGTATAAAAATAGGTAATTTGGGAGCATTAAGCAATCCTTGGACAGGTTCCCTGATGGGTAGGCTTAAGATACTCAGAAGGTACTGAATTTCTGGGACATCTGGGAAGAATGCCTCTGGGAGGTAGGAGAGAGATAAGAAAAGGTAATGGGAGAATATCAAAGAAAATATTGCTTGTGGAAGGCTCCACTTTCAGGAAACAAAGTTCCTTTTTTCCTTCCCTATGATACCACATGGCTCCCAGTTCCCAAGACCAATCTGAAGACTAGTATGATTATAAGGGTTGTTTTGTCACTAAGGGTTTAATAAGCTTCTGTGTTGATCTGATAATTAACATTTAGAACATTGTTACTAGGAAATAGAATTCTGTAAACTTTTAGAATCAAACTCATTCATAATGTGGGACTTGGTGATATTCTTTTTTTTTTTTTTTTTTTTTGGAGAGGTTTTTGCTATAGGGCGCGTGTGCTTGTCAGAGAGACAGAAACAGAAAGTGAGAAATCACCCCCCAGGGGGGATGGCCACGCCGCAATCCCTGCTCCTCCATTCTCCTCTTGGGATCTTGTGCATGCACGCACATGCGCCCGGCGTGAGTTTAAGCCACCGGGTCCGGGACTTGAACTGCGGTCAACTACGTGGGAATCCAGCAACATAGCCATTACGCTAACTGCTGGTCCTAGGACTTGGTGATATTCTTAAAGAGTCCTTGAATTCTAGAGTCATGACTAACATAGAACTAAATGCTTCAGATATGATAGTTTTTGTTGTGTTCATTGAGCCTGGGTCAATCCCGGGCTAATTAATATCCCTGGCTTTTTATCCTTCAGTAGCACTTGCCAAAAAAAAGTGAACTTCTTTTACCCAGAGTACACTTGGCAGAGAGAATTTGAGTATCTAGGAGATAACCTCTAGTATAATTTATGAACAGTTCTTTCAGAAGTATTGGAGAGGATCCTAGGTCAAATGAGTCCCCCAGTTTAGCCGTCTTGAGCTCCTTCTCAAGTGTCTGGTGCCTGGGCCTCTGTTTCCCTGTTGATGGGAGAGGGCCCTTAGAGCAATTCAGTTTACGCCCAAGAGATTCTATGTAACTGGTTCCACTTTGCCTTCATTTGTACTGTATACACATGTTAAACAGCTTCTAGGAGAGGAGCCTTGAGGAGTATAGTCTGGATTGTTTATATATCTTTGGAAGTCATTAAGATTTTTTGACAACAGATTGAGTGGTTAATTATATTTTACTTGGGCTAATGTTGAGATGAAGTTGCTTTTTCTGTACATAGGGATTTGGGGAATAAGTGGAAGGGCTGGATTAATGCATATTTACAGGAATTGATAATTGAGAATGGACTGTTTCAAAGGGGATTTAGAACAAGGTCATATGTTTTCTAAGGAGTTACTATATTGCACACCTATTTTTAGAAAGAATTCCCATTTAAGAATAAAAAGAAATGTGGATATTGTGATTCAGTTTGTTCTATTTTGCCCTAATAACTTGGTTAAAATACAAAAACAATGTCTTGCTTTTGTTTTTGTTTTTGTTTTTTCCTTAGCCAACAAGGGATGATCGAGGATGGCTTATCAACCCCATTGGCCCTAATCCCTGGTGGACTGTGATAGCTGCGATTATCCCAGCACTTCTCTGCACTATCTTAATATTCATGGACCAGCAGATTACAGCTGTCATCATTAATAGGAAGGAACATAAGCTCAAGGTAATAAGAGGTTCTTGTCTAGAAGACTGCTATATGACAACTTGTTTTCCTGTTTGTTTGTTTTGTTTGCTTATTTGTCTCTTTTAATTTTAGGGTAAGCCTATCCAGACCAAGAACTGTAAAACTTATACATAAACAATTGTAGGTTGCTAGGAGGTTTCCATTCCCTCCATTAATAACAAAGATTGGTTTGGAGATGAGACCAGACTAGAATATGGTCCACTCTGATATGATGTGTAAGCAGCATCCATTACTCCCCTCTCAAACCTGTGGGGAAGGTGGATGGACAGAGTTCCTGGTGGTTCCTATAGAGCTAGCTACCTGTTCTGGGTCAGGCAGCCATAGCTTGTCTTCCTGAGGTTTAGGTCAGGGCTTGAGCTGAACCACTGATTCCTACAGGGAGGTATTCTCCCATTGGTATCTTTTACGAGGGTTTCCAGACTGAATCTTGAGCCCACAGATCCTAGAGAGTTAGGGATTATTCTAATACCTCTATTAGTGAGATGCAGCATGCTTTGAACTTTATTCTTTCCTTCCTCAGAATAGGCAACATTCAGATCTGACAAAGATCTTGGGGTGTATTGTAGAAATGTAATAAGGACATTCATTTCCACATCTTGTAATGTCACCATCTAGAATGGCTTGTTCTCTGGTTATTCTTCAAGGGAAGGATGGGTCTTTGAATGTGTGAGACTCAGAGTAAACTGGGAGCAATTGGATAAAGAATGGATATTGGGGGACCAGCAGTTAGCATAATGGCTATGTCACTGGATTCCCTATGTCAACCTCAGTTTGAGTCCCGGATCCGGTGGCTTAAACTCACGCCAGGCGCCTGTGCATGCATGCCCAAGATCCTGAGAGGAGAATGGAGGAGAAGGGATTGCAGTGTGGCCATCCCCCCTGGGGGGTGATTTCTAGCTTTCTGTCTCTGTCTTTCTGGCGAGTGCATGCATCCTCTCAAAAAAAAAAACAAAAACAAAACAAAAACAAATAAAACAAAACCCCAAATTAATGGATATTGGCATGTATAGGACAGGTTAAGATTTCCATTTTTCTTCTTTGTTTCCTTCTAACCAGGAGGGGCTGCAGAACTCCTCTGGGATCCCAGGACTCCTTCCTCCATACCCTTATACCCTTTCTTGCTTTGGGCCTGAGACCCTTAGTTCACTGCTCTGTGCCCCAATATAGCCATCTCACTGATGGTGATACAGACTCTATTTCCCTACAGAAAGGCTGTGGCTACCACCTGGACCTACTAATGGTAGCCATCATGCTGGGTGTATGCTCCATCATGGGCCTGCCCTGGTTTGTGGCTGCAACTGTCCTCTCCATAACACATGTGAACAGCCTCAAGCTGGAATCTGAGTGCTCTGCTCCTGGAGAACAGCCCAAGTTCTTAGGCATTCGAGAACAGAGAGTGACTGGCCTTATGATCTTTGTGCTGATGGGCTGCTCAGTCTTCATGACAACTATCTTAAAGGTAATCATTCATTCACTTACTAGGCAATATGGATTGTCTAATTTGTGCTGGACTACACATACGAATTTGTACCCCAAACGCAGGGTAAGACAGATAATATGTAGTTAAGAAAACAAACATGATCATTGTAAAATGTGATAGTGTCATGGTGATATAAAGGAAATATATAGTGCTTTCTGGTTCTATAGAGAATTAAGGGGGTTATATTTTAGTTAGTGTGGCCAGAGAAGGTCTGAGGAAATGGTTTTATTATGAAAATGAAGCCAGCCTTGCCATGGATTACAGGAGTTGAAATGGAGGGAGGAGAGTAAAGCAGTCTAGTAGGGCCCTGCAATGGAAAAAAGTGATAGAGGTTATAGCAAATATAAGGGCCAAGTGGCTCAAGGATATTGAGTCAAAGCAAGAGTACAGTGAATAAGACTGAAGAGTGGGCAGAGGAAGATCATGTAGAGCCTTGCCAACATTGCTAGAGGTAACCTTTGAAGGGTTTTAACAAGAGAGGGACATGATTCAGTTAGTATTTTAAAAAATCACTCTGGCTGATATGTAGAGAATAAGCTTGTAGGGTTGGGGAAGAATAGAAGCAGAGTGACCAATAAGGCTATTACAGGTGAGAGATGATGGTGGTTTGGGTAAGGAAACTGGTAGCAGGGATGGATAAAAAGGCATGGCTTCTATGTGTCTATCACAGAGACGGATCCAGTGGTCTTGCCTATTAAGTGGATGTGGAGTGAGATAAAGGAAATGAAAAAAGGAGCAAAGGAGACTGTTAGATTTCTGACTTGGTCATCTAATGAAGAGTAATGGCAATTATTAAGATGGAGAAGATTGCATGATTTTGTGAGGAGTGGGGCTGTGCTCAGATTTTGAGTGAGATATCTGGGAGTCATCTGAGTGAAGAGGCTGGAGGGAGGGTTCTAGACTAAAAATACAAATTTGGTAGTTAATAGCATATAGATGATATTGAAAGCCAGGGGAGTAGATGATATCACTCAGGGAGAATGGTGGAATGACCAGAGAGAGGAACAGATTTTAGAGGGTGGATAGAGGAGGAGACAGCAACAGCTTCTCTCAGGAGAAGCTGCTAGAGAAGTAGTAGGGTCACTAGGAAGATGTGGTGTCAAGGAAGCCAAATGAGGGAAGTGTTTCAAGAAAGACTAGACAGGTTAGCAGCTGACTAGAAAGGTAGCTAAACCAAGGCCATTGGATTTAATGACATGGAGGTCTATCATGCTGAACAACAGATTCAGTCAATTGCATTAATTTCTGCTGCCTTTACCTGACTTAGAAGTAGAAGGAAAGCAGAAGCTGACAGTGACGCTTTTCTCTAAAATGAAATGATTATGAGTAAGTTGTACCTTAAGCCTCATATCTCACCACTCTGACTATTCCTCCTCCATGGGGGTGGACAGATGGGGACACGCACATACCTCTTTTACCGAATTGATGCCTTTTAAATCTTCTGTAGTCACACAGTCATCTCTTTAGGGATTTGGTGTTTTTTTTTTTTTTTTTTTTTTTTTTTTTTTTTTTTTTACTAACCAGAGACTTAAGGGTAGGAGTGGGGAGGTACCTCATTGCAGTTGAATAGGACAGAAGCCCAATATCATATGACTGAGGAGAGAGTAGGAGATGGGGAAGTAGAGTGTGTGTGCAGACAACTCTTCCAAAAGGTCTTTCTGTGAGGTAGATAGGGTGAAAAGAAAAACTGTATTGTCACATCCTGGCCATTCTGGAGCACTTGTGTCATGTCTCCCTTGCTTCCTTTCTCCCTCTTTTTGATAAATTTTTAACTACCCTAGCCTATACTGTAGATACCCATCAAGGGTAAGAATTGAGAAGGATGGTAAAGAATTCTGAACTGTCATCTTTCCCCTACTTTCCACTTAACCTTACCTCCCACTGGCCATGCCCATGCCCCTTACTCTCTTCTATCCCCTATCCCAGCCCTCCATCCTTACTCCCACTCCCACCCTGGTCAAGGTGTCCCCTGAAGGAGCCCACAGATTACTGCCCTTCCAAGAACATAACTATGAGGGCCTGGTGGTGGGCATCACCTAGCCTACCTATAGCTCATGAAGATTCTTTTAGGACATCACTCAGTAGTTTACAGGCAAAGTTATCACCAAACTAGAATGTCTAGACACTTAGAGATAGAACAACATAAAATTCAGTGGGGATTTTCTAATTCTGAGAAGAATTATGTTTGGGAATGTTCTTTAGCCCCCAAGTAAAAGCAAGTCTAGTTTCGTCTTCAGCTCTGACATTTTCTTTGCTTTGGTTCCATAGGCCCCATGCCCTTACCCCATTTGCAATGAGGATTACCGAGGTGTATAGATGCGATGTGATAGGAAAGTCACATTAAAGTGCTGTATGCAAAGTCAAGTGCAAGATGAACAATATTAACATTTCTATAAAATCATTTCTTCTCTGCTCCTACCCACAAGTCTCTGATCAAGTTAAAAAAAGGAAACTTTTAAAGTCCCTGTTAACATGGACCAAATCCCTTAAGAGATGATTGTGTGATTACAGAAGGCTTAAAAAGTATCAGATGATTAAATGTAAATAAGTAATTATTTAAAAAAAAAAAAAAAAAAAAAAAAAAAAAACACATCAGTTCTAGGCCAGCAAGTAGCTGGAGGTTAAGGTAGTTGGGTCTCACATTGCTTGACTTAAGTCCTAGACCTGGCAGTTTGAAAATCATGCTATGTGGGGACCAGCAGTTGGCATAATGGCTATGTCACTGAACTATCATGTAGTTGACCGCAGCTCGTATCCCAGACCTGGTGGCTTAAACTCATGCTGGGCGTATGTGAATGCCCAAGATCCCGAGAGGAGAATGGAGGAAAACGGATTGTGGTGTGGCCATCCCCCCGGGGGGACGGGGGCTGATTTCTTGCTTTCTGTCTTTTTGTCTCTCTCTTTCTGGTAAGCACATGCGCCCTATAGCAAAAACCTCTCCCCCCCCCCCCCCCCAAAAAAAAAAAGAGAGAGAGAGAGAGAGAGAGAGAGAGAAAGAAAAGCATGTCATGTGTGAGCCTAAAATCCTGATAAGACAGTGAAAAAGAAGGAATTGTGGTGTGGCCATCCCCCCAGGGGGTGATTTCTCACTTTCCCTCTACTTTCCCTCTGGTAGGTATATATGCCCTATAACAACAACAACAAAATAAGTTTTGTAAAAGAGGGGTGTGTGTGTGTGTGTGTGTGTGTGTGTGTGTGTGTGTGTCTATCTGCCCCATGGAGGAGGAAGAGCCAGAGAATGGTGAGATGTGAGTCTGAGGTTTATGATATAACTTAAATGTAATCATTTCAGGACAAAAATATTTTTATCATTGTTGGCTTCTGCTTTTGCTTCTACTTCTAAATCATATAAAAACAGCAGAAGTAATGCAAAGCTGATGCAGCTATTTTGTGACTTTGTTTCCTTCTTGGAGATTTAATGGTTTATTAGTCTATTTTATAGTTTATAGTTTTATAGTCTTGAATATTCTATGATACCAATTCATTTCTGGTCTTTCTACCATTTTGTTCCCAGTTTATTCCGATGCCAGTACTCTATGGAGTTTTCCTCTACATGGGAGTTTCTTCACTACAGGGAATTCAGGTATTGTGTGGTTCGTCCAGGGTCATACCTTCTCACTCTGAGTTCATCTGTCCTGACAGGGAGGGACAACTCCTCAGAGGAAGCACAACCTGTTTTTGAAAAACTATTTCCTAGTCTTGCTAGCTAAGCTATTTTAGACATTTCTTTGGATAAGCCACACCTCCTGGTGGTTTACTTTCTCACTTTCCTTCTTTTATTCTTTCTCTCTCTCTCTCTTCCCTCCGCCCCCCACCCTGTGTGTGTCTTTCTCTGGTCAAATTAAAATAAAATGAATGAACAAACAAAAGTAAATAAATAATTTTTAAAAATATATTTATTTTATTTTATTAACTTATTTTATTCTTTTCTAATTTGCACTCACCAGAAAGAGAGAGAGAGAATGTATGTCACCAGGTCTGGGACTCGAACTGTGGCTAGCCATAAGGGAATCCAGTGCCTTATCTACCATGCCACGTGCTGGCCCTGCCATATGCTGAGTTCTAATGTGGCCTTCAGCAGGTTATTTAATCTTTGGATCTCTGTTTTCCTTTTTTATAATATATGGAAAATCATATTTTATATATTTAGAATATAATGAGATTTCATTTTATCTTTTCATTATAAATAATGAATAGCTCTAAATCCCTCAAGGAACAAGTAAGGGTTTTGATTTTGAGGGACCAGCAGATGGCATAATGGTTACACTGCTGGACTCCCATGTAGACGACTGTGGTTCGAGTCCTGGACTGGGTGGCTGAAACTCATGCTGGGCGTCTGGGTGTGTGTGCATGTGTGCCCAAAATTCTGAGAGGAGAATGGAGAACAGATTGTGGTGTGGCCATCTCCCCTTGGGAGTGATTTCTTGCATTCTGTTTCTCTGTCTTTCTCTGTCTTGCTGGCATGCACATGTGCCCTACAGCAAAAACCTCCATTAAAGAAAAAAGGAGTTTTGGTTTTGATAATAAACAAAGCTTATTTTGTTTTCATTGCTCCTTGAGAAAGAGCTCTTTCAGGAGCCATAGTTTGAGACAGGAGAAAGAAATTTGAACCTAGAATTAGAAAAGATGGATTCAGGGCCAGCAGATGGCATGGTGGTTAAAGGGGCTGGATTCCCATATACGCTGACTGCGGGTTCAAGTCCTGGACTTGGTGGGTGGCTAAAGGGGCTGGATTCCCACAGGCGCTGACAGTGGGTTCGAGTCCCGGACCTGGTGGTTTACTGTCTTGCTTTCCCTTACTCATTCTCTGTCTCTGTCTGGTTAAATTACAAATAAACAACAACGAATGGAATTAAGTCTTTAAAAAAAAAAAGAAAAAGAAAAGATGGATTCGTATCTTGACTCATGGGGCATCCAGTGGTGTGGGGGTGAAATTGGCTGGGTCCCACATGACTAATTGTGTGGTTTGTGTCCTGGACCCAGCAGTTTGAAAAGCACACCAGGCACATGTGTGTGCATACCCAAGATCTTTTTTTTTTTTTTTTTTTTTTTTTTTTTTTTTTGGGAGAGGTTTTTGCTATAGGGCGCGTGCGTTCGCCAGACAGAGAGAGACAGAGAGATAGAAAGCGAGAAATCACCCCCTAGGGGGGATGGCCACGCCACAATCCCTTCTCCTCCATTCTCCTCTCAGGATCTTGGGCACGCATGTACACGCGCCCGGCGTGAGTTTAAGCCACCGGGTCCGGGACTCGAACCGCGGTCGACTACGTGGGAGTCCAGCGACATAGCCATTACGCTAACTGCTGGTCCCCTCCATACCCAAGATCTTGAAAGAGGAAATGGAGAAGGTATTGCGGTACACCATCTCCCCTGGGGGGTGCTTTCTCACTTTCCTTCTTTCACTTTCTGACTAGTACACATGTCCTCTAGCAAATTAAAAAACAAAACAAAAACAGATCTTGACTCAGCCCCCTACAACCTTGATTCTCTCTGAGCCTCACTGCCCACTTCTGGCCAATGGACACTATTATCTACTTTTCAAAGCAGGTGATATAAGCAACCTGAATGGGTCTAACAAAACTTCTGGACCAGAGAATTTTCCTGAAAATAAATGCCAGTTCCCTCCTTTCAGTTCTTTGATCGCCTGAAGCTCTTTGGGATGCCTGCAAAGCACCAGCCAGACTTTATCTACCTGCGCCACGTGCCACTGCGCAAAGTGCACCTCTTCACCCTCATCCAGCTGACCTGCCTTGTCCTGCTCTGGGTCATCAAGGCATCTCCTGCTGCTATTGTTTTCCCAATGATGGTGAGTTTTTGCTTTTTTAAATCATTATTAGTTTTTAAGTTGTAAAATATATATAATGTAATATAACATTTACAATTTTAACCATTTTTAAATGTACAGTTTAGTGACACTAAGTACCTCTACATTGTTACGGAACCATTGCCACCATCCATCTCTAGAACTCCATCTTCCCAAACAGGAACATTGTACCCATTAAATGAAAGTTTCTCATTGTCCCTTCCCTGTCCCACCCTGGCAACCACCATTCTATTCTGCCTCTATGGGTTTGATTATTCTAGAAATCTCATGTAAGTGGAATCATAAAATATTTGTCCTTCTCTGACTGACTTATCCTACTTAATATAATTCCTCAAGGTTCACCTTGTTGTAGCTATGTCAGGATTTCATTCCCTCTTAGGCTGGGTAATATTCAATTATAGGGACCAGCAGTTAGTGTAATGGCTATGTCGCTGGACTCCCACGTAGTCGACCGCGGTTCATGTCCCAGACCCGGTGGCTTAAAACTCACACAGGGCGCATGTGCGTGCGTGCCCAAGATCCCGAGAGGAGAATGGAGGAGAAGGGATTGCGGCATAGCCATCCCCCTTGGGGGGTGATTTCGCACTTTCTATCTCTCTGTCCCTCTGTCTGTCTGGAGAGTGCACATGCCCTATAGCAAAAACCTCTCCAAAAAAAAAAAAAAAATTCAGTTATACACATATATCACATTTTGTTTGTCCATTCATTCGTCCCTGAGAATTGGCTTCCACATTATGGTTTTTATGAACAATGCTACTATAAACACGGGACATGAACCAATATTTGTTTATGACCCTGCTTTCAATTCTTTGGGGTATATACCCAGGAGCGGAATTGCTGAATCATATGGTAATTCTATGTTTAATTGTTTTCCTCTAATCTCCTGGATCTACACCCTCCTGTTGGGTTTCTCTATATTGTCAGAATACATGTACGGCTCTACATTGGTATTATGTTCATGGGTTGAGTTTTTGCTTAAAGAAATAGCAAATTCTTGGCAACTCCTAGAAGGGACCCTATCAGTTTTGGCTTATTAGGGAAGTAGTCATTAAAATTAGAGAGGACTATGGTTCAATTTAAGAAGTCCAATTTGTTTAATTCCTTATCTTCTCATTGAATAGAGCTGCTGAATATCAGCCAACCTAAGAAAGTCATTCTAGGTTATTGTTGGTTCCCTTTGGCTAACATGGCCCTCATGGGAAGAAAGTGAAGCAGCATTTTTACACCGAACCCACCTCTATTAGAGAAATTAACTGTCAAATATTAGGCAAGTCACTTCCTCTTTGTGAGCCTCAGTTTCCTCATCTATAAAGTAAATGTCAGGTTAGGCCAGAGGGCAGACATAAACTACTAGGAAGGCAAAATAGTGGCACAGTGGTAAAATGTGATACTCTGCGAGGCAATCTGCCATGGAAAGGTTTCTGGTTCAAGTCCAAAGACTTCCTTAAGTATGACAGGCACACATCTGCCCATGTTCCAGGACTGGCTAAAGGTGGGGGTGGACTGTAGCAGTGGAAATACCCTGTTGGAGGTTTTCTCTCTTTGTCTTTCCCTCTCTTGCTCGCAGAAGAAATAAATTAATAACAACCACCAAAAAACACCACTAAAGATGTATGATGAAGAGACAAAGCAAGGATTTTGGGGGGAAATGTACAGGCAGAAAAATAGGTAACAAGATGGTCCTTCAAAGTTCCATTATCCTTTGGTGAGGCAACCTAGGTCTGGGTGTGACTAGCCCCACTGTGGCCATGCTTCTGCAAAGGCTCTCTACCCCGATGTAGTCCAGTAGCCCTTCCAAGTCAGAGAAAGGCAGCTGTTAGGATAGTCTACAGATGATGGAGTTCTCTTTCTCTTTTCATTTTTTAAAAAAATATTTATTTAATTTGGTTTTTTATCATTATCATTTTTTAAATTTGACCAGAGAGAGAGAGGAATGGAGGGAGAGAAAGTAAGAAAGCAAGCTGTCAGGTCCAGGACTCAAACCATGATCCTCCATGTGGGAGTTCAGTACCTCAACTTCCATGCTACCCACTGGACCCATGGAGTTCTCTTTTTCAATAAGGAAATTAAGGGACCAGCAGTTAGTGTAATGGCTATGTTGCTGGAATACCATGTAGTCGACCGCAGTTCAAGTCCCGGACCCGGTGGCTTAAAATCACATCGGGCGCATGTGCATGCGTGCCCACGATCCTGAGAGGAGAATGGAGGAGAAGGGATTGCGGTGTGGCTATCCCCCCTGGGGGTGGATTTCTCGCTTTCTGTCTCTCTGTCTCTCTCTGTCTTTCTGGCAAGCGTACGCACCCTGTAGCAAAAACCTCTCAAAAAAAAAAAAAAAAAAAAAAGGAAATTAAATCAACTGCTTTCTAAGTTGTAGGGTTATTATGATGATAGTTAAAATATTTTATAGGGCTGGCCCTGTAGAGAGTGATTAAATGCTATACAGAAAATATCAGATCCCACATGGCCAACCAGGGTTCGAGTCCTGGCGCTGGGGGCTTACACACCCGACATGCACATGCTTGTCCGTGTTCCTGGTGGAGAATCAGAGAAAAAAGATAGCAGCATGATTATTTCCCTTAGGACAGTGCTTTCTCCTTTTCTGTCATGTGTAACCTCTGGCATAATCTTGCACCCTTTGGCATAATCTTAAAAAAATATTATCTATAAGCACTTAAGTAATTGGTACAAAGGGAGCATTCAGTAAGTGGCAGCTATTATGACTATTAGGTTTGATTTTGCTTCAAACATCCTAGTCTGTATGAAAATAAGACTTTGGTTTTAACTCCAGGAAGGAAATTAGCCCATTTAACTCACTTTCTCCATTTTTCTTTAGGTTTTGGCCTTGGTCTTTGTCAGGAAAGTCATGGATCTCTGTTTCTCTAAGCGAGAGCTGAGCTGGTTAGATGATCTCATGCCTGAAAGCAAAAAGAAGAAGTTGGATGATGCCAAAAAGAAGGCCAAGGAGGAAGAGGTCATAGTCCTTGTACCATCTATACACTTTGGGGCCTCAAATTACAGAACATAGGAAGGGCCACATGAAAAGTCAGCATGTCTAGAATCCCAAGGGTTATATTTAGGAGCAGGGAAGGTTACCTTAGAGATGTTCTCAGCTGAAAATGGATGAAAGATTCTTGCTCTCGTCTGACCTTCCTTTTCAGATTTGGTAACCAGTTGTTTTTCCTTTGTTTTCCCACAGTCTACTCATGAAGTTCACACCTAGGGTATAAACATAGGATCTACTCTTAATATTAGATCCAGTGGCTCATGGTCTTCCAAAAGATCTAATTTGACAAGTATATAAAATCCATTATTTTATTTGTTATTTATCTAATTATAGATTGTGTCATTGATGGTACTATGCAAACATAGAACTTTCTGTCCATTTTCATTTCTTGTAGCACTTGACACCTTGCCATGTATACAGTGGATCCTTAATTAACAGCCTATGCATGCAAAGAAAGGATATGTAGCAAAATGAAAATACTAGACCAAGAAATGAATGAACTAGAAAGTGTTTTCAAATACAATTAGTGCCTAGGGGCCAGCAGGTGGCGTGGTGGTTAAGGTGCTGTACACTCCCACATGGCAGACCACAGTTTGAATCCCGGACCTGGTGGCTTGGTTTCTCACTCTCCATTTCTCTCTCTCTCTGGTCAAATTAAAATAAATTAATGAATAAATAAAATTAAATAATTATTTTTTAAAAATACAGTTAGTGCCTAAATACTGCCCTTCAAAATACTTTTTAAAAGATTTTTTTTTATGGGGCTGGCAGGTAGTGTGGTGGTTAAGGGCACTAGACTCCTACATATCTAACCACAGTTCGAGTCCCGGACCTGGTGACTTGCTTTCTCATTTTCCCTCACTCTCTCTTGCTCTCTCGCTCAGTCCCTCTCTGATCAAATAAAATAAATAAATAAATAAATAAATAAAGTTAAATAAAATAGTTCTTTAAAAAAATATTTTTTTCCTAATATCTTGAATTTTGAAAACCTAAATAAGGAAGAAATCTTGGAAGTGAATATTGATAGAATTCTATACATACAATGTGAAACTTTCAAGGTCTCCAAAAGTTTGAGTGAAATGATTAAATAACAGTTTAGTTAAAGTATTTATTAATATCCTCTCTGCTCAAATAATTTTTACTATTGAATAAGAACAGTAATGGAATAAAAATGAGCAATGGACATAGATAATTTACAAAAGAAGAAATATAAATGGTCAATTACCTTATAACAAAAAGTTAATTCTTACAAATAAAGAAATGGAAATTTAAAGGAGAATACATTTTACACTTACCAAATTGGCAAAGAGTTTTAAAAAGATTAAAAGATCCATTATGGGAGTCAGCAGATGGTGTGGTGGTTCAGGCACTGGACTCCCACATGGCTGACCACTGTCTGAGTACTGGATCTGGTGACCTGATTTCTCACTTTCTCTCTCTCCTCTCTGTCTCTCTTTGGTGAATACACGAGCCCTATAGCAAATTAAAAAAAAAAACAAAAAGGGGGGACCAGCAGTTGGCAAAATGGCTGTTGCTGGACTCCCATGTAGTCGACCGCAGTTTGACTCCTGGAACCGGTGGCTTAAAATCACGACAGGCGCGTGTGCATGCGTGCCCAAGATCCCAAGAGGAAAATGGAGGAGAAGGGATTATGGTGTGGCCATCCCCCCAGGGGATGATTTCTTGCTTTCTGTCTCTCTGTCTGTCTGTCTTTCTGGTGAGCACATGTGCCCTATAGCAAAAAAAAGGGGGGTGGGCAGTAAGTGGAATAGTGGTTAAGGTGCTGTACTCCCACATGGCCGGCCACAGTTTGAGTCCTGGACCCAGTGGCTTGAGACTCATGCCTGGCATGTGTGCTTGTGTGCCCAAAATCCCAAGAGGAGAATGGAAGAGAAGGGATTGCAGCGTAGTCATCACCCTGGGGGGGGTGATTTCTCACTTTCTCTCTCTCTGTCTCTTTGGCAAATGCAAGCACACTATAGCCAAAAAACAAACAAACAAAACAAACAAAAACCAACAACAGCAACAAAAACTCTCTTTAAAAAAAAAATGTCAAAAAGGGACCGGCAGGTAGCGCCATGGTTAAGGGTGCTGGACTCCCACATGGCAGACTGCAGTTCAAGTCCTGGACCTGGCAGCTTGCTTTCTCACTTTCTCTCTCTCTGTTTCTCTCTCACCCACTTTCTTACTCTGTCCCTCTCTGGTGAAATTAAAATAAATGAATAAAGTTAAATAATTCTTTTTAAAAATGTCAAAAAAGATCCAATGTTGGCAAGACTATAATTGTAACTGAAAGTGCTAGTATAAGTTATAAGTTGGATTATAGCTTGGATAAACCTCTTTAGAGGGCAGGCTGATTAGAAGTAGAGTTGTTTTATTTTTCCCCGCTTGCTGGAGGGCCCATGTGCTCACCGGAAAGAGACAGAGATGGTAGGCGCATCCCTGCCCCCCCAAGATGGTCACATCATAATCCTTTCTCCTTCATTTCTCCTTTTAGGATTTTGGGCACATACACACACATGCCTGGTGTGTTTCTCAAGCTACTGCGTCCGGGACTCAAACTGCACAGTTAGCCATGTGGGATCCAGCCACTGTAACCACTGTGCCACCGGTTGACCCTAAAAGTAGAGTGTTAAGAATGTATGTGCCTGGGTGGTATGTGGCCAGGTGGTTAAGGGAAGTGGATCCTACCTGGCTGACTGTGGTCTGAATCCCAGCCCCAGTGAAAAACAGCCAGGCATGCATGCATATGTGCCCCAAATCCTGATAGAATGGAGAAACAGAGAAGGGACTACAATGTGACCAAGCCCAACTGGGGAGTGCTTTTCTCTCTCTCTCTTTCTCTTTGTCTCTGGCGAGTGCTTACACCCACTGGCAATTAAAATAAATAAGTAAAATTATTTTCAAAGTTAAAGGAAAAGATAAAGACTTGATTAAACAGTTTTGGCACCTCAACATTCATAACATTTTTCTGTGTTCTCTTCAATCCTTAACATAGTTTTCTTTTATATATATATATATATATATATTTAGATATTTGTCATGTTTATCTATATCTGTGCAGTATATGTGTATGTGTATATATTCTGTTTTTTTCCTTCAACTTGATTTTATAAGACACTTTCATGTTTGCATGTATCTATGTAAGAATCATAGTTACTATTTTGATGGATATATAATATTCTATAGTAATGCTTTCTCATAATTTCAACATTTTCCTTTGTTAAAAATTTTAGTTACTTAAGGTTTTATTATGCTGCACGAAATATCTTTGTACGTGTCATTTCTTTGTAATTATTTTCTTTAAATTAGAGAAAAATAATTTTTTTTGGAGAGGTTTTTGCTATAGGGCACGTGCGCTTGCCAGAAAGACAGAGATAGACAGAGAGACAGAAAGTGAGAAATCACCCCCTAAGGAGGGATGGCCACACTGCAATCCCTTCTCCTCCATTCTCCTCTCAGGATCTTGGGCATGCATACACATGCACCTGGCACGAGTTTAAGCCATCGGGTCCAGGACTTGAGCTGCAGTCAACTAAATGGGAGTCTAGCAACATAGCCATTACATCAACTACTGGTCCCCAAATTAGTGGAATATTTTTAAGAAATCTTTTTTATCATTATTTTATTTAACTTATTTTTTCTTTATTTTATTTTAATTTGACCAGTGAGAGAGAGAGAGAGAGAAAGAGAGAGAAAGTGAGAAAGCAAGTCTCCAGTTCCGGGACTCAAACCATGGTCAGCCATATGGGAGTCCAGCACCCTTAACTACCACACCACCTGCCAGCCCCAAGAAAACATTTTAATATGGGACATTTCAAATATATGCAAAAGTAGAAAGAAAAGTTAATATTATTTCCCTAGTTGCCTTTTATTATTATTATTTTAATTTTACCAGAGGGCACATATGCTCACCAGAGAGAGTCAGAGAGAGAGAGAGTCAGAGAGAGAGAGAGTAAGAGGAAAAATAAGAAAGCATCCCTGATGGGAAATAGTCACACTGCAAACCTTTATCCTACATTTTTCCCTCCTTTACGCATTTTGGACATGTATGCATATGTGCCTGGCATGTTTTTCTTTCTTTCTTTCCCTCTTTCTCTCTCTCTCTTTCTTTCTTTTTAAGAGAGATTTTTGCTAGAGGGTCTCATGCGCTTGCCAGAGACACAAAGAGGGACAGAAAGTGAGAAATCATTCCCCGGGGGAGGATGGCCACACCACAATTCCTTCTCCTCCATTCTCCTCTCAGGATATTGGGCACGCACGCATATGCTCCCAGCGTGAATTTTAAGTTGCCAAGTCCAGGACTCAAACCACGGTTGACTACACAGGAGTCCAGTGATGTAACCATTCCGCCATCTGCTGGTCCCACCTGGCATGTTTTTCAAGCTATCAGGTCCAGGACTCAAATTGCACTGTTTGACCATGTGGGATCCAGCTACCTTAACCAACACACCACTGGCCAGCCCTCCTTATTATTATTTTTTAAAATGTGTTTATTCAAAGAAGGTCTGTATATTGCAGTTGGTTAATATTCTTCTTAAATCTTTTTAGAGGTTCCCTACTTCTTTTTTCTTTCTTTTTGTTAAAGAAACTGAGTCTATCTATAGGGTTTCCTACCCTTTGGATTTTGCTAAAAGTGTCCCTTCATGTTCTTTTCTTCCCTATATTTCTAGTAAATTGATCATTGGACCTAGAAACTTACTCATATTTAAGTCCTTAATTTTTTTCAGTAGTACTCCATTATGTAAAATAACTTTTTTTCTCTCTTTGTGATGAGTCAAATCTATGAAAGATCCTGGTTACTTTCTTTCATAATAAATGTGAAAGAAAAAAATTCGGTAGAAATTGTGGTGGTAGAAGAATATGCTGGGTAGACTCATGGTCTTTTTTAGGTTAAGATATAACAATGTCTCCTTCTCTTTCAGGAAGCTGAGAAAATGTTAGAACTGGGGGGAGACAAGTTCCCCTTAGAGAGTAGGAAGTTACTAAGTAGCCCTGGAAAGAACAATTTCAGGTAAAAGTTCCAAAGTACCAAGGAGTTTCTTTGTTTGAATTATTCTGTGAACATTCTGGTTTTGTGGTGGGGGTTATATCACATATGCAGCTGTTGATATAAAGGGCTCCTAGTCCCAGACCAGCAGGTGGCAGGGAGGTTAAGGTACTGGATCCCACTTGACTGGCTGTGTGGTTTGAGTCCCAAACCTGGTGGCTTGAAAATCGTGCCAGGTGCATGTGTGTATGCCTCAAGCCTGAGAGGAGAATGGAGGAGAAGGGATTGCCACATAGCCATCACTCTTCCCCTACCTCAGCCTCTCTCTGGTGAGCACTTGTGCCCTGTAACAAAAACTTAAATAAGTAAATAAATGAAAGAAAGAAAGAAAACAGGAAAAAAGAAAAAAAAAAAAAAAAAAAGGAGCTCCCAGTCCCACCTTGTAAAATTACCTTTTTAATTTCATTTTTACTAAATGCCCATTGTGTGCCAGGCTTATGGCTAGTGCCAAGAATCACAAGAAGAGAGGTCAGGGAGTCAATTTACTGAGTAGTGCCTCTGTGCCAGAGGGCACATTTAAGTGCTCTTTTTTAACCATTACATCTCTCTGATGTAAGTCTCATTATCCATGTTTGTATAAGTGAGGAAACTGAGGGTCAGAAAGTTTTAGATAAGTTGCCCAAGGTTATAATGCTACTAACTAGAAAAAGAAGATTCAAAAACTCTGTCCATTCCTCAAATCAGTGCTCCTTCTGCCCTTTTCTGCCACCTTCCAGAGATGAACAGAATGTGGTTCTTATTTCCGAAGAGTTCTCAGCCTGGTTTCTCAGCCTGAAGTTCCCTTGCTTAGTAAGCCTTTGATATAAGCGGAAACAGCCCATTCCATCCTGGCTCATGATGTCTACAGTCCTGGGAGCCAAGGGGTAACTGCACTGGGATCACAGAAATCCCTTCCTTCTGCCCACGATTTTATATCCCCCTGTTTATCAAACTGTCACTCACCACAAGTTATAGAAAGCTAAAAGGTTCCATTTGTGGTTTTGCTCCTGGAGTCTTGTTTCTGCTTTGGAACAGGTACATGCGCTCTGAAAGAGCCTGGAGGTCAAGGGGGCAGAGAAGGAAGAGAGCAGGGCATCTGGGTCACGTAGATTCTGGAGGATTTACGGCTGAATCATTGAATCGACTGTGGTTTATAATGCAGAAGAAATTAGAAAAGTCTCTTCTTTGGTTCTTAAACTTTCTATAAGTTGTTAGGGAAGGGGCCATAGGCTTTGAATTCTCTGGTGACAAAGTAGAAGCAAAATTCTGTCTCTAGTGCAATGCTACCTCCTTTTTCAGCATTTTTAAAAAAAGTATTATTTATTTAATTTCATTTATCATCATATATTTTATTTGACCAGAAAGAGACAGAGAGAGAGAAAGTGAGTAAGTAAGCCTTTAGGTCTAGGACTTGAATTGTGGTTGGCTATGTGGGAGTCCAGCACCTTAACCACCATGCCACCTGCCAGTCCCGCTTTTTACCATTTTAGGAGACAGTCTGGCCTGTGAAAAATGTCACAGTACCCTGGGGCTCTAGGAGATCAAAGACTGGATTCAAGATCTTTATTCTCTACCTACTGTCATTTGACCTTGAATAGTCACTTAGCCCTGTGAACTTTGGTTTCCATACCTTCAAATGAGGATGTTAATCTCTTTTGTTATAATGATTAAGACAATATATTGTAAAAATCCTTTGTATATTACAAGTAAAAAAATTTGGCCTGGCACACAGCAAATTCTCAAGTGGTAGCTCTTGACGTCACCAATGGCATCATAGTGCCATGACCAACATCCCCAGAGAGGCCCTTTGGGGGAACACATAGTGGTGTAGCAAAACTTGCCACCACCTGGCACCCAGCCCAGCCATCAGCACCACCTCATGGGTGACCTTCTCTCTTAACATTCCAACTATGGTGACTTCAGGAAGAATACCCATACTCCAGCTGGTTCCCAGAGCTTTCTAAGGGCTGTTAGCTGGGCCCTCTCAGGCCCAGTCTTTACCTTCTGGTGGAGTGGTAGCCATTATAGACTGAGGTATGTGTTTCACTTGCATGTCTGACATTCAGTGTCCTACACATTAATTTCAGATGTGACCCCTCTGAGATTAATATATCTGATGAAATGCCTAAAACCACAGTCTGGAAAGCTCTCAGTATGAATTCTGGAAATGCAAAGGAAAAAAGGTAAAGAGAACCATAACTTTGATTTTTATTTATTTCTGACTTTTGATAATGGCAATAATGTTGAAGGTAAGATATATTTTAGTTGTAAAATTGGATTTGTCTAGTAAATAGTACTTCCAGGACTGCTGTTAACCCAATGAGAAATAGCTGTAAGTCCTAAGAAAAGTAAAAATGTTTTTGACGTATTTAAAGAGACAGGCTGTTTTAGCTGCCCATTGACACATGTCTAGATTCAGGATGGAATTATTTTGGGATATAAATTTGTTTTATTTATTTAGTTTCTTTAATCTTTCTAGTTGTCATTTCAAAATCTAAAAGGTGTCTCTCTGGTTTTTGAAACCACATAAGCTAAAATAGTATTAATACAGACTTTAACATATTTAGCATGTTTTTTAATGAGAATTACTGCCAAATAGAGATTTTTAAATATTAATTTGTAACTTTTTTCTTTTTGGAAACTAAATTCTGTATATCATTTGCTAATAGAACAGATACATTTTAATCAAGTTAATGAAACTAGAAAGACTTCAGGTACAGTGCCAGCAGGTGGCATGTGGTTAAGGTTCTGGATTCCCACGCTGACTACTGTTTGAGCCCTAGACCTAGTGGCCTGCTTTCTCACTTTTCCTCTTTTTGTCTCTCTCTGGTGAGCAAATTTTCCCTGTAGCAAACCTAAAAATAATAATAAATGAATAAAATAAATAATTTTTTAAAAAGAAAGACTTGAGGTATCTTTACACTGAGTATCTTTGCCTATACTGAGGTAGGCTATGTGTTCAAATCATTTGAGTATTTCAGTTAAAATGCAATATAAATTTATGTAGTCAAAGAACTGAAACAAAATATGAGGGTTTTTTGTTTGTTTGTTTGTTTTTTGCCATAGGGCATGTGAGTTTGCCAGAGAGAGAGATAGTGAGAGGGAAAAATGAGAAATCACCACCCCTATCCACACTGGGGGATGGCCACATCATAATCCCTTCTTCTCCATTCTCTTTCATTCTCCTCCATGCATACACATGCATTTAGCATGATTTTCAAGCCACCAGGTCTGGGACTCAAATCACGGTCCACCATGTGGAAGTCCAACACCCACTACTATACCACCTGCTGGCCCCCCTGAAGCCTATTAAAGGCAACTTCTTAGTTGTTGTTTTTTTTTTTTTTTTTTTTTTTTTTTTTTTTTTTTTAAAGCTAGAAAACAAGCAACTTAATCCTACTATTAAGTCCATGTATGAGAAAAATCTTCAAAAAAGTTCGTGGACTCATGTTTTTGAAAAATCTATGCATGGATTTCAAGTATTTTTGCACCAAAATTTGTACTCTAACTTCCTGTTCCTCAAATTTTTTTGAAGTCCCCTCATATAACTTGGCAGACCATTGTTTTCAACTTATTCAGCAGTAAAATGGATATCACAATTAACTGCCTCACTCATAAGGCTGCTCTGAGGAGAAACTGAACTGCATTAAAAAGTCA
Source organism: Tupaia tana (assembly GCA_026018925.1). Taxonomy (NCBI): domain Eukaryota; kingdom Metazoa; phylum Chordata; class Mammalia; order Scandentia; family Tupaiidae; genus Tupaia; species Tupaia tana. The sequence continues at coordinate 155,427,188 of JAKSZU010000006.1, forward strand.
CAGCCACCAGTGGGTGGTAGTGGTGGGCTATTTCTTCATTGAATGGGTTAAAAGAAATCTGTGTTGAATATGAGTGAAATATAGAAGCTTGTTTCCTTCAGAGGAAAATCCAGGCAGCTGTCGAAATGTATAACGCGCATGAGTATTTTTAGTTGAGAACTAGTCTGCTTGTAAATGAACTTAAAATATAGCCAGATCCAAATTGTGGTGACATCTTCAAAGTATTGTGTTAAAAGCAGGAATGAATCATGTGTTCCCTTTTTGTCTAATTGTAACACTTTTATTCAGTCTCTTCAACTAAGAGTCTTTGCTGGGATGGAAGATTTGGGCTTGAGGTGCCTCAGGGAAGTTCTGGTTATAGAGAAAATGGCGAGTCTCTCAGAGAAGAAGAAGACCAAGTCCGGCCCTGTCCTTGGTCATTCAAAGCCATGCCGAAGCATTCAGTTATTCTTGGTGTGCATTGGAGGGCATATAGCCATCCCCATACCTGCAGCCAGTCACCAGATGTAAACATGGAAGCAGAAGACCACCTCCTGTTGGTACTGCTCCTCTTCTTTCTCTTTCTCTTCAGAACTGCCATCATTGAAGACCCAGCTTCCCATTCTCCAGACATTTTCTATGAAGCTCTGTACTGGCCTGCTGAGTCATATGGATCCATTCTGCCACTGAGGATTCCTTCAATGAGGTCCCTCTTCCCAAAGGATGGAGTGAGGGAACAGAGCTGAAAGGGAAGGTTTTCCAGGCCCGGTAGTATCTGCAGGCTCCTATGTAGTCCTGGGCCTGGGCTTAAATGCCTGCTCTTGGAGGTGCTGGGCAGACCCAGGAGGGTGCTGTCAGGAGAGTCTGTAATCTGGGCATCAGTAGTGCCCACTGCCATAGCTGAGAGAATGCTTCCAACTTGGGGGGCATCTTTGGCACTCCCTAGCAGCAACCTACATAGCTCAGCAAGAACTGTGAAAGATACAAAGGCCAGGAGGAACCCTGGAGTTGTTTAGCTTAGTTAGGAAAAGACTCAGGGGAAACTCAGTTATGGTAAGTATGGATGGCTTCTCTTGTTTTTTGTAGAGGATAAAATGAGAGAATGAGCTTAAATTGTTATAGTAGAAATTAGACACTGGGAAGGACTTCCTAGCCTGAAGATTTGTTGTAGTGTCTGCTTCCTAGATACCTTGGGAAGACATCTAGATATCTGGGAACAGTTGTTTGGGAGTAGAAAGGAGGGTATGATGTTTTAATGGTCATTTTGTGGAAATATTTGGAGTCTTGCTGCTGTCTCTGGAGGATACATTCTGCTTCCATCCTGGAGAGATTCAAGTGCTTATGTACTGTCTCCTTAGCTGCCTTAGTAGTGAACCATCATCAGCTCAATGGACCAAAACAACCGTCAACCACATAGTTTCTTCATCATCATGGATGTCTTTTGATTAACAAACATTCTGGGTCTCAGATATAAAAACCACACTGAGAAATGAACTGTAAATGAAATTAGAGCTCAAGGGTTTGAGCTCCAGTGCATATAGACCTTCCTTTCCTTTCCTTTATGCACAGAATGTCACTAGCAAGCCTATTGGCACCCAGGGAATCCAGTCATGTTAGTTTTCCATCCTGGAAAATCTTTGTACAGTGGGAAGTGCCCCTGATGTGTTTTCCTTTCATAGGTGAAGAGTTAGCTACATGACTTTACTGAATTTTGCATTCTTAGACTCTTAAAATGTATTATTGTATTCTAGTCTTACTCTAAAGACTTTTGATGTTGAAGGAATCCTGAATTTCTCTCATATTTCCCTGTCTCCTAGGGCCACAATTACTTTAATACAGATGATTTTCAAAATATTTAACAAATGGTACAGGCCAGACACCAACCACTCAGAATGGATGCCTGCTTCAAACAAGCAGTAGATATGGCTGTACCAGTACCTGGTGGCTGAATGTCATGTTGCTTTCAAATATTAAAACACCATCCCTTTGAGTTGTGGATATGGCTCCTGGTTTGTTTGGGTTCTACTTACAGATCTGTTCGAGGGACAGCCTTGGCTTCTTTTCATGTGGTGTAGTGTAGACAAGACCAGTCATGCTTTTTTGAACTATGTGGGCATTAAAATGTTTGTGAGCCAGGGGGCTTCACGTTTTATCATGTTAGGGTTAATGTAATAATTGTACCCCTTCACCTAATTTGGAAAATTTCAAAGGCAACCTGTCAATAGGAATAGCTTTCTTGCTCACCTTCTCCTGTCCCTTTCTGACTGCTTTCTTGAACTTTCCTCTTTTTCATCTTCTTTGCTCCCTGAGAACATCCTCCATTTTTACTTCATCTTGTCCTCCCATCTTTTCCTACCACTCTCTGTTTAGGGAGCTTGGTGGCTGCTTTACCTGCCTCCCTAACCTCAATGCAGCTATAAGGAATATAACTGGGTAGAGCTTATCATGCACTACATCCAGGTGACAGTATCACTCCGAAAAATATCTTTTCTAATGTATGGGTTTCTTTTGCTGCCTTGTGTACTCTGGGATGCTTGAAGCTAGACCTGCCTCTATTAACTCTTGCAGTACAGTTACAGGACCACATGTGCACTTTTGAGTCCTTCCTAAGTCAGACCTCCCTGATCACTGTACCTTAGAATGTTAGCTACTTTAGATGGCTGTGCCAACTAAAGGCTATTAGATTTTCCTAACCACAAGCCATCCTCATTTCTGTCATATCTCAATGGTAGGAACCATTCCCTATTCTTACTCTCTCTTCCTGCCCAGTTCCCACCAAGCACTCAACCCAAGTCCTAGCTGTTTCCTTGCTTAGGTCTGTGGCTAGTGACCACAGTGTCTGGGTCAAGCTTGATCAGTGTTTAGGGTCGGAAATGGGGTGAAGGTGAAGCAGCGGTACTGCATATTTGTGTGTGTGTATGCTCATGCACACATGCCTTTGTGTGTGTGTCAGCAAGGGAGAGTATAGCCACAAGATTGCCTCACTACTATTGCCTCTGTGTACCTAGCTGTGGGGACATTAAAAAAAATCATTCTTCCATGTAAGGGGTTCCCATCTCAGACTTCTCTGGTAAAATAGCTAGAGGATAAATCAAGGGATATTAATCCATAGAAAAAGATTTAACTCAAGATGAAGGAGCAAACAATTTAGAAGCGGAAAGAATGGTAGGTAGTTAGGCAATTTCCATGCCCACATTTGCTTGGGACAGAGAAGTGATCTTTCTTTTATAACAAGGTGAGATGTCAGGAATAATTTGAGTGTTGGCGGGCCAAGGCCATGAGAGGCTGGTAGTGTAGAGGGAGGAAGGAAGGCCAGTTAAGGATTTAAGAAAGTGATAAGTGGAATCTTGGTTCTAAGGGAAAAGAACTCGAGTTGCTAAGTGGGTGGGTTACATGCTAGCCACGACTTTTCGGGAAGGGTTGTTTGAGAGAGAAAATAAAGACAAAAAGAAGAAATATGCTATGAAATTGCCAAATTGGTTTGGGTGCATAAAACATGGACTGACTCTTTGTAGCTAGATATGATTTCCAACTTTAGAAATTAGGATCATTGAGCGATCTGATCTTTTCCTCATATAGCTCCTATCCCTGTCTCTTTATTCATAGAAACTGCTTTGAGGTTGAAGGATAGCGAACTACATATTTCCAAAAGATGGTGAGAATGTTTGCTATGTTCTTTTTCTGGGGTAGGAGTAACTTTTAAATGAGTCACAAATGTTTGATAAGAATCTGGTATGTGCTAAGTCCCAGTCTTGGTTGATAGCTCAGGCTATGACAGCTATGACCTTCAAGGGGACTCTAGTCTGTGAAATTCGTGGTTTCTGGTCATCCAAAAAAGATAGCTCCTAATTCTGCTTTATTTTTTTACCCACTCAACTCTCCAGACTTCCCTGTTAGTAGAGGAATCAAATAATTCTTACTGCATCTTTTCTGTTGATTTCAATGTCCATGTTCTGAGACTCAAGTTATCCTGAAGCATAGGAGCAGGCTTTTGACTTCATTTTACCTAGCATTAGAAACACTATCCAGTTTTCTCTGCTACTTTATCAGCTTCTGTAAATTTGTCCTGCAAAGGAGTCAGCACCATGTCTTAGGACTTTTAGATAGTCATCTTCACCAAATTTGTTACTGCATTTTCCTTGGACTTTATCAGTTTCCAAGTCAATCCTAGCAGGACAACCAAGAGCCCTGCAGTGAATGTTCTCGGCCTCCTGTACCTTTCTTTTTTTTTTTTTTTTTCCCTTTTTTTTGGACATAGCTGTTGGGCCTCCGATAAGGTAGAACTGTTTTGAGTAGGCCCTTGTTGGCCAAAGGAGGCCTCACCCAAATTCCTCCCCATGGCCTCACTGTCTCAGCTTTTCCAAGCACACTTTACCCCTCTCCTCTGCCTTTCCTCATCCTTTCAAATTCACCTTGGAGTGAAGAAGTTCTTGGGTCAGAGGTCTGAAAACCACCACCAGTTGTGGGTGGTGAAAGCAGTGAGAAAAGGTTGGATGGTTCTGGGGTTTCTTGGGAAACAAACTTTACAGTTATTTTTCTTATTTATGATAAGGGACTAGGACTCTCATCCCTCCATCTCATCAATATTGAATTAAAATAGAAAAAAGACATTCCAATGCCAAATAGTAGCAATTTTTCTACTAAAATTATTCTTCATGATTCTTGATGCCCTTGGTCTCTTAACATTAATTATGGAGAATGGGCAGTGGACTCAGTTAACATTTCTTTCACAGAATGGAGGGTAATTCTATAACCAAAAGAAGTGTGAAATAACTATATCACTGCTTGAAGCGTGAAAGAAGAAAAGAGTGTTACGTGAACCTTTCAATGGGGAAATTCAGAACGTGGAATGACTCATCATCCATAGGCATAATTCTTTTAGGAGATTCTGTGCTCAAAGGGAATGGAATGGTTTCCGAAGAGAAAAGGAATAGCATTTTTCTCAAACCTAACCCACTTTCAACATTGGAGAATACAGAACTCCCTTTTTCTAGCTGATGACATTGATATTTCCCAAGAGAAAGAGAGAACCCACCCACGACACTTTTCTGAGCCCAGCAGAAATCGGCAGAACTTGGGCTTCTCTTTGCAGGTTTGTGATTGACTTCAACACAAGTTTTTCATATGTGCAATAATGTTGGAAACAGAAGCACCCAATTGAATGTGCAATTACTCCTTTTTAAAAAGAGGTGAAAATCTTCCTCCTCCTTCCTTTCTCCTATATTTACTCCTCCCTCTTGTGGGTCTGTGTCTGTCTATCTGATTGGTTAGATACAGCTGCCCTTCCAAGAGAATGGTGTCAGGTGGAAGCAGAGCAGCTTTCCCATGGAAGAGGACAACCTGAGGTGCTGGTACATTTCCCTTGTTTTCTATGTTCTTCTTTCTAGTAGGTTTCATGTAGAGATAGAGATATTTTTGTTTTAGAGACTTCAAGGTATATATTTTTAGTGTAGGAAATGTACCCTCTCCATGCTCCATGGTGTAAATAGAATGGAGAACACATGTGTCACTGTGATTATCCCATAGCAACCTGTGGTAGGAGCAGGACCCCTTTTCCCCACCACTGAGTCAAAGTCTGTGTCTGTGAACCAGGGCAGGTAACTGCAACCCTGCACTTATAGACCTCTGCCTGCCTGGACTTTTGTGTGCTCACCTCAGCAGGTGAAAAATAAAGTCTGTATGAACTGTCTGCACCTGTGGTGTTCTTGAGCCTGTATCAAGGGGCTGAGCCAATGCTGACCATTTTCGGAATTTCTCTGTTAGTGAGAAACAGAGCCGTGGTGTCTGCTGAGAGGGCCTCCAGAGGGATGCATGCACCCCTTGGTGTAGGTCCTGATCAGACTCCATGGCTGTAGGGTTCTTGCTTAGGGGGCTGCTTAGGCTCCTGTTGGGGAAACAGGACAGCATGAACAGAAAGTCCACCAGGCTGGCAAGTGTGATTGCTAATATTTAGGAACTCTCTGCTGCCCCAGAACCCAGACTCAAAACCCAGACTCGCCATCACTCCAGAGTTGTTTATTTGGTGAGGGTGAAGGTGCTCTGTGTCTCTTCCTCTCACATCCTGTTGTTGGAGAAAAAGGGAAGAGGGAGGCAAATGGGGTAAGAGTAGAGTGACCAGTTAGAAGGCAAAAGGAGGGACCAGCAGTTAGCGTAATGGCTGTCACTGGACTCCCACGTAGTCGACCGCGGTTCGCGTCCCGGACCCGGTGGCTTAAACTCACGCTGGGCATGTGTGTGCGTGCCCAAGATCCCGAGAGGAGAATGAAGGAGAAGGGATTGCGGCGTGGCCATCCCCCCTGGGGGTGATTTCTCGCTTTCTATCTCTCTGTCTGTCTCTGTCTTTCTGGCGAGCGCACACGCCCTATAGCAAAAACCTCTCCAAAAAAAAAAAAAAAAAAAGAGGGCAAAAGGAAAGAGCTGGAGAGAGAGTCAGCACACTTTATTGAGGACAAGAAAGCATCCCCTGAAAGCACCTGGAGCTTGTATGGTCCAGTGTGAGCTTTTATTGCAAGCCCGTACTAGCTCCACTTGCAGTTTCACTAGCTCTGAGGCCTTTTGCTGTCCTGCCACCTTAACCACCATGCCTTCAGCTGGCCTCTCCTGGCTGTTTTTTAAGCACCCAACAGTGTACACATTGTGCCCTTTGTCCCACAGACACACACACGAGGCTGATTGAGTGATGGGCAGTGTATGGGAAAGCTGCTCTCGTAGGAAACAGCCAGTTCTGAAGCCTTGGGCTGCAGAGGGGTGGGGAGAGAGTAAGGAGAGGGCATTTATCATTCTCACATCCAGGGCTGCTAAGGATTCCAGTAACTGATACATGAAGAGTGCTTAGAACAGCTCATAGTAAGCACATAATAAGACAAGAGAAATTGGAGGGAAGTGCTTCCTGGGCCACTTAATTTGACAGGAATCACATCTAGTCAGCTTCTCTGCAGTGCTCTCGGTTTCCTCACGTAGTCACAAGATGGCTCTGAAGCTCTGGGCATCACAGCAGCCAACTTCCACATGCCGGAAAGAGTGAGGGAGGAGTGAATGTCCTGCTGCTGAACTTTGGGGACAAATAACTGAGGCCTGCTGGAAACAGGATTTCTAAAAGGCAACTATGCCTGGAAAGCTGTGGTTTAAGACCATTTTTGCTCACTATAAGTTGGGGGGAGGGAGGAATCTTAGCTCTTCTTAAAATTGAAGATGTTTATACAAGACATGAAATGGAATTCTGTTTAGGCAAGAAGTGTGCTTATGTGTACAAAGTAAAAAATAACACAGTGACTCCTGGTAGCAAACCAAATAAAACCAGAGTAATCTGGGGAAGGGGTACTAGTGCCCATGGAAACAGTGGCATGGTTCAAGCCAGATTCTGAAGCAATCTTCTTGCTAAGGCCATTGGACACAGGATCTGTGTGATGCTGTACCCCTCAAGGATTTAAAATAATGGGGACCAGCAGTTAGCGTAATGGCTATGTCGCTGGACTCCCACGTAGTTGACTGCGGTTTGTGTCCCGGACCCGGTGGCTAAAACTCACGCTAGGCACGTGTGCGTGCGTGCCCAAGATCCTAAGAGGAGAACAGAGGAGAAGGGATTGCGGCGTGGCCGTCCCCCCTGCGGGGTGATTTCTCGCTTTCTGTCTGTCTCTCTGTCTGTCTGTCTGGCGAGCGCACGTGCCCTATAGCAAAAACCTCTAATAAAATAAAATAAAATAATGAAAAGTAAATGAATAAAAATGGGAAAAAAAAAAGTGAGGAAGCATTTTCTAGCTTCTTTCACCCTCTTTCCTTTCCCTCTCAAAGGGGGAAATCTTTCCCAGAAGCATTCCCTCCCCATGTCATTGTTCAGAACTGGATCACATACCCATCTCTAAGATGGGAAAAAGGGAATGGGCTTACTATGTTTAGTTTGCACCTGTTAGGCTTCATCCTCTGGGGTTGGGCTCATTTTCATTAACCATATCACTGCCTCCAAACTGTACAAAATCAGGATTTATTAACAAAAAATAAGGCAGGAGGTGCAAATGATTAAATATTCAAAAGTGTGTGCAATGAAACCAGGAGAGAGCCTGAGCCCCAGGGGCCTCCTGCAGGGCTAGAGCAGACTGAGAGAACAGGACCTCAGTGGTGGGACCTTGGAAGGCCAAGGAACTCCTCTGAGGGGCAGTGGTTCTCCAACCTGGCTTCACTCTAGATGCACCTGAGGAGATATCTAATCTAGCGCCCGAGTGCCACCCTATTTTAATGACTAGACTCTGGCCGGGCGCAGGCACCAATATTCCTAAAATGTTCTCCAGATAATTCCTATGTGCAGGTGAGGTTGAACACTGACGGCTATAATGCCTCCCCTTTGCTGTGACTCAGCTCTTCTGTGCCTGCTTCACTTCCAGCCAGCTTATTCTCACCCTCCACTCTATAATGTTCTTTGACATAGCTCTGCTGCAATGCCAGTTTCCTTAGCCTAGACTGTCACAGACCTAAACACGCCCGGATTCTTTCAGCTTCAACCCTCATTGCTCAAAGCTTCACTGTCTTTGTCTTTCCCAAACCAGATTCCTGAAACTGGGGACCTGGTTGGTCCCTGCTTGTCTTCTTTTAGCAGGCTACACTGTGAGTTTCTGACCAACCTGTGGGTCAGGGGCCTTTGGGTCTGGAGCTACCTTTGGGCCAACTAGGGAAGAGCAAGGGTCAAGTAGGGAATAATGTGGCAGTTGAGGGATATTCCTTTAGCAGGGGTTGAGATTTGTCGGTTTCCTTTAGAAGGAGACAAGGACCAGACAGACCCTTCTTCTGGCCTGCTTCTTCACCTGCAAAATAGGAGTGATAGAACCACTAGACCATAGATAGGGCCAGTGGTGGTGACTCAGTGAATCAACAAGCATGGTAAGGCAGGCTTCTCCCCACGTGCCCACTGTGCCTCCTCCGTACCAGCAGGTCACCCCTCTCTTGCCTGTCCAGATGGCGGGGTGGAAGCTGTGTGATGGAGAGCATCCCTCCCTAGAGCCAAGGGAAAGGAGTCATGGTCACCACGCTTTGTGCGGTTTACAGGTATTAACTCACAGGAAGGAAGAGACCTTGCTTAGGCCTCCTGGCTTATGGCAAGTTCTCCCGCTCAGCTTCTACCTAAACTTTTCATCTGCGAGTTGGAATGCTTGCCTAGTTTTAAGATCATCATACCTTGTTTGGCCATTGATCTTTATGTATTCAGGTTTAGGGGGATGAGGAGGAGGAGGTTCCCAAACCGCTAAAGGATAATGACCATTTCTCTATTACCAAAGTCCCCCAAATGCTTCCACTTCTCAGAAATTACACAACGAATTATCACCTGATCTCCCCAATAGCCACAATGGACAAAGAGAAAACACCCAGACCTTGACTACCTAGGCAAAGTGGAAGTAAAACAGTTTTCTAGTAACTTTGTTCTGTGTGAGTCTAGCAGTAATTTTGACTCCTAAGAGCCTCCATATTTTAACAGTTTTATCATCACTATCAAAGGCCTGTCTTTGACTTTCCTAGCCTATCTTGGAAGGCTGAAGCACTGCTCCAGGGGAGTCACTGACAGTAATGGCCACCACCTGTGTGTGTGTGTGTGTGTGTGTGTGTGTGTGTGTGTGTGTGATGTGTACTTCACAAATATATTCTGTGATCTATTCCTCACAATACATGCAATGGAAACTATCCTTCCTATAGATGAGGGAAAACGAAGTTCACCCACGTTTGGCTGGAATCTGTGCTCTCGACTTCTGCTTTGTACTGACTCCGTAAAGTTTCTAACTATGGGTCTACATCTAAAACACACACCAGCTGTATACAGAGAAGTAAAAGGGCATCTAAAAAACAAAACGTTAGAGAAATGTGAAATTAGAGAACATACCAGTTACATGACTCATAGATAGCAGAAGTCAAGAAAACGATTAAGAATTCAAATTCTTCTTTTGGAATAATCCAACAAAGTCAAATTCTGAAATTTGTTCCAAAAAGTGTTCTTAGGATACAACAGGTTTGCAACAAAAAATTTTTTTTTTAATTTCTTAGAGGTTATGTGTGCTTCTGGAATGAGCGAGAGAGAGGGAAAATGAGAAAGTACCTTCCTGGGAGATGGCCACAATGCAATCCCTTCTCCTCCATTTCTCCTTTCAGGATACTGGGAGTGCCTAGTGTGTTTCGTCATAGTAGCTGGGTCCAGGACTTGAACCATGTAATTGGCCATGTGAGATCCAGCTGCTTTAACCACCAGGCCACCGGCTCACCCAGTATTTTTTTTTTTTTAAATGAGTAGTAAGGGAAGTGGCCATTGCTTCCCAACAATCCTGGGAAAGTTTTGGGACTCACTGTTAGGATGTGAAGAACTCAAGCAGTGACCAATTATTTGGGGTATCTGAGTAAATCAGTGTTGGTGGCTGAGTTGTCACATTGTAATTGATTGCATCCCTCTTTCTACATTGTGCTCAGGGGGAATATGGTTTCCTCTCACCTGGCATGGTCAGACTCCATAGTGAGCACGGCTGAGTGGAGGCTGTGGGAGAAAGAGAGAAGCCCAAAGAATGCCCTTGGGAGGAGCTACTACAAATGGGACAGAGACTCAGGGAGTCCTGGCAGCTGGCTTTATCTCACCATCCTCAAAACTCATGTTCTGGGACCAGCAGTTAGTGTAATGGCTATGTCGCTGGACTCCCACATAGTCGACCGCGGTTCGAGTCTTGGACCCGGTGGCTTAAACTCTCACTGGGCGCATGTGCGTGTGTGCCCAAGATCCCGAGAGGAGAATGGAGGAGAAGGGATTGTGGCGTGGCCATCCCCCCGGGGGGTGATTTCTCACTTTCGGTCTCTCTGCCTCTCTCTGTCTTTCTGGCGAACGCACACGCCCTATAGCGAAAACCTCTCCCCCCGCCCCCCCCCCAAAAAAAAGACCAAAAAAAAAAAAAAAAAACCCCTCATGTTCTGACTGCAAGCCTATGGAAGAAGTGGGGGAGTAAGACAATTCTGGGGACCTACAGTTGTGCTCACATAAATTTAAGACAGCATATACCAAGCACAGTGCTGTGGTTTGGGGTTCTGTGGGATGAAGGAGGAAATCCTTTCAGAGACAGGGAAGCCTCCCAAGAGGATTGGAGGAGGGAAAGAAGAGAGTATGGCTAGGTTCCAGGAGCAGGGGTGCTAGCAGAAAGTTCTAATGCAGAAAAATGACTGGTTTGCTTGCAGCTAAGGATTTTGTGTATGGAAGCAGTTGAATGGAGTTGTTGGAAAAGTCATGATGCTTTTTTTTTTTGGAGAGGTTTTTGCTATAGGGTGCATGCACTTGCTAGAAATACAGAGACAGAGAAAGGAGAAATCACCCCCCAGGGGGGATGGCCACACCACAATCCCTTCTCCTCCATTCTCTTCTCAGAATCTTGGGCATGCACGCATACGCTCCTGGCATGAGTTTAAGCCACCGGGTCCGAGACTCAAACCGTAGTTGACTACATGGGAGTCTAGCGACATAGCCATTATGCCAACTGCTGGTCCCTATGATGCTTTTTTACAAAGATCTATGTCGTGACTTTTCCAACAACCCAGTAAAATTGGAGACAAGGGAAAGAAGACTTCAATGCTGGGTTAGGGAGCTCCAGGCACCATCAAAGGGGCAGCCCCCAAATAGGTGCTTGTTGCTATTTTGGAAAAATCTGCCTTGTTGCAGTGAGGAGGAAGAACTGGAAGGGGGGTTGGGGGGGACTTGATGCATCTGGCCAAAGGCCAGAGCAGAGATGGCAGAGAGGAAGAGGCCAAGAGGAAGACAAGGAACAGGCCTGGAGCCAGGGAGTGACTGGATGAGGAGGTGGAGGGAAGCAACGCTCCCCTGTCACATCTGAGAGAAAAACTGCAGTGTGAAATCAAGAGCTCACCAGTTCGACAGAGCTCCAGAGGATGGATCCAGGCCCAGCTCGTCTTCTGGGAGGTAGATCTGGGCTCCACAGGGGGAGCTTGCAGCTAAGGCTGTCCAGAAATGGAATTTGCTGCCTCAGGACCAGCGAGTGCCTGGCTCTGGGGCTGCCCAGAAGCCAGCGTAGGTGTGGGAGGGTGAACTTGAGGGCCTGTGGCTCCACAGCAGGGAGGGCGCCGCAGACAGCACTGCTGCGGAGCAGGATGAGCGATGGGAGGGTGGTGATAAAGGAGTGGGTGGGGAACAGATGTCTGAATCAAAAGGAGGGAGTGACGAGTGTGGGGAAGAAAGAGTGAGTGGGATGAGACTGTCTGCTTCTGAGGCCAAGCTGCTGGGTGAGGGCCTCGGCACTTTGAGTCCCCACTGCTCTGGGCCTGGGTCTCTGGGTTCCACCAAACGGGTTATGTGGATCTATTTTTAGATCATTAGTGCACATTAGTACACATTTTTCAATTCATTAGTACCCAGGAGGGTATTTTCCTGACTGTCCCTGCCCCCAGCTGCTTCTGTAAGACCACCCCCCCCCACCAGATCATTTCCAAAGTCCCCAGGGCAAAATAATTTCTGCCCAGGAGCATGATGTCCTCAACGACAACTTCTCCATCCCAGGCTCCAGTTTCCTCTGCTGTCTGCACCATGCCCGCTACTGAATGAGCTCCTGCTGCTGCTGCCACCTCCACTACCCACTGTGCACCTGCTATGTCGATCTGCTCGGCAATGAACCACACTCTGTGCCAATGGCATTGGCTCAAAGGGTCCTCTGTTCAGGCTGAGCCAACTGCTTACCCTGATCCAGAAGTCAGGAGCCTTCTCCCTCAACATTGAGGAAGTATGCATTGTGATTCCTTTTCACAGGTGTGGAAACAGGTAAGAGTTCTATAATTTGCTGGATGATGTAGAGCTGGTGGATGACACAGCTAGGATTCACACCTGGGCCTCTCTCTGAGCCCAAAGTATGTCCATTCTCGTATGCACATCACTGCTCTGACCACTCTGGTTCAGCTGGTCAGGTTTTCTAGGCTTGAAAGAACACTCGGAGGGCTGCGTAATTTGTTTTGGCCTTATATACACTGATTTGTTTATTGAATCAACAACTAATGATGGAGGACTTACTCTGCTGGGAACTTTCCATGATGCTTAGGACAAGTGGAGAATAACTCACGGAACTTCTAGAATAGAAGGGGATGACATAAATGCATACGTCACATCAAGAAGGATGCTGATCTCACCAACAGATGGGCAGTTCAGTCAACCTTTGTAAGGGAGTCCTAGCCTCATGATTGTCACACAGCCCTGGTCAGGAGGGAGTTAGGAGATGTGAGGCTGGGTCTGGGCCTGATTTTACTCATTACTAGCTTCAGATTCCCTCTCCGGGCTCTAGTTTCCTCAGCAGCATAAACAAGCGGACATGTGTAGATGGTCTCCGAGTGCTCTTCCGATCCCAGCCTCTCCTATAATTAGGGCAGAAAATGCTTGGCAGGATCAACCCAGGGCCTTTGGTCTGGGGAGCCAGGAGCCACAGAGGTGTAGCAAGTCTGGAACACTGGATAGGTACAAGTCCAGGAAATAACTGTTTAGGGACATCTAGGAGGGCCTCGGTAAGCTGGAGTCTACAATGCAGCAGGCAAGAGCTTGTGACAGCTGCACCAGGGAAAGATGTTCCTTACAGGACAGACCTGCAGGAGCCCTGCTGGGGCAGTCTGGTGCCCATGCCTCCCTGTTGTCCCCTGGCTCTGGCATATTGGTATGATTCAAGTCCAGAGTAGAGTTCGGTGGCCTCCAACCACCTGTCTGGACAAGGAAACGCAACTCTATTCACACAGTCACTGGACCACAGACTCAGCTTTGTGTAGCCTTCAACAGGTTATTGAAAGATCTAACCAAGGGGAACCTGCATCATGTTACTGCAACCATAACCCCCAGGCAGCACTGTGATCTTGTAGGTCAAATCCCAGGAACTGGAGGTTTCTTCCCACTGGCAACATCTCAGCAAAAAAAAAGAGTGGAAATGAACATCCTTAAAGGAAAGAGGGACCTGTCTGGGCCTCCCAATCAGCCTTTTGCAGTCTCCATGACAAACCTCTCACTAGGATTTTCTCACCAGCTGCTTCGAGGACGTGATGAAAGAAGTCATCCACCTTCCTCTGTGTCTAGATGCACCCCCTACCCTCCACTACTCCTGTAATGTAGTCCCTCTCCACATCTTCAGCTGTATTCTTCCCGCTGGTTCCTGTTTTTCCATTTCACCCCTCGCACAGGACAAACATACCAAGATGTGTCATATGTCAGGGACCATTAACCTCCCAGCTCCAGGTCGGCAGTTCCTGGTCACATTGACCCCCACAGTGCACGCCCAGGAAAGCCTTCAGCTCCTCTCCCTTCCACCTCTACTACTGGTCTCCCCAGAGAACTGTAATCGGATGACGTGCATGAATGTTGCTGGGCTAGACATCATGCATCATGTGGATCACACTATAGTAAGTATAGTTATTTCTACTTTATAGATGCAGAAATGGAGGCTCAGAGATGCTAAATAATTTTCCCAAGATCACACAGCTATTAAACGGCAGATCTGTCTTCAAAGCCCCTTCCTCTTTCCATTATGTAACCTTCGGGAGTCTCTAGAAGAGGCTCTCTTAAGATTTTTTTTGGAGAGGTTTTTGCTATAGGACACATGCGCTCGCCAGAAAGACAGAGACAGAGAGACAGAAAGCGAGAAATCGCCCCCCCCACCCTCCCACCCCCGGTGGGGGAGGCCACGCTGCAATCCCTTCTCTGTTCTCCTCTCGGGATCTTGGGCATGCATGCACATGCGCCACCGGGTCCGGGACTCAAACTGCAGTCGACTACATGGGAGTCCAGCGAGTAGCCATTACGCCATCTGCCGATCCCTCTCTCAAGCTTTTAAAAATACTCCTCCAGCCAATAAGATTTTGCCTAGCTTTAATTTCTTTCTCCTGTATTAGGAAAACAGGTAAATTTTTTTCATTATCCCAAGGTATAATTATTAGGCCAGCAGATGGCATAGAGGTTAAGGTAGCTGGATCCCACATGGCCAGCTGGGTGGTTCAAGTCCCAGAGATACTTTTTCCCACTCCCTAACTCTGTCCTGTCCCTTCACACACAACCCCTGTCCCCCAAGGGAGTCAACTATACACTCACAGAGATTCTGGCCACTCCCACTCCAGCGTCTCAGGTGCCATGCCTACCTTAAAGAGTTCTGTGATGTTGTTTGAAGAAGAGGTTGGAATTCTCCTCTGGTAAGCCAGAAGAGCGCATCCAGCAAGAAAGGCACCTGCCGGTGCTTCAGATCGGGAAGCGGGAGTCACAGTCAAAGCGCAGGAGAGCCGGCCTTCCAGATACCCTGAGATGAGCACCGGAGCCCAACCTTCCTCTCCTTTGCCTGGGCCATCTGGGTCAGAAGGCGCGAAGTTCCCAGAACTTTCTCTGCCATTCATTTGGCCCAATGGAGAGGAGTGACAGGGCTTGGCCTTTCTTTATAGCAGCTCTCAGTAAAACACTGTATTCGATCCTTGGGACCGAGGGCAGTTGAGTCACTGCCTTCTCATTGATGAGAACATTCCGGGCCAGAGGGCCAGTTAAGGCTGTTCCTGCTATACCTCCGTGTCTCCTGGCTAGGTTTGGACATTTTCAAATTTCCTTTCAAAGAGTCATTCATCTACAGTTTGTTTAGTGAGCCACAATTTGGGACCACCCCCAGTGGCCTGATGGTTAAGGGAACCCAATCCTACATGGCTGACTACATAGTTTGAGTCCTGGAAATGCAACCCAGTTACTTGAAAAATACACCAGGTGTGCCTGTGCGTATGCCCCAAATCCTGACAGGATGGAGAAATGAAGTAGAAGGGATTGAAGCTCTCTCATACCCCAATGGGGGTGCTTTCTCCCTCTCCCTCTCTATCTTTGGCAAGTGTCTGTGCCCTCTGTTAATTAAGAAAAATGAATAATACTTGAGTAAAATTGATGAGCCAGATCTTAAAAAATTACCATAGAAGTAAATTACAGAATTATGCTGTCCAATATACTATCTACTAGCTACATGGGACTATTTAAACACAAATTTTCAAAATTCAGTTCCTGAGTCTCACCAGCTGCATTTCCAAGTGCTCCATGGCCACATGTGGCTAGTGACTAGTGCATTGACTGTAGGACATTTGACCATGCAGGAAGTTCTGTTCAGCAGCACTGCCACCCACTGCTTACAAGACACAGAAATTACAGTTACGTTGAAGTATGTTCATCTTCTCCTTGTTTTTTAAAATTTTTTAATTATGTTTTTAATTTTCACCAGAGGGTGTATGTGCTTGCTGGAGAGAGATGGGGTTGGAGGTGAGAAGCACCAGGTAGGAGTAGCCCAGACTTTTAACCAGGACTTGAACAGTCCTTTCCCAAGAAGCACAAGCTTTTCTCCAGACTAGAGAAAATGACAGATGCCAGGTTGGGCTATGGCCTCCTACCGACATCCCAGCACTGAAAGAGATAAGAGAAGATCTACTATCGGGGAGCTCCTAACTGTGTGAGCATAGTACAGGCATACTTCAAGAGAAAAAGGGACTTTGGGACATGGTTTGAATGTTAGAAACCTGTGCCCAGGTCCTAGGGGATGTCTACATTGTTTAGGGAAAATGCTCCCACATACACAGTTTATTACAAAGCATCTTCTTCCCTGCTAGGAGTCACAGCATGGAGAGGGGAGAGTATTTTATGATCCAGTACAGAGGGTGCTTAGGATTTCCCTCTCTGCTAGAGCCAGTCAGAAGAGGAGCAAAGGCAAGGCCTGGCCCCTTGACCCCTGGGGAGCCTTCTCCCAGCCTGCTGGGCCCACGCTCCACTCCCCATCTGGCAACTCAACTCCTCGTCCCAATTCTGCCACTCCCTGCCAGCTCTGACCCACCCTGGGTAAGACCCTTCTCCACTTTGGGTATCACTTTCCTTCTCTGTAAGAAGGGGATATTGAATTTTGGAAAGCTTTGTGGTCCCTTCATTTTATCCCTATCATCTCCTGTTATAGTTGAAATTACTCTGCTACAATGCAGTGTCCATACTATAATGTCTATTTCGTGCTGCTTGGATATCATGCAGATGGCATCCCCAGAGAGAATAGATCTCTGTGTTTCATCCAGAAGCATTTTTTGAGGATGAGCAGAGCTGGTACTGAGCTGAGATAAATGACTTAGAGGAATAGAATCTCAGGTGTTGGCACTACCAGGTGACTTGGGAGTCTCAGGGATGCTGGGACAAAGGTGAAGATAGTGGTTATGCCAAGGAAATCTGCTCACCTGACTCCCATGTTCTTGGGTGCTAACAGCCATGGGGTCCCAACATTGGGACAAAGACCCGCCTCTCCTCATTCCTATTACTTTTGGGGACATTTCTAAAGTCTGTCCTTCCTGGTAGTGCCCTTCTTGGGCAACACTCAGGTTGCCACAAGACCAGAAACCACTGTGGCCCAAGCGCCACAGCTACGCCTGCCCTGCCCTTTAGATTGGAGCCCTCAGAGTGGATAAGTTTGCCAAACCCACTGTGGACTTTGTCTGCTGGTCTCACAGAGGGAGGAAATGGAAGATAGTGTTTCTCTTCTGCTGTGGGACTTCCAGAGCCACTCTGCGTATTTGTGCTCAGGCTGTGCCCTAAAAGGGTGACAGGGACTGGAGCCCAACCTGCATTCCACCCACCCAACTGTGTGCCCTGATGTGGCTGTGTTTGGTTGGAGGAAGGAACACTTTTTCAAACTTGCATGAAGGAGCCCTGTGGGCTAATGGTGATCCCGAGAGTCCCAGAAGCTCCTGATTCCATTTGCCACCCGCTGGGTGCATCCTCCCTCATCACATCTTGGAGTTCTTTATCTCTTCTTACCTGCTGAAATGTGACCCTGGGACCTTTTAATCTGCCCTTGGATGTGTCCCCTTGAACTCCTATGTCTACCTTCATCACTGCCTATTGCTTCTGGATCTACAATGGGGATCCAGTTCCCCAATACCTGGCAACAATTTAACCTCTCTGAGAGGCAGACTCTTTACGCCTATACCAAATGACAAGCCCAGTGAAGAAAAGCATGTTCCCAAATGAATCTGTTTATCGTAGAACACACACGTGGAGAACAGGCAACTATATAGACATGCAAGAAAAAAGCAAATTAAGTAAAAAGAGAAAGGCGGGCACAAGCATGCCGTACTAATGATGAGGAACCTTCCACTTGGCCCAGAAGACCAGTCCCCTCAAAGTGACACTTGAATGGAACCAGGATGTTACAGAGTCATCAGCGATGAAGTCCCAGGACTTTTCCTATAAGACGATTTCCAGCTGCATCTGTGTATCGAGCCAACAACACTTCCAGAGTGGAGTTGCAGCAAGATATGTCTCAGGTAGTAATTTAGAGGCTTTTTAAATATATATATAGTCCCAAAAGATGTGTTATCTCTGCTTCCAGATGTCACTTGTGAGGGGAAGGGCCCTGGAGCGGACCAGCAACAAGCTCATTTGAATATTGACAAGGATTATTCGGCTCATTTGTCACTGACAAGGATGACACAGCACATTTCAAATACTCAAAGTTATATTGTCAGCATTCAAAATGGAGTTAGTCCTGACAAAGAATAATCATGTTAGAGTCAATGAGCATCATAACACTGTAAAACATAAGTCATAACGCTGCCCTAGCCTGCTTCTCAGACCGCACACTGATGTCACCAGCTCACCGATTACCTGCACTGAGTACCAGAATATCCCGGGGAAAGTCAGGCTTCGGTGAAAGTAAAATGCCGCAAGTGTTAGCGGAGAACTCCAGAATACAGGGGAGTATGCCCACAGGAGAAAAAGAGTTCCTGAGGACATAAGGAAAGGAACTGATTAGTCAAGAAGGACATGAACCTGGGACGTGAAGGCTGAACCGAAAGTGCAAAAGAAAGCACTTTAACAGAGTGGGCTTTGTGGCCAGGGCTGGTGATATCTGCATTTCTCGCTAGGACACATGGCCCACAGCACATCAGGAATGTACCAGGAGTTACAGTCAGGGCCTGGAGGTGGCAGTGTGTTAATATCTGCAGAATGGCTGGAACAGCATCTGGCATATGGCAGATGCCAGGGAAGTATGTGTAAAGAGGGCGCAGCCTTGATACTCCCGGTCTGTCCTCTATCTCAGAAGGCAGCCTTGCTCCAAGGGAATAATCAGTGTCTCAGAAAAGCTGGAGGAACCCCCAGGGCCTGCTCGCTGTGGGTTCAAAGAGTAGAGCTAACTGTAGGGAAGGAGCGTTCTTATCCACGTCTTTCTCATCTTGACTCCACAGTCATCTCTTTTTTTCTGCCTGTCTTTGTATCAATGTCTGTCAGAGCCAAAATGGAGTCATTTGTGTCAACCCTAACACAACCAGGTTGGAGAAGGCCATGGAGGAGGTGTTTACTCATTGCTAGCATGATAATAGAACTGTTGTTTAGGGAGCTCTGCCAGAATCACAACCTTGCACGAAGACCACTGTGACCTGACCTAAGGACTACGTCTGCAAAAACATATGCCTGGAAACTGGCTGTCCAACATTGGATTGACACCACCCTTGTTATCCATCCTGGTAGTCAAGGATAATTGTCCCAAAATAGCTGATAAAACTCCTCACTCCTCCTTCTGCTTGTGTTTTTTTCCTTTAAAGCCTGCTTGAGGATTGTGAGACCTCAGTGAGCATGTTTGGGGCTAACTGAATATGTTCATCTGTGTTGCATGTGGGCAGCTGTCTTGTATTTATGCCCAAATAAACTCCTCCTGTTTTTCACATTTTGCCTCAGTCTGTCTACTTTTTTTAAGTTGACACCCGAGATGATTGTTTCCTCAGAAAACTCCTCTACATGACAGAGGTCAGGAACTGGCCTGTAACTAAGCTAGAGTATAATCCCTCCTTTTCCTTTATGAGAGAGAAAGAGGGAGAGGGAGAGAAAGGCAGAAAGACAGTGCTAAGTATTTCTGATGTGTCACTGTGTTCTCCTCCCTCAGCTTCTCAGTTAGCTAGGATTATAGGTGCACACAACTGCACCTGGTCTATTCAGGCAGGCCTGGGAACCAAACCTGGGCTTCCCATGTGGCTTCCAGCCTCCCCAGCAGTGGTGTTACCTGTGCAACACCATGCCTGGGCCTAGGTTATAAAATTCTTGAAGACAGGGACTATGTCTATCATGTCCATGTCTGCATTCCCAGTAAATCACCCCATCTAGCACACAGTGCATGCTCACTGACTCTTTGTTAAGTGAATGATTGCCCAACCTGAATGCAGAATTAGCCTACGTGTGTGTGTGTATATATAGGGCACGTGCACTCACCAGAGAGGCAGAAAGCAAGAAATCACTCCCTAGGGAGGGATGGCCACACTACAATCCCTTCTCCTCCATTCTCCTCTCGGGATTTTGGGCTCACACGCACACCCAGCCTGAGTTTGAAACTGCTGATCCGGGACTCAAACCACAGTCAACATAGTGATGTAACCATTACACCATCTGCTGGTCCTGAGCCTACAAGTATATTCTAATTAGTTACAATGATATCTGGGGAGAAGTCAGATTAATGCCACATAGATTAATTACAAAACAGGCTCAGGTAGGTCCAAGTTGAGGATCTTACACATTCCCACAAAAGTCTTGTCTTCAGGACTGACTCTTGATTGGCTCCTGGGTGATGACCTTTGAGTCCTTGGACTATCCTGCCTAAGAGTGTGTTTCTATGTTTGAGGCCTTAGGCCATACTGTATTAGGTGATCAGGTACTTGATGCTAAGAATGTGACTTAAAATGAACTCTTGCTTTTGTATGTAATGGGCCTAGGCCATGCTCTGTCAGTTTGACCTCCCAGGCAGGTGGGGACCTGGAGACAGAGGAACTAAGATTAGTTACATGAACTCTGGCTCCCAATAACAATCTTGGACAACAAGGCTTGGATGCTCATCTCTGGTTGGCAACTCTTTTTGCACCTCTATCTATCTATCTATCTATCTATCTATCTATCTATCTATCTATCATCTATCTATCTATCTATCTATCATCTATCTATCTATCTATCTATCTATCTATCTATTTATTTATTTATTTATTTATTTATTTATTTATTTATGGTGAAAGAGCACACTTTACTGGGAAGCAGCTGCACACTGACCAGCAGACAAAGGCTGCCCAGTGGGCGTCCTCACACTCCAGAAGACACATGGGAGGTTTGTAGTAAAAATCCATTGGAACATGGATTCCTCTGGGCACTTTCCCAACCTTGTTCCTCACTGGGGTCAGGAAAACTGCCAGCCACTTTCCCAAAGGCGATGGCAGTTCTTTAGAGATAGAGCCCCTCAGGGGTGCAGTCTTGTTTGT
The DNA here is from genome assembly GCA_026018925.1 of Tupaia tana. Taxonomy (NCBI): domain Eukaryota; kingdom Metazoa; phylum Chordata; class Mammalia; order Scandentia; family Tupaiidae; genus Tupaia; species Tupaia tana. Next base: position 155,448,434 of record JAKSZU010000006.1, read on the forward strand.
TTTATAAAGAACATTTTTTTGAAGTCTTCATTTGTTGCTTTCATTCTCCGTTCTCTCAAGGCCATCCGACCAGCTTCTGTACAAACTGCCTCGATGTCGGCACCAGACAGGTCATCCTTAGCCATGATCAGGTCGGCCAGGGTTACATCATTGGCCAGCATCATCCTACTTGTGTGAATCTGAAATATGCGCTTCTTGGTCTTTTCATTGAACAGGGGAACTCAGTCTTCCTGTCACTACGGCCTGGTTTAATAAGCGCTGTAGCCAAAGTCTCTATTTGGTTTGTGGCCATAATAACTTTCACATTTCCCCTTGAATCAAATCCATCCAGCTGGTTCAGCAGTTCCAACATTGTTCGCTAAATTTCTCTTTCACCATCAGAATGTGAGTCTTATCTTTTTGTCCCAGTGGCATCAATTTCATCAATAAACACTATGGATGGTGCATGTTCTTCAGCAACTCAGAGCAGTTTCTGTACAAGTTTGGACCCAGCACCCAGGTGCTTCTGAGTAAGTTCAGAGCCAACAACTCTCAAGCAAGTGGCTGAAGTTTGGTTTGCAACTACTTTGGCTCACAGGGTTTTACTTGTGCCAGGGGGACCTTAGAGAACGACTCCCTGGGGGCTTTATACCCCTCTCTTCATAATATTCAGGATGGGTGAGAGGAAGCTCCAGACTCCTTAATCTCCTGGATTTGGTTGTCCAATCCTCAAATATCGGTAGATGTCTCCCTCGGGGCCTTTTCCACCTTCATCACTGTGACCTAGGAATCCTTGTCATCCATCAGCACCCCTATCACTGCATGTACCTTGTGGTTGAGCAGGACCAAATAGCCCAGTTGCAACAGATCCTTGTCTACAAACAAAGAATGCTGACATCGTGTTCCGAGCCCATGGATATAGACACGATGGCATTATTGTCATCAATAATCTCTTCCAAGTTTCCTACCAACATCGGGGTCCCCTCAGGTCATCCACCTTTAATCTTTCTTCCTCTTGCTTTTCTTATAACAGTTTCATCTATTCCTGATTTCTAATAAATTCTTCTTCCATGAGAAGGTAGTCTTTAATTCTAATTTACATTTTATTTTTTTGGAGAGGTTTTTGCTATAGGGCGCATGCTCTTGCCAGAAAGACAGAGAGAGAGAGAGAGAGACAGAAAGAGAAAAATCACCCCTGCGGAGAGATGGACACACCACACTCCCTTCTTCTGCATTCTCTTCTCAGGATCTTGGGCACACACGCACACGCACGTGGCATGAGTTTAAGCCACCGGGTTTGGGACTCAAACCGCGGTCAACTACATGGGAGTCCAGCGACATAGCCATTACGCCAACTGCTGGTCTCTAATTTCAGTAATTTTAACTGGCACCGAGTGCGAGGTGTCACCAGTGGCAGTTTGCTGGCACCATCTGGTCCCTTAGTTTTCTCCCTCCCCCCAGTTGGGAGGTTCATACTTCTTTTTCTTGTCCTTGTACTCCTTCTTGCCACCTCCAGGATTATGACTGCCACTCTGACTTGGACCCATCTTGCTCTAGCTGCCATTGGCAGAAGTGCATCCCTTTTTGCACATATTGTTTCTGGGGCAATTAAGTGTGTCTCCATGGACTTCTCTAGGAGGGGACAGCTGGAGGGTTGAGCCTGATTTTTCTATGACTTCACCCATATACTTTTCCCTGTGATTTTAATCTATGTCCTTTCACTGTAATAAACTATAACTGTGAGTATGTCAACTTTTCTGAGTGCTGGACTTTTACCAGTGAATCATTGAGTCTGAGGATGGTGTCAGGGGACAGACAACATAGTGTTTGTGGTCAAAGAAGCTTAGAAGTGGATAGATGGGACAGCTGGTGGCATGGTGGTTAAAGTGACTGGAACCCACAGGGCCTACTGTGTGATTTGAGTGGCAGACCTAACAGCCTGAAAATCATATCAGGCACAGGTGTGTGTGCACGTGCCCAGAATCCTGAGAGGAGAATGGAGGAGAAGGGGTTGTGGTGTGGCCATCTCCTCTGGGGGGTGCTTTTCTACTTTCCCTCTCTCTGTCTCTCTCTGGTGAGTTCATGTACCCTATAGAAAATTTTAAGAAAAAGTGAATAGTTAATTGGTAATAATCTTTGTCTTCAGCTGCATTGGCTCCTCTCCACAGAAATCCTTCTTTCACATGCAACACCTGCAATGTGCAGATCTTACATTGCAGGCACTGGAGCACCAGTGAAACAAGGACCTGGAGTTCATGTTCTAGTGAAGGCAGGGAGAGTGCAAGCAAGGAACATAATAAACAAGGTGACAAGTGCTGTGGTGAAAGGAAGTAGAGTAGGTACAGGGGTCAGCAGCCCTGTGCTGGGAGTGGGGCGCGTTGAGAAGGTGAGATGCTTGATACGAATGAGGAAGTCAGCCAGGTGGCTTTCTGCTTCACGAGTTTTCTGGAGGACCCACCTACCCCTTGAATGTTTGGTTGTTGATTCTCATTCTTTAATGAGTACCAGAACCACTTAGGAAGCTTGTGAAAACTAAAGGCAGATTTCCAGGCCCCCTTTGTGTGAGTCCAGGGGGACTAATAATATTGTGACAGGCACTTCCGTGAGTCTTTTGCTGGAGGTCTGGGAACTACACTCAGAGACACACTACAATACGCAGCTTGGAAAACGAATGAAGAATAGCTCTTGCTCTCAAAGAACTCACTCTTAAGTGATAATAGAGGGAGTATCTGAATAAAACATGGTGCTTCTTGGAGCATTTCTCTGCCATTAATATATCCACGGGGAATGTCAACTTCTGAATTGGCAATTAGCCAAGAGTAGAGAACTCTGAAGGGGTAAATTTTTAAGCGATAGGGGAGGAGGGATTAGGAGACAGAGGTGAAGACTCCTTGCGACAAACCCCCAGATTCTCAGGAACAACAGGGGAGATCTTGAGAGACCAGAACCCGTCTCCTAGGAAAAGGTAAGAGGACTCAGTCTTCCTCGGTTCCCAGAGGAGGCTCTGCGGAGGACAAAGTCTCTGGTCATGGGAAAACCGAATTAATAGAAGGGACCCAGGAGACAGGAGCAAATGTCGCCAGAGCTGTGCGTAGCCTTCCGCAGACCCCCTGGCCCTGCCCTGCATGTTCACTCCTGCTGCCTAAATCAACAACTGTCTCCATAGAACAGAGCGTGGGCTCCTGAGGCCACTTCACCATGTGCTCTAAGAACTGCAAGTGCCAGTGAGTCCAGGCCCCCACGGGCAGTCATTGCCAGTGCCTGATAGCTGCAAGAGTACCGAGCTGGGAGCCCTGGCGTGTGCCTGGCAGCACAGGCTATGCCCTTACCTCAGGGCAGAGGAACTGGGGCTTTGCCTCAAACCCTTGCCTGGCTTCTATTTCATCCTATTCTCATCTCCCCCTCCCTATAGGATTCCCCTGGGAACAGTTCTTCAGTAAACAATTTGCATACAGATCTTTGTCTCATCTGGCCTAAGACATTGAAATACTCTGAGCACCAAAGCAACCTGTACCCTGATTCTTTCGGGAGAAGGGGGAAAATAAGCTGCATATGGTCCCATAGCAACCCAGAGAGGCATTTCTCTCCCCTTCCTCAGCCTTGACCGCCCCACCTGCCTGTCCTGGCTGCTCTAGAAAGGGCATGCTCATGTCCATGGACAGGTGACACCAGGCTGCAGACTTCCCTAAACTACAGGAAACTGATGCAAATTCAGTACCAACTCCAGGTGAAACAAAAGGTGTAAATATAGAGTCCAAACTTGGGATAAATAGCTTCAAAACTCACATGGAGAAGATTCGCCTTTTTTAGTAAACCTGCACAGCTGCCCAGTTTGGGGTGTGCAGACCAGCTAAGACTTGCTCAAGAGTGGACTTTCCTTCCCGTCTTTGCTCAGCCTGCCCTCTGCTGGAAAAATTCATGAACAGCAGCTGGTCAGGAGGGAAAGAGCCAGAGAAGGAGGGCTCCAAACCCCCACTCAAATCCTACTCATCCTTTAGGTTCAACTTAAATGTCACCTCCGCCAGGAAACCACCTTCTGATTGCTGCAGCTGGAAGCAAGTTTGGTACTGTGAGCTCCCATGGCCCCTTCTTACACCTCCCTAACGGTGGGTAGCACCTCTTGTATGTCATCTCCCCAATTAATTGCTGAGCTCCCAGGAAAAAGGAGTTTTTTTTTTTTTGTTTAATTTACTCCCAAATGATTTTGCACCTGCCCAGAAATGTCTCCTGCAACTAAATCCTAAATTCACATCATTAAAAAGAGTCTTTTGAATTTAAATTCTGTACATCCAAAAGGGCCCAATTAAAATATAACTATGAAAAGATGTAAACAAGTGGCCCTGACTGTGAGCCATTAACCATTTAGGGCATTGAACATCAGCAGAGCTCAGTGCTCAGAGAGACATGGTTTAGGGGACGAAGAAAGAGAAAGGGGAGAAGGGTAAAGAATAAAGAAGATGGGGCCGGCAGGTGGCATGGTGTTTAAGGCAGCTGGACTCCCATGTGGCTGGCTACAGTCTCGGATCTGGCAGCTTGCTTTCTCACTTTCCTTCTCTCTCTGTCTCTCTCTGGTCAACTTCAAAAAAAATCAAATAAAACAACGACAATGAATAAAATAGAATAAAATACTTAAAAAAAAGAATAAAGAAGGTGCAGGGTGAGCATGAGGGATGTTTGAAGACAATTGATTAGGTTAAGATTGGGGTTGGAGCGAGTGAGAGAGCGCTGAAGATCCACTTACAGGGGCTGGGGGGGCGTGGATGGGAAGAGGGGCAGGAGAGGTTCCAGGACAACTGGGGACATGCATCTCCAGGGTCACTTTGTCTTAAAGCATGCAAAAAGAAATGATTAGAGCCCCTCAAAAAAAAACAATAAAACAAAATCTAATAAATAAAGGCTTAATTACATGTCAGTAAAACATAACATCCTGCCAATTTTGTTAATTGTTAAATTTAGCATGTATAAATATTCATTCCATTTGAAAAGAAGTCGTGGGCTAGATTTTCTCACTTCCTAAGAAGTCCTGAGTAGAGACAGTGACTCCTGGGAAATTGTAGCCAATTATAAATATTACTCATAACCAAATAATTTTCAAAGCAAAATTATAAAACTTCTTTTAAATTTACAGGGCAAATTATATTTAATGTAGGATGTGAATGCATTTTAATGTATTTGATATCATAAAAGTAGGAGTCCCTAGGGCTTACGAAGTTCTTAAAACGTCCCCGAGAACGAAAGATGAATTTCCAAGCCAACTCTGTAACCTAGTGGTGAAATTTTGTGTACTGGGGGGCCAGGGCCTGTGTTGCCTCAGCACCTGCAGCCCTGGCCCCGGCAGCTTGAGAAACATGCCAGGCTGTTTAGCCAAAGTCCTGACAGGAGGGCAAAATGGAGGAAAAGGGGCTGCAGAGTGATCATGCTTCAGTAGGGGGAGGGTGCCTTCTCATGTCCCCTCCAGCAATTAAAAAAAAAAAGCACTCTCTTGGGACCAGCAGTTAGCATAATGACTATGTCGCTGGACTCTCATGTAGTCGACCGTGGTTCAAGTCCCGGACCCGGTGGCTTAAACTTCCGCCAGGCGCGTGTGCGTGCGTGCCCAGGATCCTGAGAGGAGAATGGAGGAGAAGGGATTATGGCGTGGCCATTCCCCCTAGAGGGTGATTTCTCGCTTTCTGTCTCTCTGTCTCTCTTTGTCTTCCTGGTGAGCACAGTGTAGGCATGGTGGTTAAGGTGCTGGACTCCCACATGGCTGACCACTGTTCGAGTCCTGGACCTGGTGGTTTGCTTTCTCACTTTTCCTGTCTCTCTGTCTCTCTCTTTGGTCAAATTAAAGAATAATAATGATCATAAAAAATAAGTAAAATAAGTGATTACTTTAAAAAAAAAAAAAAAAGATTAAGGATTGCATTATTCAGCCTGTGAGCAATGAGTGCTCTAGGCAGGGACAGTGGTAAATGCCGAAGCCAGACATGTTTTCCTTTTTTTTGGAGAGGTTTTTGCCATAGGGCACATGCGCTCGCCAGACAGACAGAGAGAGACAGAGGGACAGAAAGCGAGAAATCACCCCCCAGGGGGGATGGCTATGCCGCAATCCCCTCTCCTCCATTCTCCTCTCGGGATCTTGGGCACACATATATATGCACCCAGCATGAGTTTTAAGCCATCTGGTCCAGGACTCAAACCATGGTCGACTACATGGGAGTCCAGCGACATAGCCATTATGCTAACTGCTGGTCTGCCAGACACAATTTTCAAACAACCAGGGCCAGGACTCGAACCATGAGACTCCCTGGTATATGGCTTCACTTAACCATTAGACTATGGGGCTGACCCTTATAATATATATTTTCTATAAACTTTTTGAAAATATCTCATACTATATGTAATAATAAAATTTTTATTTTTATATCATTCAAATATTACAGAGAAATGGAAAAGATAATACAAACTTTCTGCATTTCTCTTTACTCAATTCCCCCTACTGTTAATGTCTCATATTATCATGGTATATTTATTAATACTAAGAAAGCAACATTGTACATTTTTATGAACTAAACTCTAGATTTCTTTTGGATTTGAGTAGTTTATATGGGTTCTAGTTTAAGGACCCAATCCCAGGTATTACTTTGCATATCTTCATCATATCTTTTTAGCTATCTCTAATCTGTGAGTTTCTATTTTTCCCTGTTTTCCATGACCTTGACAATTTTGAGGAGTATCGGTATAATATTTTGCAGACTATTGTCACCTTAGGTATTTCTGGCATTTTCCTCATGGTTAGACTGTCGTACCGGGGGATGTGATAGTAACATGACTTATCTTTGTGATGATAACCTTGATCGTTTGACTTAGCCACTGTTTGGCAAGTGTCTCCACTGTGAACTTGCTGTTTTCGTTCTTCCATACTCTGGGTGTGAGTCACTAAGTCCAGCCCACACCCAGGAAGAACAAGCATTAAGCTCCACCTCCCGATCCTCTACTTACATTATTTGGAATTCTTCTGTAAGAGAGATTCGTCCTTTGTCCCCATCTTTCTGTTGAATTATTAATTTATACCACTATGGACTTATGTGTATTCTGTACTTGGACTGTAATCCAATACCACACTGTTTTCTTGCTCAAATTAGTCCATCTTTGGGGCCAGCCAGTGGCATGGTGGTGGTTAAGGCAGCCAGATCCCACCTGGCTGACTGCATGGTTGAGTCCCAGACTTGGCACCTGGAGAAACACATCAGGCTTGTGTGCTTGCTGCATAAACTCCTGAAAGGAGAAGTGGAGGAGACGAGATTATGATCATCCCCCATAGGGGAGTGCTTCTCTCTCTCTCTCTCTCCATTGAGCATACATGCTCTCTGGCAAAACAAACAAACAAACAAATAGCAACGACAAAAAAATGACTGAGCGTGGATGAGCTCCCTGAGTCTCTCTCCTCCTTCCTGCTGGCTGGCAGATGGTGAAACCTGTAGCAGCACCTCCTATTAGCTGCGGCAGCCTCAAGCCCTTGTGGGCAGTGGTTCTCTGGCGCTGAACTGAAGGTGTCCCCCAGACAGTTCTCTACCCCAGAGGTCTTGCTAATGTCACACTTGCCGGACAAATGAGAGGGGATCATCAGAGACTGTGGCAGGACACGGACGGGTGGCCAGCTGAACACAGGTCTCGGGAAGATGCCTGGGGGAGATGAGATGCCTGGGCCACTATCTCCATGGGCAGGTGGGCAGAGGTGCCATAACTCCAGGGCTCAGCTCAGCAGCCAGAGGAAGGCCTGAGATTTGGCTCCTCATTGATGTGGGCAGTAGGTTGCCGAGGTTAGTTGTAAAAAGGGAAGTGGTTCTGACTTCACTTTTCCCCGCTATCTCCCCCTGCTTTTTCTTATTCCCCTTTAATTATTAAAAACAGTAATTGATGAGAAACTGTGAAATGTTTGAGGAATGAAAAAGAACTCAGTGATATTCAGAATCCCCAGGTAAGGATCCAGGGAAACTAACACTGGCCGAGCTCCTACAATACCCAAGCAGTGTGTCACACAGATTCTGTCAGTCTTCACAGCAATTCTGAAGATACAGATTTTATTTCTGACTCTCAACAGGGTGGGATGGTCAGAAAGGCTAAGTAACTCTCCCAAGCTTGCACAGCAAGAAATAAGCAGAATCAAGGCTGCCTGTCCTCAGCTCTTTGTCTTGCCACGTCAGCTACGTGTTTTCCTGGGTTTCCAGGGGCCTGCTACATATGTTGTAATTTGCTACTTGGTTCTATTATTTCTGGAGAAGGTATTCGCTGGAACCAAGCATGAAAGCCCCATTATTCAGACAAACTGACTCCCTCCCTTCTGGGCAGTTGTAATGGACATGCCTCCACCCTGACGCTGGGCCTACACCGGTGTCATGAGTCCCCTTCTGCATCCCTGGGATTCATCGGGACTCTTTCTTTCTCATCCTTAGGAAAGAGCTGTAGACAGGGCCCCTGGACACAGTCAGAGTCACTGCCTGCCAGCATAGCACCTGTTCAGGTGTATCTATGACAACAGGTAGGAGTCTTACGTTTTCATTTTGTTGGTGCCGATCACTAACATCATCGAGTAGCCTGGTGCTTAATGCTTGAGCTTCGGAAGCAGATAACCTGAATCCATCCCCACACCTTGTTACTGTTCTGGCTATTGATGGCTCTGAAACGAACTACCTTGAAAAATGGTGACAACCATTCTGTTAGCTCACATGATTTTGTGGGTCAGGAATACAGACAGGGCTGGCTGGATGATGCTGTCATCCATCTGGGCTCAACTGAGGTCACCTGGGGCTGGCCAGCTGGCAATTGAGCTGGTCTGAAGGGCTCAAAAGGGTTTCATTCACGTATCTGGTGCATTGGTGGGTGAACTGGAAGTCTGGGCTCAAGGGGACCTCTCTCTTTCTATACAGCCTCAGGGCCTTCCCACATGGTCTCTCATGGGAGTCAGATTTCCTTTTTTAAATTTTATTTATTTAATTTTACTTATTTATTTGCTTATTTTCATTTGACCAGACATGCACACGCACACACACACACACACACACACACAGAAAACCACCACACCACCTGTTGGCCCCGGGAGTCAGATTTCTTACACAGCCCATGAGGCATCAGTGCTCCATGAGGCCTGGCTGCTCGTCCTCTGAAGGCTGGGTCTGGAACTCACATGGCCCCTCTCTGCTGTCCTCTACTGCAGGTCAGAGCAGTTGGGGGCCTGCCAGATTCAAGAGGGAAAAGAGACCTCTCCTCCCTAAGGGAGAAGTACCAGGTCAGACAACAACTAGTAGCCATGTCCCACCATCCCTGCTACTCGCAGGTTTGTGTCCTTGGGCATGTTTCATACCTTCTCTGAACCTCAGTTTCTTCACCCATGACAGTGGAGATAATAGCCCAAATCTCGTGGGAATGGTTGCTATGAGGATTAATTTAGAGAGTTATGTAAAGCCGTCAGACGTCGCCATGTGTATATCAACGATAGCTATTATGCAAAGGTTGAATCTACAGACTCTAGAGTCAGACTGCCTGCCAGTTAGTTCTACCCCTTGGCAACTGTGTAACCCTGAGCGAGTTACCTAACTCCTTTTTGCCTCCCTTTTCCCCTCTGTCCCTGCCTCATAGATTAAAATGTGTCACCACTATCTCATAGGAAGCATACTCATGTGTCTTGTCTGGGCAGTGGGAGTGGGTTCCCAAATCAGGGGAAGCCTATCTCCCACTCTTGGACTTCAGTGACAGATGCGTCCTAGGTTAATTTCTTGGGCACTCTTAAGGAATGTGAGGGGGGTGTGGAGCCCCATGACACTGGATGCTGCCGACGCCAGCTCTGGTCATAATTTTGAGTGAGGTGCCAGGTGAAATGGGATAGATGCCACCTTGCCAAGGAGTTTCTGATCCCACCATAAACCATTGCAAAAGAGTGGACGTGGGCTGTTGTGTCTGAACTAAAAGAAACATGTCCCAGGGCCGGCAGATGGTGGAGCGGGTTTGACTCCCAGATCTGGAAGCCTGAAACTCATGCTGGGTGCAGGTGCATGAGCGTGCATGCTCAAATCCTGAGAGGGAGAACGGAGAAGGGATTGTAGTGTGGCCATCCCCCCTGGGGGGGGGGCGATTTCTTGCTTTCTATCTCTCTGTCGGGGAGTACAAACACCCTATAGCAAAAATCTGTCGGGGACCAGCAGTTAGCATAATGGCTATGTCGCTGAATTCTCACGTAGTCGACCGCAGTTGGAGTCCTGGACCCGGTGGCTTAAACTCAAGCTGGGTGCGTGTGTGTGTGCGTGCCCAAGATCCCGAGAGGAGAATGGAGGAGAAGGGATTGTGGTATGGCCATCCCCCCTGGGGGGTGATTTCTTGCTTTCTATCTCTCTGTCTCTCTCTGTCTGTCTGGCGAGCGCACATGCCCTATAGCAAAAACCTCTCCAAAAAAAAAGAAAAAAAAATCTCTCAAAAAAAAAGAAAAGAAAAGAAAAGAAAAGAAAAGAAAAGAAAGAAAAGAAAGAAAGAAAGAAAGAAAGAGAAAGAAAGAGAAACAGGTCACACCCTGTAACCAGGTAAGGCAAGTTACTCATGGAAAAGATCAGAAGAAAGTCTTAGAACACGACCAGACTGAAGGAGCAAAACTATCAAAGGCTTTCAGGAAGGACAGGTATGGGCAGTGCCGCCCAGTCAACATCTGGGGTCTTATAGGGTCCAGAGAGTGGCCAGTGGCATGGAGCTCCAGAAACTGCCCAATGGACTACCAGCTGGGTAACCCCAGCATCACAGGAGGTCAAGGTTACGGCAGAAGGAGACGGCATCATTGGATCTCAGGACTGGGAGGAGTCCCAGAGTGCCTACCAGATGACGCAGAATATTTCTATATCCTGGAAAATCTGTCAACAGCGTCGGCTTGTGCTCCCTGGAGGAGGTGGTCCCTTATCTCTTGTGGGGATTCATTTCATTTGTGCACATTTCTGATTGATGGTTCTCTTAAATTAAGGAAAACCTGCTTTCCTGGGTCCACCCACTAGCTCTGGTTCTGGTAGCACATAGAGTCCAACAACACACACTCGTCTCCTAGACAGAATAAAACCAGCATTTCCCACGCGTTCTCAGCCTTCTCCTCTCCAGGACACACAGCTCTAGCTCCTTCCTGTGACTCAGTGATTCAGCAAGAACTCCTCTCAACATCCTCTTGATTCTCCACTTGACCTTCTCTTTCTAGAAAAGCAAAACAAAATAAAATAATCCAGATACCTCATAACGAGAAAAAAAAAAAAGCTTTCCATTCATTTGTGTTCCTTTTCTACTCTGTATCTCTATCCCTTTTTTCTTTTCTTTTCTTTTTTCTTTTTTTGGAGAGGTTTTAGCTATAGGGTGCGTGCGTTCGCCAGACAGACAGAGAGAGACAGAGAGACAGAAAGCGAGAAATCACCCCCCAGGAGGGATGGCCACACCGCAATCCCTTCTCCTCTATTCTCCTCTCGGGATCTTGGGCACGCACGCACACGTGCCCGGCGTGAGTTTAAGCCACCGGGTCCGGGACTCGAACCGTGGTCGACTACGTGGGAGTCCAGCAACATAGCCATTACGCTAACTGCTGGTCCCTGTATCTCTATCCTGATAGTTCTTTAGGAGTTGATGTGATAGTGCTTTATGATGCCACATTTTCTACATTATGTGGTAGATTAAAAATGGTCACAAATTCTCTGGGGCTCTTCCCATCAAAAGATGGAGCCTATTTCTCCACCCCTTGAATCTGAGCTGGACTTCGAATTGCTTTGCCTAGTAGCACGTGGCAGAGTGATGTTGCAAGACTTTCAAGCAAGGCTCGAGAGACCTGGCAGCTCCTACGTTAGGGTCTTGGTCCCTTAGGATTCTGCCCTGAGACCACGATGCAGAGAAGTCCAGGACCACGCCCTAGCAGAGAAAGAGGCCCCACCACCCTGGACGTTCCAGCTATTCCAGAGGAGGCTGCAAATCAAGGCCATTCTGAATCACCCAGCCCTGATGCAGCTTCGAGCATGCCTGCAGGAGGAGGGCCTAAGACCGACAAACCACGGACAGTACGAACTAAGAATATTGCTGAGGTTGCTACTACATCTGGGGAGGTTTATTATGCAATAACAGATAACTGGTATATACTCAGTGGAAGTGAGTTCTCTAAGTGCTTTTACTCTGTACCTACCCATAGTGTTTTTTCTCTCTTGCAATAGTAAAATATTTACCTCTTCTTTCATGGTGTCTCCAGTTTAGGGCGCTTTGGCATGTGGGGAGAGAGTCCACCCATCTCCTGATATTCCTGTTATGCCACTGCGGGGAATGAGTGCCCAGCTTGAGAATAAGCTACGCAAGGTGGAAAACTAGCCCTCTGTTTCTGTTTTAAATGACAGTTGTCAGAGAGAAACAGGATGTGTTCCTCTGCGGCTGGCATCTCACGGTGGAGACTGGGAGGGGATGTTAGCAAGCCAGAGGGGAACAAAGGGCAGATGGAAGAGGCCAAGTGGCCACCTCCCTGTGGAGTCACGGAAGGGACAGAATAACTTTCATTTCCAAGAAATGTTGATTGTTTCCAAGTTTCTTTACTTGATCCATGACAGAGACTGCATGCATGTACACACAAGAAAGAGAAAGAGAGAGACAGAACCCTTGACAGAGGTCTCTTCTGCCCTTCCCTTTCCCCAGACCTCCACTTCTCAGGATCTTTGGTGTAAGTGCTTTCGCCTGGTGTGTTCTTAGGACAAACCGGGGATTAGACCTGTGGTCGGCCACATGACTTCTAGCACTGTGGTTCAGTCTGCTACCAGCTGCGCCACCAGGATGGGCAGGTTTGTCTTTTTTATTTTTAGATTTTTTGCCATACTACATGTGCAGTCCCGGAAAGAGCAGATGAGAGAAGTGAGAAATCACTCCCCAGGGGGGATGGCTACAGCCACAATCCATTCTCCTCTATATTCCTCTAGGGATTTTGGGCCTGTACGCACACACACCTCATGTGACTTTCAAGTCACCAGGTCTGGGACTTGAACTGCGGTAGGCCATGTGGGAGTCTAGAGCCTTAACCACTAAACCATCTGCTGGTGCCCAGGTTTGCCTTTTTAAAAAATATGTTGTTTTGAGTCTTTGGATTCCCAGAGAATGAGGCACTAGCAGAGTTATAGAAATAAACTCGTTCCCCCTTAAGACTCTGAGCACCTGGGACTAGCAGTTAGCATAATGGCTATGTCGCTGCATTCCCACGTAGTCGACCGCAGTTCGAGTCCCGGACCCGGTGGCTTAAACTCACTCTGGGCGCGTGTGTGTGCACGCCCAAGATCCCGAGAGGAGAATGGGGGAGAACGGATTGCGGTGTGGCCATCCCCCCTGGGGGGTGATTTCTCGCTTTCTGTCTCTCTGTCTCTCTGTCTGGCGAGTGCACGTGCCCTATAGCAAAAATCTCTCAAAAAAATTAAAAAAAATAGGGAACCAGCAGTTAGCGTAATGGCTATGTCGCTGGACTCCCACGTAGTCGACCGCGGTTCGCGTCTCGGACCCGGTGGCTTACAACTCACGCCGGGCGCGTGTGCGTGCGTGCCCAAGATCCCGAGAGGAGAATGGAGGAGAAGGGATTGCGGCGTGACCATCCCCCCTGGGGGGTGATTTCTCGCTTTCTGTCTCTATGTCTCTCTCTGTCTGTCTGGCGAGCGCACGCGCCCTATAGCGAAAAACCTCTCCAAAAAAAAAAAAAATTTAAAAAAATAAAAAAAAAGACCCTAAGCACCTGACAAGAGTCATGCCCTGTGCAGGTGGTGCCAGGGTGACCACACAGTACTGCCATCAGGCAGGTCGGGCCAGAGTTGTTAGAATCCAGACGCCTCCATTGCACATCTTGGGAGTGTAGAGATCTCAAGATAGCTGCAGCAGCTAGGGTATAATATGATATATGATATGATATGACAGTCTTAGAGTTTATTGGTGACAAAGTCACAAAGACTGCTAATTCTATTGGAGTGACCTTCATAATGGAAGAAAACGTTACCTCTCACTAATTAAAAAATGTTGTTCTTTTTTTCCCATTCAAGATCACAGTCTCCTGAGCTCTGTGCACAGATGCTAGGTTCAGATCTCCTATGTCTGGTGGAACACAAAGGGAGGAAACCAAACAGCTCTTTCCCTGTTACTGCAGCTGGGTGCTCACCTCTCGCTGCACAAGGGGCAGAAATTGTGCCAAGTGGCTGGGGAATTCCAGGCACAGGAAGACCTCAGGCTCTGGGATGCTCCAGTGACTGACTGTCAAGTGCTCAAGACATGCTTTCTCTGGCTTCTGTGTCCCTCAGGTTCACACCACCTCCTATCACTAACAGGTCGCTCTCCTGGCCCCGACTTCTGTTCCTCTGTAACTTTGGTTTACAGTGACCTTAGCTTGCCATGGCACACTTATTTTAATTAACAAAACATACAAACAAAAACATTTTATTTCTATTTAAAATAATTTCAAACTTACAGAAAAGTTGCAAAAAAGGTACATAGAACTCAGTATACGTGTTCACTGATTTTAAACCAATTCCATTACGTTTGTTTCATCATTCCTTGTATCTATACGTTATATGCATGTCCTTCCTAGCCATTTTCCCTATATGATACAGGAGTCAACTCATAACAGAGCACCGTGCCTGGTTCTCAGACCTTCTTGGTCACCTCCCTTCTAAAAGAATGCCTCAGTCTCTGTCTTTCAAATCATTTAAGAGTTTTGAAGAATAAAGACCAGTTATTTTAATGAATATCCTTCACTTTGTGTTTCTCATATGTATTTTCATGATGAGATTTAGACTATGCATATTTGGTTAACATCATAAATGTTATATATTCTTCCATGGGAAATCACATTTGATAACTTAGGATATTAATTTGTCTCTTTTTTATAAACTTTTTAAAGGATTATTTTTTTAACTTTATTTATTTATTCATTCATTTTAATTTCACGAGAGAGAGAGAGAGAAAGCCACCAGGTCCAGTACTCAAACCATGGTTGGCCATGTGGGAGTGTCCAGCGCCTTAACCACCATGCAATCTGCTGGTCCCCTTAATTTGTCTCCTACTGGTGATAATGTGTTATTCAATTTTATCACCGTATATTTATTATCTTTCTTTCTGTAATGAATAACTTATTTGTGAGTAAGTTTTTTTAGACTATGTAAATAATTCTGTTGAACATCAAACTATCTCTCATGCCTGCCATAATTTTACATGTGTTGATGGATCTTGTCTGAATCAATTTTTACTATGATGGTTGCAAAATAGCTACTATTTTTTCTTTAAGTTTTATGTAGGGCATGTGTGCTTGCCAGAGAGAGGAAAAGTGAGTCATCTTCTGGGGAGTTAGCCATGCCACAATCCCTTCTTCTCCATTTTCCTCTTGAGATTTGAGTCATGCACACATACATGCCCACATGATTTTCAAGCCCTGGGTCTGGGACTTGAACCACACAGTCAGTCACGTGGATGCGTGCATGATGCAGACTCAGTATGTTTGTTACATTGATGGCCAGCCACCCTAATCACCACACCACTGCCTGTCTCCAAATGGCTACTTTTGAAACTTCGTTCTTACCACATTTATTAGACATTATTTATCTATTTGTTTATCTACTTATTGTTACTATTGGCTCAAGGATTCTTTTTTATTCAGTGAGTTATGATATATGACTCTCCTTAATTACTTTGATATGTAAAATTTTCATTTTACATATCAAATTAAAAATCAAATATCAGCCCAGATTTTGCCAGCGGATGTCCCAGAAAGCTATTGATAAGCTGACTCTTACGTCTTTTCTATGTATTCCCATCATATTTTTAAAGCATTTCCTACTCTCTGGCATAACGAGACATTCCAGACTCATCTTGTATCATTTCTATTTCAGCTCTGGAATCAGCAACTTTCCCAAGGAGATTTGGTTCACAAAAGAAGAGATACTCTTGGCCAATAAGCACACAAAATGAGGTCAACACTATTAATCATCAGGAAATTCATATTAAAACCAAAATGATATACCACTACCCATTCAATAGGATGGCTAAAATGAAAAGAATGACAATTTTGAAAACTGACAAAACTGTGACTAGAAAGCTCATACATTGCTACTGGAACCACTTTGTAAAAAGCTTAGCAATTGGGGGGCCAGTAGGTAGTGTGGTGGGCGCTGGACTGCCACATGGCTGACTGTGGTTTGCATCCCGGACCTGGCATCTTGGTTTCTCGCTTTCTCTCTCTCCTCTCACTCCAGCTCTGTCCCTCTCTTGTCAAATTAAATAAATACATAAAGTTAAATAAAACAATTCTTCTTATTTTTTATTTTTTGAGAGGCTTTTGCTATAGGGCGTGTATGCTCACCAGAAAGACAGAGAGAGACAGAGATAGATGGCGAGAAATCACCCCCCCAGGGGGGATGGCCACACCACAGTCCCTTCTCCTCCATTCTCCTCTTGGGATCTTGGGCATGCATGCACACGCATGAGTTTAAGCCACCGGGTCCAGGACTCAAACCGTGGTTGGCTACATGGGAGTTCTGTGACATAAGCCATTACGCTAACTGCTGGTCCCAATAAAACAATTCTTTAAAAAAGAAAAAAAAAAAAAAAAACTTAGCAATTGGGACCAGCAGGAGGTGTAGTTAAAACTCTAGACTCCCATGTGTTTGACCATGGTTCAAGTCTCAGACCCAGCAACTTGAAACTCACGCTGGGTGCATGTGTGTGCATGCCAAAAATCCCAAGAAGAGAATGAAGAAAAAGGGGGTTGTGGTGTGGCCATCCCCTCTGGGGTGGTGATTTCTCACTTTCTTTCTCTCTGTACCTCTCTATGTCTCTGGTGAACGCAGGTGCCCTATAGCAAAAAAACTCTAAAAAGAAAAAAAAACTTAATTTTTTAAAAGTTATTTTTTATCATGACCAGCAGATGGCATAATGGTTACATTGCTGGACTTCCACGTAGCCGACTATGGTTTGAGTCCTGGACCCAGCAGCTTCAAGTTCATGCCGGGCACATGTGTGTGCATGCCCAAAATCCCAAGAGGAGAATGGAGAAAGAATTGCTGCATGGCTAGTCCCGCTGGGGGGGTGATGTCTTGCTTTCTCTCTCTCTCTCTCTCTCTCTCCCCAATGAGTGTACACACTCTATAGAAAAATCTCTAAAAACAAACAAAATCTCTAAAAAGAAAAAAATTGTTTTTATAAAGTTTTATACTTAGTGTATGACCTAGAACTTTTTTTTTTCTTTTTTTGGAGAGGTTTTTGCTATAGGGCACATGCACTCGCCAGACAGACAGAGACAGAGAGACAGAAAGCGAGAAATCACCCCCCACGGGGGATGGCCACACCGCAATCCCTTCTCCTCCATTCTCCTCTCGGGATTCTGGGCACGCATGCACACGCGCCTGGCGTGAGTTTAAGCCACCGGGTCTGGGACTCGAACCGCAGTCGACCACGTGGGAGTCCAGCGACATGGCCATTACGCTAACTGCTGGTCCCTCCTGACCTAGAACTTTTTTTTTAGAGAGGTTTTTGCTACAGGGCATGCGCACTCACTGAAAAGACAGAGACAGAGAGACAGAAAGTGAGAAATCAACCCCCAGGGATATAACCATGTTGCAATCCTTCTTCTCCATTCTCTTCTTGGGATGTTGGGCACATAAACACATGCGCCTGGTGTGAGTTTAAGCCACTGGGTCCAGGACTCAAACTGCAGTCAACTGCATGGGAGTGCTGTGACATAATCATTATGCTATCTTCTGGCCCTTGACCTAGAACTTTTTTTTTTTGGAGAGGTTTTTGCTATAGGACAGGTGCGCTCGCCAGAAAGACAGAGACAGAGAGACAGAAAGCGAGAAATCACCCCCCTGGGGGGGATGGCCATGCCGCAATCCCTACTCCTTTCTCATCTTGGGATCTTGGGCACGCATGCACAAGAGCCTGGCGTGAGTTTAAGCTACCGGGTCCAGGGCTCAAACTGTGGTTGACTACATGGGAGTCTAGTGACGTAGCCATTAAATCAACTGCTGGTCCTGAACTTTTAATCCCATATATAGCTTGAGATAAATGAAAACTTGTCAAGACAAAGATTCACATATGTATATTGCCAGGCACTTTATTCAGAATAGTGAAAAACTGGAAACAACTCAATTGTCCATTAACGGGTGATTAGATGAATCAACTGTGTTGTAGCCATACAATGGACTACCACTCTGCGATAGATAGAAATGAACTACCAATTCATACTACAACTTGATTATTCTCACAAATACTGTGCTAAACCAAAGAAGCTAGATACAAAAGAGTATATACTGTATGATTCCATTTGTATCTTGTGAAATACCATAGATGCATCACCAAAGTACAACTATCAACTTATTCTCATTTTTTTGTTATCTATACACCTCAGGCCTTCTGGCCTTGCTTTATAAAGAGTTGGGGGGAAGGAGTGTATGAAGAGTCTTTAAAAAGTCCTTGCAAAATGCCTATTAGCAAAAAACTATGCACACATTTTAGGTTTTGCACCAAAATAAGCTTGTACTTTAATTCCATGTTCCTATGAAGTTTTGCAAGTCTCTTCATAAAGCAAGGTAAATGTTTTCAGAAGTTTTGTTCATTGAGGAAGATCTATGTTTATTGCAGCATTATTCACAAATGCTAAGAAATAGAACTAACCCAAATGTCCATGAACAGAAGAATGGATTGAGAAAGTATAGCACATATACTCTATGGAATATTACTCAGCCATAAAAAACAGCAAGACCCTGGCTTTTGATAGAAAGTGGTCAAATACGGAAGATTTACTGCTGAGTGAAGCAAGCAAGGCTATGAAGGAGAGACATTGTATGTCTCTATTTGGTATATATACCGACTATTCACACTCTGTGACTGAAACTGAAAGATTAGAGTATATAAAAATGGTTATAGATACTGGATTCAGTGTGGGAAGAGGGTAGGAGAAGGAGGGGAGTCTGAGGAAAAATATTAAGGAGAAAAATAGAGAGGCAAGACATACATGGGACACAGAAATGGATTATTATCTGTTGATGATAACGTGTGTAGTATCCCCAACTCAACTGGTGAGAAATGTATTCATGCTGGAAAATTCACTTTACAAGCTAAGTGATGACTAGTGATTGAATGTATAAAAGAAATTAAAATAAAATAAAATATATTAAATAAAAAACTATTTGTTAAAAAAAAACTCCCCAATCTGTTCAAGGAAGAGATCCATGGGATTTGTGAATAGCATGCTTTCCCTTCCTATTCCTGTGGTTTCCTCAGTGGAGGAGCAGACTGAGTGTGTTTGTTTTGCTAATGGCCAGAAGGCCGAAGGCATCATTCATGTCCCTTTGAAAAAAGCAGTGTTTTCTCAAATATTTCCTGTATATTCTCCTAAATGATTTTATAGAAGAGGTTCTTTTATTCTTTTATTCACATGTAGATTTGAAAATCTCCTGGAATTGATTTTTTATATATGGTTTGAGTTAAGGCCAAAGTTTCAATAGTTAAAATATATATATATATATATATATATATATATATATATATATATATATTTTGTATTGCTTTACAGGTACTTTTCTTGTAAATCAATGGCATTTGGCAGTATCTACCAAAATTGAACATGTGTAAATCCTATGATCTAATGCCACTCCTAGATACATACCTAACAGAAATGCATTCACCTATGCATGAAAAGACAGATTCAAGGTTGTGTATAGTAGCACTATTCAAAGTAGCCCTTAAATGGAAACTATTGAAATTTATTTTTTAAGAGAGATTTTTTTCTACAGGGCACATGCGCTCACCAGAAAGACAGAGAGAGACAGAGGGACAGAAAATGAAAAATCACCCCCCCACCCCCCAGAGGGAATAGCCACACCACAATCCCTTCTCCATTTTCCTCTCTAGATCTTGGGCACACACACATGTACCCGCAGTGAGTTTAAGCCAGTTTAAGTTTAATTTGAACTGCGGTTGACTACATGGGAGTCCAGCAACATAATTATTACGCCATCTATCCAAATTTTTATCAACAGTAAAATGGATAGAGGAGTTGTTATATATTCATGTAATTCATGTAATTCATGTAATAAAATGACACTCAGCAATAAAAACAAGTGAGCTAAAGCTACAAAAAATAACTTCAAGAAATTTCACATTTTATTGACTGAAAAAAGTCAAAAAGTAAAATAATATATTCTATATTATTCTATTTATAGAAAGTTTTAAAATGCCCATGATCCTGGAGATCAGGAGGTGGTATGGTGGTTAAGAACCTAGACTTCCACATGGCCGACTGCAATTTGAGCTCTGGACCCAATGGTTTGAAAATCATGTGAGGTGTGTATGCATGCGTGTGTGCCCCAAACCCAAGAGGAGAATGGAAGAGAAGGGATTGTGGCAGGGCCATCTCCCCGGTGGGGGGTGTTTTCTCACTTTCCTTTTAACTGTCTCTCTCTGTCCCTCTCTGGCAAGTGCACGTGCCCTATGGTAAAAACCTTAAAAAGCCCATGATCCTGGCCAGCTGAGGCTGGGGGAGGACTGTAGTTCCTTATGGACCTTATTGTGCTTGCCTCTCTCTCTCTGGAAGAAATAAATAAACTTTTTAAAAATGGGTAAAACTAGGGGCCAACAGATGGTATGCTGTTTAAGGTGCTGGACTCCCACATGGCCGACCACAGTTTAAGTCCCAGATCTGGTGGCTTGCTTTCTCACTTTCCCTCTCTCTGTCTCTCTCTGGTGAGGACACATACCCTATAGCAAAACTTAATAATAATAATAAACAAAATTTTAAAAAATAATTTAAAAAATGGCCACAACTAATCTGTGGTGTTAGAAGTCAGCATAGTGGTTATCTTTCGGGAAATGGAGTGGAATTAGTAACTGAAAGGGACCCACAGAGTGTTTCTAAAGTGCCATTGATGTTGTATATTTTTTAAAAATTATGTACTTATTCATTCATTTATTCTAATTTGACTAGAGAAAGAAGGGGGGAAAGTGAGAAAGCAAGCTGATAGGTCCAGATGCGAACTGTGGTCAGCCATGTGGGAGTTGAGTACCCTAACCACTATGCCACCTGCCAGCCCCAATGTTGTATTTCTTAACCCAGGTACATTTGGTACATCAATCTAAAAGTTATTTAAAAAATAAGTTTGCTCCGGGTCAGCAGGTGACATGGAGGTCAAGGAGGCTGGATCTCACATGGCTGACAGTGTGGTTTGAGTCCTGGACCCAGTGCTCTGAAAATACACCAAGCATGTGTGCTTGTGGTGAGAAGAGAATGCAGGAGAAGGTATTGTGATCTGGACATCCCCTGGGGGGAGGGGGGGTGTGATTTCTCTCTCAGTGAGCACAAATACCCTCTAGAAAACTAAAACATAAGTTGAATCTAATGTTATATTATTAAGAAAGTAAAACTGAAGGGAGGCATTATAGAGTTAGGACGGATCATATATAGAGACATTCTTTAGGTTTCAAAGTAGTTGTTGTATTTCTCAAGTGAAGCACCCAAGCATATGACATACTTGATGTAAGATGATAGATGAAAGGAAATGGAAGTAGTAGTCAGATTTAAGCAAATCTCACATACCCTGATCATAAAATATACCATTACTTTATAAACTATTAAGAGAGAAAAAACACTGCCAACTAAATCTGAAACAAGGCCTTAATATTAGTCATGAGTAATACATGAATTGGTCCTATCGGCTACTCAATGCTTTGGAATTTCTTTGACTTATTCCAAGGGATTTGGCAGTCTTTCCTACCCCCAGTGGCCTTGTTTGCTTGGCTTATAATAGACATTGCTTCTGCACATACTTCAGGAGCAAGATGGAGCCTAGTGTCATCTAACTGTAGTTTCCGTCCTTTTTTAGGTCCCAGAGAACTTTTTGTTATCCTTTACAAGAGATTTTGGAATTGTAGCCATTCCTTCAAAGTGAAGTGTTTGTTCTACCACAAGTAATTCCCCTCTGCTGCTCTGTTCCCCTGCCTTTCTGTGACTGTAGTAACCTTTCATTTCAATGAGAAATCTTTTGTGGACAGTAACAGTCCATGGCCTGTTAGGAATTAGGCCTCACAAGCAGGAGGTGAGTGGTGGGTGAGTGAGTAAAGCTTCATCTGTATTTACAGCCACTCCCCATTGTTGGCAGTACGTCCTGAGTTCTGCCTCTGTCAGATCAGTGGCAGCTTTAGATTCTCATAGGAGCCAGAACCCTGTTGTGAACTGTACATGCAAGGGATCTAGGTTGTGCGCTTCCTATGAGAATCTACTGCCTACTGATCCGAGATGGAGCCACTGGTGCTGGGGAGTGGCTGCAAATACTGCATTATGGTGAGTTGCATAATTATTTCATTATCTATTACAATGTAATAATAATAGAAATAAAGTGCACAATAAATGTAATGCACTTGAATCATCTTGAAACCATCTCCCTTCTCTGTTCTCCTCCAATCTATGGAAAATTGTCTTCCACAGAATTGGTCCCCGTAGTAAAATAAAACAAATAATTATTAAAAAAAAAAAAAAAAAAAGGAACTAGCAGGTGGCGTGGTAATTAAGGTGCTGGACACTCCCACATGGCCAGCCATGGTTCAAGTCCTGGACCTGGTGTCTTGCTTTCTCACTTTCTCCTTCTTTCTCTCTGTGTCTCTCTCTGGTCAAAATTAATGAATGAATAAATAAAATAATTATTTTAAAAATAAAAACAGTCCCCATGCCAAAATGGTTGGGGTCCACTGTTTTATAGAATGTTTTAAACGTGGGTCAAACTCATCAACAGCAACGCCACTCTAACAGTCACAGACAAGTTCACATATATAAAGGCAATGTCACAGCTGCTGCCTGGCCAACAGTGGCTGGAAAAGGCTTTTGATTTTAGAGATGTTAAAATGTGAAAAAATATGCATTTTAGAATTGATGAATCAGTGTGTTGAAGGGAAAGGCAAAGTCAGAAAATTACTATTTACAGAGTTAGAGGAAGTCTTACATACTTGCATAATTTGGGCTGAAAATAAGCAGTGATGTATTTCAAGAATCTAGAAGAAAATCAGGGAATAGGTCAAGTGAAAATAACATAGTCTGCCTAAAATAAATATACTATGCTCAATGGAGGTTGGAATTCATTAATCTGATATGGAGAAGCATGGCTGGTCTCCCCCTCTACTGTGAGGCAAGGTGATAGGATAACCCCGAGCAGTGGAGTGCTGGTACGTATTTAGCAAAAATGTATAGAGAGGACTTTTTTCCTCACAGAATCAGTTTATTCTGTTTATCAAAAATGTTTTACTGAGAACCAGTAAAAGTTTATAATTTTAATACATGGTTATTATAAATTTTACTGATATAAAGCTTATGTAGCACACGATTTACAAATAATATTAAGGATATAATAAATACTCTTTGTTGTAAATGAGTGTCTAGACAATTGACTCTCAGGAAATACTTTTGTTAGTTTTTCCCAACCTCTGTATCCATAACCAGGTAATCATTAGAATTGATAATTTAGTACAGTTCTGACGTAAATGTTGGTTGATATTTGGTTTACATTAAGAAATAAGATCAAAGTGAAACAGCAAAGATATATGTTGAAACTTCACTCAGTTGACAATGACCTAAGTGACTTTGTTGAACTGGATAACAATTTTCTAAACTACAAGAATATCTCAATTTTTTGTGCTATGTAAAAATCCTAAGAGCTATAAACAGACACACTTTTAAGTTTAATCAACATTATTAGCATTTTCCCACCACCTTTTTAACTTTTGACAATCAAGAAAGTAATAAATCAAGATCTGATCTGTATCATTTGCCAACTGCTGTGCTGTAAATACTCTGACATCGCCAGTTTCAAGCTATCAATGTAATCTTGCCGAATGCAGAGTTGAGAAGACATGCGGTAGCACAACATCATGTAATTGTAGTTCTTCCATACAAAGATGCAAATATCCTTAAAGCATAGACAATAGTAAAAAGTGTTAATCATAATTAGGAA
Source organism: Tupaia tana (assembly GCA_026018925.1). Lineage (NCBI taxonomy): Eukaryota > Metazoa > Chordata > Mammalia > Scandentia > Tupaiidae > Tupaia > Tupaia tana. The sequence goes on from JAKSZU010000006.1 coordinate 155,472,403, forward strand.
GTCATAAATTTTGAGTACTTATTACTTTGTTTTAAAAATAATTTATGGGAACCAGCAGTTGGTGTAATGGCTATGTCGCTGGACTCCCACATAGTCAACCGCGGTTCGCGTCCCAGACCCAGTGGCTTAAAACTCACGCCGGGCGCGTGTGCGTGCGTGCCCAGGATCCCGAGAGGAGAGTGGAGGAGGAGGGATTTCGGCGTGACCATCCCCCCTGGGGGGTGATTTCTCACTTTCTGTCTCTCTGTCTCTGTCTGTCTGGCGAGCGCACACGCCCTATAGTGAAAACCTCTCAAAAAAAAAAAAAATTTATTTGGGTCCAGCAGGTGGCGTGGTGGTTAAGGCCACTAGACTCCCACTTGCCTGACTATGGTTTGAGTCCCAGAGCTGGCGGCTTGCTTTCTCACTTTCTCTCCCTCTCTCTCTCTTTCTGGTCAAAATAAAATAAATAAAGTTAAATAAAATAATTCTTTTAAAAAATAATTAAGGGCTGGTCTCATTGCCTAGTTAAGAGAACCTGATCCACATGACCTACTACAGTTCAAGTCCTCAGTGGCTTGAAAAACATGCCGAACATGCCAGATGTGCCCCAATCCCAACAGGATGGAGAAATAGAGAAGGGATTGCAGCATGAACATCTCATTGAGGGGTGCTTTCTTCTTCTTCCTCTCTCTCTGTTTCTTTCTGGTGAGTACCCTCTGGCCAAAAAACAAAAACAAAAACAAAACTTAATTGCAAGGTTATATCATTTAATTAAAAAAAAAAAGATATCAAGCTTAGCAGGTGGCATAATGGTTATGTTACTGGACTCCTACATGGGCAACTGAGATTCGAGTCCTGGACTAGGTTGCTTAAAACTCATGCCAGGTGGGTGTGCTTGTGTGCCCAAGATCCCAGGAGGAAAATGGAGAAGGAGTTGTGATATGACCATCCCCTCTGAGGGGTGCTTTCTCATTTACCCTCACACTGTCTCTGTCTTTCTTTCCAGTGAGCTCACGTGCCCTAAAACTTCTAAAAAACAAAACTAGATTTCACTATGTCATGATTCTGCTGCCATAACCTCTTGAAGAGATGGGGCTCTGCTTTTTAGGGTGGACCAGAGGTCGAACCTGGGGCACCCATGTGGCCTCCTCCTGTGGAGCAACTGCATCCTACCAACATGCACCACTGCAGTTGGGCCTGGTTTAGTTTTCAGTAATGGCTATGTTTAACAAATGCTTACAAAATTCCTGAAATTTTAGCTATCAGCTCTTGCAAGCTTTTATGAGTCAGCTTCAGCACACTTCTGCTTTGGAGTCAGACAACTTCAGATTTATATTTAACTTTACTGGTTCCTTGTGCTCCAAGCATGGACAATATACTTAGCCTCTTCAAGCCTAATTATTTCTACAATAGGGCTAATAACACCTACATCACGGAGTTGAGTGAAGAGGAAACAAGATTGTTGAAACATACCAAAATGAACACAAAGGAGGAACACAATATTAATTCTTTCCCGTCTCTCTGATCTTTTGTCTGACCCATCCTGAACACTGCTTGCTAAAATTATCTTCCTGGGGACCAGCAGTTGGCATAATGGCTATGTTGCTGGACTCCCATATAGTTGACTGCGGTTCGAGTCCCAGGCCCAGTGACTTAAACTCATGTCGGGCATGCGTGCATGTGTGCCCAAGATCCCAAGAAGAGAATGGAGGAGAAGGGATTGCGGTGTGGTCATCCCCCTGGGGGGCGATTTCTCACTTTCTGTCTCTGTCTTTCTGGGGAGCGCATGCGCCCTATAGCAAAAACCTCTCCAAAAAAAAAAAAAAAAAAAAAAAATTATCTTCCTGAACAGAGGCATTCTTATATCATCCCTCTGACTTACAATGTCATTAAACACAAACTTCAATTTACTATCAGAGTCCACATATCACTAATCTCATTCTTTTCTTTCTTTAAAAAAACTGTTTTTAATTGCCCAAAGGTGCATGTAATCTCCAGAGAGAATGAGAGTGAGAAAGAGATAAGAGGCTGGGGGAGAAAGCACCCAGCAATGGGGTGTGGTCATGCCACCATTTAGTCTCCTTCATTTCTCCATCCTGTAGGGAGGTGAGGTATGCACACATACACATCAAGCTGACACTGCCTGGACTCAAATTACAGTCAGCCATGTAGAATTGAGTTCCTTTAATGAGTAGGAGGTTAAGGGCAGCTCAATCTCAGTTTTTCTTTAATATTTTTAGTTTTTGCTATAAGGATGTGTGTACTCCAGAGAGAGACAGAGAATGAGAGAGAGGGAGGGAGAGAAGGGAAAGTGAGAAATCACCTTTCCTGCTCCCCTGGTAGTTGCGGGGGTGGGGTGGGGTGGTGGTGGTCATGCCACCATCCTTTCTCCTCCATTCTCCTATTGGGATTTTGGGCATGCACACACATGTGCTTGGCATGACTTTCAAGCCTTGCAGTTGGCCGTGTGGGATCCAGCTGCCTTGACCTCCATGCCACCTGCTGGCCAGAATCTCATTTTTTCTTTGCTCCTCAGGAGGTTGCCTATGCCCTAACTACAGATCTGCTGGTCCCTCCCACATAGTTCTAGTGGTCCCAGCTCTGCAGCTTTGTTCATAGCATCCCTTCCCATTGAGCTCTTTGTACCACGTGTGCCACTTTCCTCTTTCCTCATCAAAACACACCTCCGAGAGGCTCCCCTTGCTAGCCCCATCTTGTAATAATATCTGACATGCATCAAGGGCTGGGTTGTGACAGGAACTATGCCAAGCGCTTCATATGCATTCTCTGAATCAGCGATTCCCGTTTAAAGGCGAAGACACAGAGACACCGAGAGAGTAAATAACTTGCCTAAGGTCTTGCTCCCAGAACATGGAAGAGCTGGGATTGCTACTCAGGTAGGTGACAGAACGTGGGCTCTTGGATGCCATGTTCTCCTTACTGCCCGATCCCAGACGGTGCCAGCTGCCAGCACTTTCCCCACTCTTGTCTTCTCACTAGCTTTATGGTACCTTCTGGAAAATCAGCACTCTTAATGGCATCAGGTCTGAATTTGTCTTTTCCTTTTATCAATAGTGCTTTTTTCTGTCTTAAGATATTTTAAAAAATTTATTTATTTTTAGTTTGCTATAGGGTATGTGCACTCACCAGAGAGAGAGAAATCACCCTCCCGGGGGGAATGACCATGCTGTAATCCCTTTTCCTTTAATCCTCTCTTGGGATTTTGGGCATGATCCACGCACGCATGCCCAGTGTGTCTTTCAAGCCGCTGGGTCTGGGACTCTAACTGCACAGTCAGCCATGTGAGAGCCAGTCGCCTTAACCTCGTGCTGCTTGCTGGGCCAAGGAATTCTTTTTTCCCTGAGGGCGTGAGGTTATTTTTCTTGTGCTATATTCAAAGGTTTTATAGTTCTGGGTTTCCTATTTAGGTTTTTATTTTACGTGGAACCAGAGATCTAATTTATTATTTTCCATGTGGTTACCTAATTGTCCCCAGTTCTGCTTACTGAAAAGATCTGTCATTTCCTGTTGATCTGCCATATGCCACACGTGGTCATACATCAAGGGCTCACACATCAAGGGTTCATACATGTGGGGTTCTATTTCTGGGATTTCTATTCTGTTCCATTGATCTATTTGTCTATTCTGTGCCAATACCATATGTCTTTTCCCATTTCAGTTTTCTTTTCGTCATTCGTTCAACACATTTATTTTGAGTGCCTAATTAGACACTGTTCTAGGTATTGAGGATACAGCAGCGAATAAAGCAAACAAAATCTTTACCCTCCCAGAGTTTACGTTCTCGTGGGAGAGTCTAACAATAAACAACATAAATAAGTAAAATATACAGTATGTTAGAAAACGGTACATGCTAAGGAGAAAAATAAAGCAGGGAAGCAGAGTAGAGAGTATTGGAGGAGAGCTGATATGTTAGATAGGATGGTCAGAGGACGCGTCTTGAGAAGGAAATGTTTGTGTTACTATTTACAGGGGAAAGGGAGCACCCTGTGGCTAACTGGGAAAAGAGTGCTCCAGGCAGAAGGATCCTTGAGTGCAGAAGCCGGGTAGGACTGTGCCGGTAGGTCTGAGTAATGGGTGTGGCTGTGAGCACTGGTGGGAGAGGTTGTCAACACAAAGGCATGAAGTCAGAGCTTTAACAGGGCCTGCCACAGGCCCTGTCAGTCACTGTATGGATTTGGGCTTTGACTCTCATTAAAGCGTTTATGTAACTTGATCTGACCTATATTTATAAGGATCCCTCTGGATGTTGAGAAAAGACTGAAGAGGGGGCCAGAGTAGAAACAAGGAGATGAACCAAAGAGGTTTTTGAAACAAGGCAGATGAAAGGTAATGGTGACTTGGACCAAGGTGGTAGGCGTGGGAAGAGCAGTTAGATTCTGGATTTGCTGATGTAAGGTTTGAGAGACAGACACTCCAGGATGTCTCCCCATTTCTCCTTGAGGACATTTTTCACAAAGGAATTAAGCTTTTGTTATTTGGTAAGTATTACTTAGCAAAGATTGCTCGCAGAGAACAGGAATTTCACTGTGAGGGGGGTAGGTCTCAGGCTTGTCCAGCAGCACCTCCATCTGTGGAAGGCCAGGAAGACTTCTTGGAGGACGCTGAATCCAAGCTAGGTTGATGTTGTTGTTTTTAAGTTTATGTATTTCTTCTAAGAAGAGAGAGAAAGGGATAGTCTCCCGCAGCAGAGTCTCCATTCCCAGTCTAAGCAGGCCAGGATGACTGGCCACACACTCATGTACCTGAAGAGCAAATCCAGGACCTTCCTGTGTGGGTCCAGTTGCCCTACCACTGTACCATCACCTGGCCCCCAAGCTAGTTTGTTGGTTTTGTTTTGTTTTAGACGGTGTCTTGCTGTCTGATCCTCCTGCCTCAGCTTCCTGATTCTCTGGGATTACAGGTGCAAGCCATCATGATTGGCCTTTAGGATAAACTAGGAATCAAACACAGGCCTCCTGTGTTGTCAGCCTGTGGAGCACAGGGTCTCATTAGTCTTCACAGTAGATCTTTGTGCAAGGACCAAGACAATGGTTCAAGGCACACACAAAGCCTCTATTCGTACCATGTCTGTTAACTTTCTATTGAACTAAGCAAGTCTCGTAGCTATGTCTAAAATCACTGAGGCAGAGAAATATGCTCTGCCTACTTCAAGACACAAGGAGAGGGAGAAGAGAATTAACTATGCTCCTTTAACAGTATTCCTTCACTGTAGCAGTGGCAAGAGATCACTAGGGAAAGGAGGGTACAGAATCAAAGGTGTTAAGGAGCAAGAGCTCCCAGGGCTTAGAGTCCACTGGAAGTGTGGTTTCTCTCTTGGACCCATGGATAATAAACTAGTACTTAAAAGGTGCTTAGTAAGCACTAGGCATTATTCTCTGGGCTTATGTACACTGACTTATGTAATCCTGTCATAACACCTCTATGAGATAGGAACTATCATGATTTCCATCTTACAGATAAGAAAACCAAAGCTCAGTAGTTATATAACTGCTCAAGATTAAAAGACAAAGTGTGGGTTTGAATCCATGGCCTCTGCCTCCACAACCCACATAGCTGACCACCATCAACACTGCCAGTAAAGAGTGTACTTACTGGGGCTGGCAGGTGGCATGGCAGCTAAGGGCTCTGGACTCCCACATGTCCGACTGAGGTTCAATTCCTGGACCTGGTGACTTGCTTTCTCACTTTCCCTCCCTCTGTCTGTCTCTCTCTGGTCAAATTAAATTAAATAAATAAATAATAAATGAAAGTTAAAAAAATAAAATAATTTAAAAAGTTTATTTATTTATTTATTTATTTATTTTTGGGGGGAGAGGTTTTTCGCTATAGGGCGTGTGCGCTCGCCAGACAGACAGAGAGAGACATAGAGACAGAAAGCGAGAAATCACCCCCCAGGGGGGATGGTCACGCCGCAATCCCTTCTCCTCCATTCTCCTCTTGGGATCTTGGGCATGCACACACACGCGCCCAGTGTGAGTTTTAAGCCACCGGGTCCAGGATGCGAACCGCGGTCGACCACGTGGGAGTCCAGTGACATAGCCATTACGCTAACTGCTGGTTCCCCATTTATTTATTTTTTATTTTGACAGAGAGAGAGAGAGAGAGGAAGTGAGAAAGCAAGCCATCAGGCCCAGGACTCGAACCATGGTCAGCCATGTGGGAGTGTCCAGTGCCTTAACCACTATACCACCTGCTGGTCCCCAAAATTACAAGACCCTTAGCTGAAATGATTGACTTTTTTTGGAAAGGTTTTTTTTTTTGCTATAGGGCACGTGCGCTTGCCAGAAAGACAGAGACAGAGAGACAGAAAGCGAGAAATCACCCCCTGGGGGGGATGGCCATGCCGCAATCCCTTCTCCTCCATTCTCCTCTCTGGACCTTGGGCATGCGCACACATGCGCCTGGCGTGAGTTTAAGCCACCAGGTCCGGAACTCAAACAGCAGTCGACTGCATGGGAGTCCAGTGACATAGCCATTACACCAACTGCTGGTCCCCAAAAATAAAATAATTAAAAAAAAGTGTACTTACAGTATTGGGGTGTGTAGCGGTGCCATCAGTCAGATTACAATGCTGACCTTGATGCATAAAGTATGCTCATGTGGATGCAACTTGACCAAATAATTGCAAATAATTGGTAAATGATTAATCATATAACAATTATTAAATACACTTGGTAATTATTTTTTAATAATAATTAGTAACTTATCTGCAAAGCTACACTAATCCTTGGATAAGTCAAGGAAGGTCCACAGGCTAACACATGAGGCATATCATCACAAGGGATTTCGCACTAGCTGCTATGGAAAGGAAGACTGGAGTGAGTAATATCTCCCACATCACCAATATTTCTGCAAGGCCAGCCAGTGTGGGAGGAGATTAGGAGTAATCTCAGAGATAAAATCTTCAGACTGGAGTCTGCTGGCATCGCAGAAAGCAAAGGGATTAAAATCTGTCTTCATTGACGGGAACAGTAAGTTTAGAGGAAGCAATAATGTCTGGTATTGAGGGATAGAAGATTAAGTAAATTATTATTGGGTAAAAAAGTAGAAAGGAGAAGCGAGGCAGAACATCCAAAGAAGGAAAGTACTTCTGCAGGATTTCCATCAGGAAACCTTAGATAACCTTTAAGGGTGGTGGTGAGGATGGGGATCAAGCCAGAGGGCCTAGACTCTCAAAGGAGCGAGATACACAGTCCTAATTCAGACCTTAAATATCTGTATACACTAGGCATTGTTAACCTGTGGTTTATGGATGGGTTTCACAGTGGAATTCAAAATTGTGCATTAACACACACACACACACACACACACACACTATATTTGCACAGATCTGAGAGTTTTTCTAAGAAGAAAAAGGTCTATGGCTTTCATTAGATTTTCAAAGGGATCCTTGAGCCTAAGAATGTCCAGAACAACTCATCTTACAGTTTTTCCCTGAACACTTTTGACTCCTTTCCTTGGGAGTGACCTGTTTTGTTGCTAAACAGTTCTGTTAGAGCATTCTGGGCTGCCATCTGTCCTCTAGAAACTCCCACCCTTAGTTTTGCCCTCTGGAGCAACATTGGATAAACGTAATCCCCCTTTCATCTTTCTAAATGGAAACTCAATTTCTCAGTGGGTTGAATTTTTTTCCTGATATGAGCTTAGTTGTTAAAGGAAATCCTTGACATTTTTGATGCTTTCACAGATCCTCATGGAGTCAGCAAATATTCACACAATTTGAAAGGTTTGTAGTTTAGCTACCTGGAACTTAAAGGTAACAGAGTCTATTACTTGAACTCCATATAATCCCATGGGTTAGAATTTCCATGTTCGTTAAAGCAAAAGGATACAGAACTCTGTCTTCTCTCACTGTTTGGCAAATAATGCTTAATGATAACTTCAAAGGGTCTGACTTTCAGGAAAATCAGCTTTAATAAGGACATACATTCTGATGTTAACAACCGTAGAGTTTCAGAAAATGCAAAATAGAAACGATTTACAAAGACAAGTCTATCATAAGAAAAGTTTCTTTTTATTTTGGGATTACAATTTTTTAAAAAAAAACCTATGACCTCTAGTTTCTCTTTCTAGTTTATTCGCACATAGCTTTCTTATAAATCATACTACATAAAGTCTTTAGTAATTCTATTTTAACCGTATTTGTGGATTTATCTTCTTTTCACAATTGATTTAATCACCATACTAAAACTCAGCACTCTACTTCTTATGTAGGATGAGGCCTATTCCAGTTGAAGTCAAGTTCAACTGCTGCTAGTTCAGTTCTTTGGAGCCCTCTTCCCAGGTAATCACTGAACTTTTGTTAACACAAGAGAAGAAACAAATGCTCATTCATTCAGTAGTATGTATGAAAAACCTACTGTGTACAAAGCACTCAGAGTCCAAAGAGTCAGAGAATTAACAGTAAGTTTCTACCTAAGTAAGGCAGATTCTTAAAATTATGTAGTGGTGGGGCCAGCACATGGCGTAGCAGTCATCTCTGGAGTCCTACATGACTTACTGTAGTTTGAGTCCCAGACCTGGTGGTTTGAAAAATCACACCAGGCATGTGTACATGCTTGCCCAAGAAACCAGAGGGACAATGGAGGAGAAAGGATTGTGGCCTGACGATTTCCCCTGGGGGGTCAGTTCTCACTTTCCCTCTCACTGTCTCTCTCTCTCTGATGAGTGCATGTGCCTTAAGGCAAAAACCTTTTTTTTTTTTTTTGAGAGATTTTTGCTATAGGGCACGTGCGCTCGCCAGACAGAGAGAGAGACATAGAGACAGAAAGCGAGAAATCACCCCCCAGGGGAGATGGTCACGCCGCAATCCCTTCTCCTCCATTCTCCTCTCAGGATCTTGGGCATGCACGCACACGCGCCCGGCATGAGTTTTAAGCCACCGGGTCCGGGACGCGAACCGTGGTCGACTACGTGGGAGTCCAGCGACATAGCCATTACGCTAACTGCTGGTTCCCAAGGCAAAAACCTTTTTAAAAATTATGCAATGATAAAATACAACAGAGAAGTTAAAGTTAAGCCGACAATGTAGATGAAATGGAATAATAAAGTACATTCCAATTAATTAAAATAAGGCCAAAACAGAGAAGAGAGAAAAACAGAGAAAAGGCGAGGACAAATAGGAAAGAAATAACACAATGTTAGATATAATCTTAATCATATTAATAATTATATGAACTATACCTTTTCTAACCATGCCAGTTGAAAAAAATGAGGCTGTCTGATAGAAAATAAGATCTGAGAATATGCCTTAAATAAATCCACATTTTTGTGAGCAGGAGGGTTTTTTAATTGCTAAATAAAAATGACATATGTTTCTGTTATACAGCATGATGTTTTGAAATTCGTATATATTGCAAAATGGCTATGTCAAGTTAATTAACATATTTATGACCTCGTATTTATTTTATTTATTTTTTTTCTGGTGTGACACTTAAAATCTACTCTGGATTTTGTGAAGAGCTGAAGACTGAGTGGTTGTGTCTGCATTTCCTACTTCTGGCTGTAGTGGGCTTCTCTACCTAAACCTGGGAGCGAGAGGTTCAGATTGAATCTCTTCCCTCCCCTTTCTTGTGAAATTTTTTTTGATCTTCGGCTACATTTTTTGACTTTGTGAGGAACCTTACCACCAAAATCGATGGCTAGTGGGGCCAACGGGTAGCATGGTGGTTAGGGGCACTGGACTC